>CM035850.1:87512525-89935367 GCA_020510985.1 Pholidichthys leucotaenia | reverse complement strand
GGATCTTTTACTATCTTTCATCATCATTTTTTCCAAGGATGAATAAATAGGTCGAGTGAGAGCTTTATTTTGATTTGATCGAATAAAGTTTCTAAGTTGAAGATATTTAAAAAAAATGTGTTCTATTGAGATTAAATTTGATCCTCAGCTCTTCAAAAGACATTATGTTGTCTGCACATGGCAAATATAAATCCTGAATCTTTTGTATCCCTTTTAAATTCCATACTTTAAATACAGCGTCCGCTCTCCCTGGTTTAAAATATTGATTACCCCATATTGGACTAAATTGTGACAATAACTGTGGTTCTTTTAAATAGTTTTTAGCTTCACACCATATTTTGATCATATGCTTTACAAATGGATTTTTTAACTTGTTTTTGTAATTTTTTTTGCCGAATCTGAGTATATGAATATGGGAAGAGGTAAAGGTAAATTGTATGATTCCATTTCAGTCCAGTGAGGGAGATCATTTGATGAAAAATAATATGTCATAGACCTCAGTTGTGCCGACCAATAATACAACATAAAATTTGGACATTTCAGACCTCCACGATCAAATGGTAAATATAATAAAGACAAACGTAATCTAGCCCTCCTGTTGTTCCATATAAATTCCACTAACTTTTTTTTTATTCTTGAGAATAGATCTAAAGGTGGTGATAAGGGAATGTATTGAAATAAATAAAGTATTTTAGGTAAAATATTACTTTTAAGTATATTGATTCTCCCGATCATCGACATTGGTAGTGACATCCATCTCTGAGTTAACTCATTGATATCTGACATTAAGGCTTCATAGTTGACACTGGCGACTGATTCTAGCTTAGGCATAATTTGGATTCCTAAATATTTAAACTGATTTACAACATTGAATTGATTTACCTCAGGGGCTGGGTAATTTCTCTGGGTCTCATTTAGCATTAATATTGAAGATTTAGTTTTATTTATTTTATATCCTGATATTTCCCCAAAATTCTTTATTAAATTCAACAAGGTTGGAATTGATTTTTTTAGATTCGACATAAACAAAATTATGTCATCGGCGTACAGGGAGATTTTATGTTCTGTTGGTCCAACTTTAATTCCATATATTTGTGAATGTAAACGTATCGCTATCGCTAAAGGTTCAATTGCCATAGTAAACAGTAAAGGTGAAAGTGGACAGCCTTGTCGACATCCTCTATTGATTTTTATTGGTTTTGAAATATTGTTATTTGTTAGGATTTCTGCTGTAGCATTATTGTATATTATTTGAACCCATTTTATGAAATTATTTCCAAGTCCAAACCTTTGTAGGACTTCAAAAAGAAAGGGCCATTCAACTCTATCAAAGGCCTTTTCGGCGTCCAATGATAGGAGAGCTGTATCCGGTGCTTCTTTATTAAATAAATAATATTAAATAGTCTTCTTACATTATGGAAGCCTTGTCTACCCTTTATAAAGCCATTCTGCTCTCGATTAATAATATTTGGTAAAATTTCTTGTATTCGTCTTGCTAAAATTTTACAGATTATCTTAAGGTCGGCGTTTAATAGGCTTATTGGTCTCATATTTTCACATTTATTAGAGGGCTTACCTGGTTTTGGCAGCAGTATAATTAAGGCATTATTTATGTATGATGGTAAATTATTATTTTGAAATGCTTCTAAAACCATTTCCAAAAAAGGTTTTATTAATTTATTCTTAAATTTTTTATAAAGGTCAACTGGAAGACCATCTGGTCCTGCACTTTTTCCTGATTTCATATTATCAATGGCTAGCCCAACTTCTTCTTGACTAATTTTAGACTCCAATATCTCCCTATTTTCATTTGGAATACACGGTATAGATAGTTCGTTCAAAAACCCATTTAGTTTTGTTAAATCAGGTTCATTTTTGGTATCATATAATTTTTCATAGTAATCTCTAAAGCTCTATTAATTTCTAAAGGATCTATAACTACCTGTCCATTACTTATAATACTGGTAATTGGTGTTTTAATTTCCAATTGTTTAATCTGCCATGCTAATAATTTTCCTGATTTTTCACCTTGTTCATAAAAAGATTGTTTCAATCTTAGAAGACTCGAGGCAGCTCTATTCGCTGATTTTTTGTCGTATTCAGCTCTCAAAATCAGTAATTCATTCTCCAACCTTGGGTCACTTCCTGCATACACTTTTTCCTGAAGACTTTTTATTTTATGTTCCAATTTAGCTCTCTCCTCTCCGAGTCTTCTTAGATTTTGATCCTGTATAACTAATAATATGTCCCCTAATAAAAGCTTTGAAAGCCTCCCACTTTACACATGCTGATGTTTGTGTAGTATTGATGTCAAAGAACTCGTCTATCTGTTTTTCTATATACTTGACAAATTCCTCATCTGAAGCCATTTATGCTGAAATTGCCATCTACCTGATTCCTTTGTCAATTTTTATCTACATATATTAGACAACAGGGTGCATGATCAGAGATCACGATGTTATCATAAAAGCAGTTTTGAATCTTGGACCTTAATTCTGTGGAAATCAAAAAATAATCAATACGTGAGAATGTCTTGTAGGTACTGGAATAACAAGAATAGGCTTTAACTTGTGGTTTCATTTCTCTCCATATATCTAACAATCTCAATTCTTTCATAAAATGATTAATAGTCATCCTGCATCCAATGTGCGTACAATCCAGTCCTGTTGATCTATCCACACCTGGATTCAATGTACAATTAAAATCCCCTGCTATTATATGTTGCCCTGTAAGTGATGATAAGATGAGAAATAAATTAGCAAAGAACTTCTGATCATCTATATTGGGACCATATAAGTTCACAAGAGTTATATTTTCTAATAGCAAAGAACCTTGAATGATTACATATCTTCCAAATTTGTCTCCAATTACATTTTTCACTTGAAAAGGAACTGATTTATGTATGAGAGTCATAACTCCCCTGGCTCGGGATGAAAATGAAGAGGTGAATACACTTCCCTGCCATCTACTCCTAATTCTTTTAACATCCTCCTCTATCAGATGAGTTTCTTGTAAAAACACAATTCTTGAACCCATGTCCTTTATTTTATTCATAACTTGTTTAAGTTTTTTTAAATTTTGTAGACCCTCTGCAATTCCATGAAGCTTAAATTAAGATTAACACTTTGGTCCATGATAGCAATAGAGAGTTTGGGATTACCTTGCAGTGTAAAACATGCTCATACAGAGAATGCAAAAACATGAGTGGTTGAACATTCATCCTACAAACTACACACAAACAAATTTCCCCCGTTCCCACACTTGTGGCAAACCCCCCCAAAATCAAAAGAAAAATTCTGTCTCCCGATATAGCCATCGACCGTTCCACACCCCGGGGAACAGCCTAAGCCACTCCTTCTTCATCCTCCCAATCACCCTAACTCTACTGCTTTTAATGACGTAACATTAACTCTCCTCTGTAGTTTTCCAACTTAACTCCAAAATTTTTAACAACTTTGTACATCATAGTTTTTTTTTTTGTTTGTTTTGTTTTTGTTTTGTTTTTTAATATATAATACAATCTATATTTTGTAAACTTACTATTTACTTCAAGTCAGTCAGATGCCTGTGCAAATGCTTAATTATTCTACCCTTATATTTTGTTCATGCTAGCTCCCACCAGTCTCTTCATCTTCTTTGATCTTCTTGATGAAACTCCTGCGCCTCCTCTGGGGTCTTGAGAGATGTGGGCTTCTGCCCTCTCATACGTGGTCAGCAGTCTCGCGGGATAGATTACACCATGACGAATCCCAAGGTTGCGCAGCTCCTTACGTACAGGATCAAACTGCTTCCTCAATTGCTGGATTCCTGTGGCCAAATCTGGGTAGAACCGCACCTGCTGGTCCTGGTGTTTAATCTCTCCTTTAGCACGTTGCAGCGTTGAAAGATCTTCATCCTGTCTCTGTTGCTAAGAAACTTCATAATTAAGGTCCCTCGGCGGTTCCCTTATCTCTCCGTGGGCCAATACGATGTGCTTTTTCCAGAACCACTGCTGATTTGCAACTCCTCGCTGCCCAGCACCTCCGGAATCCACTTTTCCAGAAAGGAACATACGTCCCGACCTTCTGATTCCTCTGGAAGACCCATCAGCCTCAAATTATTCTGTCTCGACCGAGATTCCAAATCCAAATATTATCTTCCAGAGATTTATTTTTTTTTTCCAAAGTGCGCACCTTTAATTGAAGACGGGTGACGTCATCTTCAGCACTAGCGAGACGGAGCTCCATCTGCGCCGTTCGTTCTACACAGTCACCCAATTCCTTTCTTATTCCTTCCAACGCTGTCATAATCCCATCAAATCTAGAGGAAAAGTCCGCCTCTCATTGAACTCATGGCAGCCATCAGCGCATCTGCGCCATTCCCCGCATATATCGCACCTTTGCCAGCCTCCTCCGCCATATATGGAGTTTTGTTTGCTGCGTCACAGACCTGAAAGTCCATTAATTTGACTGTTTCGGCGGCTCGGCTTTTTCCTTTTCCTGGTTTTCCAGCCTTAGGCTTCGCCGACATATCCTCGCCCAAATGCTGGGATACGTTCTGTCCCAAATGAGAGAGTTATTTGCCGATTTTTTTTCTCCAGGAGCAGAGCAGAGCGAGACACGTCCGTCCTACGTGGCAGCCATAACCGGAAGTCCCGGGTTTTATGCATGTTTAATTCATACCCCAATAAATCTCCACACTCTGAAAAACTGAGATTAGTTCTGGAAAAGAGGTGTCCGGCTGCCCCAGGTATATTAAGATGTCATCAGCAAAGAGTGCTATTTTATGTTCCTTCTGACCAAGTGTAATATCTTGAATTTTTTGATTCTGTCTTATCCATTGGCTCAGAGGTTCTATGAAGATTGCAAAGAGCAGTGGAGACAAGGGGCAGCCCGGATGACATCCTCTTTCCAGTTCAAAAGATGATTATAATTTACCGTTAATCCTTATTTTAGCTGTTGGTTTTTTATATAATGCCTGGATAGTTCTAATGAAGTTGTTATGAAAATTGAAACTGGAATAAGATTCTATATAGGAAAGGACCAGTCAACCAAATCAATGCTTTTTCAGCATCTAATCCCATATGGCTGCATTTAAATTATATTTTTTTATATGATGAATTATGTGTAAAGTGCGTCTAATGTTATCTTGTGTCTGTCTTTGTCTTATAAAACCTGTTTGGTCTAAATGAATTAAGTCTGCCATTATATTTTCTAACCTTTTGGCAAGGATAGTGGTAAAAAGCTATAGTCCTGATTTAACACTGATTGGTCCTGTAGTTGGAGCAGTCTAGTTTATCCTTTTCAGGTTTAGGTATGACTGCAATGACCCCTTCTCTCCAGGAGGGGGGATTTCCCAGTGTGGAGGACATAGTTAAATGTTTTCAGGAGAGAGGGAGATAGTTGCTGTTTAAAGGTTTTGTACCACTCTGCTGTTAAAGCCATCTGCTCCTGGGGATTTGTTAGCTTTAAGTTTCATAATTGCTTTTTCTAATTCTTTAGGTTGTATTTCTGACAATAGTGTTTTATTTTGTGGACTCAGTAAGTTGGGGAAGGTTTAATGTATTTAGAAGGCTTCGGATGCGTTTTTTTTGTTTTTTGAGGGAGCACAAGTTCTTGTAGTAGTTCTCAAAGCTTTTAAGAATTTCCTGAATTCTAAATTTTATTTCCTTTGATACTGGGTCTCTGATTTTGTAGAATTGCTCTCTCCGTTTGTTGTTCCTCAATTTATATTCCTAGTAATTTTGCCAATTTACTACCTGTTTCATAGTATTTTTGTTTCAGAAATGTAAGTTTCTTCTGGATTTCTATTGTGTAGATCTCATTTATTTGTTTTTTTAATTTCCTTAATTTTGAGCAAGCCATTAGAATGAGTGTTGTCTTTGTTGTCTTTTTCTTGTTTCTTAAGTTCTGACTCTAATGTGATTAGTTTTTCTTGTCTCAGTTTCTTTTGGATTGCCAGTTTTGCGATAATCTTTCCCCTTATTACAGCTTTGCATGCGTCCCACAGTATTAAAGGGGATACTTCTACATTATCATTTTCTTCCAAATATCTGAGAATATCTGATTCCAATTCATCTTTCAGTGGACCTTTCAGCACATTTGAATTTAACCTCCAAGAAAATGTATTATTTGTGTATTTTTGGATACTTATGTTCTTGTACTTATGGTTCCAAGGTTGTCATAGCCAGGAGCGGCACTGGGGTTAAGCTCCCAGTGCTCATAAAATGCTCCTTATGGCGTGCGTCTCGAAAAGCCTCTGGCAACTAAGTCCAACTCCTAGCCTGCCCGTGTGGTTTAGTCTCTAAGCCCGGCGGAACTGCTTTTACTAATAGGAGAAGGGGTGAGGGCGGATCTCTGGCACCTTAAAACCAGATGCTTCGTGTAGATGGTGGCTCGTCAACCTGGGAAGGTAGCCCATCTAGGGGAAGGTAAACCCTGATTTCAAACCTCTGCTGCCTTGCGGCATACCCGGTCATAGGAAAGGCTTCGGGAGTCAACCCTGAGGAAAAATCCAGAGTCGGAGCCCCTAAGGCAGTTCTATGTTGTGCTCAACATCGTTCTGGCAGCTCCTGCAACGGCGCTGGTGCCAAACTGTAGCAGCCCTGCTGTTCCTTTGGATTCATCAGTGATGTGGAGAGGGGGGACATGCTGCATGGGCAACATCTTGTCCTCCATATCTTCCTGCCCAGGCTTGAATCCTACCAACGCCCAATGCTGGAAGGTAGAACACCGGATCACTGGAGAGGATACTCCAGCTTCGCCTTTGGCATAGACAAAACACGGGGAATGACAGTTACCGGTTATAAGCCACTGCTCAATTGGCGTAGAGCGTGGCGCCAGGGGTTGTTCCCGACGGTGGGAGGGATCATCAGATCTCACTGGACAGCTAACCGCCCGCCTCAAGCTGGGCAGCCCCCAGCCAATAAGGTGTTGTCCCGCCACAGCTTGCTTTCCTCATTGGGTGCATGGGGATAAGGAGAAATCCAAACAGCAGGCTGAGAACCTTCGCACCAGGCAAGACAATAAAACAAAAGAGACCAACTCTAAAACTGGGAACTTGGAACGTCCGCACTATGATGACAGGACTCGCTGCTAACCTCAAGGACATCAATGACACCAGGAAGACTGCCATCATCAATAATGAGCTGAAGAGACTGGGAGTGGATATCGCCACTCTCCAGGAAACACGGTTAGCTGATGCAGGCACACTGAGAGAGAAGGACTACACGTTCTACTGGCAGGGAAAGGGCAGTGACGAACACAGGGAACACAGAGTGGGCTTCGCAGTGAAGAACACTTTGCTGAAGATGGTGGAACCGGGCAGCACTGGCTCTGCACGACTCCTCACCCTCCGCCTGAACACCACTCAAGGCCCAGTCACCCTCGTCAGTGTGTATGCCCCAACACAGACAGCCACACCAGAGGCAAAAGACGAGTTCTACGAGAATCTCACAACAACTGTCAGGATCATCCCCAACTCTGAACAACTCATTCTCCTTGGAGACTTCAATGCCAGAGTGGGTGCTGACCACGACTCCTGGCCCTCCTGTCTTGGACCTTTTGGCGTGGGCAGAATGAACAACAACGGACAGCGGCTGCTCGAGTTCTGCACATATCACGATCTGTGCATCACAAACTCGTTCTTCAAGACCAAGCCCCAACACAAGGTTTCCTGGCGACATCCGCGCTCAAAGCACTGGCACCAGCTAGACTTGATCCTGACCAGGCGCACCTCACTGAAGAACGTGCTAATCACCCGTTCGTTCCAGAGTGCAAATTGCGACACAGACCATTCATTGGTGTGTTGCAAGGTCAAGCTGCAGCTGAAGAAATTCCATCGTGCTAGACAACCTGGAAAGGCACGGATTGGCACCAGCAAGATGGCCCAACCAGAACTTGTTGAGCAGTTTGCCTCCACCTTTGAGAAGGAACTTGGTGTACCACAAGGAGGAGAATCTGCAAAGCAGAAGTGGGAAGAGCTGCGAAACACCATCTACCGCACAGCCTTGGCTACCTTTGGGAGGAAGACCTCGAAGTCACAGGACTGGTTTGATGCCAAGTTGACCGAGATGACCCCCGTCATTGAAGCCAAGCGCTCAGCACTTGCTGAGTACAAGAAGTACCCAAACGAGAAGAATCTCCAGATTCTCAGGGCTGCAAGAAGCAAAGTTCAGCAGACTGCTCGGCGCTGTGCCAACGAGTACTGGACTCAGCTCAGCCAAGACATTCAAACCGCTGCCATAACAGGGAACATCCGTGGTATGTACGATGGCATCAAGAAAGCACTTGGTCCGGCTCAGAGCAAGACGGACCCCCTCAAATCTTCCACTGGGGAGATGATCACAGAGAAGAACAAGCAGATGGAGAGATGGGTGGAACACTACTCCGACCTCTACTCTAGACAGAACACCGTGACACCGTCAGCCCTTGATGCCATCGACTGCCTGCCATCCATGGACAAACTTGACGCAGAGCCAACCATCGACAAACTCAGTAAGGCCATTGATAGCTTGGCTGCTGGCAAGGCACCCGGCAACGACGGCATACCCCCTGACCTGATCAAGCACTGCAAGACCGCCCTACTGCTGCCATTGCATGACGTCCTCTGCCAGTGCTGGAAGGAAGGTGCCGTACCACAGGACATGAGGGACGCCAAGATCATCACCCTCTACAAAAACAAAGGGGAGAGAAGCGACTGCAACAACTACAGGGGCATTTCCCTCCTCAGCGTTGTTGGCAAAGTCTACGCACGAGTTGTTCTCGTTCGTCTACAGAAGCTTGCCGAACGTGTCTACCCCGAGTCTCAGTGTGGCTTCCGCGCTGAGCGATCGACGGTAGACATGATATTCTCCATCCGCCAACTCCAGGAGAAATGCAGAGAACAGAACATGCCTCTGTACGTCGCCTTCATCGACCTCACCAAAGCGTTCAATCTGGTCAGCAGAGAGGGCCTTTTCAAGATCCTGCCAAAGATAGGATGCCCACCAAAGTTGCAAAGCCTCATCGAATCGTTTCACACCAACATGCAGGGGATAGTGCAGCATGATGGCAACGTCTCAGAGCCATTCAACATACGCAGCGGAGTGAAACAGGGCTGTGTACTTGCGCCAACCCTCTTTGGGATTTTCTTTGCTATGCTCCTGAGGCATGCCTTCAGCACAGCAACAGAGGGAATCTACCTGCACACAAGATCTGATGGCAGGCTTTTCAACCTTGCCCGCCTGAAAGCCAGAACCAAAGTACGCAAGGCTCTAATCAGAGACATGCTGTTCGCAGACGACGCTGCAGTCGCAACCCACACACAGCAGGAGCTTCAGACCCTGATGGACCGCTTCTCCCAGGCATGCAAGGACTTCGGGCTTACCATCAGCCTGAAGAAGACTAACGTCTTGGCGCAAGGCACGGAAGCACCACCAACCATCACCATTGATGACTAGAAGCTGGAGGTCGTGAATCAGTTCACGTACCTGGGGTCCACGATCAGCAACAACCTCTCGCTCGAGAGTGTGGGAGAATCCCAAACTCTCTGTCAAGATGAAGATGGCAGTGTACAACGCCTGCGTCATCAGCACACTGCTCTATGGGAGTGAGACGTGGACAACATACGCCCGGCAGGAAAAGAGACTGAACTCCTTCCACTTGCGCTGCATTCGCCACATCCTGGACATATCCTGGCAGGACAAAGTGCCCAACACAGAAGTTCTGTCCCGCGCCGGCCTTCCCTCCATGTTCACTCTACTCAGGCAGCGCAGGCTGCGCTGGCTAGGCCACGTTCACCGTATGGAGGATGGCAGAATCCCCAAAGACGTCCTCTATGGAGAACTGGCAACTGGCAGGAGAGACGTTGGCCGCCCACAGCTGCGCTTTAGAGACGTCTGCAAGAGAGACATGAAGGCCCTGGATATCAACACAGAGCGCTGGGAGGACCTTGCAACGGACCGCTCCAAATGGAGAAGCACCCTGACCAGACAGCTCAAGGCGGGTGAAGAGAGACTGACTGCTGCAGCAGATGAAAAAAGGACCCGCAGGAAGAACCGCCACAGACCCAGCAGCACGGAGACCACCCACAAGTGTGACCTGTGTGACAGGGACTGTCATTCGCGCATCGGCCTGTTCAGCCACAGGCGGTGCTGTTCCAGCAGAGTAGACGTTTAGGATTCTCTTCTATGGTCATCATAGACCGACGGAGGCCGACGAATATGTCCATATAGATTGGACTGTGGTCAGAGAGATCCATCAGTCCTATTTTACATGTTTTTACTCTTCCAATGTCTCTATTAAACATAAAAAAAATAGTCAGTCCTTGAGTATGATGAATGTGGTGCTGAGTAAAATGTATAATCTTTTACACTGGGGTTGAATTCCCTCCACACGTCACAGATTCCCATTTCTTTTAGTAGCATCCGAGTTTTTTCTACTTTGAGTGTTATTCTGATGTGGAGAATTACCTGATGTATTCCAGTATGGATTCAGTCTTAGATTGAAGTCTCCACCACATATCACCAAACCTTGGGCTTTAGTTATCATTAGGTCAAATACATTTTTATAAAATTTCCAGTTAGCCCCTGGAGGTGCATATACATTCAGCAGGGTGATATCTTCTCCCTCCAGCCGACCAAGTACCATGCTGAATCTTCCTTCTTTATCTTTGTGTTCTGATTTTTTTTCAAATATAGTTTTGGCTGAGATCAATGTCGCAACCCCCCTCCTCCTCCCTGACTTATATGAAGATGAAGAGATCATTTTAAACCCTTGTCTATTAAGTTTAGTGTGCTCCACGTCTGTTAGGTGGGTTTCCTGTAAAAATATTATTCCTGCTTTGTCTTTTTTCATTTTGCCTAGAATCTTGGATCTTTTAACTGGATTCAGGATCCCCTTTACATTATATGAGATTATTTTGGTTACACCCTGTTTAGTATAACAATGTGGTGGCCCTCTTTTATGCTACTCAGAAACTGAAAAAACATTAAGAACATAAAAAACATTAAGAACATAGTATATAAAACTTTAAAACAAAAAACTGACAAAAGATCTTCCTGAGCTGAGGTCTTTTTAGTGACCTTAGAAGAGCCTTGATGGTGTGTTGGCTCTGAGGGAAATTCCTCAAACTCTTACGTGCTGAGGGCCTTCTCTTACTCCTGTAAGTTGTCCCATGTTTTTAACGTGATTTTCAGATCCCAATCCGAACTTGTAATGATTTTCTTTTCTTTCTTTCTTTTTTTTATGCCTATACCCTATGAAATTGTGTGCAACCTCCCACCACCATCATAGCAAACAGTCACGTTAATACAGTATTTGTTAGTGTGGAGAGATCATGTGGTTCATTGTCACATTTCTATTTAAACAAGTTTTTTTTTTTTTTTTTTTAAATACTTAAGGCATAATGACTTTGTCTTTTGATTTTCACTCTTCCAAAAGTCCGTTAAATCTGATTTTCAAAGTATTTTCACGGATCGGGTCTGGGAGCTTCAGCGTTAAGCTGCTATCACCATGGTGTCCAGACCGGAAGTCCGTCTTTAATTGTATTTTAATCACTTTTTTTTTTTCCATCTACCGTCACCCCTCACTTCTATTTAACAAGCCTCCTGCACCTGTGTGCGCACTCAGTGTCACCTAATCACCCTCTTTAGCCTTCTGTTCACCCTTCATCGGTGTTTGTGTCAGTTTCGGGTTAGCCACTAGCCATGGCTACTGGCTCTCCTTCCCCTTCTCCTTCAGTGTGCTCTCTGTGTCAGGTGTTTAGCTACACCTCTGCCTCTTTTAGTGTTAATGGTCAATATAATAAATGTTGTCTTTTTGAGGCACTCGAGGCGAGGTTGTGCAATTTGGAAAATCCCGGCTCCGCCACATTGAAACACCGTCAGCGTCAATAATGACGGACTCCCCTTAGCTGCAGCGGAGCACCCTAGCATAGGGCCTGCTAGCCGTCCCCTGGCTTCCACCTCTCCTGAGCAGCCAGGAGAGAACGGGTGGGTGACGGTGAGAAGGAAGCATAGTCGCAAGCCCCTGGTTCACCACCAACCTGTTCATGTTTCTAATTGTTTTTCCCCGCTCAGCGATACACCCGCTGAGGAAAAAAACTCTGATCATTGGTGACTCTATAGTCAGAAACGTTAACCTTGAGACTCCAGCGGCCATAGTCAAATGCATTCCCGGGGCCAGAGCAGGCGACATTGAGTCAAATTTGAAAATGCTGGCTAAAAGTAACTGTAAATACGCTACAATTGTTATCCACGCCGGCATTAACGACATCCGACTCCGACAGTCACAAGTCACAAAACTTCGTGTGGAATCGGTGTGTAACTTTGCCAAAATGATGTCTGCCTCTGTAGTATTCTCTGGGCCCCTCCTCAATCTGACCAGTGATGACATGTTTAGCCGCATGTCATCCTTCAACCGCTGGCTGTCTGTGTGGTGTCCTGCAAACAATGTGGACTACATAGACAATTGGAACTCATTTTGGGGAAAACCTGGTCTTATTAGATGAGACGGCATCCATCCCACTTTGGATGGTGCATCTCTTTTATCTAACAATCTGGCATCATTTTTATCCAAATTTCCAAAACCTTGACTACTCAGAGTTGGGACCAGGAAGCAGAGTCACAGTCTTACACGCCTCTCTGCAGCTCCTCTTCATCCGCCACCCTTCAACTTAGGCCCTGTCTTCCCCATCAGAGAATCATTGTCTGATCCCTCCAAAGTAAATAAAAATATAATGTATAAGCAAAAAGTTGGTAAAACTCATATAAACATGAAGCCTCTAAATTTAATGACTTGGCCTCTCTTCCTCCTCATAATTTAAGAAATTAAATGTGGTTTGTTAAATATTAGGTCTCTAATATTACTACAGTAATTGTAGTAATTGTTGCCTGTATCTTGTTTTGTCTTCAATATCCGTGCTTGCCATGGTATTTCATTAGTCTTTGTTAAGTCCTAGCATTCCCTTAGAGCTTACTAGTCAGGACTTTTATGAACTTTTTCAATAATAAAATTTCATCTATCAGAGATAAAATCAGATTCTTCCCACCGTTAACTTAAATACATTAACTACTCCAACTTCTTCAACTGATATCTGTTTGGATGAGTTTACTCCAATTGACCTTTTAGAGTTAGGTAAAATAATTTCCTCATCCAAGCCTTCAACTTGTCTTTTAGACCCTTATTCCTACCAGGTTATTTAAAAAAGTCTTCCTATTTATTGGTAGCTCTATTCTTCAAATAATCAATTCTTCATTAACATTAGGCCATGCACTGCAAGCTTTTAAAACTGCTGTAATCAAACCCTTACTTAAAAAGCCAATGCTGGATCCAGGAGTTTTAGCTAACTATCGACCAATCTCTAATCTGCCTTTCATTTCAAAAATCTTAGAAAGTTGCTATGCAATTATTTGACCACTTGCAGGGAAATGGTTTATTTGAAGAATTACAATCTAGGTTTAGAATCCATCATAGTACTGAAACAGCCTTAGTGAAGGTCACTAATGACCTCCTTATCGCATCTGATAATGGACTTGTTTCTGTACGTGTCCGTTTAGACCTTAGTGCAGCTTTTGATACTATCGATCATAATAGTCTACTTGATAGGTTAGAAAACCATGTTGGACTTAATGGAACTTCGTTGCAGTGATTTAGATCTTATTTATCTGATAGGTTCCAGTTTGTTCATGTCAATAATGAGTTTTCTTCCAACTCAAAACTTAGTCATGGAGTTCCACAGGGATCTGTGCTAGGCCCTATTCTTTTTAGTTTATATACGCTTCCGTTAGGCAGCATTATTAGAAAGCAGTGTACATTTTCATTGTCATGCAGATGACATACAATTATACCTGTCAATGAAGCCAGATGATAGTAATCAGTTAGCCAAGTTACAGGCCTGTCTTAAGGAAATCAAAGCTTGGATGACTTGTAATTTCCTGCTATTAAATTCAGTTAAGACTGAAGCCATTCTAGTTGGTCCAAAAAACCTTAGAAATACCTTTCCAAATCAAACTCTTAGTTTGGATGTGGCTACTCTTTCTCTTAATAGTTCTGTGAGGAACCTTGAGAGTTATTTTTGATCAAGATCTGTTTTTCAATTACACATTGTCACGGCTGGCCCTCACGAGCCAGCATAAGACGCCACAGTCCAGTAAGTTGCAATTCAGTTCTTTTATTTGTATTGTACAGGGCTCTTTTCTTTTTTTCTTTATTTCTTTTCTTTTCTTTACCTGATTCTCTTTTCTAAAGCCCATCCAGGGACAAGGGTTGCAAATTAGCTAATAGCTATACACTCCATGTGCAACACATCAGATTGATTGTCATTGATTAATTGTCTATGTTTATTGCACTGTCCCTGTCAAATAAACTAATCTATCTATCTTGGGTGTACAAAACAACTAGCCATTTAGGCTTCGTTACACAACAACAATATGAACACACAAGAGGGGTTAGCGGCTGAGACGAGGGGCTCTCGTTCGCCGCAAAGGCAAGGAATATTAACGTGATACAAGGAGAGGGTAACGGCTGAGACGAGGGGCTCTCGTTCGCCACAAAGGCAAAGAACATTAAACGTAACACAGAGAGAGTAACGGCTGAGACGAGGAGCTCTCGTCTGCTGCAATAGCAAGGAATGTAAACTAGAGGGGAATACAATTCCTGCGATAACAAAGGACTTACTGGGATACGTTGGGATACGTCGGGGAACCCAAGGAGCCTGTTCGTGAGGAAACGGGGGACAGCCGCAGAGCCCAATTCACTCGTGCTGACATTTAAAGCCAGCTGCTCATGATTGACAATGCGGCGCAGCTGCTCAGGCTCTGACAGCGGAGAGCCCCCGAGCGTCTGGCCAATCAGAGCCTGGGAAACCAGAGTGACGACACCTGCTGTCAAAGTCTGACAAGGAGGAGGTATAACCCGAGCGCGGACAAAAGCGCTCGGGATATGACAGGACCCCTCCCCCTACACGAACTCCTGGTCGCGAGTAACATCCAGACCCCCCCACCCCACCCCAGGGAGGGTGGAGGGGGGAGCAGGCGGAGGGGGAGCAGGGTCAAACTCACAAGTGACAACACAAAGGGTAGGGGCAGAAAAAACAACCAGGGGACAAATATATCGGGGAAGGGAGGGAAAAAGGCAAAACCGTACATAAACGGGGACACTAAGAAGAACAGTAGTACGAAAAGAAAAACCAATGCTAAATGGGCATCTCCCACCTATAACATAAGACAAGGACTACCAGCCCATGTAATTTCACACATACCATTACCAAGAAAGAAAACCATGATGAGGGTACATCGAACACCACAGTCAAAGGACAAAAAATACAAGGCAGAGTCAAGGAAATAAAAGGACAAATAATACCTTCATCTCCAAAGTTAATGTTTACAGAAATCTTCAAATCCAAAAGACAACACAGATACCAAAAAAAAAAAAAAGACCTGAGTAAGGGAGTAACATCAGAAATAGCTATCACACCCGATAAGAGGAATACAACACACATAATAGCGTTCTGCCAAAAGGAAAGAAAAATTCTGCTCTGAAGAGTCTCTAATCGGGAGTGCAATGAACAAATCCCACGAAAAACACATGAAAAATAACAACGGCGAGAGAATATATATCCATTAACGGAAAGTAGTCACTATATACATGAAGTTCAATCCCCTGTGGGGTATTTCAGTCTGAGGGGAGAAAAAAAACCCCACAGTCACAAGCCAGTGGAGGGGCAAGAGAAGGAAAGAAAATGCACTAGAGAATAAAGTTATATAATTCCGCTCAGGAGGCCTCCCAGCACCCAGCGTCCAGGCCGCCAGCAGAAGCAGCGGAACGTGTCCCGACGGCCCACCCAAACCCCGGGCCGAGGAAAACCATGTCTCCGGCGGCCGGACTAGGGCGCCGAATGAATCATCCTGTTTGTCAGGAGGCCGGGCCCGGACGCCAAAAGGAAAGAGCCGGTCACCGGGTGGTCGGGCAGTATCGGCCTGCCAACAGGATGGCTGGGGGAAGGTCGGCGAACGGGGCCAACTGGAATTAGCTCCCGCAGTCTCAAATGCGGGGGAGGAGGGGCCATGACGAGGATAGGAGATGGCCTGGAAAGCGTTCAGCGGTGGGTCAGCTGCACAATCTCCGGGCCCCACCTGGGTCAAAACTGGCCGGACCGGAACCACCTCCGTGATGACCCTCGACCGGGCGGGGACAGCACTCGCATCGGACCACGCCTGGGTCGGAACCACCATGACGCCGAGCTCCGATTGAGCTGGAGCAGCACCCGCGTCGAACCCCGATTGGGTCGGAACCAATTCGGCGACGAGCCTCAGCTGGGCGAAGGCAGCACCCGCGTCGGACCCTGATTGGGCCGGGACCCCATCGGTGACGAACCTTGGCCGAGTGAAGGCGGCACCCGCGTCGGACCCCGCCAGGGTCGGAACCACCATGACGCCGAGCTCCAATTGAGCGGGAGCAGCACCCGCGTCAGACCCCGATTGGGTTGGAACCAATTCGGCGACGAACCTCGACTGGGCGAAGACAGCACCCGCGTCGGACCCCGTCTGGGTCGGAACCACCCCAATGACGAGCGCCGATTGAGCGGGAGCAGCACCCGTATCGATCTCCCACTTAGAATCCGGGTCCTCCGGCTTAGCGGTAGGGATCTGCTCTGCGCCGGTGACCTGAAAAGAGGACTCTGAAGGGAGGAGAGAGAGAGAGAGACCGGGATCAGCGACACCGGCAGCGTCAGAACCCGGCGAGACAAGCTCAGATGCAGCTGACAACTGCACCCGGCTCGCCTCCCCAAGAGTCAGGCAGAAATGCTCAAAGAAAGAGAAGACAAAAACAACACTGAGCACTCGCCTGATCTCAAGTTCGGACGCCGTCCAGGACTCCGGCGATCTGGGCTCAAACGGGAGGAGATCGTCATCCAGTTCCCACTCCGCCGTGACGTCATCCGCCCCTGGAAGAGAGGCTCTTGCAGCTCGAGGACCCCCCGACATCATCGTCCACGCTGGCGGTTCATGTGGCGTGGAAGTGGGGGGCACCTGGCCCGCTGGGTTGGACTGCTCATCCACGGAGTCCCGGGGACGCTCTGTCGTCGGCACAGGCTCCAACCAGTCGTCCGATCCCCTCCTCTGTCCGGAAAATGGCTGCGGGGCTGGGGTCTTCTGCCCGAGGGCCACAGGCCCCCTCCTCGTCTGGTGACGCTCCTCAGAAGTCGAAGCGCGCTCAAAGGGAGGAGACACAGAGGCAGCGGGTCTTATTAACAAGTCAGCAGGGTGTGGAGGCTCGGGGGGCTGCAAACCCCGAACCTCACCCCCAGGAGTCAGACAGAACAAATCACTATTAGATGGAAAGAAGTGAACTTGTACTTGCCTGCCTCCCGGAGGGGCGGTGGAACCTGCTGCAGGGAACGTCATTCCTTCCTCCTCCCGCCGGGTGGTGGCCAAAGACTCTCTAGAAGGAGGAGAGGGGGCCACTCGGGACGGTGTAGCCGCGAAGTCTGCTGGGACAAAACTCCTCATACTCCCAGCCGCTGGAAAGGGCGTCAAAAAGGAGGGGGCGACAGCCGAGTCGGGCTGGGCGTGGCACGCTGACAGCTCAGCGGGGGAAGCGGGCCCGGGGAAAGAGGCTGAAGGGATTTCCTCCTGGTGTGACGCTGAAGAGACAGCTGTGGGATGAATGGGGTCAGTCCAGTGAACCGGAGCGGGATCCGGACGGGAGTCGCGCTGAGAACGCCTCTGGCCACGGCGTCGACGTCTTCGACGGGCCCCAGGTGGTGCGAACTCCCGGACTGGATCGAGGAAGGGATCCGGATTCCAGAACGGGCAGCGGGAACTCCGACTACTCCGCCATCGGGCTTGTTCCTCCTCGAACTCCTGGAACGCTTCGCGGAGGGCGGCGATCTCTTGTCTCCTCGCTTGGACATCCGGGTGGTCGGTGTAGTGGGGAGACAATTGGTTGAGCGTTCTCTCAGCGCAGTCCAGGTAGCAGTGCGCTTCGGAAGGGTCATCAAGGCGGGCGGAAGCGCTGATGGTTTCATCCACTTCCTTCAGCGCCTCAGGCAGCTGGAGTCTGAGGTCTCCCCACCTTGCGGCTTCTTTCTCCTCATACATTTGAATAATCTGGCGTTGGGCAGCGATGTCGAGCCTCCTCGCGTCGACCTCGGGGTGACCGTTGTAGCGGGAAGGCAGTCGGTCAAGCACTTCCTCAGCCCGATCTAAATACCAGTGTTCATCGGGCTGATATCCGAGGAGGGGAGGGGTGAGGAGGGTGTCAGGATGCCTATCGAGGTCGGAGGCGATGATGAGGATTTCATCTACCTCCTCCAGCGCCTTGGTCAGCTGGCCGTGGAAACCCCGAGAACGACTCCGCTGGGATGGCATAATTCCAACGCCACGTACCCGGACAGGAAGGGGCAAAGTTCCCAGAATGCAACTTACTGAGAACGGCGTCTCCTTCTGGCGGCTGTCTACTGTCACGGCTGGCTCTCACGAGCCAGCATAAGACGCCACAGTCCAGTAAGTTGCAATTCAGTTCTTTTATTTGTATTGTACAGGGCTTGGGTGTACAAAACAACTAGCCACGTAGGCTTTGTTACACAACAACAATATGAACACACAAGAGGGGTTAGCGGCTGAGACGAGGGGCTCTTGTTCGCCGCAAAGGCAAGGAATATTAACGTGATACAAGGAGAGGGTAACGGCTGAGACGAGGAGCTCTCGTCTGCCGCAATAGCAAGGAATGTAAACTAGAGGGGAATACAATTCCTGCGATAACAAAGGACTTACATGCAGCGGGATACGTCGGGGAACCCAAGGAGCATGTTCGTGAGGAAACGGGGGAAAGTCATAACGACTCTTGACGAGACAGCCGCAGAGTCCAATTCACTCGCGCTGACATTTAAAGCCAGCTGCTCATGATTGACAATGTGGCGCAGCTGCTCAGGCTCTGACAGCGGAGAGCCCCCGAGCGTCTGGCCAATCAGAGCCCGGGAAACCCGAGTGACGACACCTGCTGTCAAAGTCTGACAAGGAGGAGGTATAACCCGAGCGCGGACAAAAGCGCTCGGGATATGACACATTAAACTTGTTTCTAAGACTGCCTTCTATCATTTGCGTAATATTGCCAAGATTAGGAGCATCTTGTCTCAGAGTGATGCTAAGAAACTGATCCACGCTATCAGGTTGTCCTAAAACATCTTTAAAAAGTCTTCAGCTGATCCAAAATGCTGCAGCAAGAGTTTCAACAGGTACTAGAAAGAGAGATCATATCTCTCCGGTTCTGGCCTCCCTTCATTGGCTTCTCATAGAGTTTAGAATTAAGTTTAAAATCCTTCTTCTCACTTACAAAGCTCTAAATAATCAGGCCCCCTTTTATTTAAAAGACCTGATCATCATCATCACCATCATCATAGCAGTCTGTTGGGGGCAACAATGACTGTTTCATTTAGGCATACCTGTCAGGTGATATGGTTTCGCCGTATTTTAATACGGGGAAAATGCAATTTTAGCAAATACAGGCGTATTGCCATTTTTGTACGCTGAAAAGAAAAACATACAGCGAAAAAAAAAAATTGAGAGAACCTAAAATCAACTGAACAGTAATTCGATGCCTGGCGACATTGAGCGCACCTAAGCAGTCTTTTTGTGATTTTCAAAATGGCTTCATGCAGCGCGCCGCCGGCAAAGAAAACAAAGCTTGAAGAAAAGGGAAATCAAGGGACTGGACGTCACCGAAAAGAATGGGAGAGTCCGAGCTTCGAGAAGGGAAAAATACACTCATCTGCATCAGATCGTACCTGACAGCCAGACCCACACTGCAGGTCGGCGCCTTTTTAGTCCTTCATGCTTCCTAGACACACTGGATATAAAGTATCAAACTTCAGCTTTCAGTAGATCAAACCCAATGAAGGTGATGATTTACAGTAGGTGAGAATAGGGAAACACCATCTTTGACTGACAGCGCTGTTCAGATTCAGCAGGGCATATGCTGCTCCATGATAGCTATGGCACTAAAAAAACAGGCTTTTCAATTTTATATAATTTAGCTAAAATATAGAAATGTTACACATTTATGAGGGCTGTTCATAAGAGATTTCCCCTGAGTCATCTTCCATGGACTGAGAAGACTCAACCTTGGCACATTTATTAGTCTTTCTGACATGTTTCAGGACCCAGGAGACAGACACTGACACGGGTAGATAGTGACAATAATCCCTTTATTGTAAAGTGAGAGTGTGAAGTGCGTGAGTGAGTGCAAGTATGGAATTCTGGTCGCTGGAACTGAGCAGTCCGGATGGAGACCTGGCAACCCTGTAACACACAAGCAGATACAATTACCGCTGTTCAGCACTCGTGAGTAATTGTAGATAAGGGGGCTTACTTGGGTGATCCACAGGTAGCGTCCTGCTGACTTCCAGCGGCCGTGCAGCGTGGAGGTGAATGTGCTCGTGGCCGTGGTAGTGAATCCACCTGTTGCTGTGACGATGACAGTTCCTGTGATGGTGACGGCAGTGATTCCACAGACCGTGACGATGACCGTTCCGATGGTAGTAATGGCAGTGATTCCACTGATCGTGACGATGACAGTTCCTGTAACTGAGACAATAACAGCTCTTGCAGCTGTGGGGTTAGACGTACCCGTAGCAGAGGTGGTAGCGAGGAGCTACGTGGCTGAGACGGCAACGCCCCGTCGGCTGGGGAAGTTGGTCCGCCGCCTGGGAGGTCCACCTGTGCACAGGGGTAAAGGCAAGGAGTTGAGTAACAAACAGTTCTCTTACGTGGTAATTCCTGATGAGACGTTCTTGACGAAGCCTGGGAATGAAGCTCTGGTTCATGCTCCGATGAGGAGGACAGACGACTCCGTGACGGGCTGTTAGCAACACTGGCTTTTAACAGCCGCTGATTGGCACCTGTTGGTCTGTGCGCAGCTGGGACTGATGAAGCCAATGACGGCCCAGAGGCCGCCATGACACTTTCTCTGCATAGTTACCACCAAGGGTTACACATTTCTCCTATCGCTTTATGCAGCTGCAGAGACCTTACCTGTAGAAGTCTGCAGGCTGTGCCAGAAGCCACAACTTGACCATGGAAATCAGCATTTCATTGTCTTGGAAGGGCTTGCCCTTCAAAAATGACTTCATTGTTGGAAAAAGGTGGAAGTCAATGGTGTAAGGTAAGGAGGGGAAGTGGGGTGAGGAAGGATTAAATAGCCGCAGGACTGTGCTTCCCTCTGGGCAACGTGTAAGTTGTGAACCCAGCATTATCTTGCAGGAAGCGGACACCTTTGGTCAGCATGATGATTGCTTTTGATGACCTTCTGCAATTTCTGCAGCAGTGAAGTGTAGTAAGTCCCGGTGATTGTGGCCCCACTTCCCCCAGCTCCTCAAAAGCTCCATTTCCACCAGTATCACCTTGGCTTTACTTTTTTTTACTTGGTTCTGTTTTTCGCCATTTCCACCTAAGTCCTCACGGTTTAACCAGTACGATTTTCGTGCCTGTTAAGAGGCAGGGTATAACCGAGCGAAAAGCAAGGTGTGATTTGACGTCAATCGACTGCTAACCGCTGATTGGTCAGGGCGTAACGTCACAAAGCGCGTCCGTTTTGTTTTCTGTTGAAGCTACACGACCACCATTTGTAATTTCAGCGAGTAACCGCGGAGACCGGCTTCACAATTGTGTTCTCATATTATAACGATGTCCACGCCGTCCACGCGCAAGTTTATTCCATGGACAAACGAGGAGGTGCAGACTTTTCTGTTCTTGGTAGCCGACGACCACATCCAGAGCGAGTTGGACGGTGCAACTCGCAACGAAAAAATATACCAGGAGTTGTCTGACCAAATGGCAGCCCAAGGGTACACCCGGACTGCCAAACAGTGTCGTGAAAAACTAAAAAAAATGAAGAGCGATTATCGGGCCATAAAGGACCACAACGGACGCAGTGGTGTGAGTAGGAAGGAGTGGAAATGGTACGAGCGGATGGACGCGATCTACGGACTTCGGCCTACTAGCAATGGCAGAGAATTTGGGCTCGACACGGCCGTGCAATTGGAAAACGGTGACGGTGAGTGTTGTTTTGTTATTGTCCGTCTTCTCGCCTTTCGCTCAAAAGCGCACTTTATTTAAGCACTAAAGAAAGTTGTTTGATTGTGGGCAATTGTTAGTGGTGATGGCTAGCCCGCTAACAGCTAGCTACAGCTAGCTACCTTGCTGCTACCTCGCATCAAGCTGCGGAATCATGCTTTAATTTCAGTATTCACGTGAAAAAAACGCTGAAGTAAGCTTTCTGTAATCTGCTTAAAAAGTTTTTTGTTTGCGGTACATGTTGCACTTTGTTTGTGAGCTTTATTGTGTGTTTTTTCTTTCTAGACTCATTTTTCAGATCCCAGGGGTCCACGTCAATGGACCGCCCGGAAACCCCGTCGTCTCTCGGGGGGGGGCCCGAATCGGAGCCGACACCATTGTCTGCCACATCGCCAGGTCCATCACCATCCGGCATGTCCCGGTCAAGTGCTGGTAAGGCACAACAAACTGAAAATTATCACCCGGTTGTTTTTATATGTGATTGTTATTTTCTATAGACGCATAATAAGGAATTTAAAATGTCTTTGTACGTTTATAAAAATACTAGATTCAGGGGTGTTCATAGCCACCCTGGGCCAGTTTTATTGGTGTGTTGGTGGTGGAAATACTGTTGTATTTTTTTTTTTAAAAAAAGGAGCACATGTACCGACTTCAAATCAACATGCTTGATTGAAATTCTTCACGTCAGCTAACACTGTTAAGCCATTCTGATTTATGAGGACACAGTACAAAAATTTTTTTTTGTCAAAATAACCCATTTTTTGATCCAGAGTTATCTAAATACAATGACTTCTGTCTTTCATATAGGCAAAAGGAAAAGGTCCAGCAACATTGCAGACCTTGCATCAGTAATGGCCCAGAATCATGCAGAGGAGATGCGGATCCATGAACGGATGCTCGAACAGCGTGAAAGGATGCTCGAACAGCAGCACGAACAGCGCGAAAGACACCATCAAATGCTGCAGGATCAGGAGGCTGCATTAAGAAGGGATGAGCTGACAGAGAGGGCTTCGTTCCACGGAGCCTTCCTAAGCCATTTTTCAAGTCTTGTCGAAGCACTGAAAGGTCCCCATTTGTAAACATTTTTTGGGAATATTTGTAATCTAATAAAATGTTAGTTTTTTGGATAAAAGTGTGGTTTGTCTGTTATAACACTGGATGATAAAGGCTAATAATTACATACATATTCCATTGCCTCATTTGACCCTAATGCTGCTGTTCAGCCATAAAGGTGTCAGGATCTTTAATGGTAATGTAATTGTTATTGTTAAATTTAATAAATATTAACACTGCTGTATCCATTGCTCTACATTGGGTACAGTTTTTAAGTAAAATTGTAATCACTTGCACAGGTGTAATTTACATTCAGCAGTAGACACTGATAAAGGTAAAAGTCGAATTAGATAAATTGAATGTTCTATCGGCATTCCAAATTCTGAGAATTCCAATACATTATAAGCAGTCTAGTATAATATAAAGCCAAAATACCCATACATGTAAACCCAAACATAACATTTTTGATGTTGTAAATGTTGACATGAATATGATAAACCTATGCTATTCTGAGTCAATACATCCATAGTGATCTTTGGTTTGAAAAAGAAAATTATAATTTGGTGTTGGGCAGTGTGTCAATGTCACAGAATTTAATAGGATTAAAAAAAGTTTCATCATAAAATTCCAAGGTCAATTGGGAATTCCATTAACCCAAATGTGAGTTGTCTAGCTGCAGCATTTTTTTGGCAGTCATTTTCTTTTTTTTAGTGTGTAATTAGACATCGACGAACAGATAACCCTTATAAATAACAATAGATTTGAAAATGATACTCAAATAATACACAATACAAAAAATGGGTCTAGATTTGGAATTGGCTTTTTTATAAAATTTCTGATTATTTTGTAAGGTGGTATTAGTTGATAGTACTGCAGCCTCACTTGATTACATAAGAAAACTATTAAAAGTAGGAGATTAGCTCCATGGTACAACTCCCAGACTGTGAGTTAAAAAAAATAAAAATTTCTAGGTTCATTGGCAATTCCATCAAACCAAAAGTGAGTATTCTAGCTGCAGCATTTTCTTTGCAGTCATTTTCTACATTGTTTTAGCGTGTAATTAGCCAATTTTTATAATATTATAAATTATTTGGTAAGTTAAAGGGGTTTAGGATTAAGCTTCTGCATTATTTTAAATTAGTCCGGTGTCTGAGCATTTAATTAACCGTCCCTTAACAGTTAACTGTTTTGAACAACAGAGGCAACGTAGAGGAAAAGTGCACAACATTTTATTTACAAAAAAAACATGTTTGACATATGTATGCACATGAACACTGAACAAATGAAATGTCTATTTGTTGCTACACAAGTGCTGCATCACAGCATCTCTTATATCTCCACCCTGCTCCTCTACTCCCTGTGACACTGACACCACCACTTGTTCATCTGCTGCATCATCCAATGTAGTGTCAAAGGCCTCTCCATGACTCTCACACAGATTATGCAGTGCACAACAAGTCAACACCATCGATTTAACCAGTGCGATGTTACAGTCATTCCTTTTTAGAAGGCAGCGCCACCTTCCCTTCAGCCTGCCGAAAGCATTCTCCACAACCACCCGTACTTGACTGATGGTCTGGTTGAACGTGTGTTGTTCTTCAGTCAGTCGTCCGGTGTCTTGGAATGTTTTCAACAGCCAGTTTTGCAGTGGATAAGCAGAGTCTCCAAGGATGAAGTAGCCCACATGTACCGCACCAAGGTTCATGATTTTAGGTGGGAAGAGGTTTTCCCGACTGGCTAAATCCCACAGTGTGGACAGTCTCAGCACCCTAGCATCGTGCATGCTCCCAGGCAGCCCAGCAAACACATTCCAGAACAACCCCTTTCCATCAACAACACCTTGAAGGAGCACAGAGTGCCAGCCTTTACGATTAAAGTAGTCTGTGTGATATTGTGTTGGTGCGATGATGGGTATGTGGGATCCATCAATGGCACACATTGGTACCCCCCACCGACTCTCGATGTAGGCCGACATTTCCCTGAACCGCCCTTCATCAGGAAAATGGAGTTGTTGTGGAACCAGCAATGACTCTGCAGCTGCACAAAAGTCCTGCACATACCTGCAAACCGTTGTGTCGCTGACCCCAAATAGATGACCAATACTGCGGTACTCTGAACCGGTCGCAAGCTTCCACAGTGCAATGACCACTCTCTTCCTCAGAGGCACACACTGGCGGAATTTCGTATCTTGATGCTCCATGTACGGACGCAATTTGTGGCACAAGTATGTAAAAGTGTCCTCGGACATCCGGAAGTTCTGCAACCACTGCGTGCTTGAGAAGCCGGGAACAATATTCTCCCACCAATGCGAGCTATGGTTAATTGCCCAGGCCGATGGTCTGCAGCGTTTATTTTGCAAGAACTCACCCAACTGAAAGACAGACACAGCATACATATTAATACTGATAAACAGGTGACATCAAAATTAGATCAAAATTAGATTAGAGTATTTGTTTATTTGCCAGGGACAGTGCAATAAACATAGACAATTAATCAAATGACAATCAATCTGATGTGTTGCACAAAGAGTGTATAGATATTAGCTAATTTGCAACTCTTGTCCCTGGATGGGCTTTAGAAAGGAGAAACAATTTGAAAGAAAAAAAAGGAAAGGAAAAGATTTAAAAAATTAAAAAAAAACAGAGGTCAATGAAATTCTCAAAACTCAATAGGTTGCTTTTTTTTTTTTTTTAAATATTACTGTGATGCCACCTAATGGACTTTTGTCCAAGATTTTTACAGTTTGATTATATAATGAACCTATATGTCTTATTGTGGAAGGGGCTGCTTGAGCCCAGACTGTCAAACAGTATGATATATGAGAAAAAAACCATAGAATGCATATACAGTGCAGCTGCTTCGTATGGTATGTAATATCTAATTAATTTAAAGCAGTTCAGATTTTTTTTAGTGTTTTTGAAATTTTCTTTAGAGGAAGATTAAATTTGAGTTGAGGATCTAGTACAATGCCAAGGTATTTGAATTCTGCAACTAAACTGATGTCTTGATCATGTATTTTAACTTTAAAACGTTGCAGGTTACATTTTTTGATTTAAAAGCAATCTGTTTTGTTGAATCATAACGGAAATCATACCCACAGAATTACCCGAGAGAATAATCAGATATTTCAAATAATTGCTTTGAATATATAGGTGAAGGAGACATTCAGACAGCTGTTTTGCATGCAGGTGTAAATGCTAAGATAAGATAAGATAAGATAAGATAAGCCTTTATTAGTCCCACAACGGGGAAATTCCAGGATTGCAACAGCACAGGGATAGCAACACTCAGAGCAACAATCAGAAGGCAAGAAAAAAAACAAGCAAGCAAGAGCAGCTAATAAACATATGTACGTATTACTATAAAATATATATATATATACACACACACACAGACACACAGTGCAGAGCATTGTAGCTGGATGGAATAAATATATGAATATATGAACACACAGTGCAGAGCATTGTAGCTAGATGGAATAAATATGTAAATATATAAACACCCACAGTACGGAGCATTGCAGCTAGGTGGAATAAATATGCAAGTATATAAACACACACAGTGCGGAGCAATGTAGCTAGATGGAATAATATGTAGATATATAAATATATAAACACCCACAGTACGGAGCATTGTAGCTAGATGGAATAAATATGCAAATATATAAACACACACAGTGCAGAGCATTGTTGCTAGATGGAATGAAACAGCATAACCGTCTACTTAGTTATCCTACATGGTATGATTATGTGCCCATACATATTCTCACCCTCCATAGCGACCGGTATGTTCCTAGTTGTATGCCGGAGAGGACCATTGTGTAAGTCTATTGCATCTTTTGCATTCAAAAAACTATTAGTTTGTTACGTCTTTTTGCTATCTCTGCGAGCAGCCCTGCTTAGGTTGTACAGTCTGACAGCCGTTGGTAGGAAGGACCTACGAAACCTCTCGGTTGTGCACCTGGGATGATGTAGTCTGCTGCTAAATGAGCTCCTCAGTGCATTCAGTATGTCCTGCATAGGGTGGAACTCGGACTCCAGCAGAGATGACAGTTTAGCCACCGTCCTTCTCTCTCCTATCTCCTCCATCGGATCAAGGCGCTGCCCCAGGACAGAGCTAGCTTTCTTAATCAGTTTGTTCAGTCTCTTCCTATCGGCTGCAGTAATGCCACTGCCCCAGCAGACCACTCCAAAAGTGATGGCTGATGCCACCACCGTGTCATAGAATGACTTCAGCAGCGCCCCTTGTACACCAAAAGACCTGAGTCTCCTCAGCAGGAACAGCCTGCGCTGTCCCTTCTTGTAGAGTGCATCAGTATTGTGTGACCAGTCTAGTTTATTGTTCAGATGAATACCCAGGTACTTATAGGATGTCACCATCTCGATGTCTGTTCCCTGTATATTTACTGGTACTGTGAGGGGCTGCCCATGCCTGCGGCAGTCCACCACCAGCTCCTTAGTTTTCCTCGCGTTGATCTGGAGGCAGTTCCGATGGCACCAGTCCACGAAGTCCTGGATAAGCCCTCTGTACTCAGCTTCATCTCCATTGGAGATGAGGCCAACGATCGCAGAGTCATCAGAGAACTTCTGTAGATGGCAGTGTGTTGTGTTGTGTGAGAAGTCCGCAGTATAAAGAGTGAACAGGAAGGGAGCCAGCACCGTTCCCTGGGGGGCCCCCGTGCTACTGATGATCGTGTCGGACACACAGTCCCGGGTTCTCACAAACTGAGGCCGGTTCGTGAGGTAGTCCAGGATCCATGATGACAGGTGCTGGTCCACCCCTGCGCGCAGCAGCTTGTCCTTCAGGATCATCGGTTGGATGGTGTTGAAAGCACTGGAGAAGTCAAAGAACATGATCCTCACCAAATTCCCGGGCTTCTCCAGGTGGGACAGAGAACGGTGAAGGAGGAAGATCACCGCATCCTCCACCCCAATGCCATGCTGGTAGGCGAACTGGAGTGGATCCATCGCTGGTTCCACCAGGGGGCGGAGGTGAGCAAGGAGCAGTCTCTCCAGGGTCTTCATCAAGTGGGACGTCAAGGCCACCGGTCTGTAGCTGTTCAGGTCTTTGGGGTGGGAAGTTTTTGGTACAGGTACCACACAAGATGTTTTCCACAGCTGTGGTACCCTCCCCAATGCTGTACACAACAATGACATGACCAAATAATGACAATAGAAATCATTAGCTTACCAACATCTGCTCCCTCATGTGCCTCATGTGTGTCATGTGCCGGGCAATGATCTCTGCTTCATATTCAGCTTCATATGCAGCTGCTTCATATTCCTCCTGGGCAACCGCTATTCTCCTCTCCTGCTCCAACGTGTGTTGTCTCAATCCACGTCATCTTCTCCTGTAAAATTCTCTTGTCTCGTTAAAGACATTCATTGAGTTAAAAACCCACAGAAGAATATTGACCACCGTGGAAATCCTCCGCTCGTAATCAGCCATTTTTTTTTCTTTGTTGTGGAGTATTCAGGTCGCATCCTTTACGTCAGCAGAGTGTGGCGCCGCCTCAATCCCGCCCACCCCAGCAATACTCGGCTTTCGGAGAAAAGAGTAGTAAAAAAAAGAAAAGAGTCGAGCAGAACTATGTAGTGGAAATGAGGCAAAAGTGTACTCAGCACTGCTTTGCCTTCCTCACAGCAATGCTGACAGTGAGTGGGCTTTCAGCATGGTCAGGAAAATTCAGGAAAATTCACACCGACTTCAGAAAAAGTATGCTCCCAGAAACTCTGACTTCTTTCATGCAAGTGAAAATGAATTGTGACACTCCATGCTTCAAGGTCAAGCCTTCAAAAGAAATGCTAGAGTCAGCAAAGGCTGCTACTTGGAACTATAACAAGCAGCATCATTGAATCAGAATCAGAATCAGCTTTATTGGCCAAGTATGCACAACACATACAACGAATTTGACTTTGGCTAAAAACTTGCTCTCGTTGTTCAGGTGGAGGATTTAAATAAGATTTAAATAAGGATTCAATGACAACAGAGTATGTACAGTAAATTACAGTCTGTCCACGTTTCTATAAAAGGATGCAAATATATACAGGAATATATGCAGTTATTTACTCAGACTAGTCACACTTTGCAGAAATATATGAAAAAATATACAATCACACAGTATTTCAATGTGAACTCAGATTCAGTGATATAATGTGAATGAAGTAAAAAGCAGTGTGAGAGTTATGTGCAATGTAAGAATGGATGAAAAATCATGAGTACAGCAACAGGTAGGACTAGGTGAATGTTAGGAGTTCATCAGAGTGATGGCTTGAGGAAAGAAACTGTTCCTGTGACGGGTGGTTTTGACCTTCAGTGATCTGTAACGACGACCAGAAGATAGAAGTTCAAACAGTTTGTGGCCGGGGTGTGACGGGTCAGCACAGATGTTTCCCGCCCGTTTCCTGGTTATGGACCGATATAAGTTCTCAATGGAGGGTAGGTCGGTACCAATGATCCTCTCCGCAGACTTAATGATCCGCTGCAGTCTGGTCTTGTCCTGTTTAGTGGCAGATCCAAACCAGACAGTGATGGAAAAGCAGAGGACAGATTGGATGATGGCGGTGTAGAAGACAACCAGCAGCTCCTGAGGCAAATCAAACTTCTTGAGCTGACGCAGAAAAAACTCAAGAACATTTTCTTGTTTCAAGTTCATCCAAGTGCATTAGTGTAACAAAGCTGACAATTAAAAACTCTTTAATTCTAAGTGTATATATCTAGCTGACAATTAAGAACTATATTCAGGGGACTTCCAGGAAGATGGTGGAGAGGCATAACACTTAAACAGAGAGCTCTCCCTAGTCGGATTAAAAATCTTTGGTAAATGGCCAACTCGACATAAATAGGTCAATAAACCAAGGGATGAAAACACGAAGAACCCGGGCACACGGACGAAAGCAGGGTAAAACTAAAGAATCCCTCTTCAACAACACTAGAGAAATCGCTGAACACGAGGCCCAAAAAAACGAGGTGACTACAACAGAGAAAATGGAGGACGCCAACCTTGATGTTATGAACACTGGCTTCGCCAATATAAGTAAGGACATAAAAGACTTCAAGCGACAACTCCAACAGGATTTAACGGCTCTTAAGGAAGAGCTGAAAAAAGAGATCAAGGAGGAAATTATAGGTCTCCGAAAAGAAATGGACCACAAGCTAGCAGAAAACATGGAGGAGCTGCGCAATCAACGGGCATGTATGGCAGAAGCACAGGCTCAAATATCAGAGCTGGAAGACTGCAAGACCGAGGCAAGCGAGCTGCTACAAACCCTGACGGCACAAACACAGAGGATGCAGGAAAAAATAACCGACCTGGAGAGCAGGTCCAGGAGGAGCAATATACGAATCTTCGGGATTCCGAAGGGCACTGAAGGCAACTCGATGACGAAATTCATAGATCAATTCTTAAAAAAAGAGCTTGAGCTGCCCAATGAAACAGACCTGCAGATCCAACGAGCGCACAGAGCCTTGGCACAGAACCCGAACTCAAACTCTACACCCAGGTCAGTTGTGGTAAACTTTTTAAAATACAACGTAAAGGAAAGAATCCTGACACAAGCGTGGAAAAAAAAGATACGAGTTGGCGACAAACAGATATTCTTTGACCATGACTACCCGACAGAAATTGTGCAGCAGCGAAAGAAATATGCCAACATTAAAAAAATGATGAAAGAGAAAAAAATTAGATTCCAAACGCCGCTAACGAAGATGAGGATTCATTGGGATGACGGCGTGAAAACCTACAACACGGCCAGAGAGGCAGCGCGAGACATGAAGGAACAAAGCTTTGTGGTGAGCGTACCGGAGGAAGCGGCTGGAGCAGCGGCGGCACGGAGCACACCGAGACAGCCGGAATGGAGGCGAGTGAGCGGCAGAGGGTGGGAGACGGACGTGGCGCACCGAGCCCAAGAAAAACTGCAAGGCTTTCAACGGAAAGCCTAGAGTATAACAAAGATTAAGAAGTGCACAGAAGAAATGAAGGCCAAGAAGACAAGGTAAAAGAGAAACAAACAGCTAGGAGAGGTTAAAGTGATTTTTGTTGGACATTTCTAGACTAATGACTATTACTTGGATAGTAACTACAGGTCTAGGGAGGGCCCCTCACTCGGTGAGGACATTCCCTCCACCCTCCAACAGGGACCAAGGGGCAGAAGAAAGGCCCAAAGTATGGAGGTCGAGGTTCTTTAATGTGTTTTTGTACATATATGTGTTAGTTTTGTTGTTAAAGGGGTTAGGAGCGCAAGTTAAAAAAATGGAAAAACATGAATATGGTTAAAAATCTTAAGATAATGACATTAAACGTGAATGGTCTGAACTCACGTGTTATAACCACTCCCAAAGTCTTCTTCTAGGTCAGAAAACCACGCTCCAACTGATGTTGACAAGTTTTTTGTTTATTTTGTCACAGCAAATCTTCGCCCTTAAACACCGTGAAAAACTAAAAATACAGACATAAAAAACATGAATACAAAATAAATTATAACACTTAACAAATGTTCATAAACAAAAATAATCACATACCGTGTGCGCCTTCTGCCTAGAATTTAGGAGTTGTTAGTCATGTCACAAATTTCCCAAAGTCCTCTCTCCGCATCTGATTGTGGACAGCCTCCAGCAGATGTGTGACTCTTCTAATCAGGCATGTGAACAGTGCATGCCTACCACCCATATTTGCATATCGTCCGGGTTCGCCGCTGTTTCCTCACAAACATGGAGAACATTTAACAGTCCGGCTGCCTGCAGGAAAAACACTCCGTCCTCTCTCCGACACTCGCTCACACAATGGCACTGATAGGCGGGGCGAGACACCTGCACGAGCCCCCTTCATGAGCTCTCCAACTCACCCGCGAGCTCGGCAGCACGAGTGCATATGCGCTGCGATATGGAGGGACTGAAGGCGGAGAAAAGGACACCGCTAACGTCCGCAACACTGGCGCACACACCCATAAACAAACATTTCAGAAAAAGAACCAAAAATACATAAACCTTTTCACTGTGACAGCTACACTGCCACCAAAATTACAAAGATTTACTTTCACTCAACTTTTAACAAACAAAATTAAATCTTGTAATTTTCCTTGAAATAAATGTAAACCTTCAAATCACATGTTGCTTTAATAGCATTGATATTATTCACTTTCTAGACTTAAGCGTTTTTGCCATTACTGTATCATCTGACTTTAGTTTTATTATGTCCTCCCTTTGTAGTCTAGGACTCATTTTCAACTAGAACTATTAGTTTCTGAACAGGTCTCTCAAGAACTGAGACTTGCTTTAAGCGTTCACCTTTTTTCCCTAGACCTCTTTCTCAACCTCCCTCCAACTCTAAGGAGGTTATCTACAAGGACAGGATCAAGCTGATGCATTTTGTGAGTTTTTGGTAGTTTAGCTGACTTTTGACTGAACCATTTCAGCTCATCTTCAAATGCCTCCTTTTGTGCTGCCCGAATGAGTGTGAGAGAGGCAACTCTTCTCTCCTCTACACTAATTGGACCTGACCTGTCTTCTATTGCCAGTCTTTTATTCCTTGCTACAACATTGATGGCTGTATTCCAGTCAGAAAATCTTGAAAACCTTTCAAGAAAGTTGTCTCTTTCAACAGCATCTGTCTTCAAAATCTTTACTTCAGGGTCACCTATGAGAAGCTCTGGTGAATGTTGAACTATGACAATTTCACGTTCCCATAAAAACTCAGGCCCAGTGAGCCAGTTTGAGTCAATCAGCTCTGCCACCTTGAGACCTCTAGAAGCATGGTTTGCTAGATTTTGATTAGTTTCAACGTAGAACCATTGCTTTGGATCTGTAGTGTTTCTTATTTTCTGGACGCGATTGGCAACAAACACATGGAAGCGCCGGGCTTCATTCTTAGCACCATTTGAGAGTCTGTCCAGAAAAACTCTTCGTCGATCTTCAGCTCGAGCTCTGCTCTGTGAAAGTTACTCACACCAGCTGAAACTGCTCCAGCAGTCAGCTCAAGACGTGGGATGGTGACTATGCTTGTGGGTGCCACTCAGGCCTTACCCATGACAAGAGCACAATGAACTTGCACATCAGAAACAATCCTGATGTAGGAACACTGTCCATAACCACTGCTGCTACCATCTGAAAAGTGATGCAGCTCAATTTTTTGGATTGTGCCGAGGTATTCAGGAATGAGGCATCTTGGTATTTTAATGTTTTGAAGATTTTCCAAATCCTGGAGCCATATTTCCCACTTGGCTTGGATTTGAGGGGAAACAGGTTCATCCCATCCAACACCCCGCCTGCACATGTCTTGCAGCAGTTGTTTGCCAGTCAAGATGTAAGGAGAGAGAAATCCTAGTGGGTCATACACACTCGCAACTGTTGCTAGAATTCCTCTTCTTGTGGCTGGTTTTTCTTTGAGGATACCACTGAATGAGAACACATCAGCTTCCACATTCCACATCAGCTTCCACAGCACAACAGTGCTAACCACTGCACCACCGTGCTGCTTCCGGGCAGCACGGTGGTGCAGTGGTTAGCACTGTTGCCTTACAGCTAGAAGGTTCCTGGTTCGAATCCCCAGGTTGGCAGGGGTAGGAACCTTTCTGTGTGGAGTTTGCATGTTCTCCCTGTGCTGCGTGGGTTTACTCCGGGGGCTCCGGTTTCCTCCCACAATCCAAAGACATGCATGTTAGGTTAATTGGCTGTTCTAAATTGTCCCTAGATATCTGTTTCCTATAGGCCCTTAGAATAGAGGGTTAGTATTAGTGAAAGCGCTTTGAGTGGTCTTTGTGACTAGAAAAGCGCTATATAAGTGCAGGTTAGTTAGTAGTAGTTAGTAGTAATTCCACTTTATCCCTAGTACACTCTGCATTGGAACCTCAGTGTAATTCAGATTTACATCTGTCTTCTCACTTGCATGTTCTGTTTCTGGTATCACCTCCACGACCTCTTTGTACTTGGGATTTTTTCCTTCTCTTGGATTTGTGTCCAAGAAATCTTGTTCCAGGACTTTGATCACAGAGGAAGGTGTGATGGATGGAAACTCCTTTACAGAGACACGATTGCAGACTCCTATTACTGACATAATGCATGGCTCAGGAGACACACACGCAGGCTCAGAGTAGATCCAATAGCTTTATTAACAACAAGTGTGTATGAATGTGTGTCTGCGAGATGTGAATGTATTGGTGGTGGCATCTGCGTCGGGCACGGAGGCAGGAGACCGTACAGCCGGACAACCCTAAGGGAGAAGCAAAGGGAGAAGGGTGACGGGCACCACACCAACACAGGAGATATGAGAATGGTGACTGGCTTAGTTGGAATTAGCAGGTGGCTGGCACAGCAAGGATGAGGTCCGGTAGACAGCGACCTGGAGCACCCGGTGCAGCAGCGAGGGAATGGAGGCGGAGAGGAGTGGTCCGCCGCCGGGGAATCCACCTGTGCACAGGGGAGCAGACTGGGAGAAGAATGAGGTAAGAGCTTCTTACCAGAATGTTTGCTGAGTGGTAGAGATTCCTTACAGCAATCGTAGCGAGTGAAGACTGGCGGCTTCAGGCCGAAGCCCAGGGCGAGGCGGCTTAAATCCCTCGCCGCTGATGAGGTGCAGGTGTGCGTGCAGCTGGCGCCGCAGATGAGCGGCGAGGCGTGACAGTACTCCCCCCTCTAGCAGCGCCTCCTGGCGATGGTTTCTCCGGGTGCGCTCGGTGGAACTCAGTTATGAGGGACGGGTCCAACACAAATGACGAGGGTACCCATTGCCGATGTTCAGGCCCATATCCCTCCCAGTCCACCAAGTACTGCAACCCGCGACCCCGGCGCCGGGAGTCCAGGATAGAAGAGACAGGCCAGGCCGGATGACCATCAATCATCCGGGGCGCGGGCTGCGCAGCAGAAGGAGGGCAAAGGGGGTCGGAGACTGCCAGCTTCACCTTGGATACGTGGAAGGTGGGATGGATGCGGAGGGAGGGGGGAATAGCTACACGCACAGCCACCGGGTTGATAATCCTGGTGATGGGGTATGGGCCCATAAAACGCTGTGCCAGCTTCCTCCTCTCACCCTTTAAAATGACGTCCTGGGTTGACACATAGACACGCTGGCCCACCTGGTACGCTGGGGCAGGTCTTCTGTGCCGGTCCGCCGTGGTTCTGTTGCGCTCCGCCGTGCGTAAAAGCGCATTGCACGCCGACGCCCAGATGGAGCGGAACTGCCTGAGGTGCGCCCGAACTGAGGGAACAGTTACCTCACTCTCCTGCGCTGGGAAAAGAGGGGGGTCGTAGCCCAGGGACGCCTTAAAGGGGGACATCCCTGTGGCAGAAGAGCGGGTGGTGTTGTGGGCGTACTCAACCCAGGCGAGATGGTTACTCCAGGACGCAGGCTTGGACGCAGTGACGCAGCGGAGCGCAGCCTCCAGCTCCTGGTTGGTCCGCTCACACTGCCCGTTGGTTTGGGGGTGATGGCCGGAGGAGAGGCTTACCTTGGCTCCCAGGGCGTTGCAAAATGACCTCCAAACCTCTGAGGAAAATTGGGGATCCCGGTCCGAGACCACGTCCACCAAAATCCCGTGCAGCCTGACCACGTGTTGGACTAGGAGATCCGCCGTCTCCAGGGCAGATGGAAGACCTCGTAGCGGGATGAAGTGCGCCGCCTTGGAGAAACGGTCTACGATGGTCAGGACGGTGTCGAAGGTGTTAGAGACTGGGAGTCCGGTGACGAAATCCAGGGCGATATGCGACCAGGGCCTGCCAGGGACAGGCAGAGGCTGGAGCAAACCCGCTGGAGGGGCATTACCTGACTTACTGGTGGCACATACAGGGCAGGCCCGGGTGTAGCGGGCAGCGTCCTTCCGCAGGCCCGGCCACCAGAAGGACCGTTGAAGGAGGTCGATCATCCGGGAGGAACCAGGGTGGCAGGTGAGCTTAGACATATGTAGCCAGTGGATGACCTGCCCCCGAACCGTGGATGGCACGAAAAGCCTCCCCTCTGGTCCGCCGCCAGGGTCAGGTTCCACTTCCTGCGCCTTCCGGATCTTGCTTTCAATGTCCCAAGTGACGGCTCCCACGATGCACGACCTGGGCAGGATGGTGTGGACCGTGTCCTCAGACGCCTCAGGGGCAAATTGCCTAGAGAGGGCGTCGGGCAGGCCGTTCTTGGAGCCAGGCCTGAAGGTGATGTTAAAACGGAACCTGGCAAAGAACAAGGACCAACGTGCCTGGCGGGCGTTCAGGCGCTTGGCAGATCTCAAGTATTCCAAGTTCTTGTGGTCAGTCAGGACCACGAACGGCAGGTCCGCCCCCTCTAGCCAGTGACGCCACTCCTGCAGCGCGAGCTTGATGGCGAGGAGCTCTCTGTCCCCCACGTCGTAGTTCCGTTCCGCCGGGGACAAGCGCCGAGAGAAGAAGGCGCAGGGCCATTTGACTCCGTCATCTGGCGACCGCTGAGATAGAACCGCCCCCACTCCCGTGTCCGAAGCATCCACTTCCACGATGCATTGCAGCGACGGGTCAACTTGGCTAAGGACCCGGGAGGAGGAGAACTCCGCCTTCAGCGCCTGGAAAGCAGCCGCGGCCTCTTCGGTCCACCGGAACGGGACCTTAGGGGATGTGAGGCGGGTCAGAGGGCCGACGACGGTGCCAAAATTTGGAACGAAGCGGCGGTAGAAATTTGCAAACCCAATGAATTGTTGCACCTGTTTTCTCGATGTAGGTGTAGGCCATTCCACCACCGCCTTCACCTTCACTGGGTCCGGAAGCACCTGGTCGTGGGAGATGACGAACCCGAGGAAGGACGTTGTCTTGGCGTAGAATTCACATTTTTCAGCCTTCACATACAGCCGGTTCTCCAGCAGCCTTTGGAGGACCCACCTCACATGGACCCGGTGCTCGTCCCTGGATTTGGAGAAGATGAGGATGTCATCCAGGTAGACGAACACAAATAGGCCGATGAAATCCCGGAGGACGTCATTTATTAGGCGCTGAAAGACGGCTGGAGCGTTGGTCAACCCGAACGGCATCACCAGGTACTCAAAGTGGCCGTTCGGGGTACGGAAGGCTGTCTTCCACTCATCTCCCTCCCGGATCCGGACGAGGTGGTATGCGCTGCGCAGATCCAGCTTGGTGAACCAAGTCGCCCCCTGGAGGGAGTGGAAGGCGGTGTCCATAAGTGGCAGGGTGTAGCGATCCTTCTCCGTGATATCATTCAGGGCGCAGTAGTCGATACAAGGACGGAGGGAACCGTCCTTCTTGCCCACGAAGAAGAACCCTGCGCCCAATGGAGATGACGAGGGACGGATAATTGCAGAGATAGCAAAAAGACGTAACAAACTAATAGTTTTTTTGAATGCAAAAGATGCAATAGACTTACACAATGGTCCCCTCCGGCATACAACTAGGAACATACCGGTCGCTATGGAGGGTGAGAATATGTATGGGCACATAATCATACCATGTAGGATAACTAAGTAGACGGTTATGCTGTTTCATTCCATCTAGCAACAATGCTCTGCACTGTGTGTGTTTATATATTTGCATATTTATTCCATCTAGCTACAATGCTCAGCACTGGGTGTGTTTATATATTTATATATCTACATATTATTCCATCTAGCTACATTGCTCCGCACTGTGTGTGTTTATATACTTGCATATTTATTCCACCTAGCTGCAATGCTCCGTACTGTGGGTGTTTATATATTTACATATTTATTCCATCTAGCTACAATGCTCTGCACTGTGTGTTCATATATTCATATATTTATTCCATCCAGCTACAATGCTCTGCACTGTGTGTCTGTGTGTGTGTGTATATATATATATTTATAGTAATACGTACATATGTTTATTAGCTGCTCTTGCTTGCTTGTTTTTTTTTTTTCTTGCCTTCTGATTGTTGCTCTGAGTGTTGCTATCCCTGTGCTGTTGCAATCCTGGAATTTCCCCGTTGTGGGACTAATATAGGCTTATCTTATCTTATCTTATAATTCCAGCACTCAGCGATTCCTTGAGGTAGGAATTCATGGTCTCCTTCTCCGGCGCCGACAGGCTGTAGAGTCGCCCAGAGGGTAAGGGTGCCCCCTGACGGATGTTTATAGCACAGTCGTAGGGCCTGTGTGGAGGAAGAGACATCGCCTTGGACTTGCTGAAAACCATACCCAGGTCGTGAAATTCTGATGGCACCAGGGAGAGATCCGGGGGCGCAGCATCCATAGGAGTTGGAGAAGAGGACGGGGAGCAGGCAGCGGATTGCAAGCAGGTGCTCATGCAGAAGGTACTCCATGCCGATACCCTGGCGGACTTCCAATCCAGGACGGGGTTATGGAGGCGAAGCCAGGGGTACCCCAGGATGACGGGCGACACAGAGTTGGGGAGGACGTAGAAGGTGATTTCCACCCGATGGTTCCCAGAGATGATCACAGGAACAGGGACGGTCTGATGTGTTACTCTCCCCAGGGAGACATGGGAGAGGTTGACCAGGGCGAGAGGAGATTTGAGGACTTGGCAACGGATGCCCAATCGGGTTGCCAGGCTTTGTGAAATAAAGCTGCCCTCCGCGCCCGAATCCACCAGTGCGTGAGTGAGGTGCCCAGTGGAGTTGTGACAAAATCGGACGGGCAGCTTCAATTGGGAGAGGGGATTTAACCGATTGATGTCCGCGAGGCCCCCTACAGTGACTCGCGGACCCCGCCGTTTGGCTTCTGTGGGCAAAGCTCCACCGTGTGTTGGCTGTCTCCGCAATACATGCAGAGACCCAACTCACGGCGGCGTTGTCTCTCCGCAGGAGGGAGCTTTGTCCAGCCCGTCACCATCGGCTCCGACTCCTCGGGGTGCGGTGGTGGCGGCGACGCCAGGGGGCGAGCTTGGGACAGGCGCGACGAGACACCACGAGAGCGAGAAGAAGACGACTTCCGCTCCGAGGTGCGCTCGCGCAGCCTGTTATCCAGGCTGATGGCTAGGGACGTTAGCTCCGCTAAAGTCTCCGGGATGTCCCGCCCAGCCAGTTCGTCCCTCAGACCATCATTGAGACTGCGGAGGAAGAGGCCGCAGAATGAACGTTCATCCCAGCCTAACTCCTCTGCTGCTACCCGGAAGTCGATCGCGTAGTCAGCTGCCAACCGGCTTCCCTGCTGGAGGCTGAGAAGCCGATCGACCTGAACGCTCTCAGTACAAGAATGATCAAAGACTTCCAGGAATTGTCTCACGAATTGGCCATAGGTGAGGGTGGCGTAACTGGGCCTCGCCATTACGGCATAAGCCCAAGTTAGCGCTCGCCCCTCCAGGAGATTCCCTATGTAGCCAATTCGGCTATGGTCTGAGGGAAAATCTCCGGGCACACGGTGGAACACGGACTCACACTGCATTATAAACCCCCGTGCTCCGCCGAGCTTACCGCTAAAGCGGGCGGGAGTCGGAATGGGTGTGAGCCGAACCGGTGCTACCAGAGCAGGCTGGACGGCCGCTGGAGCAGCAGGAGCCGCGCCGCCCTGACGAGCCGGGGGGAACGGCTGTTGGGGGTCCAAGCGGTCCAATCGGTTAGTAATGATGGTTAATTGGTTAAGAATCACCTGTTGCTGGTGGGCTATTAGGTCCACTCGAGCCTCGAGGGTGGAAAGTCGGCGTGTGAGCCCGCCGTCTGCCGAGCCGCTCTGCTGAAGCCGTACTGACATAATGCACGGCTCAGGAGACACACACGCAGGCTCAGAGTAGATCCAATAGCTTTATTAACAACAAGTGTGTATGAATGTGTGTCTGCGAGATGTGAATGTATTGGTGGTGGCGTCTGCGTCGGGCACGGAGGCAGGAGACCGTACAGCCGGACAACCCTAAGGGAGAAGCAAAGGGAGAAGGGTGACGGGCACCACACCAACACAGGAGATATGAGAATGGTGACTGGCTTAGTTGGAATTAGCAGGTGGCTGGCACAGCAAGGATGAGGTCCGGTAGACAGCGACCTGGAGCACCCGGTGCAGCAGCGAGGGAATGGAGGCGGAGAGGAGTGGTCCGCCGCCGGGGAATCCACCTGTGCACAGGGGAGCAGACTGGGAGAAGAATGAGGTAAGAGCTTCTTACCAGAATGTTTGCTGAGTGGTAGAGATTCCTTACAGCAATCGTAGCGAGTGAAGACTGGCGGCTTCAGGCCGAAGCCCAGGGCGAGGCGGCTTAAATCCCTCGCCGCTGATGAGGTGCAGGTGTGCGTGCAGCTGGCGCCGCAGATGAGCGGCGAGGCGTGACAATTACCTCCATTAGACCAATCCATGGTTTGATGGAACCCACGATAGTCCAGCCTAAGTCTGTTTTGACTGCATATGGATCATAATCATTTCCTGGTATGACCTTCCTTGGTTTTAATGCTCTTGCACAGTCATAGCCAATCAGGAGCCCTGCAAGACAGTCTAACAGATCTGGCATCTCTTCTGCAATGCTTAGAAGGTGAGTCCACTCTTTCGCTGTCTCACGAATTGGGATACTGTTTTTCTCAAGTGGAATGTATTCCCTTGTATAAGTAGGTGGCAAGACAACATACTCTTGTGAATGGTAACCTCTTACTTTGAGCCCACCTACTCTTTGGCAATGTACAGTTGAACCCCGGTCAGTCATTGTTGTCAACCTTAACTTAACAGGTTCTGTTTTTGCATGAATTTTCTCACAAATATCTTGATCAATGAATGTATTGCTGCTTTGAGTGTCCAGAAGTGCATACACCAAGGTCTCTGGACTGTTTTCTGCTGCACAAGAGAGCCATACTGGAACAATCATTGAAGTGCGATCACTGTTGCCCACCTTTACACTACATGCAACTGTGGAAGTGCTTTCCTCTTGTGGTGGCATTTCTGGCTTTTCCCCTTGAGGACGTTCCTCGTGAAGTGGAGAGGGGTGGCTTCGCCTGCAAATATTACGAGTGACCTTCTGTCGACAGTTTTTGGAGATGTGACCAACTCTAAGGCAAGCAAAACACATGTTATTATCAATGGCAAATTTTTTCCTGTCTTTGAGAGGCATTGCTGCAAACTTGTCACACTTATAGATAAAGTGATCTTGCTGACAGCAAATACAATTAATCTGCTTCTTATTCTGAGATGCTAAAGAGCTGGGCTTGGAACCTTTACCACTTTGGGATGTGGCCTTTGAGGTTTGTTTTGGATAATTGGGTACATTTGTTGAAGCTACCAGGACACTGGTCTTGACACGTTTTTGTTCCTTCTCTAGTTTTTCACTTGTATGCTTTAGCGCATAAAGGGAAGAAATAGGATTGCATGCTATGCGTGCTTCTTCTGCCACAAAGTGTGCAAACTCTTCGAAACCTGGATATGCCTTCCCTTCATCCAGTGTTTTAGTGACATGTCTATTCCAGCGAGTTGTTGCCCAGTCTGGAAGTTTCCGCAGTAATTTCTGATTTTCCTCACAATCATCCAAAACTCCAAGTCCTTGCACATGGGGCATGGCATTTTTACAAGAGATGAGGAAATCACTGAACTCTCTTAGTTTAAGGGAGTCTTTTGGTCCAATCTTTGGCCAGGAACTCAGTTTTCCCCTGAAAGCTCTTTGGACTACAAAGGGGTGGCCATAGCGCTTGTTTAAGGCATCCCAAGCCTGTGTGTACGCTTCTTCATCACTACGATAAAAGGTTCCTTCTAACACTGAAAGCGCTTCTCCACTTATGTATTTTTTCAAATAGAACAGCTTATGCGCTGGATCTGTACAGCTTGTTTCTATCAAAGCCTTGAAGCAAGTGCTCCACTCTGTGAATTTAAGTGGGTCTCCTGTAAACACAAAAGGCTCTGGTGCCGGAAGTCTTGTCATAGCAAGGGATTCCTTGAACGCTTGGACTAGTGAGACTTTGCTCTCTCTGGGCTCAGATATCCTGTCAGAGTTGTGTGGGACTGATGCACTGTGGGGAACACTGATGCGTTTACTTTCAGAGTAAGGAGGGGCCGATACATTTTGTGGAACTTGAGTGCATGGAGGGCTACTATGCTGCATTGGAAGCTGACTTGGAGGCAAAGTACTTTTTACTTCAACATTAAACCTTAATTCCTCTTCAGCATACACATTGTATTCAGCCTCTATGACTTCAAGATCCCTTTGATCTTCCAGCCATTTTAGTTTTTCTTGCTGAGCCAAAATCTCCTTTCTCTGGGCAGATATTTCCATCTCCCTGTTTATTTCAGCCTGTTTTGATGCCAAACGTGCAGCTGCATCTGCGTTTTTCGCCGATACATGACTTCCCTGCTGACTATGACTTGACTGACTGCTTTGACTAGTTCTAGACACAGTTGATCCATAAACTGACCTTGCATCTTCTCTTTGGAGTAACTGAAAGAGAGATTCCTTTACAGCTACTGCATCTAATTCCTTGGTATCAACATCTGCATACCGTCTTTGCAGGAGTAGGATTATTCCAGTTGTAACTGAAGTGCAGCTATCAAACTTCCTTCTCATGTCTTGAGATGGTAAAGTAAGTGCACGTAAACTCTCATACCTTTGCTTTAGTTCTGACTCACACTTTTCTATTGAATGGATCATTTCACCCAACTCAGTTTTAGGGCACTCTTCCTTAAGTTTAGATCTTGTTAGTTGAATCTCTGCTTTAAAGTTAAGATACGTTGACATAAACTTTCTTTCTCTCTCTGTTATTTCCTTTCTTCTAAACTCAACGATTTTTTCTGTAGGGCGTTTCTCCCTTTCTGATCGTCTCACTTGCGTTTCGACTTGAGATGATGATGATAACCCTATCTTGTGTATTTCAAGATCTCCAATTATTTCTCCTATCCGTGTCTCAATTTCTTGTCTTTTTAAGTCGACAGATTCAGTTTTTAATTTCTCTTCCAACTTTACTTTCTCATCTTCTAGAGCTGCAAGTATTTCCTCTAATGTACGAAACTCACTTGTGCTCTGCTCCATTTTCAAAAATGATTTGAACTAACACTTTTGGAATTTTACAGTGAAAGGAAAGTTAGAAAACTGCTGGGAGAACATACAATAGGAAACAAGTGACACTCTTCAGTAATTTACAACACTTCAATTTTCTTTTACTTCTGTTTTTTTTCTCAATTTAACTTAGGAATTAAAAAGTTCCAAACTGAAAATATACCATCTAACCTGGTACCTTAAAGGTGATGTGACCTTTTGCAAACTGCATTGTCCATAAATGCCACTCTGGTACCTCTTCTGTCCGGCTGAATGTCCAGCGGATGTGGGAAGAAGGATGCACGTCTTTTATTTGCTCAGCAAACGAAGTCCCGGAAAAGCTGTAGAAGATGGATGGATGGATGGACAAAGTCCTTGAAGCATGGCCCTGCAGGAATCTTGCTGCTTGCTCCTGGATTAGGCATGTTTTTCACTATAACCGCTCCCAAAGTCTTCTTCTAGGTCAGAAAACCACGCTCCAACTGATGTTGACAAGTTTTTTGTTTATTTTGTCACAGCAAATCTTCGCCCTTAAACACCGTGAAAAACTAAAAATACAGACATAAAAAACATGAATACAAAATAAATTATAACACTTAACAAATGTTCATAAACAAAAATAACCACATACCGTGTGCGCCTTCTGCCTAGAATTTAGGAGTTGTTAGTCATGTCACAAATTTCCCAAACAAAGTCCTCTCTCCAAAGTCCTCTCTCCGCATCTGATTGTGGACAGCCTCCAGCAGTCGTGTGACTCTTCTAATCAGGCATGTGAACAGCGCATGCCTACCACCCATTTTTGCATATCGTCCGGGTCCGCCGCTGTTTCCTCACAAACATGGAGAACATTTAACAGTCCGGCTGCCTGCAGGAAAAACACTCCGTCCTCTCTCCGACACTCGCTCACACAATGGCGCTGATAGGCGGGGCGAGACACCTGCACGAGCCCCCTTCATGAGCTCTCCGACTCACCCGCGAGCTCGGCAGCACGAGTGCATATGCGCTGCGATATGGAGGGACTGAAGGCGGAGAAAAGGGCACCGCTAACGTCCGCAACACTGGCGCACACACCCATAAACAAACATTTCAGAAAAAGAACCAAAGATACATAAACCTTTTCACTGTGACAGCTACACCTGTTAAAAGGGAAAGAATAATAAGAAAATTCAAGAAGGAAAAAAATGAAATTATATTTATGCAAGAGACACATTTGAACAAGACAGAACATGAGAAACTAAAGAGATTTGGCTATAAGAACTCCTACTACAGTTCATTTAAGGGAGGAACTAAAAGGGGGGTTATGATACTAATTTTAAATAAAATACAATTTGAATGTGAACAAGAAATCCAGGATAAAGAAGGCAGATATGTAATAATAAAGGGAAGAATAGATGGTATGCAGATCATATTAGTGAACATCTATGCTCCACCAGAAAGTGACAAGGTTTTTTTTTCAACATCTGTTTGATCTCATAGCAACACACAGTGAAGGAGTCCTAATTTGTGGAGGAGACTTAAATGCTGTCATGGATCATGAAGTTGACACAACAAGTGTTAAGAAGACAAAAAAACATGTAACAAAGTTCATAAGAACCTCACTGGCAGAAATGGGTATGGTAGACATATGGAGGGACCTGCACCCACTCGAAAAAGACTATACACATTATTCAGCAGTCCATAAAGTACACTCTAGAATAGATTACTTCCTTATGAATGAAGGTGACAGACACAGGGTGAGAAACTGTTGGACTGGAGGGGCAGAAATATCAGATCATAATCCTATATACATGGAAATATATTTAAACAATAGAAAACAACAAACAACATGGAAACTTAATGTAGGGCTATTAAATGATGAGAAAATGAAAGAAAGAATAAAGGTAAACATAAATGAGTATATCGAAGAGAATGATAATGGAGAAGTGGACCCAACAATACTATGGGACGCACTAAAAGCCGTGTTAAGAGGTAAATTAATTGTTGAATCAGGAAAAGCAAAAAAGTCTAAACTGGAATCATATGAACAAAGATGTGAGAGACTGAGGGAATTAGAACGTAAACATCAAAACACAAATGACCCAAAAATATATGAAGAAATTAAGAACTATATTCAGAACTATTCTTATTGTGTACTTTCAAATTAAGCAATCTACTCTGTGCTAATGTAAATTTGAAAAATGTTTTTTTATTTATTTTTATTTATCAATATTATCATTTATTTTTTTAAATTTATTTTAAATTTATTTTTTTTGTGCGACTTGGCTTATTATTTCACATTACCAAAACGTTATGGCTCAAGATTGTGTCCATATAAGTGTACATTTGAATAAATATGTTTGAAATAGTTCATGTTGCAATTGTTGTTTGGTTTTTGTTTGGGTTTTTTTGCTTCAGTTTTTTTTCATCTGCCCATAAATACAGTTTTTAAGTACTCAGTACAGGTGTGAAAGCCCCCCCAATAAGGGAGGCATGAGGTATGCCTTGACAGGTATGTTTAGGTCTGATCAAATTCCTCCATGCAGCTCTGTCTTTCACCTTCCACTGCCAGGAGCTCCTGACCTTGTTAACCTGGGCAACATCCGAGCCGGTATGAGTTGTTTTCTGATTGACCATTTCATGAAACTGCTTGCAAACTATTTGATTACTGCTAGCTTTTGCGAGACTAGCGGAACATTCTTGGCAGATAGAGGTATTATTAGTGACAAGGACAGGCCAAGACAAATGGACTCCAGTATCTGATACTGCCCTATTATCCTAACAGAGCACTACACTCCCAAAATGCAGGATTACTTCTAATACCTAGAATCTCCAAAAGTACAATGGGAGGCAAAGCCTTCAGTTATCAAGCTTCTCTCCTGTGGAACCAGCTGCCATTCTGGATTCGGGAGTCAGACTCGATCTGTTTTTAAAAATAGGGTTAAAACCTTCCTTTTTGATATAGCCTATAATTAGGGAGGGATCATGCGCCCCTGAACCAACCCCATGCTGCTGATAGGTTTAGACAGCCGGGGGACCTCCAGCAATGCACTAGGCTTCACTCCTTTCTTCACTCTTAATGAAATATTTTTGCTGGTCATTAACATCTGTTTGTTCTCTCCCATAGACTGAGTCCCCGTTATTCTGTTTGCTCTCTAGATGTCTGTTCTTTTCGTCTCCTCTATCCCTTCACCCCCCAGCCAGTCACAGCAGATGGCTGCCCCTCCCTGAGCCTGGTTCTGCCGGAGGTTTCTTCCTGTTAAAAGGGAGATTTTCCTCTCCACTGTCGCCAAGTGCTTGCTCACAGGGGATCGCCTGATTGCTGGGGTCTTTCTGCAATTGTGGGAGTTTCCCCTTGTAGTGAAATTAAAGGGTTTTATAGGTAATTAAATGTTGGTACACGTATTAATGTAAATATGAATGTGAGTAGGAATGAAAATTTTACTTTCATCACACTCATTTCCTCGTTAGGGCACCATCCACATTTTTTAGAGGTGGAAACGCTTATGAACAAAAACTTAAAGTGCTGATCACACATTTTTGACATTTTTTGGCATGTTGTGTAAATCCAAAAGTCATTGTCTATGATCAATATAATATTTACAACAGCGCCTGCATAAACTAGTTATCAAAAAAACGCAGACACTGACTGGACTGTGGTGCCGCCCACCGAATTAAGGGCAGCACTCCAATGATGTAATTGACAGAACGGACTCCGGTGTAGAGGAGCTGGAAATAATGAGGCGATTTTGTTTAAAAGCAGCGTTTTAATATTCAGCTCTCCTAACTTGTCTCATCTGGTGCAGAGCGTGGCAGAAGGTAAAAGAGGCAGAGTTCTGCCAGCTCACTGGTTAAATACAGGCACACATCAAAAGACAGGCATTACAAAGGCTGATACCCCTCGTTATCTTAATCCCCCCATTGTCCTGTTATCTCCTCTCCTCTTCTTGGGAGGTGATGGAAATTCCCCTCCTCGCCTTGGGGGGTGAGGGTGACTCCTCAGTGTCCGCCGTCGCGTCCTGGGACGTGAGATTCCTTTGTCCTTTCAGAGGTGTGAAGTTCCTTACATATGCAGTCACTAAGCATTTCACATGTTCAGACATATGTAGGTATGGAATATAAGATAAGATAAGATAAGATAAGATAAGCCTTTATTAGTCCCACAACGGGGAAATTCCAGGATTGCAACAGCACAGGGATAGCAACACTCAGAGCAACAATCAGAAGGCAAGAAAAAAAAAAAAAAAAACCCAAGCAAGAGCAGCTAATATACTGTACATATGTACATATTACTATAAAATATATATATATACACACACACACACACACAGACACACAGTGCAGAGCATTGTAGCTGGATGGAATAAATATATGAATATATGAACACACAGTGCAGAGCATTGTAGCTAGATGGAATAAATATGTAAATATATAAACACCCACAGTACGGAGCATTGCAGCTAGGTGGAATAAATATGCAAGTATATAAACACACACAGTGCGGAGCAATGTAGCTAGATGGAATAATATGTAGATATATAAAAACACAGTGCGGAGCATTGTAGCTAGATGGAATAAATATATAGATATATAAATATAAACACACCCAGTGCTGAGCATTGTAGCTAGATGGAATAAATATATAGATATATAAATATAAACACACCCAGTGCAGAGCATTGTAGCTAGATGGAATAAATATGTAAATATATAAACACACACAGTGCAGAGCATTGTTGCTAGGTGGGATGAAACAGCATAACCGTATATATATGAGTAATATAGACCACAGGCCCCCCAAACAACTAGGAAAGGACAACAGAAAGATTCACAGTCTAGAACAGTTACTACGACATACTACGTGTTACAGCTATTGCCACAGAAGAACTTTCCGGCAGCCATGCTTCTAAGATAGTTCAGTGGTAATCATAACAGTATAGTAAAATCATAAGTCAGTCCTAAACTGTTGCAGCACAATTAGAGAGTAATTGTGGAGTGGTTGGTGTCAGTCCCTGTGCAGCTTGGGTTTAATTCTTCTCCCAAAACTGCTGTAGGTTGGTTTAGGCGTCCTGCTGGGACCTTCTTGTGAGGGATCTGCAGTGTGGGAAGGAGAGAGATTATTTGTTCCTTGCCTGGGGGCTGAAACTTTTCCCTTGGGTGGTCTACCTCGCCAAGGTGCTCTCGCCAACTGTGCAGGTTCATCTTTCAACAAGAAGGCAGGTTTAAGTCTGTCAATGCTGACTGTTTCTTTTCTGTCCCCATAATCAAGCACAAAGTGTTTGTCACCATGTTCCAGCACTCTGTAAGGGCCATCGAATACTGGGCGTAACGTTGGTTTTAGGGCTTCATGCTTAACAAAAACGAACTCAGCTTTTTTTAAAGTTTGAGGGACAAAAACCCTTGGAAAGGAGTGGTGAGCTGGACCGGGTAGGGAGTCCGGTCCGTTGCTGCCTAAAAACCTTGGGACTGGTTCTGGATTCTCTGGTAAAAATTCACCTGGGAGTCTGAGAGGTTGGGCAAAGACTAATTCTGCAGGAGAAGTGTCTAGATCCTCTTTAGGTGCAGCGCGCAACCCCAATAAAACCCAGGGAAGTTTATTTACCCAATTTGTGTCCGTTAGTGAGGCTCTGAGGGCGACCTTTAAGGACCTGTGAAAACGCTCGCATAACCCATTAGCCTGAGGGTGATAAGCGGTGGTGCGATGAATTGTTGCTCCTAAGCTGTTGGACATGGCTGACCAGAGCTCTGAGACAAATTGAGGCCCCCTATCAGATGTGATGTCCGATGGAACGCCGAAACGTGCCACCCAGTTTGTCAGAAAAACGCGAGCGACTTCCTCCGCTGTAGTTGCCGCTAGAGGAACTGCCTCTGGCCAGCGCGTGGTGCGGTCTATCATTGTTAGTAGGTGTGTGAAACCTTGGGAGGAAGGCAGTGGCCCAACTAGGTCGACATGGATGTGGTCGAACCTTCAAGCAGGGATTGGAAAAGGCTCCAGAGGGGCTTTTGTGTGTCTGTGTATTTTGGCGCGTTGACAAGAAATGCACGTTTTTGCCCATTCTTTTACGTCTTTGCGCAGGCCTGGCCACACAAATTTTTCAGCAACCATTTTGACCGAGGCGCGCACACCTGGGTGTGCGAGGGAGTGAATTGCGTCAAAAATGCGGCGGCGCCAAGTGGCTGGCACTAACGGGCGAGGTCGGCCGGTTGAAATATCACATATTAGGGGGGGCACGCCGTCGCGTAACCCTTTTTTCTCCAGCCTTAACCCTGTTGGTCCAGACAAGAGTGCGCGCACGTCCGCGTCGCTGTTTTGTTCTTCTGCTATGGCTGCATAATCTATCCCTTCATGGATAGGTGCTGCGTATGTGTCTGTGTTAGTGAAGAGTTCCACTGCTGAGGCAGTATAATCTGTCTCCTCGCGCTCTGGCGGTGCCACAGCGCGAGAGAGACAGTCCGCTACTACGTTAAGTTTGCCTGCTACGTGTCGAATGTCTGTGGTGAACTCTGAAATCACAGCCAGCTGTCTTTGTTGTCTGCCCGACCATGGTTCTGAAATTTTAGCCATAGCAAAGGTGAGCGGCTTATGGTCTACAAAAGCCGTGAAACTCCGCCCTTCTAGCCAAAACTGGAAGTGGCGGATGGACAAATGAAGCGCCAACAGCTCTCTGTCAAAAGTGCTGTATTTGCGTTCAGTTGGGTTTAGCGATTTGCTAAAGAATGCTAAAGGTTGCCAGACCCCGCTGACAAGTTGTTCTACAACTGCCCCTATGGCCAGGTCCAAAGCATCTGTGGTTAGTGCGATGCGGGCCGCGGGATCTGGGTGAACTAACATTGTGGCGTTAGCTAGGGCGTTTTTAACCTCCTCGAAAGCGCGTTCGCGCTCCGGGGTCCATTCGACCGCGTTGGAAGCCTTCTTTTTTTTGAGCGCGTCATATAGGGGCTGCATGAGCTGAGCTGCGTGGGGGAGGAAGCGGTTATAAAAATTAACCATCCCCAAAAATTCCTGTAGCGATTTGACCGTGTGGGGCCGTGGAAAACCTTCTATCGCACGAACTTTGTCTGGGAGCGGAACTGCCCCCTTCGGGGAGACTTTGTGTCCCAAAAAGTCAATTTGCGAAACGCCGAATTTTTGGCTGGATTGATTATTAGCCCGTGCTCCTCCAGCCTCTGAAAAACGGTAGTGAGGTGCTGCTCGTGTTCCTCTTCTGACGAGCTGGCTACCAGCATGTCGTCGAGGTAGACGAAGACAAAGGGGAGGTCGTGTAGGACCGCGTCCATCATGCGTTGAAAAGTTTGGGCCGCACCCTTGAGGCCGAAAGGCATTCGCAAGAATTCAAAAAGGCCGAAAGGGGTTATAACCGCCGTTTTAGGAACGTCTTCAGCTCGGACAGGGACCTGGTGATAACCGCGGACTAAGTCTCTCTTTGAAAAAATGCGCGCACCCGCTAGGTGCAGTGAAAAGTCTTGAATGTGAGGGATTGGGTAGCGGTCATGCGCTGTAGCGTTGTTTAATCTGCGGTAATCTCCGCACGGTCGCCAAGAACCGTCGGATTTCGGAACCATGTGAAGTGGTGAAGCCCAGGGGCTCTTTGAGCGTCTAACAATGCCCAATTTTTCGAGAGTTGCGAACTCGTCACGTGCTATGTTGAGCTTGGCCGCGTCTAAGCAGCGAGCTTTGGCAAAAACGGGAGGTCCCGTTGTTGGAATGAAGTGTTTAACTCCGTGTTTAGCTACAGTGGCTGAAAATTTGGGGGTTGTGAGTGCTGGAAATTGGGTGAGGAGTTGCTCAAACTTACCTCCTGCCGTGGTGACGTTGGCCTGCACAGGTGGTGGAGAAACTCGAGCTGAGCATGGAATAGAAGCAAAAGATAGTGCATTAACCAGGCGCCTATTTGCCAGATCCACTAATAACCCGTGTGCACACAAAAAATCTGCGCCTAACAAGTTAAAACTCACCGCTGCTACAACAAATGTCCATCTGTAGCTACGGCCGTGGATGAGGAGGTGCAGGCTCTTTTCGCCGAACGTGTCGATGTCAGAGCCGTTGGCTGCCACTGCTCCATTGCCCCGGGTACCCATGGCTCGATCTGCGTGGGAGGGCATGACGAAACTCAGCTGAGCTCCTGTGTCGATGAGGAACTGCTTGCCTGTGTGTCCGTCCGTCACGTACAACAGCTTATTTTTCTCGCCGAGAACCGCTGCTGTTAACGGCCCTCGGCTTTGGCATTTCCCGACATCGTGAATTTGCAGGGGGGAACGCATTTGCGGGCTTTCTCAGCGAAGCGGTGATGGTAATAACAGATGTCGTTCTGTTTGTTACGTTTGGTCCGCGCCGCTGTCACCGTGGGCTGGGTCTGCTCCGTGGGTTGTGGCTCTCCATGGCTCGGGGCGTCAGTTTTGAGGTCTGCGGATGCCGCTGTGGGTGTCAGCTCCTTGCAGGCGTTGACGAGCCGGTAAGCTTCGTTGGCCAGTGTGCGGAAGTCTTGGTGGTTGTTGCACTTCATGCTGGCGAGTGTCCCTCTCATGTGTGGCGGAAGCGTGCTGAGGAAAATAAACTGGAAGAGGAAATTGTCATTGTCCTCTTCCTTGAGCTGCAGCAAATCCTCCATGAGGGTCTTCGGATTGCCCCCTCTGTGGCCGTAGACCGCCAGGATCTTCTCGGCTCTTTCCTCCGCTGACGGGACGTAGTTCGCCACGATGGTCGCCTTGAGTGTCTCGTACTTGTCCCGGGTCGGTGGTCGCCGGATCAAGCTCTGCACACACTTCGAAGTGGCGGAGTCGAGTTTGGAGACGATGTGATAGAACTTCATATCGTCTGCCGTGATGCCCGCCAGTATGAATTGTGCTTCAGCCTGCTGAAACCAAGAGGCGGGGTCTTCTCGCCAGAAGTCTGGCAGCTTGACAGCGACGGCGTTAGTGCACACCATCACTGTTGTGCCCGCCGGGTGAGGGTGCCTTGCTTCGGCTCTCACGGCGGTGCTAGAGCTCGGTTGAGCTCTCTCAATTCCTTCTGCCGGAGGGAACGGTTGTTCGTCCGCTCCCTCGTCTGCGTAGTTGCTGGCGTCTGCCTGAGTCGCCACGGATGAGTCGCTTGAAGAAGAACGCCTCCGGTCCATACTCGCGTCAAGGTCACCAGTGTAGAGGAGCTGGAAATAATGAGGCGATTTTGTTTAAAAGCAGCGTTTTAATATTCAGTTCTCCTAACTTGTCTCATCTGGTGCAGAGCGTGGCAGAAGGTAAAAGAGGCAGAGTTCTGCCAGCTCGCTGGTTAAATACAGGCACATATCAAAAGACAGGCATTACAAAGGCTGATACCCCTCGTTATCTTAATCCCCCCATTGTCCTGTTATCTCCTCTCCTCTTCTTGGGAGGTGATGGAAATTCCCCTCCTCGCCTTGGGGGGTGAGGTTGACTCCTCGGTGTCCGCCGTTGCGTCCTGGGATGTCTTTGTTCTTCACACGGCGGGTGAGATTCCTTTGTCCTTTCAGCGGTGTGAAGTTCCTTACATATGCAGTCACTAAGCATTTCACATGTTCAGACATATGTAGGTATGGAATATATGAGTAATATAGACCACACCGGTGTTGATAACTAGAATGACAGCAGCTTTGTAGCTCACAGTTTCTCTGGTTTCTTGTTTTAATTTTACGGCATGCTTCAGCTCCAACTGTCATAAGCCTCCTCGTGCACTTCTCGTGCGCTTTTAGGCAGGAGGAGCGCACGAGGAGGGGAAGGATTAATGGATTTATGCGCAGCTTTGACCTACTTTCTCTGATCCCATGCTGACATCTCGCTGGTCCGACCACGTCCCCTCTCATTATCACCAGCTGATTCCCCTTCCGCTGATCATGTTTCCTGGTCCTTGCCCAGGTGCTTCTCATCACACCATCACCAGCAGTGCGTGTACTTCGCGGCCATTTGCCAGTAACGCACTGCTGGTCAATAGTATTGTCATCTGTGCTGTTAGTCTGCCAGTATTTTCAGCACTCTCACGACGTTAGTCACTCCATGTTTGCTGTGGTTTTCGTGCATCCTTGAAGCGATGTCGGCTCTGGGGGGCACCTGTGGCTAACACGTCTCCTCTCATTCGTTCTCTGGGCGATGCTGGCACCCGAACGCCATCAGTAAGTGTGTTTGTGTTTTTTGTACGTCTTCAACTTTTTGGGAATTGTCTGTCATTCTATATTAAATGTGCTGTGGTGAACCCTGCACGTAAATCCTCGTTATTTCATGGAGAGGGATCTCCATGCCCTGCATAAGAGCGCACGGAGAGAGAGGATTTACACATAAATAACGAGGATTTACACGAGGATTTACGCGCAGGATTCAACACAGCACATGTATTGAACATAAAGATGAAGTCTTACAAAAATACACAGAAACACAAAGAGTAGGCGGGGCCGACATCGCCCAGCGAACATGGAGAGGAGACATGTTAACCATGGTTGTACCCCAGAGCCGACATCGCTACAAGGGGCACAACAGAACCACGGCTGTGTTGAGTGGCTAACACGTCATGATAGTGTTGGCAATATTGGCTGGCTGACAACACGGCAGATGATGCACACAAAACATGAACAGCTGACTGTCACTGAGTCTGACTTGCTAGGCACAATGCCCTCTTGGCACAGATCAAACCTATATGGTTTGATGCCCCCAGATTCTTCATTGTCATCCTGTTCTTCGGAACTATAATCGTCTGAAGATTGGACAACACAAACCAATTCCAGACTACATGTGCTGGAACCATCGTCGATGTTTTCAACCGCTTCCATCCTGTGTGTACAAAGGGCAGCCAAGCGCTGTGTTCCATCGATGACGTTACAACATGGCTGAGGGGAGTTTCCAGCCACTGACGCAATGGGTGATGTGGCACTCATGAAAACGTCGGATATTCACGTGGAAAAAAGCCTGTTTGACTTAGAACTGCATAGACCAACCTATTTTGTCATATTGTATTATGTGTTGAAAAATTAGAGGAAGTCAAAAACGTGTCATCAGCACTTTAAGCTTAAGAATTTAGCAATTGGTAAATTAAGCCTTAGTTAATAATCCTATTGAAAATATTTGATCAGTCTCATAATAAAACCTTGTGTGAGTTCTTGTCTCTGATGATCAAGAAGATGGACATGAAATCAAACAGTAACTCCCACATGTCTTTCAATGATTTAATAAGAAATGTCAACATATGTGGATAACATTAAAAAAGACAATTCACATGTATCATGGGCATCATAGACTGTTACTGAGTTACTTATGAATCAAGCATTTGTGGAACCAAATGAAGCATAGTTTAATTTGTCAGCATACTGGAAATTGGAAAAACCATGAAATAGCATTGGTTAGGAAAAGTGGATGCGATTTTATGAAGAAAATGTTAATTAACTTTATAAAAATTTAGAAAATTTGTTTTATTCTGAAAAAGAACATAAATTAATGAAAGATGACGTGCATTTTGAGATTCTGATGGGTGTTTGCATAAAATTAGATTCAAATTATTTACACAGAGCATGACAGGCTCTGGGCCCTTCTTAAAAAGATAGGAGAAAAATTGGAGAGCAGAAGGGGGCTTCTTACGGCTTGACCAACGCCCCAGAGCAGACTTAACAAAGAGCAATAAAACTCAAGTTTTCTCTAGTGTTGCAAGGTGGTCCAAAACTTCACAAGACCTGAGGTGGCCCAATTATATTTGAGCTTCTTCCAACAAGGGTTATAAACTCAACCTAAAAAGGAAAATGCAATGAAGCTTTGAACTCTATTGGCCAGTTAAAGTGCAGCTATGGACTCTTGCAGAATAGAGGAGAAGGGGGAGAGAGAGACATTTGATCTGAGTGAGACCCCCCTTAAGACACATGTTGCTGAAAGTATAAATTCCTTAAACTTCAGTAACTAAGATATTCTACTTGATAATGAACCCACAATGTCTCTCTACATTGTAATTGTGAGACTAATTTATGATAGTAAGCATACAAACATTAATTTCTTCCTGAAAATAGCAGAACATATCAAAATCATATCAATAAAACATTTGAAACCCATATTGTCCGTCTCCAGAGTTCAATCATGTCTTCCGTAGCAGATACTGTCTTAGGGGAAAGAATATGAGTTAGTTCATAGTCCATAAGGCATAAATTCCACTGCAAAGGAAAAAGTTAAATATTCCTGATTCGTCCACCCGATGGCACAGTGAAACTGGTTGTTTACTGGAGTGTCTTGGCTTCCCCATCTGGTTTATGTCGCTCAATAAATCTGTCAATTAGAACATTCCTTTGCCAAAGAGTCTTGGAGAAAGGGATTAACTTCCACTTTATGGCCGATGGATAGGGTTACAGCTGTAGTTCTTGGGTGAAAGAAGCAGTCTCAAAAGCCAGACTTTTGAGTTGAAAAAAAACTTTCTTCAGCAAAGAGTAATTTTATAAATTGGAACTCAAGGTCACACTACACCCTACAGTTGAAAGTGCTATGAGATGACTGTTGTGAAATGGCACTATATAAATAATAAAGTTGAATTGAATTAACAAAGAAATGTGTGGCACATTAACATGACATACACCGGCGCCGCTTTCACACCTTTCTTCTGCTCCGTGGCTCCAGTAATTCTTCCTCTCCCCGGGGGGTGCATAGACCTAACTGTCCCGTCTGATACCCCCCGGTGACACCTCCTCCATCGGTCCATTGTTTCCTCCTTCCCCCTGCCCTCTCTGGGTTGAGAAACACTCCACACTAAGCCCCCACAGTGTTATTACTTTGTAAATCTCTTCGTATGTTGCATGGTGGTGTATGTCATACCCAGGATCTCCCTTTAGCATTTCTACTTTGTTTCAAGGATTATCCTTTGTAGTGCTACAGTGATTGCCCATTTTTTGCAGGAATATAAGAAGACTGAAAAGATGAGGAAGCACAGAAAGTGGAGTTTGGTGTGCAGGCAACTGTTCTTGCCAGTCTTGGGTTTTGAACCTTCATCCGATATGATGGAACCCAGGTTCTTGAAGCTCTTTACTGTTTCAAGCCCCCCCCCCCCTCATTGATCTTGATTTCAGAGTTAATGCCTATAGCATTGTTGGTCATGAGTTTGGTCTTTTCATCACTAATCTCTAGGCAAAAACTGTAAATCAAGAGCAGCAAGGGGGTGTCAAGAAGGTTTTCATTCATAACAAGAAAGCAGGTGGAGGCGCAAGATGCAATAAAACACATTTACAGCTGTAATCAGCCCATATTTTCCTTTTTGTTAACTTGCAACTGAATCTCCTTCTTCTTCTTTTAAATTTGATTGGCAGTTGGCAACCAGCTTACAGGTGCATTACCACCACGTACTTCACTCTATATGGTCAGGAGCTGTTGTCCTTCTATCATCATCGAACCTCAACTCCATCTTCAAACGTCACTCCTCCTCATCCTCTCTTCTTCTCCTTCTTCTCTTGGTTACTGAAGGATAGCAAACAACTGAAAGGTGCATACCGCCACCTACTGTACAAGAGTGTGTAACATTATGTCATCTGAGCCCGACCCCTAAAATCTATGACTTAATCCTGTGTTATTTAAAGAAGAGAAAAGAGCCCTTCTCGTGATTTTTATTGCCTCTCCATCTCCATCTGTTCCCAGAATCCCAGTTAAATCCCATTCTCTACCGGCCTCTCGAACTTCATTTTTCATTCTCTCTCTTTCATTTCCATACTTGTGACAGTGTATTAAGATGTGCTCAACATTTTCTTTTACTCCACATTCTCTACATTTGTCACTTTCGCTTTTCCCCATGTGTAGAGGATGTGCTCAAGGATGAGACTGAGTTTATTTCTCAGGTTCAGCTTTATTGACAGAACACATACTCTATCATCCTCTCAACAAGAAAAGAGGCTGATCAATGGAACATCACACTTTTATACTCCTGGAGCATCGAAACCTAAGTCACATGGTGCTTTAGCAAACATACAGTCACATGGTACTTAATCCCAGTCACAATGCAACTCTTTGACCTGTCACCATTGTCTCTCATTCTTCAATGGTCTGGAAATCCTTCTGGGGGATCTTCTCTGAGACAAAGGCCAAATCTCACACCTCCTCGTTATCTCCTGCAGATCTCTGCAGCTCCAGACTTCCTTTGTCCCTTGAGAAGTGAAGCACCCAATACACATACAGCAATACCTTCGTGGAAAATACGAATCCAACATATGTGCCACATATGGTGAATAAAGTGCTGTTTAAACCTGTATGATCCAGTCTGAGTCTTGTCACAATGATGTCTTCCCCCTGTTTGTTGTTTTATAATTCTTTATTGGAATAGATTTTTGTATTTTGTAACACAATCTATCTTTATGATCTTCATCCCATCTTTTTTGCCATAGCTGAATTCCTTTTTTCTTCATTACTGCTTTCCCTTCACCTTTTCCAACAGACAATGGTATAGTTATTTCTTTCCCAAGTGCACTTTTTACTAGTTTGTCTACACAGTCATTTCCCTTTCAACCCTTCACGTGCAGGAACCCAACAAAACTGAACTTCTCCACCACCCCTGTGTACCTGAAATAAACTGTGATATAGCTCAATCATCAAGTCTTCCCTTGTAGACTTTAGTGTCTGTATGGTTTTTAGCGCTGCAAGTGAATCTGTGTACACCACCACCCGGTCCGGTCTGACCTCCTCCACCCACTGCAAAGCAATAATTATTGCCACCATCTCTGCTGTAAACACGGATGTATTGTTGGAGAGTCTTTTTGAGATGGTCACTTTAAACTCTGGAATGTATACTCCAACAGAGGCCTCTTTGTTCTTTGAACTGTCAGTATAGAGCTGTAAGTAGTTATAGTAATTATTCCTGAGGTAAATGCTTGTTTTAACACCAACTTCACTCATATGCCAATTTTTTTCCTCATGAGCAGACTAATGTCTACTTCTTTTCTCGGAAACAGCTAAGGGGGAACATTACTCACTGGAGTGGTGTTAGCTATATCAATAGTGTGTAGTCCATACATTCTGGCTTTTCTTTCAATTGTCCACCCAAACCCGTGTCCCTGGAAGTTAGAATATTCCCAGCAGTCTTGTAGTGTTGTTTTTGATATATTCGCTTTGTCACTTCCTTTCAGCTTGACCCAGTATGATAATGCGAGTTTATTTCTTCCTAAATCCATTGGCATTTCTCCTGCTTCTATTAAAACTGCATTGTTTGGTGTTGTTTTGATGGCTCCAATGCACAGGCGAAGCGCTCTATGTTGCATTCTATTTTTTCCAGAGTCGTCTTTGCTGCTGCTCCATAAATCATGCATCCATAGTCTATTGTCGATCTCATTAGTGCTCTGTAAATGTCAATTAATGTCTGTTTATCTGCACCCCATTCATGTCCAGCTACAGCTTTTATGAGATTAATGACTTTCTTGCACTTTGTCTCCAGATTTTCAACATGAACGCTCCATGTGTATGCACTATCAAACCACAATCCTAGATATTTGAACTCACTAAATTTCTCTGTTGGTTGATTATATAATGTTAATGGTTCTGTACCAGTTCTGCATTTTTTTATGAAAATTATATAGCAGGTTTTACTGTTTGAAAATTTAAATCCCCACTCATATGACCACTTTTCCACTTTCTCCATTGCTTTTCTGATGTTTTTCAACACAAATTTCTCATTTCTTCCCCTCGTCCATATGGCTCCATCATCTGCATATAGTGCTGTTTTGATGGATCCGTCTTGATCCTCAAACATGTCATTAATCATTGCTAGTACACGCCCGTGCATACCCGTGCATGGCCACAGAAACCAAGTACGGTGGGGGAAAAAAAGTATTTAGTCAGCCACCGACTGTGCAAGTTCTCCCACTTAAAAGATGAGAGAGGTCTCCAATTTTCATCATAGGTATACCTCAACTACGAGAGACAAAATGAGAAAAAAAAATCCAGAAAATCACATTGAAGGATTTTTAAAGAATTTATTTGCAAATTATGGTGGAAAATAAGTATTTGGTCACCTACAAACAAGCAAGATTTCTGGCTCTCACAGACCTGTAACTTCTTCTTTAAGAGGCTCCTCTGTCCTCCACTCGTTACCTGTATTAATGGCACCTGTTTGAACTCGTTATCAGTATAAAAGACACATGTCCACAACCTCAAACAGTCAGACTCCAAACTCCACTATGGTCAAGACCAAAGAGCTGTCAAAGGACACCAGAAACAAAATTGTAGACCTGCATCAGGCTGGGAAGACTGAATCTGCAATAGGTAAGCAGCTTGGTGTGAAGAAATCAACTGTGGGAGCAATTATTAGAAAATGGAAGACCTACAAGACCACTGATAATCTCCCTCGATCTGGGGCTCCACGCAATATCTCACCCCGTGGGGTCAAAATGATCACGAGAACGGTGAGCAAAAATCCCAGAACCACATGGGGGGACCTAGTGAATGACCTGCAGAGAGCTGGGACCAAAGTAATAAAGGCTACCATCAGTAGCACACTACGCCACCAGGGACTCAAATCCTGCAGTGCCAGACGTGTCCCCCTGCTTAAGCCAGTACATGTCCAGGCCCGTCTGAAGTTTGCTAGAGAGCATTTGGATGATCCAGAAGAGGATTGGGAGAATGTCATATGGTCAGATGAAACCAAAATAGAACTTTTTGGTAAAAACTCAACTTGTCGTGTTTGGAGGAGAAAGCATGCTGAGTTGCACCCAAAGAACACCATACCTACTGTGAAACATGGGTTTGGAAACATCATGCTTTGGGGCAGTTTTTCTGCAAAGGGACCAGGACGACTGATCCGTGTAAAGGAAAGAATGAATGGGGCCATGTATCGTGAGATTTTGAGTGAAAACCTCCTTCCATCAGCAAGGGCATTGAAGATGAAATGTGGCTGGGTCTTTCAGGTTCAGGTTCAGGTTCAGGTTACTTTATTTGTACCCGTAGGTAGATTTGTTTTGCAGTCTGGTGACATCCATATTTACAAGCAACTAATTACATTCAACATAGACACAAACACAGGCACACATAAAACTGACTATAAACATGATAAAAAATACTCAAGGCTCCATCAAACAGGGTATAAAAAGACAAAGAGATGAGGGAGAAACCAGAGGTAAGAGAGAAGGGTCATATTAAAGTTAAAAGTTAAAAACTAGTCAGAGGTTAAAAAACTCAAAGGTCTAAAACCCAATAAAATATTTAGAACCCAAGTGACATCATAGAAAATAAGTAAATATAAAATGAAGTTAATAAATAGGTACCTAAATTTTGTACAATATATTTTTATAGCTTGTTCAACTCTTTGACAGCAGCAGGGACAAAACTGTTTTTGTAGCGCTGGGTTTTACTTTTTGGGACAGCAAACCTCCGTCTGGAGGGAAGAAGCTGACAGTATTCTGTTAGTATATATATATATGTCATTACTTACTGACATATACAGTGGGGCAAAAAAGTATTTAGTCAGCCACCAATTGTGCAAGTTCTCCCACTTAAAAGATGAGAGAGGTCTTCAATTTTCATCATAGGTATACCTCAACTATGAGAGACAAAATGAGAAAAAAAAATCCAGAAAATCACATTGAAGGATTTTTAATGAATTAATTGGTAAATTCCTCAGTAAAATAAGTATTTGGTCACCTACAAACAAGCAAGATTTCTGGCTCTCACAGACCTGTAACTTCTTCTTTAAGAGGCTCCTCTGTCCTCCACTCGTTACCTGTATTAATGACACCTGTTTGAACTCGTTATCAGTATAAAAGACACCTGTCCACAACCTCAAACATTCAGACTCCAAACTCCACTATGGCCAAGACCAAAGAGCTGTCAAAGGACACCAGAAACAAAATTGTAGACCTGCCCCAGGCTGGGAAGACTGAATCTGCAATAGGTAAGCAGCTTGGTGTGAAGAAATCAACTGTGGGAGCAATTATTAGAAAATGGAAGACCTACAAGACCACTGATAATCTCCCTCGATCTGGGGCTCCACGCAAGATCTCACCCCGTGGGGTCAAAATTATCACGAGAACGGTGAGCAAAAATCCCAGAATCACACGGGGGGACCTAGTGAATGACCTGCAGAGAGCTGGGACCAAAGTAACAAAGGCTACCATCAGTAACACACTACGCTGCCAGGGACTCAAATCCTGCAGTGCCAGACGTGTCCCCCTGCTTAAGCCAGTACATGTCCAGGCCCGTCTGAAGTTTGCTAGAGTGCACTTGGATGATCCAGAAGAGGATTGGGAGAATGTCATATGGTCAGATGAAACCAAAATAGAACTTTTTGGTAAAAACTCAACTTCTTGTGTTTGGAGGAGAAAGAACACCATACCTACTGTGAAGCATTGGGGTGGAAACATCATACTTTGGGGCTGTTTTTCTGCAAAGGGACCAGGACGACTGATCCGTGTAAAGGAAAGAATGAATGGGGCCATGTATCGTGAGATTTTGAGTGAAAACCTCCTTCCACCAGCAAAGGCATTGAAGATGAAACGTGGCTGGGTCTTTCAGCATGACAATGATCCCAAACACACCACCCGGGCAACGAAGGTGTGGCTTCGTAAGAAGCATTTCAAGGTCCTGGAATGGCCTAGCCAGTCTCCAGATCTCAACCCCATAGAAAATCTTTGGAGGGAGTTGAAAGTCTGTGTTGCCCAGCGACAGCCCCAAAACATCACTGCTCTAGAGGAGATCTGCATGCACCACGGGACGGCCCTGCCCCGTGGTGCCAGCCGCGTGGCGTCGCCGTGTTTTTGACTCGGCCCATTCTCTCGCGCACCCGGGGGTGCGTGCATCGATTAAGTTGGTGGGGGAGAAATTTGTTTGGCCCGGGTTGCGCAAACAGGTCAAGGAATGGGCGGCAGCCTGCGTAGCGTGTCAGCGAGCCAAAATACACAGACACACTAAGGCCCCGTTGGAACCTTTTCACATCCCCGCTAAGCGTTTTGATCACGTGCATGTTGACTTGGTGGGCCCGCTTCCATTATCACATGGGCACACACATCTTTTGACGATGGTGGATCGCACCACGCGCTGGCCAGAGGCGATTCCTCTGACATCAACCACAGCGGAAGAAGTTGCGCGAGCATTTTTAACAGCGTGGGTTGCGCGTTTCGGTGTACCGTCGGACATAACGTCCGACAGGGGTCCCCAATTTATTTCCGAACTATGGTCATCGATGGCCCGCAGCTTGGGGGTGAAGATTCATCGCACTACTGCGTATAACCCCCAGGCTAATGGTTTATGTGAACGCTTTCACAGGTCATTAAAAGCAGCCCTCAGAGCGTCGCTGACGGATACAAATTGGGTGGACAAACTTCCATGGGTTTTACTGGGGTTGCGTTCTGCACCTAAGGAAGATTTGCATGCTTCCCCGGCTGAATTAGTTTTTGCACAACCTCTCCGTTTGCCGGGGGAATTTCTCCCCGATAATCCCGCACCAAATGGCCCCCCCTGCTCAGCCGTGGCAGAGCGACTCGGGAGCAAACACGCTCCCTGGCCCGGTCCATCACAGTTTACCACACATTTTTGTGCCAAAGGCTTTAAAAAATGCAGAGTTTGTTTTTGTTAAACATGATGCTCAGCGTCCAAGTTTGCGGCCGTTTTATGATGGACCGTTCCGAGTGCTGGAGACCGGGCAGAAGCATTTTCTGCTAGATTTAGGGGGCAGAAAGGAGTTGATTTGCATAAACAGGCTCAAACCCGCCTTTGTTTTGGCTGATGAGGAAGTGCAGCTCGCGAGGCCCCCCCCGCCGTGGCAGGCCGCCGAGAGGACATTCTCCAAAATCTTCACAGAAAGGTGCTAACAGCTTTAATCCACAGGTGCAGAGAGATGTTGCAGGTGCAGCCAAGCCAGGTTGCAGCAGATTCGGCAGAAAGTTAAAACCTAGGCAGTTGGTGGATTGATTAGCGATGTATGGAGTGTTTTGTGTTTTTCTTTTTTTTATGCCATGCAGGTTTTGCCTTACTAGATGTTTGGGGGGGGTAGTGTGGGCGACACACATTGTGGGCTCACGTTTCCACAGAGACAGGACTGCGTGTGTATTGAGGGTGTCACGTCTGCAAGGACAGAGGACTCGAATCTGCAGAAGATAACAAGGAGGTGTGAGATTTGTCTCTTTGTCCCACAGAAGATGCCCCGGAGAGATTTCCGGTTCATCAGGAAATGAGAGACAATGGTGAAGATTCAAAGGGATGCTTTGTGACTGTATGTTTACTGAAAACACCATGTGACTTGAATTCTGATGCTGGAAACATATAAAAGGGTGATGAGATATGATTCTTTCTCTTTCCTGCTTTGAGAATGCTAGAAGCTGTGTTCTGTCAATAAAGCTGGTTTACGACTAAACTCAGCCTCATCATTTGAGCACATCTTCTACAGGTCTCCATATATTCTCAAACACATTTTCCTTTGATTTTAATATGTATGTTATTCTTTCTAGTGGAAGGTTTGTTAACATCTGTCTTAACCACTGAGTCACATCTGGTCTATGAGTCTTTTTCCACAGTAGTGCAATACATTTTTTGGCATTAAGCAAACTGAGGTCTATGAATGTTCTTTCACTCTTATTAAAGTTATGCTTTTCTGGATACAGACCCAACAAAAACAATTTAGGATTCAATATGAGTTGTTTTGAAATTATTTTTTCAATTGTTACCCTCACCTCTTCCCAAAACATTCTAATTTTTCTACATTCCCATAAACAATGAAATAGAGTTCCTTTACTTTCCATACATTTTGTGCATATATCTAGTATGTTTTTGTTATATCTATTTAACTCCACCGGTGTAACATATGTATCAATTTAAGGCAAATGTATCAATTTAAGACGTACATTTATTGATCTGGTTTGAGCTTCTGTGCAAGCCAATTCCCATTGTTGCTCTGAAATTTCAATTTGCAGGTCTTCTTTCCAATAATTCATTCTTTTCTGTGAGTTTTCACTTGAGGATAATATCAGTGAGTTATAGAACTCTGAAATAATACCCTTTCTCTTACTATTTTTTGTCAAAATTTTTTCCAAGTATGAATAGGTAGGTCGAGTGAGAGCATTATTTTGATTTGATCGAATAAAATTCCTAAGCTGAAGATATTTAAAAAAATGTGTTCTATTAAGATTAAATTTGGCCCTCAGTTCTTCAAAAGACATTATGTTGTCTGAACGTGCCAAATATAAGTCTTGAATCTTTTGAATCCCTTTTAAATTCCATAATTTAAATACAGCATCCACTCTCCCTAGTGTAAAATATTGATTACCCCATATTGGGCTAAATTGTGACAATAAGTGCAGTTCTTTTAAATATTTTTTGATTTCATACCATATTTTGATCATATGCTTTACAGTAGGATTTTTAACTTGTTTCTGTAATTTTTTAGCCGAGTCTGAGTATATGAATAAGGGAAGAGGTAAAGGTAAATTGTATGATTCCATCTCCGTCCAGTGAGGGAGATCATTTGATGAAAAATAATATGTCATAGACCTCAGTTGTGCTGACCAGTTGACCGAGATGACCCCCGTCATTGAAGCCAAGCACTCAGCACTTGCTGAGTACAAGAAGTACCCAAACGAGAAGAATCTCCAGATTCTCAGGGCTGTGAGAAGCAAAGTTCAGCAGACTGCTCGGCGCTGTGCCAACGAGTACTGGACTCAGCTCAGCCAAGACATTCAAATCACTGCCATAACAGGGAACATCCGTGGTATGTACGATGGCATCAAGAAAGCACTTGGTCCGGCTCAGAGCAAGACGGCCCCCCTCAAATCCTCCACTGGGGAGAGGATCACAGAAAAGAACAAGCAGATGGAAGGATGGGTGGAACACTACTCCGACCTCTACTCCAGACAGAACACCATGACACCGTCAGCCCTTGATGCCATCGACTGACTGCCATCCATGGACAAACTTGACGCCGAGCCAACCATCGATGAACTCAGCAAGGCCATTGATAGCTTGGCTGCTGGCAAGGCACCCAGCAACGACGGCATACCCCCCGACCTGATCAGGCACTGCAAGACCGCCCTACTGCTGCCATTGCATGACGTCCTCTGCCAGTGCTGGAAGGAAGGTGCCGTACCACAGGACATGAGGGACGCCAAGATCATCACCCTCTACAAAAACAAAAGGGAGAGAAGCGACTGCAACAACTACAGGGGCATCTCCCTCCTCAGCGTTGTTGGCAAAGTTAACGCACGAGTTGTTCTCGTTCATCTACAGAAGCTTGCTGAACGTGTCTGCCCCGAGTCTCAGTGTGGCTTCCGCACTGAGCGATTGACGGTAGACATGATATTCTCCATCCGCCAACTCCAGGAGAAATGCAGAGAACAGAACATGCCCCTGTACATCGCCTTCATCGACCTCACCAAAGCGTTCGATCTGGTCAGCAGAGAGGGCCTTTTCAAGATCCTGCCAAAGATAGGATGCCCACCAAATTTGCAAAGCCTCATCGAATCGTTTCACACCAACATGCAGGGGATAGTGCTACGTGTGCAAGGGGCTAGTGCAACGTCTCAGAGCCATTCAACATACGCAGCGGAGTGAAACAGGGCTGTGTACTTGCGCCAACCCTCTTTGGGATTTTCTTTGCTATGCTCCTGAGGCATGCCTTCAGCACAGCAACAGAGGGAATCTGCCTGCACACAAGATCTGACGGCAGGCTTTTCAACCTCGCCCGCCTGAAAGCCAGAACCAAAGTACGCGAGGCTCTAATCAGAGACATGCTGTTCGCAGACGATGCTGCAGTCGCAACCCACACACAGCAGGAGCTTCAGACCCTGATGGACTGCTTCTCCCAGGCATGCAAGGACTTCGGGCTTACCATCAGCCTGAAGAAGACTAACGTCTTGGCGCAAGGCATGGAAGCACCACCAACCATCACCATCGACGACTACGAGCTGGAGGTCGTCAATCAGTTCACGTACCTGGGGTCCACGATCAGCAACAACCTCTCCCTTGATACAGAGATCAACAAGAGGATTGGAAAATCAGCCTTCACACTCACTCGCCTCACCACACGAGTGTGGGAGAATCCCAAACTCTCTGTCAAGACAAAGATGGCAGTGTACAACGCCTGCGTCATCAGCACACTGCTCTATGGGAGTGAGACGTGGACAACATACGCCCGGCAGGAAAAGAGACTGAACTCCTTTCACTTGCGCTGCATTTGCCACATCCTGAACATATCCTGGCAGGACAAAGTGCCCAACACAGAAGTTCTGTCCCGCGCCGGCCTTCCCTCCATGTTCACTCTACTCAGGCAGCACAGGCTCCGCTGGCTAGGCCACGTTCACCGTATGGAGGATGGCAGAATCCCCAAAGACGTCCTCTACGGAGAACTGGCGACTGGCAGGAGAGACGTTGGCCGCCCACAGCTGCGCTTTAGAGACGTCTGCAAGAGAGACATGAAGGCCCTGGAGATCAACACAGAGCACTGGGAGGACCTTGCAACGGACCGCTCCAAATGGAGAGGCACCCTGACCAGACAGCTCAAGGCGGATGAAGAGAGACTGACTGCTGCAGCAGATGAAAAAAGGACCCGCAGAAAGAACCGCCACAGACCCAGCAGCACAGAGACCACCCACAAGTGCGACCTGTGTGACAGGGACTGCCATTCGCGCATCGGCCTGTTCAGCCACAGGCGGTGCTGTTCCAGCAGAGTAGACGTTTAGGATTCTCTTCCATGGTCATCATAGACCGACGGAGGCCGACGATACCGGAGGGACCATTGTGTAAGTCTATTGCGTCTTTTGCATTCAATACTATTAGGTTGTCACATCTTTTTGCTATCTCTGCGAGCAGTCCTGCTTAGGTTGTACAGTCTGACAGCCGTAGGTAGGAAGGACCTGCGAAACCTCTCGGTTGTGCACCTAGGGTGATGTAGTCTGCTGCTAAATGAGCTCCTTAGTACATTCAGTACATTAGTACATTATTCTTTGAACCGTCAGTATAGAGCTGTAAGAAGTTACAGTAATTGTTCCTGAGGTAAATGTCATGGGCAGCTGGAGCGCGCCCCTCCCCTCCGGCCTCACATTCACAAATTCATCACTGCACCTGAGGCAGAAGATACACCTGCACTCGCTCATCAGCCAGCGTACATAAGGAAGCTCCTCCTCAAACACTGGCTCATCTGGGTATACTGCCCGTGATCAGGCAAGCTATTATAAGTCTTAAGCGTTAACACGCTGTTAACCTTATTTCTCCTTTTCTCCTGAGGTTGCAGCCGCCGTGTCGGTGTGTCTCCGGGACTGCGCGCTCTTTCCTGCCACATCACACTGTACCTCAGCAACCTACTCCACCCGGTCAGGCACCATCAGCTCATCTACCCCCTTACCCTACTGGTTCGTCTATTCCCAGCTGGGTCCTGCCGGTCCTCTTTGGATTTCTCAAGTAAGTGGTAATTTGGCTCACCCGTTTCTCTTACTCCATTCCTCAGCTCACGGCTCTCGTCTTCTCTCCACAGGACCTTTCCTCTGGCGAGTGACTGTTTCTGCAGCTGTGCGCTTTGGATTTTTGCTATTAGTAAAATTGTCAAACGTGCCCCTCTGTGCGGTTCCTTCCTGTGTTTGGCATCGTGGACGTGAGCTGTCAAAACTTAATTTGCTATGACAGAATGAGCCAGCCAGGATGGTAGCTCAGTCAGTGCCTCACCGCCGGAGCTGTCAGCTATGGATCGCCTAGCTGCAACCAAGCATCAGCTCACTGCGCTGACGCAGCAGGTATCTAACATGATGACACTGTGGTCTGCAGTGCCTCCTTCGGCTGCACCCCCTCAGCCTGCCCCACACACTACAGTGCGCCATACTACCTCCATTCCCACGCCTTCCCCGTACGCTGGGGAGATGGGGAAATGCAAGGGATTTCTAATCCAAGTTCAAATGTACCTGGAGCAGGTTGGGGAGGAGTATCCGGGGGATTTCGCTAGGATCCAGTTTTTTACTCTGTTGCTCAGGGATTGAGCCTTGGAGTGGGCACGGTCCACTCTTAGACAACCCTGAGGGGCGTTGATATATGTTTGACCAATTCGTGGCCGCATTCACTAGCGCGTTTGGTCAGACCAAGAGTCAGGGCAACGTGATGAGCCGCCTGATGACGCTCCGCCAAGGCACCTGGTCAGTGGCTGAGTACTCGGAGTTCTGGGTTGTGGCGTCCAATTCAGAATGGAACGAGACTGCTTTATGCAGCGCGTTCCTCCACGGGTTGAATGACCAACACTGTGATGATCTGGCGGTCCGCCCTGTCCTGGAGACGCTCGACGGCTTCATAGATCAGGCAGTTGGTTTGGACAATCAGTACCGTGAGCACGCGAAGGAGCGCGAGTCCTCCTTTCGCCCGCATGCCGAGCGTGTATCCCGCCGTGGTTACTGGCACTGGCGGCGCCGGCTCTTTGCCTGAACCGATGGAGCTCTCTTGGCACTTGACCGATAATGAGCGCTCGCGAAGGCGAAGGGCTGGCGCGTGCATGTACTGTGGTTTGTCTAACCACAGTGTGGACGAGTGCCGCCAGCGGCTAAAAGACGTGGCCCATCAGTAACCATGGGGGGTCTGGCAGGCGGGACCAAATCCACTCTCCCCAGTAATTTTTCAATTTAGGCCCTTGTGCAATTGCCGGGGGTCGAGAGGAGGATTATGGTGCTGGTTGATTCGAGGTCTGAGGGTAATTTCGTGTCTGCTGAGTTCGTGAAGCAGGTGGGTATTCCCACACGTAAATTGACCTGTGGTCAGAGAATCACAACCATATCTGGCCGTGAGGTCGTGGTGGTCGCTCATAGCACGGTACCCATATCCATCCTCCTTTCCGGGAACCACCGGGAGGAACTATCGTTCCTGGTTCTCCCCGTTTCATCGTCCCCGGTGGTTCTATGTTATCCGTGGCTCCAGAGGCATAGCCCAACAATCAAATGGGCCAAAAATACCATCTCCTCCTGGAGCCCATTTTGTTTGGCCCACTGTATGCGTTCAGCTGAGTGCTCCCCATCTCTGTCTGTTCCTCCCTCTCTGGCCGAGCCGCCAGACCTCAGCCTCATCCTCCGGGCTTATCACGATTTGGGCAAGGTCTTTAGCAAGTCAAGAGCATTGTTGCTGCCGCCTCACCGCTCTTATGACTGTGCTATAGATCTCATCCTGGGGGCGAGGCTGCCGTCCATCCGGCTGTATAGCATTTCTGACCCGGAGAGGGAGGCGATGGAGCAATATGTGAATGTAATATTCAACCATCTTCGGCACCGCTCAGGGCCAGATTCTTCTTCGTTGGAAAGAAGGATGGCTTGTTGCGCCCGTGCATCAACTACCGGGAGCTCAACGCAATAACCATCAGAGATAAGTACCCTCTCCCTTTGATCAATTCAGCGTTCGAGCTTCTTCAGCGCTGACGGGTTTTTATCAAGTTAGACCTCAGGAACGCATATCATCTGGTCCGCATTTGCGAGGGCGATGAATGGAAGACAGCTTTTAAGACACACCAGGGGCAATTCGAGTATTTAGTGATGCCATTTGGGCTCACTAACACCCTCACCATCTTCCAGCAGTTAATAAATGACGTCCTCCGTGATATGCTATACCAATTCGTGTTTGTCTATCTTGATAACATTCTTATTTTCTCCCGCTCACCAGAGGAACATGAGGTCCATGTCAGGGCCGTTTTACAGCGGCTTTTGGAGAACCAGCTTTACGTTAAGGCCAAAACGTGTGAATTCTCCACATCATCCACCACCTTCTTGGGCTTCATCGTGGCCGAGGGGGAGCTGATTGCCGACCCGGCCAAGATAAAGGCAGTGTTACATTGGCCGACTCCCCACTCCCATAGGGAGCTTCAACGCTTCCTCAGGTTTGCGAACTTTTACCGCAGGTTCATCAGGAACTATAGTGGGGTAGCACTGCCTTTGACACAGCTGACCTCCGTTAAAGTCCCCTTTCGGTGGACTGAGGCAGCTGAGCAGGCGTTTATCAAATTAAAGTGCCTGTTCACGGAAACACCTATCTTGGCTCAGGTCGACACGTAGCTTCCATTTGTCCTCGAGGTGGATGCGTCTGATTCAGGGGTTGGCACTGTGCTGTCACAGTGCACATCCCCCGATCAGAAGCTTCGCCCGTGTGCATATTTCTCTCGGCGGCTCATGCCAGCCGAAAGGAACTATGACGTTGGGGACAGAGAGCTGCTGGCCATTAAGTTGGCATTAGAGGAGTGGAGGCACTGGTTAGAGGGTGCCATTCACCCCATTGTCGTGTGGACCGACCACAAGAACCCCGCGTACTTGTCGTCGGCCCGCCGACTGAACACCAGGCAGGCTCACTGGTCATTATTCTTGCAGCAATTTAATTTCACCATCACTTACCGGCCTGGCGCCCAGAATACCAAACCAGATGCTCTCGCGCCAGTTTGATTCCGGGGACATAGCACCCCCCCAACCATCATACCACCTTCATGCGTCCTTGGAGCCCTTACTTGGGATATCGAGCGGAAGGTCCGCCAGGCCCAGTCCCTGGAGCCTGTGCCAGTAGGGTGCCCCCGGAACCGTCTATACGTCCCGGCCACCCTCCGCAGTGATGTCATCCAGTGGGGTCACACCAGTTGCTTCACCTGCCACCCAGGGATCACCTGGACCATCGAACTTGTCCGATGGGTGTTCTGATGGCCCATGCTGCGGCGGGATGTCTGGGAGTATGTCAGAGCCTGTCAGACATGCGTCTGGGGTAAATCTGACTCTTCCCACCATCTGGACACCTCCACCCTCTCCCCATCCCTGGTCATCCGTGGTCCCACATTGCCGTTGACTTCATGACCGGTTTGCCCTCCTCCCACGGTAAGACGGTGATCCTGACCATCATGGATCGCTTCTCCAAGGTGGTGCATCTGGTGGCCCTCCCTAAACTGTCATGGGCGGAGCTGAAACGTGAAGCTGGTGTTTCAGCTCCACCCATGATTTGTGGCTGTAGCTTCTGATTTTTGCTAATTGGTTCCTACTGGCCTCTCGCCCAAAGATGCTGGGATAGGCTCCAGCCCCCCCACGACCCGAAAAGGATTAAGCGGAAGAAGATGGATGGATGGATGGTTCCTGCTGGCAGGTTGAGCCCTGAGCTAGGCCCTTGCCATCCTACAGTCACACCCCTCTCTCTGCCAGAACACTCTCACCAGCTGTCAGTTATTTTCTAATTTGTTCCTGCACACACACACACACACACACACACTCATACACAAGACTCCCGCCACACACCTGCGTCCACTTGTCACCCATTAGCCTGCTTGGTATTTATTGGGTGGCAGTGGGAGCATTCAGTGTCATGGCGTAAGTCAACACTTCACAGTTCAGTCTGTAGTACCAGCCTATGTTGATGTCCTGGAGCTGTTGGTTCCCCTTCCCTTTGGACTACTACAGCGTTGTTTTATCCCAGAGCCTGCTGAGCTCCGACACCGAATGTACAGCAAGTCTTCCTCCGTCCTTAATTGCCCTTCTTTATCCACTACCCGGTTCCATTCCTGGGAGTGAGTGGGGCTCCTCTTTTTACCAACTAAGCTCAGACATCCAACGCTTGTGTGCCAGACTGTATTCCTACTGAACATTTTCTTGTATTTTGTGTGTTTTTGAGTTTCCCTTTTCTGTTAATAAACATGTTCATTTCGACTTCCGGTTATGGCCGCCGTGTAGAAGGACGTGCTTCACTCTACTCTGCTCCTAAAAAAAAAATAAAAAATCGGCAAATAACTCTCTCAATTGGAACAAAACCTATCCCAACGTTTGGGCGAGGACATGCCGGTAAAGCCTAAGGCTGGGAAATCAGGTGGAGGAAAAACTGAATCGCCGAAACAGTCCAAGTTAACGGACTTTCACGTCCGTGACGAAGCAGAAGAATCCCCAAATATGGCGGAGGAAGCTAGCGCAGGAGCGGTGACTACTGGCGACAGCACAGGTGCGGTGCTCGCTGCCATTAGTTCAATGAGAGCAGACTTTTCCTCTAAACTTGATGGGATTATTGCAGCGATAGAAGGAATGAAAAAGGAGTTAAGCGACTGTATGGAATGAGTTTCGCAGGTGGAGTTCCGAATTTCCAGTGCTGAGGATGACGTCTCCGGCCTACAATTAAAGGTGCGCACATTGGAATTAAAAAATAAACGTCTGGAAGATAATGTTCTGGATTTAGAATCCCGGTCGAGACGGAACAACCTGAGGCTGGTGGGTCTCCCGGAGAGAACGGAGGGTCTGGATCCATGTTCCTTTTTGGAAAAGTGGATCCCAGAAGCGCTGAACAACGCGGAGCTGCAGTCCTCAGTCGTCTTAGAAAGCGCCCACCGAATTGGCCCACCGAGAGATAACAAGGCATCACCGAGGACGCTGATTATGTAGTTCCTCAGCTACAGAGACAGGATGACGATCTCCAGCGCAGCGCGAGCCAAAGGAGAAATTAAATACCAGGATCAACAGGTGCGGTTCTACCCAGATTTGGCCACAGGAATCCAACAATTAAGGAAACAGTTCGACCCCGCCCGTAAAGAGCTGCGCAACCTTTGGATTCGTCATGGAGTGATTTATCCTGCAAGACTGCTGGTCACGTATAAGGGCAGAACCCACATCTTCAAGACCCCTGAGGAGGCGCAGGAGTTCATCAAGAAGATCCAAGAAGAGACTGGTGGGAGCTAAGCATGAACAAAATATAAGGTAGAATATTTAAGCATTTGCACAGGCATCTGACTGATCTGAAGCATATAGCAAGTTTACAAAATATAGATTGTATTATATATTAAAAAAAAAACCTATGATGTACAAAGTTGCTATAAAATTTAGGAGTTAAGTTGGAAAACTACAGAAGAGAGTTAATGTTACGTCATTAAAAGCAGTAGAGTTAGGGTGATTGAGAGGAGAAAGAAAGAGTGGTTGACTGATCCTCGCGGGTGTGGAGCAGTCACTGGCTATAGCGGGAGACGGAATTTTTTTTTTTTTGATTTTGGGGGGATTACCACGAATGTGGGAAGGGGGAATTTGTTTGTGTGTAGTTTGTAGGATGAATGTTCAACCACTCATGTTTTTGCTTCTCTGTGTGAACATGTTTACATTGCGAGGTAATCTCAAACTCCTTATTGATCATAGACCAAAGCGTTAATCTCAATTTAACCTCATGGAATTGCAGAGGTCTACAAAATTTAAAAAAACTTAAACAAGTTATGAATAAAATAAAAGACATGGGTTCAAAAATTGTGTTTTTACAAGAAACTCATCTAATAGAGGAGGATGTAAAAAGAATTAGGAGAAGATGGCAAGGAAGTGTATTCACCTCATCATTTTCATCCTGAGCCAGGGGAGTTATGACTCTCATACATAAATCAGTCCCATTTCAAGTGAAAAATGTAATTGGAGACAAATTTAGAAGATATCTAATCATTCAAGGATCTTTGTTATTAGAAAATATAAATTTGGTGAACTTATACGGTCCCAATATAGATGATCAAAATTTCTTTACTAATTTATTCCTTATTTTATCTTCACTTACAGGGCAACATATAATAGCAGGGGATTTTAATTGTACATTGAATCCCGGTATAGATAGATCAACAGGACTAGACTGTACGCACAATGGATGCAGGATGATCATTAATCATTTTATGAAAGAATTGAGATTGCTAGATATATGGAGAGAAATGAAACCACAAGTTAAAGCCTATTCTTGTTATTCTAATATCTACAAGACATTCTCACATATTGACTATTTTTTGATCTCCACAGAATTAAGGTCCAAGATTCAAAACCGCTTCTATGATAATATTGTGATCTCTGATCATGCACCCTGCTGTCTAATATATGTAGAAAAGAAATTGACAAAGGAACCAGGTAGGTGGCAATTTCAGCATAAATGGCTTCAGGATGAGGAATTTGTTAAGTACAGTACATAGAAAAACAGATAGATGAGTTCTTTGATATCAATACTACACAAACATCAGCATGTATAAAGTGGGAGGCTTTCAAAGCTTTTATTAGGGGGCATATTATTAGTTATACAGGTTCAAAATCTAAGAAGACTCGAGAGGAGAGAGTCCAATTGGAACATAAAATAAAAATTCTTCAAGAAAAAGTGTATGCAGGAAGTGACCCAAAGTTAGAGAACGAATTACTGATTCTGAGAGCTGAATATGACAAAAAAAATCAGCGAATAGAGCTGCCTCGAGTCTTCTAAGATTGAAGCAATCTTTTTATGAACAAGGTGAAAAATCAGGAAAATTATTGGCATGGCAGGTTAAACAATTAGAATTTAAAACACCAATTACCAGTATTATAAGTAACGGACAGCCAGTTGTAGATCCTTTAGAAATTAATAGTGCCTTTAGAGATTATTATGAAAAATTATATAATACAAAAAATGAAACTGACTTAACAAAACTAAATGGGTTTTTGGACGGATTATCTATACCGTGTATTCCAAATGAAAACAGGGAGATACTGGAGTCTAAAATTAGTCAAGAAGAAGTTGGGCTAGCCATTGATAATATGAAATCAGGAAAAAGTGCAGGACCAGATGGTCTTCCAGTTGACCTCTATAAAAAATTTAAGAATAAATTAATAAAACCATTTTTGGAAATGGTTTTAGAAGCATTTCAAAATAGTAAATTACCGCCATATATAAATAATGCTGTGGCCGACACACATTGCGGGCTCACGCTGCCACAGAGACAGGACTGAATGTGTATTGTGGGGTGTCACGTCTGCAAGGACTAAGGACTCGAATCTACAGGAGGTAACAAGGAAGTGTGAGATTTGTCTCTTTGTCCCACAGAAGACGCCCCGGAGGGTATTCCGGTTCATCAGGAAATGAGAGACAATGGTGAAGCTTCAAGGGGATGCTTTGTAACTGTATGTTGACTGAAGACACCATGTGACTTGAATTCTGATGCTGGAAATGTATAAAAGGGTGTTGAAGTATGATTCTTTCTCTTTCCTGCTTTGAGAATGCTAGAAGCTGCGTTCTGTCAAATAAAGCTGGTTTTATGACTGAAACTCAGCCTCATTATTTGAGCATGCTTCTACACTGGTGACCTACGACGGAAAATGAGCAGACAGAATTCTCCCGAGCGGGGCTCGGTGGAAGCCAGCCTGATGGCCGCCTCCACGATCCGGCTGCCCGATTTCTGGCAGCACAGCCCGCGCTCATGGTTTAGCGCAATCGAGGCGCAGTTCAACCTCCGGAGAATCTCCAACGATGACACAAGATTCTACCACGTGGTAGCGAAGCTGGACAGCGACACGGTCCAGAGAGTGGAAGATCTGGTTAATCATCCACCAGACAGCGACAAGTACAGCGCATTGAAGGACGCGCTGATCAGCCATTTCACCCCCTCAGTCCAACAAAGAGCAGATGGGCTCCTGGCGCTGACGGAGGCCGAAAGCGATAGACCTGCGGACCTGATGGTGAAGATGCTGCAGCTCAAAGCCTCTGAGGATGGCGAATTCATTTTCGCCCACCTTTTCCTTCGAACCCTACCACCAGCAGTGAGAGTGGCCCTGGCAGAGTCACCCCGATTGGCCAGGCGAGACTACCATGGGTTGAGCAAGGAGGCGCAGAGGTTGGTCGACGCCCACAAGCGGAACGCGGTCTTGGCCGTGGCGGCCAGTCCGGGAACGGCGTCCGGAAACAGTGCGGGTCCAGCGGCCGTGGCGCCAGACGCACCAACGACGGCGGCGACAGGAGCCAGACGACGCGGAGCGGAGAACGGCTCGTGCTTCTACCACCGCCATTTTGCAGAGAGAGCGCACAGGTGCGTCCCACCGTGCAATTTTAAGCGCCAGGGAAACGCCAAGACCGAGGGCCGGTAGCAGCCGCGACCCTCGGCAACGAGAACAGGCTGCTTTACCTGACGGATGCACGCTCGGGGAAACAGTTCCTCGTGGACACGGGCTCTCAGCTGAGCTTTGTCACACCCACCTACGCGGAACGGCTGTCGCCTTCTAAAGCCCCCTGGGTGTCAGTGTCAGCAGCGAACGGCTCCACGATTAAAACGTTTGGTGAGAGGACCATGCTTCTGTCCTTACAGGGCCGTTCATTTGAGTGGACATTTATTGTAGCAGCAGTCAGTTTCAACATGTTAGGGGCTGATTTTTTGTGCTCACATGGTTTATTGGTTGACCTTGCTAATAGACGTATGATTAATGCACTGTCCTTTCATTCTATTCCCTGCACAGCTCGGGTGGCCCCGCCAACTGCACATGCCAGCGTCTCAGCTGCGGGTGGTAAGTTTCACACTCTGCTTGCTCAGTTTCCAGCACTCACAGTCCCCACGTTTTCAGCAACGGTGGCCAAACATGGAGTAGAACATTTCATAACAACCACAGGCCCTCCCGTTTTTGCAAAGGCTCGGCGCTTGGACCCAGCTAAACTGGCCATCGCGCGCGAGGAGTTCACTAATCTGGAAAAACTGGGCATTGTTAGACGTTCCAAGAGCTCTTGGGCTTCGCCGTTACACATGGTCCCAAAAACTGACGGCTCATGGCGACCTTGCGGCGATTTCCGCAGGTTGAACAACGTTTCAGCTCATGACCACTACCCGATTCCGCACATTCAGGATTTTTCTGTCCATTTGGCGGGGGCGCGCATTTTTTCTAAAATAGACTTGGTGCGCGGCTATCACCAGGTGCCAGTGCGCGCGCAGGATGTACCCAAAACAGCGGTCATAACGCCTTTCGGCCTTTTTGAGTTCTTGCGCATGCCTTTTGGCCTCAAGGGGGCCGCGCAGACTTTCCAACGCATGATGGATGCAGTTTTACGCGACCTGCCTTTCGTGTTCGTTTATTTGGACGATATTTTGGTAGCCAGCGCGTCCGAAGGCGAACATGAAAAACACCTCACAGCAGTTTTCCAGAGGTTGGCAGAGCACGGGTTAATAGTTAACCCAGCGAAGTGTCAGTTTGGGGTGGCGCAGATTGATTTTTTGGGACATCGCGTTTCGGCAGAGGGAGCAGTTCCCCTTCCAAATAAAGTGCGTGCCATAACGGATTTTCCGCAACCTCAAACGGTCAAGGCGCTTCAGGAGTTTCTAGGGATGGTTAATTTTTACAACCGTTTCCTCCCAAGCGCAGCACGACTCATGCAGCCATTGTACACCGCGTTAAAAAAACAAAAGCCCGCAAATAAAGTTGAATGGTCTCCGGAGCGGGAGCGCGCTTTTGCCCAGGTCAAATCAGCCCTGGCAAACGCAGTTTTGTTAGCGCACCCAGTTCCAATGGCCCGCATGGCACTCACCACTGACGCTTCCGATGTAGCGGTGGGGGCGGTAGTTGAACAGTTTGTGGCAGGTACCTGGCAACCCCTCGCGTTTTTCAGCAGGACCTTGCGCGATAGTGAACGGAAATACAGCGCGTTTGACAGGGAGCTTTTGGCCCTACACTTGGCCATCCGTCGTTTTCAGTTCTGGTTAGAGGGGCGACGTTTCACCGCTTTTGTGGATCATAAACCGCTAACGTTTGCGATGGCCAAAATTTCAGAACCCTGGTCAGGCCGGCAACAAAGGCAACTAGCCGCAATATCGGAGTTCACTACTGATATTCAGCATGTCGCGGGTAAACACAATGTTGTAGCAGACTGCCTCTCGCGTGCAGTAGCACCGCCAAGCCCCATAGGGGCAGACTCTGTAGCCATGGCCGCGGGCCCGGGCAGCGACGCGGGAGCGCGCGCAGCCCCGGTCTGTGTTGGGTTAGATTATGCAGCTATGGCTGCGGAGCAGGTTAACGACGCGGACGTGCACGCGCTACAGTCTGGACCAACAGGGTTAAGGCTGGAGCACAGGGTGCAACAAAATGGTATGCCTAAAACTTTGAAGAAGGCGGAGTTTGTGTTCGTCAGACACGACGAGCAGCGCCCTCCATTGGGCCTGCACACATGTTGAAAATGGCCGTCTCTCACAATGTTAAAGAATCCTTTAAAAAATTCCTGTATCCAGACGGTGATCCGGATCATCCCCAAAATGTAATCAGTTCTTCCTTGTACCATTTCCAACAACGCCTGAAAGTTTCATTGAAATCAGTCCAAAACTTTTTGAGTTATCTTGCTAACCAACAGACAGACAAACAAACAGACAGACAAACAAACAAACAGACAGACAAACGCTGGCAAAAACATAACCTCCTCCTGGCCTCCGGCCTGGCGGAGGTAATAAATATCAATAGAGGATGTCGACAAGGCTGTCCACTTTCACCTTTACTGTTTACTATGGCAATTGAACCTTTAGCGATGACAGTACGTTTACATCCACAAATATATGGAATTAAAGTAGGACCAACAGAACATAAAATCTCCCTGTATGCCGATGACATAATTTTGTTTATGTCGAATCTTAAAAAATCAATTCCGACCTTGTTGAATTTAATAAAGAATTTTGGGGAAATATCAGGATATAAAATAAATAAAACTAAATCTTCAATATTAATGCTAAATGAGACCCAGAGAAATCACCCAGCTCCTGAGGTGAATCAATTCAATGTTGTAAATCAATTTAAATATTTAGGAATCCAAATTGTGCCTAAGCTAGAATTAGTCGCCAGTACCAACTATGAAGCCTTAATGACAGACATTAATGAGTTACTTCAGAGATGGATGTCACTACCAATGTCGATGATCGGGAGAATCAATATACTTAAAAGTAATATTTTACCCAAAATACTTTATTTATTTCAATTCATTCCTTTACCACCACCTTCAGATCTATTCTCAAGAATTAAAAAAAAGTTAGTGTAATTTATATGGAACAATAGGAAGGCTAGATTACGTCTGTCCTTACTATATTTACCATTTGATCGTGGAGGTCTGAAATGTCCAAACTTTATGTTGTATTACTGGTCAGCACAACTGAGGTCTATGACATATTATTTTTCATCAAATGATCTCCCTCACTGGACTGAAATGGAATCATACAATTTACCTTTACCTCTTCCCATATTCATATACTCAGACTCAGCAAAAAAATTACAGAAACAAGTTAAAAATCCATTTGTAAAGCATATGATCAAAATATGGTGTGAAACCACAAAATATTTAAAAGAACCACACTTACTGTCACAATTTAGCCCAATATGGGGTAATCAATATTTTACACCAGGGAGAGCGGATGCTGTATTTAAAGTATGGAATTTAAAAGGGATTCAAAAGATTCAAGACTTATATCTGTCATGTTCAGATAACATAATGTCTTTTGAAGAACTGAGGATCAAATTTAATCTTAATAGAACACATTTTTTTAAATATCTTCAGCTTAGGAACTTTATTCGATCAAATCAAAATAATGCTCTCATCCGACCTACTTATTCAGTCTTGGAAAAAATTTTGACGAAAGATAGTAAGAGAAAGGGTATTATTTCAGAGTTTTATAACTCATTGACACTATTTTCAAGTGAAAACTCACAGAAAAGACTGAATTATTGGAAAGAAGACCTGCAAACTGAAATTTCAGAGGAACAATGGGAATTGGCTTGTACAGAAGCTCAAACCAAATCAATAAATGTACGTCTTAAATTGATACATTTTAAATGGTTAATGCGGATGTATGTTACACTGGTGGAGTTAAATAGATATAACAAAAACATACCAGATACGTGCACAAAATGTATGGAAAGTAAAGGAACCCTATTTCATTGTTTATGGGAATGTAGAAAAATTAGAATGTTTTGGGAAGAGGTAAGGGTAACAATTGAAAAAATAATTTCAAAACAAATCATATTGAATCCTAAATTGTTTTTGTTGGGTCTGTATCCAGAAAAGCATAGCTTTATTAAGAGTGAAAGAGCATTCATAGACCTCAATTTGCTTAACGCCAAAAAATGTATTGCACTACTGTGGAAAAAGACTCATAGACCAGATGTGACTCAGTGGTTAAGACAGATGTTAACAAACCTTCCACTAGAAAGAATAACATACATACTGAAATCAAAGGAAATTGTGTTTGAGAATATATGGAGACCTTTCATTGATTATGTAAAGAATTTAAACATAACTTTTGAAGATGAAGGTGAATGATGTGTGTGGACCTTGTAAATTCCAAACTGGTGAATGTATAATATGTATACTTATGTAATGGATTGCCTAGACTAAACAGAGGAGCATTGTTGAAGACCTGTCTTTGTTAGTGGTTGTTGGTGTTTTTTAGTACAATTTTTATTTTTTATTTTTTTTATTTTTTTTTAATTACTTTAGTGTTAGTGTTTGATTGTTTGTGTTGTGTCTGTAAAAAAGGTTCAATAAAAAATATTGTGGAAAAAAAACATGTTCATTTCACCTGCGTTTTGGGCTCGTATTAATTCTATTGTCCGTTGTGAAGCGGCATGAAATAAAGCGGCGTTGGTGAAGGTTTTAAAGCAGTGTTTATTAAATCATACCGCCTTCACGAGCTCCGCTCCCGACGCCGTGCATGCGCGCCGGGAGCGAGCTCAGCGGCTCTCAGCTCTCGGCAGAGAGACACAATGTGTCAGCAGCAGCAGTTGCAGAAATGAGAATGAGAGGATGAGCATGGTTACAATGCAGTATATATACCCAACTACAACAATACATCAAAGAGCATTCCCCAGCAGTTGGTATGATCAAAGAGATAACAGAACAGGCATGAGACATTTGCATTTGAGAGACATATTGATCTCGGTCTCTAGGTCACAGTAAGGACAGGACGCATGAACACAATGCATGAAAGGCAACATTAACATCACAGAAGTGAGCCAGAAGAAGCGGGGCTGCCTGTAGACATTAATACACATTTCACTGTTCTGTTAATTGCTCTAGCCGAGCGCTGTGTCTGTCCAGTCTGTTGTGGGGGTTACACCAAACTGCCACAGTTGCAAAGTTACACAGTGGACATGACAGTATGCCACGACCTAAATTGAGCCCAAGCGGTGAAGTGGCGTGTCATTTTTTATATTTTTGTGTGTGGTTTCGCGGATACAAGCGGCTGAAATGAGCTTTCTCCGTAGGATTGCTGGACTCACCCTCAGAGATAGGGTGAGGAGCTCAGTCATCCGGGAGAGGCTCAGAGTAGAACCGCTGCTCCTCCACATTGAAAGGAGTCAGTTGAGGTGGTATGGGCATCTGATTAGGATGCCTCCTGGACGCCTCCCACTTGAGGTGTTTCAGGCACGTCCCACTGGGAGGAGACCCCGGGGCAGACCCAGGACTCGGTGGAGAGACTATGTCTCCCATCTGGTCTGGGAACGCCTTGGTATCCTCTCTGAAGAGCTGGAGCAGGTGGCTGGGGAGAGGGAAGTCTGGGCTTCTCTGCTTGAACTGCTGCCTCCGCGACCCGGACCTCCGGAAAAGCGGTAGAAGATGGATGGATGGATGTGTTTTTTTTTTCAAATACCTGTTCAGAGTGTGATGTCCTCGAGGAACCATTCCCACATTGGCAGAAGTGGATGGGCAGCGGGACATCCCAGCAGAGAAGAGCAGGAGGCAGCCTGGTTAATCTGGGAATGCCTTCGGCCCCGGCGAGAAATTGGACTGCCTCAACGGAGCGTTAAGGATCCTGGGGGCTCATCGGGGCCTCTGGAATTACCCCCAATATGCCGAACTGCTGTCCTCCATCTGCATGCTCGAACGGGCTTTTCCTGACCTGAGGAGAAGGGCTTTCCGCACCAAGCCGCAGCAGAAACGCTCTTCTCAGCCAGCGGCCATCTTTTCCTCCGCTCCATCTCCTGCTCCAAGATGGCCGCAACCAGGTTGACACATAGATATATAACGCTAGATTGGAAGTAGGTCACTGGAGCGCGTGATTTCCGGCCGCCATACATATATATATATACGTATATACTGTATATATATATACTGTGTATATATATATATATACGTATATACTGTATATATATATACTGTGTGTATATATATATATATATATATATATATACTGTATATATATATATATACTATATATATATATATATATATATATATATATATATATATATATATATATATATATATATATATATATATATATATATACTGTATATATATATATATATATATAAGACGACTGATGACTGCAGCTCCGCGTTGTTCAGCGCTTCTGGGATCCACTTTTCCAAAAAGGAACATGGATCCAGACCCTCCGTTCTCTCCGGGAGACCCACCAGCCTCAGGTTGTTCCGTCTCGACCGGGATTCTAAATCCAGAACATTATCTTCCAGACGTTTATTTTTTAATTCCAATGTACGCACCTTTAATTGTAGGCCGGAGACGTCATCCTCAGCACTGGAAATTTGGAGCTCCACCTGCGAAACTCGTTCCATACAGTCGCTTAACTCCTTTTTCATTCCTTCTATCGCTGCAATAATCCCGTCAAGTTTAGAGGAAAAGTCTGCTCTCATTGAACTAATGGCAGCGAGCACCACACCTGTGCCGTCGCCAGTAGTCACCGCTCCTCCGCTAGCTTCCTCCGCCATATTTGGGGATTTTTCTGCTTCGTCACGGACGTGAAAGTCCGTTAACTTGGACTGTTTCGGCGATTCAGTTTTTCCTCCACCTGATTTCCCAGCCTTAGGCTTTACCGGCATGACCTCGCCCAAATGTTGGGATAGGTTTTGTTCCATTTGAGAGAGTTATTTGCCGATTTTTTTTTTTTAGAAGCAGAATAGAGTGAAGCACGTCCTTCTACGCGGCGGCCATAACCGGAAGTCAATTTATTATTATTTAATGAGTGAAACATAACATACCTAAGGTGTGGTGTGCTATGTTCATAATGCCTCTGCAGGCAGGATAACTGTTACTTTTGTCATAGTCTAGCTCACTAAATCACACATAGTGTCCTTAGTTCATCTACTTGGTAAAAAAAAAAAATGGCTACACAGTGATCAGCCTCATCCACATTCAGCAGCTGCATTAACCTCAGTTCTGTGGCTAGAATGATGAACATGGTATCAAAATAAAATAGACGACCTAATGCACCTGCTGATAGCACTGTTAAGATGCTATTAAGAGGGAACATTTTACATCTTTCCAAGTTTTTCGCATGGAAAATTGAAAACTGTCAGTGAAGTACCTCCCTTCAACCATTTGAACATTAATTGAACTTATGTCAGGAACAAGAATGTGAAAGTGACAGCAGCAGGGATAACAAAGAGGGAGAGAAGGAGGAGGCCAGAGGGAGAGCGGGAGGGCAGAGGTTGCCCAGGTGACCAGAGGGAGAGTGAGGCAGCACAGGAGGCACAAGTGGCCAGGTAACAACAAAAAATGAACTTTGCGCCTTAGAGAACAGACTGCTGACTAGATCATCAAAATAATGTTCTGTTGGACAAACTAATGAATTTTAGACTTGTCCTGATTGTGGCTCATATATTTTTGCCAACATATGTATAAGCACAAAGAGAAGCTTAGGACTGCATGTGTTGATTGACCTCACGTCTTGGATGGGACAATACGTCTGGACCCCCTGTGGATGATGGCAGGATGATGGAGGTGCCCTTATAAGACTCTGAAAGGACTTCCTGACCCCCTGGAGCCAGACGGAGGACTAAAGGACTCAAGGGAAGAATTATTGTCAAGTGGGGTTTTTGGGGGGGTTTTTGTTACTTATTTGTACCCGTAGGTAGACTTGGTTTGCAGTCTGGTGACAAGCCACCGGCTGCTGGTCGCTGCGTGTGCGAGCGCCCTAAACCTACATGTTTTTGGTATGCGGGAGGAAACCGGAGAAATCCCGGAGTAAACCCACGCAACACGGGGAGAACATGCAGACTCCACACAGCTCACTGTTGGTCGGGGGCTGGGATCGAACCCACGATCTCATGATCCCCGCAATCCCCCGGCCGAGGGTAAAACTGTGCTGCCACAGTGCTAAACCACTGCGCCACCATGCAGCCCAGGGTTTTGACAGCAATGTGTAATTCTGACTTTGATGTTCATGTATAAGAGCGAGGGTTTTGACGCAGCTCACTCTCTTCTGTTCTTGAGAGAAAAGCTGGGGATGTGATTCTGCAATAAACCTGAATTGAGAAATAATTCAGCCTCTTCATTTCACGCTCCCCACACTGATAAGTGATTGACATTTTCTTTTTGTTCATGTGATTTCCTCACAGAGAAACACAGGGTGAGGGCAGCAGTCAGGCAAATCCATTCTGTTATTACCACTGTATAGTGATTTATTTATAGTGGGTCTGTGAATGAAATAGAGGATAGAAACCCAAACACAATCTTTTTGGGTGCAGTTACTGAAAAGGAAATTATCGAGACTGTGAGTAAATTTAAGAACAAAAAATCAACGGACTGGAATAAAATTGACATGACAATAGTGAAAAAAGTAATTGAGGGAATTGTTAAGCCACTCACCCACATCTGTAACCTGTCATTTCAAACTGGTACATTTCCAGACAAAATGAAAATAGCAAAAGTAACACCTCTTTACAAAACAGGAGACAGTCATTGTTTCACAAATTACAGGCCAGTCTCTTTACTCTCACAATTCTCCAAAATACTTGAAAAAATATTCACTAAGAGACTGGATGATTTCATTGGAAAACACAACCTCCTTACAGATAGCCAGTATGGTTTTAGAGCAGATAAATCTACATCTTTGGCACTGATAGAACTTATAGAAGAAATTACTAGTTGTATAGATAAAAAAAAGGTTGCTGTAGGAGTATTTATAGACTTAAAGAAAGCTTTTGACACCATTGACCACAGAATACTTCTAAGGAAACTGGAAAGGTATGGGATAAGAGGGGTAGGACTGAGTTGGGTGGAAAGTTATTTAAGTAACAGACAACAATTTGTACAAATTGGAGAGCACAAATCACCCTGCATGGACATCACTTGTGGTGTGCCCCAGGGGTCAGTTTTGGGACCCAAACTCTTTATCTTGTATATAAATGACATATGCCAAGTATCAAAAATTCTGAAATTTATTTTGTTTGCGGATGACACAAATATCCTTTGCACTGGTGAGAATTTGCAGCAGGTTTTAGAGGTGGTCACAACTGAAATGGAAAAATTAACGCAGTGGTTCAACAAAAATAAATTATCTCTAAATCTAAAAAAAACAAAGATTATGTTGTTTGGAAATTATAAAATAAATCATGAAATAATGATAACGATAGATGATACCAGAATACAAACAGTACAGGAAAATAAGTTTCTGGGGGTGACGCTAGACAGTAAAATCTGCTGGAAACCTCACATCAGTCACATCCGGGCTAAATTAGCAAAATGTATAGGCATACTGGGGAAGACAAGACACATCGTGGACTATAAATCATTGGTCTTATTGTACAATTCATTGTTTTTACCTTATCTTAACTACTGTGTAGAAGTCTGGGGAACACCTACAAGACCAACCTACAGGCAATATGCACATCACAAAAAAGAGCTATAAGGATAATAAACAATGCAGGATATAGAGACCATACCAATTCGTTGTTCTTGAAGTCACATGTCATAAAGTTCATCGATTTAGTTAAATTTAAGACAGCACAAGTAATGTACAGGGCAATTAACAATCAACTCCCAACTAATATACAAAAAATATTTAAAAAAAGAGACAATGATCATAATTTGAGAGGAGACTTAAACTTCACAAAACCCAAGATACGTACAACCAAGAAAAGTATGTGCATATCTGTCTGTGGGGTGGATTTGTGGAACAGTCTGGAGCCGGAACTGAAACTATGTACAAACAGAAATCAATTTAAAAAGAGGTATAAGCACCATTTGTTGAAAGGATATACGTTAGAAGGGTAGAATTTATATGTACGATTCATTATGTTCACTCTGGGACATTATGGGACACTATGGAATGGTGGGTGGGACAGCACTGTGTGTATCTGTGTCGTTTGAGACTGGTTTTGAAATATAGACTTCATTGTATGTTAGAATGGACAGGTGTTAATGTTGATCTGTAAAAAATACAGTAAATTGTTTACTTGGGGTATTAAAGGTAGTAATTTGTATAAAATTCACATGGGTGTATTGATGGAAAAGAGGAGTTGGAATTAATAAGTGTTCACTTCTTCCTTCTCCCTTTCGAACAGTGTATACTGTAACTTTATTGCATTTGCTATTTGCTTGTTTTTTGTTATATTTTTTGTGTTCAAAATAAACTATCTATCTATCTATCTATCTATCTATCTATTTAGCTAAGAGTCAGGCTAAGATTATTCCAAGTGATTTGTCTGTCAGTGCAGGGGTCAATGCTATGAGAAATCAGTGCTTTTCACGTCACTAAAATGTAACCATGTTTAGTGACGTGGGATGATGGGAGTTGTTGTCCGCTAGTCATTTGAATAAAAACTTAATATTACTCTGTTATTATATGGCAGTCAACAACTTTAACCCCTTGCACTCTGGTCAATTTCCCTAAAAACGCCTAAGAATAACATACCCAAAGTAAATCAAAAGCTGTTCTTCAACCCTTTGCAGCATCTTCATGGGGTTGGTCTCATTTAAAAGAAAACACTTTGAATTTTTTGGCAAAACAGTCATAATCTCTCTAAGTGCTCCTTCCACTGTGTAACAGTCATCTAAACATACTGAGCTTGAAGAAAATAAAATTCGCCTGGGTGTTTTTTTTAGATACAAATGCTTGCAAATAACACACAGCTGTCAGATACGGGCTGGAAAATGCAACAGAAATGTAGAACCAAGTGTTGTCCAGCTGAGGTCAAAATTTTGTAACAATACCACAAAAAATGAATATATTACACAACTTTTTTCTCAGGTTGTTCCCAGGCGTTTTTGAACTGTGCCAAATTGTGCCAAATGGCACAGTTTGGAAAAACGTCTATAACTTTTGAATGCTGAAACATAGAAGCTTCATCTTGGGCTCTAATGAAAGGTGACACTCAGGGCTGTGTGTGTGGGGGGGGGCGGGGTTGTTTGTTCATTCATGAATGAATGAATGAATGAACAAACAAGCCCCCCACACACAAAGAAGCATGCCACGTAAAAAATGTGTGGCCTTTTTTTACAAGAAAAAATAACCTACAGAGCACTAAAAATTATACTAAAATATCTGCAATGTAGAGGATAACAACTCCCCCCCCCCCACTACAGAGGAGCTCGGCGCACAAAAAACGGTCCGTCAACGGTCCGTCAAGTGGCCATGACGCACTGTTGTAATTACCGATCGGTCAAAAGTCATTTTTATTACTATTTTCAGTGATAAAGAATAATTTAGCTTATAACACTTACCTGTCCACAACAGCAGTGTTGTTGGCGAACATCTGTTCCTCATTGTCAGACGAACATGAAGCTGGTCTGCTTGTTAAGGACTCGTGGTTCTGGTCACGCGACCCGATCAAACCATCTCCGCTTCCATGATGGCGGTTTTTGCGAACGATTTTTCAAAACAAATAAGAACAGTAGTAATAAAAAAAGACTGGCTAACGGCTGAGAGTGGCGAACGCTACCGTTACACACAGAGGCTTAGACCAAACAGATTTTACGCACGGGACGCACGCGTTTCAATCGTCGAACTTCTCTGCTTCAATTGGCTCGTTGTATTCGCGGTCGTTGGTAGGCAGGTCCTTCTTGCTAGGTTTTCAGTCATTGGTTCTTCAAGGTTTCAGAAACCCAATTCAAGGCTCTTATTAGTCGAATGAGAGGTCAATCAAATCTAAACCAATCAAAACACTCCTTTGGCTTTCTGTTCGCGGCTGTGTCTGTACTGGAAGAACGGAAACGCAGCTTCTTTTTTTTTTCAGTGCGCACTGAGACGCACAGTGCGCACTGAGATGCACTAGGACGCAGAGACGTGACCGCCCGCGGTATCCTGGAGTGCAAGAGGTTAATTATATGGAAAGTTATCTTTTACATTGACAAACATCACATGTGGAACTTGTTTCAAAATTTGACTGGGATCAAAAGGTAACGTTGCTCTTGCCATTCATTTCAATAGAGAATTTTTTTCCGATTTAAGGTCCAATATGCAGAAGCAGAGGGGGCATGACTTAGGCTCTCTATATGGGCAGAGATCTCAACCCCCTCCCCCCCAAAGTTTGAAACAAAGTTATGCCCTTGCCTACGATAGATGGAATGTTATAATCCACAAGGGTTCATACTGTCTTCTAAAAAAGCTGAGTGACCGTGCAGCACTTGACTCGGTTCTCTCTCTTCAACCGTTAGGCATATTTATTGATCACATGGAACAGAACATGTCAGCAGCATACAGGCTCGCTCCTGTGCTTTCACTGCACGGTGCACAGAAGTCTGATACTCACCACAGCTAAATACACTGGCGCAGCTTCAGACAGGGAACCCAGGAAAACAGAGTACATGATGATGTCACATCCCGAAATGCCGTAACCTTGGCAACAACAATACGGCTTATATGGTAATGCACAAGTAAAGGCATAAATGAATAAACTCAACAGTTCCCCCAACTTCACTTAAGATTTAAGACACACGGGATAAATTTGGGACACATGGGACAACACACACATTTTGCAGTCAAACAATGAAAATAAGGGATTTCTCTACATATATTTACTTTAATAATACTTAATAGTGTCCCTCTCAATATTTAGTATTGAGAAAATGTTCTTGTTATATGTTATTGTCACCCCTCCCCCCCAACAGGGAAATGAAATACTCCATCATGCCTTTTTCCCTTTTCAACCACAAAATGAATACATGTCTAGAACATATACTATTCCTGCACAAAGTATGGTGTTGATATCTGTAGTTGTTCGAGTTTTAGAGCCTGTAATACAGACAGAGGGCCCTAAAATAATTATTGGGGGGGGGCGCTGAAAAGTTCATAGGCTGAAAAGTCCATGGTGGTCAAATTTTACCATTCATTCATTCATTCATCTTCTACCGCTTAATCCTTTTCGGGTCGCGGGGAGACTGGAGCCTATCCCAGCATCTTTTGGGCGAGAGGCAGGGTACACCCTGGACAGATCGCCAGTCCATCGCAGGGCCAACACAGAGAGACAGACAACCATTCACTCTCACAGTCATACCTAAGGACAATTTAGAATCCCCAGTTTGATGCCAATTAACCTAACATGCATGTTTTTGGCATGTGGGAGGAAACCGGAGAAATCCCGGAGTAAACCCACGCAGACACGGGGAGAACATGCAAACTCCACACAGATCACTGTTGGTCGGGGGCTGGGATCGAACCCAGGATCCCCCGGCCAAGGGTGAGTTGCTGTGCTGCCGCAGTGCTAACCACTCCGCCACCGCTGCCCTGTTTAATTTTACCAAATGTGGTTTATTTTTCAACTGCAGGGATCCAAGTGCTGCAACACCGATGGAAGAAGTGTGTGGACCGAAGGGGAGACTATATTGAAAAATAAACCACATTTGATCAAATTTGACCACTATGAACTTTTCAGCCGAAGAACTTTTCAGCCCCCCCTCGCAGCTATGTACCATGGTTTGGGTAAAAAGCAACTTGATGTTCATGTAAATAAATATTAATAATGGAATTGCTCCAAGAAAATCTCAGAATTTACAAAGAATAAGCGTGAGAAGCCCTCACTAATTTTTTTTTCTTTATTACAAAACCACACCACTTACACTACACTGCTGAATTAAAAAGCAGATAAGCAAGTTGTAAACAATATAAACTTCATAAATTCAGAACAGTATTTTACAAGATGAGGCATGACAGAAATGCAGTTTAAATCACATTAATTAATTTCAGTGGGTGACAAAAGTGATCCAATACTCAAAGTGGATTCTAATCCATAAAAATATAATACTTCATTCATCTTCAACCGCTTAATCCTTTTAGGGTTGCCAAGGGCTGGAGCCTATCCCAGCATCTTTTAGGTAAGAGGCAGGGTACACCCTGGACACATCCTCAGTCCATCGCAAGGACAACACAGAGAGACAGACAGCCACTCACTGTCACATTCACATTCATACCTAAGAACAATTTAGAATCCCTGTTGATCCCAATTAACCTAACGTGCATTACTTTGACCTGTGGGATACTTATGAATATAGTTTATTTACTTGTTTTATATCTAAATTGTTCAATCACCTGATACTAAGCCACATCAGAAGTGTCCTGGATGTAAGATTGAAGAACAACCAAAATGGCTTCCTCACCAAGTGCACGACAGTCGTCCAGAAGGTGTGAAGACAAACAACCCACCAGCTGTACTCACATTCATAGATTTTAAAAAAGCCTTTGTCTCCATCCACAGAGGTAAGATGATGAAAATCTTTCAGGCTTATGGAATTCCATCAAGGCTGATAAAGGAAATTGAAACTATGCATAAAAACAAAAGGGCCAAGGTCATTATCCCCTAAGGAGAGACTGAATATTTGACATTCATCATCATCATCATAGCAGTCTGTCGGGGGCGACAATGACTGTTTCATTTAGGTCTGATCAGATTCCTCCACGCAGCTTTGTCCTTCACCTTCCGCTGCCAGGAACTCCTGACCTTGTTCACCCGGGTGACGTACGAGCCGGTATGAGTTGCTTTCTGACTGACCATTTCATGAAACTGCTTGCAAAGTATTTGAGTACCGCTAGCTTTTGCTGGGATAGCGGCACATTCTTGGCAGATAGAGGTATTATCAGTGGCAAGGACAGGCCAAGACAAACTGACTCCAGTATCTGTTGTAGTGGGACAAGATAACTGGATAATACATGTTTACAAAAAGGAGACACACTAAGAATCACGTATTACCAGTCACATGAATGCATTGTTCTATAGGCCTCCCAGAGTCCCAGCTCCACCCAACCGTCACAAGAAAAAGGTTGGGTGGCCTACCAGACCTCCAGCACCACAAAGTCAGGCGAAAAGGTCCCTCCGATGGCCTCCCCGTAATGCAGGGTGACACACTTGCGCCATTCCTTTTCATCATTGTGCTGAATTTTGCATTAAGAAGAGCACTGAATGATAGAGAGGAGACTGGGTTTTACCATCCACTCTAGACGTTCCTCCAAACACCCTACGCAGATGACATCTCATTTTATCAGATGACACTGAACAAGCCCAAGAGATGCTCCAATACGTCCAAGCTGAGTGCAGTAAAGTTGGACTAAGAAGAAATGCTAGGAAAACTATGGTTCTGATGTATAACATCCAAGATCCACCAAGACTAAAAACACTAGAAGGAAGTGAACTTGAGATAATGAAAAACTTCAAATATCTCAGCTCATGGATAAATTACAGAGAGAGACATTTAGATAAGGAAGGGATGAGGTTGGAGGGCTCTGAATAAGATAAGCAACATCTGGGAATCCAATATGTCCACAGGCATCAAGATAAAATTCTTCCAGGCAGGAATCAAGTCCATCCTCTTGTATTGATGTAAAAGCTGCATGGACAAACCTAGAATGGAATGCTCCTTGACTGGAACACACACCAGAATGCTCAGGAAGGTACTTAATGTCAAGTGGTGGATGCACACAGCAAACAAAGAACTGCATAGGGAGCTACCATCAGTTGGAAACAAGATAGCAGCCATTGTCAACATCACCCTGAACTAAGTGCCCACAACCTTGTGCTCGAAGAACCTGCCCATGGACAGCATTCAAGAGGAAAGCCCAAACTGACTTATGTGGGGGGTAGTAAAAGAAGATGCAAGCAAAATTACCACCCCTGAATATACAGCACTTATGGGACAGCTTGAGATATGAGAAAGCCATGCAGTTGCTTGCCTGACGGTGACCAAGTTGTAGTAGTGTTAGTAGTAGTATAAATATAATATTTTAAAAATTAAATATACAGCCATTTTTACTTTAAAGGTCTGATGACACGATTTTGACATTTTTTAGCATGTTGTGTAAACCCAAAAGTCATTGTCGATGATCAATATAATATTTACAACCAAGCCTGCATAACATAGTTATCATCAAAAAACCACAGCCGTTGACTGGACTGTGATGCCGCCCACCGAATGAAGGGTGGCACCACCATGACGTAAGCAACAGAACGGATGCCGGTGTTGTTGACTGGAATGCCAGCAGCTTTGTAGCTCACAGTTTCTCTGGTTTCTTGTTTTAATTTTACGGCTATGCCTTCGCGTTTTGTCGCAGGCTTAAATAAACAGCAGAGTGTGAAAGACCACATCACATGCTTCAGTTCCAACTGTCATAAGCCTCCTCGTGTGCTCCTTGTGTGCTTTTACGCAGGAGGAGTGTTAGGAGCCGGCTTGGTTTCCCCCGGCTCGGTCCAGACCTCTCTGTGGGTTTAGGTGCCGCTGTTTATGTATGTATAGTATGTATTTCAGTGTGCTTTCCTCTCTTTAGCCACTGTCTGGCCGGCAGCTGTTAGACAGCCACTTTGACCTACTTTCTGTGAGCGCATGCTGACAGCTCGCCGGTCCAGCCATGTCCCCTCTATCATTATCACCAGCTGATTCCCACTCCCGCTGATCATCTTTCCTGGTCCTCTCCCAGGTGCTTCTCATCACACCATCACCAGCAGTGCGTGTACTTAGCGGCCGTTTGCCAGTCACGCACTGCTGGTCCATAGTATTGTCATCTGTGCTGTTAGTCTGCCAGTATTTTCAGCACTCTCATGACGTGTTAGTCACTCCATGTTCGCCATGGTTCTCGTGGGTCCTTGAAGTGATGTTGGCTCTGGGGCGCACCTGTGACTAGCACGTCTCCTCTCATTCATTCGCTGGGCAATGCCGGCCCCCGAATGCCATCAGTAAGTGTGTTTGTGTTTTTTGCATGTCTTCACCTTTTTGGGAATTATCTGTCTTTCTGTATTAAATGTGCTGTGGTGAACCATGCACGTAAATCCTCGTTATTTCATCCTCCCTCTCTGTGCGCTGCGTAAGAGCACATGGAGGGTCATGACAAGAAGCGCACGAGGAGGGGAAGGATGAATGGATTTACGTGCAGGATTCACCACAGCACATGTATTGAACATAAGACTGATAACAACAGTTCCCAAAAAGGTGAAGACTTACAAAAATAAACAGAAACACAGTTGGCGTTCGGGGCTGACATCGCCCAGCAAACGCATGGAGAGGAGACGCGTTAACCACGGTTGCACCCCAGGGCCGACATCGCTTCAAGGGGCGCAACAGAACCATGGCTGTGTGGAGTGGCTAACACATCGTGATAGTGTTGGCAATATTGGCTGGCTGACAACACTGCAGATGACGTACACAAAACATGAACAGCTGACTCTCAAAGAGAGAGGGCGCATGGTCAGACCGGCAAATCTTGGACAGTGCCCACCTGAAAGTGGGTCAAAACAGCACATAAACCACATGTACAAAACATAAAAACAACAAGAACTCAAAAGGTAATACATAATAAACCCGATGCCTGAGCCACAGAGAATATACTGGTATGATTATTATTGAAAAATCGGGTTTAAATAAGTTATATTTATGAATAAATAATTTGTTGCAATATCTGTAACAAAAGCATACCACTCGGTGTTACCCTGCTGTGTGTTTGCCGCTGCTGCCACGGCGGGCATGTGTGCCTCTCCACCGTCACTCTCTGAGTCTGACTCGCTAGGCATGATGCCCGCTTGGCACAGCTCAAACCTATAAGGTCTGATGCCCTCAGATTCTTCATTATCATCCCATTCTTCTGAACTATAATCGTCTGAAGATTGGACAACACAAACCAATTCCAGACTACATGTGCTGGAACCATCGTCGATGTTTTCTACCGCTTCCATCCTGCGTGTACAATGGGTAGCCAAGCGCTGTGTTCTGTTGCTGACGTCACAACATGGCCAGGGGGTTTTCCAGCCACTGAAGCAATTTGTGACGTGGCGCTCATGAAAACATTGGATATTCGCGTGAAAAAAAGCCTGTTTGACTTAGAACTGCACAGACCAACCTATTTTGTCATATTGAAATTATGTGTTGCAAAATTAGATGAAGTCAAAATCATGTCAGACCTTTAATGTTGGGAATTTTCCTTTCCCTCAGGTACATCTATGCTGTTCCATGCTAACAATGCGCATATAAGCAAATATTTAACAAACATTATGAACCTTTTATGAAGTACAAAATTTTGCTTTTTTAGCTGTTAGCAATAACTACATCTTGAACTAATAAAAATCAGATTCTAGTTGACTGTTATGTGACATGAATAAGCCAGTCTGTTGTGATTATGTACACATGTCCAGACTAAACTGTTCTACAAATAATTAACAAGATATTCTTCCAAATGTTGTGGGTTTACCAGTCTGACAGGATAAAGAATGACGGTTGAACTTCGTACTCTTCCCACTGCTCAGCAAAAGTTAGTTATCTCCATTTTAAACATTTAAAGGCGTCATTTATTGCATTTTTTCCACATTTTAATAGCTCACACATGTCTTAATGAAATGTTTGTGACATATTTTGTTCATATTTTCTTTAAGTTTTTTAATTAGTGAAGCAAATTTGTTTTGTTTTTTTCCTGGCTTTCTTGAAATGCTCTGAGTTCAAGCCTATCACTTTAAGAATCATCCTTCACCTATTCAACTCTGCCCTCCCTCTTACATCAATTAGCCATTAGCTGACTAGCTTATAGACTCCTTCTAAGTGGGATGAGCAGTGCTGGCTCACTAATCCACAGTCATGGTGTATTTTGCATCAGTCCGGCCTATCTCCCAATAATTTTGCTGTAATTCCCCAACAAATCGCTAGCACCGTGTGCCAGACGGCCCCCCAGTGGCTGCAACTGAGACCTGGCCCATGAACCGAGGCTACTGGCTCAGCTGAGCTACTGAGACAAGAGATCTCAAAGGGCAGTGACTTGCTCTGTGAGACTCCGCTCTGCTCCCACAGCCAACTGGAGGATGCCCCATCACGAGACAGTTTTCCTACGCTGCATGCGAGAGCAGAGCTGCACGGAGCCCCGGAGGACGGTGGGGGAGCTGGCTGTGAGAGCCAGGAGCCACCAGCTAGCAGCCTCTGGTCCCAGGCCAATAACAATATAAGGGAGCCTCCTGGTACCAGTGTTAGCTCAGGGGTTAATAGCTCAGGGGCTAATAGGGTACCTTTAGCACCCCCCCCCCGCCATCTACATGACGGACAGCTAGGCGGGCCAATGATAGAGCAGTGGATGGGTCTTTAGGACGGTGGTGGGTTGGCTTTTTCTTTTTTTTTTTTTTAATTTAAGTTTTTGTAAAGGGTATACAGGTCATTACAGCATTGCATTGTTTACATTTTCATCACATGTTCCTTATTTTTTGCTATTTGACCACATTGGTAGGATAATTATTACAACACCCCTTTTTTTTTTTAAAGTGAAAGAAAAAGTGAAATTAAAGAGAATAAAATAAAAAAAACGAACAAACAAACAAACAGAACAGCAAAAAACAAACAGAAAATTAAGTAATTAAAAGTAAAAGAGCATCTGAGTAGCGTTGGAACAAAGAGCGGGACCATTATTGAAATGGTATTTGTCAAAGATTAGATCTAATGGAAGACACATATGCGATCCAGGGTTGCCAAAAGTTCATGAACCCATCCATGTCCTGTCTCAGTGCGAATGTCAACTTTTCCATCGAGTAAATGTCTTGAATCACGTTAATCCAATCTTCAGGTGTAGGACAGTCCTTCAGCATCCATTTTTTAGTTAGGGCTTTTTTACTTGCCAATATTAAAACATTGAATAAGTATTTATCTCCTCGTCTTTCCAGTGAGTCCGGTAGTAAACCCAAATACAAAGTTACAAAAGAAAAGGGAACTGTTATTTTGAATATTTTCCCCAATATTGTCTGTACATTGGTCCAATATTGGTGGATAATTGGGCATGACCAAAACACATGAAAATGATTTGCAGTCTTTTCACCACACAAGCGCCAACAGTTCAACCCCTTATGGGTAAATTTGTTTTGTGCAGGTGTTCTGAAAAATCTTACCAAATTTTTCCATCCAAATTCTCTCCACTGCAGGGATGAGGTACTTTTCCATTGCTGTTTATTTAGTTTTTCCCATATTTCCAATTGTAAAGTGAAATTCCCCTCTTTTTCCCATCTCTCTTTTATATATGATGTGTTGTCTCCTTTTAAGTCTTGAAGACCTTGGTATATTTTAGAAATGTATCTGATCCCTGGGATCCCTTTATATACCATTAAGAAGACCTTCAGAACACCTGACTGCGCCCTTTCCAAATCCTCCTTTTTAAGTATATTGTTTATGTGGTGTCTAAGCTGAAAGAACCTGTAAAGATCTTGATTTATTAGACCTTGTTTTTTCAAATCTTCAAAACTTCTTAAAGTTTGCCCCTTAAAAAAATCGTAATATTTTATCAGCCCTTTCTCTTTCCACTCTTTAAATCTAGTGTCTCGACTTTCGGTCTGGACGCCATGGTGATAGCAACTTAACGCTGAAGCTCCCAGACCCAATCCAAGGAAAACATCTTCAAAATCAGACTTAACGGATTTTTGGAAGAATAAAAATCAAAAGACAAAAACACCATGCCTAACCAAAAACAGAAGAAACTGACATTCCCCAGGTCAGGACGCGCAGCGGCCGCAGAATCTGAACCGGAGGACCTCCGTTCAGAAGACGAGGAGCTGGACCTAGCTAACAAGAAGGTTAGCTTGAAATCGCTATTTGATGAATTACGACGATTTCGGGCCGAATTTCATGAATTCAGAGAGGAATTAAAAAGGACGAACAGCAGAATGGACCAGGCCGAAAACCGAATCTTGGAAGCTGAAGAAAGAATAAAAGTGCTTGAAGATTCTATGCTGGATTTACACAAAAAACAGTCAAGGCTGGAGGCTAAGCAGTATAATGAGCAGCGATATCAGCCAAGCGATTACTGGTTTTCCTGTGGAGGTGACAAACCCCCGCAGGTTCAAGGTAGCGGTATGCAGGCAGCATGCGTTATAAGCATATTTACTGTCTGTACAGATAGTTGCTTTTAGGTTAGTAGCTCATGTCCAATAGTTCAGCCATTGGAGGTGATGCAGGTTGTGGAATTTTACACAATCAGGACCCCAGACAATGTTGTCACAGCATAAGCAGTGGATGTTGACCCGTCGGGCTTTTTTAAAGATGAGCCATCAGTAAATAGCTACAAGGAATGTATGGCTGTGACGACAACAGTCTAGCTGGTGACAATATGGAATGGTTGTCCTGCTGTGAAACCTCCTCCACGGCGTGGGGAATGTGTAGGATAATAGAGGGCCTGATCTTACTATTATCCCATAAATAATAAGAAAGTGGTCTATATTGCCCAGCATGTATTTGAGTTATAATTGCAGCAATATGCTTATCCTGGGCACTACAGAAAAACAGAAAATGAAATACAATAAAAGTCCTGTCCTAATTTAGCAAAGCTAACACACATAAGCATCAATAAGCTCTTTAAGTTCAGTCCTCAATTCTAAATTGGAGGCTGGTGTAACGTTTGCATTTTTTTCCTCTCTCCTCAAAATGTCATATGCTGTAGCAATTTTTCTTCATTTTCCCTCCTCTTTAGAGAAAATGACACTTCATTTATTTAGATGAAATCTATTTAACTTGAAGAATTTCTTTATTTTATTTTTTTTTAGAAAAGATAAAACAAGTCATTAGTCTGTATTAATAGAAGAAAACAAAGGTAATCTCAGTTTTTTCTTTCTTCTTTTCTCAGCACTGTAGCTAGGCTGTCAGTTCTGCAAGTATGGGGGTGCAAATATGGGAGGTGCAAGTATGGGGGTTCCCCCTATAGCTCAAAGTGCAATGAGGTGTTATGAAAATAAAGTTGAATTGAATTCATTTATTTATTCATTTATTGATAATTTTTATGCATTATCTATTTTTCTGAGGGTTACTAATTATTTGCTAATTAATTTCTTTGATACCCCCTGCTTTGATACATGAAGACGCACATGCAGCAAAGTTACAAGGTATTTACTTGATAAAAAGTGTGGGTAGCCCAATTCCTTCAAAAATAAGAGTTCAATAATCATAACCTTTTTTTGTGACTTTTCTTGAACTAATTTACAGATTCCATTTAAGAGAAACAAATAACTATCTGTGCATTTTTGATATGCTTCAGCATTGATGAATAAGATCAGTTTGTCCAGTTGAACACAGATGGGTTGAATTTGAATAAATGAATAAAGATTGTATCACACTCTTTCAGTCAACGGAAAGGTGGACCTTTTGCCTAATTAGAATTTGATTTAAATTTTTACCAGGAATATACAAAATGATTTTTATATATTCCTTGGTAAATTATGGGGTGAATGTAGTTTACCCTGACCCAGCTTGGCCACTGCCGAATGAGGAAAAACACATTCCTCCTTACTGTCACATTTCTGAAATATGATGTTGCTGCACCATTTGTGGTGAGTAATATCAATATAAAATCATATAAACATTACATTTGTAAAGTTGAAGTCATTTGAATCAGTACACCTTATGTTATCTACAATGTCATACAAAGTCATACTTGGCTTCAAAAAATCTTTATCAACAAGGATCCTTTCTCCAAGATCTTTGTCTGATAACCCATAGCCCCTGGCAAATCATATGTGTCACACGTCAGTCCTGCACTGTCATGTTTCAGTCAAAGGAAAGAAGGTCGGTAGTGCGTCAAAATTGCTTTTAAAAATATGTAAACAGTTTATCACATACGCAACATTAATCAAGACCCCACAAAGTTAGATTGAAAAGATAAAAATCCCAAACCTTGTAAAAATACCCATATTTAGACCACTTTTTCCACACAGATCAACCACACACATATAGAGGATTGTTTTTATTTCCACAAGGTCGAAGCTGCTCCTTCCATTCTCTCAACTCAGCCATAACACAAAACTAGTCAACTCCTTCTGCTCAAGGCCACTATTTTCAGATACCTATAATTTCAAACATTTCTCAGAAGGAAAACAATTAGACAATCAATCCTTTTATACCAAAAATTACAAACAGTTTAAAAACCTGCTCCCTCCACCTTTGCAGAGAACTCAGAACTCTCAGCCCTTTTCCTCACACTGGAGCCATTTACAGAAACAAAAAACAATCTAAGCTGCAGCTGCCTCTAAGGCTCACACACACACAAAAATAAAATAACTGTTTCTCATTGTCCATTTTAGCGTTATCCGGTTCCGTTGCCACTTAACCCCACCGTCTTTAGATCTTATAGTCTAGTATCAATATCTTATAACATAGAGTAAAGTTATTATTATGATTTTATTTACTTCCTCCTTCTCCCAACCTCTTGGGCTTCTTTTAATAATTTGCTGTATGGACCCTCCTTAGGATCTGTTACAGGATGGGGGGGGGGGGCGCTCAGTTTTCTTCTGTCCAGCTGTGACAGAGAATTTTCACTGTTTTGATTCTCACATGTTTTTTTTCTGATCCACTCCTTTCTTGCTATTTTTGCACCCTTGGCTGGCTTTTATTCGGGCATCTGCAGCTGCTGCCAAAGATTTGCACATTTAAGTTCCAAATTTGGCTTTCTCTTATTTCCTTTGGTCACTAATTTTGCCGTCGACACTAAGACTGCGCACTCATCCACATCTAATGTGGGTTTGAAGGAATAGTCCTTTTCCCATTTGCTCAGATATTTTTCAGGATCCTTTATCTGTTCTTTATCTTTTAACCGGTCATTGTAATTTTTTAACTGTTCGACGCGCTGTCTGCTCCCTTTTCTGCTGTTTAGTTTTTTGCTTATTCTCTTTTTTTCCCCACACAGTTACCCATTTTTCCCTTTTTTCTGCTGTTTTTATTATTTTTTAAACCCCTTGGTAATTCCACAGGAATTAAGATATTTTACCAGGAAAAGTGTGAAGCGCCGTCACACTACCATTACATCATAACCGCGACCTGATATTTATTTTTGGTTCCAAAACCCGGGAATTTCAACCCAAAACTTATTTTTGTCCCTGACCGGGGATTTCAACCCACTTTTTACCTCGTTGCAACTACTTCCGCGCACTTTATTTACCTTTATTTACTTTTCGCGTTAGTCACTCGTAGTTGGATTTGGAGATTCTTGTAACATGTTTAACATTACTCACTCAAGGCTCGATTTTAGAGAATCTTCTAAACGCACATATAGTAAATAATAAAAAAGACGTCACTGTAGCGGTTTGATTTAACCCCCCACAACAGGCTAAAGTCAATCACCTCACATTCTGGTCGTTTCTGCTACAGTCTGCCGGTTATGCATGTCACTGCTTTGAGTTAATGTATCATCCATGTGTTATCCATGCATTGTTCTCATGCATCCTGTCTGTTCCTTTGATATGCAAATGCCAGATTGACTGCTGTGAAGGTCCTTTGATCTATTGTTTGAGTTGGGTATAAATGCTGTGCCAAGTTGTGATTCTGCCTCTCTTTCTCTCACTCTGATTCTGCATCTGCTGTGAGACACACACACTGTCTCCTCTCTTTGAGAGCTGGAGGAACGAAGTTGCAGCCTGCTCAAACCATGGGCTGTAGCCGAGTTCTGATGAAGGCGGGTGATAATAAAGCTATTTAAAAATCCAACGCTGCCTTTATTTTATCATCCTCTTCACTGGTGACCCCGGAATGCACACGTTTTGTGCAAACGCAACCTTCTGATCTGAACAGCCACGCTGGCAACCTGAGACTGAAGAAAACGAGCGGCCAGCGAACGCAGCACCAGGGCATGAATGCTCTGTCGCAGCGGCCTGACTGGTCTGCCCTCCCTGCTGTCTCGGGGAGACCTCGACGCAGAGCCCACAGTGGGCGAGCTGCTCTCAGGACATCAACCAAGACCAGGTAAGCGGCAGAGAACGTCATGGCGCGCCCTCGCCGAGATCGGCACATCCATGCGGGACCGGCCGCGCAGCTCCTCCACATCAGAGCGCATGCGGGCGACTCCCATGGCCGACGGAGCACACGTGGACCTGAACGCACCATGACTAATCTGCAGCCACGGCTCGCCAGAGATGTTTTTCGGCGCAGACTGCGCCGATCTCCACCAAGTTTCCGACCCTGATTTCCTCTCCGGCGGGCCCACCCACGCACGGAGCCCCGGCACGCGCACCGGGGGTGACGAGGACGGCGCATCACGCACGGGACAAATACGGCTTTTCCGACCGCCTTCCTTCTGCTGCACACTGGCCCTTCAGGCTTGCTTGTACACCTGAGGCCCGCAGCTTGCTCACGGGATTTTATGGTCTTAGCCACGGCACACAAGGGGAATTCAGCTGTCTGCGGTTCCCGAGGCTGTAAGGTTACGTCTGCCCTAAAGTCAACACGCCAGTCCCTCTGCTTTTATTTTTTTCTTACCGCCGCTCCTGTTTTTCTTCATGGCCACGAGAGGAGTCAGAGACTAATTTTTTTCTTCTTCTGATCTCCGCATGTTCAGACGGGACATCGCGGAGCAGCAAACACTTTTGGCGCAACTCGAACGATTTTCCCGTGCCCGGTCAGCATTTGCTACCCCCTCCCCCTCTTCCTGCACAGAGCTTTTCCCTGCTCGCTGCCCAAACTGCAACATCGAGGTCACGGTCCCCTACCGTGCCCTCTGGGGGGGAGCAGTGTAGCGGTTTGATTTAACCCCCACAACAGGCTAAAGTCAATCACCTCACATTCTGGTCGTTTCTGCTACAGTCTGCCGGTTATGCATGTCACTGCTTTGAGTTAATGTATCATCCATGTGTTATCCATGCATTGTGCTCATGCATCCTGTCTGTTCCTTTGATATGCAAATGCCAGATTGACTGCTGTGAAGGTCCTTTGATCTATTGTTTGAGTTGGGTATAAATGCTGTGCCAAGTTGTGATTCTGCCTCTCTTTCTCTCACTCTGATTCTGCATCTGCTGTGAGACACACACACTGTCTCCTCTCTTTGAGAGCTGGAGGAACGAAGTTGCAGCCTGCTCAAACCATGGGCTGTAGCCAAGTTCTGATGAAGGCGGGTGATAATAAAGCTATTTAAAAATCCAACGCTGCCTTTATTTTATCATCCTCTTCATCACTTACTTTTCTTTCTTTTAATTGAGGAGGATGGGCTTCACTAGACGACGTCTAGAGTCCCGCACAATCCAGATTTCCTCAATGGGGAGTCCAATACTGACTGTATGCAGTCAGACCATGCGCATGGATTTCCAACCTGGAGAGCGCGTCGCCTCTATCCGTCGTCCAGATATTGCCCATCCGGGTCACCGGCACCAAGTATGTCAGAATCTTGAAACTTTAGAGTGATCGTATGTTGGTTCGTTACCTCAAATAAGATTCATGACACAAGTATATTCCTCATATGAGCTCTTTACTTGCAAGGAGTGCCATACTTTTAACAGAAAATGCAGCACTGCAATAAAAAACAATCAGGAAGTATTTATACATAATCAGTCACACAAACATCTACTGGATACAATTCACAGTCATAATATGAGTATACAAAACATTGGCCTGGACTGAAAACAACATGGCCTTGCAGGTGTGCCCCAGACTCCAAGTTAATCATAGTCACAGCATTTCATAGGAAAACAAGATTAATTCTCCCTCACTCCCAGACCCCTTATCATATACATAGTCTGGTCTGGTGAGACACTTTGACTTCTAAGCACATCTTAAAGAAGGACACTGAATAGGTCCACTTATTACCCAGAAACAATACAGTATGCTATAAACTCATAGAAGATGCATGCAGTATACATTTTAATCATATAAGATGGTTATGCAATGATAATGATAATGATGTTAGTAATTATAAAATGATAAATGATTGAACATGCATGATAAACAATTTTCTGACACACTCTTCACAAGTTTCATGGCACTTCTGAACACACAGCATGACATTTACATTACACTGCATTCAACCCCCTATGTCCTTGACTCCTTCCTGCCATTTCGCCAGGAACTCCCTGGCCATTGTTCTCCTATGCTTATTCACTGTCTCTGTCTGAGATGCTAAATAATCTGACTCCCCCAAGGTCCCATAGCATGATTAACTGGTTGTCCCCCGAGAGGCTCTCTGTTTGTATGCAATCCCTGCTGAGCGTGAATATTGTCAGTCTGCATTGTGCTGGGTGCCCACACGTGTGCTGGGTGCCCACACTGGCATTTTTGGGAGAGAAAAACGAGCTAAAGGCTGTGTTTTTTTTAATGAGAATTTGACTGTTTTGAAAATTTTTTGATAATTACGTGACAACAGACTCCTTTCAGACAATTAAAACCTACAAACACACCATTTTTCAGTCAATGACCCCTTTAAAGGCAACTCTTTAAAGACTACTTGATTGATTTGCAATACCAGAGCAGTATGGGCAATTTGTCTTCCTCGAAAGCGTCAGAACAGAGCTGAAACTTCACAGGAATAACAAGGATTCAAATTCAAAACCATGGAGTGTAACTCATTCTATAATCTGTAACAGGACTGAGAATTCAGTTTATTCTGTCAATCTGCAAACAGAATACAAGTGTATTGTATTGCTACTGAAGGGACATGATGTGAAAGTACCTTACTTATACAGTCCATAGCCATGTTTACATGCACACAAATAAACCAATTATTATTGAATTTCTGGCATAGTCGGATAAGAAGAATAATCAGATCAAAGCCATTATTAGTTTATGAGAAATTACAGTAGTTAACTGCCCAATAATTGGTTTATTCAGTGCATATAACACATCAGATCTGATTATTATCAATAGTCATGGTTACATGCACACTAATCAGGCCTAGGTGTGACTTGTGAAATTGAACTCAGCTTTCAAAAAAATGTGGTTAATCAGAGTTAACTCATGATGTAACAAGGGGGGGGGGCAATTACTTTTTCACATAGGGCCAGGTAGGTTTGGCTAGCTTTTTTCCCTTAATAAATGAAATCATCATTTTAAAATGGCATTTTGTATTTACTTGGGTTATCTTGGGATAATATTAAACTTTGTTTGATGAGCTGAAATATTTAATTATGTCAGATATGCAAAAATATAAGAAATCAGGAAGGGGCAAATACTTTTTCACAGCACAGTACGTGTTTTGCTTGAATGTTCTTGTTAATTTTATTGTAAACTATAGTCAAAATATAAAGCAACATCCAGTAATATGCAATGATACAAGTAAAGAGAATAACATTAACAAAATCTTCCTTAGAATTAGCTTGTTTAAACCATGTTTAAACCTTTTTTTTTGTTTGTTTCTTGCTAGGATGCTGAATAAATAAACCATTTTATGTCATAGCAAATTAGAGGAAAATTAGTGTTCATGGTAATACTCTATGTTTCTGGATACTGTATGATGTTTGGCCACAAAAATGTATTTATTCTGCATTATCTAGAAGAACATAACCACTACTATTTTATAATACTTTATGGAAGATGAAAGCAGACGAGGCAGTGGGCTGGACGGCACACGAACTTTATTCCTCTTCCAACATAAAACACACAATTCTGAACTCCCGAGTGCCTGAGCGAACTCCTTACACTTTAATTCCTGCCTCCAGCACACAGGGTAAACACATTAACATTCAGACTACAAGACATGTACACACACGTCACAGAGCAGGTCTTGCTACAATACATTCGCACCCCTGCATCCTCAGGTGTCAACCTGGTGCGGTGGGGTGTGAAAGGCACATCTTTGTTTGGCTGGCTCCTCTCAGCTTTCTCCATTAGCATCTCTAACTATCTTCTCCCCCACCGACCCCCTTGTCCTGGGTGGAGTGCCATGTGTATTGTGTCCACCACACAGCCCCCCACCCCCCAAACACCCAGAAGAGGCTCTAAAGCTGGATTCACGCTGCACCTCTGCTGTCCGTGTAAGTATAACCGGAAACCTTGTGTGATGAAATTTACGTCATCGTCTCCAGTCCGCTAGTGTCCGCAGTGCTCGACCGTGGACGACCACATGCAGCCCAAATTTTGTGACCGCGCTGCCTGCCCACAACCTGAACGTGTTGAAAAGCGCATGCACAAGACTGAACGTCCCATTCACGAGGTGGCGATATCGGCACAGCATACCAAGACAAAGTAGACAAAGAAGACAACGAGAATAAAGACGAGAATAAACATACATCAATCATACATAAATACTTCAGCAGCAGCAGCATCTTCGTGGAAAAGGAGTGAAAACCGGGAAGTCAAGCAGCAGAAAGCAAGCAGCATTTCTTTATTGGTGAAAATAAGATAAGATAAGATAAGCCTTTATTAGTCCCACAATGGGGAAATTCCAGGATTGCAACAGCACAGGGATAGCAACACTCAGAGCAACAATCAGAAGGCAAGAGAAAAAAACAAGAGCAGCATGTATACATACAGTGGAGCAAAAAAGTTTTTAGTCAGCCACCAATTGTGCAAGTTCTCCCACTTAAAAGATGAGAGAGGTCTCCAATTTTCATCATAGGTATATCTCAACTATGAGAGACAAAATGAGAAAAAAAAAAATCCAGAAAATCACATTGAAGGATTTTTAATGAATTAATTGGTAAATTCCTCGGTAAAATAAGTATTTGGTCACCTACAAACAAGCAAGATTTCTGGCTCTCACAGACCTGTAACTTCTTCTTTAAGAGGCTCCTCTGTCCTCCACTCATTACCTGTATTAATGGCGCCTGTTTGAACTCATTATCAGTATAAAAGACACCTGTCCACAACCTCAAACAGTCAGACTCCAAACTCCACTATGGCCAAGACCAAAGAGCTGTCAAAGGACACCAGAAACAAAATTGTAGACCTGCACCAGGCTGGGAAGAGTGAATCTGCAATAGGTAAGCAGCTTGGTGTGAAGAAATCAACTGTGGGAGCAATTATTAGAAAATGGAAGACATACAAGACCACTGATAATCTCCCTCGATCTGGGGCTCCACGCAAGATCTCACCCTGTGAGGTCAAAATGATCACGAGAACGGTGAGCAAAAATCCCAGAACCACATGGGGGGACCTAGTGAATGACCTGCAGAGAGCTGGGACCAAAGTAACAAAGGCTACATCAGTAACACACTACGCCGCCAGGGACTCAAATCCTGCAGTGCCAGACGTGTCCCCCTGCTTAACCCAGTACATGTCCAGGCCTGTCTGAAGTTTGCTAGAGAGCAGTTAGATGATCCAGAAGAGGATTGGGAGAATGTCATATGGTCAGATGAAACTAAAATAGAACTTTTTTTGTAAAAACTCAACTTGTCGTGTTTGGAGGAGAAAGAACACCATACCTACTGTGAAGCATGGGGGTGGAAACATCATACTTTGGGGCTGTTTTTCTGCAAAGGGACCAGGACGACTGATCCGTGTAAAGGAAAGAATGAATGGGGCCATGTATCGTGAGATTTTGAGTGAAAACTTCCTTCCATCAGCAAGGGCATTGAAGATGAAACGTGGCTGGGTCTTTCAGCATGACAATGATCCCAAACACAACGCCCGGGCAACGAAGGAGTGGCTTCGTAAGAAGCATTTCAAGGTCCTGGAGTGGCCTAGCCAGTCTCCAGATCTCAACCCCATAAAAAATCTTTGGAGGGAGTTGAAAGTCCGTGTTGCCCAGCGACAGCTCCAAAACATCACTGCTCTAGAGGAGATCTGCATGGAGGAATGGGCCAAAATACCAGCAACAGTGTGTGAAAACCTTGTGAAGACTTACAGAAAACGTTTGACCTCTGTCATTGCCAACAAAGGGTGTATAGCAAAGTATTGAGATGAACTTTTGTTATTGACCAAATACTTATTTTACCGAGGAATTTACCAATTAATTCATTAAAAATCCTTCAATGTGATTTTCTGGATTTTTTTTTTCTCATTTTGTCTCTCATAGTTGAGGTATACCTATGATGAAAATTGGAGACCTCTCTCATCTTTTAAGTGGGAGAACTTGATCAATTGGTGGCTGAATAAATACTTTTTTACCCACTGTATGTACATATAAATATAAGTATATATATAGTGGAGTGTGTAAAATCACAGGCAGATTCATTTCAAATGATTTATTGCACACTCACATCTCACGAGCACTGAACAGAATGACTCGTCACATCACGAGCAAAGAACAGACTGACTAGTCACATTAAACATCTTTCTCTCTACATCAAGTTACACTTCACAAGATTCCAGAAACTTCCTAATAACAACAGGACATCTACACCTCGCTTCATTCAACCCCCACTCCCACTGTTCTCCCATGTGTATTCATTGTCTCTGTCTAAGGTGTGAAATACCCTGAGGCCTGAGGCCCACACTGCACCCCCCCAGCAACTTAGATAGAACAATAGCACATCAGTCCACACACTGTTTCGGCTTCAGCCTCCTCCCATATGAGATGATGAGATGAGATTCAACTTTATTGTCATTACACATGTATGAATACAAGGTAACGAAACGTGACTTGGCATTTGGGCACGCTCTGCAGAGCGCATCCAAGGTCGGGGCAGCCGCTAGGCGCCAGTCATAAAGAAGAAAAGAAAAAAAAAGAAAAGAAATGATATGACACAATAGGCGAGAGAAAAAAACATGTTTTATCAAATTGACGCTTAATGGGTAAGCGAAATTTTGATTGCAGGCAAAAAAAACCTCAATGCATATTTAGCAACATTTAGTAGACAATCACACAGCAGAGGGAGGGAGAGCAGTGTGTGTATATTTGCATGTCATTGTGTAGTGTAAGTGTAACAGTTGTTAGTGAGCAGCAGAGGGCGCCTCCTGGCAGTGGATAGATGTTATAATCATGTGACTTATAAACAAGTCCAGAGTTCAGAGTCTATCTCTCTTCTCTCTTGCTTGCAGAAGGCACATGGGCATTGTCCTTGAGAGTCCAATCCGCTGACGACAACAACTGATTGTTGATTGTATGGGTAGACATAAGAGTCGGTTCTTCCGCTAATCTCAGTCAGGAGGAATGTAAACACGGGGCAAACAAGGTCAAATCAAATCAAATCAGCACAGTGCACTCAGAGAGTAGAATTTGTCCTCACCCGTGTAATTCTGTGCTTCCATTATATATGCAGGCTTAAACTGTTTTTCCATAGAGAGCACAGGGCTTCAGATATATTCCTTCACTGAATCACTGTCATTCAGTTCACCGTTTGCCGCTACTCGTGCCCTCCCCAACTGGTCGAATTTGATAAAGGAGCTGGCTGGGTCCGCTTGATCCGCTCTCTCACCTTCCTTCAATTTCTGATGCATCAGGGAACTCCACAGCCAAAAATAGAAGTCCTGAGATCATAGCCAATAATATTTCCATAGACGCATGGATTCCAATGTCCATGAGTCTCTCGTAGGTTCCAATTCTTGGGCTCCCCCTTGGCCCAATTCTTGTTGAAAAATAGTGACAATAGCACATTTAAGCCGCTTCCAAATCCATAATTTCCGTTTAGATTAAGATTCAGCAGAAGAAGAGCGACTAAACACAGACAAAAACGCAACATTGCAAAAGCTGGGAATAGGTCAGGAAGGCAGGGGAGGAGGGAAGAAAAATGCGACTGCTCTCTCTCAAGGCAAGAAGGAAAATATCTGCTGCAACTGGGTTTTACCACCTCCGTGGTGCTGCTGTGCCGGTGGGAGGCTGCTGAAAGAGTGTCTGACTGCGGGTGAGCCGTGGAGAGGGGAGGGGGGGGGGGTTCATTTTGCCCGTGTGGCTGCTCTGATGAAACGTTTCCCTGGGGAGCTCTCCGTGGGGGTCTTCCACGCCGAGGGGCCCTAGCCAACAGCACTTGCTCGTCCGCCACTACGAAAGCGGGTTTGAGTCTGTCTATGCCAATTTTTTCCCTCCTACCCCCCAAGTCTAGCAAAAAATGCTTATCCCCTGTTTCCAGCACTCTGAACGGCTATCATAGGGTGGGCGCAATGGAGGGCGGTGGGCGTCATGTCTGACAAACACGAACTCTGCGTTCTTCAAAGTTTTAGGCACAAAAACACGCGGAAAACTGTGGTGGGCAGGTCCCGGCAGCGTGCCTGTGTTTGCGCTACGCTGCAAAAGCTGAGAAGGGGAGCTGCCGGGCACGGGATTATCTGGCAGAAATTCCCCGGGCAGCCGTAGCGGCTGCGCAAAAACGAGCTCTGCCGGGGAAGCTTCTAGATCCTCTTTCGGCGCGGAGCGCACCCCAATAAAACCCACGGTAACTTGTCTACCCAATTTGCATCCGTCAATAAAGCCCTGAGTGCTGCTTTTAGTGATCTATGAAAATGCTCGCATAACCCATTGGCCTGTGGGTTGTACGCGGTTGTGCGGTGAATTGTAACACCCAGGCTGCGGGCCATCGCGGACCAGAGTTCGGAAACAAATTGAGGGCCCCTGTCGGACGTAATGTCCGACGGGGCTCCAAAACGTGCCACCCATGCTGTTAAAAAAGCACACGCCACGTCTGCGGACGTGGTTGCCGCCAGCGGAACCGCTTCTGGCCAGCGCGTAGTGCGGTCCACCATTGTCAGGAGGTGCGTGTACCCCTGTGATGGCGGGAGGGGGCCCACGAGGTCCACGTGAACATGGTCGAACCTCTTAGCCGGAATACGAAACGGCTCCAAGGGAGCCTTCGTGTGTCTGTGTACCTTGGCTCGTTGGCACGCCACGCAGGCTGCAGCCCACTCTTTAACTTGTTTGCGTAGGCTCAGCCACACAAACTTCTCTCCCACCATTTTGACGGAAGCGCGCACTCCTGGGTGCGCCAGAGTGTGAACCGACTCAAACGGCGGCGCCACGCGGCCGGGACCACGGGACGCGGGCGACCCGTGGAGACATCGCAGATTAGGGAGGGCATGCCGTCTTGCAGCACCCTGCTCTCCAGCCTTAACCCTGCTGGTCCAGACTGGAGCGCGCGCACGTCTGCATCGCTAATCTGCTCCGCGGCCATGGCTGCGTAATCTATGCCCACGCAGACTGGGGCCACCACGGAGCGCGAGAGGCAGTCCGCCACTACATTCAGTTTACCCGACACATGCTGAATATCGGCAGTAAACTCTGAGATCGCGGCCAGCTGTCTCTGCTGCCGGCCCGACCACGGTTCTGAAACCTTGGCCATCGCGAACGTTAGCGGCTTGTGGTCTATGAACGCGGTGAAGCTGCGCCCTTCCAGCCAGAACTGGAAGTGGTGAATGGCCAGGTGGAAAGCCAGCAACTCTCTGTCAAACGCGCTGTATTTACGTTCGCTGTCGCACAGAGTTCTGCTGAAAAAGGCGAGCGGCTGCCAAGCCCCGGCAACGCGCTGCTCCACGACAGCCCCTATGGCCACGTCTGAAGCGTCGGTGGTGAGCGCTATGCGGGCCGTCGGGTCTGGATGTGCCAGCAGTGCGGCGTTTGCCAGAGCTGCTTTAACTTCCGAGAATGCCCGCTCTCGCTCCGGGGTCCATTCGACCCTATCCGCGGGTTTCTGTTTCTTGAGCGCGGCGTACAATGGCTGCATGAGCTGCGCCGCGCGGGGAAGGAAACGGTTATAAAAGTTCACCATTCCCAAAAATTCCTGCAGCGCCCTGACCGTCTGAGGCCGGGGAAAATCCGCCATGGCGCGCACTTTGTCGGGCAGCGGGATCGCTCCTTCTGGAGAGACGCGGTGCCCCAAAAAATCAATCTCCATTACGCCGAACTGGCATTTCGCCGGGTTGATTATTAACCCGTGCTCCTCCAACCTCCGGAAAACCGTCGTGAGGTGGGTTTCGTGTTCGTCTTCGGATGCGCTGGCTACCAGGATATCGTCCAGGTAGACGAACACGAACGGGAGATCGCGCAGCACTGCATCCATCATGCGCTGGAACGTCTGTGCCGCTCCTTTTAACCCGAATGGCATGCGCAGGAACTCGAATAGATCGAACGGAGTTATTACCGCTGTTTTAGTTATGTCCTCAGCGCGCACTGGGACTTGGTGGTAACCGCGGACCAGGTCTATTTTGGAAAAAATGCGTGCCCTGGCGAGGTGAACGGAAAAATCCTGTATGTGGGGAATTGGGTAGCGGTCGTGCGCCGTGGCGTTGTTCAGCCTGCGGAAATCACCGCACGGTCGCCACGATCCCTCAGCCTTAGGGACCATGCAGTCAGGGGGGAGGGCGGTTGGTCAAACCTATTGAAAAACAGATTCAGATTGTTTGCCCACTCCCTGCCCCCCGTGGCCTGGTGCGTGTGCATGTAACTGGAAACCTCGTGTGACAACATTTATTTCATCGTCTCCACTCCGCTAGAGTCCGGAGTGCTCAACCGCGAACGCATGCTTGCAGCCCAAATTTTGTGACCGCGCCACCTGCCCAGGACCTGAATGCATTGAAAAGTGCATGCGCAAGACTGAACATCCCATTCATGAGGTGGCGATATCGACACAGCATACCAAGATAAAGTAGACGAAGAAGACAATGAGGAAGCGGAAGATGAAAATAAACATACATGAATCATACATACATACTTCAGCAGCAGCAGCAGCATCTTCGTGGAAAAGGAGTGAAAACCAGGAAGTCAAGCAGCAGAAAGCAAGCAGTGTTTCTTCGTTGGTGAAAATCCTGGCGTGTCAGTGCATTGGCGCTACCTATAGGGCAGGAGTGAAACTACAAATGATAGTTGTGCACATGCATCAACCACTTGAAGATGAAAAAAGTGAGCATGTACAGTTCCGCGTGCGTGCCGAGCTCGTTCAAAGCGCATGCGGACCAAAGCGGACTAGAGGGGAAATGTAGCATGAATAAGGCTAAACTTGGCCTCCGGTGCGCAGTCCTGAGGAGGGAGAAAGGGTGGGGAGGGGAAAGACCTAGTCTGCTGCCAACAGTTCTCTGCAGGGGGAACACCAATTTGCGGAGCCACTGTAGGTGGGCGTCCGCACCAGGGAGCTTGAGCCAATACCACCTGTTCATCTGCCAACACATAAGCAGGCTTAAGACTGTCAATGCAGACAGTTTCCTTACACCCCCCAAAGTCTAACACAAAATGCTTTGCCCCAGTTTCCAGCACTCTGAACGGTCCGTCATATGGTGGGCGCAGTGGGGTTCTGTGTGCGTCGTGCCTAACAAAAACAAACTTGGCGCTCTGTAAGCTCTTTGGGATAAAGGTGTGGGGAAAACAATGGTGCGCCGGGCCCGGCACATTGGCCGGCCCTGTACCATGAAAAAAATTGCACGGGCAGGTCGTTCCCGGGTGCAGGGATTTCCGGTAAAAATTCCCCAGGGATCCGCAGCGGCTGAGAAAAAATGAGTTCTGCCGGGGAGGCTGCCAGATTCTCCGTAGGTGCGGCGCACAACCCTAACAGGACCCAGGGCAGGCGGCCAACCCAATTTGCATCCGTGAGTGAAGCTCTGAGCGCTGCTTTAAGCAACCTATGAAAACGTTCACATAACCTGTTAGCCTGGGGGTTGTATGCGGTGGTGCGTGGATTTTGACCCCCAGGCTCTGGGCCATCACAGACCATAGTTCTGAAACGACTTACGGACCCCTGTCGGAAGTGATGTCCGACGGGAATCTGAACCGTGCAACCCAAGCCGACAAAAAAGCGCAAGCCCCTTCCGCGGATGTGGTGGAAGCCAGCGGGACCACTTCAGGCCAACGCGTGGTGCAGTCCACGATTGTCAAAAGGTGCGTGAAACCTTGTGATGGCGGGAGGGGCCCCACCAAATCCACATGGACGTGGTCGAACCTCCTGGCCGGAATTTGGAACGGCTCAAGGGGGGCTTTGGTGTGATTGTGCACTTTGGCCCGCTGGCACGCGACGCATGCTACAGCCCACTCTTTCACGTCCCTGCGTAAGTGCGGCCAGATAAATTTGCCCCCACCACTTTAACCGAGGCGCGCATGCCGGGGTGTGAAAGGGAGTGGACTGACTCAAAAATGTGGCGGTGCCAAGAGCACGGAACCACCGGGCGTGGGCGACCGGTGGAGACGTCGCAGAGCAAGGCGGTGCACCCTTCTTGCACCGCCCTGCTCTCCAGTTTTAACCCAGTAGGCGCAGACTGGAGCGCGCAAATGTCCGCGTCCCCTGTTTGCTCCGCGGCCATGGTAGGGAAATCTATTCCCATGTAGACCGGGGAGACTAACACGTGCGACAGGCAGTCGGACACAACATTAAAGGGTCCGTGACAAGGTCTTGGAACTATGCATAAGTATTCAGTATGAATTTATCTTATATTGTCCACATAGGTGGTTCTGTTGAATTAGAATGCTAAATAAGTGGAAAAATTTAGCACCGTGTTGCACTAATGCGATATCCTGAGACGTGCTTCTTTTCAGGATATGACGTCATGAGGTGAGTTTCCTCTTGGCTGATCCGTGTGCTGTCAATGTAAACAAGAGTTTGTGTAATTGATTTTTTTTTTTCCACATAAGGCGATTGTTATTTAATTGTTTGGTTTATAGAAATTTTGGCTTCAATTTTTTTTTATTTCCCCGATCGGGAGGTCGGGGAAATAAAAAAAAAAAAGCTCAGATATTCAGTTTTGGTAGGCAATGAGATTTATAAAAATGAAAACTGAAAAAAAGTAATATAATGTTTTTTAACACAAAGTCGTTCCATTTGGAGTAAAGTCAACACTCGGCTTCAAAATTCATAGGGGAGGATTTTACTTTCGGCAGAAAAGATATACAGTAATAAAATCACGATTGCCTTATGTGGAAAAAAAAATCAATTACACAAACTCTTTTCCGGGTGAGTTTTGACACTGTTGCTTCTCTGCGTTGTTTTGATATATTGATGTTGTCTTGAACTGTGGGTTTTCGTTTGAAAACCGTAGGTATGGCAGTCGGTTTTGGAACCTGTTTGTAATGAACTTTCAAGCCTAAAGATTCCTGTATAGCAGGCGCCTCCTCAAAACTCTCTGCAGTGAAATGATCGCTACAGAGTACAGAAGATGGTGTTGGTTGCCATTTGTCCCTTGTTCTCTGTACTTGCTTCACCCATTTTTTAAGAAGATCTGGAACTTTTGGGAATGAGAACAGGCTTATACGGTCACTGGAGCAATTAGAACACCCAGCCGCCACACAACGTTTCGGCATTTCTTCGCTGATATAGAAGCTAAACAGCTTGTTTACATTGACAGCACATGGATCAGCCAAGAGGAAACTCACCTCATGATGTCATATCCTGAAACGAGGCGAGTCTCAGGGTATCACATTAGTGCAACATGCTGCTAAATTTGAATTCACTTAGAAATATTTTTCCACTTATTTAGCATTCTAATTCAACAGAACCAACTATGTGGATGATATAAGATAAATTCATACTGAATACTTATGGCGTTCACTTATATAGCGCTATTTCTCATCTCTGGATGACCAAAGCGCTTTACAGATCCTGCTATCCACCCACACATTCACACACTGATGGCGGCAGAGCTGCCATACACGCACAGGCGCTAGCCTGGCCACCAGGAGCACCTGGGGGTTCAGTGTCTTGCTCAAGGACACTTCGACATGCAGACTGCAGACAGAGCGGGAATCAAACCCATGACCCGCCGGTCAGTAGTCGGTCACACTTCACCTGCGTCACAGCCGCCCCATACCGAATACTTATGCATAGTTCCAAGATCTTGTCATGGACCCTTTAAGCTTATCGGCTACATGCTGGATGTTGGTTGTAAATTCCGAGATCACGGCCAAATGTCATTGCTGCCAGGCTGACCACAGTTCTGAGACTTTGGACATTGCGTACGTTAGTGGCTTATGATCAACAAACGCGGTGAACTTGCGCCCTTGCAGTCAAAACTGGAAGTGGCGCATCGCCAGGTGGAGGGCCAACAACTCTCTGTCAAACGTACTGTATTTGCGTTCATTGTTGCGCAAAGTACAGCTGAAAAATGCGAACGGCTGCCACGCACCGGAAACGTACTGTTCCACCACTGCCCCATGGTAACGTCAAATGCATCAGTGGTGAGTGCTATCCGCACTGATGGGGCAGGGTGGGCTAGCAAAGTGGCGTTAGCGAGTGCTGTTTTGGCGTTTGTGAAAGCCTGGACTCGCTCGGGGGTCCAGCCGATGTTTTCCGTGGGCTTCTTTTGTTTGAGCACGGCATACAACGGCTGCAGCAGCTGGGCTGCTCGGGAGAGGAAACGGTTGTAAAAATTGACCATGCCCAAAAATTCCTGCAGGGCCTTCACGGTCTGCGGACATGGAAAATCCGACACCGCACGCACCTGATCAGGCAGCAGAATCGCGCCCTCCGGTGAAATGCTGTGACCAAAAAAATCAATCACTGGCACACCAAACTGGCACTTTGCCGGGTTGGTAGGATAAGCTCGTGCGCTTCCAACCTCTGGAAAACTAGTTTGAGATAGGCAAGGTGCTCCTCCTCAGACGCGCTAGCCACCAGAATGTCGTTGAAGTAGACAAAAACGAAAGGCAGGTCACGGAGCACTGCGTCCATCATTCTTTGGAAGGTTTGCGCCACGCCCTTTAACCTGAATGGCTGGCATGCATAAAAACTTGAAAAGGCCAAAAGGAGTTATTACCGCTGTTTTGGGAATGTCCTTCGCGTGCACTGGGACCTGGTGGTAACTGCGGACCAGATCCACTTTCAAAGAAACACGCATCCCAGCCAGGTACATGGAAAAATCCTGGATGTGCGGGATGGGATACCGATCATGTTCTGTGGCATTGTTCAAGCACTGGAAATCGCCGCACGGTCGCCACAACCCATCAGCCTTGGGCACCATGTGTAGTGGGGATACCCATGGGCTGTTGGAGCGCCTAACGATGCCCAGCTGCTCTTAAGTTGGTAAACTCCTCACGCACACTGGCTAGTTTTACTGCGTCCAGGCGCTGAGGTTGCACGAACACCGGCGGGTCTTTTGTGGTTATGAAATGTTCAACCTCGTGTTTGGTTACTTTAGCAGAAAACGTCAGAACCGTGAGTGCTGTGAACTGTGAAAGTAAATGCTGGTACTTACCCCCTGGAGCTATAACGTTAGCCTGTGTTGTTGGCCCAACTCCCTGAGCTGTGCAGGGCAAGGAGGAAAAAGAGACAGCATCCACTAAACGTCTGTTGGCAACATCAACTAACAACCCATAAGCGCATAAAAAATCTGTGCCTAAAACAGGGACAGAACATGCCGCCACCACAAAGTCCCATTGGTAATTATGTCCGTGTAAGCACACGGTCAACATTCGTTCGCCAAACATCCTGATGTTGGATCCGTTGGCGGCCGTGAGCTTGAGACCGCTGCCTCCTGCCGATCTGTCTGCGATAACTGGCAAAATGAGGCTCTTCTAGGAGCTGAAGTCCACTAAGAAATGTCTCCCCGAATGTGTGTCTGTGATGAAAAGCAGCTTGTTCCTGTCGCCAGCATTCACAGCTGCTACTGACTGCTGCCTGTGCTGTTTCCCTGGCTTCTTGAATTGGCACGGCGGCAGACAGCGTCGGGCATTCGAGTCGAAGCGGCGGTGATAGAAACAAAGCCTCCTATTCCTGCGTCTCCTGGCGTCCGTTCCAGCCACCGCCAACGGCTCCTCGACCTCGCTGGAGTCCTTCCCGGATGCCGGTGTCATTGTGTGCACGCTGAGAATTCTGGTCGCTAGGATGATGCGGTCCACTTCCTGCACCACAGCGCGGTAGTTCTTGGTTACCAGCAGTGGCGAGTTGGCCAGGATCGCCCTCGCTGTAGCATGTAGATTCCTGGGGAAGAGGTGGGCAAACAGGAAGGATTCGTCGTTCTTCCCCATTAATGCTAACATGCTCTCCATCAGCTCCACAGCTGATCTGTCACCTAAATCTGACCGCGTTAGGAGTCTCTCTGCTCTCTCACTGTCCGACAGGGTATATATGCTAAATCAACATCTGCTTGACGTATTTCCCCTGGGCCGGCGGTTCCTGGAGCAGGCTTGTCACTTGCTACATGGTGCGCACCTCCAGCGCAGCGACCACATGGTAATATTTGGTGTCGTCCATTGTGATCCCATAGAGTGCAAACTGGCCTTCTACATGTAGAAACCAAGCGGTCGGATTGTGAAGCCAGAAGTCTGGGAGCTTGACTGTGACAGCGCATGCCACACTGCTGTTCTCCCTCTGGGTTGTCTCCGGGGCAGTGCTCGGCTCGTTCTCCATTACACGTCTTAGGATCACCAATGTGGAAGATGAAAGCAGACGAGGCAATGGGCTTGACGACACACAAACTTTATTCCTCCTCCAACATAAAACACAGAACTCTGAACTCCTGAGTGCCTGAGCGAACTCCTTTATACACTTTTAATTCCCGCCTCCGGCACACAGGGTAAACACATTAACATTCAGACTGCAAGACATGTACACACATTAACATGACATTGACACACACGTCACAGAGCAGGTCTTGCTACAATACATTCGCACCCCTGCGTCCCCAGGTGTCAACATGGCGTGGCGGGGGGGCGAAAGGCACATCTTTGTTTGGTTAGCATCTCTAACTATCTTCTCCCCCACCTACCCCCTTGTCCTGGATGGAGTGCCATGTGTATTGTGTCCACCACAACTTAATACTTAATAATATAGTTTTTATTTACTAAAAGGAGAATATGCTTCTTAGAAAGTTCCTTAGTGAAATCAGAACTCAAAGAACATGACCAAATGTACTTGATAAGGTTCTGTATTTGTATAGCGCTTTTTCTAGTCACAGTGCTTCACTAGTAACTACACTAACCCTCTATTCTAAGGGCCTATCAGAGACAGATGCCTGGAAGGGACCATTTAGAACCACCAATTAACCTAACATAGATGTCTTTGGATCATGGGAGGAAACCGGAGCCCTGGAGTAAACCCACACACCACAGGAAGAACATGCAAACTCCACACAAAGGATCCCCTCCCTGCCAGCCTGGGGATTCAAAGCTGGAACCTTCTGATTGTGAGGTAACAGTGCTAATCGCTGTTCCACTGTGCTGCCACTTGAATAACATTAGTTTTTTTCTTTTTCAAAAATGTATGAATAAAAGTTATCCCACAATAAAACTACTCAGCAAAGTACAAATTTGTGGGAAAAAGTTACTTTAGTCCATGGATTTCAGTAAATGTAACACATTACTAGCCACCTCTGGTCATCTTGCTTTATTTGAGTGACATTCATAGTTTAGTCCCCTACTATGCCACCTTAGCAGAGGTAATACATATCTCTTGATTTGACAAAACTGTACATTTAGTTCTCCTTTACTGTATGCATAAGAATGCATATCTGTACAACATTCAGACTCTTTAATACTGACACATACCTGTCAGGTGGAGGAGTTATCTTGGCAAAGGAAAAGTGCTGATAAACCGATTTTTCAGTGGTCAAAAACATAAATGTTTATTTTTGAAGATTTTTTTTAAAAGTATTTGAGCTTTAATAATTTATGATTGAAAATATGTTTATATTTTTGTTGAGCTTTTTGTAAAGTGAAGGGGAAAAGGAAGACGACGGAAGAAGAAAAAAAAAATCGTCGTCACTTCCTGTCGTGAGCTGCCTTGTCACGTGACGTAGTATTAGCTCGCTGACTCTGCTATGTTTTACTTTTGCGTCAAAATCGTAGAAATGCTAAATTTCTCGGTTTTGTCGTTTCGCTACAACGGAGAAGCACCCCGCGACGACTCGAAACCTCGGTTCTATCGGCGCCGAAAGGAGAGTGTGATCGCCGAGAGACACACGGGCGTCGAAGGCCTGCAGGTCACGTGACCAGCACGCGGCGCAGCGTTTGATAAAAAGATGGCGTGAGCGCAGCAGAGCGGAGACAGAGGACGAGTATCTTGTTGCTGAGCGCTGCCGAGTCCGAGCCACAGTGGACGTTCAGCCCTCCGGTGAGTCCATCTCAGCCTGGGAAATGCAGGTTTAATACTGTCTCAATTTATAGATCGACAAAATATCAAAGTATGTATCTTTATCAGACAAGCTATAATGGAAGTTGGTTGTTTTCGATTTGAGACCAGCGACTTGCTCCGACTGGCGTTAACTAGCTGCTAACGACGGCTAGCGATTACACAGTCAGTACCGCAACAATGTGGGTGAGTGTAAGTCGTTCCTTGGCTTACTATTATAGCCGTTGTGTTGCACTGTAGAATAGGGCGGACGGACCGATAAAACATGTAAATATGTTATTTTTTAATGTCCGTTACTCCAGATTTGCGCACTCACGTTTTTTTTAGCAACTTGTTATCAACTTCAGCGTCGACGTAACGAGTCAGCGCATTGTAACATTAGCACACTGTAATAACGTTGAAGCCGAGCTCGTTAGACAGAAGCAGTTATTTAGTAATAAGATCCATAACATTGCTATGAAAGAAACTACACCTGGAGACGTAATGCGCTTGTAGAAGTCAAGTCTCCGTGGTTGCATTCGAAACTGTTAGCTTTAGCTCTTGTTTTTTTTTCCCAGAATGTGTTACAGCTAGCATGTTTGTTTAGATCGTTGACATTTTTCATGGGACAAGCATTTAAGTGTGTTTTGAGTGTGCTACTTTCGCTTTCGATTAGCTGGGCTTAGCTGTGTCACTGCAGTCTGACTTGGCCAGTTTGGCTAGTAGAAGCCTGGGCTATCATTGAATGCAAAAGTGCGTGGAGTCAGTTAACAGGAAGTTGAAAGCAGGGCTTTGCAAACACGTGTTTGTGTTGGGTCACTCGAGAGTCTAGACCAGACTGGTGTTGCCTTAACTGTTAGAAATGGTTTATTTTAATTTCGAGACTGTTGGTGTTACTTGGGAGTGAATCTCGCTATGTAGATTCTGTGTAACAGGATTTCATTGTTAACTAACTAACTAACTAACTAACCTGCACTTATATAGCGCTTTTCTAGTCACAAAGACCACTCAAAGCGCTTTCATTAATACTAACCCTCTATTCTAAGGGCCTATAGGAAACAGATATCAAGGGACAATTTAGAACAGCCAATTAACCTAACATGCATGTTTTTGGCATGTGGGAGGAAACCGGAGAAATCCCGGAGTAAACCCGCGCAACACGGGGAGAACATGCAAACTCCACACAGATCACTGTTGGTCGGGGGCTGGGATCGAACCCACGATCCCCACAATCCCCCAGCCAAGGGTAAACTGTGCTGCCGCAGTGCTAACCACTGCGCCCAAGCCCGTGTTACCGGTTTAAGCCTTGTGTAAGTTGTGTGTTGCTTGTATATTGAAACAACAGCACCATTTAAGTTTTCTTTACAGTTGCACCTGAGTTTTCATTTGGAAAAAAATGGGAGTTTGAATATTTCATTGTTTGTATGAAACCACATGTGGATGAATTTATTCTTTTTAATATCCTTAAGTTACAGTGATTAATTATTCAGGAGTTACTGTTTCCAATGGGTTTACGGATATCACCCTTCATGCGGGCAGCTGTGGCGCAGGTGTAGTGTGACCGACTACTGATCGGCGGGTCATGGGTTCGATTCCCGCTCTGTGTGCAATCTGCATGTTGAAGTGTCCTTGAGCAAGACACTGAACCCCCAGTTGCTCCTGGTGGCCAGGCTAGCGCCTCTGGTGTATGGCAGCTCTGCCGCCATCAGTGTGTGAATGTGTGGGTGGATAGCAGGATCTATAAAGCGCTTTGGTCATCCAGAGATGAGAAGAAGTGCTATATAAGTGAACGCCATTTACCATTTCATGATTAGTTGCAAACAGAGCTTACTCTTGTGATATTTTTTTTAAAATTAGAACTTTAGAAGAAACATAACTTTACATGAAAAACTACTACACTGTAACCAAACTCTACATCCTTTGCATTTAAGCATACTTCCTTGCAAAGTCAGCATTGGGTTGTCTAGGGTGGGTTCAAAAGCTCGATCTGTGGAGAAAGGAATAACCAGGCCAAGCATTCAGAGCAGATGAACTTTATTCACTCTCTCACATCTCTCAGAATCAGAAAACATTGACCTCATGTCGCAGGGACTCTCTCTTTTGTATTACAACACTCAGACCTCTCTGCTGCCTGTGGTCTTGCATCACAATTCATTCTCGCATTACAATTTCTATTGTCCCCCAGCCCCTTAATCCCCATGCTGTCGCCTCAGAGGAATTTACTGCATCTCCCTTCCTTCCAGTCTGAGATGAATACCACAGCATGGGTCCCCCATAGATCCAGTGATTCGAATCGATCCACATTTGACTGAGCTGATACTGATCTACAAAATCCACAGATCAGTCTTTTGATATAATGCATTTTTACAGTCTGAAACACAAAACACAAGCAGCCGGCTGAAGTCTTGCATGATGAACAATTGTGCGAGAGTTCCTTTCGCTGCATGCTCACATTACTTCCGTGTTTACATTTGGCAGCCACAGGGAGTTGCCAGCGTTAATTTATCAACAAAACTCACGGCTAAAGACTGTGCTCAACAGTTGCCGAATATTTTTCATAAAGCAGAGATAAACGGTTTTGTACTACATGCAACACTGTGTTGGAACATAAAAGTTGATGATTTATAAATAATTTTCAAATGAAAAACACACAGAGAACAGAGAACGGACAACAGACCAGAGAGTGATACTGCTGCAGTTGCTGGGGGTAAGTAAAATATCTTTTTTTTTTTTTTTAACATTTGTGTCTTAAATTAATAATTCATCCAGCATGATGGTGTTTTCTTTTACAAACTATGGAGACAGTAGTTGCCTGTTGGTTAAGCACTGTAAATAAATGCAGAATAAATGTATATTTTTAGTCAGGACTTCATGATGGAGGACTTCACACAAATGAAGTGTAGATCTGTGATGTATAGGGCCATCTCACTGTGGAATGGTCTGCCACTTTACTTGGTTGAGGCCTAAATAAGACCATTTTTAAAAGACTATTGAAAAGATATTTTAATGTTGCATTAATTTAGGATTTTTGATTAATTGCTACAGCTTGATGTGGTGCATGTACAGTGGGGCAAAAAAGTATTTAGTCAGCCACCAATTGTGCAAGTTCTCCCACTTAAAAGATGAGAGAGGTCTCCAATTTTCATCACAGGTATACCTCAACTATGAGAGACAAAATGAGGAAAAAAAATCCAGAAAATCACATTGTCTGATTTTTAAAGAATTTATTTGCAAATTATGGTGGAAAATAAGTATTTGGTCACCTACAAACAAGCAAGATTTCTGGCTCTCACAGACCTGTAACTTCTTCTTTAAGAGGCTCCTCTGTCCTCCACTCGTTACCTGTATTAATGGCGCCTGTTTGAACTCATTATCAGTATAAAAGACACCTGTCCACAACCTCAAACAGTCAAGACTCCAAACTCCACTATGGCCAAGACCAAAGAGCTGTCAAAGGACACCAGAAACAAAATTGTAGACCTGCACCAGGCTGGGAAGACTGAATCTGCAATAGGTAAGCAGCTTGGTGTGAAAAAAATCAACTGTGGGAGCAATTATTAGAAAATGGAAGACATACAAGACCACTGATAAGCTCCCTCGATCTGGGGCTCCACGCAAGATCTCACCCCGTGGGGTCAAAATGATCACGAGAACGTTGAGCAAAAATCCCAGAACCACACGGGGGGACCTAGTGAATGATCTGCAGAGAGCTGGGACCAAAGTAACAAAGGCTACCATCAGTAACACACTACGCCGCCAGGGACTCAAACCCTGCAGTGCCAGACGTGTCCCCCTGCTTAAGCCAGTACATGTCCAGGCCCGTCTGAAGTTTGCTAGAGAGCATTTGGATGATCCAGAAGAGGATTGGGAGAATGTCATATGGTCAGATGAAACCAAAATAGAACTTTTTGGTAAAAACTCAACTTGTCGTGTTTGGAGGAGAAAGAACACCATACCTACTGTGAAGCATGGGGGTGGAAACATCGTGCTTTGGGGCTGTTTTTCTGCAAAGGGACCAGGACGACTGATCCGTGTAAAGGAAAGAATGAATAGGGCCATGTATTGTGAGATTTTGAGTGAAAACCTCCTTCTATCAGCAAGGGCATTGAAGATGAAACGTGGCTGGGTCTTTCAGCATGACAATGATCCCAAACATACCGCCCGGGCAACGAAGGAGTGGCTTCGTAAGAAGCATTTCAAGGTCCTGGAGTGGCCTAGCCAGTCTCCAGATCTCAACCCCATAGAAAATCTTTGGAGGGAGTTGAAAGTCCGTGTTGCCCAGCGACAGCCCCAAAACATCACTGCTCTAGAGGAGATCTGCATGGAGGAATGGGCCAAAATACCAGCAACAGTGTGTGAAAACCTTGTGAAGACTTACAGAAAACGATTGACCTCTGTCATTGCCAACAAAGGGTATATAGCAAAGTATTGAGATGAACTTTTGTTATTGACCAAATACTTATTTTTCACCATAATTTGCAAATAAATTCTTTAAAAATCCTTCAATGTGATTTTCTGGATTTTTTTCCCCTCATTTTGTCTTTCATAGTTGAGGTATACCTATGATGAAAATTGGAGACCTCTCTCATCTTTTAAGTAGGAGAACGTGCACAATTGGTGGCTGACTAAATACTTTTTTACCCCACTGTATGTATTTTTGTGTATTTTTGATGTTTTTTGTTGGCGTTTTGGTTTGCTGTTTTAAGGGTTATGTTGTAGTTATGTATTGATTTTGTATTTACTGTAGTTATGTATTGGCATGTATTGATTTTGATGTTTTTGGGGACCCCAGGAAGAGTAGCTGATGTTATTCATCAGCTAATGGGGATCCCATTAATAAATCGATCAATGAAATCATGTAACGTTTCTATTGCATGACACATTTAATTTTGGACTAATAGCACTTAAGTGAGAGATTTGAAGATAATAATTACAATAAAATGAAAATGGCAGAATTAATAAAAGCTGCACTACAATGAGCCATTTTTGCTCAATAGAACTAAACTGAAATTACCAAACCTTCAAAGAAAAGAATTGAAACCCTTTTCAAAAATTGAAAGTTAATTTGTAGTTAAATATAAACAAAAAATAAAAGAAACTAAATTATAAAACAGTGATGTGGGGATCTAAAAATCTAATTATTAATTTTACTTTGAAATATATTCTCCCCTTCAGAACTGTGAAGACTGGGTTTCTACTCCAAGATCCATTTTGCGCTGAGACGTTCTGAAGGGAAGAGGTTGTCAGTGGAGGAGCATCCCTGCTTCACTGCAGATTTCAGCATAGAAAAAACCCTCAAATTTTTCAAGGGTCTTGGTTTTCAAATTTAAGAAATTGCTGCCATAATTTTCTCCATATTCTTAACATTCAGTGCAATTGTGCCATTGCTTTTATTTATCTTTTTTAGTTAAGTTCTCAGCAAGAATACAGTGCTGGTCATTTTTTGACATTTTTACTGAGCGTTTAATTCTAAGTAAGTCACTGTTTAACAGGAAATTTTTGGTCATCCTGTGCTTTTCTTGTGGTGTTACATAGAATAGCATCACTGTAATTGTGGAAAAAACGGCTACTTTAAAATCTGTACTTCCTCACACAACATTCATTGCAAAAAAACTCAAAAAATGTCACAACTTTTTTGAAAAATGCACACAAATTAAGGCTTTTTGGGCCACAACAATCAAAAACAGACGGTGAAATCCCGGAGGGACTGAAATACAGTGAGATTATGTATAGATGCTTCATGCACTGAATTTGTTTCCTTACTCTAGGTTGTCAACTTGACACTTCACACCCTTTACACTAAAGAAAGTACTTGTTAGCACTTTGTGAAATCTAAGTTAAATAATAAAAAGTGCATTATTGTAACTGATTTTGGGTCAGTTCTTTATGTGATCATTTCTGTATTAACAAAGTTAGAGAATTCCTGGTACAATTTTCAGCATTAGGTCTCCAATTTTTATTTTTTTTATTTATTTATTTTTTTTTGCAAGTGAAATGGCTATGAAAATGGTAATTTCCCTGATTGAATTGGGCTCGAATCGGAATTAAATCGATTCAGAACCTCAAGAATCAGAATCCCATTGATTCTGGAAATTAGTGACGATTCCCAGTCAGGGTTGACTAAGCTGTGCTGCAAATTTTTCTTTTCCTGGTGGCTTTCTGTTTAGCCATTAGGTTTTCCCAACATGTTTTACCTTTCAATCTGTCCTTTTTTTTTTCCTTAAAGGAGGAATTTATTGATTATTTTTTTTTTAATTTATTTATTTTTTTTAAATTAGGCCGAATTTGGTATGTGTATACATGCATACAACTGTTATTTGTAGTTTCGTCCCAGCCCTATGGGTAGCGCAAATGCATCTAACACACCAGTTTGTTCACCAGCTATAAATGCGAGAGTGACACACATTTTTTTTTTTTTTTTTTTTTTTTTTTTGTAGCAATAACAATTACATTGTTTCAAGGAAAAGGAGGAATTACCATTTTTCAGTGCTCTTCTCCACTCAAGCTACTGCTGCTGCAAAATGATTCATGTATGTTAATTCTCGTCTTTGTCTTCTTTGACTTTGTATGCTGTGTTGGTAGCACCACCTCGTGAATGGGACATTCAATCTTGCGCATGCACAGTCAACGTGCTCAGAAACGTTGGGCTGCATGCAGTTCTGCAGACGCTAGTGGACTGGAGGATATGACGTAAATTTCGTCACACAAGCGTTCCAGGTGTGCGGACGCAAACAACAGAGGTGCAGCTTGAATCCAGCTTAAAGCTCAATAAAATAATGACCCATCAAACATGAGTTTGAAGGTTGAGCAACACAATTGTCAGATGTTACAAAACCATAATATATTTGACTCATGATGCTCAAACAAGAAAAAAAAATATATATATAAATTTTTTTTTTTAGGCGATTAGTCGACTGTCAAATTAGTTGTCAATTAATTTTCTGACAGTCGACTTGTCGATTAGTCAACTAATCATTGCAGCACTAATAGTTTGTAAAAGAAAACACCATCATGCTGAATGAATTATTAATTTATGACACAAATGTTTAAAAAAAAAAAAAAACAACAATAATATTTACTTACCCCCAGCAGCTGTAACAGTCTCCCTCTCAAATTCCTCCCTCTCTGTCTGGCCTGTTGCCCGTTCTCCGTGTGTTGATCAATCATCGACTTTTATGGTCCAACGCTGCACGTAGTACAAAGCCGTTTATCCCCCGCTTTATGAAGAATATTTGGAAACTGTTGAGCAGTTTTTAGCGGTGACTTCTGTTGATAAATTCGGCAAGTCCGCTCTGTGTCTGCCAAATGTAAACACAGAAGTAATGTGCGCGTGCAGCGAAAGGAACTCTTGTGTGATTGTTCATCACATGAGACTTCAGCTGGCTGCTTGCGTGTTGTTTCACAGACTGTAAAAGCATTATATTAAAAGATTGATCCACAAATTTTGTGGATCATTATCTGCTCAGTCAAACATTGATCGATTTGAATCAATCTTTTGAACCAACCCCTATTAGCTAGCAGTCTCAGTTGTTTACTTGCACATTCCGTTGATGTGTAATGTTTTAACCAGGATGCTAGCAGTCCTGCTAGCTTGCGGTTCAGTCTGCTAATATTCCCAAGTGCCTTACGTGCATGATCCATAGACACATACCGGGGGGGCTGAAAAGTTCATAGTGGTCAAGTTTGACCAAATGTGTTGGGGTTTTTTTTCGGTTTACACACTTCTTCCATCGGTGTTGTAGCACTTGGATCCCTGCGGTTGAAAAATAGACCACATTTGGTCAAATTTAACTTTGAACTTTTCAGCCCCCCCCCCCCCCCCCCCCGCGCTTCCCCATAGAGCGCAGCAGGCAGCACAGTTTCACTATAGCCCGAGCACTGTAGGGTGATGGCAGTCCCCCCAGGGAGCAGCCTGCGGTGAGTCCCAAGGGAAATTGAGCCTTATTCATGCTACGTTTCCCCTCTAGTCCACTTTGCTCCGCGTGCACTTTGGACTAGTCAGGTCGTGGGCAGGCAGCACAGTCACAAAATTTGGGCTGCACGTGGTTGTCCGCGGTTGAGCACTGCGGACACTAGTGGAGTGGAGACAATGGCGTAAATTTCGTTACACGAGGTCTCTGGTTACATGTATGTGGACAGCAGAGGTGCAGCATGAATCCAGCTTTAGCTGCTGTGCTAATCACCGGAATGTAGCCTGGCTACCCACCCACACAGCTGTTCCGTTGCACGTACTGCGGGGGACAGGCAGGGCACTGATAAAGTGGTGTGTGAGAAACTTTGCTGCTTCTTGCGTATGAGACACTAAGCAGTGCTGTGTAGCCGTTGGAGCCATCTCCTAGTGGCAGGGTTGGGTTTGTTTAAGTCCGCATGCTCAGATGGGCTGAAGACAGGACAGTCGTGGATGAGATAATGGGCTGTTTGTTGCGCTGCACCGCATGTGCAAGCTGGAGATGGGTGTAGCCCCCATGCAAAATATATCGGCATTGAAGCAGCCTACTGCAGAGCGTAGTCGGTTGAGAGTGACCCACTCTCTTCCTAGGTAGCTCTGCCCCTGGAGGTAGCTTCATCTGAGGAGTCGCATCAAATTGAGCTGGTCTTTTGAGAATTGAGAAACTTTGCTGATATCCTGATATAGACGATAGTTGTAGATGAAATGATGCACCTTTTTATTTCGTCATCCAATATACAGTATATATATACACTACCGTTCAAAAGTTTGGGGTCACCCAGACAATTATTTTGTGTTTCCCATGAAAAGTCACACTTATTTACCACCATGAGTTGTAAAATGAATAGAAAATATAGTCAAGACATTGACAAGGTTAGAAATAATGATTTGTATTTGAAATAATAATTTTTTCCTTCAAACTTTGCTTTCGTCAAAGAATCCTCCATTTGCAGCAATTACAGCATTGCAGACCTAACATGATTGCACAAGGGTTTTCTAATCATCCATTAGCCTTCTGACGCAATGAGCAAACACATTGTACCATTAGAACACTGGAGTGATAGTTGCTGGAAATGGGCCTCTATACACCTATGTAGATATTGCACCAAAAACCAGACATTTGCAGCTAGAATAGTCATTTACCACATTAGCAATGTATAGAGTGTATTTCTGATTAGTTTAAAGTTATCTTCATTGAAAAAAGTGCTTTTCTTTCAAAAATAAGGAAATTTCTAAGTGACCCCAAACTTTTGAACGGTAGTGTGTGTGTGTGTGTGTGTGTGTGTGTGTGTATATACACAGTGGGGTAAAAAAGTATTTAGTCAGCCGCCAATTGTGTAAATTCTCCCACTTAAAAGATGAGAGAGGTCTCCAATTTTCATCATAGCTATACCTCAACTATGAGAGACAAAATAAGAAAAAAAAATCCAGAAAATCACATTGAAGGATTTTTAATGAATTAATTGGTAAATTCCTTGGTAAAATAAGTATTTGGTCAATAACAAAAGTTCATCTCAATACTTTGTTATATACCCTTTGTTGGCAGTGACAGAGGTCAAACGTTTTCTGTAAGTCTTCACAAGGTTTTCATACACTGTTGCTGGTATTTTGGCCCATTCCTCCATGCAGATCTCCTCTAGAGCAGTGATGTTTTGGGGCTGTCGCTGGGCAACACAGACTTTCAACTCCCTCCAAAGACTTTTTTATGGGGTTGAGATCTGGAGACTGGCTAGGACACTCCAGGACCTTGAAATGCTTCTTATGAAGCCACTCCTTCGTTGCCCAGGCGGTGTGTTTGGGATCATTGTCATGCTGAAAGACCCAGCCACGTTTCATCTTCAATGCCCTTGCTGGTGGAAGGAGGTTTTCACTCAAAATTTCACGATACATGGCCCCATTCATTCTTTCCTTTACACAGATCAGTCGTCCTGGTCCCTTTGCAGAAAAACAGCCCCAAAGTATGATGTTTCCACCCCCATGCTTCACAGTAGGTATGGTGTTCTTTCTCCTCCAAACATGACAATTGAGTTTTTACCAAAAAGTTCTATTTTGGTTTCATCTGACCATATGACATTCTCCCAATCCTCTTCTGGATCATCCAAATGCTCTCTAGCAAACTTCAGACGGGCCTGGACATGTACTGGCTTAAGCAGGGGGACACGTATGGCACTGCAGGTTTTGAGTCCCTGGCAGCGTAGTGTGTTTCTGATGTAGCCTTTGATACTTTGGTCCCAGCTCTCTGCAGGTCATTCACTAGGTCCCCCCATGTGGTTCTGGGATTTTTGCTCACCGTTCTTGTGATAATTTTGACCCCACGGGGTGAGATCTTGCATGGAGCCCCAGATCGAGGGAGCTTATCAGTGGTCTTGTATGTCTTCCATTTTCTAACAATTGCTCCCACAGTTGATTTCTTCACACCAAGCTGCTTACCTATTGCAGATTCAGTCTTCCCAGTCTGGTGCAGGTCTACAATTTTGTTTCTGGTGTCCTTTGACAGCTCTTTGGTCTTGGCCATAGTGGAGTTTGGAGTCTGACTGTTTGAGGTTGTGGACAGGTGTCTTTTATACTGATAACGAGTTCAAACAGGTGCCATTAATACAGGTAACAAGTGGAGGACAGAGGAGCCTCTTAAAGAAGAAGTTACAGGTCTGTGAGAGCCAGAAATCTTGCTTGTTTGTAGGTGACCAAATACTTATTTTACTGAGGAATTTACCAATTAATTCATTAAAAATCAGACAATGTGATTTTCTGGATTTTTTTTTTTCTCATTTTGTCTCTCATAGTTGAGGTATACCTATGATGAAAATTGGAGACCTCTCTCATCTTTTAAGTGGGAGAACTTGCACAATTGGTGGCTGACTAAATACTTTTTTGCCCCACTGTGTATGTGTATATATATATATATATATATATATATATATATACTGTCATAATGTACAGCCTGAGTACAGGATATCCTTATTCCCTATGGATTGCTCCAGAATGTTTGAAGCACCAAAACTAGCATTTGGGACAGCCCAAGCAGTTTTAGTTGTTAATGAATCCACTAAATTGTCATGTTTTTGGCTATGGCTTCATACTTCTGGGCTCATTCTTTTTCCGCTTGACTCTGAACTAATAAAGTAGACATCGTAGACAGAAGATGGTCTCATAACTTTATGTACGTATGTTTTTCAGATGGATCCTGGACAGGATTTACTTCTCGCTGCTCTCAGTGAGAGTGGAATTTGCCCAAGTGATATTGGCTTATTTGATGTTGATTCTCAGGATGTTGCACAAACTTCTACAACCCAACAAGTAAGGTGATCCTCAGTTTTTCTTTCGATATGTTGTTTTTAATGAGTATATTTATAGTTGGTGTATTTTTCCCCCCACCAGTCTATCTCCATCAGTGCCCTTGATGTCAGCGGAGGGACAGAGGCAGTGGAAGTTATCCGACCTGATCCTCCAGCTGCAGTACCCATAGTCACTTTCAGGGTGAGATGGCCAAGTATCAACTGGGCCCCAATGATTATTACTCATAAACAATGTTATGGTGCAGCTGCCTTGTGTATTAAAATCAACCTGTCGCTGTGCCCCACCCAACAGCACAAACCTCAGCCATCAACAACCACATTTGTCTTAAATCAGCTGAATCAGTTGCCTTCTCTTGGAGCAGCTGTGACCAAACAACCAGCTACCAATCCCATCAAGCATACAGTAACCGTCACCAAGGTGATCCACGTGGCGAACCCAGCCCTACGAGGCTCAATAACCCCCTCCACTACAGCCGTTTGTCCTTCAGTGTCCACAGTAGTGCCTTCTAACAGAGAACATGTAAGTTTATAGAAGTTACTTTTCACTGATGACATGAGGTCCATCAGGTTGGTTCTGATAAGGCATTTTTTCTCACCAGATTCAGTTGAAAGACCTTCTCCGAACCACCAGTGTGAAAATGACTACTTTAAAAGGTAACAGTTTGATGGAATTAATGAAGCTGAAGCCTCCACCTGACATTGCCCCACCAGTTGCTACCGCAACAGCCACAGCTCCAGGTAACTTATTTAAATTATTTGCTTAGATTTAAATTAATGATTAATTAAGAGGATCAACCAAAGGACATTACCTTCATCTTCCTGAGGGTTAAATGAATTTGTTACATCTTTTTAATAGGCCAAGGTATCCATCCATGTAGTGATGTGTTGGTTGTGAACAAGCTGTTTCTTTTAAGTAAACTATCTGAGTTGGCTCCAGTCTGGGGACAGTTTTTATCCCCTGTCGAAGATCAAAGGGGGATTAGGGTATGGGGCAGTCTGTCCGTCTGTCTACCAAACGTGGTACACAGGTTCACCCTGAGACCATGACCTACAACTATGGGTTGGATACAACAATTTTTGTTGTATTCATGGATGATGAGCTGATAATTTCGTTCTGCCCCAATAATTGTATGGAAAAATTGAAAACTGCTCTCCTTCAGTAACATTGGGATCTTCAAAGAAAACGCAGGCCGGGGATATTGCACTTGCCTGAGAGGGCTCTTGTTTTCTTGTGATTTTTCTCATAATTTTGCATATTTTATCATATAAATTAGTCTTTTTTCCATGTATAGCTAAAAGAGCTGACTGGCCAATAAGAGCCAGAGTTCCCATCACTGCAGTCAAGGCGTGGGTTAGTTTAAGACTCTGATTAGTAATGTTACAAGAAATTAAAGCTAACAGTTATTGACCTCATTGATAAATAGTTTGGTTGGCACGAAGTTGGGATACCTCAACAGTAAAGATGACCTCATTAAAAGTCCTACATAATCAGGGCTGTACAGTGCGACATATATGTCGCATGTGCAACTTAAACATTGGACTGTGCGAAGAATGAATGAATTGACGTAGCATCGGTGCGATGAGAAACGGAACTGTTTGTGTGTATAGCTGCTTTCAAACTACAGTTTCATCAGCAAACTACAGTTTCATCAGCATAAATTCAAATCTCCCGCAGATAGTGGTGCATTTCTCCTGGATATCATGTTTCATGTCCTCACATCGCTGATCGCGCCGATGTTCCAGTCAGCCTGCAAGCTGGTGACACAGGCCGCTATGGAGAGTCGCCTGCATTTTTATCGGTCTTGTTAAACTCTGCACAGATCAGTGGTGGAATACACCAATATATAGAGTTCAGTGGTTCCTGTGCTTTGTCCTCCATTATAACGGAGAGAACTGCAAAATGCATCAGACTTTTTTTTCATATTGCCACTGAAAAACTTTGACATATACAAAAACAAACGCTGTTTTTGTTACTTATTTGTACCCGTAGGTAGATTTGGTTTGCAGTCTGGTGACAAGCCACCAGCTGCCGGTCGCTGCGTGCGCGAGCGCCCTAAACCTACATGTTTTTGGTATGCGGGAGGAAACCGGAGAAATCCCGGAGTAAACCCACGCAACACGGGGAGAACATGCAAACTCCACACAGCTCACTGTTGGTCGGGGGCTGGGATCAAACCCACGATCTCATGATCCCCGCGATCCCCCGGCCGAGGGTAAACTGTGCTGCCGCAGTGCTAAACCACTGCGCCACCGTGCAGCCACTAATGTATGTAAATTTAAAATAATTTCTAGATCTTGACAAGTTGTTTTTAATCATAAAGGGAAATATATGTATTTTTAATAATTAAACTGCACTATTTGCACAGTGGTACAGGGGCTAGCACTATTGCCTAACAGCTAGAAGGTACCGGGTTTGAATCCCAATGTGTCAGGGGTAGGAACCTCTTTCTGTGTGGAGTTTGCATGTTCTCTCTGTGCTGTGTGGGTTTACTCCAGGTGAGCTGGTTTCTTCCCACAAGGCAAAGGCATGCATGTTAGGTGAATTGGTGATTCTAAATGTTCCCTAGGTATCCATCTATGATTGGCCCTGAAATGCAAGTTATGCACTCGCGTCGACCCGGTGCAGCTGTGACGGCGTCAACGTGTGTGCTTATTGTATTGCCCGACATGCAGCTCCCCAGAGAAGGAGAGGTGTATGTTGGTGACGCAGGCCATAAGAGCTGTGATTGGTCTGCTTTGTCTCCTCCTTCACATTTCCTGGTTCTCGCCGCTGCTTCACTCTGCCTGTTCATGGCAGCACAACTTCCAAGGCGAGTCGGTTAAAACAACGGCCCAAATTCAAAAGAATATTGAGGAAGCGCATACAGAGCATTTTGTGGGTTGTCATAACCCCAGTAATTACAGATAGTCAAATGACTGCAGCGGCGGTGGTCGCACACACAATTTGCTTCGGCTTCTCTTTTTCACTGTGCAACGATCGTATTAAAAGTTGCTTTTTCTTCCCATTTAACTTCATCAGTCTGCTCTTGTCCATTGCTGTTTCATAAACAAAAACACAAATCACTACACACAGCAACTGAAACCCATTTTGGTAACGGAACAAAGCATTTCACCCAACACACAAGAAAAAATTGCCGATCACTGCATCTGTGACAGACGTCAGTAATGGTGTTGACGTGATGCGAGTGTATAAATCCAGCTTTAGACTAGAGGGTAAGTACTAGTGAAGCACTTTGACTGGTCTTTGAGACTAGAAAAGGGCTATAGAAGTGCCGGTCCTTATCCTTGCAGTCAATTTTAGAGATGTAACGGATGTTTTTATTGTGCTGCAAGTTTTTGTTTTGTGCTACATCACTATGAACCTCTGTTGCACCAGTGCTATGAGCAAAAAAGTTAACGTACAGCCCCAACAATGTGTTGTAGTATATTAAATGTGAGGCAATGTTGAACAGCATGTAAGGTTTGAAAACCTGAAAGTGTTGGATGGTAATTATTAAGAATAGTTCCTGATAAACGCTCTAACAATCAACTGAAAGACTGACTAATCATTTTCGATCAAAAAATTGCATGTTAAAGGGAATTGTTAATTAAAAAAAAATCATCATTTTAAATTGATGTACTTGGTTACTTTATTGTTCCTACTTCTGAGGTGTTTGGATAGCACTATTACACCATATGATGGCTCAAGACTTTTTTGTTGAATGCTGTAGTAGCCCTTAGGTGTTGAGCTCCTGAGAACCAAAATTAATGGAAAAGGGAAGTTGAGAGATGACACAGTGGTATTTTTGCATTGTAGTTTACACACATCGGATGAGCAGATTTCTTCTCCACACAGACAATCACTGATTCATATTTCTTGAATAATGTTTCGATAATGTTAAATACAACTTGTATATATTAGGGGGGTGTGGTGACCCACCACAATCTACATGGACATTCAGCCCTCACACTCAGCTAGGGCAGGAAGCAGAACAATTTGCATACGGACAGAGAGCCCCTAGGGGGACAACCAGAACAATGACTATTGTTACACACCCCCGGATTAAGGAGAGGAAGTCCGGTGCCAGTTAATCACGCAATTGATATGTATTGACTGATATGTATAGCAATATGCAAATGTGCCATGCATTCTCTCTTGTCTGTATAAAAGAGCTTGCTTTACATAACACACACACGGAGTACACACAGCACAACACAGTGCTGCAGTGTGTCTCATGATGGAGGAAATAAAAATACTGAAACCTTCCAGCTCGCCGTGTCGAGCCTGAACTTATTTGTTCCTCCACATTGGTCACCCTTGACGAAGAATGGAACACGAGGCGAACACCCCGGAGATGACCCCGACCGGGAAAGCCCCAGCACGCGTCATGGTGCGACCCTCGCCTGATTTCTACCCTCCACACTGGTGACTTGACGAGGGAGGATGTCCGTCTCCTCCCTCTCACCGCGCTGTGGATCCCAGAGGACCAGAGAATGCCTGCAAACTCTTAATCCTCACCGGAGCGCGCTCCGGAGCGCAGCGCTGAGACCAAAACGCACCATGAACGACACGAGCGAACGAAGGAAGCAGCCTGAACGGGGACAGTCATCGACGTCGGCTGCGTTGATTTCCACCGAGCTCCCTGACTCTGACTAAACTCCGGACAGCGGAGCTCCCACGCACAGAAGCCCCACACAAACACTGCAGGATTACAAGGACCACGCAACTGCCAGTTATGTGGTCACTGCACCAGGCGCGCACCATGCAGCAGGGACAAACCGGCTCCAGAGACTGATACATTGTCCTCCGCCGCTGCACATGCCCGAGAAAAACGGCCGATCGCCACCCCCAGAACCTTCAGGGCTGCTCACACACCTGGAGCGGACGTGCGGCCCGCACACAGGACTTTGTATGGGTTTCTCAGCCACGGCACACAACGGGAATTTAGGCGATTGCTTTCCCCGATGACTTTAGGGCTGCTTCCCGCACCTAAAGCCAAACTGCCAAGTCCCTGACACAGCTTCAGTTTATCACAGCCACTACGCATCCTCGGGGAGTTTGGCCGCTTGCTTTCCCCACATCCTCGTTGGATCGAGCCGCGGGAGGAGTCAGACAAAATGTTTTTTTCGCAGCCGCTGTGGATCTCCACCAGGTTTACTGGGAAAGTCCCTCACCATCGCTGATCCACACGCAATTTTTGCGCAGCCCAGACACCTTTGACGTCCTGGGCTGGCACTTGCTTACTCCCACCCCCCTCCCCCGCCTCCTGCACAGAGCTTTTCCCGCACCTCACTCCCTAAGCCGGCCGATCGCTGTCTTGTTCCATTACGCACGAAACACACCGGCCCGTGCGCCCACGATACACAACCGTTCAACGTGGAACTCGGAGCAGAGCACACTTTTTTTTCCACCCCATCCCCCCATGGACTGGCATTGCCCTCCGACAGTTCTACCGGAGCTGGAGCCCAAACGACCGGGAGGGGGGGGGGTCACAACCCCTGCTGAGTGCTCTGGGGGGGCCCCTGTGGTGACCCACCACAATCTACATGGACATTCAGCCTTCACACTCAGCTAGGGCAGGAAGCAGAACAATTTGCATACGGACAGAGAGCTCCTAGGGGGACAACCAGAACAATGACTGTTGTTATACATCCCCGGATTAAGGAGAGGAAGTCCGGTGCCAGTTAATCACGCGATTGGTATGTATTGACTGATATGTATAGCAATATGCAAATGTGCCATGCATTCTCTCTTGTCTGTATAAAAGAGCTTGCTTTACATAACACACACACGCACACGGAGTACACACAGCACAGCGCTGCAGTGTGTCTCATGATGGAGGAAATAAAATACTGAAACCTTCCAGCTCGACTTGTCACGCCTGAACTTATTTGTTCCTCCACAGGGGTATCATTTACTCTATTGAGTCCCTGATCCTGCTTCACTAGAACCAGTGCAGGTTCTCATTTGGTTGACCTGCAAGTAAGTTATTTACCAGTAATAACTTTGGTGTTTTATTCATTTTAAGGTGAAATTAACAATGGAATCAAGAAAGAAGAATTCGGTAAAGATGCAGGCAGGCTCTGGATTAATGATGGTCTCAAACTGCAAAATTTTTCACGTTCTCTGGTAGGTATTGTTGATTCATGAAGAATCCTCTTTGTGCTTAATGTATTAAAGGTACCACTTGTGTAGTAATGTTTTTATAGTTTGGTTCCAGAGATGCTTAAAAGCTCGTCTAATTATTTTTTAACAGAAGTCACCAGGTATGAAGGAAGAGGAGGAGCCTGAGGAGGAAGAGGAGGATGAATTGGGTCATGCAGAGACTTATGCAGAGTACATGCCGATGAAATGTAAGTGAAATTAAGATTTGGGTTTGCAAACATCACTGACATAGACTGTACTTGAGCAGGCTGCTCAATTTCATTGGGCATTTATTTTGAGTAGTGCTGTTGCCCAGTGTTGTAGTTGAGACCAGACAGACCAGAGTCTCCCAAGACCGCTGTGTATGTGGGTCTTGGGAGACTCTGGTCTTGACGAGGTCTTGACTACAACACTACTGTCACAGTAATAGGGCTGCAAACAAATGTTTATTTTGGTAGTCGACTAATCCAACGACAATTTTTTTTTTTTTTTTTAAATTAGTCGACAAATTGCGATTATTTCTCATGTCCACCATCTCTGTTTCTTGTTGGGGCTCTAGAGTGTTTTACCTCACCCACTGTTTAAGCCTTCACATGTGTGAAAATCACCTTGTCGGTCCTTGCTTTAATATAACATTTTATAAGCAGTTTCCAGAGCTAAATAAAATGACCCATGAAACAAATTTGAAACTGAAGCTCAACAGCTTGCTGAAGTGTATTTTTCGCCAATTGATAGAAATTAAAAGAGCAGTCTTGAACAAAAAAGGTAAAGTGGAAAAGCAAAAAATGGCAACCTCTGTTTAAGTCTGCACACCCAGTCTCTGTCTTAACATAAAAAAGGTATAGGACCATATATTCTAATTAACTCAGATGCACTAATATTCAGAATGAAGGCTAATATTAATGAAGATGAAAAAGAAATTGATACTTATATAATTCAGTCATTTACTGCATTCAGTATGTTAGCCATGACTTAAACAGCTCAGCCCTCAGCAACTATCCTCCAACAGAGTTTAACAGGTAAGCTAACATAAACAGCACGCACTAGCAGTATTATTTTTCTAAAACTTGAACCAGTTGGCCATTGAAAATAAGCGGCGCTAACTCTCTTTACTTGCTAAAACTTATCAAGCAAAAGCAGCCGTTAACGTCACAGCTCCCGGGTGTCGTCGTTTTAGATGCTCTTGCATCGTGGTTGTGCTGCCATGATAGGAAAGGTCTGCCTTGAAAAGTCTGCATTTTACCTTATTTTTTTTGTTTTGTTTTCTGTGAAATGTTCCCACACTATAGAAACTGTGGGTCTGTGTTTTGACTTGCTCGTCTTTCTGCTTCGCCATACTGTGCTCGTCTTCTTTTCTGGAAATTGTTTGGGCAGGCCGGACAAGAACAGCGCTACTGCCCACAGCAGTTCCCATCGCGCATTGCAGTTACAACTGAACATTTCCATGGCATGTCGGCAAACTTTAAAATTAAACGACGTGTCAAATTATAAAATTGTGCATCAGGTTTTTATAATCGACATAGTCAACAATGTTGACTAATCGTTTCAGCCCTAATTAATAATAGGTTCATGTGACTCCCCACTTAATGGTGCTATTTTTGACGCATGGGGGGTTCCTTCTGTCTGTCCCTCCATCTGTCCCACTTTTTTGAAATCACCTTTCCTAAAGTTTTGTTCTGATTGTTTTGAAAGTTGATACCAGGGTTTGACATACACTGATGTGCATATTGCAGTTTGGTTCAGATCGGATGGTTTTTGCTGGAGTTTTGGGGCAAAAGGTCGGATGCCAAGGTTGTCATTGCCTAAGCCCTAATACTATAGAATGAATACAGATAGAACAGAATATTTATTGTCCGCCACGGTGGAAATTTGTCTTCGGCTCACCTTGTACAACATACAGCTTTAAAAAAATGCATAAATAAAACAAAAGGATATAACATAAAATCACTTTCAGTTTCATTGTCCAGGATGCTTTTAAATTCCAGATGTATTCAGGATATCGACTGCACATGGGATAAACAACTTTTTGAAAACGCCCTTAGTTGCCAGTGGAACTCGGTAGCGCCTTCTAGAGTGCAAGAGCTCAAATTAACTGTGGAGAGGATGGGAGCCATCTGCCATGATATTCTTGGTTTTGCTCAGTGTCCCCTCTCTGTACAGTTGGCTCAGTTGTTTTGGAGTTTTGCCAATCACCTATTTGATCACCAAATAGGTGATCAAATCACCAATCACCTATTATTGTGTCATTGTAGCCAATGACACAATTCTATTTAATTTGTTTTTTAGTCTGCAGGTCAGATGGTTGTACCATGCAGAGAGATGAAATGTTAAAACACTCTCCACAATAGACAACTTCCGGAATGTGTGCGCTGATACTGAGGCTGCTGAGTTTCCTCAGAAGGTACAGCCGCTGAGAACATCTTTTACATATGTACTCAGTGTTATCATGGAACACAGAGTACCAAAACCTGTGTACCTAATTTGTTACTAGTTTGTTACTAGTGTGTAACATTTAATCAATAAATTGTGTCAGAAAATGATTTTTTTCTCTTAAAAATCTATTTCGGATGAGAAATGGTAACAAAAATCAACCGATAATGTCACAAAAATGTAATCGATTTAGTCAGAAGATCATATTTTTTTAAAAAATCAACTTGGCATAAAAACCTGACCTGATCGAGAGAAACGGATGTCATTTTTGGATTCAGCGGTGCAAAATTGTCTTAAATCAGTTGAAAAAACACAGACAACTTACAAAAAAAATTATTTTTGTGACCCTGTGTAATCATACCGCTTCTCACGACTATCGAGGGATGGAAAGATGACCTTAAAAAGTGGCCTCGTACAGTAGCTCCATTAGTTAGCGCCGCTGCTAAGATGCTAACTCTGTAAACAACTGACCCTTGCTGGTAAAATGAGTCACTTTGAGGACGTTTTCAAAACTGATGTAACATTATTTCCATATTCTGTATTGAAAGACCTTCAAAATGATATTTAATTTGTAGGTAGTGTGCAAAAACTGACCCAGAAAAAGATGGATTTGTGTATTTTAGCTAGGTTGACAACTCGAGTTCGATCGGTCGGGAGTTATGTCTTCCGCAAAAACATAGGTACTTTTAGAAGGTACAATTTCTAAGCTTTACAACGATACCAGACACTCATTGGGGTTTTCCTGGGACTTTGCTGCTACCAAAGAAAGAGTCATGATTTATGACTTCTCGCTGCCTGTACTCATAATGACATGGTGCACATTCTGACCAGCACGTCTCCACTGCAACAGAGTCGGTTGCATTTTGTTAAAATATGTTGGACATAATCAAATTTACCGACATCCCACAACACCGTGCTGGGATGTCGTCTGTCACCGTGTGGTGAGAAGCCTCCATTTATCCAGTCTGTCACAACCATGAACACCAGCAACAAGTTCCAGAACTACTCCAAAACATTAAAAAAAATACAAAAACTAGAAGAGCTGAAATTAGCTGCCACTTGAGTGGAAAACAAGTATGTGGACTATACATTAAAATGAATTTGAAAAACTTTTAAAAACGCTATTTTAAATGCCCTTGCTACTCCACTCTGACTGATTTAACACTACTGCAGCCAAAACTGGAAGTTCTGTCCATAATCGTTCCTGCAGCGGCACCCCCAGGAATAAGGTGGATAGTTTTTGTGTTTTTTGTTAGCTTGATGTTTGTTTTGACTACTAAAGTCAAAAATTGATTTTTAAGGAGTGGTCACCTTCCCTATATATATATATATATATATATATATATATATGTGTGTGTGTGTGTGTGTATGAACAAAAATGCATAGCACTGTTACGAAATCTCCATGATTCCACAACATGGCTGTGTTCCAGCAGGACAGTGCCACCCAAGTCACCAGGGAGTACCTCTTATTCTGTGGATTTATTTCCTGTTGAACACTTGTGGGATCAACTTTTTTTTTGGGGGGGGAGGGGGCTTAAAGTTTATTTAGGACTGATTTTTAAAATAAGAATTGGCAATTAAATTGTGATTAATCACAAACTTGTATTGATTACTTGTGTGTTACACACACACAATACAAATAATCATGATTTAAATATTTTAATCACATGACAGCATTAATTTTAAACCATTTGTCTAAAACTACAAGTTGGTCAATTCACTGTCAGACAAGATTGTTGTTGATAGGTGGTTAGTGGTAAATCCAATAACTCCAGTCCTTCCTTGTCTTTTTAGAAGCAGATTTAATAGGTCATTGTTTAAGTCCACACTGTCATCCCACTTCAGTCTCTTGACTTGTTGACATATTCTACCAATTTAGTTCTCATTTTGGTCTGAGTTCAGGATGCTTGAAGGCAAATGGTTTATGTGCTATATTTAAAGGGGTCAGTGACTGCACTTTTTCCACATTTTAACAGCTCCACACACATCTTAATGAAATGTTTGACATTTTGTTCTTTTTCTTTTTTAAATTATTGAAGCAAATTTGTTTTGTATTTTCCCCGTCTTTCTTGAAACACTCTGATTTAAAGCCCATTACTTTAACAAACATCCTTCACCTATTCAACTCTGCCCTTCCTCTTACATCGGCTTGTAGCCTTTAGCTTTTAGCTTCCTTCTAGTTCAGATGAGCGGTGCTGGTTCACTGATCCACAGTCGAAGGCGCAGCGCATACCCCCCACCCCCTCAACAACCTCACCGTGACTCCACAGCAAATCGCCAGCACTGCATGCTGGGTGGCCCCTCCGGTTGGCACAACCGAAGCTACGAGATGTCAAAGGATAGTGGGGGACGCCCCCTCATGAGGTGGCTACCCTACGCTGCCCACGAGAGCAGAGTTGCGCAGAGCCCTGGAGGACAGTGGGTAGTTGGCTGTGAAAGCCAGCAGCCTTGGGTCCTGGGCCAGGGTCGTTGCAGTGACCGGTGCAGAATCATGACGAAACCACTGGGAGATGGGCTGAAGTGACGTGAGGCACACCGCTGACTGTGGGCTGGCGGACCAGGTGGTAACGGGGATGGCTATTAGGGTGACTAGGATCTGAAGAAAATAACAATATAAGCCACGCTTGGAGCAAGCCTCCTGGTACCAGTGTTGGCGTGGGGGCTAATAGGTTACCTTTGGTTGCATGGAAGAGTCGAAATGTTTCCGGCATTTCTAGTAGAGGAAAAAACTAAAGGCTGAAATAAAGATAAAAGCCGTGTGTGTGTTTAAGAGAATTCACTGTTTTGAAATTTGTTTTGGTAATTACATGACCAGTAGACTCATTTCAGACAGTTAAAACCTACACACAGCATTTTTCAGTCATTGACCCCTTTAACTCATCAAGGCTGTAGAGCAGGTCAAAGTTTCGATGGTGATTTCCTTCCATAGGATGAAAAACTCATGAAAGCAACTGTTCATTGCGCTTTTCTAATGCTAAGAACACAATCAATCAAAACTTTATTTATTTTGCTCTTTTTATACAAAAATTTGTAGCACAAAGTGCTTTACAAATTAAAAATGACTAGATTTGTTATGAATATAAACAAAAAAAGATTAGTCATACTAGTCAACATATTTTGTGCAGAATTCATTGATAAAACATGTAGAAGCTCAGACTGAATGATGTCCAGGAATTTGCTCTGAGCAGTATCCAGTTTCACATTTGACGAAGAGCACTCATAGTACAGCCTGCTGTTGGTTGTTGACTGATCCACTAACCAATCATTCTGTCACTGCAGTGAGGATCGGCTTGAGGCACCCTGATCCTGTGGTGGAGACCAGTTCTCTGTCGAGTGTGAGTCCTCCAGAAGTGTGGTACAGACTGTCCATCCCAGAGGAAGTCATTGATCGCGGCTACCTGTCTGCACTGCAGTTGGAAGCCATCACATATGCAGCTCAGGTAATCTGCAATTTGCCAGTTTTCTCAATGGATCCTGAGGGGAAAACTATTGAAACAAATGCATATTTATGATTTTGCACCATTATCTGCCTCCAGACAATTGCACAAGTTTCTGTTTGATGAAATACGTTCTTTTGCTTTTTAAAAAAGGGTTGCGAAGCAGTTTCACCTCCTCACCTGTAGTCACTAAAGTGTTTTGGTTTTTTTTTTTGGTTACAGCTATTCACCCTTTATAAAACAGGAAGTTAAGAATTGCCAATATTCTTGTACAAGTAGGAGCAATCCTTCCTGCGCGTCTCTGCCCCTGCTCTTTACCCCATTTCCCATCTCAAAAAGTTAATGTTGAAGGCCTATTGATAACTGGCCTGATGGCATTACCAAGATGGCTGCCATCTAGAAGGATTTTCCTAACAAGTAGGAGACGGACCAGCTTTTGAAGTATAACAATAAGTGTAATGATAATTTTTGAACCTCCTAGGAAGCCCTATGCTTCTTCTTGGTTTCCTTATGTTTGAGTTATTCTCATGTGGAAAAAGCAAAGTTGTACGACTGCTCAAAACGGCAACCTTGTTCTGTTTGTGGCATCAGAATGTAAGTCTATGGGAGAATCCCAGCTCACGGGCTACTTAATATGTAGCCTAGGAGTTTGATTTCATTTTATTTATTATTTTATGATCATATTGTATCATGATAAATTGAACTAGACTTACTACCCTTAGCTTTTGATGGAAGCACACAGTTACTCAGAAATTAACTTGTCTGACGTTTTAATTTTAAGCAGTATCTGAATAGTCTTTTCAAGTGGAACAAAGATTTTAGTTTATAGTTATGCTATACCGCTATGCTATGTCTTAATTGTGCTTTTTGTGAATAAAGTGCCTTTTGGTTTTTATTATTGTATAGCATGATGCAACCATTAAAGATAATGCAATGCCTAAAATGTGGTTTAAAAAATACGGGTCATTTGAGAAGTTGCAGTTTTTTGTTTCAATACTCCACAGCAACATGAGACATTCCTCCCTAATGGCGACCGAGCTGCTTATCTGATCGGTGATGGTGCGGGTGTTGGGAAAGGCCGAACAATCGCGGGGATCATCTATGAGAACTATCTGCTGGGCAGGAAGAGATCTCTCTGGTACCTAACCTAAACCATGTACATGCTATATTTGACACTGGGGGATAACCCAGTTTGAAATTCAGTTTGCTCTTTATTCATGTACATTGTGCTCTGCTTTTCAGGTTTAGTGTTTCAAATGATCTCAAGTATGATGCTGAAAGGGATTTAAGGGATATTGGAGCCAAGAACATCCAGGTCCATTCATTGAATAAGGTATGATGAGCTCGTGATCTGTCCCTATGTGGTACGATGTGTATCTGTAGTGTTTTCTGCTCCATCTGACTTAATTCCTCTTCTGTGTTTTCAGTTCAAATATGGCAAAATTTCTTCCAAACACAATGGGAGCGTGAAGAAAGGTGTGATCTTTGCTACCTATTCCTCTTTGATTGGAGAGAGCCAGTCAGGAGGGAAATACAAGACCAGATTTGATCAGCTTCTCCACTGGTGTGGGGAGGACTTTGATGGAGTTGTATCCTAAAAAGACTTAAAATTGCTAGATTGCTTGTACTTGAGATATCGATTACATTTTAGGGCATCTCAAACATTTAAGGTGATAATCCTTAACAAGGTGTCTTGTAGATTGTCTATGATGAATGCCACAAAGCCAAAAATGTGTGTCCAGTAGGATCGTCTAAGCCTACAAAAACTGGACTTGCAGTGCTGGAACTGCAGAACAAACTCCCCAAAGCTCGGGTTGTGTATGCAAGTGCTACAGGTTTGTTGTTATAACATTTTATTTTATTTATAATATTGCAGTCTGAATTTCATACAGAAATGGGTAAATGACACTAAAACATTCTGTCATTCAGGTGCATCTGAACCACGAAACATGGCTTATATGAACCGGCTGGGCATATGGGGGCATAAGACACCCTTCAAAGAGTTTGGCAACTTTATACAAGCTGTTGAGCGCAGGTATGTTCCCCCCACCAAAAAAAAAGTCATAACAAATGTCTTATCTCTGAGTGTCAGTGGATCCTTAAAGTCATAAATTTGTGTATTCAAAATTCATTCTTCAGTTATTCTCACCCACGTGACCGGTCCGTTTTCGTCCATTGTGGTCGATGTTTTGCGTTTGCTCGGTCAATTACACCCTGTACCACATCTACAAACTCTTATGATTATCCCAGGTGAATTTCATTTGTATTACGCGGCTATTTCTCCTGTTTTGATGCATTTTTCCTGTGAGAAACCATGACGATCGTGGGCGTCGCCATCTTGGTACCGGTAGCTCAGTTTTTTGCCTATCGTGGTTGATGTTTCACGTTTGCTCGGTCATTTCCACCCTGTACCACATCTACAAACTCTTACAATTATCCCATGTGAATTTCGTTTGTATTACACAGCTATTTTTCCCGTTTCATGCAGTTTCAGTCACAATCGCTGCCGCCATGACCGATCATGGCGGCATCCACATTGGTGTGTGAGCTCAAAGCAGAAAAAGGAATAATAATAATGAGGATTTCTCCTTCTTTGCTGTATTCTATGTCAGCCATGATTCCTTCGGCGCGTGTCTGCCAACTTTTGAACTGTCAGATCAGTACAAATTCGGGACGTCACTGAGTTGACAGGTGCAGTTGCTGTGCTGTGCCATTGGGGGTGCGCGACCCATCCATGAAATGTGGACAGTTAAAGGGTTAACTGTTTGAGAGTGTCAGTCGCCGAATTGGACGTAACCCATAGTGGTCAAGAGTTGTAAATATTTTTTGTTAAAATAGTTCAGATTTCCAAGGCTATAACATGAAAGTGGTAAGAGATAATGGCTTACTGTCAATTAGAAAGATGTCAAATATGATCCAAAGTTTCAGATGGGAATAAATTTACATATCTAATTTGCATAATGTCGTGGCAGCTCTTTAAATTCCAACTGGACTTTGGACATATTTACACAAAGACTGGTTCAGTCTTTTTATGCCGTTTTTTTGTACAGAGGTACCTCATCTTATCTTCAAAGTATATGAACAAGAAATCAGTACAATATTAAAACGACAACATCACAGAAACAAGTCACTTACCAGCAGCGGACGGGACTCGCTTGCTGCCGTGGTCGCTGAGTTTTGCTACAAAGTCTTACGATTATCCCACATAAATTTTGCTTGTATCCCACAGCTATTTTCCATGTACAAAGCCGTCTTAAGTGACAGTGATGATGACCGATCGTGGCCATATTAGCTTTCTGAGCTAAAAGAAGGGAATGCAGGAAAAGGAAATGAGGAGTTCTTCTTCTTTGGTGTATTACGTGTCATCTATTGAGTCCTCCAGCAAGGCTGCCATCTTCTGAAACTGGCAGATCAGTACAAATCCCCAATGCAGCCGGTGATGTCAGAGTGAAATGACAGGCGCAGCGCCGCACTTTGCCACTAGGGCCACACAAATTCTCACACTCCGAAAGGGTTAAATGTGTAACCTGTGTGTGTCCGTCCATCCCCAACCCCAGTTGAGCTGTGACTTTTGTTTATGGTGGTCGGGCTATTTTAATGTATTTTACTGACTAACGTGTGTTAGCAGCATTGATCATGGGGAAAGTCTGAATTTAACGAGGCTGCAGAACAAGATTTGCAGTTATTTAATTTCTGTAGATTAGGGCTGTGCGATATGACCAGAATTTCATGTCATGATATAGGTAATCTTCTTTGACAATAACGATATGCATCACGATATACATTTTCTGTAAGTTCTATAGTTTTTTTTTTTTTTTTTTTTTTTTTTTGTTACTTATTTGTACCCGTAGGTAGACATGGTTTGCAGTCTGGTGACAAGCCACCGGCTGCTGGTCGCTGCGTGCGCGAGCGCCCTAAACCTACATGTTTTGGTATGCGGGAGGAAACCGGAGAAATCCCGGAGTAAACCCGCGCAACACGGGGAGAACATGCAAACTCCACACAGCTCACTGTTGGTCGGGGGCTGGGATCGAACCCACGATCTCATGATCCCCGTGGTCCCCCGGCCGAGGGTAAAACTGTGCTGCCACAGTGCTAAACCACTGCGCCACCGTGCAGCCACGGTGCAGCCTCTCCAGGCTGGGCAGTTTATAATAATCAATAAAAAGGACCATCTTTTTCTTCATTTTAAATTACATATTGAAAAAAATCAATTGTACAAATTCCTCGGTCATTAATTTTATGCACCTTTTTCCCCTTTTAATTTTGCACTGTTGTAATAATTAATTTAGTTAATTAATTAATTTAGTTTTTAATGAGCATTTGAGATGACAAACTTTATTCATTATTGCTACTCAACTCATTAAGTTATTAGAAATCAAGTTACATTAAGAGCCAGCTTGTTCCTCCGACAGCGTATTAATTTAGTGTGTGTGGCCGCTGTCATGCACTTTTGCAGCTTTACTAATATTTTTTTCAGACAAAATTGAGAAACTCTGCAGTAATTTCAACCAATGAAACGATGATCTGATGCACTGTCTGCTATTAGCAACAAGTTAGTATCATCATTTAGCATTTTCTGTTTTATAATTGGAGCGAGATGGTGTTAACGTTACTTATCTCCAATTAAAATGAGGCTGAGGACTATCCTGTCTGACACAGCATGGTGGGGGAAAGTACCACATCCCTGGCCAACAGAAGTAGTGGCTATATGACCACAACATTAGCTTGCAGTGAGCAGTTGTGCTAGCCAGCGGAACCCACACACCTGGCTCACTGCAGGGGAGAGGCGGGGCAGTGACAAGTAGAAACTGGGTCTTTTACATCTTGATATAAAAGATAGTTTTATATGAAACGGTAGATGTGTTTTTATCGCGTCACGGATATACAGTTGTGAAAAAATTTGGACATCAATTTAAATATTTAGTTCTTCATTAAGAAATGTTCAGATATCTATGTTTAACCTTGTTTTTGTTTTTATTTGCTTTTTTAACATTTATTTTAGCCATTTTAAGTGGAAATGAATGTGGGGTGTCCTAAAAAAAGATGGGGGTGTCCTAACTTATTCCTCACTTTGTTTAGACTTACATTTTGCTGAAAATTTCAAAAAAGTCAATCTAGCTATCCATCTTCTACCGCTTTTCCGAGGTCCGGGTCACGGAGGAAGCAGTTCAAGCAGAGAAGCCCAGACTTCCCTCTTCCCAGCCACCTGCTCCAGCTCTTCAGAGAGGATACCAAGGCGTTCCCAGACCAGCTGGGAGACATAGTCTCTCCAGCGAGTCCTGGGTCTGCCCCGGGGTCTCCTCTCAGTGGGACGTGCCTGAAACACCTCAAGTGGGAGGCGTCCAAGAGGCATCCTGATCAGATGCCCATACCACCTCAACTGACTCCTTTCAATGTGGAGGAGCAGCGGTTCTACTCTGAGCCTCTCCCGGATGACTGAGCTCCTCACCCTATCTCTGAGGGTGAGTCCAGCAATCCTACGGAGAAAGCTCATTTCAGCTGCTTGTATCCGCGATCTTGTTCTTTCAGTCATTACCCAAAGCTTGTGACCGTAGGTGAGAGTAGGAATGTAGATTGACTGGTAAATCGACAGCTTTGCCTTAGAACTCAACTCCCTCTTCACCACAACAGACCGGTACAACATCCGCATCACTGCAGATGCTGCTCCAATCTGTCTTTAATTAAAAAATCTTTAATTCAGTTTTAATTGTTTAGTTGTATTTCATGAATCTCCCAGTATTTTTAACATTGATATTACATATCCATATGTCCAAATATGTTTAAAAAACAGAGGCTTATACAGGGTGTCCTAATTTTTTCATGACTGTATATCGTCATATCGCACAGCCCTATTGTAGATAAACGGACAAAGCTTATTGCAGGGCTGTACGTTAATTTTTTTTTTTTTTTTTTGCTCATAGCACTGGTGCTACAGAGGTTCATAGTCATGTAGCAGAAAACAAAAAAATCTGTTATTTCTCTAAAACTGACTGCAAGGATAAAGACCTGTAGCGCTTTTCTAGTCTCAAGGATTGCTCAAAGCACTTCACCAGTCCGAGCCCTCTATTCTAAGACCCTATTGGTGACAGATGCCTAGGGACCATTTAGAATCACCATTTAACCTAACATGCGTATCTTTGGATTGTGGGAGGAAACCAGAACATCTGAGTAAACCACACAGCACAGGGAGAACATGCAAACTCCACACAGAAAGGTTCCCACCTCTGCCAGCCTGGGGATTCAAACCTGCAACCTTCTAGCTGTTAGGCAACAGTGCTAACCCCTGTGCCACTGTGCAAGCAGTGCAGTTTAATCATTTAAAATTATTTCACTTTGATTAAAAACAGCTTGTCAAAATCTATAGATTATTTTAAATTTACATGCACTTCCACATCATTCATCAGTCCTAACCACCTAAACACACTCACCACACCATACAAACTAACGGGCCAGTATGTTTGACACCCCTAGACTAGACTGTAAAAAACTGCCTGTGTCGCCCTATGAAGCTTCCTCTTTACTAACTAACTAACCTGCACTTATATAGCGCTTTTCTCGTCACAAAGACCACTCAAAGCGCTTTCACTAGTACTAACCCTCTATTCTAAGGGCCTATAGGAAACGGATATCTAGGGACAATTTAGAACAGCCAATTAATCTAACATGCATGTCTTTGGATTGTGGGAGGAAACCTCCAGAGACCCATGCAAAATGAACCCCCTGTGGGCTGAGAAGCTGAAAGAAATGGGGAAAAAAAGTTTCTTTTATAAGAGCTTTTTTTTTTTTTTTTTCATTCACTCCTGGAGCCTGGAACAGCGGAGAAGAGAGCAGTCGGTCAAGTGGCCTTAAGAAGGTCTTTAAAAGTCTTAAATTTACCTTTCATGTAGTAACGTGTTATACATTGCTTCATTCACTTTCAGAGGTGTTGGCGCCATGGAGATCGTTGCCATGGACATGAAGCTACGAGGGATGTACATTGCAAGGCAGCTGAGTTTTACTGGTGTGACCTTCAAGATTGACGAGGTTCCCCTGACTCAGAAATATGTCAACATGTACAACAAATCTGTGCGACTGGTAAGCAACTCAGCATTTAAAAGGAATTCTGTGCTTGTTCTTTTTCATTCTTCAGTTTGTATTTAGAAATGAATTATATCATTACACTTATACCAGTGGGTGAGTGCTCGTGAAAAGTTCCAGCAGGCGGCGAACCTCATGGATGCAGAGCAACGTATGAAGAAGTCAATGTGGGGCCAGTTCTGGTCTGCCCACCAGAGGTTCTTTAAATATCTCTGCATCGCCTCCAAAGTGCACCGAGTGGTACAGCTGGCCAGGGAGGAAGTCCAGAATGGAAAAGTAAGAGAGACCATGCTTCTGTGAAAGCCTTCAAATTCATAACTGATGCACAATAATTGTAGGTCAAGAGAAAACATGAAGTATGGCTTGTTCATGAAAAATCATTTTTATTGAAGGACTATTCACAAAAAGTTGTGCCTTTCTCAAATGTAGTGCTACAAAATTGAACTCAAAGAAATACTGTCAAAGCAAAAAAAAAAATCGTTAAAGCACTACCAAATTCTTAAAAATTGATTTAATTCCAAGTTTTAACTACCGTAATATATTAATAGCTTGTCATGTTTATTTGTTTGTTTGTTTTTTTCAAAAAACTAGCAGTTACTGGAACTAGTAGTCCCAGAATCTATTATCTTGATATACCTTCACTATGTTAGGATTTGATTTGCACTTTTGGCATCCAGTTATTCGCTTTTTCCCTGAACTGCTTGATTTTGATGAAGGCACCATAGGTGCTGATGCCTGCTTGTGGACAGACAGCTATAGACACATTGACACACTGTACAGAATATGCAGATATTCACTCTGGATTGCTCCTGAATATTTTGAGCCCCGAAACTGGTGTTCGAGACGGCCCTAGTTGGGACATCCATACTTTCATGACTTTGCATATTGAACAGATCACATTAATGCATGCATTCGGTAAAATAGTTTCAAAGTGCTTCCACCACTGCTGGAGTAAAACCGACTTATATTTGTTCTCATTTGTGGCCTAAGGGCTATAAAATGTGTGGCATATATTTTATGATAACAGTTTAACAGTGGAAGAAAATATGTCATTCTGATCACCCAGAACCCATTAAGAGTGCAGGTAATATGCAGTGGCCAGCACAAAATGTCCAGCAGCTAATTGAATTAATGCTTGTATTACTTCTTCAGCTGTGTAGTCATTAAGTGGTTTCTGCTTTGTGGTTCCAAGTGTCTATATTCAGTTCATATTTCCTTGTTCCAGTGCTATGCTGCATTTCTTGGTACAATTGTAATGCCCTGTCATAAGTCTGACCAGCTGTTTCCTATTTAGTGTGTGGTGATCGGGCTTCAGTCCACTGGTGAAGCAAGAACACTAGAGGCCTTGGAGGAAGGAGGAGGAGAGCTTAATGACTTTGTATCAACTGCAAAGTATGGACATTTCAAACATGATTTTTCTCCCTCATGCACACACAGATTTGATACTTGGAGTGCATCACCGTAATCAAATGTCTGTATTGTAGAGGTGTGCTGCAGTCCCTGATCGAGAAGCACTTTCCAGCTCCAGACAGACAGAAGCTTTACAGCCTGCTGGGTATCGACCTCTCTGCTAAAAAGACGCCGTCTCCCAGTGATGCTGTGGCACAACCTGAAAAGAATGGCAAAAAAAGGAAAGGTAATGTACATAATTTCTCGTAGTTTGAACATAATTGTTATGATTTTTGTTTTTTAAAAGTGACGTGATGAAATTTTCATTTGCCAGTGCTTTTGTGCATGGACTTGGGTATTTGGAGTAAAAAGTTCTGAAAACACAATCCTTTAATGTAATGATCCACTTTGGTCACAGTGCCTCTCATTAAATGAGTGGGTTTGATTTGGCTATGATTTATGACATCAGAACCAGAGCTCACTGGAATGATCCTGCCTTCTCAGCTTCATCTCCACTGAAATTAATGACTTGGAGTATCCCCATGAGCCATCTATGTTTATTGCACTGTCCCTGTCAAATAAACTAATCTACTACTACATCTAAATCTACACACCAGTGGGCTACTTGGGAGCTAGTTCAGTGACTGCAGTTTTTATGGCTAATCTCAGTATGTTTTACCCACTCTGCAAGATATTGGTCTTTCCACCTGGTTCATGGATGATGATATCTTGTGTTATTCTGGCCCGTTTTCTCTCTTTTTTTTTTTTTTTTTTTTTTTAAAAGCCAAACTAGCCCAATAGAGCAGGCTGCTAACATGAGTTAGAACCTCTTAACGTTCCGGGTCCCCTCGGCGGGATGTTTAAATGTCTCTGCAGCCACACATTGAATTTTGGTAAACATGTTTAGAGTAGGTGGTCATGCCTTTAGAGTGCCTAAATCCTGAGAGTACAAAGAGTAATGTCCATGAGTTGTTTGATTAAAATATGTACACTGGACCAATAAGGAAACAATAAGGCTCTTGTATACAAGTTTGTACCAGTGAGTTCTGCCATTGGTTTCCAAAGCAGGCCATCCGACCCAAGAATAAAGTTCACATTGATGAGTCGGCGCTTTACAGTTTGTGACGAAATGAAGGGAGGCATGGTATAGAGAATCTAGCATATGCAGCACCTGGGCCGGTGCCTGCATATACTGTACAAGACATCCCCATAGTCCAGTACAGGCAGGAATGTGGCGGTGACTAGTCTTTTCCGGGCCCTAAAAGGAGAAACACGAGTTCTTTCTAAAATAGAACCCTAGTTTGAGTCTCGGCTTCATTATTAGAGAGTCAGCATGTGGTTTAAAGATAAGAGAATCATCTAGTCAGGTATTTAAAAGGGCTTACCACCTCAATGACAGTACCTCCATTAGTGACCACCAAGGGAGATGTTTGTGGCCTCATTTTGGATTTAGAAAACCTAAATTTGGTCTTGTTTCATTAAGAGAGAGACTCAAATGAGAAAGGTTGTTCTGAACAGTCAAAAGCATGTTGTAAATTGGTAATGCCTTCAGTGAATGATGGGGCAAAAGAGTGAATAACCGTATCATCTCAGTGGAAATTGGCATCTACTACACTGAGACCAGTGTCGGATATAAATGGTAAATCTCACATAGGGCTGGGTGATGTGAAAAAATTCTTGTCGCGATTTAAAAAAATAAATGAATAAATAAAATAAATAAATAAAATCTTATTGATCAATATGTTGCAGTATGAATCAAATCACTTTCTGTCAAGCTTAAAGGTTCCTTTTTACTCCTGAGATGTGAAGCTATAAGATTAATTTTAAATATTTTTCTGTCAGAAGTTGAACCTGACAAATGTAGTGTAGAACATTGTAAAACATAATTATAAAACATCAAATATAAATATTTTATAATATTTTGCTCACCAACTTACCAATAGCTGAGTGAAGTACATGCCCAAAGCACTGCAGCCGTGTCCACTTGTTTAGTGATGTGGCCTTCACTATATTTGTCCCACTGTCTGTTGTGATGCAGACTTGTCTTCACTCAGTCTCCAGGATGCCAGTGCTTCGGTCAGTCCTAAAGCAATGACTTCACCTGTATGGTCTTCAGGGAAGTTTGAGGACATTTGATTTTCAAATTCCAATCTTTATCAGTGAAGTAGGCAGGTAGGCTCATATATGGTTCAGATGTGCGAGTTGATCACAAATCTGATGTAGTAGTGAAGTATGGTACACTTTGCAGCTCATTTTCAACAGTTTCTCTACATTGCATGTACAGCTGGATAAGTGCCGCCTGGGAGAAATATTTGCGGCCAGGGAGTTGGTAACGAGGGTCAGTTACTTTAATCTGCCACTTGAATCTGACATACTGTGTGCTCAACAGGATGGCACTGCTTCAGATGGTAAAAGATTTGTATTGTTAACCTGATTTTGTGGGAACGTGCTTGCGACGCGGTTTGCAGTGCATGCTAAGCTGCTACTTGTCAGACTTTAAATGGCCAAAATATCTCCACATTACTGAATTCCTCAGACCATTCTTTTCAACGATCCCCTCATCAATTGAGAATTGGGCAGCATCCATTTCGGTGTCTTCTTTGATAACACTGTCACTGGACTTTTCATTGTTTTCTGTCGTTTCCTACACGGCTGTGCTAGCCCAATCATTAGCAGGTGTGCTAAGGCTAAGCCCCAGCTGCATGCTGGTCCTACACGCCTACGCATGCTGTTGTGTGCATCAGTTGAATGTGACTTCCAGCCACATGATTGGTTCGGTGCGGTGTATTCTCATTTTCATTGGCTTTTTGTGTTGTCTGTCAAAACACAGAATGAATGAATTCTGTTGAATTTCTATCAAATGTTTTATGTCTATCGAGGAAAAGTTATTTTGCAATAATTATCGTTTTATCGCCCAGCCCTAATCTCACATTTAGCCAATTTTATGTTCACTCATGCTGTGTTTACGACTGGAGCTATTGGCTAACCAGTTAACTTTAGATCGGGGGTCTCAAACTCATTCCATGGAGGGCCAAGACCATGCAGGTTTTACTTCCACCCAGTATCTTCAACAGGTGATTGACCAAATTTCTTCCAACTGATTGCTGATCAGTGAAAACATCTGCTTGAAGACGATGGGCAGAGGTAAAACCTGCAGGGTCTTGGCCCCCTGCTTTAGGGGAGACCCCTGCTTTAGATGCTGCACTACTTAAATCCTGAGATGTTTTGACTGAACAATGTCGCTGACATTTCATTAACACCTCTGGGGGCTTCAATATGTGGAAAAAAGTGCACAGTATGTCCCCTTTAAATGATTTACATTTTCCAATCATGCTTTCAGGGTCGGAGATTAAGAAGCAGCCAAAAAAGAAGCCTCGCAAGCATGGCGGCTTGTCGGGTACCAGTTCAGATGAGAGTGAGTCAGAGGAGTCGGACAAAGAATCTAGCGACGACAGCTTGAAGTCTGTCAGCTCCGCCGACGAAGATGATGATTTCAATCCATTTAGAGATGAGTCTGACGATGATGAGGAAGATGGTGAGCATACTGATGGCCACTAAAAATTAAAAGGCTTGCTGCGAGCATTGACGGAATATTTACTTAATTTGTCTGCTGTCTGATAGATCCATGGCTCATCAGAAAAGAGCCAAAGAAAAAGAAGGAGAAGAAGAAGAAAAAGAGAAGGAAGAGCATTGATCCAGATTCAATTCAAAGTGCCTTGTTGGCCTCCGGGCTGGGTTCCACCAGACCGGCATTCACTGCCTCGGTTAACACCCCCAGCACCCCTGCAACAGGTAAATGGGTCACCACACGGCAAATCAATGTCATCGCCCTGATCAAGCCTTCTAATGCTTGAATTGTTTTTAAATAAGTCAAGACAGACAATCCTGATAACTGCCTAACAAGTCAGGACTCTGTGGAACTTGCCCAGAAAATGAAGAAAGATCTTTTGGAACAGCTCGAGGAGCTGGCTGAGGATCTCCCTCCCAACACTCTGGATGAACTAATAGATGAACTGGGAGGACCTGAGAATGTTGCAGAGGTACCAATAATGAAACTTTGATTTAGCTTTAAGCTGTTGTTTTTCAGTTTGCTTCACGTTGAAGCTGGACTTCTAATGGGCTTGTATTTTGGCTAAGATTATTTCTGGGACTTTTTCTCAGATGACTGGCCGCAAGGGTCGTGTGGTTAGCAATGATGACGGTAGCATTACCTACGAATCCAGGTCCGAGCTCGACGTCCCAGTGGAAATCCTCAACCTCACAGAGAAGCAGAGGTTCATGGATGGAGAGAAGGTAAAAGCTAAATATACTTACCAGAAATCTCATTCACATTCAAGCCAAAGAACATTGTTGCTTCTTGTGTTTCTGTTGGAGCCAACGAGCTTTATTATTTAATTTTAAAAATGGTAAATGGCGTTCACCTATATAGCACTTTTCTTCTCATCTAAGATGACCAAAGCACTTTAAGGAGATTGTTTCTGGTGTTTTCTATAAGCACCACACTGACTTAATGTGATGCATGCTGCACTTAAAACCAAGGTTATTGCCAGTAAGGTTGTTGGGTTTGCTTGCTTCTGAAAATAAGAGAATGCAATTGAATGTTGCACTTTAACTTACTTAGGTTTATTCACTCACTGTAATCCAGTCCTTCTCAAATAGTGGGGGGGCGCGATGCGATGCCAGGGGGGGCGCATGTGACCCCGGGGAACAGGCTTTGCTTTTGCCGTATAAAGTGTAATTGCACATCCACGGCAGCAGGTGGTGCAGTGGCGCTCTCATTGTCAAAGTCTGTGCGGGAGTTTAAAACTTTTTAAATTGCTGTCAACAAACCCCTCGAGAGACACCATGGAGAAATATTTAACAGTAACGAAAAGAAAGGCGGAGAGAGACAGAGGTAAAGAGACAAATGAAAGTCTCCCAAAAGCTAAGACGAGGAAATATGACGAAGCTTATCTAGCGCTGGGCTTCACTGTGACTACGGTGGGAGACGAGGAAAGACCGGTGTGTTTACTGTGTCTGAAAGTGTTGGCAGCGGACAGCATGAAGCCAAATAAATTAAGACGTCACCTACAGACATTACATCCTCAACACGTTGATAAGCCGCTTGATTTTTTTCAGCGAAAACGTGCGGAGTACGGCCAACAATCATCCCACTTTGTGAACGCTACATCAGTAAACCAGCGAGCACTTTCAGCATCATCTAAAGTTGCGCACCAAATTGCGCAGTGCAAAAACCCCACACAATTGCAGAGGAGTTGATACTGCCTTTTTCTACCTTTTTCTTCAGACTAAAATGTTAAATATATTGGTACTCCTGTGTTAATGTTCCAGATCAATTTACATTTAATATTATTTATTGATTGAATTATTTTTCTCAGCATCAAATGGTTCAGTTGGTCAAAAATGTTTCTAGTTTAAATAAGGATTGACATATTTTTTATTTCAGGCACTTTGATGCACTTTAAGTTTTTTTTTTTTTCTGTTTTAGACTATAACAGGGTTTCTGTGTGGCAAAATAAAGTTAATATTTGTTGAAAGTTGATTTATATAGCTTTTTTCTTTTGTTAATGTTAAAAAGGATACAATTTTAGGTATACTTATACAATTTTTATAGATAATGATCTTATTTATAGTCACTGCGGCGAGTTGGGGGGGGGCGCGAAATATTTTCTCTTTCCTAGGGGGGGCTTTGCAAAAAATAATTGAGAAGCACTGCTGTAATCCAACTGATACAGTCATGTGAAAAAATTAGGACACCCCATTAAATATTCAGTTCTTTATTAATAAATACTCGCATATCTACGTCTAACCTTGTTTTTGTTTTTTATTTGCAATTTTTAGCATTTATTTTAGCCATTTCAAGTGGGAATGAATGTGGGGGTGTCCTGAAAAAGATGGGGGGTGTCCTAATTTATTCCTCGCCATTTGTTTAGAATTACATTTTACAGAAAATTTGAAGTCTTTAGTTCATTTTTGTTTAGTTGTATTACATGAATCTCCCAGTGTTTTTAACATTGATATTAAATATCCACATTTCCAAATATGTAAAACAAAACAAAACGCAGGCTTATACAGGGTGTCCTAATTTTTTCACATGACTTTATGGCATAGACAAAATGGTTTTGATGGAGCTCTCACCAAGTGTGGGCAGTCAGATGTAGGGCTGGGAATCATCACTAGTTGATTCCAATTCTTTAAGTTCCGAATTGATTCAGTTTCGATTCAATCAGGGAAATTATCATTTTCATAGCTATTTTACTTGTCAGGAAAAAAAAAAAAATCTTGGAGCCCTAATGCTGCAAATTGTACCAGGAATTCTCTAACTTTGTTAATACTTAAATTATCACATAAAGAACTGACCCAAAATCAGTTACAGTAATGCACTTTTTGTTATTTAACTTACGATTTCACAAAGTGCTCACAAGTGCTTTCTTTGGTGCGAAGAGTGTGTAGTGTCAAGTTAACAACCCAGAGTAAAGAAACAAATTCAATGCATGAAGCATCTTTCATCTTCTTCCGCTTAATCCTTTTTGGGTCGCGGGGGGTGCTGGAGCCTATCCCAGCATTTTTGGGCAAGAGGCAGGGTACACCCTGGACAGATCGCCAGTCCATCGCAGGGCCAACACAGAGAGACAGACAACCATTCACTCTCACAGTCATACCTAAGGATAATTTAGAATCCCCAGTTTGATGCCAGTTAACCTAACTTGCATGTTTTTGGCATGTGGGAGGAAACCGGAGAAATCCCGGAGTAAACCCACGCAGACACGGGGAGAACATGCAAACTCCACACAGATCACTGTTGGTCGGGGGCTGGGATCGAACCCAGGATCCCCCGGCCAAGGGTGAGTTACTGAACTGCCACAGCGCTAACCACTCCGCCACCGTGCTGCCCACATGAAGCATCTTATCTATACATAATCTAACTGTATTTCAGTCCCTCTAGGATTTTGTCAGCTGTTTTTGTGATTGTTGTGGCCCAAAAAGTCTGAATTTGTGGGAGCTTTTCCAGTAAGTTGTGATAAAAGTTGCAACATTTTTTAGAGGTTTTTTGCACTGAAAGTTGCGTGAGGAAGTAGATTTTAAAGTAGCTGCTTTTTTCCATAGTTTACAATAATGTTATTCTATGCAACACCACAAGAAAAGCACAGGATGGCCAAAAATTTCCTGTTAAACAGTGATTTATTTAGAATTAAATGCTTAGTAAAATTGTGAAAAAATGACCAGCATTGTATTCTTGCTGAGAACCTAACTAAAAAGATAAATAAAAGAATTAGCCATTAGAACAACTAAATTGCATTGAATACATGTTAGAGTATGGAGAAAATTACAGCAGCAACTTCTTGAATCTTAAATTTGAAAACCAAGACCCTTGAAAACTTAGAGGGTTTTTTTTTTCTATGCTGAAATCTGCAATGCTCCTCCACTGACAACCTCTTCCCTTCAGAACGTCTCAGTGCAAAATGGATCTTGGAGTGGAAACCCAGTCTTCACAGTTCTGCAGGGAAAATATATTTCAAAGTAAAATTAATAATCAGATTTTTAAATCCCCACACCACTGTAGGGTTTAATAATTTAGTTTCTTTTATTTTTTGTTTATATTATAACTACAAATTAACTTTCAATTTTTGAAAAGGGTTTCAATTCATTTCCTTGAAGGTTTGGTCATTTTAGTTTAGTTGTATTGCGTAAAAATGGCTTGTTGTACTGCGGCCTTTATTAATTCTGCCGTTTTTATTATTTTATTGTGATTATTATCTTCAAATCTCTCAAGTGCTAGAAGTCCAAAATTAAATGTCATTCATTACCTCCGCCAAGGAGGTTATGTTTTTACCGGGTTTGTTTGTTTGGCTGTCTGTCTGTCTGTTACCAACATAACTCAAAACGTTATGAACGGATTTTGACGAAATTTTCAGGACAAGTCCCAAATGGGACAAGGAAGAAATGATTAGATTTTGGCAGTGATCCGGATCACTGTCTGGATCCAGGAATTTTTTAAAGGATTCTTTATCATTGCGAGATAGGGCCATTTTTAGCACATGTGTATATAACTCCAGAATAAATGGTCAGGACGCTGGCCAAAAAAATACAGGATAAGATCCCAATAGGGTTCGTAGAACCGTAGGTGGCGCCACCACCCGGCGCCATGGTTAGCACTGCGGTAGCACAGCAACTCACCCTTGGCCATGGGATCCCTGGTTCGATCTCAGCCTCTGACCAACGGTGATCTGTGTGGAGTTTGCATGTTCTCCCCGTGTCTGTGTGGGTTTACTCCAGGATTTCTCCGGTTTCCTCCCACAAGCCAAAAACATGCAGGTTAGGTTAATTGGAGACTTTAAAGTGGCCCTAGGTGTGAATGTGTGTGTGAATGGTTAAGGGATAGCGCTGTACTGTGGCTGCTTCATCCATCCAGGTGGATGCCCTCAATTTCCCCTCTGGGGATCAATAAAGTATACAAAATCAAAAAAAAAAATCAAATATCAAAGACTGATCCCGATCCGGCAAAAAATCTGGATACTGTGATCCAGAACAGGAAATAATAGGTGATCTTTGGAATTTTCATCACTGTAAGGTAACAAATTAAGATATAAACATACAACAAACACCAAAATATAGCCAAGACACTGAGGAATCAGTAGCATGCCGATGGATTTGTTGTATCTTCAAAAGATATGGAGCTATATCCAGAAGAAAACCAACATTACCAAAAAAGTGATTTTTGTCAATAACTACTGAACTAATAAAGATATCAATGTGAATCCAGTTGCTAAAGGTATGTTTTGATGGTCAAGGAATCTGAAAATATAGATAAAATAAAAGTAGGACTATTATATTTGGTGAAAATCCCAATATTAGGGGGAACTGAGGCACTTGGCGGAGGTCTGCGCTCTCCGAGTGCTTTTCTAGTTACAAATGTTACTTCAAGGCAGCTGCCTCTGTCATGAAGTCCTGACTAAAAATATACCCTTGTTTTGCATTTATTTACAGCATTTAACCAACAGTTAACTACTGTATCCATAGTTTGTAAAGGAAAACACCATCATGCTGGCTGAATTATTAATTTATGACACACATCTTTAAAAATATATATATTTTACTTACTCCAGCAGCTGCAACAGTGTCCCTTTCTGTCTGGTCTGTTCATGTTTGAAAAGTATTTATCAATCGTCGACTTTTGTTTATGTTCCAAGACAACGCCGCACATGGTACAAAACAGTTTATTCCCGCTTTATGAAAAGTATTTGGAAACTGTTGAGCACAGTCTTTAGCGGTGACTTTTGTTGATAAATTAAGACACATTATCACCACGTTGGCACCTCTGCTCACGTGATCACAGAAGTAATGTGTGGTGCAGGGAACTCTCATGCGATTGTTCACACGAGACTTCAACTGGCTGCTTGCGTTTAGTTTCACAGACCTAAAAGCGTTATATTAAAAGATCAATCTGTGGATTTTGTGGATCGTTATCGGCTTAGTCAAACGCAAATAGATTTGAATTGGAGAATCGATCTAACAGTTTTGATATTTATCTACAAGACGGACAGTCCCATATGCTTTGATCTGACAAGTCTGTAAAAGGCTAGTAGAAAACCTCCATACTGGTTTAGATTTTATATAAACTTTGTTCTACTTTGCCCAAAGCCATGATAGAGTAAATTGCCAAGTTTGTTTTTGAGATATTAGTGACTCTCCTGGGTGTAACAAATATGAATCACGTCTGTGATGGTAGGACAGATTTTGTTCTTTTACTTTTTTTTCCATCTACTATCTGTGCCCAGTGTTGGAACCAAACATGGTGACGCAGTGTACAGTTTTTATGCTCCTCACATATGGAACAAACTCCCAGAAAGCATCAGGGCTGCCAAAACTCTAAGCTGCTTTAAATCAAGGTTAAAAACTTTCCTATTTGCTGCTGCCTTTCAGTGGAACAATTGTTGAACTTTTATTTCTTGCACTTACTCTGTCTGATTCCATTTTAGCTTGTTTTTGCTTCTCCTATTTATTTTTTAGATTGAAACTTGCTGTAATGCTTTAATGTTTTATGTAAAGCACTTTGAATTGTCTTGTACACAAAGTGTGCTATTGTGGAGTGTGTCGAATAAGAGGCAGATTCATGGCAGACGGTTTATTACACACTTCACATCTCTCAAGCACAGAACAGAATGAATGATCTCAACAAGCTCTCCTCTCTTCACTCAGATCACTCTTCACACGTTTCATGGCAATTTACATTACACTGCATTCAACCCCCTATGTCCCTGACTACTTCCAGCTATCTCGCCAGGAACTCCCTGGGCATTGTTCTCCCATGCTTATTCACTGTCTCCCTCTGAGATGCTAAATAATCTGACTTCCCCAAGGTCCTACACCATACAAATAAACTTGCCTTGCTTTCTGGTACTATAGTGATGCAGGTTTCCTTTTCCTCCAATTTATGTCTTGTATACACCATAGAACATTGTTTTAGTTAAACATTTTGAAGTTATTTTTTTACAAGTGGGAAAAAGGAGTAAACTTTACCCTGGATTTACATAGGCTACGGACGCAGTACGTTATGGCTGTGATCCGGCCTCTGCAGCAAATAGTTCCCATTCTCGTCAGTTTTCTAATCCCCACCTGGTCCGGACCACTGCGGAATGAATCCGACTCGTCAGATTTGGTTCGCTAATGAAACGCAGCAGGTCTATTTTTGACGGATGCTGGATCCAATCCGCAAGGAAATCCCACTGTATTTAATAGCTGTTTGATCATTAAAAATAATTTTAAGAATCGTCTGTTATTTTGAGGTCTACTTCTCAACCACTGTGTCAGAGAAGGTAAAAACGTAACATACAAACGCGTCATAGAATTAAAATTAAAGGGCTACTTAAGTTTTATTTAGAGCCAAAAATCCAGGTGGGGAGCCGCTACATCACACTTCCTTGTTGTTATCACATGATCACAGTCAGTTCATCTCGGTCACTCTCGGGTCTTTCTCAAGATCTCGTGTTATTTTGTGTAATTCTCACATGATCTTGTATTTCAATCTCTGTCCTCATCCATGCTGCTGCAAAACAGAAACTGAGCTGGTAGGGATGAATGCAAGAGTCCATCTATATTGCATCTGCATCCAGAGTCTGTGTAAATCCTGGGTTAGTCTTGCATGCTTTCGGCAATATACTGTAGTTTGATAAGTCTGTGCTACAGCATTAAGGATTTATAGTGGTGACACACAAACTACTGAAAGTAGACTGTGCTGATAATTCCCAGTGAACGTGAAAACTGATGCATAAAAGGTACCTATAGTAATACATCTGGCAACTCAGACCTCAACCTGTTGGTGGCAACAAAAACAAGGAGATGTTGAACTTCACAATAGTGATTTATTACCTAATATCGGCTGTATTATGTGTGCTCCTTAACCTGGTTAATACTGTGGTAATTTTTAGTGCTTTTAAAGTTGTGAAACTGGTAGTCTCATGATTGGATTCACCTGTTTCAAATGCAAAAGGATTTCCTTTGATTCAAATGCAAAACAATTAGAATTGAATTCAAAACAATTCTGTATGCTTCTCAATTTCCTGTATGGGGCAGTTCAGTGGTGCAGTGGTTAGCACAATGGCAGCACAGTAAGAAGGTCATGGGATTGGTCCCATCCCCTGACCATCAGTGACTCTTCTGTGTGGAGTTTGCATGTTCTCTCGGAGTCTTTACCCCAGGTACTCCGGCTTCCTTCCACAGGCCAAAAACATACATGTTAGGTTAATTGGAGACTCCAAAGTGGCCTTAAGTGTGAATGTGTGTGTGCATGGTGAAGGGATGGCACCGTACTGTGGCTGCTTCATCCATCTAGATCAGGGGTGCTCAGTACGTAGATCGCAAAAGGCACTGCGGGTAGATCGTGTGACATAAAAAAAAAAAAAAAAAAATTAAAGTTTTTAATTTTATCGCTTATCCTCCCATCTGTCCTCTTATTGGCATTTACCATTTGATTGATGTACAGGGCAGCCAGTCAGGAGAGGTCCTGTCCTCTGTGTTATAGGTCACCCTGCATGTGCAAACACGCTAGCTAGAAAAAACAAACAGAAATATTATCTTCAATCAAAGCTCTTCAGCTATCAAAAAGTAGTTACACGGCACTGAACTACTGCCCTATGATATGACACAGCAGCTTTGGAAGGACATCGCAGAATGTGAGTGTTTCTCACTGCAATTAGACAAGTCCACAGAAATAAGTGACACGGCTCAGGTGTGCATTTTTTTTTTTTTTTTTTTTTTTTTTTGTTTGTTTGTTTAGCAATTCACTGTTTATTTGCTCATAAATTTGGGACTTTGTGTAAAGTTGTAACTTTTCCAGAAAATTGGTCTTTATTTTCCCGTCAGAATTTTTTTCCTCATAAGTTTGTAACATGTTCCTCAAATTTGTTACCTTTTTATAAAACTTTTTCACATAAATTTGCAACTTTTTTCTCTGAAATTTGCTACTTTTTTTTTTTTTTTTTTTTTTTTATTGGCATGTTAGCTCTATATGCTTTATTTTTTTTTTTTTATTTAAGTTTTTGTAAAGGGTATACAGGTCGTTACAGCAATGCAGTGTTTACATTTTCATCACATGTTCCCTTATTTTCTGATATCTGACAACATTGGAAGATTAATTCTTACAACACCCCTTTTTTTTTTTTTTTTTTTTAAAGTGAAAGAAAAAGTGAAATTAAAGAGAAAAAAAACCAAGAAACATAACAAAAAAAACAAACAAACAAACCAGTAAAAAACAAACAAAAAGAAAAAGTAAGTAAATAAAGATAAAAGAGCATCTGAGTAGCTTTGGAACAAAGAGCGGAACCATTATTGAAATGGTATTTGTCAAAGATTAGATCTAATGGAAGACACATATGCGGTCCAGGGTTGCCAAAAGTTCATGAACACATCCATGTCCTGTCTCAGTGCGAATGTCAACTTTTCCATCGAGTAAATGTCTTGGATCACGTTAGTCCAATCTTCAGGTGTAGGACAGTCCTTCAACATCCATTTTTTAGTTAGAGCTTTTTTGCTTGCCAATATTAAAACACTGAATAAGTATTTTTCTCCTCGTCTTTCCAGTGAGTCCGGTAGTAAACCCAAATACAAAGTTACAAAAGAAAAGGGAACTGTAATTTTGAATATTTTCCCCAATATTGTCTGTACCTTGGTCCAATATTGGTGGATAACTGGGCATGACCAAAACACATGAAAATGATTTGCAGTCTTTTCACCACACAAGCGCCAACAGTTCAATCCCTTATGGGTAAATTTGTTTTGTGCAGGTGTTCTGAAAAATCTTGCCAAGTTTTTCCATCCAAATTCTCTCCACTGCAGGGATGAGGTACTTTTCCATTGCTGTTTATTTAGCTTTTCCCATATTTCCAGTTGTAAAGTGAAATTCCCCTCTTTTTCCCATCTCTCTTTTATATAAGATGTGTTGTCTCCTTTTAAGTCTTGAAGACCTTGGTATATTTTAGAAATGTATCTGATCCCTGGGATCCCTTTATATGCCATTAAGAAGACCTTCAGAACACCTGACTGGGCCCTTTCCAAAACCTCCTTTTTAAGTATATTGTTTATGTGGTGTCTAAGCTGGAAGAACCTGTAAAGGTCTTGATTTATTAGGCCTTGTTTTTTCAAATCTTCAAAACTTCTTAAGATTTGCCCTTTAAAAAAATCGTAATATTTTATCAGCCCTTTCTCCTTCCACTTTTTAAATCTGGTGTCTGTTTTATTAGGAGTAAAGTCCTGATCATAGGCGATCCATTGCAGAAGTCGATAGGGCTCTTTAGTTTGATTCTCTCTGACTATCTTAAACCAAATTTTTAGCGGGGTCTCTATCCACGGGTTAGTGTTATTCAAAAGCTTAGGTAAGACATTGTTCCCTATTATCGCCTGTAGGGGGATGTCACTTGTTATTTGGCATTCGATCTCCTTCCATTGTGCAGTGTAGACTGGGTTACATATCTCTACTAAAGTTTTAATTTGTGCGGCTTTAAAGTAGTCCCTGATATTTGGCAGCGCGAGCCCACCTTTGTCTTTGTTTAGCTGTAGGGTTCTATATCTGATTCTAGGTCTCTTGCCCTGCCATATGAATCTTGAGATCCTTCTGTCCAGCTCCTGCCATGTTTTTTTGGGAGGTTCTACCGGTATTGTTTGGAAAAGGTATAGAAGACGTGGAAGTATATTCATTTTGACTGCTTCAATTCTTTGTGCAGTACCCAAGAATGGTATCATATTCCATCTTGCTAGGTCAGATTTTATTTTTGTCACCAGTGGATCATAGTTTAGTGATATAATTTTGTTGAGTTGTTTCGGGATATTGACCCCCAGATATTTCATAGATTCCGACTCCCAGTTAGTTTTGAGTTTGCTTAGTGAATAATGATTTGGGTCATAGTTGAATGTTAAAACTTGGGTTTTATGCATATTTAATTTGTACCCCGATAAATCTCCATACTCTGAAAAAACTGAGGTTAGTTCTGGTAAAGAAGTGTCCGGCTGCCCTAGGTATATTAAAATGTCATCAGCAAAGAGTGCTATTTTATGTTCCTTCTGACCAAGTGTAATACCTTGAATTTTTTGGTTTTGTCTTATCCATTGGCTCAGAGGTTCTATGAAGATTGCAAAGAGCAGTGGAGACAGGGGGCAGCCCTGACGACATCCTCTTTCCAGTTCAAAAGATGATGATAAATTACCGTTAATCCTTATTTTAGCTGTTGGTTTTTTATATAATGCCTGTATAGTTCTAATGAAGTTGTTATGAAAATTGAAACTGGATAAGATTCTATATAGAAAAGACCAGTCAACCGAATCGAATGCTTTTTCAGCATCTAATCCCAATATGACTGCATTTAAGTTATATTTTTTTATATGATGAATTATGTGTAAAGTGCGTCGAATGTTGTCTTGTGTCTGTCTTTGTCTTATAAAACCTGTTTGGTCTAAATGAATTAGGTCTGTCAGTATATTTTCTAACCTTTTGGCAAGGATAATGGTAAAAAGCTTATAGTCCTGATTTAGTACACTGATTGGTCTTTAGTTGGAGCACTCTAGTTTATCCTTTTCAGGTTTAGGTATAACTGCAATGACCCCTTCTCTCCAGGAGGGGGGGGATTTCCCCTGTGTGGAGGACATAATTAAATGTTTTCAGGAGGAGAGGAGATAGTTGCTGTTTAAAGGTTTTGTACCACTCTGCTGTATAGCCATCAGCTCCTGGGGATTTGTTAGCTTTAAGTTTCATAATTGCTTTTTCCAATTCTTTAGGATGTATTTCTGACAGTAGTGTTTTATTTTGTGACTCCGTAAGTTGGGGAAGGTTTAATGTGTTTAGGAATGCCTCGGATGCGTTTTTATGTTTTTTGTGGGAGTATAAGTTCTTATAGTAATTCTCGAAGTTTTTAAGAATATCCTGAATTCTGAATTTTATTTCCTTTGATACTGGGTCTCTGATTTTGTAGATTGCTCTTTCTGTTTGATGTTTCCTCAATTTATAGGCTAGCAATTTTGCCGATTTACTGCCTGCTTCATAGTATTTTTGTTTCAGAAATGTAAGTTTCTTCTGGATTTCTATTGTGTAGATCTCATTTATTTGGTTTTTAATTTCCTTAATCTTGAGCGAGTCAGTAGAATGAGTGTTGCCTTTGTGTTCTTTTTCTAGGTTCCTAAGTTCTGACTCTAATGTGGATAGTTTTTCTTGTCTTAGTTTCTTTTGGGTTGCCAGTTTTGCAATAATCTTTCCTCTTATTACAGCTTTACATGCATCCCACAGTATTAAAGGGGATACTTCTCCATTATCGTTATCTTCCAAATATCTGAGAATATCTGATTCCAATTCATCTTTCAATGGTCCTTTCAGGACATTTGAATTTAACCTCCAAGAAAATGTATTATTTGTGTATTTTTGGATATTTAAGTCCATGTAGATCGGACTGTGGTCGGAGAGATCCATCAGTCCTATTTTACATGTTTTTACTCTTCCAATGTCTCTATTAAACATAAAAAAATAGTCAATCCTTGAGTAAGATGAATGTGGAGTTGAGTAAAATGTATAGTCTTTTACACTGGGGTTGAGTTCCCTCCACACGTCACAGATTCCCAATTCTTTTAGTAGCATCCGAGTCTTCCTGTTTTGGGTGTTATTTTGATGTGGGGAATTACCAGAAGCATCCCAGTATGGATTCAGTCTAAGATTGAAGTCCCCACCACATATCACTAAACCTTGAGCTTTAGTTATCATTAGGTCGAATACATTTTTATAAAATTTCCAGTTAGCCCCTGGGGGAGCATACACATTCAGCAGGGTGATATCTTCTCCCTCTAGCCGCCCAGTTACCAAACTGTATCTCCCTTCTTTATCTTTGTGTTCTGATTTTTTTTCAAATGTAATTTTGGTTGATATCAATGTCGCTACTCCCCTCCTCCTCCCTGATTTATATGAAGATGAAGAGATCATTTTAAACCCTTGTCTACTGAGTTTATTGTGTTCCACGTCTGTTAGGTGGGTTTCTTGTAAAAGTATTATTCCTGCTTTGTCTTTTTTCATTTTGCCTAGAATCTTGGATCTTTTAACTGGATTCAGGATTCCTTTTACATTATATGAAATTATTTTGGTTACACCCTGTTTCTCCATTGTGTTGTTTTGTTTAGTATAACTGTGTGGTGGCCCTCTTTTGTGCTACTCAGAAACTGAAAGAACATTAAAAACAAGAAAAACATTAAGAACATAGTGTAAAAAACTTTAAAACAAAAAGCTGTCATAAGAACTTCCTGAGCTGAGGTCTTTTTAAAGACCCTGTAAGAGCCTTGATGGAGTGAAGGCTCTGAGGGAAATTCCTCAAACTCTGTTACGTGTTGAGGGCCCTCTCTTACCACTGAAAGTAGTCCCATGCTTTTAACGTGAGTTTCAGAACCCAATCCAAACTTGTAATGATTTTTTTTTTTTCCTTTTATGCCTAAACCCTGTGAAATTGTGTGCACCCTCCCACCCCCATCACATCAAACATTCACGCAAAAACAGTATTTGTTAGTATGAGGAGAACATGTGGATTATTGTCACATTTCTATTTTAACAAGTTTGTTTTTTTTTTATTACAAAGACTTATTTGTTTCAAATAATATGATTGTTCCATGAAATGTTTTACCACATGCTGAATATGCATCTCCTTTAATGTTTGTTACCTTGTATGAGGGGGGTTGGATGTGCGGATTGATTCAAGAGAAAGGGGAAAAAAAAAAAAAAAAAAAGGTCGCTGTTCCAACCTGAAAACGGATAGTTTATCCGCGACGCTCTGGTGCTGGGTTTCCCGCTGCTGGTCCGTGGATTTTGAAGGTCTTTGTGTTGTCCATGTTTGAGCTCTGATCTTCGCACTCGGGTCTGCTGGGGGTTTAAATACCGTTACCGGGAGGCCTCTTTTCGCCATGTCAGCTGTTGCTTCTTCCGCCGAATTATAGAGACACGTTTCATCGCCGTAGAAGACCCTTAACTTCGCAGGAAATGGTGTCTGAAAGCGCAATTTCTTCTCTCTTAACACCTTTTTCGCGTCATTGTATTCCCTGCGCTTTTTAAGGACCTCCGGGGCGTAATCGTGTTCCACGTAGACTTTTCTCTCCTGGTGCATAAATCCTTTTTTCTGCCAGGCCAGTCTTACAACCTCTTGTTTTATTTTGAAATTGGAAAATCTTACCAACACCGAACGTGGGGGCGCTTCCGCCGCCGGCCTAGCGGCTAATGAACGATGTGCCTTTTCTATCTTCAAGTCGGTGGTTTGTGGAATATCCAATTTCTCTCTTAGTAAGGATTCCACGCATTCTGCCATTGAGTTAAAACCATTTTCGGTTCCTTCTATCAGACCATGAATTTTTATGTTGTCTCTTCTTTGTTTTCCTTCTTGGTCGGTTAGCTTAGCCTCTATAGCTGCTTGTCTTTTGCGTAGGTCTAGCACAGAATCTTCGAGCACTTTTATTCGATCCTCTGTTTCCAAGATTCGGTTCTCGGCCTGGTCCACTCTGCTGTTTGTCCTTTTCAATTCTTCTCTGAATTCCCGAAATTCGGCCGTAACATCTCGGCGAAATCGTCGTAGCTCCTCAAATAGTGATTTCAGGCTAACCCTTTTGTTAGCTATCACCAGTTCCTCGTCTTCTGAACGGAGATCTTCCAGTTCGGATTCTCCGGCCGATACGTGTCCTGGCCTGGAGAATTTCAGTTTCTTCTGTTTTCCTTTAGACATGATGATTTTGTCTTTTGATTTTCACTCCTCCAAAAATCCGTTAAGTTTGATTTTCAAGGTGTTATCCTGAATTGGGTCTGAGAACTTCAGTGTTAAGCTGCAGTCGCCATGGCGTCCAGACCGGAAGTCAGGGTGTGCATTTTTAGTCAGATGGTGTTTACCGATATGACTGCAAAAGAGGAGCTGTTAACAATACTGCCCATGAAAGAACACACACGAGGAGAGGACATTTTTCACTCTTTCAAAAACTTTATTGATGAAACCTAGCTCCCAGTGTGTAAATTAGTGTCAGTCACCACAGATGATGCACCCGCAATGGTGGGCTGCTGAAATGGATTTATTGCAAAGTGCAGGGAGAACGATGATTTCCCCGACTTCCTTAATTACACTGCATAATCCACCAACAAGCATCGTGTGCTAAAATGCTAAATATGAAACAGATAATGGATGTGGCTACAAAAATCGCTTGCTCTATTCAAGCAAGATCTCTTCAAAGACGACTGTTTCGAGCACATCTGGAGGAGACTGACTGCAACTACTCTGAGCTCTTGCTGCACACTGACATTAGATGGCTTAGTAGGCGGAAATTCCTGCAGCAATTTAGAGAGCTCTGTCCGTATATAAAGGAGTTTCTCCTCCTTAGTAAACATGGAGGATACAAGCAACTTGATGATGATCAGTGGCTGCTAGACTTGGCATTTTTAACCGATTTAACCAACATGTTGGATGAGCTTAATTTAGAGCTGCAAGGAAAACATGATCAGCTCAGTTATTGCTTTCAAATGAAAAGTGCAACATATGTCCTCAAAACTGCAGCGCCATAATTTGGGGAACTTCCCCAACCTGGCGTCAGAGCTGGAGAAGCAACAAATGGCACGTGCACAACTTGACAGTGCACGCTACATCGAGCAGATGGAAAAATGTTTGTCAGAGTTTGACAAACTGTTTCAAGACTTTGCTTTACTTGAGCCAGTTGCTACATTTTTGTGCTATCCATTCAAGGACGATGCTGAGGTTGATTCACTTCATCAAAAATTGCAACACTGTTTCATCTGAACTCGTCTGCAGTGGAGGATGAGATTTTGACACTACAGGCTGACATTGAGCTTAAGTCCAGGGCTCATGGACAGTTTTCGAACTTACAGAGGAAAAGTATCCAAACATGAGGAAATGTGCTACATCCTTGACTGCATTATTTGGCTCTATTTGTGTGAATCAGCCTTTTCCCACATAAGATAAGATAAGCCTTTATTAGTCCCACAATGGGGAAATTCCAGGATTGCAACAGCACAGGGATAGCAACACTCAGAGCAACAATCAGAAGGCAAGAGAAAAAAAAAAAAGAAACAAGAGCAGCAAGTATACATATGTACATATAAACATATATATACAGTATATATATACTGTGTATATATATATATATACTGTATACTGTATATATACACTACCGTTCAAAAGTTTGGGGTCACTTAGAAATGTCCTTATTTTTGAAAGAAAACACTTTTTTCAATGAAGATAACTTTAAACTAATCAGAAATACACTCTATACATTGCTAATGTGGTAAATGACTATTCTAGCTGCAAATGTCTGGTTTTTGGTGCAATATCTACATAGGTGTATAGAGGCCCATTTCCAGCAACTATCACTCCAGTGTTCTAATGGTACAGTGTGTTTGCTCATTGCGTCAGAAGACTAATGGATGATTAGAAAACCCTTGTGCAATCATGTTAGGTCTGCAATGCTGTAATTGCTGCAAATGGAGGATTCTTTGACGAAAGCAAAGTTTGAAGGAAAAAATTATTACAGTGGTACCTCTACTTACGAATTTAATTCGTTCCGGAAGAATTCTCGTAACGTGAAAAATTCGTAAGTAGAGGCGCGTTTTACATGTAAATGCCGTAATCCGTTCCAAGCCCCCAAAATTCGGGCATAAATTTTTTTATAAATCGTAAAAACGCATCAAAACATGTAACAAATACATGTTATAATTAGGTTACTGCACAATAAACATAAAATGAGAGTTTAAAATGAGAGAGAGAATAATAAAAATTATGTTCATTTACCCTTTAACTGCTATCGTCGTCGACGTCGTCACCTTTTGCCTTCTTTGGTTCATGTTCTGATCCAAGGACGTTTGCTTTTGTCGGCTTGTAAGTGCTTCGTTTTGTTTTAATACCGTGCTGATCGTTGATGTATTACGGCCATATTCTTTGGCGAGATCAACCAAACGCATAAAGTTTTGGGGAAAAAAAAAAAACTTTGTGGCCAGTGGGATACCAGGAAGATGCTAGGCGATAGCCAATGGCAGAGCAGCTACAGGTATGTTTACGTTCGGTAAACTACGGAAGCTGCGAGGAGCGCGTACTTTTTTGCCTTTCGTATCCTGAAATTTCGTTCGTAACTAGAGGCAATATTTTCCCGTTGAGGCGTCTCGTAACCTGAAAATTCCGTATGTAGAGACGTTCGTAAGTAGAGGTACCACTGTATTTCAAATACAAATCATTATTTCTAACCTTGTCAATGTCTTGACTATATTTTCTGTTCATTTTACAACTCATGGTGGTAAATAAGTGTGACTTTTCATGGAAAACACAAAATAATTGTCTGGGTGACCCCAAACTTTTGAACGGTAGTGTATGTATGTGTATATATATATATATATATGAAGATTATTAAGTCCAAATTACCATATTTGGCATTTTTTAAATGTAGGTAGATCATTTTGACCTGGTCATTTTAAAAGTAGCTCACAAGCCAAAAAAGTGTGGGCACCCCTGATCTAGATGAATGCCCTGAACTTTCCCTCTGGGGATCAATAAAGTACACAAAATAAAATTACTGAATGACTATATTTTTAACTTATAAATTTTGTAACAATTTATATAAACAATTGTGTTTATGTATTGAATGGCCTCAGACTATGGGCTTGGGGTCAAAAGGTCAAGGCTAACATTCTGTATGCCTTATTACTGTACGAGTAAAGTTAATCACCAAACTTGGTACACAGGTTCACCCTGTTACCCTGAAATGTGACTGTGTATGGTTTTGGGATCACAAGGTCAGCACCAATCAGTCAATCAAAGTTTTATTTATATAGCACTTTTCATACAAAAAAATGTAACACAAAGTGCTTCACACATTAAAAGCCCCTCCCCCACACACACAAAGAAACTTTCGACTGTAAAACTTGTGGCTTATGGCTGGGTGCTGAGGATCCAGGTGTGGAAGCACAATCACTAATGAGCAATCATCAACAAGGAAAAACACCAAGAAGGAACAGGAACACCCCCTCTGAGACCACCCAAGTCCAATCCAAGGGGTCGACAGCACAAACGCAGCGCATGATCCCCCCAGCCGGGCAGACCAGGGCAGCCACAGGGCACAACTCCCTGTGGGATGGCTCCTCACAAGGAAACGCCTGAGCCCGGACAGGGTGACCAAAAAATAAAACAATCATTGATAAATAATAGGATAATTTGCTGATAAAAAGAGTAAACATTTAAGATGACTAAAAGAATAAAACAACACTTAAATACAGTTAAACAGACATAAATTCAAAAGTAATAATAGTTAGTAGTAAGATAAATATTTGTGACCAGAGCAACATAACATGAATCACAAGTTAAGACAATAAAAATGGGAAACTAATCAAAAGCCAAGTTAAAATAGTAGGTCTTGAGCCTGCTTTTCAAAACATGAACAGCGCTGATGTTCTCCGGCAGGCTGTTCCACAGACGTAGGCCGTAGCAACTAAAAGCAGCCTCACCATGGGTTCACGTTCTGATGGTAGGGATAATTAAAAGACCAGTGCCAGAGGACCTCAGAGGCCGTGGGAGCTCATATGTTAAAGCAGTTCTGATAAATAAGAAGGCCCAAGACTGTGCAAACCTTTATAAGCCAGTAAAATAACCTTAAAATCAAAATGACATATAAACTATATATCAACAACAATGAAGGCTAAGATCACCAGACTTGCTACACAGATTCATCTCGGGATTCTTCCCTTGAACTATGGGTTTGGGTCAAAGGCCAAGGTTAACATTCCTTAAGCCTAATTACTGTACAGCGAGTAAAGTTCAGGTCACCAAACTTGGTACACAGGTTCACCCTGTGACCCTGAAGTGTGACTATGGTTTTGGGATTGCAAGATCAAAAGTCAACATCAAAATGGCATATAAACTATATCTCAATAACAACGAAAGCTAGGGTCACCAAACTTGCTACACAGGTTCACCTTGGGATCCTGACCTTTGACTATGAGTTTGGGGTCAAAAGGTCAAAGGTCAAGTTGAGCATTTCTTATGCCTTATTACTGTACAACAAGTAAAGCTAGGACCACCAAACTTGGTACACAGGTTCACCCTGTGACCCTGAAGTGTGACTGTGGTTTTGGGATCGCAAGGTCAAAGGTCAGCATCAAAACAGCTTATAAAGTATATCTCAACAACAAAGAAAGCTAGGGTCACCAAACCTGGTACACAGGTTCACTCTGAGACCATAACCTCTGACTACAGGTTTGGGGTCAAAAGGTGAAATGTCAAAGTTGGCACTCCCTATGATCTCTTACTGTAGAACGTGTAAAGCTCTCTAGGGTCACCATACTTGCTACATGGGTTCACCTTGGGATCCTGCCCTACAACTATGAGTTGTATACTTTGTTGTATATTCAGGAATGATGGGCTTATCATAATTTGGTTCTACCACAGTAATTATATTGAAAAGTTGAAAACTGCTCTGTCAGTAAGTATTGGGATTGTCAAAGAAAACTGAGGTGGGGGATATTGCACTCGCCTCATGGTGCTCTTATTAAAACTAATCAGTTGACTACAAAACACCCAACACATACTGTATACATGGCAGAAGAACCTGTTTGACTGCAACCATTGCATCAGTGTTGCCCATTTGTCAGTAAATATTTAACTAAAAATGATTTATTTTGTTATTTGGGCGTTTTTGTGTCCTTTTTGCTCATTAAGTCATTCCAGCCATTTAGCTCCACAATCATGGCGGTACTAAGTTTTTAATTTTTAAATACTTGCATGGGAGAAGTGCAATTGGGGACTCGCAGTCCTGCAAAAGACAGTGGTAGCACACAGGTAAAGCAGCAACCGGGACTTCAATCTACCACTGACTGGCCAGGCTGGACTTGCCTCTCTGCGAAAGACTGTGGTCGGTCGAGCTGCTGCTTTTTCAGGCGTGTCCTGTGTTCGATACACCGGTGTTCTTTGTCAGACCCTGGATCCCTTTTGGCGCTCCTCCCAGTCTGCTTGTGCACCTCGTTTTCTCCACATATGCCAAATTATCTTTTAGACCTATGCAATCACAGCAGCTTTGTTGTAATTTTGTAAGTACTAAATCTTCAGTATTAGCTTTGTCTCGTCAAATTTGTCACTTTTCAATTCCCTGTTTGGTCACTGAGTGCTCTGGTGATTGGTCATGATGTCGTGTATTATCCAATCAGTACGGAGTCAATCTGAAACTCCGCGCATACTTCCAGAAGCCAGGGCGTGAGGAGACAGAGCGGTGGCTAAACTTTTATTGATAAAATTTGGATGTTTTGACTGAACAACTCCATACGTGGAGAATGCACACCCTCGTAACCTCAGCAAAGCACTTACAAAAGCTGAGGTCAGTCTGATGGACAGTTTGCGAGAGATATGAGGAACACACACCCACACAGATTCCTTGCATTTATAGATGGATTAACTTGACAATCTGACACCCCCCCCCCCCAAAATATAATGGTAGGGGAAACACTATTGTTCAGTACAATTTTCATTCAACTTTATTTATATAGTGCCATTTTACAACATTGTGAAATCATGTATACATATACAGTGATATGCATTATATATTGTAATAATGCATACTTTATGCACTGATTCTTAATGTTTTTATGATTATTATGCTTGGTAATATGCATTCTCAGCTTCGATAAATTACACATGATCTTGCTTAACAAACTTTTATGTTACGCCATTATGTGAAAACGGTTTTGTTGGCCATTCTTCTAGCTGCTAGCTTGGCAACTTAAAAAACAAAAAAAAACAAAAAAAAACCTAACAACAACAAAAAAACAAACAGATTTCATAGGTCGTGAGACCTATGACTGCCTAGAGTGGTGGCCTAGAGATGGAGCATCCACCCCACAGCCAGGAGGTTGCACCAGTCGAGTCATGGCAAAAACCATAAAAATGGTACCTTCCCCCCTTCTAGCTTGGTGCTCAGCATAAATAGAATGGAGAAGCACAAAACCAGTGTACTCCGTGTGCCAGTTCCAAGCCCAGGTAAAAGGGGAGGGTTGCGTCAGGAAGGGCATCTGACGTAAAGTCCTTGCCAAATGAAAATATGTTGGCCCATGATCCACTGTGGCCCCCACCCCCCCCAAAAAAAAAAAAAAATAAAGGGAACAGCCGAAAGATGTGTGTGTGTCGTAGGTCGAGACATCTCCCGCCCTATAGGCAGCGCCAATACGCTGACGCACCAGGATTTTCACCAACTAAGAAACGCGAGAGCAACGCACATCAACAATGGCGTTGTTTAACCGTCACTGAGAGGAAGAGTAGCTGCTGTTACTATATTCTGTGGCAGAATTGCAAAAAGTATGTTTATTCTCATCTTCCGTCTCCTCGTTGTCTTCTTCGTCTACTTTCTTTGTATGCTGTGTCAATATCGCCACCACTTGAATGGGATGTTCAGTCTTGTGCATGCGCTGTCAATGCATTCAGGTCGTGGGCAGGCGGCACGGTTACAAAATTTGGGCTGCACGCAGTCGTCCGCGGTCAAGCACTCCGGACACTAGCGGACTGGAGACGATGACATAAATTTGATCACATGAGGTTTCTGGTTGCACATATGCGGACAGCAGAGGTGCAGCATTAATCCAGTTTTAAGTGCTTTATAAGGACATTATCAGTTTTAACTGTGAAACTGGCAATGCCTCTTGCCACCTAAATGGGCTATATGATTATTGTTGTAATATTGGCATTTGCTGGTGCATCTCAATAAATTACAATGTCATCAAAAAGTTGATATATTTCAGTAATTCAATTCAAAAATGAAACTCGTATAGATCCATTACACACGGTGACATATTTCAAGTTTTTCCTTTTAACTTTGATGGTTATGGCTTATGGGGTGGCGCGGTGGTGGAGTGGTTAGCACTGCAGCAGCACAGCAACTCACCCTTGGCCGGGGGATCCCGGGTTAGATCCCAGCCCCTGACCAACAGTGATCTGTGTGGAGTTTGCATGTTCTCCCTGTGTCTGCGTGGATTTACTCCGGGATTTCTCCGGTTTCCTCCCACATGCCAAAAACATGAAGGTTAGGTTAATTGGCATCAACTGGGGATTAGGTATGGATGTGAGAGTGAATGGTTGTCTGTCTCTCTGTGTTGGCCCTGCGATGGACTGGCGATCTGTCCAGGGTGTACCCTGCCTCTCGCCCAAAGATGCTGGGATAGGCTCCAGCCCCCCCGCGACCCAAAAAGGATTAAGTGGAAGAAGATAGATGGATGGATGGTTATGGCTTATATCTAATGAAAACCCCAAATTCAGTTTCTCAAAAAAATTAGAATATTACATAAAATTTATTTATTTATTTTTTTTAATAGCAGTGTTGGCAGACTGAAAAGTATGTCCATGTACACACTCGATACTTGGCCGGGGATCCTTTTGCATGAATTACTGCATCAGTGTGGTGTGGCATGGAGGTGATTAGCCTGTGTTACTGCTGAGGTGTTATGGAAGCCCAGGTTGCTTTGATAGCGACCTTCAGCTTATCTGCATTGTTGACTCTGGTGTCTTTCATTTTTCTCTTGACAGTACCCCATAGATTCTCAATAGGGTTTAGGTGAAGCGTTTTACTGGCCAGTCAAGCAGTGATACCAAGGTCCTTAAATCAGGTTATGGTACTTTTGGCAATGTGGGCAGGTGCCAAGTCGTGCTGGAAAATTATATTGGCATCTCCATAAAGGTTATCAGCAGAGGAAAGCTTGAAGTGCTCTCATATTTCCTGGTAGACAGCTGCACTGACTTTGAACTTAATAAAACACAGAGGACCAGCTCCAGCAGGTGACCTGGCTCCTCTGGAAACTTCACACTGGACCTCAAGCAACTTGGATTTTGTCCCTCTCCACTCTTCCTCCAGACACTGGGACCTTGAAAATGCAAACTCAAATGCAAAATTTACTCTCGTCTTAAAAGAGGACTTTGGACCACTGAGCAACAGTCCAGTCTGTTTTCTGCTTAGCCCAGGTAAGGCACCTCTGATGCTGTCTCTAGTTCAGGAGTGGCTGGACACAAGGAATGTGACAGTTGTAGCCCATGTCTTGGATATGTCGGTGTGTCGTGGCTCTTATAGCACTGACTCCAGCTGCAGTCTGCTCCTTGTGAATCTCCCCCAAATTCTTGAATGGGCTTTGCTTCATAATCCTTTCAAAGCTGTGGTTATCCCTGTTGCTTGTGCACCTTTTTCTGCCACACCTTTTCCTTGCACTCATCTTTCCATTAATGCTTGGATACGGTACCTTGTGAACAGCCAGCTTCTTTAGCAACAACCTTTTGTAGTGTAAGCTGGCTTTATGCTACACCTCCGCTGTCCGCATATGTGCAACCAGAAACCTCGTGTGATGAAATTTACGTCATCACCTCCACTCCACTAGTGTACGCAGGGCTTTACTGCGGACAACCACATGCAGCCCAAATTTTATGACCGTGCAGCCTGCCCACGATCTGAATGTGTTGACAGAGCATGCGCAAGACTGAACGTCCCATTCACGAGCTGGCATTACCCAACACAGCATAACAAGACAAACTAGACAAGTAAGACAACGAGGAGGTGGAAGACGAGAATAAACATACATGAATCCTTTTGCAGCAGCAGCTTGAGTGGAGAAGATCACTGGACAATGGTAATTCCTTCTTTTCCTTGAAACGACCCCATTGTTGTTGCTACAAAAAAATGTGCATTGCTCTCGTGTTTATAGCTGGTGAACAAACTGAGGCAAAACTACAAATAACAGTTGTGCGCATGCGTCAATTGCTTGGCCTGATAGACAAAAAAAAAGTGAGCATGTACAATGCCATGTGCGTGCCAGGCTCATCCAAAGCACACATAGACCAAAGTGGGCCAGAGGGGAAATGCAGCATGAATAAGTCTTTACCCTCCTTTTGGAGGGTGTCAGTGACAGCCTTCTGGACATGTGTCAAGTCAGCAGTCTTCACCATGATTGTGTAGACTGCTGAACCAGACTGAGACCATTTAAAGCAGGGGTCAGGAACCTATGGCTCGCGAGCCAGATGTGGCTCTTTTGATGGCTGCATCTGGCTCGCAGACAAATCTTTAAAAGGAACTCCGACTATATTCATCCGTCACACTGGTGCGCAGAGCGCACGCTCGTGCGCTTTGCGCGATATTGTACTTTATCATAGCGTGATTAATACATATGTCAGCTCTATCAAGTGTTGTGGGATGTCTGGTGCGTGTGTTTGGATCGGGCAGCTTGGTGCGTGGATGTGAGTGATGGCATTTGCGCAGCAGAGGCGCGCCCCCCCCCTCCCCGGTGTGTGTGGCAAACGGTGTGTGATTTGGTGCGGATAAGTAGAAAGAGCGAGGCGACCAGAGCAGGTAGAATTTGTTGCTGACAACAGTGCGGTATATCTAACTAACTAACTAACTAACTAACCTGCACTTATATAGCGCTTTTCTAGTCACAAAGACCACTCAAAGTGCTTTCATTAATACTAAGCCTCTATTCTAAGGGCCTATAGGAAACAAATATCTAGGGACAATTTAGAACAGCCAATTAACCTAACATAACAACTTTATATAAATAAAGCCCCAACGCTTCAGCAAAACGGCCTGTGCTTCTGTGTACCACAAGAGTGAGATTTACTCGGGAATTGACCGCGGAGGAAGATAGATCTCCCCTGCGTCCCAAAACCACGGTTAGGAGAGGAAAGGCAGGAACGGTCAACACAAGCGTGCGATCACAGACATGTCTCATGCGCACGCTTTGAGCGATATCGTGCTTTATCACAGCGTAATACATATGTCAGCTTTATCAGGCATGCGCTACAGCGCGCGATCACAGACAGAGTGAGGGAAATGTGGCTGCCCATCCACGCCAACAGCCTCTCTGGCCACCATCGAGCATTTAAACATTTTTACACATTCATACCCAGTGTTATGGGCACTGGAGGCAATGCGGGTGAAGTGTCTTGCCCAGGGACACAACGGCAGGATATCTGGGGAGAGCGTGATGCGAACCGCCAACCATCGGGTTATTAGACGACCTGCTCTACCTGCTGAGCCCCACTTTTTCCTCCACTTTCCCTCTTTAGGAAAGCTATGGAGGCTCACCCCGCTCTCTTTATTTCCCTTTGATTGGAAATTACATCCAACATCCGCAATGTGGCATTTTCACTGACAAATGGCAGTAGTTAGTAGCTTCGCTTCTTGGCTTGTATAAGACAGAAAAACGGCTGCAACCCTTCTACGTCACTACCCAGAATGCATTGCGACGTAAACAAAAATCGTAATAGTTTTTTAAAAATATATAAAACTGGGAATTATTTTCAAAAAAATTATATTATAGTTATGTTAGTAACATAAAAATAAAGCATATAGAGCTAACATGCCAATATAATCGGAGTTCCTTTTAATTATAAGGTTAGAGTTCAAGTGGGGTTGCCGTATGGCTCTCATGGAATTACATTTAAAAATATGTGGTGTTCATGGCTCTCTCAGCCATAAAGGTTCCCGACCCCTGATTTAAAGACTCAGGAAACCTTTGCAGGTGTCTGAAGTTAATTAGCTGATTAGAATGTGACACCATGAGCCTACAATATTAGTTGGGGGGGGGGGGGGTGAGGGGGGGGGGACTGAACTTGCGGTTTTCATTAACTGTAAGCCATAACCATCAAAATTAAGTAAAATTGTTACATTCCACAGCTGTAGCTTTTTTTTTTTTTTGTTTGCAAAATACACAAGTATTTGTTTGCAAATGGGGGGGAAAAGATTTTACTTTATGTAAAATAATATTTGCTTGTGTTTCCCTACTTCCCAGAACATAGCAATTATCTCCGAAGCAGCCAGCTCGGGTATTTCCCTGCAAGCAGATCGTCGCGTGAAGAACCAGCGGCGAAGAGTTCACATGACACTGGAGTTGCCGTGGAGTGCAGACAGAGCTATACAGCAGTTTGGTCAGTAGATATTATCATGTACATGGTTTTAAAACTACTTCTACTGTGTCTGTCAAATGGCAAATTTGGACTCATTTTTTCTTGTCCATATAATAAAAACTTAGGATACGGCTGTATCCCCGGTTCTTCAAATAGTATGAGTGACATGTGTCACTGTGGGATACGCCCCTCCTGTGTATACCTCAGAAGCATTTATCTCATTACAGCAATTCTGATTGACAGTTGATTGTGATGCCTTGCATAATCACCTCTTATAAGAAGGGCATGTTACGACATGGCGTTATTCAAGATAAGCACCTCCTCTCGCTTTGCCCAGCAAGAAGGGTTCTCTGGTGAGACATCTCACTCATACTACTTGAAGAACTGGAGGTACAACTGTATCCTTAAGTTCTTCGTCATAGTACTCGTTTTGATGTCTCATTATGGGATATGGAGATTCCCGTATTGCCAGATGAGCTTATCTCGACAATTATCATCACTGAGCAGCAACTTGGCTGCTTAGGGGTCCTGGAGTGAGCACTGCTTGAGCCACGCTCAAAGCAGAGACATCTATCCTATAAAACCGAACAAAAGTAAGAGGCAAAGACCAGCTCGCCACCTCACAAATGTCCTCTAAGGAAACCCCCTTAAATCCCCTTGATCGAATGATTGCTGGGGTCTTTCTGCAATTGTGGGGGTTTCCCCTACAGTTGAAAGTGCTATGAGATTACTGTTGTTGTGAAATGGCGCTATATAAATAAAGTTGAATTAAATGGGGCCCATGAGGCTGCCAAGGCCCTAGTGGAGTGAGCTCTCAGGCCCACAGGAGCCTGAAGGCCCCATGCTGAGTATGCCAGAAGGATTGCTTCCACAATCGAGTGGGCGAGCTGCTGCTTGGTGACTGGCCTACCGGTATGAGGTTTGGCCCAGGACACGATGAGCTGGTCACTCTTTCTGAGACCCTTTGTCCTGTCCATATAAGCACCTAAGGCACGGACAGGGCATAACAAGCGTGACTGCCGTTCTTCAGAAGAAGAGTCTGGAGAAGAAAATGCCATCAAGATGATGGGCGTACACGAGGCAACCACCTTAGGCACAAATGCTGGGTTGGGCAACAGTGACACCTTAGCATCCTCCGGGGCAAACTGAGTGCACGGCAGGTGAACTGAGAAGGCATGAATATCATTGACGCGTTTAGCCGAGTCTTAAGGCCAGTAATGGCATCACTTTCAATGACAGGTGCTTCATGCTAACCTCCCCCAGAGGTTCGGGGGAGGGGGCAGCCCATCTAGGACCACCACTAAATCCCAAGGGGGGACCATGATCCTGGAAACAGGGAGGAGTCTTATGTGCTCATTTCATAAAACGACAGACCAGAGGATGTTGACCAGCCATCTTATCTTCAAAACCCACATGACGAGCAGAAATAGCAGCTAAGTACACCTTAATGGTGGCGAAAGCTTCCTGCTTGTCGATGAGATCTTGTAAGAATGAAAGGATCACACCTACTGAGCACTGAAAAAAGAAGTGACCTCTGTCATGACACCACTTTGCAAACACTCTCCACTTGAAATCTTAAAGAGACCTAGTAGAGGATGATCTAGCGTTTTGGTGTTAATCACGCCCTGAGGAAGACCTGTCGCCTTCAGGATGTCCCACTCATGGGCCAGGCCCACAATACCAGGCGCTCTGGATGGGGGGTGAAATAGTGTTTTCCCTGCCTGTGACAGTATGTCTTTGTGGACTGGGAGCTGCCATGGCTGCCCATGGAAAAGCTGATAAATCTCCGCTAGCCAGTGCATTGCTGGCCAGTGAGGAGCTATCAGGATTAGCTTGTGGTGGTGCTCCCTCACCCTGGCTGGGGTTGGGGAAATCAAGACCGGGGGGGGGGGGGGCATATGTGCATAAGAGCATCTACCCAGAGGGGCGCGCACTGATCGCATATGGAGAAGAAGAAGAAGAATGGACACTGTGCATTTTCTTCTGACATGAACAGGTTCACCTCGGCCCAGCTGAACCTCTTCCAAATTTGCTCCACTATTATGGGGTAGAGCCCCCACTCCCCAAATATAGGAGTGCCCCTGGAAAGGAGATCCGCGCTGCGATTCAGGACACCCGAGATGTGTGTGGCCCTGAGAGACAGGAATTGGTCGCTGCTCCACAGGCTCAGTCTGCATGCCAACATGTGCAACCGTCTGGACCGTAGGCCCCCCTGACAGTTGACGTAAGACACCGCGATCGTGTTGTCCATCTTCACTAAGACATGGTGTCTGTGGAGGAATGGGAGAAAGTGCTTCAGCGTGAGAAACATCACTAAAAGCTCCAGATAATTTATGTGGGCTCGCTGCAGGGCGTCCCTCCAGAGACCCCTTGCAGCACGACCCTCTTGTTTTCCGCCCCAGCCCGTCAAGCTCACATCTGTGGTGATGACCTTTCAGGCTTGGATTGTACCAAGCAGCACCCCCTGTACCAAGAAGGATGGGTGCCGCCAATGGTGCAGCGCTATTACACGTGACGCACAAAGATCCAACCTGAGGGAGGCCACCCAGCGCTGAAAATCCCTCATATATAGGTGACTGAGCCGAATCACTATGATTGCTGAGGCCATCAGACCCAGTAGTTGGAGGCACAGTCTGAAAGGGAAGTGTGTGCAAGGTTGGAAACGAACGAGGCACGCTCTGAACGATTCCACTCGCTCTGCTGACAGGCGAGCTGTGAAATGCACGGTGTCTATTGATAAATCCAGAAAGTTTATTTTCTGGGTTGGAGAGAGCAGACTTTTCTTTCTGTTTATCACAAACCCCGATCAATCAGGGGCTGGATGACAACAGCCGTGTGCGTCACAGCCTCCTCACCTGATTGTGCCGGGATGAGCCAATCTTCTAATTACGTTACCAGACGGATGCCCTGTTGCCTTAACGGGGCTATTATGGCCTCGGTACAGCGAATGAACACCTGTGGGCTTAGAGAGGGACCGAACAGCAGCACCCTGTATTCGTAACAAACGCCTTGAAATGAAAACCTCAGATATTTCCTGTGTGGAGGATAAATCTAAATGTGGAAATATGTGTCTGCCAAATCAGTGGAGGTCATGAAATCTCCTTGCCGAATTAGATGCAGCAGGGATGTATGTGCAAGCATCCTTAATTTTCTGAAGCGTTTGTTCAGAGCCTGCAGATTCAGGATAGGGCAAATTCCTTTCTCTCCGTTTGGGAACCGGAAAATACCTGGAATAAAAGCCGGCGTGACTGATCGGGAGACACAACACATATTGCTCTTTTCTTTAACAAAGAATTGATTTCTTCTTGCAGAATCGGAGCACTTCTCCCCCTTGCATGGGAATAAATTATTCCTGAAAAGCGAGGTGGAGGGACAGCAAATTGCAGCCTGTAACCCCGTTAACAGTTTTTATTATCCAGGCTGAATTTGTGAGCGCAGCCCATTTTTCTCTCATTGGTGAGAGACATGAAGCCAGCTCCTGTGAGCTCCCTGCACTGTGAGCCTCCAGTTGTTGCGTTGTGAGGCCGACTAGTGGTGGGGCATGATTGTGTACCTCGATCGACACTGCGCATGTGCCAGGTGATCATATTGTGACAGCTTTCCCGGCCATGCTCATCCTTTTGGGGAAATTCCCCCGAGAACACACAGCCAGAGGGCCGTTCATTAATTTCTGGTTCACTGATTTTATCTGCGCCCTCGACCTTTGGTCTGGATGCAACAAAGGAAAATGTTTTATTTTACATAAACATTTTGGTGAACAATTGAGTGTGCTTAAGCGACTCTGTGGGGAAAATGGGACAGACATTTCCACAACGGAGCCTTCTCCCTCCTGAGCTGGGACGTGTGGATGTTCTTCTTCCGTTATACGTTGCAGCAGGAGTGTGCACACAAAACGGGGAAGCTGGTAAACTGGGAACATGCCGCTTCTCCTGCAGGAAGATGGGAGGCTGTCAGGCCGCCTTCTTCTTCCTCTTGGTCTGCTGACCACCGGTCTGCGCAGGGGGTCCCGGCGGAGCGGCAGTCTGAGTGGGAGCCTTCCTGGGCCAGCCTCCTTTCACCTGCTGCGTAAGTGAGGCAGCTGGAACAGTTTGAAGCTTGGGCTGTTTGGAAATTTTGAATTGGGGAAAGGGCATGTGTGAAGGTGTGTCTTGGGGCTGGTGGAGGAACGGACTCGGTTTTGCGGGGGAGGCAAAGCTGGAGCACTTAATCATCCCTCTTCCTCGCCTTGCAAAGTTGTTGCATTGAGATGAGAGCTGCACTGAAAATGCTGTCTGGAATGATCAGCATGTCCAAAATTTCCTCCTCCTCCCTCTCAGATAGGTTTGTCAGGTTAAGCCATCTTGCTCTCACCTGCAACACCACCATTCTCATAGATTTCCTTGTGGCCTGGAACACACAGTGCTGTACGCGGAGGCAGATGTGCGTAATCACAGAAATCTCTTCCCACACATTTGGATCTGGCGTGGCCGCAACATCCTCGCATAACTCGGCTTGATAAGCAGCGAGCATGGATGAAATGTTGAGGGCCCTAGCCGCCAAAGCTGCCGCTTTGTAGGGTCGCTCAGTTATGGCGGAATGAAAACGATCAGCTTTTGATGGAAGTATGGGACTCCTGGAGGTCACCGACAGCCACGGGTGGTGGTGTGCTGCTACTAACGACTCCATCGGGGGCATACAGAGCACACCGTGCTTTTCCATACCCTCGAAGTCCAAGGAGGAAGCCCCTGGAATGGGGTTCTGGCTGCTGAACAGGCGGTCGCTCTAAGTGGCCGACGGCTCCTCTAGCAGCTCTGGGAAGACGGGGAGTAGCTGTTTTGCCTTCATGGATGCCTGGGGTAATTTCTACCCTTCGTAACAGGACATGGTGGTCTCAGTTACTGCTTCAGGCCAGGGGATATTCAGCCTGGCTCTAGCGCATTTGCACACATCCTGCATGTCCATGCTGAGAGAGTGGGGCTGTTGGTAACCCGCCCTGCGCGCCCCAGGAGGCAAAAACAGCTTCAGGTTTTGCATCCTGAGTCGGCGAGATGAAGAAGTCATCATCCTTGTTGTCTTTGAATATGGGGAGCTCTGAGTCATCCTCATCCTCCTCATAATCCCAACTCCAGAACGTGTTCGTTTGCGGCACATCTGCTGTCATGTCCAACTGAGAACCCCAGCTGGCTCCAGAGCATGCTTCAGCATCAGCATTGAGTCACTCCTTCTCCACGCCACACGACAGTTTGCTGGTTGTGGACACGTAAGGGTCCTTCCCCGGCAGGCAGGCTTGGTGAGCGAGCCATCGGTGGAGACTCTTCACGGTGAAATGGGCGCAGTGTCCACATGAACCCGGTGCCTCTATTGCGAGTCTGGCATGTTCCAGCCCAAGGCAAGACGAGCAGACCTGGTGTGTGTCTTTACTCGAGATCTTATTCCCACAATTACAGAGACGAGTCTCCAAGTCAGTCTTCTTTGGTGTGAGCAAGTACTGGGCTCCATCGTCGTTAACAGGGGTGTTAGCTTGTAGGATAACGGCTTAGCTGGTGTGCCAGCCTGTGGGCGTGAAGTTGGCTGTAGTGCTAACTTTTGAGCGTGGTGTTAGCTGATGTGCTAACGTGTAGCGCAGTGTTAGCTGGTGTGCTAAAACCATGTGAGTGGGGAAAAAGACGACTTCACCGAAGTTAGGTCACTATTTTCCTGCTCTGGCCTATGGTGAAGACTAGAGAGTTGCTTGCTAAGTGGAAGCGGTTGCTACCATCCGGCGACAGAGTGAAAACCAAACTCCAGTCTATGGACAGTTAAGCTAGCTAGCCCAAGGTTGAGATATGCTTCGAAGCGAGAAGAGCTTTTTGAATAATGCCACGTTGTAGCATGGGCTTCTTGTAAGAGGTTATTATGCGAGGCGTGGCATCGCAGTCATCTGTCAGTCAGAATTGACGTAATGAGATAAATGCTTCTGAGGTATACACAGGAGGGGCGTATCCCATAGTGAGACATAGAAATGAGTACTATGAAGAAGAACAATGCAATATCAATGTGTACTAAAACTGCAGTTTTGGTTGTTTGGACACAGGACGAACTCACAGGTCAAACCAGGTCACCGCTCCAGAATATGTCTTCCTCATATCAGAGCTTGCAGGAGAGCAGAGATTCGCATCTATTGTTGCTAAAAGATTAGAAAGCCTGGTAAGGATGAACGTGAAATTCATGTGAAGGTATTTAAATGTGACTCATGATTCATACATTACACCATCTTAATTGGCTTCTTTATAACAGGGGGCTCTAACTCACGGTGACAGAAGAGCAACAGAAACTAGAGATCTGAGCAGGTTTAATTTTGACAACAAAGTAAGACCATAAAGTCTTTGTCTAAAAGGAGTGCGTCTAATCAGTATCTTTGCCAGTAAAATGACTGTGTTTTTCTTTACTGCAGTATGGCAGAAATGCTTTGGAAATTGTGATGAAATCAGTTGTAAAGCTGGATACACCTCTCGTACCATCACCGTCTGACTTTAAAGGGGATTTCTTCAAAGGTATGCCTCACATCCTACCATGTTTTCTGCAGTACATTGATTATTGATATCTTACTTATGCATACTGAGTGCTGTTTTTCACTTAATAGAAATCCAGAGTGGATTGATAGGAGTGGGTCTGATAAATGTGGAGGACAGGTCTGGTGCCCTCACACTGGACAAGGGTGATTAGAAACTGGAAAAAAGTTTGTATCATAACCATTTTCGCTGAAGTTCTAGAGAAATATTAATAATTTGTTCCTTCTTCAGATTACAACAACATAGGGAAATTCCTGAATCGGATTTTGGGCATGGAGGTCCAGCAACAGAATGCCTTGTTCCAGTATTTTTCTGACACGCTGACAGCAGTGATTCAGGAAGCCAAGAAGAGTGGAAGATATGACATGGGCATTCTGGGTAAGGGGTTTAATAACCTTAAGATAAAAAGGGGGGGAAAAAAGCATTTTTACACATTTTAAGGGTCAGTTCTTTATTTGTGAAAAATGATTGTATTAGACCTTGGCTCTGGGGATGAGAAAGTGATGAAGGTGGACTGCAGGAAATTTTTAACACCGGGCTACACCACCTCAGGACATGTAGAACTCTACACTGTAAGTTCATATACATGTATTTAAATGGACCTTAGGGTGTTTTAATGGATCTCTGTGACTTAGGAGGACTTTTGTATTTCTTTATTTTGTACAGGTTAGCGTGGAGAGGGGAATGTCCTGGGAGGAAGCCACACATGCGTGGGCAGAACAGAATGGACCTGATGATGGTTTCTATGTTCAGGTATGAGAGTATTGGACAAAGCACTTGGATGTTTTTATTGGAAAGTTTTATAATATTTTAGTGCAAGGAAACAGTGTCACTTACATTGCAATAACCTAGCCATGCTGTGTATAAATATTGTGAAAGAGTCTAGCTCTACTTGCTAAATTTGGGATGCTGCTGTCTTGTGCTTTCAAAGTCAGAGTATACACATTAGCGGGTCTCTGTTTTGAGTTTCACCCATACAGCCACCCATCAGTCATCGTAGCAGCCCATAGACTGAACTCAATTTTAAAAAGATCCAAACCATACACCACCTTGATGACAGAAACTATTTTTGCAAAAATTAGTGTTTTCATTTTGGCAAAATACTACATACAATAAGGGGAAAGGTGGCACTTAAAGGCTTACTGCATCCGGCCACTAGAGGGCAGTTAAGATGCACTTTTGGAGAGATCTCGTATCATCCACCTTTATATACGGTCTCTGCTTCTAACAGGACTAGTATGTTTAAATGCAGTGGAGTTACTGTTTAAATACACATGAAATGGTGTGTTTGCAGATGAGGAACAACAAGAAGACGTCTATACTGGTCAAAGAGGTAAACACAAAAAAGAGGCTGTTCCTGGTCTACAGGCCCAACACCGGCAGACAGCTCAAACTGGAGACATATACAGACCTCAAGAAGAAATTCAAAAAGGTTACAAAGCATTCTTTGAAGTCCAAGATGACGAAAAATACAAAGTATTTGTAGCTGTGTTGGACACTATTGTCTATGTTTTCTTTCAGGTTTTGTCTGAAGATGCAAAGCAGCACTGGAATGACCAGTACCAGTCATCAGCAAAAATATGCTCACATGCATACTGGTATGTGCACTTTAGAGCTGAGCAGAATTTAAATGCATTAATATATTCGGGGTAGTCATACAAATGTCAGGCTAACTATTAAAGTACAGAATTTCAAATATGATCAAATATTTATCAGCTGAGACAATTTCTTTCCTTTAATTTTCCCTTCAACATATGGTTTTTATTGCCCACAGGCGCGGTAACTGTAAGAAAGCCTCAGTGGGTCTGCAGTGTGAAGTCGGTCTTCGCTGTAGGACGTACTATGTCCTGTGTGGATCCGTACTGAGTGTGTGGAATGAGCTGGAGGAGGTGCTCACACCAGTCAGTGGAACCAATGTGAAGGTGCAGATTGTCCGCCTCAGAACAGAAGATGGACAAAGGATAGTTGGTGAGTCAAAGGAAATTTTGAAAATGGAGGAAATGATTCTCACCATTTTATCTACTTTTGTTCCATACTCTAAAAATGTTGTCAAGGTGTAGATTGTCCAGAAATGTGATAACATTATTTAATGTCTCACAATATCTTTCTCTGTTGAAAGAAAATGAGACAGTACACTGGCACAATTTTACTGTTGTAGTTGTCTGTAGTCAAAGTCTCTTTTATAAGAACTAAAATAAACACCTTTCACACCATGAGGACAATTAATTTCACCATGATGCTTAGTGAAGTTTCCTCTTTAGAGTGGATATTTCTCGGTTGATAAACCTATCACAAGAGCCTATGTTGAAATAAGATATAAAAGTCTTTTTTAGCCTGAGGAATAAATGTGGCATTTATCTAAACTGCATGGCCGACCAGTTGGCTTTTATTTAGGCTGAATTTAATAATTTAGTAATTATGGCTTTTATGGATATTTGGTTGCAAATTTGTAAAAACCAAACATGCCTTTTCAGACTTGCTACTCTTTCTTACTGTTCATAATTTAAGGAAACATGCAAAACTGATGAAATAGATTTTGAAATATTCCTAAAACTGATGTTGACATTTAAATATATCTACAAATGGGTAAAAATGAGTCAACACTAATTTAAAGTTTGTTTAAAAAAGGGGGTGGGGTGGTAAACTCTACTTGAGAATTTCACCAAAAGTTTCAATAAGAAAGAAACTAGCATAAAAACTTACCAGACATGGTGTGGCATGAAATTTTTCTAAGTTTTATGAGAAAAACATCTTAATGTTCCCTCTTTGTTTTATAGAACTATCAATCTTCTACCGCTTAATCTTTTTCGGGGGCTGGAGTCTATCCCAGCATCTTTGGATGAGAGGCAGGGTACACCCTGGACAGATCGCCATTGCATCACTGGAGGCATTTATGATTTCACAAAAATCGCTCTTCTTTGGCAGTTGCCTTGGTGTAACCCATAATCCTCAGAAGTTTCTGTCCAGGCTGTCACATCCATTATTGACAGCCTGGTTTAGCTGTGTTATTTGGACTTGGACCATCTTAGCTTTGACGATGAAATTGCTTGAAGAAGTGACGTTTTTGCAAAATACAATAGGCCCTTAACCGTTTTGAGTGTGTCTGTCACTGAATTGCGACATAACCCCTACTGGTCAAGAGTGGTAAATATTTTTTGTCAATAAAATAGTTCAGATTTCCAAGGCTAAAACTTGAAAGTGGTAAGAGATAATGGCTTACTGTCAATTAGAAGGATGTAAAATATGATCCAAAGTTTCAGATAGGAATAAATCATCACCCTGGACAGATCACCAGTCCATTGCAGGGCCAACACAGAGAGACGAGACAACCATTCACTCTCACATCCATACCTAAGGACAATTTAGAATCCCCAGTTGATGCCAATTAATCTCACCTGCATGTCTTTGGCATGTGGGACGAAACCAGAGTACCCAGAGTAAACCCACGCAGACACAGGGAGAACATGCAGACTCCACACAGAAGGGTCACCGATGGTCTGGGGGTGGGATCGAACCCATGATGGTCAAGGGTGGAATCGATCCCATGACCTTCTTGCTGTGCTGCCACTGTGCTAACCACTGCTCCACCGTGCTGCCCCGCCGCACCTCGTTAAATTCCAAGACTCAGTCAAAACTGGACTTCAGACATGTTTACACAAAGAATGGTTCAGTCTTTTGACACCGTTTTTTGTACAGAGGTACATCATCATCTTCAAAGTATATGAACAAGAAATCAGTACAATATTTTAAAAAACAGAAATAAGTCACTTACCAGCGGCTAACGGGACTCGCTTGCTGCCGTGGTCGTTATTTTGCCTTCTGTCGATCATTTACGCTCTCTACCACATCTACAAAGTCTTAGGATTATCCCACATAAATTTCGCTTGTATCTCGTGGCTATTTTCCGTGTACAAAGCAATCTTAAGTGACGGTGATGATGACCTATCGTGGCCATATTAGCTTTCTGAGCTAAAAGAAGGGAATACAGGAAAAGAAATTGAGGAGTTCTTCTTCTTTGGTGTATTACGTGTCATCCATTGAGTCCTCCAATGCATGTGTGCCACCCTGTGAAACTGGCAGATCAGTACAAATCAGTGCAAATCCACAATGCAGCCAGCGATGTCAGAGTGAGATGACAGGCACAGTGCTGCACTCTGCCACTAGGGGCACGCAAATTCTCACACTCTAAAAAGTGTGAGAATCCCTCATACTGGTTGATAAGCATGAAATTAAGATCACCAGTTTAATTTGTGTACGAAATTGCAAATGATGATAAACGGCTAGCCTGCGTCAATATAAAAGTAGCAGAATCAATTCTGTGATTACATTTTAATCAATGGTAAATGGTGTTCACTTACATAGCACTTTTTACTCATCTCTGAATGACCAAAGTGCTTTACAGATCCTGCTATCCACACATTCACACACTGATGACGGCGGAGCTGCTATACACAGGCACTGGCCTGACTCACCAGGAGCAACTGGGGGTTCTGTGTCTTGCTCAAGGACACTCCTGACATGCGGACTGCAGACAGAGCGGGACTCAAACCCCTGACTCTTTCATCAGTAGTCGGCTACACTACCACCTGCGCCATTCTATCTATAAATTCAAGAAGTCTGTGTGTGTGTCTGTCTGTCTGTCTGTTCCACGCATATCTCTTGAACCATTCCTCAGACTGACCTAAGGTTTTATAGGTGTTTTCCAGAGGTTACGAGGGTGTGCATCCCCGAGTATGGAGTCGCTTAGTCAAAATATGTAATTTTTATCAATAAAGGTTTAGCCACCGCTCTGTCATCACTCTTGTCTCTTCATGCCCTGGCTTCAAGAAGTGTGGGCTGGGTTTCGGATTGATTCCATGCTGACTGGCTAATATGCGGCATCATGACCATGCTGATTGGATAACACACAGCATCACAATCTGTCAGTCACCACAGTGTTCCCTGGACAAAACAAGGACGTGAAAAATGACAAATTTGACTAGAAAAAGATAATACTGAAGATTTAATGCTTAAAAAAATTATACCATAAAGTTGCCGTGATTGCATAGGTCTAAAGGATAATTCGTCATATGTGGAGAATGAGGTGCGCGAGCAGACTGGGCGAAGCGTCAGTGGGGACCAAGTCTGACAAATCAACACAGAACATGCCAGGAGAAGCAGTGGCCAGACACGACTTGGCTTAAAGTCACGCTAACTGATGGCAAAAAAAAAAAGTTTAATAAAGTGGAAAAAAAAAAAAAACATAATGCATGGAGTATGCTTTTGTCCTGAGGCTGATATATCATGGAAAACAGCGCTGGCAGGGAAGCAGCAGCTGAACCGGTGGATCGCAGTCCTTCGCAGGCACACGGGTAAAGCAGTAGCCAATGGGTCTCAAATATTTGTAAATGTGTCCTGTTATAGTACTGCAAGAGTTTATTGACGATACACAGAAGAAATTCAATATTACACTTAACTCAATCACTGACCAGTGATATAAACTAAACTAAAATAATTATGACTGAACAACTCCCATTCCCCAAAGTGCAAGATAACACTATTTGTCTTGAACATAAGTGATAAAAGATCACACAAATAAGTAATCTGAAAAATAAACAAGGGATCTGAAACAGTCACTAATATTAATGTCCTATTCATTATCAGTATTTACAGGTGCATCTCAATAAATTAGAATGTCATCGAAAAGTTGATTTATTTCAATAATTCAATTCAAAAAGTGAAACTCATGTATTCCATGGATTCATTACACACAGAGTGATACATTTCAGGTGTTTATTTCTTTTAATTTTAATGGTTATGGCTTGCAGCAAACGAAAACCCCAAATTCAGGTTCTTAAAAAATTAGAATATTATATAAATTTAATTTAAAAAACAAAAAAGATTTTTAATAGAAATGCTGGTCGACTGAAAAGTATGTCCATGTATACAATACTTGGTCGGGACTCCTTTTGCATAATTACTGCATCAATGTAGCATGGCATGGAGGCGATCAGCCTGTGTTACTGCTGAGGTGTTATGTAAGCCCAAGTTGCTTTGATAGTGGCCTTCAGCTCGTCTGCATTGTTGGGTCTGGTGTATTTCATCTTCCTCTTGACAATACACCATAGATTCTCTATGGGGTTTAGGTCAGGAGAGTTTGCTGGCTAATCAAGCACAGTGATACCATGGTCATTAAACCAGGTATTTGTACTTTTGGCAGTCTGGGCAGGTGCCAGGTCCTGCTGGAAAATGAAATCAGCATCTCCGTAAAGCTTGTCAGTAGAGGGCAGCATGAAGTGCTCTAAAATTTCCTGTTAAGATGGCTGCACTGACATCGGATTTGATTTAACACAGTGGAAAAACACCAGCAGATGGCATGGCTCCACATATCATCATTGACTGTGGAAACTTCACACTGGACCTCAAGCAGTTTGGATTCCGTGCCTGTTCACTCTTCCTCCAGACTCTGGGACCTTGATTTCCAAGTGACAGGACTTGGCACCTGATTTGGGGAGCCATACCATCTGCTGGTGTTAGTCCACTGTGTTTTATCAAGTCCAAAGTCAATGCAGCTGTCTACCAGGACAAATGTACTTTGTAATTGCTGCCAAAGATGCATCAAAGTATTGAGCAAAGGCTGTGAATACTTATGTACATGTGATTTCTTAGTTTTTTTATTTTTAATAAATTTGCAAAAATCTCAAAACTTTTTTCACATTGTCATTATGGGGTATTGTGTGTAGAATTTTGAGGGAAAATAAATTTAATCCATTTTGGAATAAGGCTGTAACATAAAATGTGGAAAAAGTGAAGCACTGTGAATACTTTCTGGATGGACTATACTAACATGACTGACCTCAAAAGCTGCCTGGAGACTCATTCTTTGACCCTTTGCTTCCCTGACAGGTTTGATCATTCCAGCGAACTGTATGTCACCGTTAATGAATAAGCTGTCGACATCAGACCAGTGTCAGCAGCTGGCTGTGCAGGAGCAGCAGAAGAGGCAGCAGCTTCACCCTCAGAGTCTCAGCCACATAGCCAACACATAGTATGGAGACTTAGCTCACCAACTTTATGTCCCACTGTGAAGGAATCTGGCTCCAAAATTGCTGCCCCTTGATACCCCTTCCTCATCATCCCTGAGGGCCAGAGTTGTCCCACCAAGCCATGGTGACTGTATTATATAAAGCAGTGGATGTACAGAGAATTTTTTTTCTAAATGCTAGTCTCCAGAGACTCCCATGTTCACCTTGAGATTAGACAGGTGATGTATTGTCCTCTGACATTCAGAGTTGGAACATTTGTGATATATCGATGATGATGGTAGAGTTTCAAAACAAGAGAGCATGATCATCTGAGCTGTCCACTCCTCATCCATGCTTAAGGCATTTAGTCTGGACCACACAAGTACGATAGTCTTTTTCTTTGTCTGAACCAAACACAAACTGCTGTCTGTCATAGGCAACAGACTCATTAAGATGGGCATTTATTGCATAACTACAATCCCATGGTAATGTTTAATGACAAAATTAACACCCTTGTTACATAGACTGCTACAGTGAAATGATTATTAGTTCTTTGAAGTAGAAAAAGTGATGCCATTTACTGCAAGAAACTAACAAATAAGCAAGAAACTTATTTGTTACTTTTTGGCCCTGAGACAGACTAAAACATCAGTCCATAAGCATCACAATAAAAAAGCAGTACGTCTTCCTTTCTCTGCACATGCATCTTTAAAATCACAATTCCTTGGCTCTTTGAGTTCACATTGTTGTTCAGCCGGTAGCTTTGTCCACTGTCTACTGCAGTCACTTTTAAATTTATAGTATAGGAGTAGTTGTAAGACAATGATGCACTTGGACAACATTGACTAGAACAAGGAATAGTTTCTGATGTTAGTGCAAGTCAAGCAGTGGTTGTTTGAAATAATTTGAGTTGTGAAGCAGAATGAAGTGAAGGTAATGGACTGATACTGATAAATTGGCATGTAAAATTACATTTTTAGATTTGTCCAAAATTTTGCACAGGCTGCAAGGTCTGAAGAGTTCAGGCATTAACAGGCTTGGTTCAGCTTATAATGAGGAACAAGAGCAAAATAAAGACTGCAAAGTATTAACATTTATCGTCAGTTTGTTTAATCATCACAGTTGGTGCATTCCTAGTCATAGAAAACATCTACTTTCTAGAGCTTATACCCAAGTATTTGATTATCTGCTTATATTTTTACATGGCATTTTTAAATTTGGTATATATTTGGTTTTTGGTTGATATTTTTTTTTCTCAACAACTGTTTGATTTTTAATAAAGGTAAAATACAAATTTAACTTGATAAAATTAAAAAAAAAAAACATTTCGGACAAAAATGTCTCAAACTCACAATAAAAAAATTTCAGCTTGAGAATGAAATCACAAAATTTACATAAGAAAAACATGGAAATGTACATGCACAAACATGCACATTTGTAAGAAAAATGTGGTGAGAGGTCTTAAATCAGGAAAAGTTTCAAATTTATGGCAAAAGATGCAAATTTTCATGGAGGAAAAGTTAAATTTGTAAAAAAAAAAAAAATATATATATTTCAGGAAAAACTGATGCTGACGCAGTTTAGTATTCGGATACATTTTAATAATTAAAGTAAATTAGATCACTCAAATATTATAACTCCGAAAACTGGTATTTGTGACAACCCTAGTAATTTATCATCAGCAGTGATAACAAATGTACATTGTCATGTCATAAGCCAGGTATTAAATGTGTCTTACGTCTTTTGAATGCTACATACATTTAAAATCGTAGTAAAGGTTGCTGTAGTGTTCTGTTTAAAATGTCCTTGTTCACCTCCCCACCCCCCCTTTCCTTTCTTAATTTTTGTCAGCCTCTTGTTGGAGTCATATTAGTCTGACTGGATGTTGCTGATATCTGGGTGCCATTCATTTCAGAGGAGACCACAGCAAACTCAATCATAAAACGGCCAAGGAATTCTGAGAAAACATGCATGCCGTTGTTGGTGACATCACTTTTTTAAGGTTTCAAAGATCTGTGTCACTGTGGCCTGCTCGCGGTATTTTGTGTTCCTTTTTAATGAGAATCTGCTCAGGGTTGAACTACAAACAAAGACACATTCTGTATGTAAAATGCATGACCAGAACTCCTTGGACTCCTGTGCTCGGTATAGCTGCTTCGTGTTTGTCAGCTGTATTCACAGCTTGTGCGTTTGGGACAGGTCTCTGTTGTTCCACTGCTGCTTGAGCCGAGCTGTAATTAAACCTGCTTCTGTTGTATGTACAGTGCACGTCCTCTTTCCCATGTCACATTACACTAGATCTGCACTAGAATCCTAGATGGAGGGTGATTCCTCTTGACTCATCCTGACCATGTGGATTGGTTCCTGTTTACTCCATGTTCTTTCTTCCTCTGCATTTTAAAGAAGTGAAATAAGTGTTTTTTGTATTATTTGTATAGTTTGTCGGACAGTTCAGACTTTACACACAGTACATCTCAGTGGTCAGGCATACTTTAAATAAGGGACTCCTCTTGATTTGGTAGTCACATCTTTAACTTGAATGTGCACCGTGCGTAAGCCAACATGCTGTGTTATTTTCTCATTTGGGATGTTGTGTACTTGGGCTTCTGCTGACTTTGTAATGTTGTTTTTGAATGCCAGAGTAATGTCTCAGCATATCAGCTCATGTGAAGTTGAAACACTTGAAGGACTTTCTCTCCCCCCCCCCCTCATTATTGCACGAGTTGCACTACTGACAAAAGTTGTACAAAACTTCAACATCTGTACATGAATGAGTGCAATGCTCAATAAAGCTTGTTATACTCTACCTGGAATTGTGTGTGACCCTAAATTGCACCTAGATCACAGCTAAGACTTGTCATTACATGAAAGACTGTTTAGAGACCCTTGCATACCTTTACCAAAAGCAACCAAGTGTTGGTGCCAATTTTATTCTTCACATGCATTTTCAAAATGGGTCTGTTTGAAATTGCCAAAATTAACTCCCTTTCCACAACATGTGGCACACTATGATTTATAGAGGACACAGTCTAGATCTGTTTCCATTATGCTAAACTATACTACTTTAATTAGTGGCTTTGTGTTAACTTTTCTTTGCCTATTCTGTTATGCTGACCACTAAGGTGCAAGGCTGAAAGTATTTTTTTTTTTTTTTTTTTTTTTTTTAATGTGGTCTTGGGTATAACCTGGCCAGTGTGCAAACCCACAACCTCCTGCTAATACTTAATTATTTTAAATTGGGAAATTTTTGTCAAATGCATTAAAAGTAAAATTGTGTGATACAGTGATGCAAAAACTTGGCCACCTCTACAAATGGCATATCTTGGTGACTTATATTTTGTGTGCGTGTAGGAAGCCCAGACTTTTGCACATGCCACACCTGTGTATTTTTTGATCAAATTTAACAATTTTTAAAAATGCCGTTGGCCAAATGTTTGCACACCACTGTGCATGACATTATACAATATTGGACTGTAAATGTGTAAAGCATTTTCTTAAGTATGGGAGTGTAGGTTAAACTTTGTATTCAGAAGATTTATTATCTAGAGAATGGTATACCTTTTTTAAGACTGGGTGAGGTGGCCTTAACCATCATGCAATAGACAATTGCGTAAAGTCACTGAGATTAGCTAATGTACAGTGGGGCAAAAAAGTATTTAGTCAGCCACCAATTGTGCAAGTTCTCCCACTTAAAAGATGAGAGAGGTCTCCAATTTTCATCATAGGTATACCTCAACTATGAGAGACAAAATGAGAAAAAAATCCAGAAAATCACATTGAAGGATTTTTAATGAATTAATTGGTAAATTCCTCGGTAAAATAAGTATTTGGTCATCTACAAACAAGCAAGATTTCTGGCTCTCACAGACATGTAACTTCTTTAAGAGGCTCCTCTGTCCTCCACTCGTTACCTGTATTAATGGCACCTGTTTGAACTCATTATCAGTATAAAAGACACCTGTCCACAACCTCAAACAGTCAGACTACAAATTCCACTATGGCCAAGACCAAAGAGCTGTCAAAGGACACCAGAAACAAAATTGTAGACCTGCACCAGGCTGGGAAGACTGAATCTGCAATAGGTAAGCAATTTGGTGTGAAGAAATCAACTGTGGGAGCAATTATTAGAAAATGGTGTAGCAGCATGAAATAATAAGCGGCGAGCTGATCGTTTTTGAGGGATTTTATTAATCATACCGCCATCACGGAACTCACCCCAGCGCCGTGCAGGCGCGCCAGAGCGAGCTCTCAGGCTCTCGTGAGGAGGCACAGAATGCGTGTCGTCAGAAGCAGTGGTCAGAGAGAGAGAGAGAGTTACAGAGCAATGCAGTTTTTATACCCCACTACAGACAATCCATGAAAGGCATGTTATCATCAAATAAACTGCAGGAAGGAGGCATGGGACATTTGCATTTGAGTACAGAGCAGGAAGTCATACATAACAGCAGGATACTGGCGCCTGAATTCGCCTCTGCTCTGGAGCTGTAGGACAAAAGAGGTTACAAGGCACATCTACATGTTATCAGTCCATAGATCACACTGCTATGTTAATTGCTCCCGCTGAGCGCTCTGCTTGTCCGTGGCTGTTGTGGGGGTTACCCATACACTCCCCCCCAGAGGGCTCAGTGGGGAGCTGAGGCCTCGATAGTCCGGCTTTGGTAGCGAGCTGCGGGGAAGGCTCACTGCCGGCAGCGGTGGAGGGAGGGGGGGTGGGGGTAGCAAGTGCCGGCCCGAAACGGCGAAATTGTCTGGGCCGGGCAAAAATTGCCTGTGGATCTGCGATGTTGAGGGGCTGTCCCGTGAAACGTGCGGAGGTCCGCAGCAGCTGTAAGAAGAAAAATTTGTCTCTGACTCCTCTCGCGGCCATGAAGAAAAAAAGGAGCTGCAGCTGTGTGAGGGACTTGGCGTGTTGACTTTAGGTGCGCGCACAGCCCTAAAGTCCTCGGGGAAAGCTGACAGCTGAATTCCCTTGTGCGCCGTGGCTGAGACCATTAGAAAATCCTGTGAGTGAGCTGCGTGCATGCTTCAGGTGTGTGAGCAGCCCTGAAGGTTCTGTGTGCAGCGGCGAAGGACGATGGCGGTCTGTGTGGAGCCGTTATTGTCCCGTGCGTGGTGCGCCGTCCTCGTAACCCCCCGGTGTGCGTGCGGGGTTCGGTGCTTGGCCGGTCCGCTGTAGAGGCGAGTCAGGGTCAGGGAGCTTGCTGGAGATCAGCGTCGTCGGCGCCGATGGTCATCCCTGTTGAGCTGTTGCTGTAGATTGGTCATGGTGCGTTCAGGTCCACGCGCTGCGTTCTCCGTCGGCCCTGGAGGTCGCCGTCGTGGAGAGAGGACGAGGTGCGTGCGCTCTCGTGTGGAGGAGCTGTGAGAGCGGCCGGTCCCAGCATGGATGTGCAGATCTCATGCGTGCAGATCTCACCATGAAGCTTTCTGCAGCTTTCCCAGTCGTGGGTGATCTCCGGAGAGTTTCGCCTCGTGGTGGCTCTGTGTCGAGGTCTCCCTGTAGCAGAAGGGAGGGCAGATCATTTGCGTCAGGCTGCTGCGTTCGCTTGTCGTCGGAGAGTCACCGCCGGGGGCTGCCAGCGTGTTCTTTTCTTGGTCGGGCCACCAGTGTGGCTGTCCAGACCAGAAGGTTGCGTTGCACAAAGCGTGTGCTTTCTCGAGTTCACCAGTGTGGCGATGGTGAAATAAGGCACGGCGAACTGAGAGTTTTTAAAGGGGTTTTGTTAGTCATACCGCCATCACGGAACTCACCCCAGCGCCGTGCAGGCGCGCCAGAGCGAGCTCTCAGGCTCTCGTGAGGAGACACAGAATGCGTGTCGTCAGAAGCAGTGGTCAGAGAGAGAGAGAGAGTTACAGAGCAATGCAGTTTTTAATACCCCACTACAGATAATACATGAAAGGCATTTATCATCAAATAAACTGCAGGAAGGCATGGGACATTTGCATTTGAGTACAGAGCAGGAAGTCATACATAACAGCAGGATACTGGCGCCTGAATTCGCCTCTGCTCTGGAGCTGTAGGACAAAAGAGGTTACAAGGCACATCTACATATTGTTATCAGTCCATAGATCACACTGCTATGTTAATTGCTCCCGCTGAGCGCTCTGCTTGTCCGTGGCCGTTGTGGGGGTTACCCATAATGGAAGACATACAAGACCACTGATAATCTCCCTCGATCTGGGGCTCCACGCAAAATCTCACCCTGTAAGGTCAAAATGATCGCGAGAACGGTGAGCAAAAATCCCAGAACCACACGGGGGGACCTAGTGAATGACCTGCAGAGAGCTGGGACCAAAGTAACAAAGGCTACCATCAGTAACACATTACGCCGCCAGGGACTCAAATTCTGCAGTGCCAGACGTGTCCCCCTGCTTAAGCCAGTACATGTCCAGGCCCGTCTGAAGTTTGCTAGAGAGCATTTGGATGATCCAGAAGAGGATTGGGAGAATGTCATATGGTCAGATGAAACCAAAATAGAACTTTTTGGTAAAAACTCAACTTTTCGTGTTTGGAGGAGAAAGAACATCATACCTACTGTGAAGCATGGGAGTGGAAACATCATGCTTTTGGGCCGTTTTTCTGCAAAGGGACCAGGACGACTGATCCGTGTAAAGGAAAGAATGAATGGGGCCATGTATAGTGAGATTTTGAGTGAAAACCTCCTTCCATCAGTAAGGGCATTGAAGATGAAACGTGGCTGGGTCTTTCAGCATGACAATGACATACCTGCCAACTACTCCAGTTTTGCCGTAATGGTTATGGTTTTCAAGACCCCATTCCGGGTTACGGCTTTATTAATCAAAATTACGGTTTTTCACTAAAAATTCAGTCAAAAATTTTAAATCGTAAAAAAAACACGAAAGCAATTCCAAACACGAGATCGCTAGGAATCGTATCTAAATTTACCTGAAGGCTTTGCTAACCTAATGCTATCGCTATAGCTAACGCCATAGCTAGTCGTAGCACCTAACACCGATACAAAGAAGCAACTCCGTCCCCGGTGATTGGGGCTCGCTGGAGGAACCAACCGAGGCAACAGTTGGACGGGAGCCGGATCGGAGCTCAACTACAGCGGCAGTGGGCGGCGGGACTCAGTGGAGGAGCTGCCGGTACCCCGGCTGGACAGGAGCTCAATTGCAGCGGGGGTAAGCAGTGGGACTAGCAGCGGAGGGGGCTAGCTGAGGCCCCAGCTGGATTCGAGGTCGGTTGGATTGGATACCGGCGACACCAGCAGAGATTGTTTTACTATCAACAGGTCAGTAAAAATGCCACCAAAGAAGGAGGAAATGGAAGAGATCAAAAAATCTCTGAACTAAGTTCAGAGATTTTATCTTCTTGGAACATAAGTCAATATTATACAGTAATAAGTGGCATTCAGCTGTTTGTTTTATGTCATTTAAGCACAGTTCTGGTACTTAAAAATCATAAAAACGACTTCCGGTCTGGACGCCATGGCGACTGCAGCTTAACACTGAAGCTCTCAGACTCAATCCAGGATAACACCTTGAAAATCAAACTTAACGGATTTTTGGAGGAGTGAAAATCAAAAGACAAAATCATCATGTCTAAAGGAAAACAGAAGAAACTGAAATTCTCCAGGCTAGGACACGTATCGGCCGGAGAATCTGAACTGGAAGATCCCCGTTCAGAAGACGAGGAGCTGGTGATAGCTAACAAAAGGGTTAGCCTGAAATCACTATTTGAGGAACTACGACGATTTCGCCGAGATGTTACGGCCGAATTTCGGGAATTCAGAGAAGAATTGAAAAGGACAAACAGCAGAGTGGACCAGGCCGAGAACCGAATCTTGGAAACAGAGGATCGAATAAAAGTGCTCGAAGATTCTGTGCTGGACCTACGCAAAAGACAAGCAGCTATAGAGGCTAAGCTAACCGACCAAGAAGGAAAACAAAGAAGAGACAACATAAGAATTCATGGTCTGATAGAAGGAACCGAAAATGGTTTTAACTCAATGGCAGAATGCGTGGAATCCTTACTAAGAGAGAAATTGGATATTCCACAAACCACCGACTTGAAGATAGAAAAGGCACATCGTTCATTAGCCGCTAGGCCGGCGGCGGAAGCGCCCCCACGTTCGGTGTTGGTAAGATTTTCCAATTTCAAAATAAAACAAGAGGTTGTAAGACTGGCCTGGCAGAAAAAAGGATTTATCCACCAGGAGAGAAAAGTCTACGTGGAACACGATTACGCCCCGGAGGTCCTTAAAAAGCGCAGGGAATACAATGACGCGAAAAAGGTGTTAAGAGAGAAGAAATTGCGCTTTCAGACACCATTTCCTGCGAAGTTAAGGGTCTTCTACGGCGATGAAACGTGTCTCTATAATTCGGCGGAAGAAGCAACAGCTGACATGGCGAGAAGAGGGCTCCCGGTAACGGTGTTTAAACCCGCAGCAGACCCGAGTGAGAAGATCAAAGCGCAAACATGGACAACACAAAGACCCTCAAAATCCACGGACCAGCAGCGGGAAACCCAGCACCAGAGCGTCGCGGATAAACTATCCGTTTTCAGGTTGGAATAGCGACCTTTTTTTTTTTTTTTTTTTTTTTTTTTTTTTTTTTTTTTCTCTTGAATCAATCCGCACATCCAACCCCCCTCATACAAGGTAACAAACATTAAAGGAGATGCATATTCAGCATGTGGTAAAACATTTCATGGAACAATCATATTATTTGAAACAAATAAGTCTTTGTAATAAAAAAAAAAAAAAACTTGTTAAAATAGAAATGTGACAATAATCCACATGTTCTGCTCATACTAACAAATACTGTTTTTGCGTGAATGTTTGATGTGATGGGGGTGGGAGGGTGCACACAATTTCACAGGGTTTAGGCATAAAAGGAAAAAAAAAAAAAATCATTACAAGTTTGGATTGGGTTCTGAAACTCACGTTAAAAGCATGGGACTACTTTCAGTGGTACGAGAGGGCCCTCAACACGTAACAGAGTTTGAGGAATTTCCCTCAGAGCCTTCACTCCATCAAGGCTCTTACAGGGTCTTTAAAAAGACCTCAGCTCAGGAAGTTCTTTTGACAGTTTTTTGTTTTAAAGTTTTTTACACTATGTTCTTAATGTTTTTCTTGTTTTTAATGTTCTTTCAGTTTCTGAGTAGCACAAAAGAGGGCCACCACACAGTTATACTAAACAAAACAACACAATGGAGAAACAGGGTGTAACCAAAATAATTTCATATAATGTAAAAGGGATCCTGAATCCAGTTAAAAGATCCAAGATTCTAGGCAAAATGAAAAAAGACAAAGCAGGAATAATACTTTTACAAGAAACCCACCTAACAGACGTGGAACACAATAAACTCAGTAGACAAGGGTTTAAAATGATCTCTTCATCTTCATATAAATCAGGGAGGAGGAGGGGAGTAGCGACATTGATATCAACCAAAATTACATTTGAAAAAAAATCAGAACACAAAGATAAAGAAGGGAGATACAGTTTGGTAACTGGGCGGCTAGAGGGAGAAGATATCACCCTGCTGAATGTGTATGCTCCCCCAGGGGCTAACTGGAAATTTTATAAAAATGTATTCGACCTAATGATAACTAAAGCTCAAGGTTTAGTGATATGTGGTGGGGACTTCAATCTTAGACTGAATCCATACTGGGATGCTTCTGGTAATTCCCCACATCAAAATAACACCCAAAACAGGAAGACTCGGATGCTACTAAAAGAAATGGGAATCTGTGATGTGTGGAGGGAACTCAACCCCAGTGTAAAAGACTATACATTTTACTCAACTCCACATTCATCTTACTCAAGGATTGACTATTTTTTTATGTTTAATAGAGACATTGGTAGAGTAAAAACATGTAAAATAGGACTGATGGATCTCTCCGACCACAGTCCGATCTACATGGACTTAAATATCCAAAAATACACAAATAATACATTTTCTTGGAGGTTAAATTCAAATGTCCTGAAAGGACCATTGAAAGATGAATTGGAGTCAGATATTCTCAGATATTTGGAAGATAACGATAATGGAGAAGTATCCCCTTTAATACTGTGGGATGCATGTAAAGCTGTAATAAGAGGAAAGATTATTGCAAAACTGGCAACCCAAAAGAAACTAAGACAAGAAAAACTATCCACATTAGAGTCAGAACTTAGGAACCTAGAAAAAGAACACAAAGGCAACACTCATTCTACTGACTCGCTCAAGATTAAGGAAATTAAAAACCAAATAAATGAGATCTACACAATAGAAATCCAGAAGAAACTTACATTTCTGAAACAAAAATACTATGAAGCAGGCAGTAAATCGGCAAAATTGCTAGCCTATAAATTGAGGAAACATCAAACAGAAAGAGCAATCTACAAAATCAGAGACCCAGTATCAAAGGAAATAAAATTCAGAATTCAGGATATTCTTAAAAACTTCGAGAATTACTATAAGAACTTATACTCCCACAAAAAACATAAAAACGCATCCGAGGCATTCCTAAACACATTAAACCTTCCCCAACTTACGGAGTCACAAAATAAAACACTACTGTCAGAAATACATTCTAAAGAATTGGAAAAAGCAATTATGAAACTTAAAGCTAACAAATCCCCAGGAGCTGATGGCTATACAGCAGAGTGGTACAAAACCTTTAAACAGCAACTATCTCCTCTCCTCCTGAAAACATTTAATTATGTCCTCCACACAGGGGAAATCCCCCCCTCCTGGAGAGAAGGGGTCATTGCAGTTATACCTAAACCTGAAAAGGATAAACTAGAGTGCTCCAACTACAGACCAATCAGTGTACTAAATCAGGACTATAAGCTTTTTACCATTATCCTTGCCAAAAGGTTAGAGAATATACTGACAGACCTAATTCATTTAGACCAAACAGGTTTTATAAGACAAAGACAGACACAAGACAACATTCGACGCACTTTACACATAATTCATCATATAAAAAAATATAACTTAAATGCAGTCATATTAGGATTAGATGCTGAAAAAGCATTCGATTCGGTTGACTGGTCTTTTCTATACAGAATCTTATCCAGTTTCAATTTTCATAACAACTTCATTAGAACTATACAGGCATTATATAAAAAACCAACAGCTAAAATAAGGATTAACGGTAATTTATCATCATCTTTTGAACTGGAAAGAGGATGTCGTCAGGGCTGCCCCCTGTCTCCACTGCTCTTTGCAATCTTCATAGAACCTCTGAGCCAATGGATAAGACAAAACCAAAAAATTCAAGGTATTACACTTGGTCAGAAGGAACATAAAATAGCACTCTTTGCTGATGACATTTTAATATACCTAGGGCAGCCGGACACTTCTTTACCAGAACTAACCTCAGTTTTTTCAGAGTATGGAGATTTATCGGGGTACAAATTAAATATGCATAAAACCCAAGTTTTAACATTCAACTATGACCCAAATCATTATTCACTAAGCAAACTCAAAACTAACTGGGAGTCGGAATCTATGAAATATCTGGGGGTCAATATCCCGAAACAACTCAACAAAATTATATCACTAAACTATGATCCACTGGTGACAAAAATAAAATCTGACCTAGCAAGATGGAATATGATACCATTCTTGGGTATTGCACAAAGAATTGAAGCAGTCAAAATGAATATACTTCCACGTCTTCTATACCTTTTCCAAACAATACCGGTAGAACCTCCCAAAAAAACATGGCAGGAGCTGGACAGAAGGATCTCAAGATTCATATGGCAGGGCAAGAGACCTAGAATCAGATATAGAACCCTACAGCTAAACAAAGACAAAGGTGGGCTCGCGCTGCCAAATATCAGGGACTACTTTAAAGCCGCACAAATTAAAACTTTAGTAGAGATATGTAACCCAGTCTACTCTGCACAATGGAAGGAGATCGAATGCCAAATAACAAGTGACATCCCCCTACAGGCGATAATAGGGAACAATGTCTTACCTAAGCTTTTGAATAACACTAACCCGTGGATAGAGACCCCGCTAAAAATTTGGTTTAAGATAGTCAGAGAGAATCAAACTAAAGAGCCCTATCGACTTCTGCAATGGATCGCCTATGATCAGGACTTTACTCCTAATAAAACAGACACCAGATTTAAAAAGTGGAAGGAGAAGGGGCTGATAAAATATTACGATTTTTTTAAAGGGCAAATCTTAAGAAGTTTTGAAGATTTGAAAAAACAAGGCCTAATAAATCAAGACCTTTACAGGTTCTTCCAGCTTAGACACCACATAAACAATATACTTAAAAAGGAGGTTTTGGAAAGGGCCCAGTCAGGTGTTCTGAAGGTCTTCTTAATGGCATATAAAGGGATCCCAGGGATCAGATACATTTCTAAAATATACCAAGGTCTTCAAGACTTAAAAGGAGACAACACATCTTATATAAAAGAGAGATGGGAAAAAGAGGGGAATTTCACTTTACATCTGGAAATATGGGAAAAGCTAAATAAACAGCAATGGAAAAGTACCTCATCCCTGCAGTGGAGAGAATTTGGATGGAAAAACTTGGCAAGATTTTTCAGAACACCTGCACAAATCAAATTTACCCATAAGGGATTGAACTGTTGGCGCTTGTGTGGTGAAAAGACTGCAAATCATTTTCATGTGTTTTGGTCATGCCCAGTTATCCACCAATATTGGACCAATGTACAGACAATATTGGGGAAAATATTCAAAATTACAGTTCCCTTTTCTTTTGTAACTTTGTATTTGGGTTTACTACCGGACTCACTGGAAAGACGAGGAGAAAAATACTTATTCAATGTTTTAATATTGGCAAGCAAAAAAGCTCTAACTAAAAAATGGATGTTGAAGGACTGTCCTACACCTGAAGATTGGACTAACGTGATCCAAGACATTTACTCGATGGAAAAGTTGACATTCGCACTGAGACAGGACATGGATGGGTTCATGAACTTTTGGCAACCCTGGACCGCATATGTGTCTTCCATTAGATCTAATCTTTGACAAATACCATTTCAATAATGGTTCTGCTCTTTGTTCCAATGCTACTCAGATGCTCTTTTATCTTTATTTACTTACTTTTTCTTTTTGTTTGTTTTTTACTGGTTTGTTTGGTTTTTTTTTGTTTTTTGTTTTGTTTTTTTTTTCTCTTTAATTTCACTTTTTCTTTCACTTTAAAAAAAAAAAAAAAATAAGGGGTGTTGTAAGAATTAATCTTCCAATGTTGTCAGATATCAGAAAATAAGGGAACATGTGATGAAAATGTAAACACTGCATTGCTGTAACGACCTGTATACCCTTTACAAAAACTTAAATAAAAATCATAAAAACCCAGGAGCTTCGGGGGGCTTCGCCCCCCTTGCCCCCCCCCCCAAGAAATTGTACAGTTTGGATCAAACTAAATGGAACACCTGAGGAAGCAAAAGAGTATAATAATCAGACATCTTGCCAACTTAAATAAATATACACTACCGTTCAAAAGTTTGGGGTCACTTAGAAATTTCCTTATTTTTGAAAGAAAAGCACTTTTTTTCAATGAAGATAACTTTAAACTAATCAGAAATACACTCTATACATTGCTAATGTGGTAAATGACTATTCTAGCTGCAAATGTCTGGTTTTTGGTGCAATATCTACATAGGTGTATAGAGGCCCATTTCCAGCAACTATCACTCCAGTGTTCTAATGGTACAATGTGTTTGTTCATTGCGTCAGAAGGCTAATGGATGATTAGAAAACCCTTGTGCAATCATGTTAGGTCTGCAATGCTGTAATTGCTGCAAATGGAGGATTCTTTGACGAAAGCAAAGTTTGAAGGAAAAAATTATTATTTCAAATACAAATCATTATTTCTAACCTTGTCAATGTCTTGACTATATTTTCTATTCATTTTACAACTCATGGTGGTAAATAATGTGACTTTTCATGGAAAACACAAAATAATTGTCTGGGTGACCCCAAACTTTTGAACGGTAGTGTAGATGAACACTGATTAAGAAAATTAAGAGACTACGATAATCCATATCCACACACATGGCAAGTCTTTTCGTGAGGAATACTCCAAAGCATTTCCAGGAATTATTACTGTGGACTGTGAGCGCATATTCAGCCATGTGAACAAGAACAAAACTGAGTTCAGGTCCAGTCTGTCAACTAAAGTTCTGGGCAACCTCATGACCAGGAAAATGATGATGACAGCTTCGGGTAACAAGTGCCACAGTGTGTCCCATTCAAAAGACCTACTGAAGAAAGCTAAGAGGTGCACCATGGAAAAACAACAATCTTGAGAGTTGAGACTGGACTTGTGTGATAGGGACAGACAGACAGTTTTATTATGGTATTCAAGGCCATGGCCTATATTACAAAGTATATTACATGTTGCTAATGTACATGAAAATTCAACAAAATGTTTACTAGAATGTGCAATGTATTCACAATTTTGATCAATGTAATCTTGATGCCTTTCATATTTGAGTTTTGTATTTGTGAAACATGAACAGAAAGACAATACCTACATTGTTGTTGTTTCACAACAACAATGTTTCAATTGTTTTAAAATTCAATGTACTTTTCAAACAATAATTATATATTAAATGTTTGGTTGATTGTGAAATGTTTCCCCTTTGTGTTTTTTTTTTTTTATTTTTACACCTTTCACATTTGCTGAGGGAAAAGGTCAAGAGAAATGTCATTTATCAACATTCGTTAAATGTATGATTGTGTACTAAGAGAATATTATCATAGAGTTTGTCCTTGATCTTTTCCATCAGCATATCTGCATTGACAATTTAAGAAAAATAGAAACATGATTGTTGAAGAAATATGAGATTGTTAGCCACATTTTAACTTGATTTAATGCTAATATTTGTTTGGCGTCGGGGAGCTTCGCCCCCCTGAACCCCCCACCAGGACTTTGTCCTGGACCTACCGGAGCCTGCGGGCCCTGGACCCCAGCTAGCTACTAGGCTTTTCAGGTTTGAAAAGTTGGCAGGTATGCAATGATCCCAAACACACCGCTCGGGCAATGAAGGAGTGGCTTTGTAAGAAGCATTTCAAGGTCCTGGAGTGGCCTAGCCAGTCTCCAGATCTCAACCCCATAGAAAATCTTTGGAGGGAGTTGAAAATCCGTGTTGCCCAGCGACAGCCCCAAAGCATCACTGCTCTAGAGGAGATCTGCATGGAGGAATGGGCCAAAATACCAGCAACAGTGTGTGAAAACCTTGTAAAGACTTACAGAAAACGTTTGACCTCTGTCATTGCCAACAAAGGGTATATAACAAAGTATTGAGATGAACTTTTGGGATTGACCAAATACTTATTTTACCGAGGAATTTACCAATTAATTCATTAAAAATCCTTCAGTGTGATTTTCTGGATTTTTTTTTTCTCATTTTGTCTCTCATAGTTGAGGTATACCTATGATGAAAATTGGAGACCTCTCTCATCTTTTAAGTGGGAGAACTTGCACAACTGGTGGCTGACTAAATACTTTTTTGCCCCACTGTACATGCATTACAGATCTTGGGAGAGAAACCAAGATAAAATGAACAAATATGGGACGAAAAAAGATACAATTTTATGTCTAAATAATTAACTTGTGATTGTACTGTTAATCAGAGATGATTTTTTTTTTTTTTTTGAACAATGAGGATGGTGGTCATCATGTTTTTAAAATTTTGCATAAGGTACAGGTGCAAAAATATGGTAAAAGATGCTAAGTTACAATAAGTCACAAATTGACCATAAGCAAGTCCTAAATTTACAAGAAAAAAGTTTGAGAAATTGAGTGAGGGGAAAAATGCATTTCCAAAAAATATAAATTCATAAGAATAAAGACAAACATTCAAGATTTGCAATATTTCAAAATTTGCAAATTTACAATAAGTTGCACATTTGTATAAATTTGTGACTTTTTTCCTGATTCTATTTTCTCCAATTTGTGAAGTTTTTCTTTCAACATTCTGGTAAATTTGTGACTTCAAATAAATGTACCTTTTTCCTATAAATTTACTACTTTTTGCGATCACTTTGTTACCTTTTTCCACACAAATTTATACATATATAGGTCATTTCACAGTAACCTAGGCCACCAATTTTAACATATATTAGCCATGGCCCTTATTTTACACTGTGTATGCCTGGGTGTTTTTGAATGTATTTTGAAAAACACATCCTGGGTTAACATCATGCAAAGTTTCAGGGACCTCTGTCAGTAACTTTTGTCACTACAATCTAAAGTATGTGAATATTGGATGGAAATCAGTGTTTCATTAAAAACTAACACTAACACTTAGATGTGCAGACCCCTCCTTCACCAAAAGCTGCCAGTGAGAACTCACCTCGTTGACCACTGCATACCCCCTCCAGGTCACCGTCCTCTTCAGCTTCCTCTTCCCCATCCTTCCCACTCCTCAGCTTCACTGATCAGATGAAGGAGCTGGTCACTGTGGCCACAAAACTGACCCCATGCCCTAGTCCAATTTTCTCACCCTGCAACCTTCCACTTCATCCTTACACCCCCATCTCTTCCCTCCAGCAATTTCTCAGTGAGCTCTGACACAACTGCCAAAGTCCCAGCGCCCACCCTCACAGCCAAACTGAAACCCACAGCCTGATAACAACGCAAGCTGGGTATGACATGTACTGGGTCCAGGCTCTGATACCACTGGTACTCATGGCTCTTTCCAAGACAAGCTGGGGCCCAGTATGGAAATAGTTTCCTTTATTCCTGTTTTAATAGGTAGTGTAGAAGAGCTTGGAAATGAAGAGGCGATTTGATTTATAAACAAAGTTTAATAATCAGCTCTTCTAACAAGTCTCATCTGGTGCAGAGTGGCAGAAGGAAAAGAGGCAGAATGTCTCCGGCTCACTGGCTTTATACTTGCACACAACAAAAGACATGCATAACAAAGGCTGACATCCCTCATTATCTTAATCCCCCCATTGTCTTGGTATTTCCTCTCCTCGCCTTAGGGGGTGAGGGTGGCTCCTCCGGTCTCCTCCGCCGTGTCTGGGAACGTCTTTGTTCTTCACTCGGCGGTTGAGAGCCTTTGTCCTTTCAGAGGTGTGAAGTCCTTTACATATGTAATTACTAAACATTTCCACATGCTTCAACATATGTAGGTTATGGAATATATGATTAATATAGACCACAGGTAGCAGAAAAAGGTTGGTAAATTTACAGAGAAACAAAATCCATCTTACACATGCTGTAAATTTACTAAATCTAGTGCTCATATTTCACCAGTCACTGCTTAAACAAAATGAAAATCTGGCAGATGATAGTCTTAATACACTGAACTTTATTAACTATTAGGCCTTTGGCAGGAAAACATTTTTAATTAATGATCTCATTATAAAACACAAAATAGATTTTATGTTTTTAACAGAGCCTTGGTTAGATGATATCGGTGGATCTCTTCTTATCGAAGCAACCCCTCCTAACTACAGCTTTATAAGTGAACTCAGGCTGCATAAGAAAGGAGGAGTTGCTGTCTTGTTTAATGATTCCCTCCAATGTAAGCAGATGCCATAAGTTTACATCATTTGAGTATGTGGTTCTTCAGATAAATTCCTCCTCCCGTGTGTTGTTTGTTAATGTTTACAGACCATCTAAATACCATGCAACCTTTTTTTTTTATCAGTTTTTTATTGAGCATCAATATTACAGGGTGTGTATATACACATACAGTAACAATAACAGAAGTCCCTCAGAACAATGCTCACATATCATTTCCCCCCCCCCCCCAATAATTCCATCCCCCACTCCCACCCCTCCAAGAACATGCAGGACACCATTCAAAACAAAAAAAAAAAAAAAAAAGAAAAAGGAAAGCATATACATAGGTTCACCACTGCTGAAGCTGTGCGCTATACACTATGGTTCACATGGACAAATAACACAAGTGCAAATGCACAAGGGCTGCTAAGTGGGTACGGTTTTAAGTTTACTCAAATATGTCAACACTGGGTCCCACAGAGAAAAGAATTTGTCCCTGGATCCCCTGAGAGTATATTTTATTTTCTCTAACTGTATGAATTGCTTTAGGTCACTAAACCACAGAGACATGTTCAGTGGGCTTTTAGATTTCCAATGTAATAATATTCTTCTCCGTGCAAGCAGCGTTGTAAAAGCAATGATGTTTTTATATCTTGTCCTCATTGTAGAATGTCTTCTATCTGTGGTACCGAATATACTGTATTGTGGTGACCCACCACAATCTACATGGACATTCAGCCTTCACACTCAGCCAGCCTGCACTAAGCAGATGACAATTTGCATACGGACAGAGAGCCCCTAGGAGACAATCAGAACAATGACTATTGTTATACATCCCCGGATTAAAGAGAGGAAGTCCGGCGCCAGTTAATCACGCGATTGACATGTAAATGTGCCATGCATTCTCTCTTGTCTGTATAAAAGAGCTTGCTTTACATGCCTCACGGGGGACACACACACACACACAGCACAGCGTTACAGTGTGTCTCATGATGATGGAGGAATAAAACTCTGAAACCTTCCAGCTCGTAGCGTCTCACCTGAACTTATTTGTTCCTCCACAGTATATAGATTTGAATAAAACAAAGTGAATGTTTCATTAATTTCTTCTGGGTCAATAGTTAGTTCCCCATTATCTTTCCATATTTGAGGGATCTGTTGAGAGACTGAGCAGCACTTGAGTTGATGTGCTAACAAACGGCCAGCTTTGTTGCCATGTTCGTAGACATAACCCTGTGATTTTAACAGGAGACGTTCCATCTTTTCAGTTGACAATAAATTATACTGTGTTTGGAAGTCCAACTTTCTTTTATAGAGTTCAGGGGAGGGAGAAAGAGAGTACTGATCTTCCACCATGGATATTGATTTAATGAGTTCCTCTTGTTTAATTCTTTTCATCTTATTTATCTTAGCAGAGTATGCTATAATCTCACCCCTGATAACAGCTCTTAGTGTTTCCCAGAGGAGGGAAGGGGAAATGTTATCTTTTTTGTTGAATTCAATAAAGTCATCAATTTTTTGGGATATCATTTCACAAAAGGCCTCATCAGCCAAAAGACCCCTGTCTAATTTCCAAAAGGGGCGTTCCACTTTTCCGGACTCTCTGGTTATTGTGGTTGGCGACTTTAACCAGAGCAACCTGAGCCACGATCTCCCCCGATACAAACAGTTTATTAAATGCCCCACCAGAGGAAAGAACACGCTGGATCACTGTTACACTACAGTGAAGGACGCGTATCGCGCTGTTCCCCGCGCTGCGCTCGGACTATCTGATCACGTGATGGTCCACCTGATTCCCACATACAGACAGAGACTGAAGCTCACAAAACCTGTTGTGAGCACTACGAGGAAATGGACCAGTGAAGCTGGGGAGAAGCTGCGCACGTGCATGGAAATAACTGACTGGGGCACGTTTAAAGGAGCCACGCATGATCTGGATGAGTACACGGACACTGTGAACTCGTATATCCACTTTTGTGAGGACAGCATTCTTCCATCGCGCACCAGGGTGAGTTACTCCAATGACAAGCCCTGGTTTACAGCTAAGCTCAGACAGATCAGGAAGGAGAAGGAAGCAGCGTTGAAAAGTGGAGACAGGGACTGCTACAGGGAGGTCAAATACCGGTTTAGCAGAGAGCTGAGGAGAGCTAAATCTGTGTATTCTGAGAGACTCCAGCAACAGTTCACTGCTAACAACTCTGCTTCTGTGTGGAGAGGACTGAGGCAAATCACCAACTATCGGCCTCAGGCTTCTAAAGGTCAGGATGACAAAGCCCTTTGTCAAAGACTGTCCCAACATTATGCCCGTTTTGACACCTCGTCAGCTGTGTCCAACTCCCCCACTCCCCCCAGAGCCACTGCCTCCACGGTCCCCACTTCATCAAAGGCGGCCCCCCTCCTCCCCCGCTGCCCTTGCCATCAGTGAGCAGGACGTGCACAGACAGTTCTCCAGACTGAACCCACGCAAGGCCCCCGGTCCGGACAACGTGTCTCCCTCCACCCTGAGACACTGTGCGGAAGAGCTGACGCCTGTCTTCACAGACATTTTTAACACCTCCCTGAAGTTATGCCACGTGCCGACCTGCCTCAAAACCTCTACCATCATCCCTGTCTCCAAGAAGCCACGGATCACTGGACTTAACGACTACAGACCTGTAGCGCTCACCTCTGTAGTCATGAAGTCCTTTGAGCGCCTGGTCCTGCCCCACCTCAAGACCATCACCACTCCCCTCCTGGACCCGCTGCAGTTTGCCTACAGAGCCAACAGGTCTGTGGACGACGCAGTCAACCTGGCCCTCTACTCCATCCTGCAGCACCTGGACTCCCCGGGAACCTACGCCAGGATCCTGTTTGTGGACTTCAGCTCTGCATTCAACCCCATCCGCCCCGCTCTGCTCCAGGACAAGCTGTCCCTGTTCAACGTGCCTGACTCCCTCTGCAGGTGGATCACTGACTTCCTGACGGAGCGGAGGCAGCATGTGCGGCTGGGAAAGACTGTCTCAGACTCTGTTAGCATCAGCACTGGATCACCCCAGGGCTGTGTACTTTCCCCCCTACTCATCTCCCTGTACACCAACTCCTGCACCTCCAGCCACCAGTCTGTCAAGTTGATCAAGTTTGCGGATTACACCACCCTCATCGGGCTCATCTCCAACGGCGACGAGTCCGTCTACATGAGAGAGGTGGCCCAGCTGGCGTCCTGGTGCAGCTACAACAACCTGCAGCTGAACGCTCTGAAGACAGTGGAGATGATCGTGGACTTCAGAAAAGTCACAACCCCTCTGCCCCCCCTTACCCTCACAGACTCTCCCATCACCACTGCAGATTCCTTCCGCTTCCTGGGCACCACCATCACCCGGGACCTCAAGTGGGAGCCGACCATCAGCTCCCTCATCAAAAAGGCCCAGCAGAGGATGTTCTTCCTGCGGCAGCTGAGGAAGCTCAAGCTACCCACCAAGATGTTGGTGCAGTTCTACACAGCCATCATCGAGTCCATCCTCACCACCTCCATAACTGTGTGGTACGCAGGAGCCACTGCCAGGGACAGACTAAGACTGCAGCGCGTCGTGTGCGCTGCTGAGAAGGTGATCGGCTGCAAGCTCCCATCCCTCCAGGACCTGTACATCTCCAGGACCCGGAGGCGTGCAGGCCGGATCATAGCCATCCCTTCACACCCTGGACACGTACTGTTTGCCCCCCTCCCCTAAGGTAGAAGACTTCGGTCCATTCAGACTAAAACCTCCCGCTACATGAACAGCTTCTTCCCCTCTGCCATCAGACTGCTGAACACTAAGTGACTTATTAGACTCTCGTGCACTATGTACAGCAGCTCAACCGGTCTCATGACAATTATCACTGTTTTCTTTTTGCACTACCGACTGCACTATGTGGAACTCCACAATATCTGCTGCTTGTTAATATATTTAAAAATTGCATAGATTAGTATTACTCATATTCTACATTTTATTGAATGCATAGTTTTTTATTTTTATCTTCAGTGCTACTCCATGTTTAATGTTGCAGCATTGCACCGAGACAAATTCCTAGTTTGTGTACTACATGAACAATGGCAATAAATCTGATTCTGATTCTGATTCCAAATTGTAAAGAGGAAATGCAAGATCCAATAGTACAGGGGCGTGATCTGATTCAGTTATAGTTGAGTATTCAGCTTTTGTGACAAAGGGGAGAAGAGTCCGGTCAATAAAGAAGTTTTAGCACCTTGAGAGAGCCAGATTATTTAGCATCTCAGACAAGAGACAGTGGATAAACATGGGAGAACAATGGGCAGGAGGTTCCTGGTGAGATAGCAGAAAGGAGTCAAGGACGAAGGGGGTTGAATGCAGTGTGATGCAAATGTCATGTTGTGTGTGGAGAAATGCCATGAAACTTAAGAGGAGAGTGCCTGCTTAAATGTTCAGTCTGTTCTTTGCTTGTGAGTTGTGAGTGTGTAATAAATCATCTGAAATGAATCTGCCTCTTCATTTACACACTCCACACTGGTGACCCAAGACGTATTATGGAACACGAGGCAAGATCCCCAGAGCCGGCCCGGTCAGGAAGCTACAGCGAGGCGGCAGCCATCCCACAGACAGCCCGGACTGGAACCTCCAGCCACACGTGTGCGGTTTCAGTCAAGCTACCGGATTTCTGGCAGCACAACCCGTGCTCTTGGTTCCACCTCACCGAGGCCCAGTTCACTCTCCGGGGAGTAATGGCAGACGATACCAGATTCTACCATGTGGTCGCAGCGCTGGACGCCTGCACAGCTCAGCAGGTAGCAAGCCTGCTCAATCAGCCACCAGCCAGCAGCAAATACGAGGCGCTCAAGGCTGCGCTCATCCAGCGCTACACGCTCTTGGACTGTGAGAGAGCGGAGAGGCTCCTGACGCGGACCAAGTTAGGAGATGGTTCGGCCGTAGATCTGATGGAGAGATGCTGGCGTTAATGGGCACGGACGACGGGCACTTTCTGTTTGCCCACCTCTTCCTCCGGAACCTTCCGACAGTGGCGAGAGCGGCTCTGGCCAATTCGCCGTTGCTGGCCGCGCGCGACTGCCGCGCGCTAGCCCAGGAGGCAGATCGGATCATCATCACCACCAGGGCGATCACAGTCAACGCGGCAGTGGCGGAGCCCAGCAAGACGACCAGAGGAGGCGAGGAGCCACCAACGGTAGCAGCAGCAGGGGCCAAGGAGCGCCAGAGAGACACGCTCTGTTTCTACCACCGCCGCTTCAGAGAGAAGGCACGCAGATGTGCGCCACCGTGCCAATTCAAGCGCTCGGGAAACGCCAAGGCCGGGGGTCGGTAGCAGCTGCGACCCTCGGTGAAGAGAACAAGCTGCTCTACTTTACGGATGCACGATCGGGGAGGCGTTTCCTCGTGGACACCAGAGCCCAGAAGAGCTTCATCCTGCCGACCTACGCTGAGCGGCTGGCAGGACCTAGCGGCCCCGGGATGTTGGCAGCAAACGGCTCGGATATTAAGACCTTTGGTGAGAGGACTCTGCTCTTATCTCTACACGGCCGTACATATGAGTGGACTTTTGTCGTAGCAGCACTGAATTACCATATCCTGGGGGCTGATTTTCTGTGTGCACATGGTTTACTGGTTGATGTTGCTAACAGGCGCCTGGTTAATGCACTGTCCTTTGACTATCTCACCTGTATAGCTCGAGTGACCCAGCCAACAGCACAAGCCAACGTCACGACTACAGGCGGTAAGTTCCACACACTGCTCACTCAGTTCCCAGCACTCACGGTCCCAACATTTTCCGCGGCCATCGCTAAACACGGGGTGGAGCACTTTATCACCACCACCGGGCCGCCCGTTTTTGCAAGACCTCGGCGCTTGGACGCAGCTAAACTGGCCATAGCGCGCGAGGAGTTCGCCAACCTGGAAAGGTTGGGCATCATCAGGCGCTCGAACAGCCCATGGGCATCCCCGCTACACATGGTCCCTAAGGCTGAGGGATCGTGGCGACTGTGCTGTGATTTCCGCAGGTTGAACAATGCCACAGCGCATGACCGCTATCCAATTCCCCACATACAGGATTTTTCCGTTCACCTCACCGGAGCACGCATTTTTTCCAAAATAGACCTGGTCCGCGGTTACCACCCAGTGCGCGCGGAGGACATACCCAAAACAGCGGTAATAACTCCATTCGGTCTATTCGAGTTCCTGCGCATGCCATTCGGGTTAAAAGGAGCGGCACAGACGTTCCAGCGCATGATGGATGCAGTGCTGCGCGATCTCCTGTTCGTATTCGTCTACCTGGACGATATCCTGGTAGCCAGTGCGTCCGAAGATGAACATGAAACCCACCTCACGACGGTTTTCCGGAGGTTGGAGGAGCACGGGTTAATAATCAACCCGGTGAAATGCCAGTTCGGCGTGACGGAGATTGATTTTTTTGGGGCACCGCGTCTCTCCGGAAGGATCGATCCCGCTGCCTGACAAAGTGCGCGCCGTGGCGGATTTTCCCCAGCCTCAGACGGTCAGGGCGCTGCAGGAATTTTTGGGGATGGTGAACTTTTATAACAGTTTCCTTCTCCGCGTGGCGCAGCTCATGCAACCATTGTACGCCGCACTCAAGAAACAGAAACCCGCGGATAGGGTCGAATGGACCCCGGAGCAAGAGCGGGCGTTCTCGGAAGTTAAAGCAGCCCTGGCAAACGCCGCACTGCTGGCACATCTGGACCCGGTGGCCCGCATAGCGCTCACCACCGACGCTTCAGACGTGGCCATAGGGGCTGTCGTGGAGCAGCGCGTCGCCGGGGCTTGGCAGCCGCTTGCCTTTTTCAGCAGAACTTTGCACGACAGCGAACGTAAATACAGCGCATTTGACAGAGAGTTGATGGCTCTCCACCTGGCCATACGCCACTTCTAGTTCTGGCTGGAAGGGCGCAGCTTCACTGCGTTCATGGACCACAAGCCGCTAACATTCGTGATGGCCAAGGTTTCAGAACCGTGGTCGGGCCGGCAGCAGAGACAGCTGGCCGCGATCTCAGAGTTTACTACCGATATTCAACATGTGTCGGGTAAACTGAATGTGGTGGCAGATTGCCTCTCGCGCGCTGTGGTGGCCCCAGTCTGCATGGGGATAGATTACGCAGCCATGGCCGCGAAGCAGATTAGCGATGCAGACGTGCGCATGCTCCAGTCTGGACCAACAGGGTTAAGGCTGGAGAGCAGGGTGCTGCAAGATGGCGGCCCCCCCCCTAATCTGCGATGTCTCCACGGGTCGCCCGCGTCTGGTGGTCCTGGTTGCGTGGCGCCGCCGCGTGTTTGAGTCGGTTCACACTCTGGCGCACCCAGGAGTGCGCGCGTCGGTCAAAATGGTGGGAGAGAAGTTTGTGTGGCCGAGCCTACGCAAACAAGTAAAAGAGTGGGCTGCAGCCTGCGTGGCGTGCCAACGAGCCAAGGTACACAGACACACGAAGGCTCCCTTGGAGCCGTTTCGTATCCCAGCTAAGAGGTTCGACCATGTTCACGTGGACCTCGTGGGCCCCCTCCCGCCATCTCAGGGGTGCACGCACCTCCTGACAGTGGTGGACTGCACCACGCGCTGGCCAGAAGCAGTCCCGCTGGCGGCAACCACATCCACAGACGTAGCGCGCGCTTTTTTAACAGCATGGGTGGCAAGTTTTGGAGTCCCGTCGGACATTACGTCCGACAGGGGCCCTCAATTTGTTTCCAAACTCTGGTCTGCGATGGCCCGCAGCCTGGGTGTTACAATTCACCGCACAACCGCGTACAACCCACAGGCCAATGGGTTATGCGAGCGTTTTCATAGATCACTGAAAGCAGCACTCAGGGCTTCATTGACGGATGCAAATTGGGTAGACAGGCTGCCGTGGGTTTTATTGGGGTTGCGCTCCGCGCCGAAAGAGGATCTGGAAGCTTCCCCATCAGAGCTCGTTTTTTTCGCAGCCCCTACGGCTGCCCGGGGAATTTCTGCCAGATAATCCCGCGCCGGACAGCTCCCCGTCTCAGCTTTTGCAGCGTAGTGCAAACACAGACACACTGCCGGGCCCTGCCCACCACAGTTTTCCGCGTGTTTTTGTGCCTAAAACTTTGAAGAGCGCGGAGTTTGTGTTTGTCAGACACGATGCCCACCGCCCTCCATTGCGCCCACCCTATGATGGACCGTTCAGAGTGTTGGAAACAGGGGATAAGCATTTTTTGCTAGACTTGGGGGGTAGGAGGGAAAAAATTGGCATAGACAGACTCAAACCCGCTTTCGTTGTGGCGGACGAGCAAGTGCTGTTGGCTAGGGCCCCTCTGCATGGAAGACCCCCACGGAGAGAGCCCCAGGGAAACGATTCATCAGAGCAGCCACATGGTCAGACCGAAGTGCCCCCCCCCCCAGTCACAGCCCACCCGCAGTCAGACACACTCCCAGCAGCCCCCCACCGGCACAGCAGCGCCACGGAGGCGGTAAACCCCAGTTACAGCAGATACGGGAGGAGACGGAAGCCCAAACAGCATGTGGACTGATATTCTATTGTTCTATCACAGCATGTGGACTGTTATTCTATTGTTCTATCTAAGATGCTGGGGGGGGGAGTTTAGCACCTTGAGAGAGCCAGATTATTTAGCATCTCAGACAAGAGACAGTGGATAAACATGGGAGAACAATGGGCAGGAGGTTCCTGGTGAGATAGCAGGAAGGAGTCAAGGACGAAGGGGGTTGAATGCAGTGTGATGCAAATGTCATGTTGTGTGTGGAGAAATGCCATGAAACTTAAGAGGAGAGTGCCTGCTTAAATGTTCAGTCTGTTCTTTGCTTGTGAGTTGTGAGTGTGTAATAAATCATCTGAAATGAATCTGCCTCTTCATTTACACACTCCACGAAGTAAACTATTCTGCTATATATGAGTGATGTACAGAGGAAAAAAAGAAAAGGATTTACTTTGCGGAAATAAAAAAACCCGCCAAGGATCAACACTTCCTATCTGGTCCATGTAATCTGACAGTAGCTTGGCTTTTTTGGAAAGGTTTATAGATTTAAGATTAGAACGGTCTAGTGTTGGATTTATGACACCGTTTAAATCTCCAGCAAAGATCAGTTGTTGTGAGTTCAGATCTGGAATTAATGAGATTATTTTCCTCATAAATTTATCATCATCCCAATTTGGGGCATAGATATTAACCAAAACCACAGGCTTATGGTTGAGGAGCCAAGAGACCATTACAAATCTTCCTTGTGGATCTGAGATGACAGCGTTTGCATTAAACTGGATTTTTTTTATGAATCAATATGGCAGTTCCACATATTTTAGAATTAACATTAGAATGGAATACATTACCCACCCACCCTTTTCTAAGTCTGACTTGATCTTTGACCCGCAGGTGGGTTTCCTGAAGAAATGCGACATCACATTTTAAGTACTTAAGATGATTGAATATTCTGATTCTTTTAACAGGTCCATTTAAACCTTTTACATTCCAACTAATGAATCGTATAGCAGCCCTCTTTGTAGCAATACCATGCTCCATGTTTAACTAAAAAGAGTGAATTGAAAAAGTAAAAAGTAAAAGTAGAAATGAAATAAGGCAACGATTGTGATAAAGTGTATAGCTTTGTTCGTTTCTTCTCTAAAGTGAACAAAGGCGGACGTATGTTGCAAAACTGTGGTGGTGTCCCCTTCCCTAACCCTGTCCTGCATACATGACAAAAACAGAACTGAAACTAAAACTAAGCCTATACTTGTCCCTCTCTCTGAGGCAAGCTGCAGGCTAAACACTATTTCCAAAAACTTCTGGTAATACATTCTCTTGATTCTTCTGCCCATGAAGGCTCCCAGCGACTGGTGATGTGTTAAAGGTAGAAACTAAGGTAGAAAGCGACTGGTGATGTGTTAAGGTAGAAACTAAATTAAATAGTAGAATAATATAAAGTCTATGAAACAGATGAGCATATATACATATACACATACACACATACTGTATATGTATATGAACATATACAAAGCAGAAACATTGAAGGGGAACAAAAGTGGTCTGTTTGGTGGAAGGATACGTACTTGTATACAACAAAGTACTGGCTAACCCAGCAATAGCATCAGTAAGTGTCCATATCTTGGGTCCAAGGACCGCTGGTTAACAAAGTAGATTAAATCGGTGAACGTACACGTCTTTGAGTTTCAGATGATTAATCATTTCTAGGCTGTACACACCAAAACTTGACAGATGTAGGCCTACTCCTTGCCGAACCTCTGAATTAGGAACTTCTGAGCTTCATCGGGTGAGCCGAAGGTGAGCACGTCGTCTCCGCAGATGACACGTAGCCGGGCTGGGTACAGCAGGTGAAATCTGACATTCCTCTGGTCTTTTTAGAGAGCGCTGTGCTGACATCCTGATAGACCCTCAGAGTGGCACCTTGGTATTTAAGTTTGTGATTTCTGGCCCAGCGCAGTGCAGCTTCTTTCTGTTGGAATTTGGAGAAGCACACCAAGAATGTGAAGGGGGATGATCTCTGGCCGGATCTGGAGGTTGGGGTCCGGTGGGCTCTCTCCAGTTCAGGCGGAGCATGAAAAACATCAGGACCCATAGCTTTATCAGTACCTTCGATATGAACTTTAGGGGGTCCTTGCCGTCCTCACTGCCTTCAGGGATATTTAATATATGGAGATTAGCTCTCCATGAGTGGTTCTTGAGGTCTCGATCTGGTCCAGAAGTGACTGGTTTTGGTTCTGGAGCGTTCTGATGGTGGACTCCGCTGCCGTTAACTGTTCAAAGTTGTCACCAGCTACAGACTCCACGGAGGTGAGACGGTTCTGAAAAGAGTTCATTGTTGTCTGTCGTGAGTCCAGTGAAGCTTGTAGTTGTTTAATGGCTTCTTGAATCAGGAAGGAGACATCTTCCTTGAGTGAGGTTCTCTGCTTTGCACATTCAGCTGACAGTTGGTCCATAGCCACTGCCGTACCTGGAGCTGGCTCCTCAGAGATTGTGGAAGTTTTTGCAGTTGTCAGACAGTTGTTAGTAAAAGATGCTAACTAGCTTCACTGCAGCACGTGTGGCCGGAGTTTGTCCGCTATTCGCTGATTTTGTGTTTGTAGAGTTGCTCATTTTATAAGGAATAGGCTTAACTAAATCAAGCAGTGATGAATATGTCGAAATTCTTGCAGAAAGATTGTTTTAAAAAGGAAGATAGCAAAAAATGAACTGGGAGCCTTCACCTGTGCGTCCTCTCCCTACATGTCACAACCCGAAGTCCCACGCAACCTTTTTTGATGATTTTACAAAGCTGCTGTCTATCATCTGTGTTGACTTTGACTGTGTTATTGGTGATTTTAACATCCATGTTGACAACCCTCAGGACAGAGGGACCAAAGAATCGTGTTGTGTCCTTGATAACTTTGGACTGACTCAGCATGCAACAGAAAAATACACAACAGAGAACAGAGTCTGGACTTGGTCATCTCCAAAGGTCTGAACATCTCTAAGGTTATGGTGACGGATGTTGCTCTGTCTGACTATTCTTGTGTTTTCTTTGAGAGTGTAGACGCTGGGTTAATCATCTCAGACTGGATGCAGAGGGTAAACAGACGAGGACAATAGGTATTGAGATGAGAGAGATTATGGTGAGGTAGCAGGAAGGAGTAGCTACGGGACAGTGGGGGGAGAATGGTTGAATGTATTGTGATGCAAGATGTCATGCAGATGTGAGATGGGCAGATGATATAAAAGGAGAGACCGTGGTGTATTGAAAGAATGCTTTTTCTGTGTATGACTGATGTGAGAGTGAATAAAGTCGTCTGCTGCATGAGTCTACCTCCGTTATTTGCACTCTTCATACTGGTGACCCTTGACGAATTATGGAACACGAGGCAAGAACCCCGGAGTTGGCCCAGACGGGAACCCCCAGCAACGCGACAAGCATCCCAGAGGCGGCCCGGACGGAAAGCCCCAGCAACGCGTGCGCTGTTTTGGTCAAACTACCGGACTTTTGGCTGCACGACCCACGGTCTTGGTTCCACCACACCGAGGCTCAGTTCGCCCTCCGGGGAATAACGGCAGACGACACCAAATATTACTATGTGGTCGCAGCGCTGGACGCTCGCACGTCTCAGCAAGTAGCGAGCCTGCTCCAACAGCCTCCAGCCCACTACAAATACGGGGCTCTCAAGGCCGCACTGACCCGGCGCTACACACTCTCGGACTGTGAGAGAGCAGAGAGGCTCCTGACGTGCTCCAAGTTAGGAGATGGGTCGGTGGTCAAACTGATGGAGAAGATGTTGGCGTTGATGGGCATGGACAACGGGCATTTTCTGTTTGCCCACCTTTTCCTCTGGAACCTCCCAACAGAGGCAAGAGCGGTCCTTGCTGATTCGCCGTTGCTGGCTGCGCGTGACTACCGTGCGCTAGCCCAGGAGGCAGATCGGATCATCCTCACCACCAGAGCCCTCACAGTGAACGTGGCGGCATCGGAAACCAGCGAGACGACCAGCGGAGGCAAGGAGCCGGCGACGGTAGCGGCAGCGGGGGCCAGGAAGGGGCAGAGAGACACGCTCTGCTTCTACCACCGCCGCTTTGGAGAGAACGCACGCAGATGTGTGCCACCGTGCCAATTCAAGCGTTCGGGAAACACCAAGGCCGGCAGTCAGTAGCAGCTGCGACCGCCGGTGAAGAGAATAAACTGCTCTACGTGACGGACTCGCACTAGGGGAGACGGTTCCTCGTAGACACCGGCTCCCAAAAGAGCCTGATCCTGCCGTCCTACGCTGACTGGCTAGCAGGAGTTAGCGGCCCCCAGCTGGTAGCTGTAAACGGCTTGGACATTAAGACTTTTTTTTTTTCCACAATATCTTTATTGAACCTTTTTTTTTTTTTTAACAAACATAATACAAACAATCAAACACTAACACTAAAGTACTACAAAAAAAAAAAAATGCACTAAAAACACCAACAACCACCAACAAAATCAAGTCTTCAACAATGCTCCTCTGTTTAGTCTAGACAATCCAATACATAAGTATACATATTATGTTCACCAGTTTGGAATTTACAAGGTCCACACACATCATTCACCTTCTTCTTCAAGAGTTATGTTTAAATTTTTTACATAATCAATAAAAGGTCTCCATATATTCTCAAACACAATTTCCTTTGATTTCAGTATATATGTTATTCTTTCTAATGGAAGGTTTGTTAACATCTGTCTTAACCACTGAGTCACATCTGGTCTATGAGTCTTTTTCCATAATAGTGCAATACATTTTTTGGCATTAAGCAAACTGAGGTCTATGAATGTTCTTTCACTTTTATTAAAATTATGCTTTTCTGGGTACAGACCCAACAAAAACAGTTTAGGATTCAATATGATTTGTTTTGAGATTATTTTTTCAATTGTTACCCTCACCTCTTCCCAAAACATTCTTATTAATCTACATTCCCATAAACAATGAAATAGGGTTCCTTTACTTTCCATGCATTTTGTGCATGTATCTGGTATATTTTTGTTATATCTATTTAACTCCTCCGGTGTAACATACATCCGCATTAGCCATTTGAAATGTATCAATTTAAGGCGTACATTTATTGATTTGGTTTGAGCTTCTGTACAAGCCAATTCCCATTGTTCCTCTGAAATTTCAATTTGCAGATCTTCTTTCCAGTAGTTTAATCTTTTCAGTGAATTTTCACTTGAAGATAGTGTCAATGAGTTATAAAACTCTGAAATAATACCCTTTCTTTTACTATCTTTCATCATCTTTTTTTCCAAGGATGAATAAATAGGTCGAGTGAGAGCTTTATTTTGATTTGATCGAATAAAGTTTCTAAGTTGAAGATATTTAAAAAAATGTGTTCTATTGAGATTAAATTTGATCCTCAGCTCTTCAAAAGACATTATGTTGTCTGCACATGGCAAATATAAATCCTGAATCTTTTGTATCCCTTTTAAATTCCATACTTTAAATACAGCGTCCGCTCTCCCTGGTTTAAAATATTGATTACCCCATATTGGACTAAATTGTGACAATAACTGTGGTTCTTTTAAATAGTTTTTAGCTTCACACCATATTTTGATCATATGCTTTACAAATGGATTTTTAACTTGTTTTTGTAATTTTTTTGCCGAATCTGAGTATATGAATATGGGAAGAGGTAAAGGTAAATTGTATGATTCCATTTCAGTCCAGTGAGGGAGATCATTTGATGAAAAATAATATGTCATAGACCTCAGTTGTGCCGACCAATAATACAACATAAAATTTGGACATTTCAGACCTCCACGATCAAATGGTAAATATAATAAAGACAAACGTAATCTAGCCCTCCTGTTGTTCCATATAAATTCCACTAACTTTTTTTTTATTCTTGAGAATAGATCTAAAGGTGGTGATAAGGGAATGTATTGAAATAAATAAAGTATTTTAGGTAAAATATTACTTTTAAGTATATTGATTCTCCCGATCATCGACATTGGTAGTGACATCCATCTCTGAGTTAACTCATTGATATCTGACATTAATGCTTCATAGTTGACACTGGCGACTGATTCTAGCTTAGGCATAATTTGGATTCCTAAATATTTAAACTGATTTACAACATTGAATTGATTTACCTCAGGGGCTGGGTAATTTCTCTGGGTCTCATTTAGCATTAATATTGAAGATTTAGTTTTATTTATTTTATATCCTGATATTTCCCCAAAATTCTTTATTAAATTCAACAAGGTTGGAATTGATTTTTTTAGATTCGACATAAACAAAATTATGTCATCGGCGTACAGGGAGATTTTATGTTCTGTTGGTCCAACTTTAATTCCATATATTTGTGAATGTAAACGTATCGCTATCGCTAAAGGTTCAATTGCCATAGTAAACAGTAAAGGTGAAAGTGGACAGCCTTGTCGACATCCTCTATTGATTTTTATTGGTTTTGAAATATTGTTATTTGTTAGGATTTCTGCTGTAGCATTATTGTATATTATTTGAACCCATTTTATGAAATTATTTCCAAGTCCAAACCTTTGTAGGACTTCAAAAAGAAAGGGCCATTCAACTCTATCAAAGGCCTTTTCGGCGTCCAATGATAGGAGAGCTGTATCCGGTGCTTCTTTATTAAAATAAATAATATTAAATAGTCTTCTTACATTATGGAAGCCTTGTCTACCCTTTATAAAGCCATTCTGATCTCGATTAATAATATTTGGTAAAATTTCTTGTATTCGTCTTGCTAAAATTTTACAGATTATCTTAAGGTCGGCGTTTAATAGGCTTATTGGTCTCATATTTTCACATTTATTAGAGGGCTTACCTGGTTTTGGCAGCAGTATAATTAAGGCATTATTTATGTATGATGGTAAATTATTATTTTGAAATGCTTCTAAAACCATTTCCAAAAAAGGTTTTATTAATTTATTCTTAAATTTTTTATAAAGGTCAACTGGAAGACCATCTGGTCCTGCACTTTTTCCTGATTTCATATTATCAATGGCTAGCCCAACTTCTTCTTGACTAATTTTAGACTCCAATATCTCCCTGTTTTCATTTGGAATACACGGTATAGATAGTTCGTTCAAAAACCCATTTAGTTTTGTTAAATCAGGTTCATTTTTGGTATCATATAATTTTTCATAGTAATCTCTAAAGGCTCTATTAATTTCTAAAGGATCTATAACTACCTGTCCGTTACTTATAATACTGGTAATTGGTGTTTTAATTTCCAATTGTTTAATCTGCCATGCTAATAATTTTCCTGATTTTTCACCTTGTTCATAAAAAGATTGTTTCAATCTTAGAAGACTCGAGGCAGCTCTATTCGCTGATTTTTTGTCGTATTCAGCTCTCAAAATCAGTAATTCATTCTCCAACCTTGGGTCGCTTCCTGCATACACTTTTTCCTGAAGACTTTTTATTTTATGTTCCAATTTAGCTCTCTCCTCTCGAGTCTTCTTAGATTTTGATCCTGTATAACTAATAATATGTCCCCTAATAAAAGCTTTGAAAGCCTCCCACTTTACACATGCTGATGTTTGTGTAGTATTGATGTCAAAGAACTCGTCTATCTGTTTTTCTATATACTTGACAAATTCCTCATCCTGAAGCCATTTATGCTGAAATTGCCATCTACCTGATTCCTTTGTCAATTTTTTATCTACATATATTAGACAACAGGGTGCATGATCAGAGATCACGATGTTATCATAAAAGCAGTTTTGAATCTTGGACCTTAATTCTGTGGAAATCAAAAAATAATCAATACGTGAGAATGTCTTGTAGGTACTGGAATAACAAGAATAGGCTTTAACTTGTGGTTTCATTTCTCTCCATATATCTAACAATCTCAATTCTTTCATAAAATGGTTAATAGTCATCCTGCATCCAATGTGCGTACAATCCAGTCCTGTTGATCTATCCACACCTGGATTCAATGTACAATTAAAATCCCCTGCTATTATATGTTGCCCTGTAAGTGATGATAAGATGAGAAATAAATTAGCAAAGAACTTCTGATCATCTATATTGGGACCATATAAGTTCACAAGATTTATATTTTCTAATAGCAAAGAACCTTGAATGATTACATATCTTCCAAATTTGTCTCCAATTACATTTTTCACTTGAAAAGGAACTGATTTATGTATGAGAGTCATAACTCCCCTGGCTCGGGATGAAAATGAAGAGGTGAATACACTTCCCTGCCATCTACTCCTAATTCTTTTAACATCCTCCTCTATCAGATGAGTTTCTTGTAAAAACACAATTCTTGAACCCATGTCCTTTATTTTATTCATAACTTGTTTAAGTTTTTTTAAATTTTGTAGACCTCTGCAATTCCATGAAGTTAAATTAAGATTAACACTTTGGTCCATGATCAATAGAGAGTTTGGGATTACCTTGCAGTGTAAACATGCTCATACAGAGAAGCAAAAACATGAGTGGTTGAACATTCATCCTACAAACTACACACAAACAAATTTCCCCTTCCCACACTTGTGGCAAACCCCCCAAAATCAAAAGAAAAATTCTGTCTCCCGATATAGCCATCGACCGTTCCACACCCACGGGGAACAGCCTAAGCCACTCCTTCTTCATCCTCCCAATCACCCTAACTCTACTGCTTTTAATGACGTAACATTAACTCTCCTCCGTAGTTTTCCAACTTAACTCCAAAATTTTTAACAACTTTGTATATCATAGTTTTTGTTTTTTTTGTTTGTTTTGTTTTTTTTGTTTTTTTAATATATAATACAATCTATATTTTGTAAACTTACTATTTACTTCAAGTCAGTCAGATGCCTGTGCAAATGCTTAATTATTCTACCTTATATTTTGTTCATGCTTAGCTTCCACCAGTCTCTTCTTCTTCTTTGATCTTCTTGATGAACTTCTGCGCCTCCTCTGGGGTCTTGAAGATGTGGGTTCTGCCCTCATACGTGGTCAGCAGTCTCGCAGGATAGATTACACCATGACGAATCCCAAGGTTGCGCAGCTCCTTACGTACAGGATCAAACTGCTTCCTCAATTGCTGGATTCCTGTGGCCAAATCTGGGTAGAACCGCACCTGCTGGTCCTGGTGTTTAATCTCTCCTTTAGCACGTGCAGCGTTGAAGATCTTCATCCTGTCTCTGTTGCTAAGAAACTTCAGAATTAAGGTCCTCGGCGGTCCCTTATCTCTCCGTGGGCCAATACGATGTGCTTTTTCCAGAACCACTGCTGATTGCAACTCCTCGCTGCCCAGCACCTCCGGAATCCACTTTTCCAGAAAGGAACATACGTCCCGACCTTCTGATTCCTCTGGAAGACCCACCAGCCTCAAATTATTCTGTCTCGACCGAGATTCCAAATCCAAAATATTATCTTCCAGAGATTTTTTTTTTTTTTTCCAAAGTGCGCACCTTTAATTGAAGACGGGTGACGTCATCTTCAGCACTAGCGAGACGGAGCTCCATCTGCGCCGTTCGTTCTACACAGTCACCCAATTCCTTTCTTATTCCTTCCAGCGCTGTCATAATCCCATCAAATCTAGAGGAAAAGTCCGCTCTCATTGAACTCATGGCAGCCATCAGCGCATCTGCGCCATTCCCCGCATATATCGCACCTTTGCCAGCCTCCTCCGCCATATATGGAGTTTTGTTTGCTGCGTCACAGACCTGAAAGTCCGTTAATTTGGACTGTTTCGGCGGCTCGCTTTTTCCTTTTCCTGGTTTTCCAGCCTTAGGCTTCGCCGACATATCCTCGCCCAAATGCTGGGATACGTTCTGTCCCAAATGAGAGAGTTATTTGCCGATTTTTTTCTCCAGGAGCAGAGCAGAGCGAGACACGTCCGTCCTACGTGGCAGCCATAACCGGAAGTGGACATTAAGACTTTTGGTGAGAGAACACTGACTTTATCCCTACACGGCTGTATGTACAAGTGGACTTTTGTTACAGCGGCATTGAGTTTCCCAGTCCTGGGAGCTGATTTTCTGTGTGCACACGGATTGCTAGTCAATGTTGCTAACAGATGCCTGGTTAATGCAATGTCTTTTGATTCTCTCCCCTGTACAGATAGAGGTTGCCGGGCCAATAACACAAGCCAACATCACAGTTCCAGGTGGTAAGTTCCACACACTGCTCACTCAGTTCTCAGCACTCACAGTCCCAACATTTTCGGCGGCCAGCACTAAACATGGGGTGGAACACTTTATCACCACCACTGGGCCGCCCGTTTTCACACGACCTCGGTGCCTGGACACAGCTAAACTGGCCATAGCGTGCGAGGAGTTTGCCAACTTGGAAAGGTTGGACATCATCAGGCGCTCAAACAGCCCATGGGCATCCCCACTACACATGGTCTCCAAGTCCGAGAGATGGTGGCGACCGTGCGGAGATTTCCGCAGGTTGAATAACGCCACAGCGCATGACTGCTACCCGATTCCCCATATTCAGGATTTTTCCGTTCACCTCGCCGGGGCACACATTTTTTCTAAAGTAGACCTGGTCTGTGGTTACCACCAGGTCCCAGTGCACGCGGAGGACATACCCATAACAGCTGTAATAACTCCATTTGGCTTGTTTGAATTTTGCCCTTTGGATTAAAAAGCGCGGCACAGACATTCCAACGCATGATGGATGCTGTGTTGCATGATCTGTCGTTTGTGTTTGTCGACCTGGATGATATCCTGGTGGCCAGCGCGTCCGAGGACAAACACATAACCCACCTCAGGACGGTTTTCCAGAGGTTGGAAGAGCACAGGTTAATAATCAACCTGGCAAAATGCCAGTTCGGCATGATGGGGAATGACTTTTTGGGGCACCGCATCTCACCGGAGGGAGCAATACCCTTGCCCGACAAAGTGCGCGCCGTGGCAAATTTTCCCTGGCCTCAGACGGTCAGGGTGCTGCAAGAGTTTTTGGAGATGGTTAACTTTTATAACCGGTTCCCCCCCCGCGCAGCTCAGCTCATGCAGTCATTGTACGGCGCGCTCAAGAAACGGAAACCGGCTGACAGAGTCGAATGGACTCCGGAGCGGGAGCAGGCATTTTCTGAGGTTAAAACAGCCCTGGCAAACGCCGCACTATTGGTGCACCCGCACCCAGAGGCCCGGATAGCACTCACTACCGACGCCTCAGACGTGGCCATAGGTGCCGTCGTGGAGCAACGCGTCGCTGGTTCTTGGCAGCCGCTTGCTTTTTTCAGCAGGGCTTTGCACGACAGTGAGCATAAATACAGCGTGTTCGACAGGGAGTTGCTGGCTCTCCACCTGGCCATACGTCACTTCCAGTTCTGGCTGGAAGGGCGCACTTCACCGCGTTCGTGGACCGCAAGCCGCTATGGCCAAGGTTTCAGAACCGTGGTTGGGCCGGCAGCAGAGACAGCTGGCCGTGATCTCAGAGTTTATGACCAATATTCAGCATGTGTCGGGTAAACTGAATGTGGTGGCAGACTGCTTCTTGCGCGCAGTAGTGGCCCCGGTCTGCGTAAGGATAGATTATACTGCCATGGCCGCAGAGCAGATTGGCGATGCGGACGTGTGCGTGCTCCAGTCTGGACCAATAGGGTTAAGGCTGGAGAGCAGAGTACTGCAAGATGGCAGCCCCCCCCCAATCTGCGACGTCTCCACAGGACGCCCATGCGCGGTGGTCCCAGTTGCTTGGCGCCGCCGAGTGTTTGAGTCAGTTCACGCTCTGGCGCACCCAGGAGTGCGTACGTCAGTCAAAATGGTGGGAGCGAAGTTTGTTTGGCCAGGCCTGCGTAAACAAGTGAAAGAGTGGGCTGCAGCCTGCGTAACATGCCAACGAGCCAAAGTACACAGACACATGAAGGCCCCTTTGGAGCCGTTTCGTATACCGGCTAAGAGGTTCGACCATGTTCACGTGGACTTCGTGGGCCCCCTCCCGCCATTGCAGGGGTGCACGCACCTTCTGACAGTGGTGGATTGCACCACATGCTGGCCAGAAGCAGTCCCGCTGGCGGCAACCGCGTTCGCGGATGTGGCGCGTGCTTTTTTGACGACATGGGTGGCACATTTTGACATCCCGTCAGACATAACGTCTGATAGGGGCCCGCAGTTTGTTTCCGACCTCTGGTCCGTGATGGCCCGTAGCCTGGGTGTTGCAATTCATTGCACAACCGCGTACAACCCGCAGGCCAATGGGTTATACGAGCGTTTCCATAGGTCACTGAAAGCAGCGCTCAGGGCTTCGCTGACGGATGCAAATTGGGTAGACCAGTTGCCATGGGTTTTGTTGGGGTTGCGTTCCGCACCAACAGAGGATTTGGAGGCTTCCCCGGTGGAGCTTGTTTTTTCTCAGCCACTGCGGCTCCCCGGGGAATTTTTGCCAGATAATCCCGCGCTGGACAACTGTCCGTCTCAGCGTTTGCAGCATAGCACAGATACAGGCACACTGCCGGGCCCGGCCCACCACTGTTTTCCACACGCTTTTGTGCCAAAAACTTTGAAGAACGCGGCGTTCGTGTTTGTCAGGCACGATACCCACCGCCCCCCATTGCACCCACCCTACGATGGCCTGTTCAGAGTGCTGGAACCAGGGGACAAACATTTTTTGTTAGACTTGGGGAGTCGTAGGGAGAAAATATGTATAGGCAGACTTAAGCCCGCCTTTGTGGTGGTGGACGAGCAAGTGATGTTGGCTCGGGCCCCTCGGCGTGGAAGAACCCCACGGAGAACTCCCCAGGTAAACAATTCATCAGAGCAGCCACACGGACAAGTTGAAGGTTCCCCCCCCCCTCGCCATTGCCCACCCGCAGACAGACACACCCCTAGGAGCTCCCCACCTCCACAGCAGTGCCGCGGAGGTGGAGAACCCCCGTTATAGCAGATACGGGAGGAGACTGAAGCCAAAAGGACGTGACGACTGAAACTCGGTCTGAGATTCTGGGGGGGGGGGGCGGTGTAGACACTGGGTTAATCATCTCAGACTGGATGCAGAGGGTAAACAGACGAGGACAATAGGTATTGAGATGAGAGAGATTATGGTGAGGTAGCAGGAAGGAGTAGCTACGGGACAGTGGGGGGAGAATGGTTGAATGTATTGTGATGCGAGATGTCATGCAGATGTGAGATGGGTAGATGATATAAAAGGAGAGACCCTGGTGTATTGAAAGAATGCTTTTTCTGTGTATGACTGATGTAAGAGTGAATAAAGTCGTCTGCTGCACAAGTCTGCGTCCGTTATTTGCACTCTCCACAAGAGTGCTATTAATGTCAACAGAAATATCCAGACAGAGGTCATCAAAAAGTGAGGGTGTGCTGGGAATGTCTGGCTGAGGCCCCTGTCGGGGAGGTCTTCAACTCCCACCTCCGGAAGAACTTCAATCACATTCCGAGGGAGTCTGGAAACATGGAGTCTGAATGGGCCATGTTCTCCACCTCTGTTGTTGAAGCGGCGGCCCAGAGCTGCGGCCGCAAGGTGGTCGGTGCATCTCGTGGTGGCAACCTCCAAACCAAGTGGTGGACACCAGTGGTGAGGGGGGCCATTAAGCTGAAGAAGGAGTCCTATCAGGCTTGGTTGGCTTGTAGGACTCCCGAAGCAGCTGAGGTGTACCGGCAGGCCAAGCGGAGTGCAGCTCGGGTGGTTGCTGAAGCAAAAACCCGGGTATGGGAGGAGTTCGGTGAGGCCATGGAACAAGACTTTCGGTCGGCCTCGAAGAGATTCTGGCAAACTGTCCGGCGGCTCAGGGGGGGAAAGCAGCTCCCTGTCCACACTGTGTATGGTGCGGATGGGACACTGCTGACTTCGACTGGGGATATCGTCGGGCGGTGGAAGGAATACTTTGAGGAGCTCCTCAATCCCACTGATACGCCTTCCACAGAGGAAGCAGGGTTTGGGGACGAGGGGGATGACTCGCCTATCACAGGGGCTGAGGTCGCCAAGGTGGTTAAAAATCTCCTTGGTGGCCGGGCCCCGGGGGTGGACGAGATTCGCCCTGAGTACCTCAAGGCCCTGGATGTTGTTGGGCTGTCATGGTTGACACGCCTCTGCAACATTGCGTGGAGGTCGGGGGCAGTGCCTTTGGCATGGCAAACCGGGGTGGTGGTTCCTCTCTTCAAAAAAGGGGACCGGAGGGTGTGCTCCAACTTTAGAGGGATCACACTCCTCAGCCTCCCTGGGAAGGTCTATGCCAAGGTACTGGAGAGGAGAGTCTGGCCGTTGGTCGAACCTCGGATTCAGGAGGAGCAATGTGGTTTTCGTCCTGGCCATGGCACATCGGACCAGCTCTTTACCCTCTCAAGAATTCTTGAGGGTTTGTGGGAGTTTGCCCAACCAGTTTACATGTGTTTTGTGGACTTGGAGAAGGCATTTGACCGCGTCCCTCGTGGTTTTTTGTGGGGGGTGCTTCGGGAGTATGGGGTATCGGGCTTGTTGTTACGAGCTATTCGGTCTCTGTACGACCGTTGTGAGAGTTTGGTTCGTATTGCCAACACTCGGTCGGAGTCATTCCCAGTGAGAGTTGGACTCCGCCAGGGCTGCCCTTTGTCACCGACCCTGTTCATAATTTTTATGGACAGGATTTCTAGGCACAGCCAGGGAATGGAGGGTGTCATGCTTGGTGACCACAGGATCTCATCTCTGTTGTTTGCAGATGATGTTGTCCTGTTGGCTTCATCCAGCAGTGACCTACAGCTCTTGCTGGGACGGTTTGCCGCTGAGTGTGAAGTGGCTGGGATGAGAATCAGCACCTCCAAGTCCGAGTCCATGGTCCTCAGCTGGAAAAAGGTGGATTGTCCTCTTTGGGTTGGGGACAGGCTCCTGCCCCAAGTGGAGGAGTTTAAGTATCTTGGGGTCTTGTTCACGAGTGAGGGGAAAATGGAGCGAGAGATTGACCGACGAATTGGAGCAGCATCTGCAGTGATGCGGACGTTGTACCGGTCTGTTGTGGTGAAGAGGGAGCTTAGTTCTAAGGCAAAGCTGTCGATTTACTGGTCAATCTACGTTCCTACTCTCACCTATGGTCATGAGCTTTGGGTAATGACCGAAAGAACGAGATCGCAGATACAAACGGCTGAAATGAGCTTTCTCTGTAGGATTGCTGGACTCACCCTCAGAGATAGGGTGAGGAGCTCAGTCATCCGGGAGAGGCTCAGAGTAGAACCGCTGCTCCTCCACATTGAAAGGAGTCAGTTGAGGTGGTATGGGCATCTGATTAGGATGCCTCCTGGACGCCTCCCACTTGAGGTGTTTCAGGCACGTCCCACTGGGAGGAGACCCCGGGACAGACCCAGGACTCGGTGGAGAGACTATGTCTCCCAGCTGGTCTGGGAACGCCTTGGTATCCTCTCTGAAGAGCTGGAGCAGGTGGCTGGGGAGAGGGAAGTCTGGGCTTCTCTGCTTGAACTGCTGCCTCCGCGACCCGGACCTCCGGAAAAGCGGTAGAAGATGGATGGATGGATGGATTGAGGTCATCAAAAAACGGTACATCAGTGATAATACCAGTGAAACATTCATCCTGTGGGGCACATATATGCACATATGTACGTATATGACTGCATGATTCATACATATACCACCTTAGGCTTCACATCTGAGATGGAACAAAGGACTGAGCCGCTCTGGAGATAACATGAGGGTGTGAAAGTTTAGTCTTTGGCATGCAAAGAGACAGCCTTGGGAGATTTCGCCCAGAGGCCAGAGACTGGGAGGTGGAGTGTGTTAAGATCGGGGGGAAGTTACATTGTGACTGGGATTAAGTACCATGTGACTGTATGTTTGATGTCCTGGGTATAAAAGGGACAGATGTTGGAAGATTCACCTTCTTATCTGTTTTTGGATGATGTTGGAGAATGTGAATAAATCTGACTTGAGAAATAAGCTCAGCCTCATCTTTCCCCATTCTCCACACTGGTGACCCTATGACAGGGGTCGGGAACCTTTTTGGCTGAGAGAGCCATGAACACCACATATTTTTAAATGTAATTCCGTGAGAGCCATACAATATGTTTAAAACTAAAAATACAAGTAAATGTGTGCATTTTATGTAATTTCAACACTTTTAAAGTACAATAAGTCTCTGAATTCTTTTTAATAACATTGTTATGCTGTTGCTAATCAATGATGAGTATTTCTTACCATTAATGCGACTTCTGGTGCTGCATGGTTTTGCTGATGGCTTTGTAGTCTGGTTGATACGTGGTGAGGTTAAGCTTCATGCAGGCGTTGAGACTTCCATCCGTTAAACGTGATCGTAGGTTGGTCTTAATGTTCTTTAGATGTGAGAAAGACTGCTCACATGCATACGTAGAGCCAAACATTGTCAGTACAGCAATACTCATACGCTGCAGTGTGTGGTATGTGACGGGAAGCGCATTCCAAGTTTTGACAATCAGCTGGTCTGCGGGTTGAAGTTTTTTCATTTCTGCCCACTTGTGTTGGCTCGCCAACTCTGCTTGCTGTCGTGCAAGTCTTTCCAAATCTTTATTCAGTGACTTGAACTTATTCACCCACATGTCTGAGGCCTTCAGGTCAGCAGCTTGTAGCTCAAAATCTCTGACGGAGACACCGGGGATGTAACTTAGGTCAGCGCTGTCCACTGCACACTCGTGTGGATGGGTGATGAACTTAAAAAGACGAGTGCGCTCGCGAAATTCTCCAAAGTGCGCTTTGAATGACTGCAGGAGATTAGATGTGAAGCCTGTTAGCTGCTGAAGATCAGGATGTTGAGCAGGGTCACTTGCTGTGCATGCATCTTTAAACTCTCCCAGTTTTTCAAAGTGTAGTAAACGACCTGTTTCAATGTCGGCGATGAAGAGTTCTACCTTGTTTTCAAATGCAAACACTGCTTGTTGCAGGGATAAGATTGTATTTCCAACGCCTTGCATTTTCACATTGAGCTGGTTTAGATGTTCAGTCATGTCCACGAGATAGTAGAACTTCAGGAGCCACTCAGTGTCAGCTAACTCGGGATGCTCGACATTTTTCATTTTAAGAAAAGTCCGGATTTCGCTCAGACAAGCCGCAAAACGGCTGAGCACCTTCCCCCTTGACAACCAACGCACGTTGCTGTGCAGAAGCAGACCAGGATAATTATTCCCAACTTCATCCAGCAGTGTTTTAAACTGGCAATCATTTAAAGCTCGGGCAACAATAAAGTTGACCACCCGAACGACCAGCGACATCACCTCACCAAGCTGCTCGCCACACATCTGAGCACAAAGCGCCTCCTGATGTAGGATGCAGTGAAAACTTAGGATGTGTCTCTTTTCATGTTCACGAAGAAGCGCTACGAATCCTCTGTTTTTCCCCACCATGCACGGAGCACCATCAGTGCACACCGAAACAAGTTTATCCATCGGTAGATTTTTTTCTTTAGCGAACTCAGTGAAGGACTTGAATAAATCCTCCCCTCTTGTCCCTTTCATAGGCAAAACAGCAAGACTTTCTTCATGTAGTGTGTCACCGACAACATACCTTGCAATCACGCTGAACTGGGATAAATTGCTTATGTCTGTTGATTCATCCAAAGCGAGAGAAAAAAACAGTGCCGCATTTATGTCCTTCACTTGCATTGCCTCAGTTTGATTTGACATCATGATGGTACAATCGTGAACAGTTCTTGCCGACAGAGGCATGTCTTTTATCCGTTTAATTATCTTGTCTTTATCCGAAAAGTCGTCAAAAAGTTCATTGGCAACATCAAGCATGAATGCTTTGGCATACTCCCCATCTGTAAATGGCTTTCCGTTTCTCACAATTGCTAAAGCGCCAGCAAAGCTAGCCGAATTCCAGTCACCTTGTTGGGTCCAAACACGGAGTTGCTGCTGACTAGCTTGCACTCTTGATAGTAGCTCTTGACATGCTTTCTTCCTGCTGTCCCCCGCAGGATATTTCGATGCAAATGTAGTATGGCGTGTGTCGAAGTGCTGCTTTATATTTGACCGTTTCATAGATGCAATTTTATCATTGCATATTAGACACACTGAACCTGCTCTCTCCACAAAGGCAAATTCCTCTGTCCATTCCTGCTGAAAAGTACGATACTCCTCATCTCTTTTTCTTTTAGCCATCTTCTCAAAAGGGTTTCTAAAATTAGTTAGCTGACAACGTGATTAAAACGAGGGAAGTTTACTCACGACAAGCCGTTGTGCGGACCCTTTTGCACATGCGCACATCGGCCGCTATTTTCGACAGCAAAATGCGGCAACCCCACTTGAACTTGAACCTTATAATTAAAGATTTGTCTGCGAGCCAGATGCAGCCATCAAAAGAGCCACATCTGGCTCGCGAGCCATAGGTTCCCGACCCCTGCCCTATGACGTATCATGAGCAGAAGTAATTCCCCCGAGCCGGACTCGTCAGGAGCCAGCCAGGCGAACGCAGCCACAGTCAAGCTACCAGACTTCTGGCAAGACAACCCGTGCTCCTGGTTCCACTTGGCCGAGGCACAGTTTGCCCTCCGGGGGATAACGGTAGATGACACCAAATTCTACCACGTTATTTCCAAACTCGACAACCGCACGGCTCGATATGTGCAGAGCTTTTTGGAGCGCCCATCGGCCAACGACAAATACAGCGGGTTGAAGGCTGCGCTCATCCAGCGTTTCACTCCCTCAGTCCAGGAGAGAGCGGAGAGACTTCTGGCCCTGAATGACTTGGGAGATGGCACGCCCGTCGACCTGATGGAAGACATGCTGAGGCTGAGGGGCTCAGACGGTGACGACTTCCTCTTCACCCACATTTTCCTGAGAACCCTACCGTCGGCCACGAGAGCGACCCTGGCTGGTTCACCGTTGATGGCCCAGCGGGACTTCGCGCGCTGGCCCAGGAGGCACAACGGATTCTCAACGCCAGCAGACAGCGCGCAGCCACCACAGCAGCGACGGAGCTCGGCACGACGGCCGGAGACGACAGGGGGCCAGAGGCGGCGGTAGCAGGTCCACCGACAACGGCGGCGGCGAGGGCCCGGGATCGCGGAGGAGACGACCTCTGTTTCTACCATCGCCGCTTCGCAGAAAGGGCACGCAAATGTATACCACCATGCCAGTTCAGGAGCTCGGGAAACGCCAAGACCGGGGGTCGATAGCAGCTGCGGCCCTCGGGGAGGAGAACAAGCTGCTCTACTTGACGGATGCGTGATCGGGGAGGCAGTTCCTCGTGGACACAGGCTCCCAAGTGAGTTTCATCATGCCTACATACGCCGACCGGCTGGCGAGTCCCGAAAGTCACGGAGCGTCAGCAGCGAACGGCTCGAGGATTAAGACCTTCGGTGAGAAGACTCTGCTTCTGTCCCTACACGGCCGTACATTTGAGTGGACTTTTGTTATAGCTGCAGTGAACTTCAATATGTTAGGGGCTGATTTTCTGTGCTCACATGGTTTGTTGGTTGATCTTGCTAATAGGCGCCTGGTTAATGCACTTTCTTTTTATTCTATTCCCTGTGCAGCCCGAGTGACCCCGCCCACAGCACAAGCCAACGTCGCAACGGCAGGGGGTAAGTTCCACACACTACTCACCCAGTTCCCAGCACTCACGGTTCCCACATTTTCAGCAGCTGTCGCTAAACACGGAGTGGAACACTTTATTACTACCACCGGACTGCCCGTTTTTGCAAAAGCTCGGCGCTTGGAGGCAGCTAAACTGTCCATAGCGCGCGAGGAGTTCGCCAGCCTTGAAAAGTTGGGCATCATCAGACGTTCGAAGAGCCCATGGGCTTCCCCGCTTCACATGGTCCCTAAAGCTGACGGCTCATGGCGTCCTTGCGGAGATTTCCACAGGCTGAACAACGCTACAGCACACGACCGCTACCCAATCCCGCATATCCAAGATTTTTCCGTTCATTTGGCAGGGGCGCGCATTTTTTCTAAGATAGACTTGGTCCGTGGGTACCATCAAGTCCCAGTACGTGCTGAGGACATCCCCAAAACAGCGGTAATAACTCCGTTTGGCCTTTTTGAGTTTTTGCGCATGCCATTTGGGCTTAAAGGCGTTGCGCAGACGTTCCAGCGCATGATGGACGCGGTGTTGCGTGATCTCCCCTTCGTGTTCGTCTACCTGGACGACATCTTGGTAGCCAGCACGTCCGAAGACGAACACGAAAATCACCTCACGGCAGTTTTCCGGAGGTTGGGGGAGCACGGGTTAATAATCAACCCAGCGAAGTGTCAGTTCGGGGTGACGCAGATTGATTTTTTAGGGCATCGCATCTCTCCAGAAGGAACCGTTCCTCTGCCTGACAAAGTGCGCGCAGTAACAAATTTTCCCCAGCCACAAACGGTCAAAGCGTTACAGGAGTTTTTGGGAATGGTAAATTTTTATAACCGTTTCCTCCCCCGCGCAGCGCAGCTCATGCAACCATTGTATGCCGCGCTAAAAAAACAAAAACCCACAAGCAAAATCGAATGGTCTCCTGAGCGAGAGCGAGCATTCGCGGAGGTCAAAACAGCCCTGGCAAACGCTGCGTTGTTAGCACATCCAGACCCCATGGCCCGCATAGCGCTCACTACTGACGCATCAGATGTGGCCATAGGAGCGGTCGTAGAGCAGCAGGTCGCCGGGGCTTGGCAGCCGCTCGCCTTTTTCAGCAGGACATTGCGCGATAGTGAGCGAAAATACAGCGTATTCGACAGGGAGTTGTTAGTTCTCCACTTAGCCATTCGCCACTTCCAGTTCTGGCTGGAGGGACGCCATTTCGTCGCGCTCGTTGACCACAAGCCGCTTATTTTCGCAATGGCTAAAGTTTCAGAACCGTGGTCGGGCCAGCAGCAGAGGCAGCTGGCTGCAATCTCAGAGTTTACTACCAATATTCAGAACGTAGCGGGTAAACTTAATGTGGTGGCAGACTGTCTCTTGCGCGCTGTAGCGGCCCCAGTCCACGTAGGGGTAGATTGTGCAACCATGGCCGCGGAGCAGGCTAGCGACGCGGAAGTGCGCGCCGCCGCAGTCCGCACAGGGATAGATTATGCAACCATGGCAACAGCTCCTCAGCGCGGCAGACCCCCTAAGGAGCATTCATCAGGACACCCACAGGGATTGACTAACAGTTCTAATCCTCAGGCAGCAGCTCCCCAGCAGGAGGGCGCCGCGAGAGTGATAAAGCCCGCTTACAGCAGATATGGGAGGCGACTGAGGCCCAAGCGACATGTGGACTGATGTGTAATAATTTTACCATGACTTGCAGACTGTTATTACGTTTGTTCCATCTTAGACGTTTGGGGGGGGGTCATGTGGGGCACATATATGCACATATGTATATGACTACATGATTCATATGTATACCACCTTAGGCTTCACATCTGAGACGGAACAAAGGACTGAGCCGCTCTGGAGATAACACGAGGGTGTGAAAGTTTAGTCTTTGGCATGCAAAGAGACAGCCTTGGGGGATTTCGCCCAGCGGCCAGAGACTGGGAGGTGGAGTGTGTTAAGATCGGGGGGAAGTTACATTGTGACTGGGATTAAGTACCATGTGACTGTATGTTTGATGTCCTGGTTATAAAAGGGACAGATGTTGGAAGATTCACCTTCTTATCTGTTTTTGGATGATGTTGGAGAATGTGAATAAATCTGACTTGAGAAATAAACTCAGCCTCATCTTTCCCCATTCTCCCCAATCCAAGCTTTCTCTTCCTCACCCCCCCCCCCCCCTTCAGTAAATGAGCTTGTGGAAAATTTCAATGGTAAAATCACAAATATTACACTGGTCAACACCAAATTTATCGTCTAAGTTTTTTTTAGCTGATTTAGGACAATTTTGATGTGCTGATCCAAAAATCACATTGGTTTTGCTCAATCAGGGCAACTTTTTGAACTATGACCACATGTTTTTTACATTTTTGTTTACATGTACGGGTATTTTCGCTTTATATGATGCAAAATTCTTTTTAATTTCTTGAAATTCTCTGAATTTTGAACAATGATGACATAACATTCAATTTACATGTACTTACTGTTGTGTCCATAGTTGGGTAAAAGCAACACACAAGTAATACAGTTTACGGAGCTTTATTACATTGAGGGTCATACACATAAAAAGGCTTACGGCACTCGCCTGCTTGCCAGGTGGCTCCCGCGACAAAAGAGGCAGAGCCTCGTCCGCCCACTTCCTTTATACCTCAGGCGGCGTCACCACCGGAAACCGGTAGTAGCCACCCTGGTCTAGTCCATGACCAACCCAGCCGCCATCTTTGTAATACAGCCTATTCACATACACAACATTTCCCCCCACTTCAAAAAAATGGCAAGCGCACAGATAGCCCTCCCCAATTTGCTTCCCGACTCACACGCTAAAGCAAAACAATTACAGAAACAGCCTATCCATGCACACAACTAAACTGGGGGGCCAGGTAGACTACCAGCACCCCCACACGGCTGGGCGGATTATTCTGTCGCCAATCATACAAACAAAGCTGTGTACCTAAAAATAAAATAATCCCGGAACAGCTCCATATAAAACATAAAAAACTACAAAACACATAACAACTACTGGCGGCCTCCCCGCCCCAACACTCACCCCCACAACGGGTACATCACAATGTATTAAACGTTGGGTATGTAAATATGAATGAATAAAAACCTGAAACGGGATAAACACATCCCACCACCCCATACTTGGGCATACAATTAACACATTAATAACATTCAATTCCATCAAACTACTATCTTTGAGCCAATAAAAATCCCACATTTATAATTCAGGCCCTCTTCAACTAAAATTTAATTCCCACGTGCTACAAAACACCCTACTTCTCACGTTACTCTTTTTTTAAAATTTAAATCGGGGTACCATACCAGCAGTAAATAAACATATCAGGACTGGAGCAAAAGCACACAGAAAATAAAGACATCACATCACTCTCAGTCCTTAGACTGGTCCTTCTCTAGTCGCCTCCGTCTTTTGACCTCAGGGCTCCCACTGCGCCGCTTCTTCTCCTCCACTCGGTGCAACTTGTTCGGATGCTTCCGGGTCTGGTCAGACAAGCGCAGATATCCGTCACTCTGAGCAGCCTCCACCCGGAACTGTCTCCTCTCATCGCACTGCTCGCGCAAACCACGATCACCTCTCATCCGGGCCTCAACCCTGGGTTGCACCATGTTGCCACCCCGCAGGGAAGCCTGTGTCCTCTTTTCCCAGTGATTTTGGCTCTGACTGGTCTCTACCAACGATCCGGTCGACTCGTAGACCTGGTCCGTGTTATCCATGGCAGACTGTCTCTGGTTGTCCCACTGCTTGCGTGGACTGTGATCCCGTCGTACTCGAGCGTTAACCTTGGTCTTCGAGGGAGCCCTCTTCCTTTTATCCAGATCACCAATCCTGCGACAGGCCTCCGTCACCGATCGCTCCGGCTTGCAGGCTTGTTTCGGTCTCCTCTTGGCAGGCCGTCGCTGGGAGCACTTTACAATCACCATGCTCCGTAGTCTAGCCCCTTTTTCTTCCAGCGTTGGCGCCTCGTCCTGACAAGCCTCATCGGGGATCCCGGCGTGCAGTCTGGCACCCTCATTCAGGGCAGCCTGCATAAAGGCATCGGGTCCAGCCCGAGACGGCTCCGCACGGCGCGGCGTGTGCTGTCCCTCTGTCACTTTGTCCAACCAGTCTGAATCCCACATCTCAGCACCCTCCACGACTGGGACAGGCCGGCCTTCCACATAGCCCAAAATAGCCAACCTGTTCTGTCCATAACCATAATACTCATCACACAGCCTCCTAATCTGGCGGTGGGGAAACAATCTCTCCATGGTCGTCAGGTTCAGGATGGAAATAACCGCTCCAGTATCCACCAAAAATGGAACCTCGATGCCATCTAGTGCAGCCGATCCTCCTTATCATCTCTGGGGAGACCGCATGCACCACTGTCGGAGTCTTCCGCGCAGCACCTGGTTCACTCCTACGGCTCCTGCATACGAAGTTGTCGCACACCCTGGCAAAATGGTTAAAAACACCGCACTTGCCACAACGTTCTCCTTTCTCTGGGCACACCCTGGACTTACAACGGTGAACAGTGGACCCACACCCATAATACTTTGGCTTAACTGGGGCAGACCTTATCCTGACCACAGAGGCAAAATCTTCCTCTCTGCATTCGCCATCACAAGGGTCCCAAAACAGTGCCTTAGCACAAGACTCATCCTCACCCAGAAAAGCCCCTTCAGGAGGGCCTCTCACGATGGTCTTTGCTGCCTCGAACCGCTGGGCAAGCTCGATAGCTGTGGCCAGTGTCAACTCTCTTGGATACTCCAACAGTCTAGACCGGACCGCTGTACAGCGAACATGCTCCGCTAGATGGTCCCAAATCATCACCTCCCCCAGGCATCTGAAACCACACCCCCTCGCCAGCCTTCGGAGCTCGTCAATGAACGTCGTCACTGGCTCTCCCAAACGCTGGTGGCGCTGTCGAAATTGGATGTGCCAGACCGTGACACTCTCCTGAGCGCATAAATGGCACGCCATCAACTCCACAACACCAATGAAGCTATCAGCTCCCCCAGGCTCTCGAACACTCTCCGCTCCTCGGTACCCAACTCATGGATTTACATACCCTTCGCGCGAAGCCTCTCATGCTCGCTGAAGTTCAAAACCACAAGGTAGTTGATAAAAGCAGTGAACCAATGAGGCCACGACATGGGTGGCCTGCCCGGGGCCTCCAAAAACAGCCGAAACTCAGCAGCTGTGGGCACCCAGCACAATGCAGACTGATAATATTCACTCTCAGCAGGGATTTGCATTTTACATTTTCAACGGCCATCGCTAAACACGGGGTGGAGCACTTTATCACCACCACTGGGCCGCCTGTTTTCGCACAAACTCAGCGCTTGGACGCAGCTAAACTGGCCATAGCACGCGAGGAGTTTGCCAACCTGGAAAGGTTGGGCATCATCAGGCGATCGAACAGCCCATGGGCATCCCCGCTACACATGGTCCCTAAGGCTGAGGGGTCGTGGCGACCGTGTGGCAATTTCCGCAGGTTGAATCACGCCACAGCACACGACCACTACCCGATTCCCCACATTCAGGATTTTTCCGTTCACCTCGCCGGAGCATGCATTTTTTCTAAAATAGACCTGGTCCACGGTTACCACCAGGTCCCAGTGCGCGTGGAGGACATACCCAAAACAGCGGTAATAACTCCGTTTGGCTTGTTTGAGTTTCTGCGCATGCCATTCAGATTAAAAGGAGCGGCACAGACATTCCAGCGCATGATGGACACGGTGCTGCGCGATCTCCTGTTTGTGTTCATCTACCTGGATGATATCCTGGTAGCCAGTGCGTCCGAAGACGAACACGTAACCCACCTCAGGACGGTTTTCCAGAGGTTGGAGGAGCATGGGTTAATAATCAACCCGGCGAAGTGCTAGTTTGGCGTGACGGGGATTGATTTTTTTGGGGCACCGCGTCTCACCGGAGGGAGCGATACCCTTGCCCGACAAAGTGCGCGCAGTGGCGAACTTTCCCCGGCCTCAGACGGTCAGGGCACTGCAGGAATTTTTGGGGATGGTTAACTTTTATAACCGTTTCCTCCCCCGCGCAGCTCAACTCATGCAGCCATTGTACGCCGCGTTCAAGAGACGGAAACCCGCGGATGGAGTCGAATGGACTCCGGAGCGAGAGCAAGTGTTCTCTGAGGTTAAAGCAGCCCTGGCAAACGCCGCACTGTTGGCGCACCCAGACCCGGCAGCCTGGATAGCGCTCACTACCGATGCCTCGGACGTGGCCATGGGGCCGTCGTGGCGCAACGTGTCGCCGGTTCTTGGCAGCCGCTCGCTTTTTTCAGCAGGGCTTCGCGCAACAGGGAGCGTAAATACAGCGCGTTCGACAGAGAGTTGCTGGCTCTCCATCTGGCCATACGCCACTTCCAGTTCTGGCTGGAAGGGCGCAGCTTCACCGCGTTCGTGGACCACAAGCTGCTGACGTTCGCGATGGCCAAGGTTTCGGAACCATGGTCAGGCTGGCAGCAGAGACAGCTGGCCGTGATCTCTGAGTTTACGACCGATATTCAGCATGTGTCGGGTAAACTGAATGTAGTGGCGGACTGCCTCTCGCGTGTGGTTGTGGCCCCGGTCTGCGTAGGGATAGATTATACAGCCATGGCCACAGAGCAGATTAGCGATACGGATGTGCACGAGCTCCAGTCTGGACCAACAGGGTTAAGGCTGGAGAGCAGGGTACTGCAAGATGGCAGCCCTCCCCAATCTGCGACGTCTCCACGGGACGCCCGCACCACAATGCCCACAATGACACACGATGCCCACCACCCGCCATTGCGCCCACCCTATGATGGCCCGTTCAGAGTGCTGGAAACAGGGGACAAGCATTTTTTGCTAGACTTGGTGGGGCGTCGGGAGAAAATATGCATAGACAGACTTAAGCCCACCTTTGTAGTGGCGGACGAGCAAGTGCTGCTGGCCCGGGCCCCTCGGCGTGGAAGACCCCCACGGAGAACTCCCCAGGCAAACGATTCACCAGGACAACCACACGGGCAGAGCGAAGTCCCCCCCCCCCCGCTTTGGCCCACCCGCAGTCAGACACACGTCCAGCAGCCCCCCGCCGGCACAGAGACCCCCGTTACAGCAGATATGGGAGGAGACTGAAGCCCAAAAGACGTGGTGACTGAAAACTCTGACTGGGGGTGGTGGTGTGGCAATGCATATTGTAGAGGAGTCAGCAGACAGCGTCTCAGTCAGGAGGCAGTGATTAAACATCAGTCAGGAGGCAGTGATTAAACATAAGGAGAAACCTGGCCTGGCTGGGTCATTGCTTTTCTGTGTATGAATGATGTGAGAGTGCTAATAAAACTTTGTCTTGTGGAAATGTGAAAATGACGAGGCAGAGTTTATCTCTCGAGTCAGTTTATTCACATCTTCCAACATCACAAAGCAGAATAAAAGAGAACGACAAAGGGAACTCTTGTCCTTAAATACCAGGACTCTTACAGTTAACAGGTCACATGTCTCACAAAACCATTGCATTATAAAGACAGCAACAATGCATCCTCTCTGCATGATATCACACCACTATCTACAATGCATCCCCTCATTAATCCTTTAATTATGTCCCACAGTCTCAAGCTTTGCATACCAAAGCTAACTCTCCTGCAGCTTCCTGTAATAACCACAGAAGCTCTGCCCTTGCTCTGGTCTAAAATGTGAGTCCAAAAGCAGGTCACGAATGTGTGTCCCCACACAAAGCCCCCCCCAGCATTTTAGAACAAACAAGGAAAAACAACATGCATGCCGTGATAGTATCAATACACATTAGTCCACCAGCTGTCTGGGCTTCCGTCTCCTGCCGTATCTGCTGTAGCTGGGGTTGGACGTCTCCGCGGGGCTGTCACGCTGGAGGTTTGCCGTCTGGGGGTGGGAACCTTTGTCAGCACCTGTGGGGGTTCTGGGGAAACATTACTCTGTGAAGCCCTCCGCGGGGGTCTGCCTCGCCACGGGGCCCTCGCCAACAGCACTTGCTCATCTGCCACCACAAAAGCGGGTTTGAGTCTGTTTATGCCAACTTTCTCTTCCCTACCCCTCAAATCTAGCAAAAACTGCTTGTCCCCTGTTTCCAGCACTCTGAAGGGTCCGTCATACGGCAGTCGCAGCGGGGTTCGGTGCGCATCGTGTCTGACAAAAACAAACTCTGCGTTCTTCAAAGTTTTAGGCACAAAAACGCGCGGAAAACTGTGGTGCGCGGGGCCAGGCAGCGTGTTTGATTCTATGTCACTCCGCAACAGCTGAGACGGGGAGGTGTCTGGCGCAGGGTTATCTGGGAGAAACTCCCCAGGGAGCCGGAGTGGCTGCGCAAACACGAGCTCTGCTGGGGAGGCTTCTAAGTCCTCTTTAGGCGCAGAACGCAACCCCAACAACACCCACGGTAATTTGTCTACCCAATTTGCACCCGTCAGTGACGCCCTGAGAGCTGCTTTCAATGACCTATGAAAACGTTTGCATAACCCGTTAGCCGGTGGATTGTACGCGGTTGTGCGGTGAATTGTGACACCCAGGCTGCGGGCCATTGTCGATCAAAGCTCGGAAACAAATTGAGGGCCTCTGTCGGACGTAACATCCAATGGAACGCCGAATCGCGCCACCCAAGCTGTTAAAAATGCACGCGCAACCTCCTCGGCTGTGGTTGATGCCAGCGGGACCACTTCAGGCCAGCGCGTGGTGCGGTCCACCATTGTGAGAAGGTGTGTGCACCCTTGTGACAGTGGGAGGGGGCCCACGAGGTCCACATGAACGTGGTCGAACCTCTTGGCCGGAATGTGAAACAGCTTCAAAGGAGCTCTCGTGTGCCTGTGTACTTTGGCTCGTTGACACACCGTGCAGGCTGCAGCCCACTCTTTCACTTGCTTGCAGAGGCTCGGCCACACAAATTTTTCTCCTACCATTTTTTTTTTTTTTTGTAACTTAAGATTTTTATTCATTTTTCATTATATATATTGCATTCAGATCACAGTCTACATTTAAAAAAAAAAAAAAAAAAAAAGGGGCTAGAGTAAAAAAGAAAAAGGAAAAAAAAAAAAAAAAAAAAAAAAAAAAAGGGGGGGGGACAAATGTTGGAGCATCAAGTTTTTAGTTTCCATCTCTTAATTCTTCTGGTTTTTCCAGCGTCGTTGGTTATTCTTTCAATATCTGTCTCGTTGTTGCACTTTGTAGTTGTCATATCCGGCTCTAGGGAGCCGGGCAATCAGAGCCAGAGACAAGCCAGTGAGTCGAGATGTTTTATTCTGGGTAAGGGATAAGGGATGAGGAGAGCACAGACACTCATACAGACGTACATTCTCAGGCTGCACAGCGCAGGGGTAGGTAGCTCGTACCGGACGTGGGGGTAACAAGACGTGCATACTCACAGCGGGATACAAACACCGGAATGCTGCAAGGGGAGTAGAGGCTGACACCAGACGAAGGGGCTTCAGCCTAGCAGTGCTTATGTCGCAGCCCCGAGTCATCGAGGCTGCTCCTATTTATCCTCATTGGCAGCGCCCCAGCTGATGAAGACTAATTGGCCCCAGCCGTCCATAATGCTGCCAGCTGGGGGCCAGCTGAGACGCTGCTCAATGGGAGGCAGGGATGAGGGAAAACATGGGCTCAGTGCCGAGACGGCATCTCAACCCATGGTGACAGAGCCCCTCCCTCAAGGTCGGGCTCCTGAACGACCAGGAACATCCCAGCCCCCCCCCCCCCCCCCCCCACCTAGGGTGGGAGGAAGGGAGGCGGACCGGAGGGGAAGAAGCCAAGGGAAGGACAACACCAATGGGGCAATGTAGGGTAGCGGGAAAGAAAAACCCAAATACAATACTGACAAAACAGAATAATTAACCCAGGTACAGATGGGGAGAAGAACTGGGTCAGCACGCCGGTTACATACTACCCAGAGAGTACCAACCATGCGTGACCCAGAGCAAGAAAAAAAAAGAACCACCAAAAAGGTACAGGGCAAAAAATGCTGAGTATGGTCAAATAAAGGGAAAACACAATACACAGCACCAATATAAGTACATACACACAGTCACCAAGAAAAGTGAAGGTGACTGGAACAAATGGACAATTACAGAGCATGGTGTTACGGAAAACAAGGCACATGACTCTATAATGAACCAACAGGGCATAAAAAAGAAATACTGAGTGCAGGCAAAGAAAAACCCACACACATGAATATATAAATACCCACAGTCACCTAAAGAAATGAAAGTGACTGGAATGAATGGGCAACTGCAGAGTATGGTCTGAAAGGGAACAAAACATAACTCTACAATGCAAAAACGAGACTAAAAACATGGTACAAAAAATAAAATGCTGGGTACGAGGGAAGGAAAACGCACAGCACTATAAATACACATCCACCAACAGGACAGACATTACACCCAAGTGACCTTAATAACGATAAAAGAAAAAGTGACACCCGAGGTGTATGGCAGGCAGAGTCCAAAAATAGCCGAGATGGCTCCGGAGATCTCCCCGCCCATTGTCCAGCTGGCGAATCAGGGGAAGAGAAATGTTCGGACGGCGAACTCTGGACCCAGATCCCAGGAATCCAGTCCAACGACTGCCGAACCAGGCCGCCCAAAGGCAAACACAGACCAGTGGGGGGAAACCAGATCGCCGAACCGAAAGTTTTGCGGGTCGGGTCGTCGACCCGCATCACTCAACCACCAGGACCGTTGAGACGGACGAAGGGTCAGAGCGGATCCCGGTGGAAGAGGCTCAGGGGAGAGCCGATGACGAGGGCGGCGGGCCTCAGGGAAACGGCCACCTCCTCACCGGACCTGGACAACACTGGGGCAGCACCCACGTCGGACCCCGATCGGGCCTCAGGCGAACCCACGTTGGACCCCGATTGGGTCTCGGGCGAACCCACGTTGGACACTGCACCAGAACCGACCTCCAACGTTGAACCCGGACCCTCCAGCACCACGAGGAACAGCAACTCCTCGCCGGTGACCCTGGAAGAAGGCTCAGAAGAGAAAACAGAACCGGGATCAGGATCACCGGCAGCGCCAGAACCCGGCGAGACGAGCTCAGACGCAGCGGGCGGCTGCACCCTGCTCGTCTCCCCTGGAGATAGGCTGAAGTGCTCAAAGATAAAAAGAGAGAAAAGAAAGGAGAGCACTCGCCTGATCTCGGGTTCTGACGCCGTCCAGGACTGCGAAGATCCAGGATCCGTCGTCAGGAGGTCGTTGTCAGGCTCCCATCTAGCCGCGTCGGGCCCCGCAGCCAGCACGATGGTCAGCGCAGCTTGAGATCCCTCCAGCTCAGGTAACCCCGCCGACGACCCACTCGGCGTGAAGCCAGAAGAATCTCGTCCCGCTGGACCGAACCGCTCCTCCGTGGAGACCCAGGGACGCTCAGTCGTCAGCGTAGACTCCACGCAGCAGTCAGTCCCCCTCCTCCGTCCGCAATGTAGCTGCGGAACCACAGGCCCTCTCCATATCCCACCACGTTGACCCGGAGCCGGGGACCGCTCGGCGGAGAGAGACACAGAGGATGCGGGATTAGGCATACAGGTTACAGCAGGTGGGGAGAGTTCAGGGAGCTGCGAACCCTGAACTTCTCCTCCAGGGATGTGACAGAGCAAATCATTAAGCAGGTGTGAAAAAACAATGACTTGCCTGCCCCCTGGAGGTTGAGTATCGCCTGCTGTCGTGGATTCTGCTTCTTCCTCTCCCCGCCCGGCGATAACGGAGGACCCCCCGGGAATTCGTCTGAGGATCGCTCGCGTTGTCTCCAGCAGAGAGCTCACCAGGCCGGGATTCCAGGCACACACAGCGGTCAGGAAGCGCGTCGAGGAGGAGGGGGAAACAGCCGGGGTGAGCCAGCCCGAATGTCCAGGAATGACAGCGGGGGAACGAGGCTCAGGGGACGAGGCTGTAGAATCTCCACACTGACGAGGCGAAGGGATGACAGCTGCGTGGGAGGAACGGTCCTGACGATGACCCAGAACTGGATCCGGACGAGGTTCGTGCAGAGGTGACTCGGCGATGTGACGACGACTACTCCCAGGGGACGAAGCGAGGGGGAAACCCAGGATTCGCCGCTCCAGATCGGAGATCGAGACGAGGGAGGCGTCGAGCACGGGAAAGCTTCGTAGCCCTGAAGTCCTCACCATCAATCTCACTGCCGCCGCCACATGCCTGAAGGTGGTGACAGGAAACACAGTAGAGCTCGCGACAGCCACTCGACCCCGGACATAACTGCTGTCAGCTGCGGCTCCTTGAAGGGAATCCCGAGTGACGTGACGCAGGTCGGGGGAAGTCCTCTGGTTGGCGCGAACTCCCGGACTGGAATAGCGGCAGGAACGGGACTCCGAAGCGGGGAAAGACGTCGCCCACTTCGACTCCCTGCCGGGATTTCCATCCACCCCGTGGAGCTTCTCTTGCTGTGTACCTGCAGCGTCTATCCTGGCACTGTCCTCCAGATGGTACAGAGAGTGAGGGTGACAGTCCAGGAGTTCCTCAGCACGGCCCGGATGCCAGCGTCTCGCGTTGGAGGCGTCGTGCAGGGTGAAGAACGTCCCGTCGACAGCCTCCGAGATGGACCTCAGCTCGTCGCCCTGGCGCCGGAAGTGACTCCTGGGAAACGGCATGCTAGCAGCGCTGACACCCGGACAGAAAGGTACATTTCCACAGCGACTCACGGCCGCCGGCAACTCTTCTGGCTGCGACATACTGTCATATCCGGCTCTAGGGAGCCGGGCAATCAGAGCCAGGGACAAGCCAGTGAGTCGAGATGTTTTATTCTGGGTAAGGGATAAGGGATGAGGAGAGCACAGACACTCATACAGACGTACATTCTCAGGCTGCACAGCGCAGGGGTAGGTAGCTCGTACCGGACGTGGGGGTAACAAGACGTGCATACTCACAGCGGGATACAAACACCGGAATGCTGCAAGGGGAGTTGAGGCTGACACCAGACGAAGGGGCTTCAGCCTAGCAGTGCTTATGTCGCAGCCCCGAGTCATCGAGGCTGCTCCTATTTATCCTCATTGGCAGCGCCCCAGCTGATGAAGACTAATTGGCCCCAGCCGTCCATAATGCTGCCAGCTGGGGGCCAGCTGAGACGCTGCTCAATGGGAGGCAGGGATGAGGGAAAACATGGGCTCAGTGCCGAGACGGCATCTCAACCCATGGTGACAGTAGTGTGTCCATTTCCGCCATTTTTTTTCCCATAGTCCTTCTTGCATTCTTTGTCGATATGTTAGTTTTTCCATCATACGTATGTCCTCAATAATGTCAGTCCATTGCTCTTGGTCAGGAAGAACTTCTGATCGCCATTTTTTTGTGATTGTTTTTTTACATGCAATCAACAAGATTTTAACTAGATATCTGTCCTCCGCCTGTATAACATTGTCTCTTTTAAGATCACATAGGTACATCAAGTTACAGTTCATTGGTATATTATATCCTAATATCCTCTGTATTGTCACATGTATAGATTTCCAGAATGATGAGATTTTGCAGCATTTCCAAAACATATGCGAGTGGTCTGCATTTTGGGCCCCACATCCCCTCCAGCATAAAGATTGGGTATTTGTATACTTTCCTTGAATCTGTGGTGTAATGAAAAAGCGAATCAGGTTTTTCCATCCAAATTCCCTCCATGTTCTTGAATTTGTTGATGTGTGTTGTGTTTTCCATATTTCCTGCCAGCTTTCTTCTGTTATGTTTAAATTGAGCTCTTTCTCCCATTTCTCCTTTATATAGTTACTTGAATGGTTGTTTGCCATAAGTTTCTGATATAGCTTTGAAATAATTCTTGTTTTATTTCCTGTATATGAGCTTAAAATGAATTGTATAATCTCGCTCACATCTGTTTGGAGGTTATGCCTAATCTTCTTCATATAATAGTCTCTCATCTGCAGATATCTGAAGAATTCCGATCTTTCTAGTTTAAATTTTCTCCTGATGTTTACAAAGCTCCCGAGATCTTTTTTTCCGATATTGCCCCATGCTGTGATTCCCTTGTTCACCAGATTTTTGTATCCCCTATCTTGTTTTGCCGGTTCAAACTGACTGTCAAATGCTACCCATTTCAATAGTTTTATGTCTTCCTTTATATTATACTTTTGTACTATTTTATACCACAGTTCTAAAGTAAATTTAGTGATTGGGTCTATTTGTTTGATTTGCTTATATGCATCTTTATCTCCTATTATGCTTTGTACTGGGAGTCCCTCAATTTCCTTTTCCATTTCTTTCCATTTTGCCTCATATCCCTCGTCGCACCAACATATGATATATCTTATTTGTGCTGAGTAGTAATATTCCTTTAGACTCGGTAGGCCCATGCCTCCTTTCTCTTTTGGTAATTGGAGAGTTTTATATTTCACTCTTGGTTTTTTACCTCCCCAAACAAATCTCGATATCATCCTGTCCCACTTTGAGAATTGGGCATCTGGAATCTCTGTTGGTAGAGCCTGGAAGAGGTAAAGTAATCTAGGTTGTATGCTGATTTTGACTGTCTCAATTTTTGAATTCAGATCCATATTTAAGATTGACCATCTATCAATATCTTTTTTTATTTCTTGTTCCAACCTATCATAGTTTGCTTTATAGATTTTGCTTAGATCTTTAGGTATGTTCACTCCAAGGTATTTTATTTCTTTTTGTTTCCAGTTTAGTTTGATCTTATCAGTTATCTGGTTTAGAGGGTTATAGTGGAATGTCAGTATTTGTGTTTTTGTTATGTTTATCTTGTATCCTGATAATTTTCCAAAATTTTCTATCAAGTTCATCATTTCCATTATTGATTCATCTGGTTGTTCAAGGTAAACTATAATATCGTCTGCAAATAGCCCAATCTTGTGTTCTGCCCCCTTTATTGTTACACCTTTTAATTTCTTATTTTGTCGTATCGCTTGAGCCAGTGGCTCTATGAACAGAGCAAACAAGGTGGGCGATAAGCAGCATCCCTGCCTAGTTGATCTTTGTATATTTACTTTGTCTGTTAAGCTACCGTTTATCTTGATTCTTGCCACAGGTTCTTGATACAGCGTCCTTATGCATTGTACTGATTTTTCGTTAAATCCAAAGCGTTCCAGCACACTATATAGGAATTTCCAGTTAACCCTGTCAAATGCTTTTTCTGCGTCTAAACTCATTATTACTGCGCTTTTCTTTTCTTTATGTATTTGATTAATTATATGTATTGTTCTCCTGATATTGTCATGTGTTTGGCGTCCCTCTATGAAACCAGTTTGATCATCTTCTATCAATTCCGTCAAGAATGTCTTTATTCGTTTACATATAATTGTTGTATATATTTTATAATCTACATTTAATAAAGAGATTGGTCTATAGTTTCCGCATTGTTCTTTATCTTTCCCTGGTTTTAAAATAACTGAAATGATTGCTTCGTTCCATGATGGAGGTATTTTGTTGTTGTTCAGCGTCCAATTAAATGACTTTAGGAGCTGTGGCATGAGTTCTTCTATAAACAGTTTATAAAACTCAGAGGGGTATCCATCACTACCTGGTGATTTACCATTTTTAAGTGACTTAATCACATCTCTAATCTCTTGTGTTGTTATTTCTGCTGTTAGCTTTCCATTTTGTTGATTTCCTATTGATGGCAAGTCCAATGTGTATAGAAATTTTTTGATATCTTTAGTATTTGTTTCTTCAGGTTGCGAGTATAGTTCTTGGTAGAAATTATGGAATATTTCTTCGATGTTTTCTGGGTTAACTGTGGTTTTATTTGTGGTGGGGTCTTTAATCTTATATACATTATTCATTGTTTGTTGTTTTCTTAACCGTTTTGCCAGCAGTTTTGTGGCTTTTGGTCCCGTTTCATAATATTTTTGCTTTAGATATCTATTTTTCCTTTCAATTTCATCCATTTGTGTTTCTTTTATCTTTATTTTTTCTTCTTTAATTTCTTGATATATTTTTGGGTCATTTGTGCTTTGATGTTTATGTTCTAATTCCCTCAGTCTCTCACATCTTTGTTCATATGCTTCCAGTTTAGTCTTATTTGCTTTTCCTGTTTCAACAATTAATTTACCTCTTAACACGGCTTTTAGTGCATCCCATAGTATTGTTGGGTCCACTTCTTCATTGTCATTCTCTTGGATATATTCATTTATGTTTACTTTTATTCTTTCTTTCATTTTCTCATCATTTAACAGTCCTACATTAAGTTTCCATGTTGTTTGTCGTTTTCTATTGTTTAAATTTATTTCCATGTATATAGGGTTATGATCTGATATTTCTGCCCCTCCAATCCAACAATTTCTCACCCTGTGTCTGTCACCTTCATTCATAAAGAAGTAATCTATTCTAGAGTGTACTTTATGGGCTGCTGAATAATGTGTATAGTCTTTTTCGAGTGGGTGCAGGTCCCTCCAAATGTCTACCATACCCATTTCTGCCAGTGAGGTTCTTATGAACTTTGTTACATGTTTTTTTGTCTTCTTAACACTTGTTGTATCAACTTCATGATCCATGACAGCATTTAAGTCTCCTCCACAAATTAGGACTCCTTCACTGTGTGTTGCTATGAGATCAAACAGATGTTGAAAAAAACCCTTGTCACTTTCTGGTGGGGCATAGATGTTCACTAATGTGATCTGCATTCCATCTATGCTACCCTTTATTATTACATACCTGCCTTCTTTATCCTGGATTTCCTGTTCACATTCAAATTGTATTTTATTTGAGATTAGTATCATAACCCCCCTTTTAGTTCCTCCCTTAAATGAACTGTAGTAGGAGTTCTTATAGCCAAATCTCTTTAGTTTCTCATGTTCTGTCTTGCTCAAATGTGTCTCTTGCATAAATATAATTTCGGCTTTTTCTTTCTTGAATTTTCTTATTATTCTTTCCCTTTTAACAGGTGAGTTCAGACCATTCACGTTTAGTGTTATTATCTTAAGATTTTTACCCATATTCATGTTTTTCCATTTTTTTAACCTGTGCTCCTAGCCCCTTTAACAACAAAAATAACACATATTTATATAAAAACACATTAAAAAATCTCGACCTCCGTACTTTGGGCCTTTCTTCTGCCCACTGGTCCCTGTTGGTGGGTGGAGGGATTGTCCTCACCGAGTGTAGGGCCCTCCCTAGACCTGTATTTACTATCCAAGAAATAGTCATTAGTCTAGAAATGTCCAACAAATATCACTTAAACCTCTCCTAGCCGTCTGTTTCTCTTTTACCTTGTCTTCTTGGCCTTCATTTCTTCTGTGTCTTTCTTAATCTTTGTTATAATCTAGGCTTTCAGTTGAAAGCCTTGTAGTCTTTCCTGGGCCCGCTGCGCCACGTCTCCCCCCGTCTTTTGCCGTTCACTCGCCTCCACTCCGGCTGTCGTGATGCGTTCAGGGCCGCCGCTGCTCCTACCGTTTCCTCCGGCACGTACACCTCAAGGCCCCGCTCCATCATGTCCTGCGCTGCCTCTCTGGCTGTGTTGTAGGTTCTTACGCCGTTCTCCCAATGAATCCTCATCTTCGTTAGCGGCGTTTGGAATCTAATTTTTTTTTCTTTCAGCGTTTTTTTAATGTTGGCATATTTCTTCCGCTGCTGCACAATTTCTGCCGGGTAGTCATGATCAAAGAATATCTGCTTGTCGCCGATTCGTATCTTTTTTTTCCACGCTCGTGTCAGGATTCTTTCCTTTACATCATATTTCAGAAAGTTTACCACAACTGACCTGGGTGTAGAGCGTGGGTTCGGGTTCTGTGCCGAGGCTCTGTGCGCTCGTTGAATCTGCAGATCCGCTTCGCTGGGCAGTTCCAGCTCTTTTTTTAAGAACTGATCCATGAATTTCGTCATCGAGTTGCCTTCAATGCCCTCCGGGATCCCGAAGATGCGTATATTGCCCCGTCTGGACCTGCTCTCCAAGTCGGTTACTTTCTCCTGCATCCTCTGCATTTGTGCCGTCAGGGTTTGCAGCTGTTCGCTTGCCTCGCTATTCCAATCTTCCAGCTCTGATATTCGGGCCTGCGCTTCTGTCATACACGCCCGCTGGGAGCGCAGCTCCTCCATGTTTTCTGCTAGCTTGCGCTCCATTTCTCTTCGGAGGCCCATAATTTCCTCCTTAATCTCTTTTTTCAGCTCCTCCTTAAGAGCCGCTAAATCCTGTTGTAGCTGCCGTTTGAAGTCTCTCAACTCTTTACCCAAACTGGCGATGCCAGTGTTCATGGTATCGAGTGTGTCCTCCATTTTGTCTGCTGCGGTCACCTCGTTTTTTTGAGCCCCGTGTTCAGCGGTTTCTCCTGCGTTGTTGAAGAGGAATTCTTTAATTTTACTCTGCTTTTGTCCTTGTGCCCGGCTCCTTCGTGTTTTCATCCCTTAGTTTATTGATCCGCTTATGTCGAGTTGGCCATTTACCGATGATTTTTAATCCGGCTAGGGAGAGCTCTCTGTTTAAGCGTTATGACTCTCCGCCATCTTCCCGGAAGTCCTTCTCCTACCATTTTGACCGACGCGTGCACTCCCGGGTGCGCCAAAGAATGAATCGAGTCAAAAACGCGGCGGCGCCACGCAGCTGGTACTACTGGTCGCGTCCGACCCGTGGAGACATCGCAGATTAGGGGGGGCATACCGTCTTGCAGCACCCTGTTCTCCAGCCTTAACCCTGTTGGTCCAGACTGGAGCGCGCGCACGTCCGCGTCACTACCCTGCTCCGCGGCCATGGCTGCGTAATCTATTCCCACGCTGACTGGGGCCGCTACGGCGCGCGAGAGGCAGTCTGCCACTACATTGAGTTTGCCCGCCACATGTTGGATATCAGTGGTAAACTCTGATATCGCGGCCAGCTGTCTCTGCTGCCGGCCTGACCACGGTTCGGAAACCTTGGCCATCGCGAATGTGAGCGGTTTGTGGTCAACGAACGCGGTGAAAGAGTGTCCCTCCAGCCAGAACTGAAAGTGGCGAATGGCCAAATGGAGAGCGAGCAGCTCCCTGTCGAACGCGCTGTATTTATGTTCGCTATCGCGCAAGGTCCTGCTGAAAAAAGCGAGGGGCTGCCAAACCCCGGCTACATGTTGCTCCACGCATGCCCCTATGGCCACCTCTGAAGCGTCAGTGGTGAGCGCTATGCGGGCAGTTGGGTCTGGGTGTGCCAACAACGCAGCCCTTGCCAAAGCTGCTTTCACCTCCGAGAACGCTTGGTCCCGCTCCGGGGACCACTCGACCTTATCTGCGGGTTTCTTTTTTTTGAGCGCGGCATACAGCGGCTGCATGAGTTGCGCCGCGCGGGGGAGAAAACGGTTATAAAAATTCACCATTCCCAAAAACTCCTGCAACGCCCTGACCGTCTGTGGCCGGGGAAAATCTGCCACCGCGCGCACTTTATCAGGAAGCGGAACTGCTCCTTCGGGGGACACACGGTGTCCTAAAAAATCGATCTGCGCCACCCCGAACTGACACTTCGCTGGGTTGATTATTAACCCGTGATCTCCCAACCTTTGGAAAACTGTGGCCAGGTGTTTTTCGTGTTCGTCTTCGGACGCGTTGGCTACTAAAATATCGTCCAAGTAGACGAACACGAAAGGGAGATCGCGAAGCACCGCGTCCATCATGCATTGGAACGTCTGAGCAGCCCCTTTAAGTCCGAATGGCATGTGTAAAAACTCGAAGAGGCCAAACGGAGTTATTACTGCTGTTTTGGGTATGTCCTCAGTGCGCACTGGGACTTGGTGGTAACCGCGGACCAAGTCTATTTTAGAAAAAACGCGCGCCCCTGCCAAATGAACGGAAAAATCTTGGATATGCGGGATTGGGTAGCGGTCATGAGCTGTAGCGTTGTTTAACCTGCGGAAATTCCCACAAGGTCGCCATGATCCGTCGGCTTTCGGGACCATGTGCAGCGGGGAAACCCACGTACTGTTTGAACGTCTGATAATGCCCAACCTCTCCAGGTTGGCGAATTCCTCGCGCGCTATGGCTAGTTTAGCTGCATCCAAGCGCCGAGCTTTTGCAAAAACGGGCGGTCCGGTAGTGGTAATAAAATGCTCCACCCCATGCTTAGCAACTGTTGCCGAAAATGTGGGGACCGTGAGAGCTGGGAACTGAGTGAGCAGTGTGTGGAACTTACCGCTTGCAGCTGTGACGTTGGCTTGTGCTGTAGGCGGGGACACTCGTGCTGTGCAGGGGATAGAATCAAAAGAAAGTGCGTTAACCAAGCGCCTGTTAGCGAGATCAACCAACAAACCATGTGAGCACTGAAAATCAGCCCCCAACATATTGAAATTTACTGCTGCTACAACAAAAGTCCACTCAAATGTACGGCCGTGTAGGACTTCCGGGAAGATGGCGGAGAGACATAACACTTAAATAGAGAGCTCTCCCTAGCCGGATTAAAAATCATCGGTAAATGGCCAACTCGACATAAGCGGATCAATAAACTAAGGGATGAAAACACGAAGGAGCCGGGCACAAGGACAAAAGCAGGGTAAAATTAAAGAATTCCTCTTCAACAACGCAGGAGAAACCGCTGAACACGAGGCCCAAAAAAACGAGGTGACTGCAGCAGAGAAAATGGAGGACGCAAAACTCGATACCATGAACACTGGCATCGCCAGTTTGGGTAAAGAGTTGAGAGACTTCAAGCGGCAGCTACAGCAGGATTTAGCGGCTCTTAAGGAGGAGCTGAAAAAAGAGATTAAGGAGGAAATTATGGGCCTCCGAAGAGAAATGGAGCACAAGCTAGCAGAAAACATGGAGGAGCTGCGCTCTCAGCGGGCGTGTATGACAGAAGCACAGGCCCGAATATCGGAGCTGGAAGATTGGAAGAGCGAGGCAAGCGAACAGCTACAGACCCTGACGGCACAAACGCAGAGGATGCAGGAGAAAATAACCGACTTGGAGAGCAGGTCCAGACGGGGCAATATACGCATCTTTGGGATCCCGGAGGGCATTGAAGGCAACTCGATGACGAAATTCATGGATCAGTTCTTAAAAAAAGAGCTGGAGCTGCCCGGTGAAGCGGATCTGCAGATTCAACGAGCGCACAGAGCCTCGGCACAAAACCCGAAGCCAAACTCTCCACCCAGGTCAGTTGTGGTAAACTTTCTGAAATATGACATAAAGGAAAGAATCCTGACACAAGCGTGGAAAAAAAAGATACGAATCGGCGACAAACAGATATTCTTTGATCATGACTACCCGACAGAAATTGTGCAGCAGCGGAAGAAATATGCCAACATTAAAAAAACGCTGAAAGAGAAAAAAATTAGATTCCAAACGCCGCTAACGAAGATGAGGATTCATTGGGAGGACGGCGTAAAAACCTACAACACGGCCAGAGAGGCAGCGCGGGACATGATGGAGCGGGGCCTTGTGGTGAGCGTGCCGGAGGAAGCGGCTGGAGCAGCGGCGGCCCTGAACGCATCACGACAGCCGGAGTGGAGGCGAGTGAACGGCAGAAGAAGGGGGAGAGACGTGGAGCAGCGGGCCCAGGAAAAACTACAAGGCTTTCAACTGAAAGCCTAGATCATAACAAAGATTAAGAAAGGCACAGAAGAAATGAAGGCCAAGAAGACAAGGTAAAAGAGAAACAGACGGCTAGGAGAGGTTTAAGTGATATTTGTTGGACATTTCTAGACTAATGACTATTACTTGGATAGTAACTAGAGGTCTAGGGAGGGCCCTTCACTCTGTGAGGACATTCCCCCCACCCACCAACAGGGACCAGTGGGCAGAAGAAAGGCCCAAAGTACGGAGGTCGAGATTTTTTAATGTGTTTTTATATAAATATGTGTTATTTTTGTTGTTAAAGGGGCTAGGAGCACAAGTTAAAAAAATGGAAAAACATGAATATGGGTAAAAATCTTAAGATAATGACACTAAACGTGAATGGTCTGAACTCACCTGTTAAAAGGGAAAGAATAATAAGAAAATTCAAGAAGGAAAAAGCCGAAATTATATTTATGCAAGAGACACATTTGAGCAAGACACAACATGTGAAACTAAAGAGATTTGGCTATAAGAACTCCTACTACAGTTCATTTAAGGGAGGAACTAAAAGGGGGGTTATGATACTAATTTCAAATAAAATACAATTTGAATGTGAACAGGAAATCCAGGATAAAGAAGGCAGGTATGTAATAATAAAGGGAAGAATAGATGGTATGCAGATCACATTAGTGAACATCTATGCCCCACCAGAAAGTGACAAGGGTTTTTTTCAACATCTGTTTGATCTCATAGCAACACACAGTGAAGGAGTCCTAATTTGTGGAGGAGACTTAAATGCTGTCATGGATCATGAAGTTGATACAACAAGTGTTAAGAAGACAAAAAAACATGTAACAAAGTTCATAAGAACCTCACTGGCAGAAATGGGTATGGTAGACATTTGGAGGGACCTGCACCCACTCGAAAAAGACTATACACATTATTCAGCAGCCCATAAAGTACACTCTAGAATAGATTACTTCCTTATGAATGAAGGTGACAGACACAGGGTGAGAAACTGTTGGATTGGAGGGGCAGAAATATCAGATCATAATCCTATATACATGGAAATATATTTAAACAATAGAAAACGACAAACAACATGGAAACTTAATGTAGGACTGTTAAATGATGATAAAATGAAAGAAAGAATAAAAGTAAACATAAACAAGTATATCCAAGAGAATGACAATGAAGAAGTGGACCCAACAATACTATGGGATGCACTAAAAGCCGTGTTAAGAGGTAAATTAATTGTTGAAACAGGAAAAGCAAATAAGACTAAACTGGAAGCATATGAACAAAGATGTGAGAGACTGAGGGAATTAGAACGTAAACATCAAAGCACAAATGACCCAAAAATATATCAAGAAATTAAAGAAGAAAAAATAAAGATAAAAGAAACACAAATGGATGAAATTGAAAGGAAAAATAGATATCTAAAGCAAAAATATTATGAAACGGGACCAAAAGCCACAAAACTGCTGGCAAAACGGTTAAGAAAACAACAAACAATGAATAATGTATACAAGATTAACACTAGAAGTCCCAGAGAGGGGCCATTTGGCCTTTTTGGCTAGAAAACCCATAGGGGGACCATCAAGTGGCCACAAGAGGGCTAATGTCTGGGACTTCTATTAAAGACCCCACCACAAATAAAACCACAGTTAACCCAGAAAACATCGAAGAAATATTCCATAATTTCTACCAAGAACTATACTCGCAACCTGAAGAAACAAATACTAAAGATATTAAAAAATTTCTATGCACATTGGACTTGCCATCAATAGGAAATCAACAAAATGAAAAGCTAACAGCAGAAATAACAACACAAGAGATTAGAGATGTGATTAAGTCACTCAAAAACGGTAAATCACCAGGTAGTGATGGATACCCCTCTGAGTTTTATAAACTGTTTATAGAAGAACTCACGCCACAGCTCCTGAAGTCATTTAATTGGATGTTGAACAACAACAAAATACCTCCATCATGGAACGAAGCTATTATTTCAGTTATTTTAAAGCCAGGGAAAGATAGAGAACAATGCGGAAACTATAGACCAATCTCTTTATTAAATGTGGATTATAAAATATATACAACAATTATATGTAAACGAATAAAGACATTCTTGACGGAATTGATAGAAGATGATCAAACTGGTTTCATAGAGGGACGCCAAACACATGACAATATCAGGAGAACAATACATATAATTAATCAAATACATAAAGAAAAGAAAAGCGCAGTAATAATGAGTTTAGACGCAGAAAAAGCATTTGACAGGGTTAACTGGAAATTCCTATATAGTGTGCTGGAACACTTTGGATTTAACGAAAAATCAGTACAATGCATAAGGACGCTGTATCAAGAACCTGTAGCAAGAATCAAGATAAACGGTAGCTTAACAGACAAAGTAAATATACAAAGATCAACTAGGCAGGGATACTGCTTATCGCCCACCTTGTTTGCTCTGTTCATAGAGCCACTGGCTCAAGCGATACGACAAAATAAGAAATTAAAAGGTGTAACAATAAAGGGGGCGGAACACAAGATTGGGCTAGTTGCAGACGATATTATAGTTTACCTTGAACAACCAGATGAATCAATAATGGAAATGATGAACTTGATAGAAAATTTTGGAAAATTATCAGGATACAAGATAAACATAACAAAAACACAAATACTGACATTCCACTATAACCCTCTAAACCAGATAACTGATAAGATCAAACTAAACTGGAAACAAAAAGAAATAAAATACCTTGGAGTGAACATACCCAAAGATCTAAGCAAAATCTATAAAGCAAACTATGATAGGTTGGAACAAGAAATAAAAAAAGATATTGATAGATGGTCAATCTTAAATATGGATCTGAATTCAAAAATTGAGACAGTCAAAATCAGCATACAACCTAGATTACTTTACCTCTTCCAGGCTCTACCAACAGAGATTCCAGATGCCCAGTTCTCAAAGTGGGACAGGATGATATCGAGATTTGTTTGGGGAGGTAAAAAGCCAAGAGTGAAATATAAAACTCTCCAGTTACCAAAAGAGAAAGGAGGCATGGGCCTACCGAGTCTAAAGGAATACAGTATTACTACTCAGCACAAATAAGATATATCATATGTTGGTGCGACGAGGGATATGAGGCAAAATGGAAAGAAATGGAAAAGGAAATTGAGGGACTCCCAGTACAAAGCATAATAGGAGATAAAGATGCATATAAGCAAATCAAACAAATAGACCCAATCACTAAATTTACTTTAGAACTGTGGTATAAAATAGTACAAAAGTATAATATAAAGGAAGACATAAAACTATTGAAATGGGTAGCATTTGACAGTCAGTTTGAACCGGCAAAACAAGATAGGGGATACAAAAATCTGGTGAACAAGGGAATCACAGCATGGGGCAATATCGGAAAAAAAAGATCTCGGGAGCTTTGTAAACATCAGGAGAAAATTTAAACTAGAAAGATCGGAATTCTTCAGATATCTGCAGATGAGAGACTATTATATGAAGAAGATTAGGCATAACCTCCAAACAGATGTGAGCGAGATTATACAATTCATTTTAAGCTCATATACAGGAAATAAAATAAGAATTATTTCAAAGCTATATCAGAAACTTATGGCAAACAATCATTCAAGTAACTATATAAAGGAGAAATGGGAGAAAGAGCTCAATTTAAACATAACAGAAGAAAGCTGGCAGGAAATATGGAAAACACAACACACATCAACAAATTCAAGGACATGGAGGGAATTTGGATGGAAAAACCTGATTCGCTTTTTCATTACACCACAGATTCAAGGAAAATATACAAATACCCAATCTTTATGCTGGAGGGGATGTGGGGCTCAAAATGCAGACCACTCACATATGTTTTGGAAATGCTGCAAAATCTCATCATTCTGGAAATCTATACATGTGACAATACAGAGGATATTAGGATATAATATACCAATGAACTGTAACCTGATGTACTTATGTGATCTTAAAAGAGACAATGTTATACAGGCTGAGGACAGATATCTAGTTAAAATCTTGTTGATTGCATGTAAAAAAACAATCACAAAAAAATGGCGATCAGAAGTTCTTCCTGACCAAGAGCAATGGACTGACATTGTTGAGGACATACGTATGATGGAAAAACTAACATCTCGACAAAGAATGCAAGAATCAGAATCAGAATCAGAATCAGGTTTATTGCCATTGTTCATGTAGTACACAAACTAGGAATTTGTCTCGGTACAATGCTGCAACATTAAACATGATAAGATAAGAGAAATAAACTATACATGTAATAAAGAAGGACTATGGGGAAAAAAATGGCGGAAATGGACACACTACAAAGTGCAACAACGAGACAGAAATTGAAAGAATAACCAAAGACGCTGGAAAAACCAGAAGAATTAAGAGATGGAAACTAAAAACTTGATGCTTCAACATTTGTCTCCCCCCCCCCTTTTTTTTTTTTTTTCTTTCTTACCCTAGCCCCTTTGTTTTTAAATGTAGACTGTGATCTGAATGCAATATATATGATGAAAAATGAATAAAAATCTAAGTTACAAAAAAAAAATGTACGGCCGTGTAGAGACAGAAGCAGAGTCTTCTCACCGAAGGTTTTAATCTCCGAGCCGTTCGCTGCTGACACCCGGGGACCTCCGGAACCAGCCAGTCTGTCCGCATAGGAAGGCGTGATGAAACTCAACTGGGAGCCTGTGTCGACGAGGAACTGCCTCCCTGAGCGTGCGTCCGATAAGTAGAGCAGCTTGTTCTCCTCCCCGAGGGCCGCGGCTGCTACCGACCCCCGGTCTTGGCGTTTCCCGAACGCCCGAACCGGCACGGTGGTACACATTTGGTTACCCTCTCTGCAAAGCGGCGATGGTAGAAACAAAGGACGTCCGATCCGCGTTCCCTGGCCCCTGCCGCCGCCGTCGTCGGTGCGTCTGGTACCGCTGCCTCTGGCCTCCTGTCGTCTCCGGTCGCCGCGCTGAGTTCTGCTGCAGCGGCCGCGGCTGTGCGCCGTTTGGTGGCGTTGACAATCCGCTGTGCTTCTCGACCCAGTGCGCGGTAGTCCCGTTGGGCCAACAGTGGCGAACTGGCCAGGGTCGCTCTCGCTGCAGACGGTATAGTCCTGAGGAAGAGGTGGGTGAAAATGAAGTGATCGTTGTCAGAGTCCTTCAACCTCAACAACTTCTCCATCAGGTTCGCGGGCATGTCATTTTCCGACTCCGTCAGCCCCAGGAGCCTCTCTGCTCGCTCCTCCACCGAGGGGGTGAATTGCTGGATGAGTGCAGCCTTCAACGTGCCATATTTGTCGTTGTCCGGCGGCTGGTCGATCAGGCTCTCCACATGCTGGGCCGTGTTGTTGTCCAGCTTTGCGACTACGTGGTAGAATCTTGTGGCATCTACCGATATCCCCCGGAGGTTGAACTGCGCCTCAACCGCGTTGAACCAGGAGTGTGGATTGTTCTGCCAGAAGTCCAGTAGCTGGACTGTAGCGGCATTCGCTTGGCTTAGGGCTCCTGACGAGGCTGGCCCGGGGGAATTCTCTTCGTGCATGATACGTCTTGAGGTCACCAGGGTGGAAATGTGAAAATGACGAGGCAGAGTTTATCTCTCGAGTCAGTTTTATTCACATCTTCCAACATCATGAAGCAGAATAAAAGAGAATGACAAAGGGAACTCTTGTCCTTAAATACCAGGACTCTTACAGTTAACAGGTCACATGTCTCACAAAACCATTGCATTATAAAGACAGCAACAATGCATCCTCTCTGCATGATATCACACCACTATCTACAATGCATCCCCTCATTAATCCTTTAATTATGTCCCACAGTCTCAAGCTTTGCATACCAAAGCTAACTCTCCTGCAGCTTCCTGTAATAACCACAGAAGCTCTGCCCTTGCTCTGGTCTAAAATGTGAGTCCAAAAGCAGGTCACGAATGTGTGTCCCCACAGTCTGTTCGTAAACTGGCCTCATCATTTCCCTCACTCTCCACAACACAACACTTACCTTTATCAATGTCTACTATTCCATTTACATTACAACTGTACAACTGCTGTACAACTGCTTACAACTTAGCAAAAAACCTGACCTGATCGAGAGAAACGGATATCATTTTCAGATTCAGCGGCGCAAAATTGACTTAAATCAGTTGAAAAAAACACAGACAACTTACAAAAAAATTATGTTTGTTATGTTGTGTTATCAATCCCATTGCTCCCATTAAGGTGAAGGTGGTCACTATTATAAAGAAAACTCCATGGAGAAATGCCAAACTAGAAAGAGCTGAAAAAAAATGTCAAAGCTGAATGCAGGTGGTGAAAAACTAAATTACAGGTTCATTATGAAATCTATAATGAGAGATTGAGGATTTATAATTTGGAGCTGAGAAATGCAAGGCAAGCATATTTTTTGACACCACTGCTAAAAATGACAATAATGCACGCACCTTGTTCACTACTCTTGACAGGCTAACAAATCCCCCTGTGTCAGTAGCTCCTGAACTTCTATCCAGCCGTGCCTGCAATGACTTTGCCTTTTCCTTGACTGACAAAATTCAGAAAACAGTCAGTCAGCGCTCCTATGCCAGGTGCTGGACATGTGCTCCCTCTGTGTCCACGTAGAGAAGATATAAACACCATGGCACGATTTTGTCCAATTAATCCTAAAAACTGGGATGACATCATCCACCACCTGAAATCCACTACCTGCTTCCTTGACACTCTCCCAACAGGGTTTAAAAAAAAAAAAGTTTCATATTGTATGGCCTCAGATCTACTACAGATGTAAATATGTCTCTGCTGTAGAGGAGCTTGGAATAACGAGGCGATGTGACTTATAAACCAAAGTTTATTATCAGCTTCGCTCCTCTAACAAGTCTCATCTCAGTGCAGAAGCAGAAGTAGAATAGAGAAAGAACACATTCAGCTCTACATACTTATACCTACACATAACAAAAGACATGCATATCAAAGCTGACATCCCGCATTATCTTAATCCCCCTCCTTTGTCTTCGTATCCCTCCACCTGGCCCTGGGAGGTCAGGGCAATCGATCTGGTCTCCACCGCAGCGCCTCGGATGCTCTTTGATCTCCGCTGACGGTTGAGACCTCTTTGTCCTGTTCTGAGGTGTGAAGTCGCTTTACATATGTAATCACCAAACATTCTAACATGCTTATACATATGTAGGTTATGGGATATATGATTAATATAGACCACATCTGCATTCAGGTGTCGTCCCTCAGTGCTTGAAAACAGCTGTTATCAAGCCACTTCTAAAAAAGAGCAACCTAGACACCTCACTCATGAACAGCTATAGACCCATATCAAACCTCTCTTTTCTTAGTAAAATAATAGAAAAAGCTATCTTTCAACAATTGTATAACTTCCTGACATTAAATAACTGTTTCAATGTCTTCCAGTTAGGTTTTTGGCCACACCACAGCACTGAGACAGCTTAAGGTTAAGGTCCTTAATGGCATCCACTCCAATACAGATAATGGCAACATTTCAGTCTTGGTTTTAGCACTGCATTTGACACGGTCGACCATAACATTTTACTAGACCAGCTGAAAAACTGGGTGGAACTTTCTGGTACAGCACTTAGCTGGTTTGAGTCCTATTTAAAAGACAGGGAGTATTTTGTGTCGATAGGTAACTACAAATCTGAGCAAACAAAAATAACCTGTGGAGTTCCCCAAATTTCCATTTTGGGACCTTTGCTTTTCAACATCTATATGCTCCCACTAGCTCAAATCATAAAAAACAACAATATATATTACCATAATTATGCAGATGATACACAAAATCTACATAACCACCTCACCAGGACACTATAGTCAGTTAAAACCCTGATCAAATACATTGGTCAGATTAAAGCGTGGACGTGCCAGAATATTCTTCCGTTAAACGAAGGCAATGTAGAATGTGTAAATGATGAGGCAAGTTGGTCTCAAGCAGTTTATTACACATTCTCTCTCATGAGCATTGTAGAAAAGAGGGCATCTCACACAGAACTCTTCACTTATATACTCAGGTCCTTCTACATATCAAAAGGTCACATTGCATTCACATAAAAGATCACACTGCATGCACTTCCTTAATCCTTTAACATCCCCCTCACAGACTCTGGCACACAAAGCATCCTCCAAGCCGTCTCTGACATACAAAAGATCACATTTCACAGCTTCCTGTTATCTCCAAGGAAACTCTGCCCTTTGTTCTTATCAAAGATGCTGCTCATTATGTTTTGGCCATGTGCGGCCACAGCAAAACCAAAATAATAATTTTCGGAGCCAAAGAAGAAAGACTCAAAGTTAGTACTCAGCTTCAACCAATGATGCTAAAAACCAACAGCCAAGCCAGAAATCTGGGTGTGGTTTTGGACTCAGACCTTAATTTTAACAGCCACATTAAGAGAGTAGTAAAGTCAGCGTATGATAACTTAAAGAGCATAGCGAGGATTAAAGGTCTGATGTCTCAGCAGGATCTAGAAAAACTTGTCCATACATTTATCTTCAGTAAACTGGACTACCATAACGCTGTCCTCACAGGTCTCCCTAAAAAGTCCATCAGACAGCTGCAGTTAGTTCAGAACGCTGCAGCTGGAGGCCTCACTAAGACCAAGAAAGTAGATCATATAACCCCAGTCCTCAGATCTTTACACTGGCTTCCTGTCTATCAAAGAATAGATTTTAAAATACTGCTGTTGTGGCGACATGAAATAATGAGCAGCGAACTGTGGTTTAAAAGTGGGTTTTATTCATCATTCATCCCGCTGTAGGAGTCAAGAATTGAGGAGACTGGATAATTTTCCAGAATCTGCTTTAATTCTCATCCATCCTACGTCCTCTCTCGATCGGAGTGAAAAGAGACAGGACGCAGTCACACACATACATTTATACATTCATCTCTAACAATACATCACACAAAAGTCACAATGCCCAGCTACATCCTTTCATCTGTAATAGAACACCCAGAGTCCTTCTGTTCTCCTCTCTGACCCCCAAAGGTCAGGTCAGGCCGGGTAATCTTCTCCTCTCTCCTGAGTCCCCAGGGGGTGCAGACACATCTTCCTCTTGAGGTGTGAAGTCAATACACATGGCTAGCTCAAAGTCTCTCTTGGCTGAATTCAGCCAGCCACATGTGAGTCACATAGGTTATAATTATGGGCTCCACGTCACTCCCCCCTTCCACGCGAAAGACTGGGCGCCCACATACAGTCATACAACAGTCATACAGCACGTCACCCCCCCAATAGAATCTCACAGCAACCTGAACAACCTGACCAAAAAACACATCATTCTGCATGCAGCTTAGGTTTCAGTCTTCTCCCAAATCTGCTGTATACAGGTCTCCTGCTCTGTGTTGGGCCGTCCTGCTGTGCATCTGTGGAGTGAGGGGGAGAAGGGTTATTTGCCCCTCGTGGGGGGTCCCGGGGCCGCCCCTTCGGAGGCCTGCCGCGTTGAGGCGCGCCCGCCGGCCGTACAGACTCGTTATGCAACACAAAAGCAGGTTTTAATCTATCGATACTGATCGTCTCCCTCCTGCCCCCCAAATCTAGCACAAAATATTTCTCCCTGGTTTCCAGCACTCGAAATGGACCGTCATAAGGTGGGAGGAGGCTATGCCGCTGCGCATCGTGCCTGACAAAAACAAACTCTGCGTCTCGTAAAGCCTGGGGCACGAACACACGCGGGAAAGAGTGATGAGCGGGGCCCGGGAGCATTTCTGCTCCTGTGTTCCTCAGAGACCCCCGGATCGGGGAGGGCCCTGGTGCCGTGTGGTCGGGTAAAAACTCGCCTGGCAGCCTGAGCGGTTGTGCAAAGACCAATTCTGCTGGTGAGGCATCTAGATCCTCTTTGGGTGCCGAACGTAACCCCAATAAAACCCATGGTAGTTTGTTTACCCAATCTGTGTCCGTCAGTGACGCTCTGAGGGCTGCCTTCAAAGACCTGTGAAAACGCTCGCATAAACCGTTGGCCTGGGGATGATAAGCGGTCGTGCGATGTACCGCCACTCCTAAGCCGCTGGCCACTGCTGACCACAGTTCCGACGCAAATTGAGGTCCCCTATCAGACGTAATATCTGACGGGACCCCGAACCGCGCTACCCAGGCTGTTCAAAAAGCGCGTGCCACCTCTGCCGCTGTGGTCGATGTTAACGGGACCACTTCCGGCCAGCGAGTGGTTCGGTCTACCATCGTCAAGAGGTGCGTGAACCCTTGCGACGTGGGTAGGGGGCCCACGAGGTCCACGTGCACGTGATCTAACCTTTTAGCCGGAATGTGGAACGGTTCTAAGGGCGCTTTAGTGTGCCTGTGAATTTTAGCCCGCTGGCAAGCCATGCAGGCCTTAGCCCACTCTTTCACGTGCTTGCGCAGGTTCGGCCAAACAAACTTCTCCGCCACCATTTTCACCGAAGCGCGCACCCCTGGGTGTGCTAGGGAGTGCACGGCGTCAAAAACGCGACGGCGCCACGCGGCTGGCACCACCGGGCGCGGTCGCCCTGTGGATACATCGCAGATAAGCGGGGGGAAACCGGTTTGTAGATTTTTGCGTTCCAGCCTTAACCCTGTTGGTCCAGACAGGAGCGCGCGCACGTCCGCGTCCTCGCTCTGCTCCGCCGCCATGGCTGCATAATCTATTCCCACGTGGACCGGAGCCGCGCGCGTGTCTGCGCTGTTACCGCGCTCTGGGTAAGCGGCCGCGCAATCCGTTTCCGCGCGGACGGGTGCTGTTACTGCGCGTGACAGACAGTCTGCCACCACATTGATTTTACCGGCTACGTGCTGAATATCGGTGGTAAATTCAGAAATTGCGGCCAGCTGTCTCTGCTTTCGCCCTGACCACGGTTCTGAAGTTTTGGACATCGCAAAAGTGAGCAGTTTGTGGTTGACAAACGCGGTGAAACGCCGCCCTTCCAGCCAGAACTGGAAATGTCGAATGGCTAAGTGGAGCGCCAGGAGTTCCCTGTCAAATGCGCTGTATTTCCGCTCGGGCTCGCGCAGGGACCTGCTGAAAAAGGCGAGAGGTTGCCAAACTCCGGCAACCTGCTGCTCTACCACGGCCCCGATCGCTACCTCTGATGCGTCTGTGGTTAGCGCTATGCGAGCTGCCGGGTCTGGGTGCGCCAGCAGTGCTGCGTCAGCGAGTGCTTTTTTTACCGCTGTGAACGCGCGCTCCCGCTCCGGGGACCACTCGATCACATTGGCAGGCTTCTGTTTTTTAAGCGCGGTGTATAACGGCTGCATGAGCTGTGCTGCGCGGGGTATGAAACGGTTATAAAAATTCACCATCCCCAAAAATTCCTGCAACGCTTTCACTGTCTGTGGCTGTGGAAACTCAGCCACCGCGCGCACTTTTGCCGGCAGAGGAACTGCTCCCTCTGGTGAGACCCGGTGCCCCAGAAAATCAATTTGCGCTGCGCCAAACTGGCACTTGGCCGGGTTGATTATCAACCCGTGTGCTTCCAACTTTTGAAAAACTGTAGTGAGGTGTTTCTCGTGTTCCTCCTCTGAGGCGCTGGCTACTAAAATATCATCCAAGTAGACAAAAACAAACGGAAGGTCGCGCAGCACTGCGTCCATCATCCGTTGAAAGGTTTGCGCGGCGCCTTTAAGGCCAAAAGGCATGCGTAAAAACTCAAAAAGTCCGAACGGGGTTATTACCGCTGTTTTGGGAATATCCTCTGGTCGAACCGGGACCTGATGATAACCGCGGACCAGGTCTATTTTAGAAAAAATGCGCGCTTTTGCCAGGTGCACTGAGAAATCCTGGATATGCGGAATCGGGTAGCGATCCTGAGCTGTGGCATTGTTCAACCTGCGATAACCACCGCAAGGTCTCCACGAGCCGTCAGCTTTAGGCACCATATGCAGGGGGGAAGCCCAAGCGGACTTCGAGCGGCAAATTATGCCCAACCTTTCCAGGTTGGCGAACTCCTCCTGTGCCACGGAGAGCTTAGCTGCATCCAAGCGCCGAGCTTTAGCAAAAACTGGTGGGCCACTCGTGGTTATGAAGTGCTCCACCCCATGTTTCGCCACCTTAGCTGAAAAAGTGGGAACTGTGAGTGCTGGAAACTGGTGTAGAAGGGTGTGAAACTTACCACCTGCTGCGGCGACGTTGGTCTGTACTGGCGGCGGGCACACCCGAGCTGCACAAGGGATAGAACAGAAAGAGAGTGCATTTACTAGTCGTTTGTTGGCCAGATCAACTAACAACCCATGTGAACACAGAAAATCAGCACCTAACATATTGAAGCTCACTGCCGCTACGATGAAGGTCCACTTGTAAGCGCGGCCGTGGAAGGACAGAGACAAGGTTCTCTCTCCGTAAGTCTTGATGCTGGAGCCATTGACCGCTGTTGCTCCATCTCCGCGGGGTCCAGCCACCCGATCTGCATAAGTTGCAGTGAAGAAGCTCCTCTGGGCTCCGGTGTCCACGAGGAATTGCCGCCCGGAGCCCGCATCTGTCAAATAAAGCAGCTTGGTCCGTTCGCCGAGAGTGGAAGCTGCTAACGACTCCCGGCCCGGTTGTTTCCCCGCCTTTTGAAACTGCACGGCGGGATGCATCTGTGCGCCTTCTCGGCGAAGCGACGGTGGTAATAGCAGGGGTTGTCATGCCCCCTGGCTCGGGATCTCGTCGCCGCCGTCGTCGCTGGGGTGGGATCTGCTGCCTCTGGCTCCACACTGCCCCCGGCCATCGTGCCAAGGTCTGCCGCTGCCACGGAGGTCTCTTGCTCGTCGCAGGCGTTGAGGAGCCGCTCCGCCTCCTGGGCCAGCTCGCGGAAGTCCTGCTGGTTCACACACCGTCTGCTGGACAGGGAACCTCTCGTGTGCACTGGGAGGGTTCTCAGGAAAATATGCTTGAAAAGGAACACGTCGTTGTCCGTCCCGATCATCTGTAGCATGTCCTCCATGAGAACAGTTGGCCTGCGTCCCCCTCTGTCGCGCAGGTCCAGTAGCTGCCTGGCTCTTGCCTCCGCCGACGGCACGAAGCTCCTGATGAGGGTGGCTTTCAGCGCATCGTATTTGCAGGCAGCGGGTGGTTGCTGCACCAGGCTCTGCACGCACCGAGCCGCGCGGCTGTCGAGCGTCGCGATGACATTATGGAATTTAATGTCATCCGCTGAAACTCCCCCTAGCAGGAACCGCGACTCCACATGCTGGAACCACGAGTGCGGGTCGTTTTGCCAGAACTCGGGAAGCTTAATCAGTCTTGTGCCCCTGCTGGCATTCCCCGGTGAATCCGGGTCTGAGTGGCTGTCTCCCAGCTCTTCCATATCGATCACGAGGCTGTCCTCCAGCCTCGGCGTGCTCAGATTCATGCGTAGGTCACCAATTGTAGGAGTCAAGAATTGAGGAGACTGGATAATTTTCCAGAATCTGCTTTAATTCTCATCCATCCTACGTCCTCTCTCGATCGGAGTGAAAAGAGACAGGACGCAGTCACACACATACATTTATACATCCATCTCTAACAATACATCACACAAAAGTCACAATGCCCAGCTACATCCTTTCATCTGTAATAGAACACCCAGAGTCCTTCTGTTCTCCTCTCTGACCCCCAAAGGTCAGGTCAGGCCGGATAATCTTCTCCTCTCTCCTGAGTCCCCAGGGGGTGCAGACACATCTTCCTCTTGAGGTGTGAAGTCAATACACATGGCTAGCTCAAAGTCTCTCTTGGCTGAATTCAGCCAGCCACATGTGAGTCACATAGGTTATAATTATGGGCTCCACACCGCCATCACAGAACTCACTCCAGCGCCGTGCAGGTGCACCGAAGCGAGTCCTCAGGCTCTCAGGCAATGCGTGTAGTCAGAAGCAGTAGTCAGAGAGAGAGAGAGTTACAGAGCGATATGCAGTTTAAATACCCCACTACAGACAATACATGAAAGGCACATTAGCAACACAGTACAGAGCAGGAAGCCATGAACACCTGCATTTGAGTCATACATAACAGCAGGATACTGGCAGGAAAGAGCTAGACAAAGAGAAGCTGCCTATTGATATCAATACACACATCTCATTGTTCTGCTAATTGCTCCAGCTGAGCGCTCTGCTTGTCCGTAGGCTGTGGGGGTGACCCACACACTCCCCCCCCAGAGGGCTCAGCAGGAAGCTGAGGCTTCGATAGTCCGGCTTTGGTAGCGAGCTGCGGGGAAGGCTCTGTGCCAAGGAGGTGGAGGGAGGGGGGTGGGGGTAGCAAGTGCCGGCCCGGGACGGCGAAGTTGTTTGGGCCGCGCAAAAATTGCCTGTGGATCTGCGATGTTGAGGGGCTGTCCCGTTGAACGTGCGGAGGTCCACAGCAGCTGTGAGAAGAAAAATTAGTCTCTGACTCGTCTCGCGGCTCAGTTGTGCGAGGCTGCAAAGCGGCTGTGAGAAAAAACAAAAGCTGAGGGACTTGGCGTGTTGACTTTAGGTGCGGGCGCAACCCTAAAGCCCTCGGGGACAGCTGACGGCCGAATTCCCATTGTGCGCCGTGGCTAAGACCCATACAAAATCCTGTGAGCGAGCTGCGTGTGTACTTCAGTTGTGTGAGCAGCCCCGAAGGTTCCGATGTGCAGCGGTGGAGGACGGTGGCGGTCTGTGGAGCCGTTATTGTCCCGTACGTGGTGCGCTGTCCTCGTAACCCCCCAGTGCACGCGCGGGGGTTCGGTGCGTGGGTGGTCCGCTGTTGAGAGGCGAGTCAGGGTCAGGGAGCTTGATGGAGATCAGCGTCGTCGGCGCCGATGGTCCTCCCTGTCTTGGTTGTTGCTGTAGTTCGCTGGTGCCGGGTCATGGTGCGTTCTGGTCCAAGCGCTGCGTTCTCCGTCGTGCGCGCTCGTGTTGATGCAGAGGAGCGGTGAGAGGGAGTAGACGGTCTTTGTCCCTCGGGCTCGTGTCGACGCAGAGGAGCGGAGAGAGGGAGTAGACGATCTTTGTCCCTCAAGCTCGTGTCGATGCGGAGGAGCAGTGAGAGGGAGTAGACGATCTTTGTCCCTCGGGCTCGTGTCGCAGCGTGGATGTCAAGATCTCAGGCGAGGGTCGCACCATGAAGCTTTCTGCGGCTTTCCCGGTCGTGGGTGATCTCCGGAGAGTTCGCCTGGTGTTGGTTCTGCGTCGAGGTCTCCCTGTAGCTGAAGGGAGGGCAGTCCATTAGCGTCAGGCTGCTGCATTCGCTTGTCGTCGGAGAGTCACCGCCGGGGGCTGCCAGCGTGTTCTTTTCTCGGGGTCACCAGTGTGGCGGCATGAAATAATAAGCAGTGAACTGAGAGTTTAAAAGGGTGTTTATTGATCATTCATCCCGCCATCACAGAACTCACTCCAGCGCCGTGGAGGCGCACCGAAGCGAGTCCTCAGGCTCTCAGGCAATGCGTGCAGTCAGAAGCAGTAGTCAGAGAGAGAGAGAGTTACAGAGCGATATGCAGTTTAAATACCCCACTACAGACAATACATGAAAGGCACATTAGCATCACAGTACAGAGCAGGAAGCCATGAACACCTGCATTTGAGTCATACATAACAGCAGGATACTGGCAGGAAAGCGCTAGACAAAGAGAAGCTGCCTATTGATCTCAATACACACATCTCATTGTTCTGCTAATTGCTCCAGCTGAGCGCTCTGCTTGTCCGTAGGCTGTGGGGGTGACCCACACTGTTGGTTTATAAACAGTGTGGGTCAAACTTTTACAAACTGTTGTACAAACAGTTTACAAACTGTTGGTTTACCGGAGTGGTGGCTCAGTTGGTAGAGCATCCGCCCCACACCCGGGAGGCAGGGGTTCAAATCCCGGCCGGATCATGCCGAAGACCATATAAAAGTGGAACTTCCTGCCGTCCAGCTTGGTGCTCAGCAATAATGGAATGGAGGAGGGAAATTTGTGGCGCCGCCTTGCATGGCAGCGGCCCTCTGATTCTATTCAATTCAATTCAATTCAACTTTATTTATATAGCGCCATTTCACAACAACAGTCATCTCATAGCACTAGAAAAGAAAGACCCCAGCAATCAGGCGATCCCCTGTGAGCAAGCACTTGGCGACGGTGGAGAGGAAAAACTCCCTTTTAACAGGAAGAAACCTCCAGCAGAACCAGGCTCAGGGAGGGGCAGTCATCTGCTGCGACTGGCTGGGGGGGTGAGGGGACAGAGAAGAAGAAAAGAACAGACATGTAGAGAGCAAACAGCACGATGGGGACTCAATCTATGGGAGAGAACAAACAAATGTTAATGACCAGCAAAAAAAAAATATTTCATAGAGAGTGAGGAAAGGAGTGAGGCCCAGTGCATTACTGGAGGTCCCCCGGCTGACTAAACCTATTAGCAGCATAACTAAGGGAGGGTTCAGAAACACATGATCCCTCCCTAATTGTAGGCTATATCAAAAAGGTAGGTTTTAGCCCTATTCTTAAAAACAGAGATCGAGTCTGACTCCCGAATCCAGATTGGCAGCTGATTCCACAGGAGAGGAGCTTGATAACTGAAGGCTCTGCCTCCCATTGTACTTTTGGAGATTCTAGGTATTACAAGTAAACCTGCATTTTGGGAGCGTAGTGCTCTGTTAGGATGATACGGTAGTATCAGATCTTTTAAATAAAAAGGAGCCTGATTGTTTAGAGCTTTGTAAGTAAGAAGAAGGATTTTAAACTTAATTCTAAACTCTATGGGAAGCCAATGAAGGGAGGCCAGAACCGGAGAGATATGATCTCTCTTTCTAGTACCTGTTAAAACTCTTGCTGCAGCATTTTGGATCAGCTGAAGACTTTTTAAAGATGTTTTAGGACAGCCTGATAATAAAGAATTACAATAATCTAATCTCGAGCTAACAAAAGCGTGGATCAGCTTCTCAGCATCACTCTGAAACAAGATGCTCCTAATCTTGGCAATATTACGCAAATGATAGAAGGCAGTCTTAGAAACAAATTTAATATGTGAATTGAAGGACAAATCCTGATCAAAAATAACTCCAAGGATCCTCACAGAGCTATTAAGAGAAAGAGTAACTGCATCCAAACTGAAAGTTTGATTTGGAAAGGAATTTCTAAGGTTTTTTGGACCAACAAGAATGACTTCAGTCTTATCTGAATTTAATAGCAGGAAATTACAAGTCATCCAAACTTTGATTTCCTTAAGACAGGCTTCTAACTTGGCTAATTGATTAGTATCATCTGGCTTCATTGACAGGTATAATTGTGTGTCATCTGCATAACAGTGAAAATGTATACAGTGCTTTCTAATAATGTTGCCTAACGGAAGCATATATAAACTAAAAAGAGTAGGGCCAAGCACAGATCCCTGTGGAACTCCATGACTAAGCTTTGAGCTGAGAGAAAACTCATCATTTACATGAACAAACTGGAACCTATCAGATAAATAAGATCTAAACCACTGCAACGAAGTTCCATTAAGTCCAACATAGTGTTCTAATCTATCAAGTAGAATATTATGATCAATAGTATCAAAAGCTGCACTAAGATCTAAAAGGACAAGTACAGAAACTAGTCCATTATCAGATGCAATGAGGAGGTCGTTAGTGACCTTCGCTAAGGCTGTTTCAGTGCTATGATGGATTCTAAACCCAGATTGAAACTCCTCAAATAAACCATTTCCCTGCAGGTGGTCAAATAATTGCGAAGCAACAACTCTTTCTAAGATTTTTGAAATGAAAGGGAGATTAGAGATTGGTCTATAGTTAGCTAAAGCTCCTGGATCTAGCGTTGGCTTTTTGAGTAAGGGTTTAATTACAGCCGTTTTAAAAGCCTGCGGTACATGGCCTAAAGTTAATGAAGAATTGATTATATGAAGAATAAAGCTACCAATAAGTGGGAAGACTTCTTTAAATAACCTGGTAGGAATAGGGTCTAAAAGACAAGTTGAAGGTTTGGATGAGGAAACTATTTTGTCTAACTCACAAAGGTCGATTGGAGTAAACTCATCAAGACAGACATCAATAGAAGGAGTTGTAGTAGTTACAGTATTTAAGTTAACTGTGGGAAGAATCTGATTGATTTTATCTCTGATGGATGAAATTTTATTATTGAAAAAGTTCATAAAGTCCTGACTAGTAAGCTCTAAGGGGATGCTAGGATTGACAGAGTCCTGACTCTTTGTCAACCTGGCTACAGTACTGAAAAGAAACCTGGGATTATTCTTGTTCTCTTCTATTAATGCAGAGTAATAACTCGTTCTAGCTTTTCTAAGAGATTTTTTATAAATTAAAAGATGATTTCTCCAAGCTAAATAGATTTCATCTAAATTAGTAGAGCGCCATTTTCTTTCTAATTGACGAGTCTTCTGTTTTAAGCTACGAGTTTCTGTGTTGAACCAAGGAGTTAAAAATCTCTGATTAGACTTTTTCTTTTTTAAGGGGGCCACCAAGTCTAGAGCCTGATGCAGAGAAGCTGAAACACTATCCACCATATTATCAATTACAGAAGGAGCAAGCTGTCTATAGCTTATTTCCGTTGTGTTGACACATGGCATAGATGATTCTACACTTGGGGTGTGTGTGATTAACACAGTAGATAGGTAAAACACAATCTCGTTCTACTGTACATGATTGGTTGTACAGTTGAATGACAATAACGGGTGATTTAATTTAATTTTAATTTAATTTAATAAAGCTCTGAATGGTTAGGGTATGGGGGACCCATGCTGTGGTATTCATCTCAGAATGAAAGCACTTTAATATTGAGGTGCAGGATATTAAAAGGGAGTTCTGTGCTGTAAAAGTGAACTGGGCTGCACGGTGGCGCAGTGGTTTAGCACTGTGGCAGCACAGTTTTACCCTCGGCCGGGGGACCGCGGGAATCATGAGATCGTGGGTTCGATCCCAGCCCCCGACCAACAGTGAGCTGTGTGGAGTTTGCATGTTCTCTCCGTGTTGCGCGGGTTTACTCCGGGATTTCTCCGGTTTCCTCCCGCATACCGAAAACATGTAAGTTTAGGGCGCTTGCGCACGCAGCGACCAGCAGCCGGTGGCTTGTCACCAGACTGCAAACCAAGTCTACCTACGGGTACAAATAAGTAACAAAAAAAAAAAAACAAAAAACAAAAAAAAAGTCAGGGCCCTGATAATATACATGTGGACGCTTGGTAAAGTCCTGTGCACATGAACTGAGTCCTGTATTTCATTACATTTTCAATAATTCAATTCAATTTCAATTCAAACGTTTATTTCGAACTCAAGGTTCATAGTATATACAAAACGTGTAAAAAAATAAAAGTGTATAAAACGTGTAAAAATAAAAGTGTATAGAATTCAGCAATCACACGGCGCTCATATAACAACAATAAAATACAATAATGAACTCAGTATAAAATAGAACACCACCACTTCCAAATGCTGGAGTGAAGTGTGAGTGACAAGTTAACAATTGCGGATATAAAATGGTTGTTACATGCCAGCAACCTTTTCATAAAACTATAGACATTCTTTCATAACAACTCGCCAAAAGACGGAATATTCAAGGACACAAACATCTCGCTTGCACTCAACCTACGAGGTATAGCTAACAATCTTCTTAGGGAATTATTATATGCAATGCGGATTTTGTTCCTAACAGCAACATTGCTATTAAACCATAGAGGCGAGCAATACATTGAGGTGCAGAAAGTCTTGAACAACATACATTTAACATCAGGAGAACACCTATGGAAATTTCGCAACAGTAAATTTGTTTGAGCGTAGAGTTTCCTGAGTTGCCTATTACAGTCAACATTGGTCTTATCACATTCAATCCACACACCTAGGTATTTGGCTTTTTCAACAAAGTTCAAACTATTACCACAAAGTGGCATAACAGGATCCGGAGTTTTGACACCCTTCAGTTTGAATGCCATACACATAGATTTAGTACAGTTGAACAAGATGTCATTTTTTTCACCAAATTTCTCACATACCAAGAGGAGATGTTGCATAGCTGCAGTAGACAAACTTAACAAACAAAGATCATCAGCATAGAAAGTGTGATTTAATAGTGCGCCATCAATGGAGCCACCAACATTAGTATTGTTCAACAGTACACTGAGATCATCAACATAGACATTAAACAACAAGGGTGACAGTATACCACCTTGTTTAACACCATTGGTCACACAAAATTTAGATGAGGTAACATTGCCCCATCTAACAACCATAGACTGCCTTCTGTACCAGTATAACAGGATGCTAACAATATAAATAGGAATACCTTGATCGATCAATTTTCTAAACAAACACCAGTGGTTAATCCTATCAAAAGCTTTGCTAGCATCTAAAAACGTAGCATAAACACTAGTGGATTGACTTCTGAAGTAGTCAACAAATTCATGGAGTAGATAAACAGCCTTATCAGTTGAATGAGGTGACTTGAAACCAAACTGAATGTCATTTGTCCACAGATAATCCTCAATTCTGTTCAGAATTAAACCCTCTAACAACTTAGATATAACATTTGCAACAGCTATAGGTCTGTAATTGTTCATATCAGACAGACTGGCACACTTGTTTTTCACCAAGGGAATAATAACAAAATCCATCAACATATCTGGCATGTAACCATGAACAAACATACAGTTAAAACACAATGACAACAGAATACACAAACTGAAATCAGCATTGATAAGGCATTCACTAGTGAGACAATCAGGGCCAGCTGATTTGCCTTTCTTGAGATCTTTGATCAGTGAAACAACTTCAACAGGAGTAACAACAGAAATATCAGAGGTATCAAACATGTCATTATACAGGTGAACATCACACATAACAGAATCCTTCATAGAAACATTCTTGACTGAGTTGAAAATAGCTTCATATTGACATTTCCACTTTTCTGCAATATTAACATCACCAGTCACACCATCAATAGTGTTTGATCTAACAGACTGGTGAGAACTCATAACCTTCATTTGTTTCCAGAATTCTACCATGTTCAGTTCACTCATATGACTAGCTAACTGGTCACATTTGATACTTTCTTCATTGCGCCTACATGCACGCAGAGCATATTTGAACCTAACCCTACAACTTTTCATGTTATCAAATACTGGACCATAACGTGGTTTGCTATTACTCTTCCACCACAAGAAAGCATCCCGAGCAGCTGTGTGAGCCTCGCTAACAACATCATTCCAGCCTGGGACCTTATATTGGGTGGATACACTGTGACTAGGAATGCATTCACTCACACAAAAATTTAAAACATCAATAATATCACTATAAAACCTATCAATATCATCCTTGTGGGCCACACAATTACAGTCCTGACACCTAATGGTGTCCGTAGGAGCACGGATATTACAGAGTTTCCTACGAGTAAGTTCCTTATACCTGGACAAGTCTGACGCTGTGGCATCACGCCATTTGTATGTCCTACTACCTGCTGTGGCCGAGGAAGCTCCCCGGGAGCCACTTACAACACTTGATACCTCAATATCCACAGATAAAGGTAAATGATCGGAACTCACATAACCATACAGAACTCTGATATTGGACACATTATCATGCCCTGAGGATGTAGTCACACAGTGATCAAGCCATGATGTAGAGCCATGGGCCATGCTAACATGAGTAAAAGTATCACCTGGTAAGACAATCCTGTCCGAGATATGTAAAGAGTATCTCTCACAAAAAGACAACAGTTCATTTCCAAAACAACTTGAACGTGATATATTAGCATTGAAGTCACCAAGTATATACACATATGGAGTTGGAAAATCCTCAGTGATTTGTTTAACAAGACTCATGCAATGCAAATATTCATCCAAGTTTTCAACACTATCACAGGGGAAATATACACACAATATAAGACAATGAAAGTCACCCAGGTTGACTTTAATACCTGTAACTCTTTCACACTCATAAGTTTTCACAACACAACGGTCAGCAAGTGACTTCCGCCATAGGATACCAATGCCGCCATAGGGGCGACCTAAGATAACGCGTTCTTCTGTATCCATAAAAGAAACACCTTGACCTATAAAATCACCATGTATTCTGCTCAAAATAGACAATTCATGTTCAAACAACCAGTGTTCCTGCAACAACACAATGTCATGGTTATTACATAAACTGGAGAGCTCATTAGTTGAAGTTTTTACATTCTGACAGTTGAATGAACATATTCTTAGGTTGGTCCTACTACTGAATGGATATGTTGACAAACACAATACTGACAATCACAAATAGTTCATTTCTTCTCAAAAAACTGTCTATAGTATAAACCAGATGGCCACCCATTTTTTCCAAGCAACCTCTTGCTACAACTGGCAGGACATGTAATTTTGAAGAGGCATAACCATCATGCTTGGTTTCTAATTGCTCAATCTTGAGATTGTCATTAATTTTAAAATGAGTTTTGAGATAGGAACGTACATGATGGGGTCTGGTGGTGGGGTCGAGCCGACTGATGAAGACTTGGTGCTTCTGATGACCTTGACCTTGACCATGATGACCGCCAGACATCCTACCAGTCTTCGGTACAACGCGTAGCTGTGAGTGGGGGCGCGCCTTGTTGACAACCCGTAGCTGGTTCGCGGTCTGCTTGGCAGTCGATTGGTTGGCAGTCGATTGGAGCGCAATGGCGTAGGACCTCTTCTTCTTCTTGGTATGACGACTCTCGACTTCCTCAAACTCGCGTTCTTCAGCAACTTCAGCGGCGGGGGCATCTCCGGCAGGGCTGCTGTCATCAGCGTCATCAGCACGGGCCTCTGCAGCGTTGGTGGCCTCGTCCGCATTCTTACCATCAGCCGTGGCAGCAGGTGGTGGACCGCGGGCAGCATTGATGACCGAGGCATGGTCGTCAGCTGCTACCACGATCTCCTCATCGCTGATGATGCCGTCAATAAGTCCTTACAGACACAACATGTGCCTAAGATCTGGAAAGATGCCGTGGTTGTTCCCGTTCCAAAATCCAGCTGTCCTAAAATGGTAAACGACTTTAGACCAGTTGCTTTGACTTCAATTTTAATGAAAACTTTTGAAAAACTGGTCAGCTCTGAGGTCCTAAAGCAGACTGAACATGCATTGGATCCTTTACAGTTTGCATATAGGCCTCACAAAGGAGTGGAGGATGCCACTGTCACTCTGTTTAACATGCTTTTTAAACATCTGGATTTTAATGGGACACACGCCAGGCTGTTATTTGTGGACTTTTCCTCCGCCTTTAATACAATCCAACCTCATATTTTAGTTGAAAGGCTCCTGCAACAATTTGATTTGAGCAATAATCTGGTGGGTTGGATTCTGGATTTCTTAACCAACAGGACACAGAGAGTAAGGGTCAATGGTATATTGTCTGACCAAAAGTGCTCTTCTACTGGCTCTCCTCAGGGGTGTGTGTTGTCACCACTACTCTTCATCCTGTACACAAATATGTGTCGGAGCAGACATGACAACAGACACATTATAAAGTATGCTGATGATTCAGTTATTGTCAGTCTCCTCCAGGATGGTGAGAGTGGCCACAGCCCAGTAGTTGATGATTTTGTTCACTGGTGTGAGGACTCCTACCTGCAGCTGAATACGACAAAAACTAAAGATATGATTATTGACTTTAGGAGGAAAACTCCCAGGCACAAAGTTACCGTACTAAAAGGCCAGATGCTTCCAAATTGACCGAACCATAATGACAATGTTTTATCTGGCTTTTATTGAATCTGTTTTATCCTTTTCCTTAGTGTCATGGCTTGGTCAGATAAAACTGAAACAGAGGAAATCCTTGGATCAGGTAGTTAGATGGTCCAGTCGTTTGCTTGGTGAGTCACAGCTGAGCCTGACATCCTTGTACACCAGACAGGTACAGAGGATAGCTACCTCCATTTTAAATGATGACTCCCACCCTTTGCACTGCCACTTTCAGCTTCTTCCCTCAAGACGGAGGTTTGCTGTCCCAAAAAGTAAAACCCAACGCTACAAAAACAGCTTTGTTCCTGCTGCTGTCAAAGAGCTGAACAAGTTGTAACAATATATTGCACATAATTTAGTTACCTATTTATTAACTCCATTTTATATTTACTTATTTTTGTAGGATTTTTATCTGGGTTCTAAATCTTTTATTGGGTTTTAGACCTTTGAGTTTTTAACCTCTTTGACTAGTCTTTAACTTTTTAATATGACCCTTCTCTCTTATCCCTGGTTTTTCTCTCATCTCGTCTTTATATCCTGATTGATGGAGCCTTGAGTATTTTTATCATAGTTATAGTCAGCTTCATGTGTGCCTGTGTTTGTGTTTATGTTAAATGTAATTGTGGTTTGTAAATATGGATGTCACCAGACTGCAAAACAAATCTACCTACGGGTACAAATAAAGCAACCTGAACTTGAACCTGAACCTGAACCTGAACCTGAAAGGCATGGGGATGCAGTAGTTTCCTCTGATGGAAGAGCATGGAGATCAAAGGGCTGGGGGACAAAAGGAATTGTCATGGGGGAGTGAATTGTAATGCAAGACCTCAGGTAGCAGGGACGTGTGAGTGTTGTGATATACAGTAAAAGAGAGTCCCTACTACATGAGGGTAATGTTTCTGATTCTGGAAGATGTGAGAGAGTGAATAAAGTTCATCTGCTACGAAAGCTTGGTCTGGTTATTCCTTTCTCCACACTGGTGACCCTTGACGAATAATGGAACACGAGGCGAACACCCCGGAGATGACCCGGATGGGAAGCCCCAGCAATGCGCGCGCCGTTTCGGTCAAACTACCAGACTTTTGGCTGCATGACCCGAAGTCTTGGTTCCTCCACACCGAGGCCCAGTTTGTGCTCAAGGGAATAACGGCAGATGACACCAGATATTACTACGTGGTTGCAGCGCTGGACACTCGCATGATTCAGCAGGTAGCGAGCCTGCTCCAACAGCCCCCAGCCCGCGACAAATACGGGGCTCTTAAAACCGCGCTGACCCGGCACTATACGCTCTCGGACTGTGAGAGAGCAGAGAGGCTCCTGACGTGCTCCGAGTTAGGAGACGGGTCGACGGTCAAACTGATAGAGAAGATGTTGGCGTTGATGGGCACGGATGACGGGCATTTTCTATTTGCCCACCTTTTCCTCCGGAACCTCCCAACGGTGGCCAGAGCGGTCCTTGCCAACTTGCTGCTGCTGGCCGCGCGTGACTACCGGACGCTAGCCCAGGAGGAAGAGCGGATCATCCTCACCACCAGAGCCCTCACAGTGAACGCAGCGGCGTCGGAATCCAGCAACACAGCCAGCGGAAGTGAGAAGCCAGCAATGGTAGCGGCAGCAGGGGCCAGGAAGCGCCAGAGAGACACGCTCTGCTCCTACCACCGCCGTTTTGGAGAGGACGCACGCTGATGCATGCCACCGTGCCAATTCAAGCGTTTGGGAAACACCAGGACCGGCAGTCGGTAGCGGCTGCGACCACCGGTGAAGAAAGCAAGCTGCTCTACGTGATAGACTCACGCTCGGGGAAACAGTTCCTCATGGACTCCGGCTCCCAAAAGAGCCTCATCCTGCCGTCCTACGCCGATCGGCTAGCGGAAACTAGCGGCCCCGAGCTGACAGCCGCAAACAGCTCAGACATTAGGACTTTTGGTGAGAGGACACTGACTGTATCTCTGCATGGCTGTACGTACCAATGGACATTCATCATAGCGGCATGCAGTTTCCCAATCTTAGGCGCTGATTTTTTGTGTGCACATGGACTACTAGTCGATGTTGCTAACAGACACCTGATTAATCCAATGTCCTTTGATTCTCTCCCCTGTACAGCTCGAGGAACCGGGCCAACAACGCAAGCCAACGTCACAGCTCCAGGTGGTAAGTTCCACACACTGCTCACCCAGTTCCCAGCACTCATGGTCCCGACGTTTTCGGCGGCCATCACTAAACACGGGGTGGAGCACTTATTACCACCACCGGGCTGCCTCTTTTCGCAGGACCTCGGTGCCTGGACACAGCTAAACTGGCCATAGTGCACGAGGAGTTTGCCACCTTGGAAAGGCTGAGCATTATCAGACGATCAAACAGCCCATGGGCATCCCCACTACATATGGTTCCTAAGGCCAAGGGATTGTGGTGACCTTGCGGAGATTTCCGCAGATTAAACACCACAGCGCACAACTGCTACCCGATCCCCCATATTCAGGATTTTTCCGTTCACCTCGCCGGGGCACGTATTTTTTCTAAGATAGACCTGGTCCGTGGTTACCACCAGGTCCCAATGCACGCGGAGGACATACCTAAAACGGCAGTAATAACCCCGTTTGATCAGTTTGAGTTTTTACGCATGCCTTTCAGGTTAAAAGGCGCGGCACAGACATTCCAACACATGATGGATGCAGTGTTGTGTGATCTGCAGTTTGTGTTCGTCTACCTGGACGACATCCTGGTGGCCAGCGTGTCCGAGGACGAACACGTAACCCACCTCAGGATGGTTTTCCGGAGGTTAAAGGAGCACGGGTTAATAATCAACCCAGCAAATGCCAGTTCGGGGTGACGGGGATCGATTTTTTGGGACACCGCATCTCACCGGAGGGATCGATACCCTTGCCGGACAAGGTGCGCGCAGTGGCGAATTTTCCCAGGCCTCAGACGGTCAGGGTGCTGCAGGAGTTTTTGAGGATGGTTAACTTTTATAACCGTTTCCTCCCCCGTGCAGCCCAGCTCATGCAGCCGTTGTACGCCGCGCTCAAGAAATGGAAACCGGGGGACAGAGTCAACTGGACTCCTGAGCGGGAACAGGCATTTTCTGAGGTTAAAACAGCCCTGGCGAAGGCCACACTACTGGCACACCCGGACCCGGCGGCTCGGATACTGCTCACTACCGATGCCTCGGACATGGCCATAGGGGCCATCATGGAGCAATGCATCGCCGGTTCTTGGCAGCCGCTCGCCTTTTTTAGCAGGTCTTTGCGCGACAGTGAGCGTAAATACAGCACGTTCGACAGAGAGTTACTGGCTCTCCACCTAGCCGTATGCCACTTCCAGTTCTGGCTGGAAGGGCACACCTTCACTGCGTTCGTGGACCACAAGCCGCTAATGTATGCGATGGCCAAGGTTTTGGAACCATGATCGGGCCGGCAGCAGAGACAGCTGGCCGCAATCTCGGAGTTTACGACCGACATTCAGCATGTGGCCGGTAAACTCAACGTGGTGGCGGACTGCCTCTCGCGCGCATTAGTGGCCCCAGTCTATGTAGGGATAGATTACACGGCCATGGCTGCGGAGCAGATCGGCGATGCGGACGTGTGCGCGCTCCAGTCTGGACCAACAGGGTTAAGGCAGGAGAGCAGAGAACTGCAAGACGCCACCCCCCCAGTCTGTGATATCACCACAGGACACCCGCGCCCGGTGGTACCACACGCTTGGCGCCACCACGTTTTTGAGTCGGTTCACTCCCTGGTGCACCCAGGAGTGCGCGCGTCAGTCAAAATGGTGGGAGCGAAGTTCGTCTGGCTGAGCCTGCGCAAACAGGTGGAAGAGTGGGCTGCAGCCTGCGCAGCGTGCCAACGAGCCAAAGTGCACAGGCACACAAAGGCCCCCTTGGAGCCGTTCCATATCCCGGCTAAGAGGTTTGACCACATTCACATGGACCTCGTGGGCCCCCTCCCGCCATTGCAGGGGTTCACGCACCTCCTGACAGTGGTGGACTGCACCACATGATGGCCAGAAGCGATCCCGCTAGCTTCCACCACATCCGCAAACATGGCACGCACTTTTTTGACAACATGGGTGGCACATTTTGGCACCCCTTCGGACATCACGTCCGATCAGGACCCTCAGTTTGTTTCCGACCTCTGGTCCACGATGGCCCGGAGTCTGGGTGTTGCAATTCATTGCACGACCGCGTACAACCCACAGGCCAATGGGTTATGCGAGCGTTTCCATAGGTCACTGAAAGCAGCGCTCAGGGCTTTGCTTACGGATGCAAATTGGGTGGACTGGTTGCCATGGGTTCTATTAGGGTTGCGTTCCGCACCGAAAGAGGATTTGGGGGCTTCCCCAGCAGAGTTGTTTTTTTTCTCAGCCGCTGTGGCTTCCCGGGGATTTTTTACCAGATAACCCCGCGCCGAACACCCATCTGTTCCCGCATTCACGGCATAGCGCAGACGTAGGGACGCTACCTGGCCGGCCCACCACTGTTTTCCCCGCGCTTTTGTGCCAAAAACCTTGAAGGACGCGGTGTTCGTGTTTGTCAGGCACGATGCCCACCGGCCCCCATTGCGCCCACCCTACGATGGCCCGTTTAGAGTGCTGGAACCCGGGGACAAACATTTTGTGTTAGACTTGGGGGGTTGCCGGGAGAGAATCTGTATAGACAGGCTTAAGCCTGCTTTTATTGCGGCAGACGAGCAGGTGGTGTTGGCCCGAGCTCCTCAGCGCGGAAGACCCCACCGAGAAACCCCCAGGTAAACGATTCATCAGAGCAGTCACACGAGCAGGCTGAATGTCCCCCCCCATTGTCCCCCCACAGATAGACACACCCCCAGGAACCCCCCACCGGCACAGCAGCGCCGCGGAGCCGAAGACCCCCCGTTACAGCAGCTATGGGCGGAGGCTGAAGCCGAGAGGACATGAGGGTTAACACTCAGTCTGAGACTCTGGGGGGGCGGTATGGGGGACTCATGCTGTGGTATTCGTCTCAGACTGAAAGCCATGGAGATGCAGTAGTTTCCTCTGACGGAAGAGCATGGAGATCAAAGGGCTGGGGGACAAAAGGAATTGTCATGGGAGAGTGAATTGTAATGCAAGACCTCAGGTAGCAGCGACGTGTGAGTGTTGTGATATAAAAGACAGTCCCTACTACATGAGGGTAATGTTTCTGATTCTGGAAGATGTGAGAGAGTGAATAAAGTTCATCTGCTTGGAAAGCTCGGTCTGGTTATTCCTTTCTCCGCAAGGGCCAAATTACATCACAGAGCTGCTGGCCCATTATGAACCACCCAGAACCCTAAGGTCATCAGGGTCAGGCCTACTATCTGTGCCCAGAGTTAGAAGCAAACATGGTAAGGTGTGGCTCACATATTTTGACTACATATGTATAAGCACAGGAGTGAGATGCTTAGGACTGCATGTGTTTTGTGACCTCACGTCTTTGAAGGAACAATACGTCTGGACCTCCTGAGGACAACAGCAGGAGGTGGAGGTGCCGTGATGTGGACTCTGAGAGGACTTCCTGACCTCCTGGGGTCAGATGGACGACGAAGGGACTCGGGGGGAGAATTATTGTCAATGGGGGGTTTGGCAACAATGTGATTCTGTTCTTTGATGTCCCAGGTATAAAAGTGGGGGTTTGGGGGAGCTCGCTCTCTTTTTCTGTTTGGAGAATGCTGGAGATGTGAGACCTTCAATAAATCTGAATTGAGAAATAAATTCAGCCTCCTTATTTCACGCTCTCCACATTGGTGACCCAAGACGTGCGATGTCCAGAAGCAATTCCCCCGAACCAGACTCGTCAGGGACCGCCCGAGCAAGCGCGGTCTTGATCAAGCTACCAGAGTTCTGGCAGGACAACCCGGACTCGTGGTTCCTCCTGGCCGAAGCCCAGTTCGCACTCGGGGGAATAACAGCGGACGAAACCAAGTTCTACCACGTCATAGCCAAGCTCGACAACCGCACAGCCCGATACGTGCGGAGCCTGGTGCAGCAACCGCCCGCTGGTGACAAATACAGCGGGCTGAAAGCTGCCCTCATCCAGTGTTTCACACCCTCAGCCGAGGCGAGGGTTAGGAAGCTCCTAGCCCTACACGACTTGGGAGGACGCAGGCCTGTCGACCTGATGGAAGACATGCTCCCGCTGAGAGGCGCAGACAACGATGATTTCCTCTTCACACACATCTTCCTGAGAACCCTTCCGTCGCAGACGAGGGCGACCCTGGCAGACACGCATTTCGTGACCCAGCGGGACTTCCGAGCGCTGGCCTGAGAAGCGCAGCGGATCCTCGACTCCTGCGAGGAGCAGGCAGCCACCGCAGCAGCGGCAGACCTCGGCGCGACGGCTGGGAGCAGCAGCGGGCCGGAGGCGGCGGAATCGGTCCCACCCACAATGGCAGCAGCGAGGTCCCGACGCAGCGGAGGAGACGACCTCTGCTTTTACCATCGGCGTTTCGCAGAGAGGGCGTGCAAGTGTGTACCGCCGTGCCAGTTCAAGAGCTCGGAAAACGCCAGGACCGGGAGTCGTTAGCAGCATCGGCCCTTGGCAAGCGAAATAAGCTGCTCTACCTCACGGATGCGCGCTCTGGGCGGCACTTCCTCGTGGACACGGGAGCCCAAGTGAGTTTCATCACCCCAACCTACGCTGACCGGCTGGCAGGTCCCCGTGGTGACGGGGCGACGGCGGCGAATGGCTCGAGCATTAAGACCTTCGGCGAAAGGACCCTGCTTCTGTCCTTGCACGGCCGCACATATGAATGGACTTTTATTATAGCGGCGGTGAGTTTCAACATGTTAGGCGCCGATTTTCTGTGCTCACATGGGTTGTTAGTTGATCTTGCCAATAGGCGCTTGGTTAATGCACTCTCTTTTTATTCCATTCCTTGTGCAGCTCGAGTGTCCCCGCCACCAGCACAGACCAACGTCGCCACAGCAAGCGGTAAGTTTCACACACTCCTCACCCAGTTTCCAGCACTCACAGTTCCCACTTTTTCGGCAACAGTTGCGAAACACGGGGTGGAGCACTTTATCACCACAACTGGCCCCCCCGTCTTCGCGAAAGCTCGGCGCTTGGATGCAGCTAAACTATCCATAGCGTGCGAGGAGTTCGCCAACCTGGAAAGGCTGGGCATCATTCGCCGTTCAAACAGCCCCTGGGCCTCCCCACTGCATATGGTCCCTAAAGCTGACGGCTCGTGGAGACCTTGCGGTGATTTCCGCAGGTTAAACAATGCCACAGCGCACGACCGCTACCCAATCCCACACATTCAGGATTTTTCGGTGCATCTGGCGGGGGCACGCATTTTTTCTAAAATAGACTTGGTCCGCAGGTATCATCAAGTCCCAGTGCGCGCCGAGGATATTCCCAAAACAGCGGTAATAACCCCATTCGGACTTTTTGAGTTTTACGCATGCCGTTTGGCCTCAAAGGCGCCGTGCAAACCTTTCAACGCATGATGGATGCCGTGTTACGCGATCTCCCTTTCGTGTTCGTCTACCTAGACGACATTTTTGTCGCCAGCACATCCGAGGAGGAACACGAAAAGCACCTCACAGCAGTTTTTCGGAGGTTGGGAGAGCACGGGTTAATAATCAATCCAGCTAAGTGCCAGTTCGGGGTGGCGCAGATCGATTTTTTGGGGCACCGCGTCTCCCCAGAAGGGGCGGTCCTGCTACCGGACAAAGTGCGCGCAGTGGCAGATTTTCCCCGGCCTCAAACGGTCAAAGCATTACAGGAGTTTTTAGGAATGGTGAATTTTTATAACCGTTTCCTTCCCCACGTAGCACAGCTCATGCAGCCACTATATGCCGCGCTTAAAAAGCAAAAACCCTCCAATGCAATCGAATGGTCCCCGGAGCGGGAGCGCGCATTCGCGGAGGTAAAAAAAGCCCTGGCAGACGCTGCGTTGTTGGCTCACCCAGACCCAACAGCCCGCATAGCGCTCACCACTGACGCGTCAGATTTGGCCATAAGGGCGGTTGTGGAGCAGCATGTTGCCGGGGTTTGGCAGCCGCTGGCCTTTTTCAGCAGATCCTTGTGCAAAGCCGAGCAAAAATACAGCGCATTTGACAGGGAGCTGTTAGCGCTCCACTTGGCCATTCGCCACTTCCAATTCTGGCTAGAAGGTCGGCGTTTCACCGTGTTTGTCGACCACAAGCCGCTTACTTTTGTGATGGCCAAAATTTCGGAGCCTTGGTCGGGCCGGCAGCAGAGGCAGCTAGCCGCAATTTTGGAATTTACGACTGATATTCAACACGTAGCGGGTAAACTCAACGTAGTAGCAGACTGCCTCTCTCGCACGTTAACAGCACCAGTCCGCGCAGAGGTAGATTATACTACTGCAGCCGCAGAGCAGAATAGCAGCACGGAAGCGCACGAGGCTCCAGTTCACGTGGGGATAGATTATGCGGCCATGGCAGCGGATCAGGGTAAAGATGCGGACGTGTGCGCGCTCCAGTCTGGACCAACAGGGTTAAGGCTGGAGAGCAGGAGCTTACAAAATGGCATGCCCCCCCTAATCTGCGATGTCTCTACCGGGCGACCGCGCCCGGTGGTGCCGGCTGCTTGGCGCCGCCGTGTTTTTGACTCGGTTCACTCCCTGGCACACCCGGGGGTGCGCGTGTCTGTGAAAATGGTAGCAGAAAAGCTTGTTTGGCCGAGCCTGCGCAAGCACGTGAAAGAGTGGGCAAGAGCCTGTATGGCTTGCCAGCGGGCCAAAATTCACAAGCACACAAAAGCCCCCTTAGAGCCGTTTCGCATCCCGGCCAAGAGATTTGATCATGTACATGTCGACCTCGTGGACCCCCTACCGTCATCGCAGGGGTTCACACATCTTTTGACAATGGTGGACCGAACCACGCGTTGGCCGGAAGTGGTCCCACTGGCATCGACCACGGCTGCAGAAGTGGCCCGCGCATTTTTGACGGCTTGGATAGCGCGTTTCGGGGTTCCGTCGGATATTACGTCCGACAGGGGACCTCAATTTGTGTCTGAGCTTTGGTCAGCGATGGCCAACAGCTTGGGTGCGACAATTCACCGCACTACCGCTTACCACCCCCAGGCTAATGGTTTATGCGAGCGTTTTCATAGATCATTGAAGGCAGCCCTCAGAGCGTCGCTTACGGATGCAAATTGGGTAAACAGACTACCATGGGTTTTATTGGGATTGCGTTCTGCGCCCAAAGAGGACTTAAAGGCCTCCCCAGCGGAGTTGGTTTTTGTGCAGCCTCTCCGGCTGCCAGGCGAGTTTCTGCCAGATCATCCGGCGCCGGGGCATCCCCCGGCTCAGTGGTCACTGATCGGCACGGGAGCAGACATGCTTCCGGGCCCCGTTCATCACACTTTTCCACGTGTTTTTGTCCCCAAAGCTTTAAAAAATGCCGAATTTGTTTTTGTCAGGCACGAGGCTATGCGCCCAGCCCTGCGCCCACCCTACGATGGCCCATATAGGGTGCTGGAAACAGGTGATAAGCATTTTGTGCTAGATTTGGGAGACAGAAAGGAAACAATTAGTATAGACAGACTAAAGCCTGCTTTTGTGATGAACGACAAGTCTGTACGGGTGGCGAGGGCTCCTCGACGTGGCAGACCCCCCAGGAAGCATGTCCTGGAGCCCCCGCAGGGATCAAATAACGATTCTCATCCTCACTTAGCAGATTCACTGCAAGACGGCGCCGCAGGGGCTGCGAAGCCCGCTTACAGCAAGTTTGGAATACGTTTGAAGCCCAGGCGGCGTACGGACTAATGTGTGGTTTTATCATGTTGTGTGGACTATGCTGTATTGTTTCATTCTTCAGCGTTTGGGGGGGGGGGGGGGGTTATGTGGCTCACATATTTTGACTACATATGTATAAGCACAGGAGTGAGATGCTTAGGACTGCATGTGTTTTGTGACCTCACGTCTTTGAAGGAACAATACGTCTGGACCTCCTGAGGACAACAGCAGGAGGTGGAGGTGCTGTGATGTGGACTCTGAGAGGACTTCCTGACCTCCTGGGGTCAGACGGACGACGAAGGGACTCGGGGGGAGAATTATTGTCAGTGGGGGGTTTGGCAACAATGTGATTCTGTTCTTTGATGTCCCAGGTATAAAAGTGGGGGTTTGGGGGAGCTCGCTCTCTTTTTCTGTTTGGAGAATGCTGGAGATGTGAGACCTTCAATAAATCTGAATTGAGAAATAAATTCAGCCTCCTTATTTCACGCGCTACCTGGCCGGCCCACCGTTTTCCCCGCGCTTTTGTGCCAAAAACCTTGAAGGACGCGGCGTTCGTGTTTGTCAAGCACGATGCCCACCGGCCCCCATTGCGCCCATCCTACGATGGCCCGTTTAGAGTGCTGGAACCCGGGGACAAACATTTTGTGTTAGACTTGGGAGGTTGCCGGGAGAGAATCTGTATAGACAGGCTTAAGCTTGCTTTTGTTGTGGCAGACGAGCAGGTGGTGTTGGCCCGAGATCCTCGGTGCGGAAGACCCCCCCGAGAAACCCCCAGGTAAATGATTCATCAGAGCAGTCACACGAGCAGGCTGAATGTCCCCCCCCCCATGGCCCCCCCACAGATAGACACACCCCCAGGAACCCCCCACCGGCACAGCAGCGCCGCGGAGCCGAAGACCCCCCGTTACAGCAGCTATGGGTGGAGGCTGAAGCTGAGAGGACATGAGGGTTAACACTCAGTCTGAGACTCTGGGGGCGGTATGGGAGACCCATGCTGTGGTATTCATCTCAGACTGAAAGCCATGGAGATGCAGTAGTTTCCTCTGACGGAAGAGCATGGAGATCAAAGGGCCGGGGGACAAAAGGAATTGTCATGGGGGAGTGAATTGTAATGCAAGACCTCAGGTAGCAGGGACGTGTGAGTGTTGTGATATAAAAGACAGTCCCTACTACATGAGGGTAATGTTTCTGATTCTGGAAGATGTGAGAGAGTGAATAAAGTTCATCTGCTTGGAAAGCTCGGTCTGGTTATTCCTTTCTCCGCAAGGGCCAAATTACATCACAGAGCTGCTGGCCCATTATGAACCACCCAGAACCCTAAGGTCATCAGAGTCAGGCCTACTATCTGTGCCCAGAGTTAGAAGCAAACATGGTAAGGCAGCATTTTGTTTTTATGCTCTTCACATGTGGAACAAACTCCCAGAAAACATCAGGGCTGCTGACACTCTCAAGTGCTTTAAATCCAGGTTAAAAACTTTCCTATCTGCTGTGGCCTTTCAGGAGAACAATTGTTAATCTCCCACAATGTATTCTAACTTTTATTTCTTGCACGTTTTCTGTCTTATTCTATTTTAACTTGTTTTTGTTTCTCTTTAATTTACCTTTTAGTTTGCTTTTAAATTCTTATGTATTCCTTTTGCAAATGTATATTTTAATGTGTAATTTACTTTTTAGTTTGCTTTTAAATTCTTATGTATTCCTTTTGCAAATGTATATTTTAATGTGTAATTCACTTTTTAGTTTGCTTTTAAATTCTTATGTATTCCTTTTGCAACTTCCTGTAATGCTTTAATATTTTTTATGTAAAGCACTTTGAATTGTCTTGTACATGAAATGTGCTATACAAATAAACTTGCCTTGCCTTAGACAAATTACTAGTCACTACTACAGTAATGTGTGACCAGGTATTATGTTCTCCTGTATGAACTGCATAATATGTCTCAAAAAGTTTTAGCAATCAACAACTGTTGACCAAGTGTGTGTTCATGTTTTTTATTTCCCAGTTTCACTGCTATACATTTTCCATCCAAAATGTCGACTCTGACACATTGAGCTATATTTCAACAAGAAAATGTACACGTCACATTGTTTTCCTTTGATATCCAAGATATAATAAAGGCCGACACAGGAAAACTCTATTCTTGTATATTACATTCAACCTGGCTAACAGGTGAATCATCAGAAACCTTCCATCCAAACATGTTCACTCCGACACAGTGGTTCTATATTTTTACACCGAGTGAAATTAATTGTGTTACCCTGCAACAACAGTGCTATCTGTAGCCTTTAGTTCTTTATTTTTCAGTAAACAGAAGGTCAAAAGTTTTGATACAAACTGAGTTATTTGGTTTAAAATATACTTGAAATGTTGACCGTGTGAGACACAGGTGGCCTAGGTTGCTGTGAAATGACCCATATACAGTGGGGCAAAAAAGTATTTGGTCAGCCACCAATTGTGCAAGTTCTCCCACTTAAAAGATGAGAGAGGTCTCCAATTTTCATCATAGGTATACCTCAACTATGAGAAACAAAATGAGGAAAAAAAAAATCCAGAAAATCACATTGAAGGATTTTTAATGAATTAATTGGTAAATTCCTCAGTAAAATAAGTATTTGGTCACCTACAAACAAGCAAGATTTCTGCCTCTCACAGACCTGTAACTTCTTCTTTAAGAGGCTCCTCTGTCCTCCACTCATTACCTGTATTAATGGCACCTGTTTGAACTCATTATCAGTATAAAAGACACCTGTCCACAACCTCAAACAGTCAGACTCCAAACTCCACTATGGCCAAGACCAAAGAGCTATCAAAGGACACCAGAAACAAAACTGTAGACCTGCTCCAGGCTGGGGAGACTGAATCTGCAATAGCTAAGCAGCTTGGTGTGAAGAAATCAACTGTGGGAGCAATTATTAGAAAATGGAAGACATACAAGACCACTGATAATCTCCCTTGATCTGGGGCTCCACGCAAGATCTCACCCCGTGAGGTCAAAATGATCACGAGAACGGTGAGCAAAAATCCCAGAACCACATGGGGGGACCTAGTGAATGACCTGCAGAGAGCTGGGACCAAAGTAACAAAGGCTACATCAGTAACACACTACGCCGCCAGGGACTCAAATCTTGCAGTGCCAGACATGTCCCCCTGCTTAAGCCAGTACGTGTCCAGGCCCGTCTGAAGTTTGCTAGAGAGCATTTGGATGATCCAGAAGAGGATTGGGAGAATGTCATATGGTCAGATGAAACCAAAATAGAACTTTTTGGTAAAAACTCAACTTGTCGTGTTTGGAGGAGAAAGAACACCATACCTACTGTGAAGCATGGGGGTGGAAACATCATACTTTGGGGCTGTTTTTCTGCAAAGAGACCAGGACGACTGATCCGTGTAAAGGAAAGAATGAATGGGGCCATGTATCGTGAGATTTTGAGTGAAAACCTCCTTATATCAGCAAGGGCATTGAAGATGAAACGTGGCTGGGTCTTTCAGCATGACAATGATCCCAAACACACCGCCCGGGCAACAAAGGAGTGGCTTCGTAAGAAGCATTTCAAGGTCCTGGAGTGGCCTAGCCAGTCTCCAGATCTCAACCCCATAGAAAATCTTTGGAGGGAGTTGAAAGTCCGTGTTGCCCAGCGACAGCCCCAAAACATCACTGCTCTAGAGGAGATCTGCATGGAGGAATGGGCCAAAATACCAGCAACAGTGTATGAAAACCTTGTGAAGACTTACAGAAAACGTTTGACCTCTGTCATTGCCAACAAAGGGTATATAACAAAGTACTGAGATGAACTTTTGTTATTGACCAAATACTTACTTTACTGAGGAATTTACCAATTAATTCATTAAAAAATCCTTCAATGTGATTTTCTGGATTTTTTTTTTCTCATTTTGTCTCTCATAGTTGAGGTATACCTATGATGAAAATTGGAGACCTCTCTCATCTTTTAAGTGGGAGAACTTGCACAATTGGTGGCTGACTAAATACTCTTTTTCCCCACTGTACATAAATTTTTAACTTTTTTCTATTACATTTGCAACTTTTTACCTCATAGATTTTCAACATTTTTGACATTTGCAACTATACTTTCACAAATGTGACATTTTCCTCTTCAGATGAGTCTGTCTGAGATCATACAAACTACACAACAGTCATGAAAGTAGAATTTTGTTAAAGAGCAACTCATTACTATAGTATTATTGCACTCTATCGGAATGGGATGGAGGGGTGGCAGGTTAAAAAGGTGGATGGTTTGGGATCATTTTGTTAACAAGGTTGAAAGCATCCTCTCTTACAGTAAATTACCTCTTCTACCACTTATACAGGGGTCTGGTTTATGGGGGCAGCAGTCTAAGCAGAGAAGCCCAGACTGTTGTTCAGTTCACATGGCACCATGATCCCTCCTACGGGTGATGAGCTCACTGGAGGTCAGACACCCGTAGCTTGCTCTGGCTGAACCTGGTCAGGCTGGATGGTCGGATGTTGCCAGGCATTTGCCCTCAAGTCCCGCTAACCCCAAAATGGTTGAGGTACACTGGATCCTTGTAACGTCTTCACGCGGATCAACTGTGCAGCTCTTGGTCTGGCCCTTCACCCAGGACCAGTTTGCCTTGCGAGACCCTAACAGGAGCAAACTCCTCTACCACAATATGGTGGCAATCCATGGCGGGGCCCTCAGATGTCAATTCTCTTCTACTTATTTCAAACATGTAAAGAATGTAGAATGATAAACAAAAAAGAAACACAATAATAAAGGTATACAACATTTGACCTCTATATTTATATTTGAAAATAAGTTTTTTAAAAAAACTTATTCCCACCCTTTTTCCACAAGCTAAGAAACTCCCCACACTAAATGGTTTCTCTAAACTTAACAATAAATACATATTCAGATAAATGTGTAAGCAATGAGTTTATCGTAACGTGAATAGAAGATATACCAAAAAGCACAGGAGGAGAACAAAGGCCCCATGCTTGCATTTGCCTTGGGGCCCAAAATGACTAAATCCACCCCTGTAAATTAGCAACTAAAACGCAGTCATGCTATTCAAGTGATTTTTTTTAAAAAATTATTAAGGTCAAATTGCACTAAAGATAGAGAAAAAAGTTTGTTTTTAAAGATCAAACTCCTTTTTTGACGTCAGATAAACTAAGGGTGGCTGCTAATCGGTTATGATCTAAATATTGCACATTGTTGTTGTATATTACCAGTAAGTGCTGAGGCCAGGACAGCATCTGCTGGCAGTGAGGTAATTTTCCGCTCACTGGTGGCCCCCCCTCGGTGGGGGCCACTGCACTCTCGGGCCCCAAACCCCCGCAATTGTTTGACCAGCCATGTGGCCAAGAGTGACCGAGACTCCGGCTCAGCGTTGTTCCGAAAAACCGACATCCCATGACTCAGAAATAAAAGCAACTGCTTTCCTTTTTTTTTTTTAAATTAAAACCATTTTTGACAATAAATAACAATGGATGCATCTCCACAAACAAAAACAGGTATGCACAAATTACTCATTTTTTACTTTTTTTTTTATTATTACTAAAACATAAAAGTGAATAAAAAGTTTAAAGTTAAATTTTACATATTTAAATCCACGTCAAGTTGCTTATTCTACCTCCCGTTTTGAATTTGGTCCGAAAATGTTAACTTTTGAAAGCTTCAACACAGCCCAGGTGTCCAAACACTTCGCACGTCTTTATTTCAAAAGTCCTCTCCGAGTCGAGCTTGTGACAAATGTGCGTAAACGTGTGAAAAATGCGCGTCTAATTTGCCGCGTCGGCGGTGGAAATGTGCCTTTTTCGAAGCGTTTTCGCCGTTAAAAGCCGCAGTGGACGGTTATCAGTGTTAAAAAGCACAGTGGGTGTCAATATAAAGTGACGGCCATATTTGCCGGTGCCGCTGTTGTAAACAAAAAGTGAGAGACAGACGCTTCACTGAATTTCGGGTCATTTTTATTTCTTTAATTTACAATGTCTTTGGGAATGTCTTACAAACCCAATGTCCACCAGCACATTCCGGGAACTTCAGGGAGCCAGGGTAAGGAGAAAATGTGGGGGCAAATCAAAGTGTGGCTCTGTTTAACCGACTGTTAAATTCGGGGTCTCGGAGAATACCTGGAGAAAGACCGTGTCTGTAGTTTTTGTCCAGTTATATATATAGGGTCAGATCCTGGGAGCTAGGCTAATTCATATCCGCCATTATTACTAATGTAAAAGAACCCCATACGCGGTACCACCCGGCGGAGGAACGCGGCGGGGATGTGGACTGAGGCGGCGGCGGTTCCCGCGGTGGTTCTCCGTGGTCCGGGGTCGCGGTCCCGCCCGGTGGGAGCCGTTACGCGGTGACAAAAATGTATCACTTATGTCTTCTTGAGCCAGCCTTGTTCCGTTTCCTCCATGATGCTCCTCGGAGCTACCGATTGATCTGCCGGATTTTTTAATGCCTCTTCGAGGACATCTGGCGGTGGAGGTTGGGTATGACAGCCGAACAAAGCAGCGGGGGAGCGGAGCTCGTTCAGGAGAAACACCCCCCAGATTAATGTCATTAAAGTGTCACAGTTAAATAACGCGTTCTGCTGGGAAATATTACCAGTGATTGATTTAATGTAGGGCAAATACAAGGACCGATACTGTGACCGGTATTCTTCCAAACTTGGTGGCCATTTGGGTTGTCACCAGAAGAAAGAAATTAGAAAAAAGAACAAATTAACATACAGACAGACACGCCGATATATCGGATGATATCGGCATCTGTATCAGCCAGTATTCGCATTGTTGACAGATATCAGTCTCTAAGCAAATCAGATAAGGTTAATCAATGGCAATGGCTGTTATTTATCCATTGTGTCCCAGTTGTGCAGAACTGATTTTGCACTGAAACCAACAACAGTTACTACAGCTGCAAATTCAGAAAACGTCAAGGACTGAACCATTTTGAAAATATTTCAGTTCAGTTGTTTTTTTGTAATGCATATTTCTTTGTCCCTTGTAGAAGTTGGACTTGGACCACATGTGGTTGAGTAACTTGTTAGCATGCCGGAGTCTCGTTTATCGGACTGAACCAGACAAATCGCTCCACCAACTAAGAATAGCACAACCGCCCGAAAAAATATTAAGCAGTTAAAGCAACATTATGTAAGATTTTACCTTTAAATAATGTTTCCAAAATTATTTTGGTGGCAATAAACCTTTGAGCAAGTGAATGTCACTTCTTCCATAGCCGGAGTAGGTCAACATTACCTGCAGCAGCTCTCTTCTAGATAGGGACAATAAAAGGACTACAACTATTGAGACTATAACCTCAGTCCCAGTAGCCAATCGCAGGGCACTACTGTACCACTAACAATTAAGCACCCTGTGATTGGTTGTTGGGACTACAGTCATTGTCACCATAGTTGTAGTTTTTTCAGTGTTCCTACCTGGAACAAGAAAGATGCATCATGCTGCTTTAAGAGTATGAATGAATATTTCTTTGCCTCCCTGGCAACAAAGATGGAATAGATGGAAAAAAAAAAAACAATTGGTATAGGCCATCCTACAGTGTATGCGTGTTATACAGTATATACATAATATAAAGTGGCTGCAAGATTTGAGAAAAATGGGCAATTGTGATTATGACCTCATATTGCAATTTGTAAAGATACGATTTCAGTTATTTTATTTTAAATGGTTGATTTTATGAATGTAGTTGCTTTGTTATAAAGGAAAATACAGAGTAAATTGGCCATTCCATTTTTTTTCCAACTCAAATATAAAAGTGCATAAAAAATACAAAAGCATAACTTTGTACGGTATTATTAACAAAAATGACATTTATGGTAAATCTAAATTGCAGTACTTTGTGTGATTATATAATTGCAGAGGTTCTTTTAGGCAAGTGCAACAAAAAGAACAATATTTTGTGTTGTTGGTGTTTTGCAAAACAAAAAACAAAAGAAAAAGTTGTAACATTACTGTGAGGATTTATTAAGTATTGTTAAAACATTTTTGGGTTTTCTGGGTTGTGCAACAAAAAGGGAGCCTTTCTGTAAGGTTTTTGACAAAATATTTTATTCTCTTAATTTGTGCAAAAACGCCCCAGTGAACAAAAACAGGTTGTCTGAGTTGTTCCAAAGATATAAAAATACTGCTGGCATTGATGTTGACTTTAGTGAGTTGAGTATATAAACTGTTATTATTTTTCAATATCAATTAGTGTCCGAATATGAGTTTTTGACAACCCTAAATGTTATCATATTCTGCACTCACAGTGTGAATTGTGACAAAGATTTAAAATTGAGAAATGTAAACTAAACACATTTTAAAATTCCTTCTTGGCAGCCTCCAATGAGGTCAAACACCTTATGGCCAACAGTTTTATCTGAGGAATTAAAATCTTGTAAACAAAACCAGCATAAACCTTGCATAAAAGTATGCAAGGAAAATAAATGTGAAGCATTATAACAAGAAATATTTAGTGGAAAAAGGTCTTTTGACTGACTCATTAGTATATGATCAGACCTTTTTATTTTACAGTATCTCACAAAAGTGAGTACACCCCTCACATTTTTGTAAATAGTTTATTATATCTTTTCATGGGACAACACTGAAGATATGACAAATTGATACAATGTAAAGTAGTCAGTGTACAGCTTGTATAACAGTGTAAATTTGCTGTCCCCTCAAAATAACTCAGCACAGCCATTAATGTCTAAACTGCTGGCAACAAAAGTGAGTACACCTCTAAGTGAAAATGTTCAAATTGTGCCCAATTAGCCATTTTCCCTCCCCGGTGTCATGTGACTCATTAGTGTTACAAGGTCTCAGGTGTGAATGGGGAGCAGGTGTGTTAAATTTGGTGTTATTGCTCTCACACTCTCTCATACTGGAAGTTCAACATGGCACCTTATGGCAAAGAACTCTCTGAGGATCTGAAAAAAAGAATTGTTGCTCTACATAAAGATGGCCTAGGCTATAAGAACATCACCAACACCCTGGAACTGAGCTGCAGCACAGTGGCCAGGACCATACAGTGGTTTAACAGGACAGGTTCCACTCAGAACAGGCCTCACCATGGTCGACCGAAGAAGTTGAGTGCACATGCTCAGCGTCATATCCAGAGGCTGTCTTTTGAAAATAGACATATGAGTGCTGCCAGCATTGCTGCAGAGGTTGAAGGGGTGGGGGTTTAGCCTGTCATTGCTCAGATCATATGCTGCACACTGCATCAAATTGGTCTGCATGGCTGTCATCCCAAAAGGAAGCCCTTTTTAAAGATGATGCACAAGAAAGCCCACAAACAGTTTGCTGAAGACAAGCAGACTAAGGACATGGATTACTGGAATCATGTCCTGTGGTCTGATGCGACCAAGATAAACTTATTTGATTCAGATAGTGTCAAGCATGTGTGGCAGCAACCAGGTGAGGAGTACAAAGACAAGTGTGTCTTGACAACAGTCAATCATGGTGGTGGGAGTGTAATGGTTTGGGGCTGCATGAGTGCTGCCGGCACTAGGGAGCTACAGTTCATTGAGGGAACCATGAATGCCAACAAGTACTGTGACATACTGAAGCAGAGCATGAGCCGCTCCCTTCAGAAACTGGGCCGCAGGGCAGTATTCCAACATGATAACAACCCCAAACACACCTCCAAGACGACCACTGCCTTGCTAAAGAAACTGAGGGTAAAGGTGATGGACTGGCCAAGCATGTCTCTAGATCTAAACCCTATTGAGCATCTGTGGGGCATCCTCAAACAGAAGGTGGAGGAGCGCAGGGTCTCTAACATCCACCAGCTTCGTGATGTCGTCATGGAGGAGTGGAAGAGGATTCCAGTGGCAACCTGTGAAGCTCTAGTGAACTCCATGCCCAAGAGAGTTAAGGCAGTGCTGGAAAATAATGGTGGCCACACAAAATATTCACACTTTGGGCACAATTTGGACATTTTCACTTAGGGGGTGTACTCACTTTTGTTGCCAGCGGTGTAGACATTAATGGCTGTGTGTTGAGTTATTCTGAGGGGGCAGCAAATTTACACTGTTTATACAAGCTGTACACCCGACTACTTTACTTGTATCAAAGTGTCATATCTTCAATGTTGTCCCATGAAAAGATATAATAAAATATTTATAAAAATGTGAATGGTGTACGCACTTTTGTGAGATACTGTAGTTACTTCTCAGATGATGACTGGTTAACTGTGGCCAGTTATTCTGATATTGGATCCTTTTTTATCTGACAACAGTTGGAAACCTCCAGTCTCCCTCAGCAGCTAACCTGGCAACATTGCAGTCCTACAGACCCCTCCTGAGCGACTACGGACCTCCTTCTCTGGGATTCTCACAGGTAACAGCTAATCTGACCAGATGTCTGAATATCCCAGTTTGTCATCCAAGTTTAGTTCACCCTTACTGAGTAAACTCATTCAGTTAAACACCAGCCCTTTGGTAGCCTATATTTCCCAAAATGCAATCTAAAGGCTGTCTGTCCGTATGTCCATCTGTCTGTAATTTGTAATGGGCAATTTTACGAGAACCACTGCTCCTCATAAACAGTTGCCCAGATACAGTGGTGTGAAAAAGTGTTTGCCCCCTTTCTGATTTCCCATTTTTTTGTATGTCACTCTTAAATATTTCAGATCATCAAGCAAATTTAAATATTAGACAAGGATAACACAAGTAAACACAAAATGCAGTTTTTAAATGAAGATGATGTGGAGTGTGTAAATGAAGAGGCAGATTCATTTCAGATGATTTATTACACACTCACAACTCACAAGCAAAGAACAGACTGACTATTTAAGCAGGCACTCAGACATTTGCATCACACTGCATTCAACCTCTTCGTCCTTGACTCCTTCCTGCTATCTCACCAGGAACCTCCTGCCCATTGTTCTCCCATGTTTATCCACTGTCTCTTGTCTGAGATGCTAAATAATCTGGCTCTCTCAAGGTGCTAAACTCCCCCCCCCCCCCAGCATCTTAGATAGAACAATAGAATATCAGTCCACATGCTGTTTGGGCTTCCGTCTCCTCCCGGATCTGCTGTAACTGGGGTTTACCGCCTCCGTGGCGCTGCTGTGCCGGTGGGGGGCTGCTGGGAGTGTGTCTGACTGCGGGTGGGCTGTGACTGGGGGGGGGGGCACTTTGGTCTGACCATGTGGCTGCTCTGATGAATCGTTTCCCTGGGGCTCTCTCCGTGGGGGTCTTCCACGCCGAGGGGCCCTAGCCAACAGCACTTGCTCGTCCGCCACAACGAAAGCGGGTTTGAGTCTGTCTATGCCAATTTTTTCCCTCCTACCCCCCAAGTCTAGCAAAAAATGCTTATCCCCTGTTTCCAACACTCTGAACGGTCCATCATAGGGTGGGCGCAATGAAGGGCGGTGGGTGTCGTGTCTGACAAACACAAACTCCGCGCTCTTCAAAGTTTTAGGCACAAAAACACGCGGAAAACTGTGGTGGGCAGGGCCCGGCAGCGTGCCTGTGTTTGCGCTACGCTGCAAAAGCTGAGACGGGGAGCTGTCCGGCACGGGATTATCTGGCAGAAATTCCCCGGGCAGCCGTAGGGGCTGCGAAAAAATGAGCTCTGCCGGGGAAGCTTCCAGATCCTCTTTCGGCGCGGAGCGCAACCCCAAAACACCCACGGCAGCCTGTCTACCCAATTTGCATCCGTCAATGAAGCCCTGAGTGCTGCTTTCAGTGATCTATGAAAACGCTCGCATAACCCATTGGCCTGTGGGTTGTACGCGGTTGTGCGGTGAATTGTAACACCCAGGCTGCGGGCCATCGCGGACCAGAGTTCCGAAACAAATTGAGGGCCCCTGTTCGGACCGTAATGTCCGACGGGACTCCAAAACGCGCCACCCATGCTGTTAAAAAAGGCGCGCGCTACGTCTGCGTATGTGGTTGCCGCCAGCGGGACTGCTTGTGGCCAGCGCGTGGTGCGGTCCACCACTGTCAGGAGGTGCGTGCACCCCTGAGATGGCGGGAGGGGGCCCACGAGGTCCACGTGAACATGGTCGAACCTCTTAGCTGGGATACGAAACGGCTCCAAGGGAGCCTTCGTGTGTCTGTGTACCTTGGCTCGTTGGCACGCCACGCAGGCTGCAGCCCACTCTTTCACTTGTTTGCGTAGGCTCGGTCACACAAACTTCTCTCCCACCATTTTGACCGACGCGCGCACTCCTGGGTGCGCCAGAGTGTGAACCGACTCAAACACGCGGCGGCGCCACGCGACCGGGACCACCGGACGCGGGCGACCCGTGGAGACATTGCAGATTGGGGGGGCCACCATCTTGCAGCACCCTGCTCTCCAGCCATAACCCTGTTGGTCCAGACTGGAGCGCGCGCACGTCTGCATCGCTAATCTGCTCCGCGGCCATGGCTGCGTAATCTATCCCCACGCAGACTGGGTCCACCACGGCGCGCGAGAGGCAATCCGCCACCACATTCAGTTTACCCGACACATGTTGAATATCGGTAGTAAACTCTGAGATCGCGGCCAGCTGTCTCTGCTGCCGGCCCGACCACGGTTCTGAAACCTTGGCCATCACGTATGTTAGCGGCTTGTGGTCCACGAACGCGGTGAAGCTGTGCCCTTCCAGCCAGAACTGGAAGTGGCGTATGGCCAGGTGGAGAGCCAGCAACTCTCTGTCAAACACGCTGTATTTATGTTTGCTGTCGCGCAAAGTTCTGCTGGAAAAGGCGAGCGGCTGCCAAGCCCCGGCGATGTGCTGCACCACGACAGCCCCTATGGCCATGTCTGAAGCGTCGGTGGTGAGCGCTATGCGGGCCGCCGGGTCCGGATGTGCCAGCAGTGCGGCGTTTGCCAGGGCTGCTTTAACTTCCAAGAACGCCTGCTCTCGCTCCGGGGTCCATTCGACCCTATCCGCGGGTTTCTGTTTCTTGAGCGCGGCGTACAATGGTTGCATGAGCTGCGCCACGCGGGGAAGGAAACGGTTATAAAAGTTTACCATCCCCCAAAATTCCTGCAGCGCCCTGAACGTCTGAGGCCGGGGAAAATTCGCCACGGCGCGCACTTTGTCGGGCAGCAGGATCGCTCCTTCCGGAGAGACGCGGTGCCCCAAAAAATCAATCTCCATCACGCCGAACTGGCATTTTGCCGGGTTGATTATTAACCCGTGCTCCTCCAACCTCCGGAAAACCGTCGTAAGGTGGGTTTCGTGTTCGTCTTCAGACGCACTGGCTACCAGGATATCGTCCAGGTAGACGAACATGAACGGGAGATCGCGCAGCACTGCATCCATCATGCGCTGGAACGTCTGTGCCGCTCCTTTTAACCCGAATGGCATGCGCAGGAACTCGAATAGACCGAACAGAGTTATTACCGCTGTTTTGGGTATGTCCTCCGCGCGCACTGGGACTTGGTGGTAACCGCGGACCAGGTCTATTTTGGAAAAAATATGCGCTCTGGCAAGGTGAACGGAAAAATCTTGTATGTGGGGAATTGGGTAGCGGTCATGCGCTGTGGCGTTGTTCAACCTGCGGAAATCCCCGCACGGTTGCCACGATCCCTCAGCCTTAGGGACCATGTGTAGCGGGGATGCCCGTGGGCTGTTCGAGCGCCTGATGATGCCCAACCTTTCCAGGTTGGCGAACTCCTCGCGCGCTATGGCCAGTTTAGCTGCGTCCAAGCGCCGAGGTCTTGCAAAAATGGGCGGCCCGGTGGTGGTGATAAAGTGCTCCACCCCGTGTTTAGCGATGGCCGCGGAAAACGTCGGGACCGTGAGTGCTGGGAACTGAGTGAGCAGTGTGTGGAACTTGCCGCCTATATAGGTGAGAGAGTCAAAGGACAGTGCATTAACCAGGCGCCTGTTAGCAACATCAACCAGTAAACCATGTGCACACAGAAAATCAGCCCCCAGTATATGGTAATTCAGTGCTGCTACGACAAAAGTCCACTCATATGTAAGGCCGTGTAGAGATAAGAGCAGAGTCCTCTCACCAAAGGTCTTAATATCCGAGCTGTTTGCTGCCAACATCCCGGGGCTGCTAGGTCCTGCCAGCCGGTCAGCGTAGGTCGGCAGGATAAAGCTCTTCTGGGCTCCGGTGTCCACGAGGAAACGCCTCCCCGAGCGTGCATCCGTCAAGTAGAGCAGCTTGTTCTCTTCACCGAGGGTCGCAGCTGCTACTGACCCCCGGCCTTGGCGTTTCCTGAGCGCTTGAATTGGCACGGTGGCGCACATCTGCGTGCGTTCTCTCCGAAGCGGCGGTGGTAGAAACAGAGCGTGTCTCTCTGGCGCTCCTTCGCCCCCGCTGCTGCTACTGTCGGTGGCTCCTCGCCTCCTCTGGTCGTCTCGCTGGGCTCCGCCGCTGCCGCGTTGACTGTGATCGCCCTGGTGGTGATGATGATCTGGTCTGCCTCCTGTGCTAGCGTACGGTAGTCGCGCGTGGCCAGCCACGGCGAATTGGCCAGAGCCGCTCTCGCCACTGTCGGAAGGTTCCGGAGGAAGAGGTGGGCAAACAGAAAGTGCCTGTCGTCCATGCCCATTAACGCCAGCATCTTCTCCATCAGGTCTACGGCCGAACCATCTCCTAACTCGGTCTGCGTCAGGAGCCTCTCCGCTCTCTCACAGTCCGAGAGCGTGTAGCGCTGGATGAGCGCAGTCTTGAGCGCCTCGTATTTGCTGCTGGCTGGTGGCTGATCGAGCAGGCTTGCTACCCACTGAGCTGTGCGGGCGTCGAGCGCTGCGACCACATGGTAGAATCTGGTATCGTTTGCCGTTACTCCCCGGAGGGCGAACTGGGCCTCGGTGAGGTGGAACCAAGAGCGCAGGTTGTGCTGCCAGAAATCCGGTAGCTTGACTGAAACCGCACACGCGTGGCTGGAGGTTCCAGTCCGGGCTGTCTGTGGGATGGCTGCCGCCTCGCTGTAGCTTCCTGACCGGGCCGGCTCCGGGGATCTTGCCTCGTGTTCCATAATACGTCTTGGGTCACCAGTGTGGAGTGTGTAAATGAAGAGGCAGATTCATTTCGGATGATTTATTACACACACACAACTCACAAGCAAAGAACAGACTGACTATTGAAGCAGGCACTCTCCTCTTAAGTCTCATGGCATTTCTCCACACACAACATGACATTTGCATCACACTGCATTCAACCCCCTTCGTCCTTGACTCCTTCCTGCTATCTCACCAGGAACCTCCTGCCCATTGTTCTCCCATGTTTATCCACTGTCTCTTGTCTGAGATGCTAAATAATCTGGCTCTCTCAAGGTGCTAAAATGTTTATTATTAAGGGAAAACAAATCCAAACCTACATGGCCCTGTGTGAAAAAGTGATTGCCTCCTAAACCTATTAACTATCATCTCTGCTGGAGTCCGAGTCCCACCCTATGCAGGACATACTGAACGCACTGAGGAGTTCATTTAGCAGCAGACTACATCATCCTAGGTGCGCAACCGAGAGGTTTCGCAGGTCCTTCCTACCTATGGCAGTCAGACTGTATAACCTAAGCAGGGCTGCTCGCAGAGATGGCAAAAAAACGTGACGACCTAATAGTACTGAATGCAAAAGATGCAATAGACTTACACAATGGTCCCCTCCAGTATATACAACTAGGACAGTATCGGTCGCTACGGAGGGTGACAATATGTATGGGTACATATTCATACTATGTAGGATAACTAAGTTGACGGTTATGCTGTTTATTCCATCTCGCTACAATGCTCTGCACTTTGTATATATATTTATATATTGATGTGTATGTATGTATATCCATTGCTCTTATTTATATCTTCCGTATCTTCTTAATTATTGCTCTGAGTGTTGCTATCCCTGTGCTGTTGCAATCCTGGAATTTCCCTATTGTGGGACTAATAAAGGCTTATCTTATCTTAACTGGTTGGGCCACCCTTAGCAGCAACAACTGCAATCAAGCGTTTGCGATAACTGCCAATCAGTCTTTTACAGTGCTGTGGAGGAATTTTGGCCCACTCATCTTTGCAGAATTGTTGTAATTCAGTCACATTGGAGGATTTTTGAGCATGAACCGCCTTTTTAAGGTTATGCCACAGCATCTCAATCGGATTCAGGTCAGGACTTTGACTAGGCCTTTCCAAAGTTTTCATTTTGTTTTTCTTAAGCCATTCAGAGGTGGACTTGCTGATGTGTTTTGGATCATTGTCCTGCTGCAGAACCCAAGTGCGCTTCAGCTTGACGTCATGAACAGATGGCTGGATATTCTCCTTCAGGATTTTTTGGTAGACAGCAGAATTTATGGTTCCATTTACCACAGCAAGTCTTCCAGGTCCCGAAGCAGCAAAACAGCCCCAGACCATCACACTACCACAACCATATTTTCCTGTTGGTATGATGTTCCTTTTCTGAAATGCTGTGTTACTTTTATGTCTGATGTAATGGGACACACACCTTCCAAAAAGTTCAACTTTTGTCTCATCAGTCCACAGAGTATTTTTCCAAAAGTCTTGGGGATCATCAAGATGTTTTCTTGCAAAACTGAGACAAGCCTATATGTTCTTTTTGCTCAGCAGTGGTTTTCGTCTTGGAACTCTACCATGCAGGCCATTTTTGCCCAGTCTCTTTCTTCTGGTGGAGTCATGAACACTGACCTTAACTGAGGCAAGTGAGGCCTGCAGTTCTTTGGATGTTGTTGTGGGGTCTTTTGTGACCTCTTGGATGAGTCGTCACTGCGCTCTTGGGGTAATTTTGGTTGGTCGGTCACTCCTGGAAAGGTTCACCATTGTTCCATGTTTTCACCATTTGTGGATAATGGCTCTGACTGTGGTTTGCTGGAGTCCCAAAGCTTTAGAAATGGCTTTATAACCTTTTCCAGATTGATAGATCTCAATTACTTTGTTTCTCATTTGTTCTTGAATTTCTTTGGATCGCAGCATGATGTCTACCTTTTGAGGATCTTTTGGTCTACTTCACTTCTTCTTCTCTTGGTTACTGGCGGATAGCAAACAACTGAAAGGTGCATACCGCTACCTACTGTACAAGAGTGTGTAACATTATGTCATCTGAGCCCGACCCCTAAATTCTATGACTTAATCCTGTGTTATTTAAAAAAGAGAAAAGAGCCCTTCTCGTGATTCTTATTGCCTCTCCATCTCCATCTGTTCCCAGAATCCCAGTTAAATCCCATTCCCTACCGGCCTCTCCAACTTCATTTTCCATTATCTGTCTTTCATTTCCACTGTCATTGTGACAGTGTAATAAGATGTGCTCGACATTTTCTTTTACTCCACATTCTCTACATTTGTCACTTTCACTTTTCCCCATGGTGAATAAAGTGCCGTTTAAACGTGTGTGATCCAGTTTGAGTCTTGCCATAATGATGTCTTCCCTCCTTTTGGTTGTTATGCAATTCTTTATTGCGATAGATTTTTGTATTTTGTAATACGATCTACCTTTATGATCTTCATCCCATCTTTTTTTACCATAGCTCAGTTCCTTTTTTCTTGATTACTGCTTTCCCTTCACCTTTTCCAAGAGACAATGGTATAGTTATCTCTTTTCCAAGAGCGCTTTTTGCTAATTTGTCTGCACAGTCATTCCCTTTCAACCCTTGATGTGCAGGAACCCAGCAAAACGGAACTTCTCCACCACCCCTGTGCACCCTACATAAACTGTGATATAACTCAATCACCAAGTCTTCCCTTGTAGATTTTAGTGTCTGTATGGTTTTTAGCGCTGCAAGTGAGTCCGTACACACCACCACCTGGTCCAGTCTGACCTCCTCCACCCACTGCAAAGCAATAATTATTGCCACCATCTCTGCTCTAAACATGGATGTATTGATGGAGAGTCTTTTTGCGATTGTCACTTTAAACCTTTCACTCTATATATATATCACGGACACACAGATCGCCCCAAAGGTCTCCCGAGTTGGCGGACGGAGCCTCTGTTTACAGCAGGAGACGATACAGCAGGGAAGAGCTAGCTAGCACTCAACCGCCACCCGGTGCTAATGGAGAAACTTGACATACCGGGAGAACTGAAGCGAAAACGACGCGGGTGCCGGGCTGGAGTTTAGGCGGCGTGCAAGAAATATAAGACAGAATAATAAAGAGTGATGGCAAGAACCAAGCAGACCACCCGTAAATCTACTGGAGGAAAAGCCCCCCAGGAAGCAGCTGGCCACCAAGGCTGCTCGGAAAAGCGCTCCGGCCACCGGCGGAGTGAAGAAGCCTCACCGTTACAGGCCCGGTGCCGTGGCTCTGGGAGAGATCCGTCGCTACCAGAAATCCATGGAGCTGCTCATCCGTAAGCTGCCCTTCCAGCGCCTGGTGAGGGAGATCGCTCAGGACTTCAAGACCGACCTGCGCTTCCAGAGCTCCACCGTCATGGCTCTGCAGAAGGCCAGCGAGGCCTACCTGGTGGGTCTCTTCGAGGACACCAACCTGTGCGCCATCCACGCCAAGAGGGTCACCATCATGCCCAAAGACATCCAGCTGGCCCGCTGCATCCGCGGAGAGAGAGCTTAGACTTTCTGCTGCACATCCACCAACCACAATGCTCCGCACTGTGTGTCTATATATATATATATACAACCGTTCAAAAGTTTGGGGTCACCCAGACAATTATTTTGTGTTTTCCATGAAAAGTCACACTTATTTACCACCATGAGTTGTAAAATGAATAGAAAATATAGTCAAGACATTGACAAGGTTAGAAATAATGATTTGTATTTGAAATAATAATTTTTTCCAGATACTCAACCTGCTCAAAGGAAGGTCAGTTTTATAGCTTCTCTAACCAGCTAAACTGTTTTCAGCTGTGCTAACATGATTGCACAAGGGTTGTCTAATCATCCATTAGCCTTCTGACGCAATGAGCAAACACATTGTACCATTAGAACACTGGAGTGATAGTTGCTGGAAATGGGCCTCTATACACCTATGTAGATATTGCACCAAAAACCAGACATTTGCAGCTAGAATAGTCATTTACCACATTAGCAATGTATATTAGATATTAGAGTGTATTTCTGATTAGTTTAAAGTTATCTTCATTGAAAAAAACAGTGCTTTTCTTTCAAAAATAAGGAAATTTCTAAGTGACCCCAAACTTTTGAACGATAGTGTATATATATATATATTTATATTAATATGTACATATGTATACTAGCTGCTCTTGTTTTTTCTTGCCTTCTGATTGTTGCTCTGAGTGTTGCTATCCCTGTGCTGTTGCAATCCTGGAATTTCCCCATTGTGGGACTAATAAATAATAAAGGCTTATCTTAAACTCTGGGATGTATACTCCAACTCCAACAGTGCCCTCTTTATTCTTTGAACCGTCAGTATAGAGCTGTAAGTAGTTATAGTAATTGTTCCTGAGGTAAATGCTTGTTTTAACACCAACTTCACTCATATGCCAATCCTTTTTCCTCCTTAGCAGACTAGTGTCTACTTCTATTCCCGGAAACAGCCAAGGGGGAACATTACTCACTGGACTGGTGTTAGCTATTTCAATAGTGTGCAGCCTATACATTCTGGTCCTTCTTTGAATTGCCCACTCAAACCCATGTCCCTGGAAATTAGAGTATTCCCAGCAGTCTTGTAGTGTTGTTTAAATATTTGTTTCGTCACTTCCTTTCAGCTTGATCCAGTATGATAATGCGAGTTTATCTCTTCTCAAATCCATTGGCATTTTTCCTGCTTCTATTAAAACTGCATTGTTTGGTGTTTTTTTGACGGCTCCAATGCACAGGCGAAGCGCTCTATGCTGCATTCTGTCTATTTTTTCCAGAGTCGTCTTTGCTGCTGCTCCATAAATCATGCATCCGTCGTCTATTGTCGTCTGTTGTCGATCGCATTAGTGCTCTGTAAATGCCACTTTTCCACTTTCTCCATTGCTTTCCCTTTGTTTCTGAACACAAATTTCTCATTTCTTCCCCTCGTCCATACGGCTCCATCATCTGCATATAGTGCTGTTTTGATGGATCCCTCTTGATCCTCAAACATGTCATTAATCATTATATTGAATAAAACAGGGCTTATCACACTCCCCTGAGGAACACCATTTTCTATTTCAAAGTCATTAGAAACTTCTGATCCTACTTTAACCCTAATTGTCCTGTGTGTTAAAAAATCCATTATCCAATTATACATCCTACCACCAATGCCCATTTTATTCAATTTGATAAGAAGTCCATCCCTCCACAGTGAGTCATAAGCCTTTTCAATATCCAGATAAACTATAACCATTACTTCTTTCATTTTGAGTCTTTTCAGTATCATTTCTTACCCTAACTAGAGCATCTGCTGTGGATCTTCCTCTTCTAAAACCATTCTGATAGTCGTTTATTATTCGTTTTTGCTCTAGTACATATGAGAGTCTGTAAACTAACACCTTCTCCATCCATTTCCCTAAATGTGACGTCAATGCTATTGGCCTGTAGTTGCCTGGATGAGCTGGATCTTTCCCTGGCTTATTAAATGGTAATTACAGCCTTTTTCCACCCACTTGGGATAACCCCCTCCTTCCATATCCTGTTAAACAATTTCAGCACCAGTTGCATTGATTGCATAGGCAACTGCCGGAACATAGCATAGCTTAACTGATCATATCCTGGAGCTGTGTATCCACTATCTTGCAAAGCTCTCTTAAGCGCTAACATTGTGAGCTCGAGGTCTAACACAATCATGTCCTCTTTCATTTTTTAAGTTTGCATTTTCTCTGAGTTTATGCTGCCTTTGCTGTCTATGACTCTTACCGAGATGGTCTCCTATATGCACTGCTGCAAATGCTCTACCTAGGATTTCTGCCTTTTCTTTGTCTGATACAGCCATCTTGTCCCCATCCACTAAAGCTGGAATTTTAACTGATACCCTTTTCCTACTCATTTTTTTTTTTTTTTTAATTTAAGTTTTTGTAAAGGGTATACGGGTCGTTACAGCAATGCATTGTTTACATTTTCATCACATGTTCCCTTATTTTCTGATATCTGACAACATTGGAAGATTAATTCTTACAACACCCCTTTTTTTTTTTTAAAGTGAAAGAAAAAGTGAAATTAAAGAGAAAAAAAACAAAAAACAAAAAAACAAATAACAAAAAAAACAAACAAACCAGCAAAAAACAAACAAAAAGAAAAAGTAAGTAAATAAAGATAAAAGAGCATCTGAGTAGTGTTGGAACAAAGAGAGGAACCATTATTGAAATGGTGTTTGTCAAAGATTAGATCTAATGGAAGACACATATGCGATCCAGGGTTGCCAAAAGTTCATGAACCCATCCATGTCCTGTCTCAGTGCGAATGTCAACTTTTCCATCGAGTAAATGTCTTGGATCACATTAGTCCAATCTTCAGGTGTAGGACAGTCCTTCAACATCCATTTTTTAGTTAGAGCTTTTTTGCTTGCCAATATTAAAACATTGAATAAGTATTTTTCTCCTCGTCTTTCCAGTGAGTCCGGTAGTAAACCCAAATACAAAGTTACAAAAGAAAAGGGAACTGTTATTTTGAATATTTTCCCCAATATTGTCTGTACATTGGTCCAATATTGGTGGATAACTGGGCATGACCAAAACACATGAAAATGATTTGCAGTCTTTTCACCACACAAGCACCAACAGTTCAATCCCTTATGGGTAAATTTGTTTTGTGCAGGTGTTCTGAAAAATCTTACCAAGTTTTTCCATCCAAATTCTCTCCACTGCAGGGATGAGGTACTTTTCCATTGCTGTTTATTTAGCTTTTCCCATATTTCCAGTTGTAAAGTGAAATTCCCCTCTTTTTCCCATCTCTCTTTTATATAAGATGTGTTGTCTCCTTTTAAGTCTTGAAGACCTTGGTATATTTTAGAAATGTATCTGATCCTTGGGATCCCTTTATATGCCATTAAGAAGACCTTCAGAACACCTGACTGGGCCCTTTCCAAAACCTCCTTTTTAAGTATATTGTTTATGTGGTGTCTAAGCTGGAAGAACCTGTAAAGGTCTTGATTTATTAGGCCTTGTTTTTTCAAAACTTCTTAAGATTTGCCCTTTAAAAAAATCGTAATATTTTATCAGCCCTTTCTCCTTCCACTTTTTAAATCTGGTGTCTGTTTTATTAGGAGTAAAGTCCTGATCATAGGCAATCCATTGCAGAAGTCGATAGGGCTCTTTAGTTTGAGTCTCTCTGACTATCTTAAACCAAATTTTTAGCGGGGTCTCTATCCACGGGTTAGTGTTATTCAAAAGCTTAGGTAAGGCATTGTTCCCTATTATCGCCTGTAGGGGGATGTCACTTGTTATTTGGCATTCGATCTCCTTCCATTGTGCAGTGTAGACTGGGTTACATATCTCTACTAAAGTTTTAATTTGTGCGGCTTTAAAGTAGTCCCTGATATTTGGCAGCGCGAGCCCACCTTTGTCTTTGTTTAGCTGTAGGGTTCTATATCTGATTCTAGGTCTCTTGCCCTGCCATATGAATCTTGAGATCCTTCTGTCCAGCTCCTGCCATGTTTTTTTGGGAGGTTCTACCGGTATTGTTTGGAAAAGGTATAGAAGACGTGGAAGTATATTCATTTTGACTGCTTCAATTCTTTGTGCAGTACCCAAGAATGGTATCATATTCCATCTTGCTAGGTCAGATTTTATTTTTGTCACCAGTGGATCATAGTTTAGTGATATAATTTTGTTGAGTTGTTTCGGGATATTGACCCCCAGATATTTCATAGATTCCGACTCCCAGTTAGTTTTGAGTTTGCTTAGTGAATAATGATTTGGGTCATAGTTGAATGTTAAAACTTGGGTTTTATGCATGTTTAATTTGTACCCCGATAAATCTCCATACTCTGAAAAAACTGAGGTTAGTTCTGGTAAAGAAGTGTCCGGCTGCCCTAGGTATATTAAAATGTCATCAGCAAAGAGTGCTATTTTATGTTCCTTCTGACCAAGTGTAATACCTTGAATTTTTTGGTTTTGTCTTATCCATTGGCTCAGAGGTTCTATGAAGATTGCAAAGAGCAGTGGAGACAGGGGGCAGCCCTGACGACATCCTCTTTCCAGTTCAAAAGATGATGATAAATTACCGTTAATCCTTATTTTAGCTGTTGGTTTTTTATATAATGCCTGTATAGTTCTAATGAAGTTGTTATGAAAATTGAAACTGGATAAGATTCTATATAGAAAAGACCAGTCAACCGAATCGAATGCTTTTTCAGCATCTAATCCCAATATGACTGCATTTAAGTTATATTTTTTTATATGATGAATTATGTGTAAAGTGCGTCGAATGTTGTCTTGTGTCTGTCTTTGTCTTATAAAACCTGTTTGGTCTAAATGAATTAGGTCTGTCAGTATATTTTCTAACCTTTTGGCAAGGATAATGGTAAAAAGCTTATAGTCCTGATTTAGTACACTGATTGGTCTTTAGTTGGAGCACTCTAGTTTATCCTTTTCAGGTTTAGGTATAACTGCAATGACCCCTTCTCTCCAGGAGGGGGGGATTTCCCCTGTGTGGAGGACATAATTAAATGTTTTCAGGAGGAGAGGAGATAGTTGCTGTTTAAAGGTTTTGTACCACTCTGCTGTATAGCCATCAGCTCCTGGGGATTTGTTAGCTTTAAGTTTCATAATTGCTTTTTTCAATTCTTTAGGATGTATTTCTGACAGTAGTGTTTTATTTTGTGACTCCGTAAGTTGGGGAAGGTTTAATGTGTTTAGGAATGCCTCGGATGCGTTTTTATGTTTTTTGTGGGAGTATAAGTTCTTATAGTAATTCTCGAAGCTTTTAAGAATATCCTGAATTCTGAATTTTATTTCCTTTGATACTGGGTCTCTGATTTTGTAGATTGCTCTTTCTGTTTGATGTTTCCTCAATTTATAGGCTAGCAATTTTGCCGATTTACTGCCTGCTTCATAGTATTTTTGTTTCAAAAATGTAAGTTTCTTCTGGATTTCTATTGTGTAGATCTCATTTATTTGGTTTTTAATTTCCTTAATCTTGAGCGAGTCAGTAGAATGAGTGTTGCCTTTGTGTTCTTCTTCTAGGTTCCTAAGTTCTGACTCTAATGTGGATAGTTTTTCTTGTCTTAGTTTCTTTTGGGTTGCCAGTTTTGCAATAATCTTTCCTCTTATTACAGCTTTGCATGCATCCCACAGTATTAAAGGGGATACTTCTCCATTATCGTTATCTTCCAAATATCTGAGAATATCTGATTCCAATTCATCTTTCAATGGTCCTTTCAGGACATTTGAATTTAACCTCCAAGAAAATGTATTATTTGTGTATTTTTGGATATTTAAGTCCATGTAGATCGGACTGTGGTCAGAGAGATCCATCAGTCCTATTTTACATGTTTTTACTCTTCCAATGTCTCTATTAAACATAAAAAAATAGTCAATCCTTGAGTAAGATGAATGTGGAGTTGAGTAAAATGTATAGTCTTTTACACTGGGGTTGAGTTCCCTCCACACGTCACAGATTCCCATTTCTTTTAGTAGCATCCGAGTCTTCCTGTTTTGGGTGTTATTTTGATGTGGAGAATTACCAGAAGCATCCCAGTATGGATTCAGTCTAAGATTGAAGTCCCCACCACATATCACTAAACCTTGAGCTTTAGTTATCATTAGGTCGAATACATTTTTATAAAATTTCCAGTTAGCCCCTGGGGGAGCATATACATTCAGCAGGGTGATATCTTCTCCCTCTAGCCGCCCAGTTACCAAACTGTATCTCCCTTCTTTATCTTTGTGTTCTGATTTTTTTTTCAAATGTAATTTTGGTTGATATCAATGTCGCTACTCCCCTCCTCCTCCCTGACTTATATGAAGATGAAGAGATCATTTTAAACCCTTGTCTACTGAGTTTATTGTGTTCCACGTCTGTTAAGTGGGTTTCTTGTAAAAATATTATTCCTGCTTTGTCTTTTTTCATTTTGCCTAGAATCTTGGATCTTTTAACTGGATTCAGGATTCCTTTTACATTATATGAAATTATTTTGGTTACACCCTGTTTCTCCATTGTGTTGTTTTGTTTAGTATAACTGTGTGGTGGCCCTCATTTGTGCTACTCAGAAACTGAAAGAACATTAAAAACAAGAAAAACATTAAGAACATAGTATATAAAACTTTAAAACAAAAAGCTGTCAGAAGAACTTCCTGAGCTGAGGTCTTTTTAAAGACCCTGGAAGAGCCTTGATGGAGTGAAGGCCCTGAGGGAAATTCCTCAAACTCTGTTACGTGTTGAGGGCCCTCTCTTACCCCTGTAAGCTGCCCCATGCTTTTAACGTGAGTTTCAGAACCCAATCCAAACTTGTAATGATTTTTTTTTTTTCCTTTTATGCCTAAACCCTGTGAAATTGTGTGCACCCTCCCACCCCCATCACATCAAACATTCATGCAAAAACAGTATTTGTTAGTATGAGGAGAACATGTGGATTATTGTCACATTTCTATTTTAACAAGTTTTTTTTTTTTTTTTTTTTTATTACAAAGACTTATTTGTTTCAAATATTATGACTGTTCCATGAAATGTTTTACCACATGCTGAATACGCATCTCCTTTAATGTTTGTTACCTTGTATGAGGGGGGTTGGATGTGCGGATTGATTCAAGAGAAAAAAAAAAAAAAAGGTCGCTATTCCAACCTGAAAACGGATAGTTTATCCGCGACGCTCTGGCGCTGGGTTTCCCGCTGCTGGTCCGTGGATTTTGAAGGTCTTTGTGTTGTCCATGTTTGCGCTTTGATCTTCTCACTCGGGTCTGCTGCGGGTTTAAATACCGTTACCGGGAGCCCTCTTTTCGCCATGTCAGCTGTTGCTTCTTCCGCCGAATTATAGACACACGTTTCATCGCCGTAGAAGACCCTTAACTTCGCAGGAAATGGAGTCTGAAAGCGCAATTTCTTCTCTCTTAACACCTTTTTCGCGTCATTGTATTCCCTGCACTTTTTAAGGACCTCCGGGGCGTAATCGTGTTCCACGTAGACTTTTCTCTCCTGGTGCATAAATCCTTTTTTTCTGCCAGGCCAGTCTTACAACCTCTTGTTTTATTTTGAAATTGGAAAATCTTACCAACACCGAACGTGGGGGCGCTTCCGCCGCCGGCCTAGCGGCTAATGAACGATGTGCCTTTTCTATCTTCAAGTCGGTGGTTTGTGGAATATCCAATTTCTCTCTTAGTAAGGATTCCACGCATTCTGCCATTGAGTTAAAACCGTTTTCGGCTCCTTCTATCAGACCATGAATTCTTATGTTGTCTCTTCTTTGTCTTCCTTCTTGGTCGGTTAGCTTAGCCTCTATAGATGCTTGTCTTTTGCGTAGGTCCAGCACAGAATCTTCGAGCACTTTTATTCGTTCCTCTGTTTCCAAGATTCGGTTCTCGGCCTGGTCCACTCTACTGTTTGTCCTTTTCAATTCTTCTCTGAATTCCCGAAATTCGGCTGTAACTTCTCGGCGAAATCGTCGTAGCTCCTCAAATAGTGATTTCAGGCTAACCTTTTTGTTAGCTATCACCAGTTCCTCGTCTTCTGAACGGAGATCTTCCAGTTCAGATTCTCCGGCCGATACGTGTCCTGGCCTGGAGAATTTCAGTTTCTTCTGTTTTCCTTTAGACATGATGATTTTGTCTTTTGATTTTCACTCCTCCAAAAATCCGTTAAGTTTGATTTTCAAGGTGTTATCCTGGATTGGGTCTGAGAGCTTCAGTGTTAAGCTGCAGTCGCCATGGCGTCCAGACCGGAAGTCCCCCGTTGAATTTTTAAAAAAAAATATCTTTAAATTGGCTCCTCTTTTGTTTAACGTTTACATTGAATCTTTAGAATGTGGCTCACTGCTTCCCACTTTAACCCAGGCATCTATATCTCTTCTCTTGAAGAAGGACAAGGATCCCACATCATGTGCATCCTACAGACCTTTATCACTCTTTAATGTTGACGTTAAGATTCTGGCTAAGGTCTTAGCTTCTCGTCTGGAAACAGTTCTTCCTACTATTATATTGCAGGAGCAGAATGGCTTTATCAAGGGGCGACAGCTATTTTTCAATGTCCGTACCCTCTTTAATGTAATTTTCTCTGCAGACACTTCTGTTGCTCCTGAGGTTGTAGTTTCACTTGACGCAGAGAAAGCATTTGATCGGGTCGAGTGGAACTATCTTTTTGCAGTCCTCAGCAGGTTTGGCTTCAGAGAGAACTTCATATCTTGGATTAAGCTTCTCTATACTTCCCCCCCAAGCCAGAGTTGTTACAAATGATACCCGATCTAAGTATTTTACACTATCTTGCGGAACTAGGCAGGGCTTCCCTCTTTCTCCTTTCCTTTTTGCTTTGGCTAAAGAGCCCCTCTCAATCGCATTATGATCCCTTCCTTCTTTTCATGGAATTTTTCGATCTGGTTTTGAAGTTAAACTATTGTTATATGCTGATGACCTTCTTTTATACAGTGGGGCAAAAAAGTATTTAGTCAGCCACCAATTATGCAAGTTCTCCCACTGTAAAAGATGAGAGAGGTCTCCAATTTTCATCATAGGTATACCTCAGCTATGAGAGACAAAATGAGGAAAAAAAAATCCAGAAAATCACATTGTCTGATTTTTAAAGAATTTATTTGCAAATTATGATGGAAAATAAGTATTTGTTCACCTACAAACAAGCAAGATTTCTGGCTCTCACAGACCTGTAACTTCTTCTTTAAGAGGCTCCTCTGTCCTCCACTCGTTACCTGAATTAATGGCGCCTGTTTGAACTTGTTATCAGTATAAAGGACACCTGTCCACAACCTCAAACAGTCAGACTCCAAACTCCACTATGGCCAAGACCAAAGAGCTGTCAAAGGACACCAGAAACAAAATTGTAGACCTGCACCAGGCTGGGAAGACTGAATCTGCAATAGGTAAGCAGCTTGGTGTGAAGAAATCAACTGTGGGAGCAATTATTAGAAAATGGAAGACATACAAGACCACTGATAATCTCCCTCAGTCTGGGGCTCCATGCAAGATCTCACCCCGTGGGGTCAAAATGATCACCAGAACAGTGAGCAAAAATCCCAGAACCACACAGGGGGACCTAGTGAATGACCTGCAGAGAGCTAGGACCAAAGTAACAAAGGCTACCATCAGTAACACACTATGCCACCAGGGACTCAAATCCTGCAGTGCCAGACGTGTCCCCCTGCTTAAGCCAGTACATGTCCAGGCCCGTCTGAAGTTTGCTAGAGAGCATTTGGATGATCCAGAAGAGGATTGGGAGAATGTCATATGGTCAGATGAAACCAAAATAGAACTTTTTGGTAAAAACTCAACTTGTCGTGTTTGGAGGAGAAAGAATGCTGAGTTGCATCCAAAGAACACCATACCTACTGTGAAGCATGGGGGTGGAAACATCATGCTTTGGGGCTGCTTTTCTGCAAAGGGACCAGGACGACCGATCCGTGTAAAGGAAAGAATGAATGGGGCCATGTATTGTGAGATTTTGAGTGAAAACCTCCTTCCATCAGCAAGGGCATTGAAGATGAAACGTGGCTGGGTCTTTTAGCATGACAATGATCCCAAACACACCGCCCGGGCAACGAAGGAGTGGCTTCGTAAGAAGCATTTCAAGGTCCTGGAGTAGCCTAGCCAGTCTCCAGATCTCAACCCCATAGAAAATCTTTGGAGGGAGTTGAAAGTCCGTGTTGCCCAGCGACAGCCCCAAAACATCACTGCTCTAGAGGAGATCTGCATGGAGGAATGGGCCAAAATACTAGCAACAGTGTGTGAAAACCTTGTGAAGACTTACAGAAAACGTTTGACCTCTGTCATTGCCAACAAAGGGTATATAACAAAGTATTGAGATGAACTTTTGTTATTGACCAAATACTTATTTTACCGAGGAATTTACCAATTAATTCATTAAAAATCCTTCAATGTGATTTTCTGGATTTTTTTTTTTTCTCATTTTGTCTCTCATAGCTGAGGTATACCTATGATGAAAATTGGAGACCTCTCTCATCTTTTACAGTGGGAGAACTTGCACAATTGGTGGCTGACTAAATACTTTTTTTCCCCACTGTATATGGGTATATAAAATAAGTAGCCTTCGATTTGCTTGTATATGAGTCTGTTTATTTAGAACCAATTTTCTTTTCCCTTTTCTTGTATATTTTAGTTAGTTCCTTATACAGAGACACTGTTCTGTTCTGGTTGTAAAAACAAAAATATGAGTTCTGCTGCATACAACCACGTATCATTCCTTTAATCTCTCAATAAAAAAATAAAAAAATAAAGAAATGTCCATACTTATACTGTAAATAAAGGGCACTCAGAGAGCGCATACCTCCGCCAAGGCTCCCTCCCTCCCTTTGTCCTCCCCTCTGTCCTTTTTCCATGCATATTGCCATCCATCTGTACATTGCGAGATAGGGCCTTGGTGGAGGTATGCATTCACGAATCACCTCCAACATGTAATGAGTTCATCTTTGGGCCAAGGGCCACCTCTGGTGAAAATGTCATCCAAATCCATCAATGAGTTTTTGCGTGATCCTGCTAACAGACAGAGAAATGGCAGCAAAAATGACTAGAAAAGCTCTCGGAGAGTGCAGACCTCTGGCAACCAGCTCATTTCCCCCAAATGACATTGTTAGAAATGCAGCAGTTTTCTAAATGCAACATTTCCGCATTTGATATTGATGAAAACTACTAATTCAAGTTTCCTTCTATAAGATTTATTGAAATAATAAATAAATATTATTAGGTGACTTAGCTACAGAAATTCTGGTGTACCAGCAAAAGTAAAATTTAATCAAGTTGATACAGATTTTTCCTAAAAATTCCTGGATCGAGGGGGTGATCCGGATCACAACAAAAATTTCTTGAAAATTTCATTAAAATTTGTTCATAAATTTTGAAGTAATGCAGAGACAGGCAAAGCAATGCCGGTGTTGTGATCAGTGAAAAAGTGATCAGCTGCCAAAAATTGATCACCACGTGCCATATTGTAGTTATAATAATAATAGTTTGCATTTACTGTATATAGCACCTTTCAAGAAACCCAAAGCGCTTTACGATGAAAATCCATTATTCATTCACTCCACAGACAGACAGTGGTAGTGGTAAGCTATTACTGTAGCGACAGCTGCCCTGGGGAAGACTGACGGAAACGTGGCTGCCAATCCGCACCAATGGCCTCTCCAACCACGACCGAATATTTATGCACATTCATACCCAGTGTCATGGACACTGGAGGCAAGGTGGGTAAAGTGTCTTGCCCAGGGACACAACGGTAGAATGGCTGGGGAGAGCAGGACTGGAACCGCCAACGCTCTGGTTATTGGACGACCCGCTTTACCTCTTGAGCCACTGCCGCCCACATTTCCCTCCTCCATTCCATTTTTGCTGAGCACCAAGCTGGATGGCAGGAAGTTCCACTTTCATATGGTCTTTCGTATGACCCAGCCAGGACTTGAACCCCGACCTTCCGGTTGTGGGGCGGATGCTCTACCCTTAGGCCACCTCTCCGGTTATGGTGTTATATTAGCTGTAAAATATATATTTCAACAGGTAAACAGTACTGAGTTGGGTATAAAAATATATCAATTATGATGCATTTTGAACCGGAAACAAACTTGATGTAGGATTAAAGGCAATTAAAATAATGCAGTCACAAGGTTACGTGGAAAAATACATTGATTTACTGGACATACTGTATACATGGAGATACTATATAAATGTACATATTCTATGCGTCAACACTGGACAATTACAGTGTACTTTTTGGCATGACACAGCAAAAACATTACCTTCCCCTCTTGGTGGAGGTAATAAAAATTAAACATTATCCAGTGCTGTGTGTTTACATACCATGTGGGTAACGTGCCTTGCAAGACATCCTTAGCTTGTTTGCCAGTACTCTGTTCCTCGTGCCATTACACACCTTTCCTGAAAATGTCATCAAAATCTGTTAATGAACCACACAGTTTCCTTGCTTTTTCTTGGTGTCTTCAGATGAAATAATGTCAACCATCACAGACTATGTATATGCACAGCATGTGTATGGGTGCGGAGGTGAACACAACTCCGTGGACACCTCTTAAAGGGGAAGCTCAATATTATATTATTACAAAAAAATTCCTGCATGCACATCGTAATCTTGATCACCATCAAAATCTAATCATCTGTTCCCCGTGCCATGACACACCTTTCCTGAAAATGTCATTAAAATATGTTCAGAACTTTTTGAGTTATGTTGCTAACAGACAAACCAACAAACCAACCAACTGACCAACCAACACCGGTAAAAACATGACCTCCTCGGTGGAGGTAATAACCAAAAAATAATGCATATTTAGGTGTTTTAGTGAATTTATAATTTTACATTATTTGAATTATATTGGAGAAAAATGTGGAACGTTTATTTTCATCAGACTAACACATTTAAGATAAAAACTCCTAAACTGGTGACCAGTCATCAGTTCTCTGATGACTCTGCGATCGTTGGCCTCATCTCCAATGGAGATGAAGCTGAGTACAGAGGGCTTATCCAGGACTTCGTGGACTGGTGCCATCGGAACTGCCTCCAGATCAACGCGAGGAAAACTAAGGAGCTGGTGGTGGACTGCCGCAGGCAAGGACAACCCCTCACAGCACCAGTAAATATACAGGGAACAGACATCGAGATGGTGACATCCTATAAGTACCTGGGTGTTCATCTGAACAATAAACTAGACTGGTCACACAATATGGCTGCCGCGTCATTGAGAATGTCATTTATGACGTTTTCAGTGTCAAGTCAAATTCCTCGTATATTTACCTGTTATTTACTTGTAAATGTGCTTGGCAATAAACTTATTCTGATTCTGATTCTGAATACTGACGCACTCTACAAGAAGGGAGAGCGCAGGCTGTTCCTACTGAGGAGACTCCGGTCTTTTGGTGTACAAGGGGCGCTGCTGAAGACATTCTATGACACGGTGGTGGCATCAGCCATCACTTTTGGAGTGGTCTGCTGGGGCAGTGGCATTACGGCAGCCAATAGGAAGAGACTGAACAAACTGATCAAGAAAGCTAGCTCTGTCCTGGGGCAGCGCCTTGACCCAGTGGAGGAGATAGGAGAGAGAAGGACGGTGGCTAAACTGTCATCTCTGCTGGAGTCCGAGTTCCACCCTATGCAGGACATACTGAATGCACTGAGGAGCTCATTTAGCAGCAGACTACATCATCCTAGTTGCACATCCAAGAGGTTTTGCAGGTCCTTCCTACCAACGGTTGTCAGACTGTACAACCTAAGCAGGGCTGCTCGCAGAGATGGCAAAAAGACGTGACAACCTAATAGTTTTGAATGCAAAAGACGCAATACACTTATACAATGGTCCCCTCCGGCATACAACTAGGAAAATACCGGTCGCAATGGAGGGTGAGAATATGTATGGGTATATAATCATACCATGTAGGATAACTAAGTAGACGGTTGTGCTGTTTCATCCCATCTAGCAATAATGCTCCGCACTGTGTGTGTTTATATATTTACATATTTATTCCATCGAGCTACAATGCTCCGCACTGTGTCTATATATATATATATATATATATATATATATATATATATATATATATATATATATATATATCCATCCATCCATCCATCTTCTACCGCTTTTCCGGAGGTCCAGGTCGCGGAGGCAGCAGTTCAAGCAGAGAAGCCCAGACTTCCCTCTCCCCAGCCACCTGCTCCAGCTCTTCAGAGGGGATACCAAGGCGTTCCCAGACCAGCTGGGAGACATAGTCTCTCCACCGAGTCCTGGGTCTGCCCCGGGGTCTCCTCCCAGTGGGACGTGCCTGAAACACCTCAAGTGGGAGGCGTCCAGGAGGCATCCTAATCAGATGCCCATACCACCTCAACTGACTCCTTTCAATGTGGAGGAGCAGCGGTTTCTACTCTGAGCCTCTCCCGGATGACTGAGCTCCTCACCCTATCTCTGAGGGTGAGTCCAGCAATCCTACGGAGAAAGCTCATTTCAGCCGCTTGTATCCGCGATCTCGTTCTTTCGGTCATTACCCAAAGCTCGTGACCATAGGTGAGAGTAGGAACGTAGATTGACTGATAAATCGACAGCTTTGCCTTAGAACTAAGCTCCCTCTTCACCACAACAGACCGGTACAACGTCCGCATCACTGCAGATGCTGCTCCAATCCGTCTGTCGATCTCTCGCTCCATTCTCCCCTCACTCGTGAATAAGACCCCAAGATACTTAAACTCCTCCACTTGGGGCAGGAGCCTGTCCTCAACCCAGAGAGGACAATCCACCTTTTTCCGGCAGAGGACCATGGACTCGGACTTGGAGGTGCTGATTCTCATCCCAGCCGCTTCACACTCAGCGGCAAACCGTCCCAGCAATATATACATTTTTTTTTTTTTTTTTTTTCTCTCCCGGCGCCACACGAGTAGGCTGCCCTTTGCAACAGCGGCTCGATTCCGAGTCTTTTTTCCCCTCCTCTCTTTTTGATCCGTCTTTTTTCACTCCACTTATATCACGGACACACAGATCGTCCCAATGTCTCCTGAGCCGGTAGACGGAGCCACTGTTTATAGCAGGATACGATACAGCAGGGAAGAGCTGCTAGCATTCAACCGCCACCCGGTCCCATTGGAAAAACTCGAAATACCGAGAGAACTGAGGCGAAAACGCCGTGGCTGCCGGGCTGGAGTAAGGCGGAGGACAAAAAATATAAGGTACAGACCCTCCCTTCCATCTATTGTCATGGGAAATGTACGGTCGATACTGGGAAAGGTAGATGAGCTAGCGGCTATCTCCCGTTTCGGTAGCACTTACCGGGAGTGCTCTCTCCTTTTGTTTACTGAGACGTGGCTAACTGAACTAGCAGCAGATGCTAACATTGAGCTGGAGGGTTTTCACATGATACGGGCTGACCGAACACCAGACAGTGGCAAAGCAAGGGGCGGTGGAGTGATAATGTATGTTAACAACAACTGGTGCAGACCGGGACATATCACTGTTAAACAACGACACTGCAGCAAAGACATTGAGTTGCTAGCTGTTAGCATGAGGCCTACATATCTCCCGAGAGAACACTCACACGTGATCTGCATTGTTGTTTATGCAAATCCGATGGCGAACGCTGGGACAGCGCGTGACGTCATCCATTCAGTAACCAGCAGGCTGCAGACAGAACACCCAGGTGCTCTTCTCCTCATCTCAGGCGATTTCAACCATGTTTCACTATCTCCCATTCTACCCACTTTCACCCAGTATGTCACATGCCACACTAGAGACAATAAAACACTGGACTTATTCTACGCAAACACTAAGGAGGCGTACACCTCATCACAACTCCCCCCACTCGGGAGATCGGATCACAACTTGGTTCATCTACGGCCGGTGTACAAACCCCTAGTACACAGACAACCTCCGGCCATGCACACTGTGGAGTTATGGTCTGAGGAGACAATGGACACCCTAAAGGGCTGTTTTGAAGCCACAGCCTGGAAGCAGCTCTGTGATCCACATGGTGAGGACATCGATGGCCTCATTCACACCTTCACGGACTACCTCAGCTTCTGTGTGGACAAATCCGTTCCCACCAAGACCATATGGTGTCACTCAAACAACAAACCCTGGATCAACCCTGAGATAAAAACACTTCTGAGAGAGAAGAAGAGGATCTTCAGGTCGGGGAACAGGGAGATGTTGAAGTCCGTACAGAGGGAGCTGAGGAGAAAGATCAGAGAAGGCAAGGACAGCTTCAGGAAGAAGATGGAGGACAAGCTGCAACAGAGCGACATCAGCGGGGTCTGGAGAAACCTCAAAACCATCAAATCAAAGCTTGGATGACTTGTAATTTCCTGCTATTAAATTCAGATAAGACTGAAGTCATTCTTGTTGGTCCAAAAAACCTTAGAAATTCCTTTCCAAATCAAACTTTTAGTTTGGACGCAGTTACTCTTTCTCTTAATAGCTCTGTGAGGAACCTTGGAGTTATTTTTGATCAGGATTTGTCCTTCAATTCACATATTAAATTTGTTTCTAAGACTGCCTTCTATCATTTGCGTAATATTGCCAAGATTAGGAGCATCTTGTCTCAGAGTGATGCTGAGAAGCTGATCCACGCTTTTGTTAGCTCGAGATTAGATTATTGTAATTCTTTATTATCAGGCTGTCCTAAAACATCTTTAAAAAGTCTTCAGCTGATCCAAAATGCTGCAGCAAGAGTTTTAACAGGTACTAGAAAGAGAGATCATATCTCTCCGGTTCTGGCCTCCCTTCATTGGCTTCCCATAGAGTTTAGAATTAAGTTTAAAATCCTTCTTCTCACTTACAAAGCTCTAAACAATCAGGCTCCTTTTTATTTAAAAGATCTGATACTACCGTATTATCCTAACAGAGCACTACACTCTCAAAATGCAGGATTACTTGTAATACCTAGAATCTCCAAAAGTACAATGGGAGGCAGAGCCTTCAGTTATCAAGCTCCTCTCCTGTGGAATCAGCTGCCAATCTGGATTCGGGAGTCAGACTCGATCTCTGTTTTTAAGAATAGGGCTAAAACCTACCTTTTTGATCTAGCCTACAATTAGGGAGGGATCATGTGTTTCTGAACCCTCCCTTAGTTATGCTGCTAATAGGTTTAGTCAGCCGGGGGACCTCCAGTAATGCACTGGGCCTCACTCCTTTCCTCACTCTCTATGAAATATTTTTTTTTTTTTTTTTTTTGCTGGTCATTAACATTTGTTTGTTCTCTCCCATAGATTGAGTCCCCATCGTGCTGTTTGCTCTCTACATGTCTGTTCTTTTCTTCTTCTCTATCCCCTCACCCCCCAGCCAGTCGCAGCAGATGACTGCCCCTCCCTGAGCCTGTTTCTGCTGGAGGTTTCTTCCTGTTAAAAGGGAGTTTTTCCTCTCCACCGTCGCCAAGTGCTTGCTCACAGGGGATCGCCTGATTGCTGGGGTCTTTCTGCAACTGTGGGGGGTCCCCACTACAGTTGATAGTGCTATGAGATGACTGTTGTTGTGAAATGGCGCTATATAAATAAAGTTGAATTGAATTGAAATTGAATCTCTGGGCTCCAGAATACCTCCCCCCAGGCCACGGGGGGCAGGGAGTGGGCAAACAACCTGAATCTGTTTTTCAATAGGTTTGACCAACCGCCCTCCCCCCTGACTGCACAACAACCACTGCTGCCTCTAAAGAAATCAAGTCCTGCTGCCCACTCCCCACTCCACCAACACCCCCCCACTCCCAACACACAGCCCCCCATCCTGACCCTGACCAGGACCCAGGTGAGGACGAAGCTGAGGAAGATCAAGGCGAGGAAGGCGTCGGGACCGGACGGCATCAGCGCAAAGCTCCTCAAGTCCTGTGTGGCTGCACGGTGGCGCAGTGGTTTAGCACTGTGGCAGCACAGTTTTACCCTCGGCCGGGGGATCGCGGGGATCATGAGATCGTGGGTTCGATCCCAGCCCCCGACCAACAGTGAGCTGTGTGGAGTTTGCATGTTCTCCCCGTGTTGCGCGGGTTTACTCCGGGATTTCTCCGGTTTCCTCCCGCACACCAAAAACATGTAGGTTTAGGGCGCTCGCGCACGCAGCGACCAGCAGCCAGTGGCTTGTCACCAGACTGCAAACCAAGTCTACCTACGGGTACAAATAAGTAACAAAAAAAAAAAAAAAAAAAAAAAAAAAAGTCCTGTGCAGACCAGCTGTGTGGGATTGTGACGTATATCTTCAACCTGAGCCTGAAACTGGGGAGGGTACCACAGCTGTGGAAAACATCTTGTGTGGTACCTGTACCAAAAACTTCCCACCCCAAAGACCTGAACAGCTACAGACCGGTGGCCTTGACGTCCCACTTGATGAAGACCCTGGAGAGACTGCTCCTTGCTCACCTCCGCCCCCTGGTGGAACCAGCGATGGATCCACTCCAGTTCGCCTACCAGCATGGCATTGGGGTGGAGGATGCGGTGATCTTCGTCCTTCACCGTTCTCTGTCCCACCTGGAGAAGCCTGGGAATATGGTGAGGATCATGTTCTTTGACTTCTCCAGTGCTTTCAACACCATCCAACCGATGATCCTGAAGGACAAGCTGCTGCGCGCGGGGGTGGACCAGCAGCTGTCATCATGGATCCTGGACTACCTCACGAACCGGCCTCAGTTTGTGAGAACCCGGGACTGTGTGTCCGACACGATCATCAGTAGCACGGGGGGCCCCCCAGGGAACGGTGCTGGCTCCCTTCCTGTTCACTCTTTATACTGCGGACTTCTCACACGACACAACACACTGCCATCTGCAGAAGTTCTCTGATGACTCTGCGATCGTTGGCCTCATCTCCAATGGAGATGAAGCTGAGTACAGAGGGCTTATCCAGGACTTCGTGGACTGGTGCCATCGGAACTGCCTCCAGATCAACGCGAGAAAAACTAAGGAGCTGGTGGTGGACTGCCGCAGGCAAGGACAACCCCTCACAGCACCAGTAAATATACAGGGAACAGACATCAAGATGGTGACATCCTATAAGTACCTGGGTGTTCATCTAAACAGTAAACTAGACTGGTCACACAATACTGACGCACTCTACAAGAAGGGACAGTGCAGGCTGTTCCTACTGAGGAGACTCAGGTCTTTTGGTGTACAAGGGGCACTGCTGAAGTCATTCTATGACACGGTGGTGGCATCAGCCATCACTTTTGGAGTGGTCTGCTGGGGCAGTGGCATTACTGCAGCCGATAGGAAGAGACTGAACAAACTGATCAAGAAAGCTAGCTCTGTCCTGGGGCAGCGCCTTGATCCGGTGGAGGAGATAGGAGAGAGAAGGACGGTGGCTAAACTGTCATCTCTGCTGGAGTCCGAGTTCCACCCTATGCAGGACATACTGAATGCACTGAGGAGCTCATTTAGCAGCAGACTACATCATCCCAGGTGCACAACCGAGAGGTTTCGCAGGTCCTTCCTACCAACGGCTGTCAGACTGTACAACCTAAGCAGGGCTGCTCGCAGAGATAGCAAAAAGACGTAACAAACTAATAGTTTTTTGAATGCAAAAGATGCAATAGATTACACAATGGCCCCCCTCCGGCATACAACTAGGAAAATACCGGTCGCTATGGAGGGTGAGAATATGTATGGGCACATAATCATACCATGTAGGATAACTTAAGTAGACGGTTGTGCTGTTTCATTCCATCTAGCAACAATGCTCTACACTGTGTGTGTTTATATATTTACATATTTATTCCATCTAGCTACAATGCTCCGCACTGGGTGTGTTTATGTTTATATATCTATATATTTATTCCATCTAGCTACATTGCTCCGCACTGTGTGTTTACATATTCATATATTTATTCCATCCAGCTACAATGCTCTGCACTGTGTGTCTGTGTGTGTGTATATATATATTTTATAGTAATTATGTACATATGTATATTAGCTTCTCTTGCTTGCTTGTTTTTTTTCTTGCCTTCTGATTGTTGCTCTGAGTGTTGCTATCCCTGTGCTGTTGCAATCCTGGAATTTCCCCGTTGTGGGACTAATAAAGGCTTATCTTATCTTATCTTATATATATATGTATGTATGTATGTATATGTATGTATATACTGTATACTGTATATGTGTGTGTGTACATATGTATACTTGCTGCTCTTGTTTCTTTTTTTTCTCTTGCCTTCTGATTGTTGCTCTGAGTGTTGCTATCCCTGTGCTGTTGCAATCCTGGAATTTCCCCATTGTGGGACTAATAAAGGCTTATCTTATCTTATCTTATAAAGCACAAAGTAAAAACACAAAATTACAAAAAAAGTAGCAAATTTGAGGAAAAAAGTGGCAAATTGTTTAGTTTAGTTTAGTTTATTTGAAAAGGAACAATGCAGTTTCATAAAACACATGTTTACACATGGTTAAAAAAGCCAGAATTAGCCAAAAGGCTAGTTTTCATCTGTAGTCCCCTGGCCATGATGTAAAAAAGCAATACAATACAATACAATACAATTTATCACTTTCTGGATCACCACCTTATCATGAAGGGGTTTACATGCCCTAATGATCCCAGGAGCTGTGTTGTCAGGGGCAACCTGCCCCTGGTTAGCTCTCCCAAGGGAAACTTGTCCTGGGCAAAAGGCCAGACCAAGGCTATGGTCACACTGCAGGTCTTAATGCTCAATTCCAATTTTTTGCTGAGATCCGATTTTTTTTTTTGTGTGGGTGTTTACATTATAATTTAAATGCGACCCCCCCCCCCCCATCAGACTGGAGTTTGAACGGTCTACAGTTATAAAGTGACCCTCATGCGCAGAAGAAAACGTAATGTCAGACACACTGTTGTGTTTGCGGAAGTAAATATGAGCACCGAACGATTAAGGGGGACAGAACTTCTTCACCTTTGATGCTGAGCTGCATCAAAGGTGAAGAAGTTCAGCTCAGCAAAATAAATTGTTAAAAACATTCAGAAATGTTTATACACAAAATAAATGAGACCAGCTTCATTCCTCTACATGCCAGATGACCGCTTTAAAAAAAAAAAAAAAAAAAAAAAGTGCTGTTACTATGCACCTGTAATGTCTGACGGCTTCAGCCCCGAACCCTCCCCTTGCAATTTTGAAGTTGTTGTACCATGGGAGCCGACAAAATTATGATCCAGTGATAAAGGGAAGATTGATTTAAAAAAAAAAAAAGAACACAAATCAGCTGTCATGCCTACGGTATCTTCCACAGCAGAATTGTAGCGTCTGTCTCACTTCAATGAGGAAAAAGTCGGATGACATGTGACATGACCGTTCAGACTGAGGTCGCTTTGGAAAATGTCAGATATGTATCGGAATTAGGACCACATATGAAAGGGCCTGGGTCTGGTGTGAAAAAAATCGGATCTGTGCCATTCAGACTGTCATTAAAAAATCAGATATGGGTCATATTTGTGCAAAAAAATCAGAATTAAGCATTAAAACCTGCAGTGTGACCATAGCCCAAGAGTGGTCCACTGGATCCCTATGGAAAAAGTTCTGTCAAGGACCCGGTGTACCTAAAGGAGCCATATGGACCCCACCTTCCAGCGGGCTTGCCACCTGCAGGAGGGGTCATGGAGATCATGGTGCTATGTGAACTGAGCAGCATTCTGGGCTACTCTGGACTGCTGCAACCCGGACCCCTGGATAAGCAGTAGAAGATGGATGGATGGATGAAGTGGCAAATTGGCAACAAAACTGACTCAAATCTATGAGAAAAAGACACAAATTAATGAGAATAAAAACTCAATTATGTGCCAGGAAAGAAATGCATTTATGAGAAAAAAAACTCTTAAATTTACCTTGAATTAGTGGTAGTTTTTTGAGAGAATAGCCACAAATTTCAGAGAAAGAAAATCACAAATTGGCAAGAGTAAAGTAATTTCTCACTGCTCAAAACAAACTTTTTTAGTACGATTACTCAAGTATTTTTTTGGTGGCTTCTCATACTTGCACTTGAGCAAATAAAATAGTTAAAATAAGGTAGCGCTACTTTTACTTTGGTACAATTTCTGGCTACTCTACCATTTTCTGCTGTTCGTCAGACCGAAATGAGCTACTTCATCATTAAGAATGTGGTTTTAAATATAAATTTTCTCCTTTTAGAGCTGCGTTGTGGTTGCATTTGAATATCATGACCCATTATAACTATTCTTTTACGCTGTAGGAGGGTTATGCTCTGCCATTGGCCCCTCTCATCAGCCTAGTAAATGTCATATATTTTGTAGATAAGGTATGCCTTACAAATGTATTGAACCTGGCTTGTCTTCACCTCCAGGGCTCGACTGGCAGCCAAGTGCCTCAGAATAAATATGCAGAGCTGTTGGCCATCATCGAAGAGCTCGGAAAGGAGATCAGGCCAACGTATGCTGGAAGTAAGAGTGCAATGGAAAGACTGAAAAGAGGTAACCTTGATTTGCAGGACAATATATCACATTACCATTGAGATCTGTGTGTCTAATTGTGTATTTGGCCTCCTCCAAAGGGATAATCCACGCCAGAGGGCTGGTACGCGAATGCTTGGCCGAGACAGAGAGAAACGCAAGGTCCTAGCTACCAACACTCATTCCTTCCTACAACAAGAACCAAGTTTCATGACAAAAAAAATAACTTGCATGGCATTTCCTTTGTAAGGAGGAAATAAATGAACAAATGATGGGAAAGTGAGCTCTCGGAGAGGAAAAAAAACAGTAAAATGGTTCAGAACCCTTGGAGAGGGTGCTGAGGAGATCATTGTAATCGTGTACAAGTTAATGGAACTCAAAATAAGAGGAAATCATATGATTTTATGCCCCACTTTTGGGATCTTGGTTTTGACTTCATATTTAATTAAAACATTGGTTTATGCATGCCACTGGCCCCATGGGTAAATTGTAGACACTGCATGGCTTGTACAGGGGTAGAAGTTGTCTTTTTTTGATGCTATTTTGGTCTGTTTTTCAGACCGCTATAACACATGACTAAGGGAGGGAGAGACAGAGATGTGCCAAATGCATCAGTTTATTTGTGTCTAGGTTGGTTTTGGTATTAAAAAAGGAAAATGCTGTTACTTGCATCTTTGTATGTATTTATTACTCAGTGTAATAAATTGTATTTTCAATATAGTTGTCTCTGTGCTTTAATACATTAATGTTCTTTATTTAAAAACTTTTTTTCTCCTGTGGTCATGCGTTTTGTGACACCTGTAATATTATACACAAAAGCTCATTTTAGTCATCAGTAATAAATAGTAGGGATGCATTGATATATCAGCAAATTTATCGGTATCAGGTGATATTCATCTTGTGGCCTGATATTGGCAAGTATGATAAAATTTGTAGACGGCAGTAGCCGATATTCCTCTGGTGTGTCCCAGTTGTGTGGCACTGATTTTGCCCTGAAACAGACAGCAGTAGGATACAGCTGCAAATTCAGAAAGTAGATTCAGCACTTCACTTTAGGTATTTTTTTATGAAGCATATTTCTTTGTGTTCTGCCATTAAAGATATGGTAGATGGAAACGAAAAACAAAAGAAACAATTTGTGTCAGCCATTAACCAACTAATTATTTTAACCATCGGTATTGACTCAAAATTTTGAAATCAGTGCATCCCCCAAAAATAGTTATTTTTGGATTTATTTTTATCATTTATGCAATAATATGAATGAGAAGATTTGAATTATTTCAACAGCTATTGAATGAATTGTTATAAATCTGATCTCTTGCTCTTTGCTGAATTTCCCTTTATCGCCATCTACATTTTGACAGATTTAAAAACGTATCGAACAGAAAAATCACCCCGTGACCATTTACATGCATTTCCTCAGGTTGTGCTGTTAACCAACAGGGTGCTGGTGGAAATTGGGCTACTGTTGGTTGAAGATCGAGGAGGAGGAGAGGGGGAAGGTGTGTTAGGAGAGAGAGAGAAAAGGAAAGGTAGAAGTGTGAAGGTGAGAATATGGACTGACTTGGAAAGTGTGTTGGAGGGAGAGAGAGAAGAGGAAAGGTAAAAGTGTGGAGGTGAGAGTAGAGACGTTAAATGTAGGGACTATGACTGGTAAAGGCAGAGAGTTGGCTGTTATGATGGAGAGAAGGAAGGTAGATATACTGTGTGTTCAAGAAACCAGATGGAAGAGCAACAAGGCTAGGAGCATTGAAGGTGGATTTAAACTGTTCTATCATGGTGTAGATGGGAAGAGAAATGGAGTAGGCGTAATCTTGAAGGAAGAGTCTGTGGAGTGTTCAGGAGGTAAAGAGGGAGTCAGACAGAATCATGAGTTTGAAGCTAGGAGTCAAAGGTGTGATGTTGAATGTTGTCGGGGCATATGCCACACAAGTTGGATGCCAGGTAGAAGAGAAAGAGGAATTCTGGAGTAAACTGGATGAAGTGGTAGAGAGTTCCCAGGGAGAGAAAGGTGATTGGAGCAGACTTTGATGTGCATGTAGGTGAAGGAAACAGGTGATGAGGGGGTACTGCGTTGGTATGGTCTTAAGGAGAGAAATGTGGAAGGACAGGTGGTTGTGGATTTTGCAAAAAGGATGGAAATGGCTGTGGTGAACACATACTTCAAGAAGAGAGAGGAACATCAGGTGACTTACAAGAGAGGAGGAAGGTGCACACAGGTGGACTACATCTTATGCAGAAGGTATGCAATTATGTAGTATCACGCTATGGACAAGCCTACTGCAGAGAATAATGAGCAACCACAACAACCAGAGTGTTCACATTTTTGTGTGTGTGGTTAAATCTTGTTGTTCACTTGTGCCCCTATTGAATATTAAATAAATTGTTAAATGTTAAGTGTATTTTTATTGCCAGCAGCATGTTTGCTAAAGTGTGTTATTTGTACTACTTTTGGTGAGATCAAATAGCTTGTGGCAGGTGAGAAAATATCCTAAATTTTAATTATAACGTAATAATAATAAATATATAATAAATAATTATAAAGATATACTGTATATTAATAAAGCAAATAATGGCTGGATTGGCTCCTTCTGAATGGAGTGTTTATGATCCTGAGAGCTGCTTGTTTGCTGAGTGATTTTTCAGACAGCGGCATTGTCCAAAAATCACTATGGAGAGACACGGAGACAAGAGCCACGCAGGGTCCTGCATGGAGTCTGTCCTGTTTAAATAAGCTGAATGTCGCTGCAGTCTCCAACCAGTCCACACACCCTGTATATGAAATGCTGGAGTTACCGCCACTGCTTTATGATAATGATCAAGTTTTTTTTTTTTTTTTTTTTTTTTTACAGAATCAGCAGTTCATGACTGTAGGAAGACCTGAGGTCTGCACAATTGTCACATGCACATAAGTTGAGAGCGGAGCTGCAGCTGCAGCAATTCTCAACATAGCTTCCATCATTTGCCACATAAATTATGAACCCTGAATAAATTACAAGACCACGGGGTCCTAAAAATATTTGCAATAATTCCACATATCACGTGATTGAGCTGTCCACCGTCACTGCAGGGGAAATTTCTCCACTGTGATATCCCTAGCAGTAGGAGAAATCTAAGAGATAAGAGACTGCAAGGTTGTGGCAGGGGAGAATGTTGCTAGACGACATTGGATGGTAGTCTGTAGGATGACTTTGCAAAGCAAGAAGGGGAAGAAAGTGAAGGCAGAGGCAAAGATTAAGTGGGGGAAGTTACAGAAGGAAGAAGGTCATACAGAGTTCAGGAACGAGTTGATACAGGCAGGGGAAGAATTACCAGATGACTGGGAAAGTACAGCAAAAATGTTGAGGGAAACGGGTAGAAAGGTACAGTGGGGCAAAAAAGTATTTAGTCAGCCACCAATTGTGCAAGTTCTCCCACTTAAAAGATGAGAGAGGTCTCCAATTTTCATCATAGGTATACCTCAGCTATGAGAGACAAAATGAGAAAAAAAAAATCCAGAAAATCACATTGAAGGATTTTTAATGAATTAATTGGTAAATTCCTCGGTAAAATAAGTATTTGGTAACCTACAAACAAGCAAGATTTCTGGCTCTCACAGACCTGTAACTTCTTTAAGAGGCTCCTCTGTCCTCCACTCGTTACCTGTATTAATGGCACCTGTTTGAACTCATCAGTATAAAAGACACCTGTCCACAACCTCAAACAGTCAGACTCCAAACTCCACTATGGCCAAGACCAAAGAGCTGTCAAAGGACACCAGAAACAAAATTGTGGACCTGCACCAGGCTGGGAAGACTGAATCTGCAATAGGTAAGCAGCTTGGTGTGAAGAAATCAACTGTGGGAGCAATTATTAGAAAATAGAAGACATATGTTGTAAGATGTGTCTAACTCATGTGTTTAGATAAGGCAGCTCAGTGCGTGAATGTGAGTGAGTGCGTGCGTGCAGCGGAGGCGCGCCCCCAGCCCCTGTGTGAATGGCCCCGCGGAGCGGACGGTGTGTGTGAAGTGTGCAGGTGAGTAGAGAGAGAGGCGACCGGAGCAGGTAGTGAGCTAGGATTGCTGCTAATAACAGTGCAGTCTGTTAATAAAGTCCCAACTCTTCAGCAAAACGGCCTGTTCTTCTGGATACCACCATACTGCTGTTAACAACCGTGAGGTTTACTCGGGAGTTAACCCCGGAGGAAAAGCTGCCTCCAGCCCTGGAGAAGACAGATCTCCCCTGTGTCCCCCAACCACGGTTAGGAGACCAAAGCAGGAAACGTTAACACATACAAGACCACTGATAATCTCCCTCGATCTGGGGATCCACACAAGATCTCACCCCGTGGGGTCAAAATGATCACGAGAATGGTGAGCAAAAATCCCAGAACCACACGGGGGGACCTAGTGAATGACCTGCAGAGAGCTGGGACCAAAGTAACAAAGGCTACATCAGTAACACACTACGCCGCCAGGGACTCAAATCCTGCAGTGTCAGACGTGTCCCCCTGCTTAAGCCAGTACATGTCCATGCCCGTCTGAAGTTTGCTAGAGAACATTTGGATGATCCAGAAGAGGACTGGGAGAATGTCATATGGTCAGATGAAACCAAAATAGAACTTTTTGATGAAAACTCAACTTGTCGTGTTTGGAGGAGAAAGAACACCATACCTACTGTGAAGCATGGGGGTGGAAACATCATACTTTGGGGCTGTTTTTCTGCAAAGGGACCGGGACGACTGATCCGTGTAAAGGAAAGAATGAATGGGGCCATGTATTGTGAGATTTTGAGTGAAAACCTCCTTCCATCAGCAAGGGCTTTGAAGATGAAACGTGGCTGGGTCTTTCAGCATGACAATGATCCCAAACACACCACCCGGGCAATGAAGGAGTGGCTTCGTAAGAAGCATTTCAAGGTCCTGGAGTGGCCTAGCCAGTCTCCAGACCTCAACTGCATAGAAAATCTTTGGAGGGAGTTGAAAGTCCGTGTTGCCCAGCGACAGCCCCAAAACATCACTGCTCTAGAGGAGATCTGCATGGAGGAATGGGCCAAAATACCAGCAACAGTGTGTGAAAACCTTGTGAAGACTTACAGAAAATGTTTGACCTCTGTCATTGCCAACAAAGGGTATATAACAAAGTATTGAGATGAACTTTTGGGAGTGACCAAATACTTTTTTTTTTTTTTTTTCCACAATATCTTTATTGAACCTTTTTTTTTTTTTAACAAACATGATACAAACAATCAAACACTAACGCTAAAGTACTACAAAAAAAAAAAAATGCACTAAAAACACCAACAACCACCAACAAAATCAAGTCTTCAACAATGCTCCTCTGTTTAGTCTAGACAATCCAATACATAAGTATACATATTATGTTCACCAGTTTGGAATTTACAAGGTCCACACACATCATTCACCTTCTTCTTCAAGAGTTATGTTTAAATTTTTTACATAATCAATAAAAGGTCTCCATATATTCTCAAACACAATTTCCTTTGATTTCAGTATATATGTTATTCTTTCTAATGGAAGGTTTGTTAACATCTGTCTTAACCACTGAGTCACATCTGGTCTATGAGTCTTTTTCCATAATAGTGCAATACATTTTTTGGCATTAAGCAAACTGAGGTCTATGAATGTTCCTTCACTTTTATTAAAATTATGCTTTTCTGGGTACAGACCCAACAAAAACAGTTTAGGATTCAGTATGATTTGTTTTGAGATTATTTTTTCAATTGTTACCCTCACCTCTTCCCAAAACATTCTTATTAATCTACATTCCCATAAACAATGAAATAGGGTTCCTTTACTTTCCATGCATTTTGTGCATGTATCTGGTATATTTTTGTTATATCTATTTAACTCCTCCGGTGTAACATACATCCGCATTAACCATTTGAAATGTATCAATTTAAGGCGTGCATTTATTGATTTGGTTTGAGCTTCTGTACAAGCCAATTCCCATTGTTCCTCCGAAATTTCAATTTGCAGATCTTCTTTCCAGTAGTTTAATCTTTTCAGTGAATTTTCACTTGAAGATAGTGTCAATGAGTTATAAAACTCTGAAATAATACCCTTTCTTTTACTATCTTTCATCATCATTTTTTCCAAGGATGAATAAATAGGTCGAGTGAGAGCTTTATTTTGATTTGATCGAATAAAGTTTCTAAGTTGAAGATATTTAAAAAAATGTGTTCTATTGAGATTAAATTTGATCCTCAGCTCTTCAAAAGACATTATGTTATCTGCACATGGCAAATATAAATCCTGAATCTTTTGTATCCCTTTTAAATTCCATACTTTAAATACAGCGTCCGCTCTCCCTGGTTTAAAATATTGATTACCCCATATTGGACTAAATTGTGACAATAACTGTGGTTCTTTTAAATAGTTTTTAGCTTCACACCATATTTTGATCATATGCTTTAACAAATGGATTTTTAACTTGTTTTTGTAATTTTTTTGCCGAATCTGAGTATATGAATATGGGAAGAGGTAAAGGTAAATTGTATGATTCCATTTCAGTCCAGTGAGGGAGATCATTTGATGAAAAATAATATGTCATAGACCTCAGTTGTGCCGACCAATAATACAACATAAAATTTGGACATTTCAGACCTCCACGATCAAATGGTAAATATAATAAAGACAGACGTAATCTAGCCCTCCTGTTGTTCCATATAAATTCCACTAACTTTTTTTTTATTCTTGAGAATAGATCTAAAGGTGGTGATAAGGGAATGTATTGAAATAAATAAAGTATTTTAGGTAAAATATTACTTTTAAGTATATTGATTCTCCCGATCATCGACATTGGTAGTGACATCCATCTCTGAGTTAACTCATTGATATCTGACATTAAGGCTTCATAGTTGACGCTGGCGACTGATTCTAGCTTAGGCATAATTTGGATTCCTAAATATTTAAACTGATTTACAACATTGAATTGATTTGCCTCAGGGGCTGGGTAATTTCTCTGGGTCTCATTTAGCATTAATATTGAAGATTTAGTTTTATTTATTTTATATCCTGATATTTCCCCAAAATTCTTTATTAAATTCAACAAGGTTGGAATTGATTTTTTTAGATTCGACATAAACAAAATTATATCATCGGCGTACAGGGAGATTTTATGTTCTGTTGGTCCAACTTTAATTCCATATATTTGTGAATGTAAACGTATCGCTATCGCTAAAGGTTCAATTGCCATAGTAAACAGTAAAGGTGAAAGTGGACAGCCTTGTCGACATCCTCTATTGATTTTTATTGGTTTTGAAATATTGTTATTTGTTAGGATTTCTGCTGTAGCATTATTGTATATTATTTGAACCCATTTTATGAAATTATTTCCAAGTCCATACCTTTGTAGGACTTCAAAAAGAAAGGGCCATTCAACTCTATCAAAGGCCTTTTCGGCGTCCAATGATAGGAGAGCTGTATCCGGTGCTTCTTTATTAAAATAAATAATATTAAATAGTCTTCTTACATTATGGAAGCCTTGTCTACCCTTTATAAAGCCATTCTGATCTCGATTAATAATATTTGGTAAAATTTCTTGTATTCGTCTTGCTAAAATTTTACAGATTATCTTAAGGTCGGCGTTTAATAGGCTTATTGGTCTCATATTTTCACATTTATTAGAGGGCTTACCTGGTTTTGGCAGCAGTATAATTAAGGCATTATTTATGTATGATGGTAAATTATTATTTTGAAATGCTTCTAAAACCATTTCCAAAAAAGGTTTTATTAATTTATTCTTAAATTTTTTATAAAGGTCAACTGGAAGACCATCTGGTCCTGCACTTTTTCCTGATTTCATATTATCAATGGCTAGCCCAACTTCTTCTTGACTAATTTTAGACTCCAATATCTCCCTGTTTTCATTTGGTATACACGGTATAGATAGTTTGTTCAAAAACCCATTTAGTTTTGTTAAATCAGGTTCATTTTTGGTATCATATAATTTTTCATAGTAATCTCTAAAGGCTCTATTAATTTCTAAAGGATCTATAACTACCTGTCCATTACTTATAATACTGGTAATTGGTGTTTTAATTTCCAATTGTTTAATCTGCCATGCTAATAATTTTCCTGATTTTTCACCTTGTTCATAAAAAGATTGTTTCAATCTTAGAAGACTCGAGGCAGCTCTATTCGCTGATTTTTTGTCGTATTCAGCTCTCAAAATCAGTAATTCATTCTCCAACCTTGGGTCACTTCCTGCATACACTTTTTCCTGAAGACTTTTTATTTTATGTTCCAATTTAGCTCTCTCCTCTCGAGTCTTCTTAGATTTTGATCCTGTATAACTAATAATATGTCCCCTAATAAAAGCTTTGAAAGCCTCCCACTTTACACATGCTGATGTTTGTGTAGTATTGATGTCAAAGAACTCGTCTATCTGTTTTTCTATATACTTGACAAATTCCTCATCCTGAAGCCATTTATGCTGAAATTGCCATCTACCTGATTCCTTTGTCAATTTTTTATCTACATATATTAGACAACAGGGTGCATGATCAGAGATCACGATGTTATCATAAAAGCAGTTTTGAATCTTGGACCTTAATTCTGTGGAAATCAAAAAATAATCAATACGTGAGAATGTCTTGTAGGTACTGGAATAACAAGAATAGGCTTTAACTTGTGGTTTCATTTCTCTCCATATATCTAACAATCTCAATTCTTTCATAAAATGATTAATAGTCATCCTACATCCAATGTGCGTACAATCCAGTCCTGTTGATCTATCCACACCTGGATTCAATGTACAATTAAAATCCCCTGCTATTATATGTTGCCCTGTAAGTGATGATAAGATGAGAAATAAATTAGCAAAGAACTTCTGATCATCTATATTGGGACCATATAAGTTCACAAGATTTATATTTTCTAATAGCAAAGAACCTTGAATGATTACATATCTTCCAAATTTGTCTCCAATTACATTTTTCACTTGAAAAGGAACTGATTTATGTATGAGAGTCATAACTCCCCTGGCTCGGGATGAAAATGAAGAGGTGAATACACTTCCCTGCCATCTACTCCTAATTCTTTTAACATCCTCCTCTATCAGATGAGTTTCTTGTAAAAACACAATTCTTGAACCCATGTCCTTTATTTTATTCATAACTTGTTTAAGTTTTTTTAAATTTTGTAGACCTCTGCAATTCCATGAAGTTAAATTAAGATTAACACTTTGGTCCATGATCAATAGAGAGTTTGGGATTACCTTGCAGTGTAAACATGCTCATACAGAGAAGCAAAAACATGAGTGGTTGAACATTCATCCTACAAACTACACACAAACAAATTTCCCCTTCCCACACTTGTGGCAAACCCCCCAAAATCAAAAGAAAAATTCTGTCTCCCGATATAGCCATCGACCGTTCCACACCCACGGGGAACAGCCTAAGCCACTCCTTCTTCATCCTCCCAATCACCCTAACTCTACTGCTTTTAATGACGTAACATTAACTCTCCTCTGTAGTTTTCCAACTTAACTCCAAAATTTTTAACAACTTTGTACATCATAGTTTTTTTTTGTTTGTTTGTTTTGTTTTTGTTTTGTTTTTTTAATATATAATACAATCTATATTTTGTAAACTTACTATTTACTTCAAGTCAGTCAGATGCCTGTGCAAATGCTTAATTATTCTACCTTATATTTTGTTCATGCTTAGCTCCCACCAGTCTCTTCTTCTTCTTTGATCTTCTTGATGAACTCCTGTGCCTCCTCTGGGGTCTTGAAGATGTGGGTTCTGCCCTCATACGTGGTCAGCAGTCTCGCAGGATAGATTACACCATGACGAATCCCAAGGTTGCGCAGCTCCTTACGTACAGGATCAAACTGCTTCCTCAATTGCTGGATTCCTGTGGCCAAATCTGGGTAGAACCGCACCTGCTGGTCCTGGTGTTTAATCTCTCCTTTAGCACGTGCAGCGTTGAAGATCTTCATCCTGTCTCTGTTGCTAAGAAACTTCATAATTAAGGTCCTCGGCGGTCCCTTATCTCTCCGTGGGCCAATACGATGTGCTTTTTCCAGAACCACTGCTGATTGCAACTCCTCGCTGCCCAGCACCTCCGGAATCCACTTTTCCAGAAAGGAACATACGTCCCGACCTTCTGATTCCTCTGGAAGACCCACCAGCCTCAAATTATTCTGTCTCGACCGAGATTCCAAATCCAAAATATTATCTTCCAGATTTATTTTTTTTTTCCAAAGTGCGCACCTTTAATTGAAGACGGGTGACGTCATCTTCAGCACTAGCGAGACGGAGCTCCATCTGCGCCGTTCGTTCTACACAGTCACCCAATTCCTTTCTTATTCCTTCCAACGCTGTCATAATCCCATCAAATCTAGAGGAAAAGTCCGCTCTCATTGAACTCATGGCAGCCATCAGCGCATCTGCGCCTCCCCCCGCAGATATCGCAGCGTTGCCAGCCTCCTCCGCCATATATGGAGTTTTGTTTACTGCGTCACAGACCTGAAAGTCCGTTAATTTGGACTGTTTCGGCGGCTCGCTTTTTCCTTTTCCTGGTTTTCCAGCCTTAGGCTTCGCCGACATATCTTCGCCCAAATGCTGGGATACGTTCTGTCCCAAATGAGAGTTATTTGCCGATTTTTTTTTTTCCAGGAGCAGAGCAGAGCGAGACACGTCCGTCCTACGTGGCAGCCATAACCGGAAGTCCACCAAATACTTATTTTACCGAGGAATTTACCAATTAATTCATTAAAAATCCTTCAATGTGATTTTCTGGATTTTTTTTTTCTCATTTTGTCTCTCATAGTTGAGGTATACCTATGATGAAAATTGGAGACCTCTCCATCCATCCATCCATCCATCCATCTTCTACCGCTTTTCCGGAGGTCCGGGTCGCGGAGGCAGCAGTTCAAGCAGAGAAGCCCAGACTTCCCTCTCCCCAGCCACCTGCTCCAGCTCTTCAGAGGGGATACCAAGGATACATTGGAGACCTCTCTCATCTTTTAAGTGGGAGAACTTGCACAATTGGTGGCTGACTAAATACTTTTTTGCCCCACCGTACGTAGGGTATCCTCAGGACAGAGGATAAAGATAAGGAGACTTGGTGGTGAAATGAAGAGGTACAGGAATGTATTCAAAGCAAGAGGTTAGCAAAGAAAAAGTGTGATAGTCAGGGAGATAAAAAAAAGTTGATAGGAGTATTTCGAAGCTAGGCGCAAGGCAAAGAGAGAAATGGCAAACCCGAAGGAAAAGGCATATTGTGAGTTATTTGAAAGGCTGGACACTAAGGTGGGAGAAAAGGACGTGTATCGACTGTCTAGACAGAGAGATTGAGCTGGAAAGGATGTACAGCAGGTTAGGCTGATTAAGGACAGAAATGGTAATGCACTAACAAATGATGAGAGTGTTGAGAAGGTGGAAGGAGTACTTCGAGGAGCTGATGAATAAAGAAAATAAGAGAGAGGAAGATGGATGAAGAAAAGATGGTGAACAAGGAAGTGTAGCGTAGTGTGACGTATGCAGGGTTCACACAAAGAAAATGGAGCAAGATGGTTGTGATCAACGGGATTTATTTTACACACACTCTGAGCACAGGCAGGAGGGGAGGTCATTCTCCCAGACCTCCGTTTAAATCACGGTTACACACACATAATAAATCTTGCCTATGAAATACTGTTGGGTAATTATAACGCAGTTATAATTACACAGCAGTAGAATAGCTCAGTAATAACATTTACTACACACACACAGTAACGTTTCAATTGTCAAAGCATGCTGGGAGACCCCTGCCCCCCCTTAACATGGCTGTGGCACCCTGGGTGTAGTGGGAGGTGATAACCTGTCTTTCCGGTGGCGGCGTCACCAGGGGTATAAAGGGCAAGGACGGAAGAGACTCCATCTCTTCGTCACTGACCCCTTGGCTTGTACGGAGCGTCCATGGTATTGTGGTTCTGTTATTAATAAAGTACGTTCAACTGCACACTGAGCATCCTCCTTGTTCTACCAAGATATGGACATAACATTTGGCGACGAGGAGAAAGAAGGTATCAAATGAGCTGTCATCACTTTTCGGCTATTTTTGGAGGTCCCGGGCGAGCTGCCTGTACCTTGGACTAGGTGGTACAAGGTATTTCAAAATTATTTGGTGGCTCTTAACCTCGGTGAGCTCGAAAAGCTGCGTGCAAGGCCTATTCTAGTTCATAATCTTGGTATGGAGGGTCAAAGGATCCTTGGCACGTTAGGAGAGGGTGATAGTTATGAGGATGTGGTGGAGTTAATGGCACGCTTCTTTCGCGCCCCTGAGAACGTCATAGTCTGGTGAATAAAGTTTTGGTAGCGCCACCAGCGGATGGGAGAGTCAGTGCACTGCTTCGTCACAGACCTATGTCAGCTGACGGGGGAGTGCCACTTTGGAGCCCTGGGGGAAGAAATGGTCCATGATCAGTTGGCGGAGCATGTTCTTTGTTCTGCAGCACAGTTGAGGCTCCTGACCTACCCGGGTGAACTGACGTTAGCCACAGCGATTGAGATTGTGAAACAGTGTGAGGCAGCGGAAAAATTGTCTGAAGACCTCCGTGAGGGAGACACGTCAAGGCATGGAGAACCAGGTTGGAGGACGGTGGCTGTGGGCTTGGACAGCGAGGACAGCACGAGTGATGAAGAATATGCCACTGCTGTAAGAGTTAGGTCTGCCCCGGGTACACCAAAATGTTATGGCTGCGGGTCCACAAGGCACCAGTATAAGGCAAAAGAGTGTCCGGCGAAGGGCAAGCAATGTGGCAAATGTGGTCTTCTGCATCACTTTGCCAGAGCCTGCAAGACTTTTGAGCGGGCGGACCGAAGACGTGGAGCGGATTTCCCCACCGTGACTCCTACAGTTATGCATACCGTCTCTCTGAGCACAAATGGGTACATTTACTGCAACGTGTTGCTGGACGGCGTGGAAGTTTTATTGTTGGTGGATATGGGAGCGGTGGCTTCGGTGCTAAGCTGGCCCACTGTGAGGAGTTTGTTCCCACACTACCGTGTGAGAGGACTGTCGGCGTCATACAGCGGCTATGGTGGAAACAAGTTGGACATCGTGGACTCGTTGGAGTTAACGGCCCGGTACAAGTCGGCAGTAATGATGGGCGTCCAGTTTGTGGTGATAGCTAAAGGGTCGGATATCATGGGATGTGATATGTTTTACAGCCTGGGGTTCAGGATCACCAGTGGTGCTGGAGGAGAGTGGTCGGGCTGCGGATTATGGGACTGACCTGCTCTGCATGTGGAGGACGATGTGGTTTAGGACAGCAATTGGCCTGGTGTTTTGGGAGGTGATAAGGACTGGTGCCACGACGACCTGGCGCGGGAGGGTTCCAATGCCAGTGTCCAAGCGGCTCTGGATGTGGGAGCTGGACGGCACAGCAGAACTCCCGGCACAGCTGCTGCTGTCAGGATGGCGAAGAAAGAGGCAGGACCAGCCGGTGGCGGTTCTACGATGTGCCAGATATCGACATTCGAGGAGGGCTTCGGACCTGGTCAGCAGGACGGCTCGGCCCAGGAAGGAATCCCAGTCATGATGTGGTGGACACACAAAGCCGAGGCAGGCTCCCCTGCGGCTCAGGGATGAGGTCCGGCCCAGGGAGGAGGCTCGGGCAAGAGGAGTACACGAAAGATGAAAGCGGCAAGGTGACCAGGGGCGGCTGCGAGTGGTGGCTACCCAGGAAGATGGCTACTTGGGGCTGTCTGATGAGTCATGGAGACACCCCAACGAGCTGCGGCGTGTGGATGAGAGGAGGCGCCAGCGTGGCTTGTCCCCAGAGAGGAAGAGGTGAAGGCACTCAGGGAGGGATCCGCCAGATGGTGATCCAGGGAGTAGCCCTTTTCATCGGGCCAGTAAAATGATTGAGGGTGAAGCTTAGTATGTGTTTATTTTGGTTCATGACCCTAAGTCATTTGATTAATATGTTTTTTACGTATCCTATGGTGTGTTGGCCCTGCGTGTAAAAAAAAAAAAAAAAAAATCCCCAACACTGTTTGTTTTACATGGAAAATGTGTTTTGTTGTGAAGTGCCCGGAATGTTGGGTGGGTGTGTTGGACTGGGGGCCGCCACATTACTTGTTATGGTTTGTTGTGTTATATAAGTTTGACAGTGTGTATACGCATGTATCGTTCTGGGATTATTTTAGTTTTAGGAACACGGCTATTTTTTTTTTTGTTTGGACTGTGATGATCAACGTGGCAGAATAATGGCCATGTAGGGGTGAGCCAGCAGTCCACTTGGCCCCTCTAGGTAGTTGTGTTGTGTAAATGGATAGAACTTTATGTATGACATTATTAGTGTGTGCATCGGGTTCAAATTTTGGGAGGGCCTGATTGGTGTGTTTGCATTTTTCTACTGGGGGGGGGGTGTAGTGTAGTAAGATGGCGGCCTTGGCACCCTGGGTGTAGTGGGAGGTGACGACCCGTCTTTCCGGTGGCGGCGTCACCAGGGGTATAAAGGACAAGGGCGGAAGAGACTCTGTCTCTTCTTTGTTGACCCCTTGGCCTGTACGGAGCGTCCATGGTATTGTGGTTCTGTTATTAATAAAGTACGTTCAACTGCACACTGAGCTTCCTTCTTATTCTACCAAGATATGGACATAACAGGAAGTCCCGAGGATTAGCAAGGTGGAAGTGAGGGCAGCTTTGAAGAGGATGAAGAATGGAAAGGTGGTTGGTCCAGATGACATACAGTACTTGTGGAGGTATGGAGATGTTTAGGAGAGATGGTAGTGGACTTTTTAACTGGATTGTTTAACACAATCTTTGAGAGTGAGAGGATGCCTGAGGAGTGGAGAAGAAGTGTTTTGCTGCTAGTTTTCAAGAACAAGGGCAATGCTCAGAGCTGTAGTAACTATAGAGGAATAAAGTTGATCAGCCACACTATGAAGATATGGGAAACAGTTGTTGAAGCCAGGTTAAGAGGAGAGGTGACAATCAGTGAGCAGCAGTATGGTTTCATGCCAAGAAAGAGTACTACAGATGCAATATTTGCTCTAAGAGTGCTGATGGAGAAGTATAGAGAAGGTCAGAAGGAGCTGCACAGTGTCTTTGTGGATCTAGAGAAAGCATATGACAGGGTGCCAAGAGAGGAAGTGTGGTACTGTATAAGAAAGTCAGGAGTGGCAGAGAAGTATGTGAGGGTTGTGCAGGACATACGAGGGGGGGCTGAAAAGTTCATATTCATAGTGGTCAAATTTGACCAAATGTGGTTTATTTTTAAACATAGTCTCCCCTTTGGTCCACACACTTCTTTCAATGGTGTTGCAGCGCTTGGATCCCTGTGGTTGAAAAATAAACCACATTTGGTCAAATTTAACCATTATGAACTTTTCAGCCTATGAACTTTTCAGCCCCCCTTCGAATATGAGGACAGCAAGACAGTGGTGAGGTGTGCTGTAGGAGTGACACATGGATTCAGGGTGGGGGTGGGGTTACATCAGGGATCAGCTCTGAGCCCCTTCTTGTTTGCCATGGTGATTGACAGGCTGACAGACGAGGTCAGGTAGGATTCTCCATGCACCATGATGTTTGCAGATGGCATTGTGATCTGTAGTGAGAATAGGGAGCAGGTGGAAGAGAACCTGGAGAGGTGGAGGTATGCTCTGGAGAGAAGAGGAATGAAAGTCAGTAGAAGCAAGACAGAATACATGAGTGTGAATGAGAGGGAGGCAGATGTAACGATGAAGATGCAAGGAGTAGAGTAGTGAAAGTAGATGAGTTTAAATACCTGGGGATGGTTGGTGTTACAGAGGAAGATGAAGGGATAGGGCAGGGGTGTCCAATCATGTGCCATGGAGGGCCAAGACCCTGCAGGTTTTCTCTTCTACCCAGTCTCTTCAGCAGGTGTTTTCACTGATCAACAATCAGTGGGAAGAAGTTCAGTGAAATCTGCTGTTGAAGACACTGGTTGGAGGTAAAGCCTGCAGGGTCTTGGCCCTCCATGGCACATGATTGGACACCCCTGGGATAGGGTGAAACAGAGGCAGATGATCCACTGTGGCGACCCCTAAAGGGAGCAGCTGAAGAGAAGAAGACAGTTGAAACCAGACGGGTACATACACTGTATAAAAAAGACACATTGTGTGGGTCACCCCCACAGCCTACAGACAAGCAGAGCGCTCAGCTGGAGCAATTAACAGAACAGTGAGATGTATGGACTGTTCTCAATAGGTGGAGAGGAATTCCGGCCAGTAATCCTGCTATTATTATGTGTGACTCTCAAATGCAAATGTCTTCCTGTCAGTAATCCTCCTATTGATGTGTGTGACTCTCAAATGCAAATGTCCATGCTTACTGCTGTGCATGTATTGTCTGTAGCTGGGTATATAAGCAACTGTATATCGCTTACTTTCTCTCTCTTACTGCTCATCTGACTACATGCATTCCCTGTCTGCTCACGAGAGCCTGAGGGCTTGCTCCAGTACGCTTATACAGTGCTGGAGTGAGTTCTGTGATGGCGATGAATAAAACACACTTTTAAACTCTCAGTTCGCCATGTCTTATTTTACCATCGCCACAACATAACCTTTTTTTTTCCTCTTCTCACTGTCTGACATTAAATCAGACTTAACTTTTGTTTTTGTAGGCCAGTTAGGATTACCAAAATTATTTGAATTGGTAAATAACACAGGGTTACAAAAATATATTGTAGCGAACTCAATATGAGCACCCTACTTGGCTTGCCAAGTGGGTTGACCCTATTGGCGACACAGGTAGGGTGCGGGACTCCGGAGCGGGAGGCGTGAGTTCGAATCTCCCGGTGGGACGTCGCCATGTCGAGCAGCACGTTACACTGGTGTCAGAAGTGGGATCTCCTGTCCAAAGCAGTAATGGGGCGCTGACATCGGGACGATGTCGAGAACCAGAGGGGAGTAGTGTAGCGAACTCAATATGAGCACCCTACTTGGCTTGCCAAGTGGGTTGACCCTATTGGCGACACAGGTAGGGTGCGGGACTCCGGAGCGGGAGGCGTGAGTTCGAATCTCCCGGTGGGACGTCGCCATGTCGAGCAGCACGTTACAATATTTTTTTGTAAGTTGTCTGTGTTTTTTCAACTGATTTTAAGACAATTTTGCACCGCTGAATCCGAAAATGACATCTGTTTCTCTCGATCAGGTGCTAAGTAAAAACCTGTACTTACTTAGTACTTACTTAGTACTGTGCATGTACTTACCTTTATATAAAGGTAAGTACATGTAAGTTGAATGTTACGTCATCATTGTTCAAAATTCAGAGAATTTCAAGACATAAAAAAGAATTTTGCATCATATAAAGCAAAAATACCCGTACATGTAAACAAAAACGTATAAAATAACGTGGCCATAATTCAAAAAGTTGACCTGATTGAGCAAAACCAATGTGATTTTTGGATTCAGCCTATCAAAATTGTCCTAAATCAGCTAAAAAAAACTTAGACAATAAATTTGGTGTTGACCAGTGTAATTTATTAGAGAATTTTTTTCATTACTTTCTTTATTACTATCTTTTAAACTTCTGACTTTGAAGAAAGTAATAAAAAAATTTCCCCAAAATATGTTTAGAAAATATCAAAAATATTTTCCAAATAGAAATAATTTTGGTTATCCTAACTGACATAAAAGCAAAAAAGTTTAGTGTGTAGAGGATGTGCTCGAATGATGAGGCTGAGTTTAGTTCTTAAACCAGCTTTATTGACAGAACACATCGTCTAGCATTCTCAAAGCAGGAAAGAGGAAGAATCATATCTCATCACCCTTTTATATGTTTCCAGCATCAGAATTCAAGTCACATGGTGTTTTCAGTAAACATACAGTCACAAAGCATCCCTTTGAACCTTCACCATTGTCTCTCATTTCTTGATGAACCGGAAATCCCTCCGGGGCATCCTCTGTGGGACAAAAAGACCAATCTCACACCTCCTCGTTATCTTCTGCAGATTCGAGTCCTTTGTCCTTCCAGACGTGACACCCCCAATACACATGCAGTCATATCTCTGTGGAAATGTGAGCCCACAATGTGTGTCGCCCACACTACCCCCCCCAAATGTCTAGTAAGGGCAAAACCTGCATGGCATAAAAAAGAAAAGAAAAACACAAAACACTCCATATATCGCTAATCAATCCACCAACTGCCTGGGTTTAAACTTTCTGCTGAATCTGCTGCAACCTGGCTTTGCTGCCCCTGCAACATCTCTCTGCATCTGTGGATTAAAGCTGTTAGCCCCTTTCTGTGAAGATTCTGGAGAATGTCCTCTCGGCGGCCTGCCACGGCGGGGGGGCCTCGCGAGCTGCACTTCCTCATCAGCCAAAACAAAAGCGGGTTTGAGCCTGTTTATGCAAATCAACTCCCTTCTGCCCCCTAAATCTAGCAGAAAATGCTTCTGCCCGGTCTCCAGAACTCTGAACGGTCCGTCATAAAACGGCCGCAAACTTGGACGCTGAGCATCATGTCTAACAAAAACAAACTCTGCATTTTTTAAAGCCTTTGGCACAAAAACGTGTGGGAAACTGTGATGGACCGGGCCAGGGAGCGTGCTTGCTCCCGGGTCGCTCTGCCACGGCTGAGCAGGGGGGCCATTTGGTGCGGGATTATCGGGGAGAAATTCCCCCGGCAAACGGAGAGGTTGTGCAAAAACTAATTCAGCCGGGGAAGCATGCAAATCTTCCTTAGATGCAGAACGCAACCCCAATAAAACCCATGGAAGTTTGTCCACCCAATTTGTATCCGTCAGCGACGCTCTGAGGGCTGCTTTCAATGACCTGTGAAAGCGTTCGCATAAACCATTGGCCTGGGGGTTATACACGGTAGTGCGATGAATCTTCACCCCCAAGCTGCGGGCCATCGATGACCATAGTTCGGAAATAAATTGGGGACCCCTGTCGGACGTTATGTCCGACGGTACACCGAAACGCGCAACCCACGCTGCTAAAAATGCTCGCGCAACTTCTTCCGCTGTGGTTGATGTCAGAGGAATCGCTTCTGGCCAACGCGTGGTGCGATCCACCATCGTCAAAAGATGTGTGTGCCCGTGTGATAATGGGAGCGGGCCCACCAAGTCAACATGCACGTGATCAAAACGCTTAGCGGGGATGTGAAAAGGTTCCAACGGGGCCTTAGTGTGTCTGTGTATTTTGGCTCGCTGACACGCTACGCAGGCTGCCGCCCATTCCTTGACCTGTTTGCGCAACCCGGGCCAAACAAATTTCTCCCCCACCAACTTAATCGATGCGCGCACCCCTGGGTGCGCGAGAGAATGGACCAAGTCAAAAACGCGGCGACGCCACGCGGCTGGCACCACGGGGCGGGGCCGTCCCGTGGAGACATCGCAGATTAGTGGGGGCATACCACTTTGTTGCTCCCTGTGCTCCAGCCTTAACCCTGTTGGTCCAGACTGGAGCGCGCGCACGTCCGCGTCGTTAACCTGCTCCGCAGCCATGGCTGCATAATCTAACCCTACACAGACCGGGGCTGCGCGCGCTCCCACGTCGCTGCCCGGGCCCGCGGCCGCGGCTACAGAGTCTGCCCCCATGGGGCTTGGTGGTGCTACCGCGCGCGAGAGACAGTCTGCCACAACATTGTGTTTACCCGCGACATGCTGAATATCAGTAGTGAACTCCGATATTGCGGCTAGTTGCCTTTGTTGTCGGCCTGACCAGGGTTCTGAAATTTTGGCCATCGCAAACGTTAGCGGTTTATGATCCACAAACACGGTGAAACGTCGCCCCTCTAACCAGAACTGAAAATGGCGGATGGCCAAGTGTAGGGCCAAAAGCTCCCTGTCAAACGCACTGTATTTACGCTCACTATCGCGCAAAGTCCTGCTGAAAAACACGAGGGGTTGCCAGGTACCTGCCACAAACTGTTCAACTACCGCCCCCACCGCTACATCGGAAGCGTCAGTGGTGAGTGCCATGCGGGCCGTTGGAACTGGGTGCGCTAACAAAACTGCATTTGCCAGGGCTGATTTGACCTGGGCAAAAGCCCGCTCCCGCTCCGGAGACCATTCAACTTTATTTGCGGGCTTTTGTTTTTTTAACGCGGTGTACAATGGCTGCATGAGCCGTGCTGCGCTTGGGAGGAACCGGTTGTAAAAATTAACCATCCCTAGAAACTCCTGAAGCGCCTTGACCGTTTGAGGTTGCGGAAAATCCGTTATGGCACGCACTTTATCTGGAAGAGGAACCGCTCCTTCTGCCGAAACGCGATGCCCCAAAAAATCAATCTGCGCCACCCCAAACTGGCACTTCGCTGGGTTAACTATTAACCCGTGCTCTGCCAGCCTCCGAAAAACTGCTGTGAGGTGTTTTTCGTGCTCGCCCTCGGACGCGCTGGCTACCAAAATATCGTCCAAATAAACGAACACGAAAGGGAGGTCGCGTAAAACTGCATCCATCATGCGTTGGAAAGTCTGTGCGGCCCCCTTGAGGCCAAAAGGCATGCGCAAAAACTCAAAAAGGCCGAAAGGAGTTATGACCGCTGTTTTGGGTACATCTTGCGCGCGCACTGGAACCTGGTGGTAACCGCGCACCAAGTCTATTTTAGAAAAAATGCGCGCCCCCGCCAAATGAACATAAAAATCCTGAATGTGCGGAATCGGGTAGCGGTCATGAGCTGAAACGTTGTTCAACCTGCAGAAATCGCCGCAAGGTCGCCACGAGCCGTCAGCCTTTGGGACCATGTGTAGCGGCGAAGCCCAAGAGCTTTTGGAGCGTCTAACTATGCCCAATTTTTCCAGATTAGTGAACTCCTCGCGCGCGATGGCCAGTTTAGCTGGGTCCAAGCGCCGAGCTTTTGCAAAAACGGGAGGGCCGGTGGTGGTGATAAAATGTTCCACCCCATGTTTAGCCACCGTCACCGAAAACGTGGGGACTGTTAGTGCTGGGAACTGAGCAAGCAATGTGTGAAACTTACCACCCGCAGCTGAGACGCTGGCATGTACAGTCGGCGGGGCCACCCGAGCTGTGCAGGGAATAGAATGAAAGGACAGTGCATTAATCAGACGTCTATTAGCAAGGTCAACCAATAAACCATGTGAGCACAAAAAATCAGCCCCTAACATGTTGAAACTGACTGCTGCTACAATAAATGTCCACTCAAATGAACGGCCCTGGACAGAAGCATGGTCCTCTCACCAAACGTTTTAATCGCAGAGCCGTTCGCTGCTGACACTGACACCCAGGGAGCTTTAGACGGCATCAGCCGTTCCGCGTAGGTGGGTGTGACGAAACTCAGCTGGGAGCCCGTGTCCACGAGGAACTGTTTCCCCGAGTGTGCATCCGTCAGGTAAAGCAGCTTGTTCTCGTCGCCGAGGATCGCAGCTGCTACCGGCCCTCGGTCTTGGCGTTTCCCTGGCGCTTGAAGTTGCACGGCGGGACGCACCTGTGCGCTCTCTCTGCAAAACGGCGGTGGTAGAAACACCGGGCGTCCTCCGCTCCGCGTCGCCTGGCCCCCATCGCCGCCGTCGTTGGTGCATCTGGCGCCGCGGCCGCTGGACCTGCGCCGTCTCCGGACGCCGTTCCTGGGCTAGCTGCTGCGGCCGAAACCACGTTCCGCTTGTGGGCGTCGACAAGCCGCTGCGCCTCTTTGCTCAGCCCATGGTAGTCTCGCCTGGCCAATCGGGGTGACTCTGCCAGGGCCACTCTCACTGCTGGCGGCAGGGTCCGAAGGAAAAGGTGGGCGAAAATGAATTTGCCATCCTCAGAGTCTTTGAGCCTCAGCATCTTCACCATCAGGTCCGCAGGTCTCTCGTTCTCTGACTCCGTCAACGTCAGGAGCCCCTCTGCTCGCTGTTGGACCGAAGGGGTGAAATGGCTGATCAGCGCGTCCTTCAATGCGCTGTACTTGTCGCTGTCTGGTGGATGATTAACCAGATCCTCCACTCTCTGGACCGTGTTGCTGTCCAGCTTCGCTACCACATGGTAGAATTTTGTGTCGTCGTTGGAGATTCTCCGGAGGTTGAACTGCGCCTCGACTGCGCTAAACCATGAGCGCGGGCTGTGCTGCCAGAAATCGGGCAGCTGGATCATGGAGGCGGCCATCAGGCTGGCTTCCGCCGAGGCCCGCTCGGGAGAATTCTGTCTGCTCATTCTTTGTCGTAGGTCACCAGTGTAGAGGATGTGCTCGAATGATGAGGCTGAGTTTAGTTCTTAAACCAGCTTTATTGACAGAACACATCGTCTAGCATTCTCAAAGCAGGAAAGAGGAAGAATCATATCTCATCACCCTTTTATATGTTTCCAGCATCAGAATTCAAGTCACATGGTGTTTTCAGTAAACATACAGTCACAAAGCATCCCTTTGAACCTTCACCATTGTCTCTCATTTCTTGATGAACCGGAAATCCCTCCGGGGCATCTTCTGTGGGACAAAAAGACCAATCTCACACCTCCTCGTTATCTTCTGCAGATTCGAGTCCTTTGTCCTTCCAGACGTGACACCCCCAATACACATGCAGTCATATCTCTGTGGAAATGTGAGCCCACAATGTGTGTCGCCCACAAGTGTCATTTAATGTCAGTGAAAAAAAAGGTGTAGGAAACTCAAAATGAAGAGACTGAATGATTTTTCAGTATTGGTTTATTTCATCTCAAGTCCTACAGCTCCTCTCTCAGTCAGGGAATGAAGAGATCAAGCTGCGGTAAACCACATACCTTTATACTGTTACATCAGACACAAATCACATTCACATCAAACACAGAATTCCCTTCACATCTAATCCTCCCATTGTCCTCTCGGCTTCTCTGTCTGACCCCAGGAGTCAGACAGTCTCTTCAGGTCCGCAGGGGGTCCAGACTCAATGTCCGTTTGAGGCCTGATGTCAATATACACTGCGAGCTCAAAGTTCCCTCATGTCTGGGTCTCTGCCAAGGAATATGTGAGCTACATAATGTTACGCCACAAAGGTTATGTATCTTTTTGCAGTGTATGTAAACTTCTTGTTTCGACTGCATATAATGTATAGTGTATGCAACAGAGAAAACTGTTCATTTGATTTTGGGGTGAATCATCAATCGTCGGCCTCCGTCGGTCTATGATGACCAAGGAAGAGAATCCTAAACGTCTACTCTGCTGGAACAGCACCGCCTGTGGCTGAACAGGCCGATGCGCGAATGGCAGTCCCTGTCACACAGGTCGCACTTGTGGGTGGTCTCCGTGCTGCTGGGTCTGTGGCGGTTCTTCCTGCGGGTCCTTTTTTCATCTGCTGCAGCAGTCAGTCTCTCTTCACCCGCCTTGAGCTGTCTGGTCATGGTGCCTCTCCATTTGGAGCGGTCCGTTGCAAGGTCCTCCCAGTGCTCTGTGTTGATCTCCAGGGCCTTCATGTCTCTCTTGCAGACGTCTCTAAAGCGCAGCTGTGGGTGGCCAACGTCTCTCCTGCCAGTCGCCAGTTCTCCGTAGAGGACGTCTTTGGGGATTCTGCCATCCTCCATACGGTGAACGTGGCCTAGCCAGCGGAGCCTGTGCTGCCTGAGTAGAGTGAACATGGAAGGAAGGCTGGCGCGGGACAGAACTTCTGTGTTGGGCACTTTGTCCTGCCAGGATATGTCCAGGATGTGGCGAATGCAGCGCAAGTGGAAGGAGTTCAGTCTCTTTTCCTGCCGGGCGTATGTTGTCCACATCTCACTCCCATAGAGCAGTGTGTTGATGATGTAGGCGTTGTACACTGCCATCTTCGTCTTTTTTTTTTTTTTGTTTTTTTTGTTTTTTTTGTTACTTATTTGTACCCGTAGGTAGACTTAGTTTGCAGTTTGGTGACAAGCCACCGGCTGCTGGTCGCTGCGTGCGCGAGCGCCCTAAACCTACATGTTTTTGGTATGCGGGAGGAAACCGGAGAAATCCCGGAGTAAACCCGCGCAACACGGGGAGAACATGCAAACTCCACACAGCTCACTGTTGGTCGGGGGCTGGGATCGAACCCACGATCTCATGATCCCCGCGGTCCCCCGGCCGAGGGTAAAACTGTGCTGTCACAGTGCTAAACCACTGCGCCACCGTGCAGCCACTTGCAGTGCAGTCTTGACAGAGAGTTTGGGATTCTCCCACACTCGTGTGGTGAGGCGAGCGAGTGTGAAGGTTGATTTTCCAATCCTCTTGTCGATCTCTGTATCAAGGGAGAGGTTGTTGCTGATCGTGGATCCCAGGTACGTGAACTGATTCACGACCTCCAGCTCGTAGTCGTCGATGGTGATAGTTGGTGGTGCTTCCGTGCTTTGCGCCAAGACGTTAGTCTTCTTCAGGCTGATGGTAAGCCCGAAGTCCTTGCATGCCTGGGAGAAGCGGTCCATCAGGGTCTGAAGCTCCTGCTGTGTGTGGGTTGCGACTGCAGCGTCGTTGGCACAAGTACACAGCCCTGTTTCACTCCGCTGCGTATGTTGAATGGCTCTGAGACGTTGCCGTTGTGCTGCACTATCCCCTGCATGTTGGTGTGAAACGATTCGATGAGGCTTTGCAACTTTGGTGGGCATCCTATCTTTGGCAGGATCTTGAAAAGGCCCTCTCTGCTGACCAGATCGAACGCTTTGGTGAGGTCGATGAAGGCGACGTACAGGGGCATGTTCTGTTCTCTGCATTTCTCCTGGAGTTGGTGGATGGAGAATATCATGTCTACCGTCGATCGCCCAGCGCGGAAGCCACACTGAGACTCGGGGTAGACACGTTCGGCAAGCTTCTGTAGACGAACGAGAATAACTCGTGCGTAGATTTTGCCAACAACGCTGAGGAGGGAGATGCCCCTGTAGTTGTTGCAGTCGCTTCTCTCCCCTTTGTTTTTGTAGAGGGTGATGATCTTGGCGTCCCTCAAGTCCTGTGGTACGGCATCTTCCTTCCAGCACTGGCAGAGGACGTCATGCAATGGCAGCAGTAGGGTGGTCTTGCAGTGCTTGATCAGGTTGGGGGGTATGCCGTTGTTGCCGGGTGCCTTGCCAGTGGCCAAGCTATCAATGGCCTTGCTGAGTTCGTCGATGGTTGGCTCGGCGTCAAGTTCGTCCATGGATGGCCGGCAGTCGATGGCATCAAGGGCTGACGGTGTCACGGTGTTCTGTCTGGAGTAGAGGTCGGAGTAGTGTTCCACCCATCTCTCCATCTGCTTGTTCTTTTCTGTGATCATCTCCCCAGTGGAAGATTTGTGGGGGACCGTCTTGCTCTGAGCCGGACCAAGTGCTTTCTTGATGTCATCGTACATACCACGGATGTACCCTGTTATGGCAGCGGTTTGAATGTCTTGGCTGAGCTGAGTCCAGTACTTGTTGGCACAGCGCCGAGCAGTCTGCTGAACTTTGCTTCTCGCAGCCCTGAGAATCTGGTGAATCATCAACTCCTGTTATAATGTGTCTTTCCATTCTAATAAGTACATGTTTGCAGGTTCAGAGTACCAAACAGATAAATAGGTATCATCAGGGCTTGTCATTAACATCGGCCAATGACTGGTGGATTTCAGCAGTAGCCAGTAAGACAGCCACTCCCACTAGCTACTTTGGCAGGCTGTAGTTTTCTCAAACAGCATCTAAAATAATAGACCATTGTGAGAGTACAAAACCACAACTCCCATCAGCATTATCTGCACACAGTGTGTGATCATTAGTCCACTGTCACCGTGGACGTAGTCTGGAGAAGCCACAGATGGTCTGCTCCGTGGGTCAGTCTCCTGTCCTGCCCCTGTTCAGCCCGGTGGGAAGAAATGAGGTGGTGGGCGGTGGTTTCTCCTGTATCAGAGTGGAGCCAGACTCTGCTGAAGGTGAGCTCATTTTGCAGCCAGTCTGGAGAAACCCACGAACAGACAGCAGCCGGCAGAACACACCTGTCCCCTCTCTCAATGACCAGATTACCAGGAGAACTGCCCCGATCCCCGTTATCCCAGGGGTGAGCAGCTAATCCCTGTGCTCACCCCACATTGTGGGACTAATAAAGGCTTATCTTGTGGCTTATATATATTCATACCTGCATATTGTGTAAGCCCAAGACGAAATTGAGATTACATATGTGCTGACCTCACACCTGAGAAGAGGACAATGGGCCTGGACCGCCTGTGGAGAACACCTGGACGTGGAGACACGGCGGCAGAGGCTGGAGAGGGCTTCCTGACCCTCTGAGGCCAGTTGGGAGACTGAGAGACCAGGAGGGGGGTTTAGAGACAGGAGGGGGATGTAACAGGGATGTGTGATGAAGCCTTTGTTGTCACTGGTATAAATAGAGAGGTACTGACTGTGTTCAGCCTCTTATTTCTACTGAGAGATTTGATGGGGATGTGACTTCAAGAATAAAGCCTGAATTATGAAACCATTCAGCGTCTTCATTTCACGCTCCCCACATTGGTGACCTATCGACGCAGAGAATGCCTGGAGAGAATCTCCGCATTCTGGACTCCCTGGAGTCTGCCCTGGCGAGCGCCGTAGCCGTCAAGCTGCCGGAATTCTGGCAGGACAATCCACGGTCGTGGTTCCTACAAGCGGAGTCACAGTTCGAGCTCGCAGGGGTATCGGCGGATGACATTAAGTTCCACCATGTCATCGCTAAGCTGGACAACCGCACGGCTCGGTGCGTGCAGAGCTTGGTACAGCAGCCACCCACCACCGACAGATACGGCAGGTTGAAAGCTACCCTCATCAAGTTTTTCACGCCCTCAGCCGAAGTGAGGGCTAGGAGGCTCCTGGCTTTGCTCAACCAGGGAGGACACAGGCCAAGCGCCCTGATGGAAGACATGCTACAGCTGAGGGGGTCAGACAACGATGGTTTCCTTTTCCAGTATATCTTCCTAACTAACCTCCCGGCGCACATGAGAGGGGCGCTGGCCGGTGTACGTTGTGAGACCCAGGAGGATTTCCGGGAGCTGGCCCAGGAGGCAGAGAGGATCCTGGATGCCTGCGGCGAGCAGACAACGGCAGCAGCGACCCAAGGCAGCGGTGAGCCAGAGGCAGCAGACCCAACCCTGCCAACAACGGCAGCAGCGCCGCCTCGACGCGGTGGAGGTGATGGTTCAGTGGCAGAGGCGCGGCCCTGACGCAGCGGAGGAGAGGATCTCTGCTTTATCATCGGAGGTTCGCCGAGAGGGCACGCAGGTGTGTGCCGCCCTGCAGCTTCAGGAGTTCGGGAAACGGCAGGACCGAGGGTCGTTAGCAGCTTCGACTCTCGGTGAAAACAGCAAGCTGCTCTACATCACAGATGCGAGCTCCGGACGAGATTTCCTCATAGACACCGGAGCCCAAGTGAGTTTCATCACCCCAACTTATGCTGACCGGTTGGCTGGACCCCGTGGTAGCGGAGCCACTGCGGCAAACGGCTCGAGCATCAACACTTACGGGAAAAGAACTTTGTCTTTACGCTTACATGGCCGCACATATGAATGGACTTTTGTCATAGCGGCGGTGAGTTTCAACATGTTAGGCGCTGATTTTCTGTGCTCACATGGTCTGTTAGTTGATCTTGCCAATAGGCGGCTGGTAAATGCACTCTCTTTTTACTCTCTTCCCTGTTCAGCTCGAGTGTCCCCGCCACCAGTACAGACCAACGTCGCCGCAGCAGATGGTAAGTTCCACACACTCCTCACCCAGTTTCCAGCGCTCACCGTCCCTACTTTTTCGGCAACAGTTGCGAAACACGGGGTGGAGCATTTTATCACTACAGTGGGCCCCCCCGTCTTCGCAAAAGCCCGGCATTTGGATGCGGCTAAACTCTCCATTGCGCGCGAAGAGTTCGCCAGCCTGGAAAAACTGGGCATTATTCGCCGTTCGAAGAGCCCATGGGCTTCGCCGCTACACATGGTCCCTAAAGCTGACGGCTCCTGGAGACCTTGCGGCGACTACCGCAGACTAAATAACGCCACGGCGCATGACCGCTATCCAATTCCGCACATTCAAGATTTCTCGGTGCATCTGGTGGGGGCGCGCATTTTTTCTAAGATAGACCTGGTCCGCGGCTACCACCAGGTTCCGGTCTGGCACGAAGATATCCCTAAAACAGCGGTAATAACTCCTTTCGGACTTTTTGAATTTTTGCGAATGCCTTTTGGCCTTAAAGGCGCCGCACAAACATTCCAGCGCATGATGGATGCTGTGCTGCGCGACCTAAATTTCGTGTTTGTCTACCTCGACAACATTTTGGTCGCTAGTTCTTCAGAGGAGGAACACGACAAACACCTCACTATCGTTTTTCGGAGGTTGGGAGAGCATGGGTTAATTATTAACCCGGCTAAGTGCCAGTTTGGCGTGGCGCAGATCGATTTTTTGGGGCACCACGTCTCCCCAGACGGGGCGATTCCGTTACCGGGCAAGGTGCGTGCAGTGGAAGATTTTCCCCGCCCACAAACGGTCAAATCATTACAGGAGTTTTTAGGCATGGTAAATTTTTATAACCGCTTCCTACCCCGCGCAGCGCAGCTCATGCAGCCTTTATATGCCGCGCTCAAAAAACAAAAAAAACCCCCTCCAACCCGATCGAGTGGTCCCCTGAGCGGGAGCGCACATTCGTGGAGGTAAAAAAAGCCCTGGCTGACGCCACGCTGCTCACTCATCCAGACCCTTCGGCCCGCATAGCTCTTACTACAGATGCATCAGACGTTGCCATAGGGGCGGTCGTGGAACAGCACGTCGCCGGGGTCTGGCAACCACTGGCGTTTTTTAGCAAATCCTTAAATGATGCCGAGCGCAAATACAGCACGCTTGACAGAGAGCTGTTAGCGCTTCATTTGGCCACCCGCCACTTCCAGTTCTGGCTGGAAGGTCGGAGTTTCACTGCGTTTGTCGATCATAAACCGCTCACTTTTGCAATGTCTAAAGTGTCAGAGCCTTGGTCAGGTCGGCAGCAGAGGCAACTGGCCGCGATTTCGGAGTTTACCACTGATATTCAGCAAGTAGCGGGTAAACTCAACATGGTGGCAGACTGCCTCTCTCCCGCATTCATGGCACCGGTGCGCGCGGATGTGGAGCAGACTTCCGCGGCCGCGGGGCAAAATGACAACGTGGGTGCGCGCGCGGCCCCAGTTCACGTGGGGATCGATTACGCAGCGATGGCGGCAGAGCAGAGTACAGATACGGACGTGCGCGCGCTCCAGTCTGGACCAACAGGGTTAAGGCTGGAGAGCAGGAGTTTGCAAACCGGTATGCCCCCCTTAATCTGTGACGTATCGACTGGGCGACCACGCCCGGTAGTCCCGGCGGCGTGGCGCCGCCGTGTTTTTGACTCAGTTCACTCTCTCGCGCACCCGGGAGCGCGTGCGTCTGTGAAAATGGTGGCAGAGAAGTTTGTTTGGCCGAGCCTGCGCAAGCACGTGAAAGAGTGGACAAAGACCTGCATGGCCTGCCAGCGGGTCAAAATCCATAAACACACAAAAGCTCCATTAGAATCGTTCCAAATCCCGGCCAGGAGGTTCGACCACGTGCATGTCGACCTCGTGGGCCCCCTACCGTCGTCGCACGGGTTCACACATCTTTTGACAATGGTGGACTGAACCACGCGTTGGCCGGAAGCAGTCCCTTTAACTTCAACCACGGCTGCAGAAGTGGCTCGAGTTTTTTTAACAGCCTGGGTAGCGCGTTTTGGGGTTCCGTCGGACATTATGTCAGACAGAGGCCCCCAGTTTGTTTCCGAGCTTTGGTCGGCGATGGCCAGCAGCTTGGGGACAACAATCCATCGCACTACCACGTATCACCCCCAAGCTAATGGTTTATGCGAGCGTTTTCATAGGTCGTTGAAGGCAGCCCTCAGAGCGTCGCTTACGGATGGAGATTGGGTAAACAAACTACCATGGGTCTTATTGGGGTTGCGTTCTGCGCCCAAGGAGGATCTGAATGCCTCCCCAGCAGAGTTAGTGTTTGCACAACCTCTCAGGCTGCCCGGTGAGTTTTACCAGAGCATCCAGGGCCGGAGCGCCTCCCAGCTCTGAGGCCACTAAGCGGCGCGGAAACAGACATGCTCCCGGGCCCCGTTCATCGCACTTTTCCGCGGGTTTTTGTTCCCCAGGCTTTAAAAAATGCCGAGTGCGTTTTTGTTAGGCACGATGCTTTAAAACAGACTCTCCGTCCACCATATGATGGACCATTTAGAGTGCTGGAATCTGGTGATAAGCAGTTTGTGCTAGATTTGGGTGACAGGAAAGAGACAGTCAGTACTGACAGACTTAAGCCTGCCTTTGTGATGAACGATGAGTCTGTACGGGTGGCGAGGGCACCGTGGCGGGGTATACCCCCCAAGGACCACGTCTCGGCCCCCCCCACAGGGGTAAAATAACCATTCTCTTCCTCAGACTGCAGATTCCTTGCAGGACAGCGCCGCTAAGACGGCTAAACCTATGTACAGCAGATTCGGAAGACGGTTAAAACCCAGACGACGTGCAGACTGAGGGTGATGGAATAATGTGGTATAAGCTATGCTGTTGGTGTTGGCACTGAGTTTTTAATCAAGTTGTATAGACTATGCTGTGAGAGTTATCACTGAAATGTTAGTGTGATCATGCTGTGTAGGCTGTACTGTTGATGTGGTTCCTGAATTTCTTTTTTAATGTGAGCACGTAGTATAGTTATGCCATTGATGCCATCCTGTATTAATTTTTTTTATTGGAAACCCGAATGTATGGTCCATTCTTCGGCGTTTGGGGGGGGGGCTGTGGCTTATATATTCATACCTGCATATTGTGTAAGCCCAAGACAAAGTTAAGATTACATATGTGCTGACCTCACGCCTGAGAGGAGGACAATGGGCCTGGACCGCCTGTGGAGAACACCTGGATGTGGAGACACGGCGGCAGAGGCTGGAGAGGGCTTCCTGACCCCCTGAGGCCAGTTGGGAGACTGAGAGACCAGGAGGGGGGTTTAGAGACAGGAGGGGGATGTAACAGGGATGTGTGATGAAGCCTTTGTTGTCACTGGCATAAATAGAGAGGTACTGATTGTGTTCAGCCTCTTATTTCTACTGAGAGATTTGATGGGGATGTGACTTCAAGAATAAAACCTGAATTATGAAACCATTCAGCGTCTTCATTTCACGCTCCCCACAATCTTATCTTATCTTATCTTATCTTATCTTATTTTATCATATCTTATCTTATCTTATCTTACATGGTTATGTTTTAGACCAAGAAGTTTTGCTTTACCCTCTAAATATGTATTTTTAATGGGTTGGTCCAGGGGTGTCAAACATATGGCCCATGGGGCAAAACTGGCTTCCAGGGGCCCCAGATTTTTCTCTGTGAATTTACAGCTTTCTTTCTAGTAAATTTCTGACCTTTTCCACTGATTAGAATAGTTCATGTAAATTTGAGACTTTTTTTCCCTTAGGATGAGACTTTTCTAATCAGTTTTCTTTTTCTTTCTCCTTTTTTCAGGCAAAAACAGGTTAGGGTAAATCCATCAGCAACTACTAATGACATAGTGCAGCCATGAAGGGGCGGCCCAATTCATGGGGTAGGCAAAGGGGTAGGGGAAGGGGTACAAATGAGAATTGAGACACACCCTAAATCCACCTGTACTTCACTCTCACATCACAATTTTTTTCTCTCTGCTGTTTTACAGTATTTACTGCTGTTCATAAATAGTGTTTCTCTTGCTACTTTTATATATGTAAGGGTCATTTACGTTTAAAAAGGTTGTAAATTTAGTTCAAGTAAATTTTAGCATGCAATAGTCAAATTTGATCATATTCAACATAATTTTCCAACCACAAAATTGTGGCTAGTGAAAAGGCTGAGTGGCTAGTAACTTTGGAAGCTCACTGGCCACAGTGGCTGGAGAGCAAAAGCCCTGGATATCATGTATTGTAGCACACTTCCAAAACACTAAGAGCAGACACATGAAAATAAATCTAAAACTGTATACTACCAATTTCATTCCTAATGTTTCGTTTTCTATATAAAACTTGTATTGGTTGTCCCGACAGATGTGCCTACCTCGTTCCTCCTGACCAGCCAATAGAAACTCGGAGTGAAAGTGCCAACCAATCACAGCTCAGTGTTTTAACTCGGCTTTTGCCCAATCGAGACACGGCTGCGAACGTTACAGCAGACAGCGGCCACTGCAGTGCAGCAGCCAACCAGCAACCAGCTAGACCACTCACACAGAGAAATATGGGTGAAATAATGATTCACGTCAACGGGTAGGTTTATTTATTATTAAAAATGGCTTCATATGCCACCATATCTTGTGTGATATGTGGCATTTTATCGTGCTTCGGCTGTGTGCGGTGAATTCGCCCGCGCTGCTCTCTGTGCCTACGCTGTGCTTACAAACCTGTCATAGACCAACTTAGCCAAACTCGGCTAGCTAGTTACCCGTTTGTATTGCTAGTCAGTAGCAGGTGTAGCTGTGATGCTAGCTAGGTAACCGAGGCTGACTGACCCGGGCTGCAGAGAAGTTGACAGGCAACTTTATCCATCCGGTGCCTCCGCGCTCGCGTCTGACACGGCAGCTAGAAAGGCTAAATGAGTTCCTGTCGCCAATGAAGATCAAAGCCGCTGCATGATTATTTATTGTGGTGTGTTGATATTGATGCAGCTAGTTAGGCAGTGTTCCAGTTAAATCTGCACAGAACACACAGGCACACAACGAATCAGAGGAGGATGCATATTTGTGTGCGACACTGAGAAATTATCCCGAACCTATTTTTGCTTGTCTGCTATCGTTTATTGTTTCCTCTTTCTGTAATCGATGATAACCGATTCAAGGTTAAGAATGAAAATTCGATACAGGGTCGATTTCTATTGTGTGTTTACCTTAAGCGACAGCACGTACATGTTGAGTATTTTTTTCTCTCTTTTATGTGTGGCAGCTGAGCAACACAAGTTAAAATAACAGGAAGTGATACTCAGAAATGTATCTTTGACTGACTATCATTCTCCCCCTGCTTTGGCCTCCAGCTGTCACACTGACCCAGGCTGCATGGGCCCGTAAACATGTCCACAGATGACAGTATCTCTGAGGATGTGTCCAGCTCTGCGGCTTTAAGCCATGGTCGTGTCAGCGCTGATGGGGATGTGGGGAAGGAGAGTGAAAACTCTCTGGTGTCCTCTGAGGGGACATCAGCATCGGGGCTGGCTGTCTCAGAGGACAGACACACCACCTCCCAAACAACAGGAGGCACTGTGGAGCACATGGACATCACACCAGCATGCAACAAGATCAGGTGCAGTAACTGTGGACACTAATGTACTGCATATGTAAAATAAATTGAAGGAAGTGCTCTTATAAAATATATGAAAGTAGAAGTAAATGTTATTGTTTAGCATTTGTACAGATTTTATGTTTATAATATGTGGCCTGATGTGTTCATGGCAGAGGTCAGCGTTCACACATTTTATTAGGGAAATATTTTTACCAAAATTGTGACAGTTTGTTTGCAAAGACTCTTGATAAGTTGTAGAAGTCACTCATGGAGATATGAAAATTTCAGCTACTGTGTTAATATTTATATTTTTACAATAATACATGGTCTGGCATGTTGGATCAGAAAGGAGACTGTGACACTGGTTATTAAAGTGATACTCCACCAAAAATTGAGATTTTTTGTCTTGTTAGCATGTCTGTAACATCTTTTTTATGACTTACAAGACATATCAAGAGCGAAATCACTCAAATGTGTCCTGTCTCGGTTTTGTTGCTTTAAAGTTTCAGTTAAGTCCCGTCCCCCGAAAAAAGGCGAGTTTAGATGGAGCGTAACTATATGCAGCACTGGCATGTCTATAGTGTTGAGCCAATCAGGACTCTCTGGCCTTATTGAAATTAGCCTTCAGGCCAATTAGCATTTTTCAGCAGCTGCTTTGAAAACTTGTCCCAAATTAAGATAGGTTTTACCATTTAACTGCCTTTAAGGACTGATGCATTTTCAGTTATTATCCTGGGCCATTGTGCATACAATTGGGCATGTCCTTCAATCTGTAAGTCTTTTTATCACAAGACTAGCAGCAGTACCCGGTGAATACAGCATGCACTGCGTAACCCTGATGATACTACAACAGTTATATAAAGGACCTGCTGACAAACCTCCGCTCCTCCCAGAGCTCAGCTGGGCTGCAATGAATGTATAGTTTTATTGACCTGACGTACACCTCTCCAGAAATGTAACTACACATCGTGGCAACGTTTTGAATAGGATGGTCTTCCATATAATTGGTCCCTCTCCAAGACAGTACCGTACCTGCAACAATGTCAACATTGCATAATATCGTGTATAATATTTATAAAGGCTAGAGTTTGGCAGCACGACTTATAAAAGCTGATGTTTCCAAATGTCAGTAACATGTTGTTTTTGTGTAGCATTCAAGAAGGGTTATTGCTCCAGTATTCCTACATTGTCAAGGGTATGTTAAGCATTAAACATGCATTAATATCTTCATATTAGTTTTTCATTCATTCATTCATTCATTCATTCATTCATTCATCTTCTTCTGCTTAATCCTTTTCGGGTCGCGGAGGGGTTGGAGCCTATCCCAGCATCTTTTTTTTTTTATTGCACAAAATGAAATGCACCACAGTAATAGCATGTAGGCTTTTACACATTTATTTACCTCATTACTTAATGCATTTCTTTATTCTTCACTCATGATATAGTGTTTTACTGTTGTATGTCCTTTCATTTTTATTACTGTTTAGCTTTAGTGAAATTAATTTATTTTCTGAAATTTGATACATGTTTCTTGTAAATTTGCAGTTTTTGTCTCAAAAATTTGACCTTTTTCCCACTTAAATGTGTGTCTGATAAATTTGCAACTTTTCTCATAAACTTGTATTTTTTTTTCCCTCAAATTAGCTTTTTTATAAAGTAAAAACTCTTAAAATTACCAAATTTTCCATATAAATTTGTTACTCTTTTTCTTGTCAGTTTGCAATTTGCTATGTGATGGTTTATTTTTTCTGCTGATCTGGACAATGATCCATTTTTATTACCTCTGCCAAGGAAAGATGGAGGTAATGTTTTTAGTGGGTTGGTTTGTCGGTTGGTTGGTTTGTCTGTTAGCAACATAAGTCAAAAAGTTATGAACGGATTTTGATGAAATTTTCAGAAAAGGTGTGTAATGGCACGAGGAACAGATGATTAGATTTTGGTGGTGATTTGGTTCACGATGTGGATGCAGGAATTTTTTTGAATATTTTATATATTAATCTGGCGCTTTTCATGTACTGCAGTTTTTCCTCTGACTTAAAGACCTTGGTGCGGTGGCAACATATTTTTCTGATGGGGGGTGTCAGAAAATATATGGCACTATTGTAACCGGGATATGATAATTTTATACTATTTATTTCTTTTTTTGAAATTTGCATAGTAACTTTGCATATGGAACTTACCATTTGAAGTATTGTACGACCAAGGCTTGAATGTTGGAATACTGGGCCAGTTAGGGTCCCACCCAAATGTCCTGTGTTTGGACTTTTTACTGGTGTATCCTTCTCTCCCTCCTCTGCTCTCAACTCTGCTGGACCCTCTGCCTGAACACTTTGCTCTCCTTGGCTCCTCTCTTCTGTCTCATCTTTCCCTCTCTGAGCTCTGTCTAATTCAGGTTCTCTCTCTGTCTATGGTGGTATACAAACAGGTTAGAAAATACCGTGTTATGTTTTGTCCTGCAGGATTTTTTGTCATGGTTTACATAAATTACAAAAATATGTGTATTTTTTGTATTTTTATTCTAGTTTTTCTTTTTTCCATTGAGAAAGAGTGAGTAAGGGAAGGGAAAAAAAACATTCATAGTAGTCAGAAATCCTACTCATGTTGACTTCCGGTCTGGACACCATGGTGACAGCAGCTTAACGCTGAAGCTCCCAGACCCCATCCGTGAAAATACCATGAAAGTCAGATTTAACGGATTTATGGAAGAGTGAAAATCAAAAGACAAAGTCATTATGCCTAAAGGAAAACAGAAGAGATCGACATTTACCAGGCCAAGACGCGCATCGGCTGGAGAATCTGACCTGGAGGACAACAACCACTCAGAAATAGAGGAGCAGAATGAGGCTAGCAACACGGTTAGCTTAAAAACGGTACTTCAAGGATTAAGAGAATTTCGCCGAGAGTGTTGGGCCGAATTTCGTGAAATTAAAGACGAAATAAAAAGGACAAACAACAGAGGGGACCAGGCTGAGGCCCGAATCATGGAAGCAGAGGAAAGAATAAAAGGGCTGGAAGAAACCACGCTGGAATTACTCAAACGACAGACAAGACTGGCGGCTAAGCTAACCGACCAGGAAGGAAGACTAAGAAGGGACAACATAAGAATTCATGGTCTGAAAGAAGGAGTCGAGGACGGTTTCACCACAATGGCTGCATGCGTGGAAACCATACTGAGAGAGAAGTTGGAAATTCCCCAATCCACCGATTTGAAAATAGAAAGGGCGCACTGTTCATTAGCCCCAAGGCCGTCGGCGGAAGCCCCCCCGCGATCGGTGGTGGTGAAGTTTTCCAACTTCAGAACAAAAGAAGAGGTTTTGAGACTGGCTTGGCAGAAAAAAGGATTTATGCACCAAGAAAGGAAAGTTTTTGTGGAGCATGACTATGCCCCAGAGGTTCTTAAAAAGCGTCGGGAGTACAACGACGCTAAAAAGGTACTAAGAGAGAAGAAACTGTGCTTTCAAACTCCATTTCCAGCGAAGCTGCGGGTTTTTTACGGGGAAGAGACGTGTCTCTACAACTCGGTGGAAGAAGCAACCAGGGATATGGCGAGAAGAGGGCTCCCGGTAACAGTGTATAAACCCGCAGCAGACCCGATCGAAAGAATCAAGGCTCAAACATGGTGCACACAGAGACCCTCAAAATCCACGGGCCAGCAGCGGAAAACCTAGCGCCAGGGCTACTGTTTACATACCTCTTCTGCTTTTTTTCTGCGTTTAAAGTACTTTAATAAGCTCATGCTTTTCTCGGTCAGTGACGTTAGCGAGACACTCTGCCTGCCGACTGGAACACGCAGGTGGGGCGCTTCTGAACTCCGCGTGGATGATGGTCACGCGCATTGTTTGTGTGCGTGCTTGTGTCATTCCTTCATAGTTTTTTCTTAAATTTACATTTCCTTGATGTGGCCTGGGCCTGGGCCAGTTGGAGGTTGGTTCTGGGCCGCATGTGGCCCGCTAACTGAATAGGCCTGCCATAGGGCCATGCGCCTTGGCAACCCGGAAGCCAAACACTGCAGAAAAAGTAATAAGGGGCGTGTCCATCAAACTCATTCTTTCTGCTGTGGGCAGCTATTTTGTATTCATTCTCTATGTAGCTCTCGGTGCCAAAATGCTTTGAGCGGTGGCCGCTTTTTGTCGCGGTGCTAAGGGCTGAAAAAAGTTCAGACTATTATGTGGTGTTTGGACTTGGTGGCTCGCTCTAGGTGCCATCATCGTGTGGTGAACTGGCCGTGGTGCAATACGGCGCCACCCTTCTGTATATAATTTAGTTGTGTGTTGAATAAAGGAGAATGCAGTTCATATCCGCTGTCCGCGCCTCATTCCCAGACATGGCAAATGGTGATGAGGATAAACCCTAATAGCTCTGACGTGAAAGAGTGCTTGGCACCCCCACAGCCATTCCTCGCTCTGCCAGGTGAGTCGCCGATCCCCTGGCCCCGCTGGCATAAGAGGTTCCAGAATTATATCACCACTGCCAGCTTAGACAATACTAATGACGAGAAGCTAAAGGAGATGCTAACCTATTATCTCAGCCCCGAAGGACAGCGTATGCTTCACTCTTTGGGCCCAAAGGACACATACAAAGACTGTGTGGTGATGAACATGCTTTATGCTGACAAAAACAGTGTAACAGCACAGAGAGCAATTTTCCCAGCACTGCCAGCATGAGGGTGAATCAGTCTGGCATTATGTAACAGATCTCCGGGACCTAGCAAGCACCTGTGATTTTGGAGGGTTGATGGAAGAGCCAATACGCCACAAGCTAGCGGAGAGTACGAACAACACGAGGCTGCGGAGTAGGCTGTTTTCAACAGCAGACAAGCTAACACTGAACAAGACTGTGAAATTAGCATCCCAGATGGAGGCAGAGGACGAGCTATTATCGCAGCTAACGTAAACAACAAGCGCCTTGTCTGACCCCACAAACACAGGTCGTTGCCACTGCTGCCCAGCACTCCAGCTCTGTACCTCCCCACTACAACTGAAAGAAGAAGGGTAGGAAACGGGACAACGCAGGTGAGCGCCCACATTGCAGTGACTGTGGTTCATCTAGACATCAGACTCAATCACCCACCTGCTGAGCCAGAGGGGTGAAATGCTACCGCTGCAAGAAGCTAAACCATTTTGCCAGGGTCTGTCACTCAACCTTTGCAGACTCAATGGCCTGCTCACTGGGCAGCCACCATTCACTCAATTGCCGCCAAATACTTACAGTTCAGGTGGTGCATAGTGGAACTGGACGGCGTTGACGTGCCGCTGCTGCTGGACATGGCAACCCCGAGGTCCCTTCTGAGTGTGTCTACGGCCAGGAAGCTGTTCCCTTGGAAAACCATCGCAGCTGATGCAGAGGGCTTATTACACCAGGCAGACAAAATGTGGTGGTGGATCTCCTGTCCCGGGCCACATCTAACCCCGCTCTGAACGGTGACCAAGACCCCCTGGAGCTGGAACTGATTCACATGCTGCATGGGCCATTCCAAAATGCCATCTTCCTGCAAAAGCTCCAGGAGGCGTCTGAACAGGATCCAACACTAACCTAGCTGTGCACCTTCATTCGTGAGGGCTGGCAGGCCAACATGCCAGGGGAACTGGCACCTTTACACAGAGTCAAGAACGATATATCATGCTGGAACAATGTCTGTGTGGCAAGGGGGCACTGCACGGTGATTCTGGAGGTGCTTAAAGGCCGCATCGTGACCATGTTACACAAGGGCCACCTGGGCATCATCAGAGTTACACAACAGTGTAGAGGCTGAGTACGGTGGCCATGAATTGACAAGGACATGGAGATCATGGTAAAAGACTGTAAGCCCTGCCTGGCCTGTGGGAAAACTGGTGGGCCACCACCCTCACCCCTGCAACCCCTGCCATGGCCATCAGCTCCGTGGAAACGCGTCCAATTGGACATATGCAGTGAACTGCATAGCGTCCACCAGCACCAACGCTTTCAATTAGTGGTCTATGACCTCCACTCAAAATGGCCCGAGGTGTGGCCCACTGGCTCGGTCACCACTGGCGTAGTCACCAATTTCCTCACCTCCCTTTTCACCCACTGGGGTGTGCCGGACGCAACTTATGTGTACATATGTACAGTATATTCACTGCTCTTATTTTCTTATCTTCTAAATTATTACTCTGAGTGTTGCTATCCCTGTGCTGTTGCAATCCTGGAATTTCCCCATTGTGGGACTAATAAAGGCTTGTCTTATCTTATCTTAATCACAGCAGACAACAGACCACAATTCACTTCAGCGTATTTCGAGGCCTTTGTGAAAGAAAGGGGCATCAAACACATAAGAACCACCTTCTACCACCCTCAGGCTATCATGAATCTGGGTTTGGCTATTCCAGACCCAGTTCTGACTTATTGTTATGTTTTGCCCTATTTTCCACCTGGTGCTTCAGGGAGCTATTGGGCCTCCGCTCCCTGACAGCTTGGGCACGCCCCCTCCTCCTGTCAAGTGCCATCAGCTGTACTGTCACGGGTGTTCACACACATACACACATGCACACACTCCATTCATTCCCATTCACACGCTCATACATGCTCTCTCACACACCAGGTCCAATCACATTCAGCCCACGCTTTCTCGCACCGGCAATCTCTTTCGTCGTTGGCATCAGGAGTATTTCTTTGCTGCGTTTGTGGAAAGAGATTGTCGGAGCATTCACCTCCATAAGCGGCAGCTAGCTCTCCACATATGAGTTTTCATTACCTGCTAATTATTCAGCCAAGCACTTGAAGTTCGGTTAACCCCTTGGTGTAATCGGCTGACCCTGCTCACCCTCTTCATCCTCCAAACTGCACGGATCGCTCCGGGATTGCTCCAGCCCTGTAAGTGTCATGTTCACCTTTCTCTTTGTGCTGACAGCAGTTCTGCGGCACTAGGCTTCCCCTTGACCAGGCTGTAGAGCATCTGGCAGACGCCCTGTATGTCTGGTGGCCTTAATGTCATCATTAAGGATATCATACCGGAGTGGTGGCTCAGTTGGTAGAGCACCCGCCCCACACCCGGGAGGCAGGGGTTCAAATCCCGGCCGGGTCATGCCGAAGACCATATAAAAATGGAACTTCCTGCCATCCAGCTTGGTGCTCAGCAATAATGGAATGGAGGAGGGAAATCTGTGGCGGCGCCTTGCATGGCAGCGGCCCTCTGATTCTGCACTGGGGTGTGTGTGATTAACACAGTAGATAGGTAAAGCACAATCTCGTTCCACTGTACATGATTGGTTGTACAGTTGAATGACAATAAGGGTGATTTAATTTGCATTTCTCTGATTTTTTGTGGACAACTGGACTTATTTTGTGGCTAAGTTTAATAAAATGGCACTTTCTACTCACACAATTGGGTTTTCCATTCCTTCCCTCGTGCGCAGTGTAATGGCACACGAGGCATTATGACACAGGCGAATGGGGGTGGCGGGGGGGTGGAGAGATTCAACCAGACCCTCAAGAATGGTCTCAGGGCACACCTAGCGGATGGGCTCCTGTTTTCAGCTGCACTACAGAGCACCCTGCTACATTATAGAGCAACATCTCACATCACAACAGGCAGCTCTCCGGCCTTACTGATGCTGGGATGTGAGATGAGCCTTCCCCTGGACTGAATACGCCCCCCATCGGCCACTACATCGCCGGAGATGCCCTCACCTAGAGGGAGGGTGGTCAAACAACAACGGATGAAGCAAAGGTTTGACAAGAAGCGCAGGGCGAGGAGACCTGAACTTGCAGTGCTGGACATTATGACAGAATGCTCCGACCAGACAAAAAAAAACCAGCGGAGTAGAAGTGTGTTTTTTCTTTTTCTCTCCATGCTTTTTTCTCTTCCTCCCCGAATGTCAACATGGGGGTTCGGACGGAGATGGAGTTGGAGTGGGAGCTGCACTTGTTGTGCTTCTTGGAGGAGATCATTTCATGGACGCAGAAGCCCTGTTCCTCCCTGGCTGTTTGACAGGCTCCGGACACTGCAAGGAGGGTGATGGAGCGAGACAGCCTCTGGGATCATCCGGAGGCAATGGAGATCCTCTGGGACATCTTCGCCGCGCCATGTGAGGAATTGGCTGAGGATCTCCCAGTGCTCGAGCTCCTCGCGGCCACTCTGCTCATTTCTCCAGAGAATGCGGGGCTGTTCTGCATGGGTGACCTGCTGCCTAGCGCAGTGCTCTGCATCCCGGATTACCTGGTTCCCGAGTCGCCTGTAAGGAGGAAGAGGAGGAATCCCTGCTGGAAGAAGCCATGCTCTGCTCCGTCAGGGGAGGAATTGGAGGAACGTAGGTTGGCTCTCCTGGCAGAGACGGACCTCATCTTGGGGGTGAAGCCATGCTCCTCCTGGAGATGGCTGAAAGATTAAAGGAACTTTCCCCGAGAGAGGAGGAGCCGTAACCTGATGAGGAACGCCAGGAGAGGAGAGAGGACGCCTCAGAGATCGCTGGGGACCTCCAGTGCCAGGAGAACAGGCAAGTTTCTTCTCATTTAATTTTCACAGTCAATGAACAATTTTGCCTGCCTCCTGGCAAGGAGACTTGGGATGTGCAGTCCCCTGAGTGCTCCGCCCCAGTGGCATATACTAACTACTAACTAACCTGCACTTATATAGCGCTTTTCTAGTCACAAAGACCACTCAAAGCGCTTTCACTAATACTAACCCTCTATTCTAAGGGCCTATAGGAAACAGATATCTAGGGACAATTTAGAACAGCCAATTAACCTAACATGCATGTCTTTGGATTGTGGGAGGAAACCGGAGCCCCCGGAGTAAACCCACGCAGCACATATAGTGCTCTCGTATCTGGTCTCACCAACTCCTTTCTATGTGCCCCTACGAGCCCACCGGTCCTGGATCCTGGTCGCTCGGGGGAAGAGGAGCTGGAGGCCCGGGAGGGTCCTGTCCATGGGCCAGCGAAAAGGTCGTCCACGGCCGCCACGCCAGAGGAGCCGGAGGCGTGGAGGATGGCGCACGAGAATACCATGACTGCAACCACCATCAAGCTTGCTGCAGGGGCCGCCGCAGCGGAGTCATTCCCCGGACCAGACCTCCAGCCAATGGGACCCGGGGCGCCATCGTCGGAGTCATAGACGGTGGTAGAGCTTAAGCACAGGCAAAAGTAATCTCTCCTGTAGTTCACCTATCTTTGGTGGAGGGATCTTGTCTGGCTCTTGGGGAGGGGAGTTGGGTGCAGCTCTCAGCTGCAACTGGACCCCCCTCGCCGGACTCTGTCGCTGCCGGCGACCCTAACCGTTCCTCCTCTCCTATCCCCTTCGAGCTCCATCCTAGGGTTGCCGGAGAGGAGCTGCCACAACCTGGGTTACCCACAGATGACAATGCAGGCCCAGTTTTCTCGGAGGAGGCCGACGGGAGGGAAGCACCCGACGGACTGGGGGAACCCATTCACCCTAAGTCGCCGGAGTCCTGGACGGCGGTGGAGCCAGAGTTCAGGCAAGTGTGCTCCATTATGTCTGCAATGTCAATGTCACACTGCCCGACTCATGGTGAGGTGGACCCCGGGGTAGCTCACAGTAGCCCTTGGGGCCACCACACTGGGCTCTGCCAGTGCCGGCAACCCTGACCCGGTTTCCCTTTTTTTCCCTTCGGGTTCGGAGCCCCTGGCCGGGGTCGCCGGAGAGTTGCTGGTCTTGTCGGAGGCCACCGAGGATCGGGGCCCAGCGTCAGGTGACGTGAGGAGCATCACCTCCCTTGCTGGGGAGGCCACCACCGGAGCAATAAGGTCCCCAATGGGGGTCACCACAGGGTGCAACGGTGCTCCAGCTGGAGCCCACCGCGGGTGCAGCAGAGCCCCAGCCGGGGTCCACCGCAGGTGCAGCAGAGCCCCAGCCGGAGTCCACTGCCGGTGCAGCAGAGCTCCAGCCGGAGTCCACTGCCGGTGCAGCAGAGCTCCAGCCGGAGTCCACCGCCGGTGCAGCAGAGCTCCAGCTGTAGTCCACCGCCGGTGCAGCAGAGCTCCAGCTGTAGTCCACCGCCGGTGCAGCAGAGCTCCAGCCGGAGTCCACCGCTGGTGCTGCCACGTTCCAGACCGGGACCATTGCAGATGCTGCCACGTCCCAGACCGGGACCATCGCAGGTGCAGCCACGTCCCAGACCGGGACCATCGCAGGTGCAGCCACGTCCCAGACCGGGACCATTGTGGGTGCAGCCACGTCCTAGACTGGGACCATCGCGGGTGCTACGGTTCCCCTGCCCCAAGCCTCGAATGGTGGGAGGGGGCTCCTGTTCCTTGGTTGGGCTGCCAATGTTCTCGAGTATGGAGGCTGCCTCTCCACTTTCCCCTCCGGTTCTGGTGGCTCCACCATGCTGGTCGGCCACCCGAAGGACTTGGCTTATGGGTCGGGTGGTCCATCGGCCCCGGCAGGTGGCCGGACACTATCCTGTGGGCCGCCTGCTGGACTTGGAACTTGGGCAGGACACCCGATCTGTCACTCCTCGCCATGCTGGGGGCCTGGGATTCTGGTCGACCCCCTGAACTTTGTACTTCTGGGGAGGGGGGATAGTGTTCCAGGTAGGGGGTTGTTAGGAGGGTTTTACTCGTTATTTTGTTTTTTACTGGTTGTGTTTTCACCGGTTGCTTCCCTCCTAACCGGTTTTCCCCCACCTCCCACCCTGGGTTAGTGTGTGTTGTCGTGTGTGTGTGTGTGTGTGTGTGTGTGTGTGTGTCCCCTTGAGGGGTGTTGTTTCTTTTCTTTTTGGCTGATGGTACTGGGGTGTCTGGTATCCACCCCTGGGGGGGGGGGGGCTGTCATGAATGTGGGTTTGGCTGTTCCAAAGCCATTTCTGACTTATTGTTATGTTTTGCCCTATTTTCCACCTGGCACTTCAGGGAGCTATTGGGCCTCCGCTCCCTGACAGCTTGGGCACGCCCCGTCCTCCTGTCAAGTGCCATCAGCTGTACTGTCACGGGTGTTCACACACATACACACATGCACACGCTCCATTCATTCCCATTCACATGCTCATACACGCTCTCTCACACACCAGGTCCAATCACATTCAGCCCACTCTTTCTCGCACCGGCAATCTCGTTCGTCGTTAGCATCAGGAGTATTTCTTTGCTGTGTTTGTGGTAAGAGATTGTCGGAGCATTCACCTCCATACGCGGCAGCAAGCTCTCCACGTATGAGTTTTCATTACCTGCTAATTATTCAGCCAAGCACCTGAAGTTCAGTTAACCCCTTGGTGTAATCGGCTGACCCTGCTCACTCTCTTCATCCTCCAGACTGCATGGATCGCTCCGGGATCACTCCAGCCCCGTAAGTGTCATGTTCGCCTTTCTCTTTGTGCTGACAGCAGTCCTGCGGCACTAGGCTTCTCGTTGACCGGGCTGTAGAGCATCCGACAGGCACCCTGTATGTCTGGTGGCCTTAATGTCATCATTTGCATTTCTCTGTATTTTTGTGGACAACTGGACTTGTTATTTTGTGGCCAAGTTTAATAAAATGGCACTTTCTACTCACACAATTGGGTTTTCCATTCCTTCCCTCGTGTGCCGCATAATGGCGCACGAGGCATTATGACACAGGCGAATGGGGGGGGTGGAGAGATTCAACCAGACCCTCAAGAATGGTCTCAGGGCACACCTAGCGGATGGGCTCCTCTTTTCAGCTGCACTACAGAGCACCCTGCTACATTATAAAGCAACATTTCACACCACGATGAGCAGCTCTCCGGCCTTATTGATGCTGGGACGTGAGATGAGCCTTCCCCTGGACCGACTACGCCACCCCATCGGCCATTACACCACCGGAGATGCCCTCACCTACAGTAGAGGGAGGGTGGTCAAACAACAACAACAACGGATGAAGCAAAGGTTTGACAAGAAGCACAGGGCGAGGGGACCCAAACTTGCAGTGCTGGACTGGGTTCGGATCTGACGTCCCTACCGCGCCCACAAGTTGTAGTTGTTTTGGACAGCGCTGATACAGATCACAGCGCAGTTGGGCCCAGCCACCTTTCGTCTCACTGATAGGTCACGGTGGCACGCCAGTTGCCTCAGAAAAGTGACACCGACTTTGGCCCTGGATCAGGAGACTGCTACGGACACGGCAAGATCAAGCTGGGACTTTGGTGACACAAGACCCACAAACCCCGACAAACGTCCGGCAGAGCCAGCGACGGTGACACAATTCGAAACGCTGGGGTTTGGCCAAGACTCTACTACCTTAGGGACTTTGTAACTAATTTTTGAAATAGTGGCCTCTTAAGTGTAGCCAGGACATGACCAACAACAGTGGCAGAATATTCTACTTGGTCACGCAGGCATACCAGTAGTCTACCCGGGTGCCCAGGTAGCTGTGTATAGTTCTTTGGGTTTTTCGGGGGGGGGGGGGGGATAAATGTGGTGGTTGGAAGTGGTGGCTCGCCGTACGTGACGTCATCATGTGGCAAACAACGCCACCCTTCTACATATAGTTCAGTTGTGTGTTGAATAAAGGAGAGTGCAGTTAATGTCTGCTGTCCGCGCCTCATTCCCAGACATAACATATTGTCCAGCTCCGCTCGTCAATGTCAGATCTTTCTAAGCAGCCAATCAGAATTATAGAAGGGTGGGACATAGGACACCGGTACAGGGAGACGAGAACGGGAGGTGATGGTGGAGTAGGTGGAGGCTGAACTTTGTTGCATCAAACAATGTAAATCTGTAGTTGATAACTGCAAAAAAAATGGAATGATACCACACTGTTGTGTAATATTGCTTAATAATTATGAACCTTGTCAGTAAACTGTAATGGAGAAGAGAGGAGAGAAAAAAAAAAGAAAACCGACCTGAACGATTTAATAAACCATGATGTTGATTTAAGGTGGAATTGCCCAGCCCCAATGTATGGTCAATACAATTATAACAGTCTTATTATTATTATTATTATTATTATTATGTAGTCATATAGTGTAGTCTATGGCTTTTGCTGTCGTTTCTCTGTCTGTTAATAATAATAATAATAATAGTGGATTGCATTTATATAGCGCCTTTCATTCAAATTTTCAGGAAAGGTGTGTAATGGCATGCTGAACAGATGATTAGGTTTTGGTGATGATCTCAAAATGCATAACTCCACCAAGGCTCTTATCTTCTCACAGAGTGTTAGCAACAGTACTCCAAAATCATTGGATGGATTTGGATGAAATTTTCACCAGAGATGGTTCTTGGGCTACAGACGAATCCAATACATTTTGGTGATGATCTTCAGAATGCATACTTCAGCCAAGACTCTTATCTTTCACAGTGTGTTAGCAACAATGCTCCAAAACTAATGGACAGACTTTGATGCAATTTTCACCAGAAGTGGTGCTACGCCTGCACACAAACCCGTTATATTTTGGAGGTGATCTGTGAGGGACGGAAGGAGCCTTGGTGGAGGTCTGCACTCTTTGAGTGCTTTCTAGTTTTGTAATGTTTTTGTTGGAAGAGAAGTTTTTTGAAGTCAATCTTAAATGTTTTGGTGGATAGTTGGGTGGATCTTCATAAAAAGACATCTTCCTTTGTGTTTTTACAAACATTCATACATTACGAGGGGGGGTGAAAAGTTCATAGGCTGAAAAGTTCATAGTGGTCAAATTTGACCAAATGTGGTTTATTTTTCAACATAGTCTCCCATTTGGTCCACACACTTCTTCCATCGGTGTTGCAGCGCTTGGATCCCTGCAGTTGAAAAATAAACTACATTTGATCAAATTTTACCACTATGAACTTTTCAACCCCCCCTCATATTTTTAATAGAAGACAGTTGTGTCCTTCACATTTCCCGCACTTCCAAAGCAAGTGGGATAAACACCAAATTCAAAAGAATATTGAGGAAGTTAGCAGACACAGAACATTTGTAACCCCATTAATTACATGATTGTTAGTAGCAGCAGTGGGTGTACATACCGTTTTTTCATCTTGTCTTTTTTCCCCTGTTGTTGCAATCTCATAAAAAGTTGTTCTCCGCTCTTGTTTATTGAATAAACAGAGACATTATTTGAACACAGCAGAAACCTGTTTTGGCAACGTAAGAACACATTCAAAGCAGCACATAAATGAGAGGATTAAATGTAGGTCCCTACTTCCAGCTTCCGTCTCGCCAACACAAACACTCAGGGTGCACTCAGTTCTATCACCGGCGTACACCTCTAGGGGCTTATATGAGTGGATCAAAGTAAATAAAAAGGAATATAGGTAAATGTAAATATAGTTTTGGTGTAACAGCGCCTAGTGGTAACCTATACCGCTGTCACCCCATCAGTTCACAACGCCTGTACGAGTATTGTGGGGAGAGACCTGTTAATCTTAAACTCCACCGACTGTGTCAGGTGCGCTTGAGTCCTTCCCTGGCGTACACCTCCACTGGTAAAGGTCGGTTAAAAAAGGTCACCTTTGACCCCTTTTATGGCCAAGCGGTCAGTGAAACCATGTCGGGTGCACTGTTCAGGTATTGTGGCATCACCATGCAAGAGATGAGAGCTCGCGGTCAAGTGGCCTCTGAGTTAGCCGGGGGACAAAGTTTCTGCCGCATACATAACCACACTGCAGAATCTCTTATATATATGTATACTAGTGCATTGCCTGTAGAAAGCAAGTATCCTTGTCTGAAAAAGGTAGCCCAGTTAGGCTTTACAGGCCCACATTTAGGGTGTGTTTAAAAGTGGAATGCAAAGAGGTGTAGCCTACAGTAAATGTCGGCAATCACATGTTAGACTTTGACAGATATAAAAGGGACTGAATGACATTTATTTATTTCCACAATATTTCTGTGGAGGTGAGGTCTGAGTGCAGTAATTTTAGTTAATTCTGGAAAAGGCAATATGAACTAATGTCATGGTGCTTCATCCATCCATCCATCATTTGCGGGAATCACTACTCCTTCATGGACAACTGTCCAGATGCTCCCCAAACACACACACACACACACACACACACACACACACACACACACACACACACACACACACACACACACACACACACACACAAAATGATCTTCAGGTTGGTCTGCATCATGGTTGTACTCAAGGTCACAGATCACACGATATGAGTGTGTGTCAATTCAGCTTTCAAGGCTTTCTAGGTTTTATACATTAGATTTCTATATATAGAAAAAGGAAAGCTCTTGGTGTGTGTTCATCGGGGAGGAAAGAGCTACTCCATCACTGACGATCTGGCTGTCTTCTGCTGCAACACACTGTTGCTGACTGGCCAAAATTACAGTCATTTATTTTAGAGTGGGGGATTAAACTGGACTAAGCCAGCAAGTTGAAGACTTAAATGGTGAACCTCAGCAGCTAAATGAAAGGGTGAGGATGTCACCTCTTATTAAATAATCACAGTACCTATGATGTAATGTGGAGTGGTGTTGCATCAACTCTACGAATGCATTCTTGCTCTTAGCTTATCAAGCATTGGTTCAGGGGTTGTTTGTTGACTCTAAAAAATAGGACAGGGCAAAGGAGATTTCCAGGCTTGTGCTTTGGGACTATAGAAAAGATGCCTAAGCCCAGACCCTCATCCTCTGTGGGATGTTATCCTGCTGTATGTGCTGTTCCACACAGTTCTGATAAACTATGCAATGACAGTACTTCTAGATTACTCTAAGGATCATTTTTTGTGTCATAGTAAAGTTGTTTTTTATATAATAACATATGCAAACACTTACACATATACTGTATGTGACAGGCTCAACAATGTTTAATTTTATTACAGGAATCTGTGTTTGAGTACAGATGAAGCATTTGAACGAGGAAAGAACCTCCCATTCATCAACCCCAGCTCTCTTGAAACCCTTAGGGCCCTGGTGCAGGAAATCCAGAGCAGTGGAGAGACAGACCCTGAGATCTGGAAGGATTGTGAGGTAGGAAAAAAAACAGGAGCCTGGAAGAATGTGTAAATAAATAGTAAGTACTTATTCATGGTATACAAAGATATGTTGGGCTTGCTGCTCCTCCAGTCATGGAAGCTGGCAGCTGGCAGCCTCAAATCCAAGCTGTCACTTGCATTTTTTTGTGCGGATCACACCTGACAGTAAGATGGACACAAACACATTCACAGACGAAAATACACCACACAACACATCAGTGCAGCTAATCTTCTCAGACACAGGTTATGATTTGCAGAGGACAGACAACTGTGGCACTCTTCAGTTTATTATAATGCATACTTCTTCAGGCTTGAGGCCTACTTTGTGTACCTTGGGAAAACAAAAGTGATTGCTTAATTACTGTATGGTCAAATCACAGGAGAGCTCATCTCACCTTCAATTGTTCCTGTACAAAGGGAGTTTTGATAATATTCACAGTGACTTGTGCCAGAATTTTTGGTAATGGATATACCTTCTTTGTTGACTCATCTAAATTCAGTGTACATCTGTTTTTACAGCTTTCTTAACAGACTTTTTTGCAGGTGAATATGCATTATTATTTTAGAAAAAAAATAATCTCTGAAAAATTAACACATTAAATACTTTGTGGTATATTCCGTCTTCCTTATTAGAAAATTTAAAATCTTTGCAGATTTGTGTATTTACAGGGTATGTCCAGCTTCCATATGTGTATGACTTCACATCTGTACAGTGAGAGTCAACAGCATCTTTAACCAATCATAATGTTGCCTGATCAAAAAAAGATCAGGATGAGATTGCAGTCGCATAACACTAGACCACACAGAGAAGCTAAATCACCTCCCCCCCACTTTTGCATATGGGACCCTAAATTGGAAAAAAATTTCCATTGAAATGAATGGCAAGAGCGAAATTATCTTTTGAGCCAGATCAAATTTTGCCACGAGTTACACATATGATGATGTTTGTCAATTTAAAAGAAAATTTTCCGAGTAAAGTTGTCAGCTGTCATATAATAACAGAGTAATATTTAGTTTTTGTGAAAACGCTTAGTGGACAACATCTCCTATCATCCCACATCACCAAACATGATCATGGCGGCTTCTCTCTCAAAACTCACCTCCTGTTTTCTGAGAGCTGCAGCTGATCCAGAGGACTTTGTTACTTCACCCTGGGCATGCTTTGAACACGTGACGTAAGGTACGTCCCTCTGTGTTTGTAATCTTTTAAATTACATATTTTCACAACCTTATACCCTAACAGTTAGACAACAACCTACATCATTATTTATGTGGAAAATGATCTTTTAAATTGACAAACATCATATGTGTAACTTGTGGCAAAATTCGATAGGGATCAAAAGATAATTTTGCTCTTTCCATTCATTTCAATAGAGATTTTTTTTCTGATTTAAGGTCCCAGGTGCGGAAGTAGAGGGAGTGTGCATCCCTACAGTGTACCAGTGTCTCTGTGATCATTGGGTCATTTCATGCTTCACTCTTACTGGGTAGTATTTACGTAAATATACAGTGGCGTGAAAAAGTGTTTGCCCCCTTCCTGATTTCTCATTTTTTTGTATGTTTGTCCCACTTAAATGTTTCAGATCATCAAACAAATTTAAATATTATGCAAAGATAACACACGTAAACACAAACTGCAGTTTTTAAATGAAGGTGTTTATTATTAAGTGGAAAAAAATTCAAACCTACATGGCCCTGTGTGAAAAAGTGATTGCCCCCTAAACCTAATAACTGGTTGGGCCACCCTTAGCAGCATCAACTGCAATCAAGTGTTTCCGATAACTGGCAGTGAGTCTTTTACAGTGCTGTGGAGGAATTTTGGCCCACTCATCTTTGCAGAATTGTTGTAATTCAGCCACATTGGAGGGTTTTCAAGCATGAACCGCCTTTTTAAGGTCATGCCACAGCGTCTCAATCGGATTCAAGTCAGGACTTTGACTAGGCCACTGCAAAGTCTTCATTTTGTTTTTCTTAAGCCATTCAGAGGTGAAATTGCTGGTGTGTTCTGGATCATTGTCCTGCTGCAGAAACCAAGTGTGCTTCAGCTTGAGGTCACGAACAGATGGCCGGATATTCTCCTTCAGGAATTTTTGGTAGACAGCAGAATTCATGGTTCCATTTACCACAGCAAATCTTCCAGGTCCTGAAGCAGCAAAACAGCCCCAGATCATCACACTACCACCACCATATTTTACTGTTGGTATGATGTTCCTTTTCTGAAATGCTGCGTTACTTTTACACCAAATGTAATGGGACACACACCTTCCAAAAAGTTCAGCTTTTGTCTCGTCAGTTCACAGAGTATTTTCCCAAAAGTCTTGAGGATCATCAAGATGTTTTCTGGCAAAACTGAGAGACAAGCCTTTATGTTCTTTTTGCTCAGCAGTGGTTTTCGTCTTGGAACTCTGCCATGCAGGCCATTTTTGCCCAGTCTCTTTCTTCTGGTGGAGTCATGAACACTGACCTTAACTGAGGCAAGTGAGGCCTGCAGTTCTTTGGATGTTGTTGTGGGGTCTTTTGTGACCTCTTGGATGGTTCGTTGCTGCACTCTTGGGGTAATTTTGGTCGGCCGGCCACTACTGGGAAGGTTCACCACTGTTGCATGTTTTCGTCATTTGTGGATAATGGCGCTCACTGTGGTTCGCTGAAGTCCCAAAGCTTTAGAAATGGCTTTATAACCTTTTCCAGACTGACAGATCTCAATTACTTTGTTTCTCATTTATTCCTGAATATCTATGGATCACAGCATGATGTCTAGCTTTTGAGGATCTTTTGGTCTACTTCACTTTGTCAGGCAGGTCTTATTTAAGTGATTTCTTGATTGAGAACAGGTGAGGCAGTAATCAGGCCTGGGTGTGGCTAGAGAAATTAAACTCAGCTTTCCAAAGATGTGATAAACCACAGTTAATTTGTTTTAACATGGGGGGCATCACTTTTTCACACAGGGCCATGTAGATTTGGATTTTTTTTACCCTTAATAATAAACACCTTCATTTAAAAACTGCATTTTGTGTTTACTTATGTCATTTTTGTCTAATATTTAAATTTGTTTAACCCTCATCCTACCAACATATTTTACATACAAATAGTACCAACTGGGGTCCGTTTGGACCCCACACAAAATTTAACTGTTAATTGGATTATTAAGCAATACCAAAGTATTTTTTTTCACTTAAAATGTTTTATTTGGTTAAAACAAAGAGTTGTGCTTGAAACATGATCCAAAAATCCTGGAATGGGGCTAGTTTGTTGGTTGCCTGCCTTTCAGCACGAGTAGCCCGGTTGTAATGTGTTTTTCAACAAGTGTGCCCTGGTGCGTTCAGGTTTTTGTGGGAAATTATCTAATTTCACTTCTTAATTGGTACAAGAAATGCAAATACTTTGCCATTGTTGTGCATGTGTTCTGTAGGGCCTACAGAATACAATGCTACATGCTAGTATACATTGCTACTTTGCTACAATGGCAAAGTATTTGCATATTTGCATGGCAAAGTCTACCTCGTTGAGCCATCATTCACTGAAATATAACACAAAATTCATACATTTAATATCATTAACATCATATTTTTCGACTTCCGGTTATGGCTGCCACGTAGGACGGACGTGTCTCGCTCTGCTCTGCTCCTGGAGAAAAAAAATCGGCAAATAACTCTCTCATTTGGGACAGAACGTATCCCAGCATTTGGGCGAGGATATGTCGGCGAAGCCTAAGGCTGGAAAACCAGGAAAAGGAAAAAGCGAGCCGCCGAAACAGTCCAAATTAACGGACTTTCAGGTCTGTGACGCAGCAAACAAAACTCCATATATGGCGGAGGAGGCTGGCGGCGGTGCGATGTCTGCGGGGAATGGCGCAGATGCGCTGATGGCTGCCATGAGTTCAATGAGAGCGGACTTTTCCTCTAGATTTGATGGGATTATGACAGCGTTGGAAGGAATGAGAAAGGAATTGGGTGACTGTGTAGAACGAACGGCGCAGATGGAGCTCCGTCTCGCTAGTGCTGAAGATGACGTCACCCGTCTTCAATTAAAGGTGCGCACTTTGGAAAAAAAAAAAAAAATCTCTGGAAGATAATATTTTGGATTTGGAATCTCGGTCGAGACAGAATAATTTGAGGCTGGTGGGTCTTCCAGAGGAATCAGAAGGTCGGGACGTATGTTCCTTTCTGGAAAAGTGGATTCCGGAGGTGCTGGGCAGCGAGGAGTTGCAATCAGCAGTGGTTCTGGAAAAAGCACATCGTATTGGCCCACGGAGAGATAAGGGACCGCCGAGGACCTTAATTATGAAGTTTCTTAGCAACAGAGACAGGATGAAGATCTTCAACGCTGCACGTGCTAAAGGAGAGATTAAACACCAGGACCAGCAGGTGCGGTTCTACCCAGATTTGGCCACAGGAATCCAGCAATTGAGGAAGCAGTTTGATCCCATACGTAAGGAGCTGCGCAACCTTGGGATTCGTCATGGTGTAATCTATCCTGCGAGACTGCTGACCACGTATGAGGGCAGAACCCACATCTTCAAGATCCCAGAGGAGGCGCAGGAGTTCATCAAGAAGATCAAAGAAGAAGAAGAGACTGGTGGGAGCTAAGCATGAACAAAATATAAGGTAGAATAATTAAGCATTTGCACAGGCATCTGACTGACTTGAAGTAAATAGTAAGTTTACAAAATATAGATTGTATTATATATTAAAAAAACAAAACAAAAACAAAACAAACAAAAAAAAAAACTATGATGTACAAAGTTGTTAAAAATTTTGGAGTTAAGTTGGAAAACTACAGAGGAGAGTTAATGTTACGTCATTAAAAGCAGTAGAGTTAGGGTGATTGGGAGGATGAAGAAGGAGTGGCTTAGGCTGTTCCCCGTGGGTGTGGAACGGTCGATGGCTATATCGGGAGACAGAATTTTTCTTTTGATTTTGGGGGGTTTGCCACAAGTGTGGGAAGGGGAAATTTGTTTGTGTGTAGTTTGTAGGATGAATGTTCAACCACTCATGTTTTTGCTTCTCTGTATGAGCATGTTTACACTGCAAGGTAATCCTAAACTCTCTATTGATCATGGACCAAAGTGTTAATCTTAATTTAACTTCATGGAATTGCAGAGGTCTACAAAATTTAAAAAAACTTAAACAAGTTATGAATAAAATAAAGGACATGGGTTCAAGAATTGTGTTTTTACAAGAAACTCATCTGATAGAGGAGGATGTTAAAAGAATTAGGAGTAGATGGCAGGGAAGTGTATTCACCTCTTCATTTTCATCCCGAGCCAGGGGAGTTATGACTCTCATACATAAATCAGTTCCTTTTCAGGTGAAAAATGTAATTGGAGACAAATTTGGAAGATATGTAATCATTCAAGGTTCTTTGCTATTAGAAAATATAAATCTTGTGAACTTATATGGTCCCAATATAGATGATCAGAAGTTCTTTGCTAATTTATTTCTCATCTTATCATCACTTACAGGGCAACATATAATAGCAGGGGATTTTAATTGTACATTGAATCCAGGTGTGGATAGATCAACAGGACTGGATTGTACGCACATTGGATGTAGGATGACTATTAATCATTTTATGAAAGAATTGAGATTGTTAGATATATGGAGAGAAATGAAACCACAAGTTAAAGCCTATTCTTGTTATTCCAGTACCTACAAGACATTCTCACGTATTGATTATTTTTTGATTTCCACAGAATTAAGGTCCAAGATTCAAAACTGCTTTTATGATAACATCGTGATTTCTGATCATGCACCCTGTTGTCTAATATATGTAGATAAAAAATTGACAAAGGAATCAGGTAGATGGCAATTTCAGCATAAATGGCTTCAGGATGAGGAATTTGTCAAGTATATAGAAAAACAGATAGACGAGTTCTTTGACATCAATACTACACAAACATCAACATGTGTAAAGTGGGAGGCTTTCAAAGCTTTTATTAGGGGACATATTATTAGTTATACAGGATCAAAATCTAAGAAGACTCGAGAGGAGAGAGCTAAATTGGAACATAAAATAAAAAGTCTTCAGGAAAAAGTGTATGCAGGAAGTGACCCAAGGTTGGAGAATGAATTACTGATTTTGAGAGCTGAATACGACAAAAAATCAGCGAATAGAGCTGCCTCGAGTCTTCTAAGATTGAAACAATCTTTTTATGAACAAGGTGAAAAATCAGGAAAATTATTAGCATGGCAGATTAAACAATTGGAAATTAAAACACCAATTACCAGTATTATAAGTAATGGACAGGTAGTTATAGATCCTTTAGAAATTAATAGAGCCTTTAGAGATTACTATGAAAAATTATATGATACCAAAAATGAACCTGATTTAACAAAACTAAATGGGTTTTTGAACGAACTATCTATACCGTGTATTCCAAATGAAAACAGGGAGATATTGGAGTCTAAAATTAGTCAAGAAGAAGTTGGGCTAGCCATTGATAATATGAAATCAGGAAAAAGTGCAGGACCAGATGGTCTTCCAGTTGACCTTTATAAAAAATTTAAGAATAAATTAATAAAACCTTTTTTGGAAATGGTTTTAGAAGCATTTCAAAATAATAATTTACCATCATACATAAATAATGCCTTAATTATACTGCTGCCAAAACCAGGTAAGCCCTCTAATAAATGTGAAAATATGAGACCAATAAGCCTATTAAACGCCGACCTTAAGATAATCTGTAAAATTTTAGCAAGACGAATACAAGAAATTTTACCAAATATTATTAATCGAGATCAGAATGGCTTTATAAAGGGTAGACAAGGCTTCCATAATGTAAGAAGACTATTTAATATTATTTATTTTAATAAAGAAGCACCGGATACAGCTCTCCTATCATTGGACGCCGAAAAGGCCTTTGATAGAGTTGAATGGCCCTTTCTTTTTGAAGTCCTACAAAGGTTTGGACTTGGAAATAATTTCATAAAATGTGTTCAAATAATATACAATAATGCTACAGCAGAAATCCTAACAAATAACAATATTTCAAAACCAAAAAAAATCAATAGAGGATGTCGACAAGGCTGTCCACTTTCACCTTTACTGTTTACTATGGCAATTGAACCTTTAGCGATAGCGATACGTTTACATTCACAAATATATGGAATTAAAGTTGGACCAACAGAACATAAAATCTCCCTGTACGCCGATGATATAATTTTGTTTATGTCGAATCTAAAAAAATCAATTCCAACCTTGTTGAATTTAATAAAGAATTTTGGGGAAATATCAGGATATAAAATAAATAAAACTAAATCTTCAATATTAATGCTAAATGAGACCCAGAGAAATTACCCAGCCCCTGAGGTAAATCAATTCAATGTTGTAAATCAGTTTAAATATTTAGGAATCCAAATTATGCCTAAGCTAGAATCAGTCGCCAGTGTCAACTATGAAGCCTTAATGTCAGATATCAATGAGTTAACTCAGAGATGGATGTCACTACCAATGTCGATGATCGGGAGAATTAATATACTTAAAAGTAATATTTTACCTAAAATACTTTATTTATTTCAATACATTCCCTTATCACCACCTTTAGATCTATTCTCAAGAATAAAAAAAAAGTTAGTGGAATTTATATGGAACAACAGGAGGGCTAGATTACGTTTGTCTTTATTATATTTACCATTTGATCGTGGAGGTCTGAAATGTCCAAATTTTATGTTGTATTATTGGTCGGCACAACTGAGGTCTATGACATATTATTTTTCATCAAATGATCTCCCTCACTGGACTGAAATGGAATCATACAATTTACCTTTACCTCTTCCCATATTCATATACTCAGATTCGGCAAAAAAATTACAAAAACAAGTTAAAAATCCATTTGTAAAGCATATGATCAAAATATGGTGTGAAGCTAAAAACTATTTAAAAGAACCACAGTTATTGTCACAATTTAGTCCAATATGGGGTAATCAATATTTTAAACCAGGGAGAGCGGACGCTGTATTTAAAGTATGGAATTTAAAAGGGATACAAAAGATTCAGGATTTATATTTGCCATGTGCAGACAACATAATGTCTTTTGAAGAGCTGAGGATCAAATTTAATCTCAATAGAACACATTTTTTAAAATATCTTCAACTTAGAAACTTTATTCGATCAAATCAAAATAAAGCTCTCACTCGACCTATTTATTCATCCTTGGAAAAAATGATGATGAAAGATAGTAAAAGAAAGGGTATTATTTCAGAGTTTTATAACTCATTGACACTATCTTCAAGTGAAAATTCACTGAAAAGATTAAACTACTGGAAAGAAGATCTGCAAATTGAAATTTCAGAGGAACAATGGGAATTGGCTTGTACAGAAGCTCAAACCAAATCAATAAATGCACGCCTTAAATTGATACATTTCAAATGGTTAATGCGGATGTATGTTACACCGGAGGAGTTAAATAGATATAACAAAAATATACCAGATACATGCACAAAATGCATGGAAAGTAAAGGAACCCTATTTCATTGTTTATGGGAATGTAGATTAATAAGAATGTTTTGGGAGGAGGTGAGGGTAACAATTGAAAAAATAATTTCAAAACAAATCATATTGAATCCTAAACTGTTTTTGTTGGGTCTGTACCCAGAAAAGCATAATTTCAATAAAAGTGAAAGAACATTCATAGACCTCAGTTTGCTTAATGCCAAAAAATGTATTGCACTATTATGGAAAAAGACTCATAGACCAGATGTGACTCAGTGGTTAAGACAGATGTTAACAAACCTTCCATTAGAAAGAATAACATATATACTGAAATCAAAGGAAATTGTGTTTGAGAATATATGGAGACCTTTTATTGATTATGTAAAAAATTTAAACATAACTCTTGAAGAAGAAGGTGAATGATGTGTGTGGACCTTGTAAATTCCAAACTGGTGAACATAATATGTATACTAATGTATTGGATTGTCTAGACTAAACAGAGGAGCATTGTTGAAGACTTGATTTTGTTGGTGGTTGTTGGTGTTTTTAGGGCATTTTTTTTTTTTGTAGTACTTTAGTGTTAGTGTTTGTTTGTATCATGTTTGTTAAAAAAAAAAAGGTTCAATAAAGATATTGTGGAAAAAAAAAACAACATATTTTTCCCTGGGGTCCGATCAGACCCCAATGAAAAATCTGAACTGACAGTACAGAAGAAAACTGTATTTTAAATCAGATTTATTTTTTGTGATTCACAGATGATGACAAACAAAGTCAGAAAGCATGATAGCTGTGATCGATAATATGTCCGTGTTGTGCATAAGAACATATGTGTGGGGTCAATTGGGACCCCACTCGGTAGGATCTGAAACATTTAAGTGTGACAAACATACAAAAAAATGAGAAATCAGAACGGTGGCAAACACTTTTTCACACCACTGTACCTACAGTTCTTGTAGCATTTTGAGAATGCTTTTTTAAAAATAATCAGAAGTTAAGTCATTGGTGTTTGTTTCAGATTGTGTTTGGTTGCAAAAATGTTAAAATAATTTAATTTGAACCTTTTTACCTTGCACACCTGGTACAAGTATATACCTAGTACATGCCTTTTGACGCTCTTCCGCTTCAGTGTATGCCACTGATGTATAAAGACAGAAATCCTGCTCCAAGGCATATGAGCTATGTCGGTGCATCATGAAACTCCTTCAGCTAATTTAACATACACCATGCAGTGATAAATGGTGGTTCATGGTGCTGTTTTTCTGTGCCAGGGCCGATGGTTACATCTGTTTCAGCTGGTTGAGAAGCAATACCAGGAGCAAATACTTGCTCAGCAAGAACAATACCAGTGCCAAATACAGGTAAGTCTTGCTTTTACTACAACATCATTTTAAATCCGATTGTCAGATGCTTTTTTTTAACAGTTTTTTTTTTCATTATTTCAGTTGATTCAGGATGAAATTAAGGCTCTGGTTCAGCTCCAGAACCGCCAAGGCAATGTCCAGCCACACACAGAGTTCATTCCAACTACTGTGACCAAAACTATCACCAACACAAAGGACTATATTATCCCCCTCATCTCCAGTGACTGCACAGCCCCTAAAAATGTGCCCAGTGACAGCGACAGCCTGGCAGCCCCTCTACATACTCCGTTTAGCTCTCCATCACCTCCACTCCCTAGGTCAGAGACCACCAACCAACTGGAGGAGCGAGCGAATACCATGCTTAGCAGTGGATATGGGACTCTGTCTGCCTGGGAATCTGGTCTGGAACCTGCTGGGTCTCCAGGAGGAGATGAAACTGACCTAGCAAGGGGCAAGACTCACTGGTCCACAAACTTCCAGGAAGATACAGAGACGACTGTAATTGTATGCCAGCAAGATTTCTCTAGTGGGAGTCCTCTTGGAGGGAATAAATCTAACACAGTTGTGAACCAGCGGAAACCCACTGGGTAGGTCTCAGTTTGTATACTATTGATAGTCGTTATAGGCAACTGGAGATTTCTTATGAAAAAAAGCATTGGGATTGGGTGGAATCATGGGATCTTATTCATGGAGTAAGTCAGATTTGGTGCATGCCTCCCAAGTACTTCTGGGTCGTGAAGTTGGTTTCTTACTTATGACGTCAGATTAACAAGATTGACTTGAGAAGCCATAATTGCTGTGGTAATGTGCTAGGCATCATCAACAGTGTAAAATGTTCTATTTACTAACTCTTTTGTTTTGTATGTCTCATCTAGTTGGTCATCGATACACTTCTTCCCAACACTTCTATCTCTAAACATGTTGCTACGGTGTTTTCGTATGCATATTGCTACATATTGTGCTCTTTTCAGAGGTTGTTGCTAGCAGTGGCTAATGGTTTGCTGTCTAGAGCAGACTCCGTCTTATACAGTGAAACAAAAGAAAAATTACCTTGAAGTACAAATTATAATTTAAAAATCAAAGAGTTAAAATTTCTTTTAAACTGGGTTAGATCAGGTAAATGGTGATATATGTCAGATAAATGTGCTTGAATACTCCAGTAAATAATCTTGTTTTTCCAGGTTGTGGTCATGGAACTCTGTCAACTCAAATGTGACATCATTTTATACGACACTTAGTTCCGACCGAACAGTTTGATTGGACAATAGGCATTCCAGGAGTTACTAAAATCCATGATAATTGCATTCCAACGTTTCACTGGATATGTATCATGCCGCTTCAAAGGTGTTTATGTAACCATTAATTGCAAACACTAATTTACTGTCCACTAACTCAGTGACAATTGCAATACTGTTGAATACCTTAATTTCCACAGTGAGGTATTGTTTGAAAAGATTATAGAATGACTTTAATTAACCTGTTAGATGTTTCGTGGATGGACTCGAATGAGAAATTGCATCTTCATTTATTCACATCTGTTCTGTTGGCAGCAGCAGCCAGCAGTTGACTTCATGGGCACAGAGGCAGAAACTCAGGTCCAAGAAGAGTAAAGCAGGGCAAGCTCCTCCCCAGATCTCTGAGTACCAGGAGCTGCCTTGCAGCCCTGTGGAGTCCCACCCACAAAACCCTCCAGAAGCCACAGACTCCCAGGTCCAGGTACAACTCACAGAGTGGTGACACCTGCTGAACACCCCTGATAAGACTATGCACAGATACTCAAAAAGATAATACACAGTTTTTGGCATTGCACTGCATCTGCTGTCTTTCTGTTTCAGGTGTTTATATCCTGATTGTATTACATTCCTTTTGCAGAATCTAATCTACTCATCTCTATTGGGTTTCAGCATCAAGCCGCTGGGTCATTGTCCAGCTCTTTTCCTCTGTGGAGGAGTGACAGCCTTATGTCTGAGGCATCAGGTAACCATTTACAGACACAGGAAAAACTCAAAGTGAGTTCCTTGGTACAAGTGAAAAAATGCATTAAAATACCACAGGCTGTAGCTGGTTTTATGGACAATTTGGTAGTTTTGCAGTGACTTTCATTGGTAAAGATGCTGCTAAAAACATCAAACTTATAACCCTAATTCTGGTGAAGTTGGGACATTAATAATAATAATGATGCATTGGATTTATATAGCGCTTTTCATGGACACTCAAAGACGCTTTACAATGGATACATTATTCACTCACTCCACAGACAATGGTAGTGGTAAGCTACTACTGTAGCCACAGCTGCCCTTGGGCAGACTGACGGAAATATGGCTGCCAATCTGCGCCAATGGCCTCTCTGACCACTGCCGATCATTTATATACATTCATACCCAGTGTCATGGACACTGGAGACAAGGTGGGTAAAGTGTCTTGCCCAGGCACACAACGGCAGGATGGCAGAGTGGGGTTTGAACCGCCAACCCTCCAGTTATCGGACGACCCGCTCTACCTCCTGAGCCACTGCTGCCCCGCCGCCGTTTTCATTTATGTTGTGTAAAATATAAATTAAAATAAAATACAATGATTTAAAACTTCTTTTTAACACCTATATTCAATTGAATACACTATAAAGACAAGATATTTAATGTTCAAACTGATAAATGTTATTGTTTTTTTTTTTTGCACATATGTGACCCATGCTGGCAAAATGAGTCGGAATGTGCACCAGGTAATTACGAGCTGCAGGCACGAGAAGTCATAAATCATGATTCTTTCTTTGTTTGCTGGCGGCAAGTCCTGGGAAAATCCCGTCAGTGCCTGTATCATTGTAAAGATTGGAACTCCTACTTTCTAAAAATATACATGTTTTTGTGGAAGACGTAACTCAGGACTGATTGAATGCGAGTTTTCAAACCAGCCAAAATATAAACAAAATCGGCTTGCTGCTGGTCAATTTTTGCCCATTTCCTACAAATTAAATATCATTTTGAAGATCTTTCAATACAGAATATGAAAATAAAGTTACCTCAGTTTTGAAAATTTCCTCATTGCGACTCATTTTGACAGCACGGGTCACATATTTGCTCATTTTGAATTTGATGAATGAAATAGGTTTTAAAAAATGTGGGACAGGGGCATGGTTACCACTGTGTTATATCACCTTTCCATTTAACAACACTCAATAAGCATTTAGAAACTGAGGGCACTAATTGTTGAAGCTTTGTAGGTGGAATTCTTTCCCATTCTTTCTTGATGTACGACTTCAGTTGCTCAACAGTCCGGGGTCTCTGGTGTATTTTGTACACCACACATTTTCAATAGGAGACAGGTCTGGACTGCAGGCAGGCCAGTCTAGCACCCACACTCTTTTACTACGAAGCCACACTTTTGGAACATGCACAGAATGTGGCTTGGCACAGGGATGTCCCTGGAAAAGAGGTTGCTGGGATGGCAGCATATGTTGCTCCAAAACTTGCATGTACCATTCAGTATTAATGGTGCCTTCACAGATGCGGAGTTACCCATGCCATGGGCACTAACATCCCCCCCCACCCCCAGTACCATCACAGATGTTGGCTTTAGAACTTGGCGCTGAAAACAATCTGGATGGTCCTTTTCTTCAGCCCAGAGAACATGACGTCCATGGTTTCTAAATGTGGACTTGTCAGACCACAGCACACTTTTCTACTTTGCATCAGCCAATCTCAAATGAGCTCGGGCCCACAGCAACCGGCAGGGTTTCTGGGGGTTGTTCGTATATGAATTTTGCAGGGATGGCAATTTTCCGCTGATCCGCGGATTTCCGCTGATTTATTTTCAAATTGATCATTTCTGTGAATCGTCTAAATCCGTTGAGAAAATTTTAGGGGGGGTAAGGTACTTTATTGTTACCGATTTTAGCGAAAATCAACACGATTACATAAGCGCTCGGCGCTTCCCCGGAAGTTGTCTCCCGCGATAACCCGGATGTGTTGTGTTCAAGCTACTGCTGTATTGCAGTAGCTTGACAGCCCTGCAATTTGATAGTTGCAAACGATTGGACCAATCAAATGGCTCGTTGTATGCTTTTTCAAAGATTCATGGCAGCGTGTTCTCAGGGATGTGATTTTCTGCTAATTCGCCGAATTCCGCTTTATTTTATCTTCCAGGAAGATAAAGTATGTTAAGTACGTTAGCGGCTTGTGGTCCACGAACGCAGTGAAGCTGTGCCCTTTCAGGCAGGACCGGAAGTGGCGTATGGCCAGGTGGAGAGCCATTAACTCTGTTACTGGCGGCGTACAACGGCTGTTTGAGCTGGGCTGCGCGGGGGATGAAACGGTAATAAAAGTTAACCATCCCCTTTTATGATTCCAAACAGTTTGAAATTGACAGTGCACAGTGGACATTGACTCATAACTTTTGAATATTTCTAAGACTTGGCTACATCAGTGATTGTGCAAAATGAACTGCTCAAGTCTCAATGGAGATTGAAACTGGTGATCTGAAATGAATGCTGAAATTATAAAAAGTAATGGTATGTTGGAATTTTATTTCTATTATGGAATAGCTAAAATTAACTGATTTTGATTTGATCAAGTGTTAAAGCATGTGATGGATAATGCTTGTTGGAATATTTTAGGAATGCTATCTTCTTGGAACATAAGTCAATATTATACAGTAATAAGTGGCATTCAGCTGTTTGTTTTATGTCATTTAAGCACAGTTCTGGTACTTAAAAATCATAAAAACCCAGGAGCTTCGGGGGGCTTTGCCCCCCTTGCCTCCCTGCCCGCCCAACGGGGCTCTGCCCCGGACCCCGCTGGGGAACTATGTCCCCCAGACCCCCTGCTGAATTTTCAGATCATTTCCCCAACCCCAAATCACATTGCTGGTTTGTGTTGGAGTTCTGAGCTTTCGGTATTGTTTTCAGCAGAATTATGAGATTTTTATCGAAGGATCAGGAGTCATCAGTGCTAGAAATAGACAAAAGTATCAAAAATAAGTTCCAATGGAATTGGCTTGAGAGAAAAGTGACGGTAAAGGTGAAAATTGGCTCCAAGTTCGACGAGGTAACAGAAACACTTGGACAATTTCTGAAGAAACCAGAAAAGGAGATGAAGTTCAAAGTTCAGAGACTGACACAGCTTGCTGCCAAAAGGAAGAAAGTTTCACATGAGAAGTGACTTGGTGACCAGTGTAAATAGTGTAATAAACTCTTATAGAACTGTTAAATATGTTGGACTAAAGACAGTGAGACAACATTGAAGAAAAAGTAAGTTAACTTTTCATTAAATTTAATGATTTATCTAAGTCTAGTATTTCTTTTTTTTTTTTTTTAATAATTTTTTTCAGTCTAAATTACTTCTGTTTTACTGAAAACCTCCCAGCTTCAGGGGGGCTGTGCCCCCCTGGCCGCCCCATAAGTCAATCAACCAATTAGATTTCAGCTGAAATCAGAATTTCCTGTTGCCATCCCTGCTTTTGCTTTGGATGGTAGAGTTTTAACTTGCACTTGTAGATATAGCAGAGAACTGTGTTAACTGACAATGATTTTCCAAAGCCCATGTGGTAATATCCTTTACAGAATGATGTTGGTCTTTAAAGCAGTGCCACCTGAGGGATCGAAGGTCATGGGCATTCAGTGTTGGTTTTCGGCCTTGCCACTTATGTACAGAAAGATGATGAAATCCCTAAATTCTGTGCAGTTGTATGTTGGGAAACATTCTCAAACTGCTGGACTATTTGCCCACGCAGTTGTTCACAAAGTGGTGAACCTCACTTCATCCTTGCTTGTGAATGACTGAGCCTTTCGGGGATGCTCCTGTTATACCCAATCATGACACTCAACTGTTTCCAATTAACATGTTCACCTGTGGAATGTTCCAAAATGGTGTTGTTGTTGTTGTTTTTAGCATTCTTCAGCTTTCCCAATCTTTAGTTGCCCCTGTCCCAGCGTTCTTTGCGTTTTAAATTTACTGGCATAATTTAGAATTTGTTTTTCCATAGGTGATGTTGAGCTTTCCTGGCCAAGTTAAAGTAAATCAGACTTAAACTACAATACTGTCTCCACTATGCTTCATCAAGTTCTGATGCTAAACTGTAGTCCAAAACAAAGCAATATCAGAGAGGCACCTTTTTTCTTGTAAAATAAGATTTCATTGACTGTATAAACAAGTAGATAATATAATTAGACAATTTGCTCTCTGTTTTAGGTCTCACTTATTGGCGCCTAAATGAGTCTGAACTGTATCACCCCCTACCAGACAGCTTGGACAGCGTTGCTTACCACATCCTCCAGGAGGCGTCCATAAATCTTGTAAGTAGCCAGATTTTATTTCACTGTGGAGTCTGTAAGAAGAAGAGATGTTATATCAAATATTATTAGTGGTTAAAATTTCTGACATTATTATTAAGATATAAAATCTACTATTGAAACTGATTAAAGGTCCAACATTGTACATTTTTCAGATTCATTTTGTTTTGACATCCTTAAGGACATGTACTGTAGGTATAGCTGTACAGATCCCAAAACATTTTTATGTTGTTTTATAGCTTCTCAGTAACACCTCTTAAAAGTTCTGTTATTAATGAGCTCCTAATCTGATTGGTAAAGGTTTTAAGTTCGCCGATCACAACCAAGTTGGTAGTAAATTTTTATTTCACTAACTTAGAGAACCGAAGGCGGGGCTTGTGTATTTGTGACATCATAAAACTCAGGAACTGACTTCCGGTCTGGACACCATGGTGATAGCAGCTTAATGCTGAAGCTCCCAGACCCAATCCAGGAAAATACCTTGAAAATCAGATTTAACGGATTTTTGGAAGAGTGAAAATCAAAAGACAAAGTCATCATGCCTAAAGGAAAACAGAAGAAATCGACATTTACCAGGCCAGGACACGCATCGGCCGGAGAATCTGATCTGGAGGATTTCCATTCAGAAGACGAGGAGCTGAATGAAGCTAGCAAAAAGGTTAGCTTAAAAATGGTATTTAAAGAATTAAGACGATTTCGCCGAGAGTGTTGGGCCGAATTTCGTGAAATCAAAGAAGAAATAAAAAGGACGAACAGCAGAGTGGACCAGGCTGAGGACCGAATCTTGGAAGCAGAGGAAAGAATAAAAGGGCTGGAAGATACCGTGCTGGATCTACACAATAGACAGTCAAGACTGGAGGCTAAGCTAACCGACCAAGAAGGCAGACTAAGAAGAGACAACATAAGAATTCATGGTCTGAAAGAAGGAGTCGAGGATGGTTTCACCACAATGGCGGCATGCGTGGAATCCTTATTGAGAGAAAAGTTGGATATTCCCCAATCCACCGACTTGAAGATAGAAAGGGCGCACCGTACATTAGCCCCTAGGCCGGCGGCGGAAGCGCCTCTACGATCGGTGGTGGTGAGGTTTTCCAACTCCAAAATAAAAGAAGAGGTTGTAAGACTGGCTTGGCAGAAAAAAGGATTTATGCACCAAGAGAGAAAAGTTTTCGTGGAACACGATTACGCTCCGGAGGTCCTTAAAAAGCGTCGGGAATACAACGACACTAAAAAGGTACTTCGAGAGAAAAAACTGTGCTTTCAGACACCATTTCCGGCGAAGCTGCGGGTTTTCTACGGCGACGAGACGTGTCTCTACAACTCGGCGGAAGAAGCAACCTCGGATATGGCGAGAAGAGGGCTCCCGGTAACGGTGTTTAAACCCGCAGCAGACCCGATCGAAAGAATCAAGGCTCAAACGTGGTCCACACAGAGACCCTCAAAATCCTCGGGCTAACAGCAGGAAACCCAGCGCCAGAGCTACAAGGAAAAACTGGCCATTTACAGGAGGGAATAACGATTTTTTTAGTCAATCTACACATCCAACCCCCCTCCTACAAGGTAACAAACATTAAAGGAGATGCAGAATCAGCATGTGGTAAAACATTTCATGGAACAGTCATAATATTTGAAACAAATAAGTCTTTTTTTTTTTAAAAAAAAAAACTTGTTAAAATAGAAATGTGACAATGATCCACATATTCTCTCCACACTAACAAATACTGTATTCATGTGAATGTTTGCTGTGATGGTGGTGGGAGGGTGCACACAATTTCATAGGGTATAGGCATAAAAAAAAAAAAATAAATCATTACAAGTTCGGATTGGGATCTGAAATTCACGTTAAAAACATGGGACAACTTACAGGGGTAAGAGAGGGCCCTCAGCACGTAACAGAATCTGAGGAATTTCCCTCAGAGCCTACACACCATCAAGGCTCTTCTAGGGTCACTAAGAAGACCTCAGCTCAGGAAGTTCTTTTGTCAGTTTTTTGTTTTAAAGTTTTATACACTATGTTCTTAATGTTTTTTATGTTCTTAATGTTCTTTCAGTTTCTGAGTAGCATAAAAGAGGGCCACCACACTGTTATACTAAATAAGACAACACAATGGAGAAACAGGGTGTAACCAAAATAATCTCATATAATGTAAAAGGGATCCTGAATCCAGTTAAAAGATCCAAGATTCTAGGCAAAATGAAAAAAGACAAAGCAGGAATAATATTTTTACAAGAAACCCACCTAACAGACGTGGAGCACACCAAACTCAATAGACAAGGGTTTAAAATGATCTCTTCATATTCATATAAGTCAGGGAGGAGGAGGGGAGTAGCGACATTGATCTCAACCAAAATTATATTTGAAAAAAAATCAGAACACAAAGATAAAGAAGGGAGATACAGTTTGGTACTTGGGCGGCTAGTGGGAGAAGATATCACCCTGCTGAATGTATATGCACCTCCAGGGGCTAACTGGGAATTTTATAAAAATGTATTTGACCTAATGATAACTAAAGCCCAAGGTTTAATGATATGTGGTGGAGACTTCAATCTAAGACTGAATCCATACTGGAATGCATCAGGTAATTCTCCACATCAAAATAACACTCAAAGTAGGAAAACTCGGATGCTACTAAAAGAAATGGGGATCTGTGATGTGTGAAGGGAATTCAACCCCAGTGTAAAAGATTATACATTTTACTCAGCACCACATTCATCATACTCAAGGATTGACTATTTTTTTATGTTTAATAGAGACATTGGAAGAGTAAAAACATGTAAAATAGGACTGATGGATCTCTCTGACCACAGTCCGATCTATATGGACTTAAGTATCCAAAAATACACAAATAATACATTTTCTTGGAGGTTAAACTCAAATGTCCTGAAAGGACCACTGAAAGATGAATTGGAATCAGATATTCTCAGATATTTGGAAGAAAATGATAATGGAGAAGTATCCCCTTTAATACTGTGGGACGCATGCAAAGCTGTAATAAGGGGAAAGATTATTGCAAAACTGGCAATCCAAAAGAAACTGAGACAAGAAAAACTAACCACATTAGAGTCAGAACTTAAGAACCTAGAAAAAGAGCACAAAGACAACACTCATTCTAATGACTCGCTCAAAATTAAGGAAATTAAAAAACAAATAAATGAGATCTACACAATAGAAATCCAGAAGAAACTTACATTTCTGAAACAAAAATACTATGAAGCAGGCAGCAAATTGGCAAAATTACTAGCCTATAAATTGAGGAAACAACAAACGAAGAGAGCAATCTACAAAATCAGAGACCCAGTATCAAAGGAAATAAAATTCAGAATTCAGGATATTCTTAAAAGCTTCGAGAACTACTATAAGAACTTGTACTCCCTCAAAAAACATAAAAACGCATCCGAAGCATTCCTAAACACATTAAACCTTCCCCAACTTACTGAGTCTCAAAATAAAACACTACTGTCAGAAATATAACCTAAAGAATTAGAAAAAGCAATTATGAAACTTAAAGCTAACAAATCCCCAGGAGCAGATGGCTATACAGCAGAGTGGTACAAAACCTTTAAACAGCAACTATCTCCTCTCCTCCTGAAAACATTTAACTATGTCCTCCACACAGGGGAAATCCCCCCCTCCTGGAGAGAAGGGGTCATTGCAGTCATACCTAAACCTGAAAAGGATAAACTTGACTGCTCCAACTACAGACCAATCAGTGTATTAAATCAGGACTATAAGCTTTTTACCACTATCCTTGCCAAAAGGTTAGAAAATATACTGACAGACTTAATTCATTTAGACCAAACAGGTTTTATAAGACAAAGACAGACACAAGACAACATTAGACACACTTTACACATAATTCAACATATAAATAAATATAACTTAAATGCAGCCATATTGGGATTAGATGCTGAAAAAGCATTCGATTCGGTTGACTGGTCTTTCCTATATAGAATCTTATCCAGTTTCAATTTTCATAACAACTTCATTAGAACTATCCAGGCATTATATAAAAAACCAACAGCTAAAATAAGGATTAACGGTAATTTATCATCATCTTTTGAGCTGGAAAGAGGATGTCGTCAGGGCTGCCCCTTGTCTCCACTGCTCTTTGCAATCTTCATAGAACCTCTGAGCCAATGGATAAGACAGAATCAAAAAATTCAAGGTATTACACTTGGTCAGAAGGAACATAAAATAGCACTGTTTGCTGATGACATTTTGATATACCTGGGGCAGCCGGACACCTCTTTTCCAGAACTAATCTCCGTTTTTTCAGAGTATGGAGATTTATCGGGGTACGAACTAAACATGCATAAAACCCAAGTTTTAACATTCAGCTATGACCCAAATCAATATTTACTAAGCAAACTCAATGGAATCTATGAAATATCTGGGGGTCAATATCCCGAAACAACTCAACAAAATTATAACACTAAACTATGATCCACTGGTGGCAAAAATAAAATCTGATCTAGCAAGATGGAATATGATACCATTCTTGGGTACTGCTCAAAGAATTGAAGCAGTCAAAATGAATATACTTCCACGTCTTCTATACCTTTTCCAAACAATACCGGTAGAACCTCCCAAAAAATCATGGCAAGAACTGGACAGAAGGATCTCAAGATTCATATGGCAGGGCAAGAGACCTAGAATCAGATATAGAACCCTACAGCTAAACAAAGACAAAGGTGGGCTCGCGCTGCCAAATATCAGGGACTATTTTAAAGCCGCACAAATTAAAACTTTAGTAGAGATATGTAACCCAGTCTACACTGCACAATGGAAGGAGATGGAATGCCAAATAACAAGTGACATCCCCCTACAGGCGATAATAGGGAATAATGCCTTACCTAAACTTTTGAATAACACTAACCCGTGGATAGAGACCCCGCTAAAAATTTGGTTTAAGATAGTCAGAGAGAATCAAACTAAAGAACCCTATTGATTTCTGCAATGGATTGCCTATGATCAAGACTTTACTCCTAATAAAACAGACACTAGATTTAAAAAGTGGAAAGAGAACGGATTGGTAAAATATTACGATTTTTTTAAAGGGCAAATTTTAAGAAGTTTTGAAGATTTGAAAAAACAAGGTCTAATAAATCAAGACCTTTACAGGTTCTTTCAGCTTAGACACCACATAAACAATATACTTAAAAAGGAGGATTTGGAAAGGGCCCAGTCAGGTGTTCTGAAGGTCTTTTTAATGGCATATAAAGGGATCCCAGAGATCAGATTCCTCTCTAAAATATACCAAGGTCTTCAAGACTTAAAAGGAGACAACACATCATATATAAAAGAGAGATGGGAAAAAGAGGGGAATTTCACTTTACAACTGGAAATACGGAAAAAGCTAAATAAACAACAATGGAAAAGTACCTCATCCCTGCAGTGGAGAGAATTTGGACGGAAAAATTTGGTAAGATTTTTCAGAACACCTGCACAAAACAAATTTACTCATAAGGGGTTGAATTGTTGGCGCTTGTGTGGTGAAGAGACTGCAAATCATTTTCATGTGTTTTGGTCATGCCCAGTTATCCACCAATATTGGACCAATGTACAGACAATATTGGGGAAAATATTCAAAACAACAGTCCCCTTTTCTTTTGTAACTTTTTATTTGGGTTTACTATCGGATTCACTGGAAAGACGAGGAGAAAAATACTTATTCACTGTTTTAATATTGACAAGTAAAAAAGCCCTAACTAAAAAATGGATGTTGAAGGACTGTCCTACACCTGAAGATTGGATTAACGTGATCCAAGACATTTACTCGATGGAAAAGTTGACATTCGCACTGAGACAGGACATGGATGGGTTCTTGAACTTTTGGCAACCCTGGATCGCATATGTGTCTTCCATTAGATCTAATCTTTGACAAATACCATTTCAATAATGGCACTGCTCTTTGTTCCAACGCTACTCAGATGCTCTTTTATTTTTATTTATTTATTTTTATTTTTTTTATTTTTTTTATTTTTTTTGTTTTTTGCTCTTTTTTTGTTTTTGTTTTTTTGTTCTTTCTTTAATTTCACTTTTTCTTTCACTTAAAAAAAGGGGTGTTGTAATAATTATTCTTCCAATGTTGTCAAAAAACAAAAAAAAAGGGAACATGTGATGAAAATGTAAACAATGCAATGCTGTAATGACGTGTATACCCTTTACAAAAACTTAAATAAAAAAAAAATAAAACTCAGGAACTGCCATCCTCTCTTTTTTTAAAGGGCTTAACTAAATAAATGCACTGTGTGTGATGTGAACATTGTAAATAGGGATGTAAGTTAACGATTAATTCATTAATCATAAGTTGATTCACCTTACTGAGTGATTAACGATTAATTGATAAGCAGCAATTTTCCTGAGAATCAGAATTTCCCTTGGTACAATACAGTCTGTCAATCTATAATATAAAAAGTTATTTACTGTTTTTGATATACTGAATAAAACATAAACACCATATTCCTCAACGATTTATTTGTACCACATTGCATTGTTTGTGGTTTAAAATATTCTGTACTGTATAGTATGTACTATGTGCTAGTGCATCTCAGTAAATTAAAATGTCATGATTTATATTTAATTTTAAAAACTATAACCAATATTATAAAATGTATTCAAAAAGGTTTGAAATATTTCTCTTGGTGTAATTAATATACAGTCATGTGAAAAAATTAGGACACCCTGTATAAGCCTGTGTGTTTTTTTAAACATACATATTTGGACCCATAGATATTTAATATCAATGTCAAAAATACTGGGAGATTCATGTAATACAACTAAACAATTAAAAATGAGTTAAAGACTTTTTTCAAATTTTCTGTAAAATGTAATTCTAAACAAATAGTGAGGAATAAATTAGGACACCCCCATCTTTTTTAGGACACCCCCACATTCATTCCCACTTAAAATGGCTAAAATAAATGTTAAAAATGCAAACAAAAACAAGGTTAGACATACAGTAGATATGTGAACATTTCTTAATAAAGAACTGAATATTTAATGGGGTGTCCTAATTTTTTCACATGACTGTATCAAAGTTTGTTTTTAGTTATATTACAAATATATGTATATATATATATATATATATATACAGTGTATATATACATATATATATATATATAAAACATAACATTCACAGTGTTTTAATTTACTGAGATGCACTAATAGACTGTTTTAACAGGAAAATAAATTGTGAGCTTCTTCATAAGATAAGATAAGATAAGCCTTTATTAGTCCCACAATGGGGAAATTCCAGGATTGCAACAGCACAGGGATAGCAACACTCAGAGCAATAATTTAGAAGATAAGAAAATAACAGCAGTGAATATACATACACTACCGTTCAAAAGTTTGGGGTCACCTCAGACAATTTTGTGTTTTCCATGAAAAGTCACACTTTTATTTACCACCATGAGTTGTAAAATGAATAGAAAATATAGTCAAGACATTGACAAGGTTAGAAATAATGATCTGTATTTGAAATAATAATTTTTTCCTTCAAACTTTGCTTTCGTCAAAGAATCCTCTATTTGCAGCAATTACAGCATTGCAGACCTAACATGATTGCACAAGGGTTTTCTAATCATCCATTAGCCTTCTGAGGCAATGAGCAAACACATTGTACCATTAGAACACTGGAGTGATAGTTGCTGGAAATGGGCCTCTATACACCTATGTAGATATTGCACCAAAAACCAGACATTTGCAGCTAGAATAGTCATTTACCACATTAACAATGTATAGAGTGTATTTCTGATTAGTTTAAAGTTATCTTCATTGAAAAAAAGTGCTTTTCTTTCAAAAATAAGGAAATTTCTAAGTGACCCCAAACTTTTGAACGGTAGTGTATGTACACATAAATATATAAATATATATACACACAGTGCAGAGCATTGTAGCTAGATGGAATAAACAGCATAACCGTCTATTTAGTTACCCTACATCAGGGGTGTCCAACCATGTGCCATGGAGAGCCAAGACCCTGCAGGTTTTCTCTTCTACCCAGTCTCTTCAGCAGGTGTTTTCACTTATCAGCAATCAGTGGGAAGAAGTTCACAGAAATCTGCTGTTGAAGACACTGGTTGGAGGTAAAACCTGCAGGGTCTTGGCTCTCCATGGCACATGGTTGGACACCCCTGCCCTACATGGTATGCATATGTACCCATACATATTGTCACCCTCCATAGCGACTGATATTGTCCTAGTTGTATACTGGAGGGGACCATTTGTGTAAGTCTGTTGCGTCTTTTGCATTCAATACTATTAGGTCGTCACGTTTTTTTGCTATATCTGCGAGCAGCCCTGCTTAGGTTATACAGTCTGACAGCCGTAGGTAGGAAGGACCTGCGAAACCTCTCGGTCGCGCACCTAGGATGATGTAGTCTACTGCTAAATGAGCTCCTCAGTGCGTTCAGTATGTCCTGCATAGGGTGGGACTCGGACTCCAGCAGAGATGACAGTTTAGCCACCATCCTTCTCTCCCCTATCTCCTCCACTGGGTCAAGGCGTTGCCCCAGAACAGAGCTAGCTTTTTTGATTAGTTTGTTCAGTCGCTTCTTATCGGCTGCTGTAATACCGTTGCCCCAGCAGACCACTCCAAAAGTGATGGCTGATGCCACCACTGTGTCGTAGAATGTCTTCAAGAGCACCCCTTGTACACCAAAAGACCTGAGCCTCCTCAGTAGGAACAGCCTGCGCTGTCCCTTCTTGTAGAGTGCGTCAGTATTGTGTGACCATCTGTTGTATGTTAAACATTAGCCCCTTTCAGAGTACCCCATCAATCAAGGTAAACCCAGCACGATTCGGGCTCCCTCTGTTGTCTGATAGGGTTTTGCGCGCTACTTGACTCGGGCCAAATGACCCTGCAAGCGACGTGGGTCATTGGCCACCTCGCTTTGGTGGACATTTGAATAGGACAACATGGATAAACATGCAATGAAGTAGGTGTCACAGCACAGAGACAGAGTGGAAGTTAATCAGAAGGCTGCCTGTCATTCTGACAGAGTATATTAATTTCAAAGCTGCAGCAGACAGCTGTGTGCCACTATTACACAAATATCACAGCGGCTGAGTGTGAGTTTTCTTTTAAGACCATTTTTTTCCACTTACTCCTGCGGAGTCTGCAGTGGCTCTCTGACTGTCTCTGGCTGTTGTGGAGCTGACACAGCCTGTCCTGTTAGTCCAAGCCAGGCTTCTCTGTTGCAGTGTGTTGAAATGTAGAAACCTTTACCTTGGTGGTAACTTGGGTCTGGTCTGCTTTCGTGTTTAGCAGTGGGTTGAAGGCAGTGGGGATGGGTTTTTGCACTTGTGTCGTCATTTTCCTTGCTCCAGTCTGTTTCCACATCCTGCGGATTTGACGCAGATCTGGATGGATCTTCAAGCTTGCGTGTCATCTGAACTGGCCATTCTTGTTTTGGCTCCCCGACGCACCCTGGAAGGTCGAGACATTTTGCTCTGCACAGCCCATGTACTTTGGAGACTTGGCATCTTCTTCTGCCCCCTTTCTTTTATCTAGATTGATAGGCGGCAATGGGTGACCGCCTGCGCCCCTGTCTGGACCGTGACGCCACTTGCATTTCATAGAATAAACTCCCACTGAAAAGGACTGCCAAGTTATCAATTAATTGACAGCTACTTTAATTTAGTCAATTAAATTCTTATCGACAGTTAATTGAAAGTCAATTATTCATTAACATCCCTGGTTGTAATATTGTATTTTTGTATATGTAACCCGTGATCACACTTCCCTATTTTAGAGTTTAAACCAAGAAAGTACAATTTTGAATAATATGGGACCTCTAATACAAAAATTTCTTCATGCCTATGTATGCACTTTTATATTTGGCACAATTCAATACAAGTGGTTACCGTCAGCTTATTTTCCTGTTTTCTCTGTCTCCCGTAGACTCCAGGAAACCAGGAGCCCTCACTGTCTCTCAGAGAGATCTATCAGAACAAGCAAAAAGCAGACTATAAACGTTCAGATTGGGAAGGCTCTGCCACTTCCAGTCCTGTATCACCACAGGTATGTCACATGGTTCACATGCTCTCTCTTTTGGTCTTATAATAAATGCACAATGTGTATCTCACAAATCAGCTCTGCTATCATGAGACTACAGATTAAGTCAAGATGACCACACTTTTTATGCTGCGTTTCTAGATTATTTCACCCTATAGTTAAAAAGAGATATAGACATAGAATAGCCTGTTTGTACATGGGACAATATAGATAGATAGATAGATAGATACTTTATTTCGAACAAAAAAGTAAAACAAAAACAAAACAAATGACAAGTGCAATAAAGTAACAGTATACAGTGTTCGAAAGGGAGAAGGAAGAAGTGAACACTTATTAATTCCAACTCCTCTTTTCCATAAATACAACCCATGTGAAATATATACAAATTACCATATTTAAGACCCCAAGTAAACAATTAACTATATTTTGTACATACTGTATCAACATTATTATAACTATTCTTGACAAGTGAAGCAGCCTTAGATGCATGATATTTTTTTAAAACTTTTTCTTTATTTTTCTGCTTAGAACAGAAACAGAATGATGACAATAGAACAATAGGGTCACCCAGGGCAACTTAAATTTACACTTCAAACATTTTTTTCCAACAGACTAGAAAATTGTGGACACCTGTCTCGTGTGTTCATGTTAGTTCTATATTGAAGAGTAAAAGAAAAGACTCAAAAAAATAAAAAAGGAATTCCAGATTAATGTCCATTAATTCGACAGAAAGCCTGATTCCGGACCAGACAGTCTTCTTTTGCCGAAGCTGCATCCTTTTGTCCTTAAGTCCAGTGTCAATAGTTAAGGGGAGGCCTTAGGGCAATATGTACTCAATTATTATTCAGAAACGATAGCCATTGATTGACATTGAAATTTGTCCAAACAAAGTCTCAAAGAGAAGGTGAGTTTTTCCATGTCATAAATTTCACTGACTATGGCCCTCACTGTTGGGTCTGCAACCAGCCATCTTTTCGTGATTGCTTTTTTTGCTAGCAACAAGTAATATTTTCAAGAGGTATTTATCTTTCTTACTCATCTGAGGTGGTATGTTACCTAAATATGCAGTGGTAAATCCCATGTCAATGTCACAGTTCAATACAAGTTTGATTTTCATTGTTATTACAGTCCAGTAGGACTTGATAGCTGGACATTCTCAAAATATATGGAAGTAGTTGGCCATAGTGTTACCACATTGTCTCCAGCAGTTACTAGATGTAGGGTTGTTGTCTTGAGGAATCTTTCTTTTAGGAGTGATGAAAAACCTAATATAATTTTTCCATGTGAACTCCCTCCACTGGGGGGAGCATGAGGTGCTTGCGTTGGTTTTACAAATATTTAAACAGTCTTCCTCTGTCAGTGTGGCATTTGCTTCCTTTTCCCACTTTGTCTTAGTATACATAGTTGAATGTTTCTTGTGAGACTGTAAGCAGGAATATAATCTAGAGATCAGCCTTTTACGTGTTTTCCCTTTATATGTCTTGACAGAAATGTCAGTGAAACATATATCCAAATCAGGTTCCCCTGTGATTTTTATGTTCTTATTAAAATGAGATCTCACTTGTAAGTATCTATAAAAATCACTTTTGTTTAACAAGTACTTTTGGCTGAGATGTTGGAAGCTGTCTAGATTAGTTTTGGTTGCAATTCTGCTGTATGATGTGATACCTTTCCAGGTCCATTCTCTGAACCTTCCATCCAGTTGCGGTGGTTTAAAATCTGTATCATTCCCCACCCATCTCAATATTTGTATTTTTTTCTCTAAATTAAATTTTGTACATTGTCTAATCCAGGTGTTTAGAACAACCTTTGTAAAATCAGCCAATTTGCATATATGTTTTTTTTTTCTGTAGGTTAATATCACCCAATAAAGATTGTAAAGGAATATTTAATTGGTCAGGTTCAAGATCTTTCCATTTTGCTTCACAATTGTGATCACATAATCGGATTAAATACTGGAGTTGTGTAGCAGTATAATAATCCTCCAGGCATGGCAGAGACATCCCGCCTTTGTCTTTAGATAGCTGTAAAGTTTTAAGCTGTATCCTGGGTTTTTTACACTGCCATATGAATTGAGTAATCATTCTTTTCCAGTCATTAAATTGTTTAGGCAAAATTTCAATAGGTAGAGAATGAAAGAGAAATAACAGGCAGGACAGAATATTCATTTTAACAATCTCTATTCTACTATGCAGGCCCAATGTCAGGGATGCCCATCTTCTGAAGTCTTCTCTAATCATTTGAGCCATAGGTTCTATAAAGAGGGCAAATAAAGGAGGACTTAGGGGACACCCCTGATGGCATCCTCATTCTAAAGTAATGGTCTAAGAAGGATTGCCATTAATTTGAATCTGGGCAGTTGGTAAGTTATATAGTGATTTCAAGCAGTTTATTATCTCATCATTGAATCCAAATCGTTTTAATGCCAATAAAAGAAACTCCCAGTGTACTGAATCAAAAGCTTTTTCTGCATCCAAACTAATAGCAATTGTTTTAGAATTGTTTTGACCCATAATATTCGTTAAATGTAGTGTTCTTCTTACGTTATCTTGTGTTTGTCGGTTTTTAATAAATCCCGTCTGGTCGAGATCAATCAAATCAGGAATAATATTTTCTAGTCTTTTTGTTATGATGGAAGCAAATATTCTGTAATCTATATTTAAGACTGAAATAGATCTGTATGAGCCACATTCTGATCTGTTCTTGCCTTCTTTTGTGATAACAGATACTGTATTATTGCTCTTTTCCAAGATGGTGGGGTTTCTCCTCCTTTTAGTATATAGTTAAAGCATTTTAATAACATTGGTGTTAGGAGATCCTGGTATAACTTAAACCATTCTGCAGGATAACCATCCTCTCCTGGTACTTTATTAGTTTTCAGCTTTGATATGGCTTTTTCAACCTCTGGTAATTTCTTGCATTATTAATTTATTCCATTTTTCACCTATAGATGGTAGATCTAAGGAATCCAAGTATTGTTTAACTTCGGGAGGTTCAATTGTTTTTTGCTGGACATACAATCCTTTATAATATGTTTTGAAGGATTCCTGTGTATCTTCTGGTTTATAACAGATTTTTTTGGTGACGGGATGTTTAATTTTTGTAATTATTCTGTCAGCTTGTTACTTACGCAATTTCCATGCTAGTATTTTTTTGGCTCTTGGCCCATTTTCATAATAATTCTGTCTAATATATTTAAAGGCCAAATGTCACGTAACAGGGTACTTTAAATATCTTGAAACTAGATATAAAAGGGAACCGATCCGTTCGGGTCTTGGTGCATATGCTTCAGTAACAACTGAATATTCGTTAATTTAAAACTGCCGCGCTTGGCCTGACACGGCCCCTGGAATCGCCTGGGGAAGAAGGCGGAAGTGACGAAATCGATTGTACCCTAGTTTGATGCTTGGGGTATTTCAATTGATTGTTTATATGGAGACTGGAAGGTTGAAGTGAGCAACAAGAAAGGAAAAAATTGGATATTTCACCCATACCTTAAAACGGGACTATCAGGGACAGCTGGGTAATAAGGGACACTTCTCTGGGAAATGTTTTCATACCTGTCAAGTGAGACGTTTTCGCCGTACTTCAACACCGTAAAAAGCGGCTATAAGGAACGGCGGAGCAACAAGGCACACCTCTCTGTGAAATGCCCCAAATGCAACTCGTGTTGTTATTGTCAAATATTTTAAGGATTCATGGATGTTTGACAATAACAACACAACTCAGCGTCCAGCGCAAAATAAAAAAAAAAAAGCAGAATTCTGTATTTGTCAGGCGATCTCTGTCTGTTCCGCAACCGCTGCACAGCTGAACGTGTTAAACCATTGTCCTAATGACTTCTCATTGTAGTGAGAATAGCTCAAGCTGAGCGATCAGCCCGCCCAGACAATTAAACTAATGATTGACTCCACACTTCGAACAGTAGTGATAATAGCTCAAGCTGAGCGATCAGCCCGCCCAGACAATCAAACTAATGACTGACTCCACACTTCTCGTTGTAGTGATAATAGCTCAGGCTGAGCCAGCACCAGCTGTGGGGGATCACACACAGGAGTGCTCCTCAAGACACTCAATTTTTTTTCCCGTATGTTTTTGTTTTGGGCGTACAGAAATGGCAATACGCCCATTTTTGCTAAAATTGCATTTTCCCCGTATTTTCCTTAAAATATTTGACAATAACAACACGAACTACATTTAAAACATTTCCCAGAAAAGTGTCCACCACTGCGCCGTCCCCCACAGCCGCGCTTGGCACCAAAATACGGCGAAAACGTCTCACTTGACAGGTATGAAAACATTTCCCAGAGAAATGTCCATTATTACTCCGCTGTCCCTTATAGCCGCGTTTTACGGTATTAAAATACGGCGAAAACGTCTCACTTGACAGGTATGCGCCTCCATTTTCATATTGATCTGGTCAATTTCTTGACAGCAGCGGCTCTCCTCCACTGTAATAATAATGGCTTCCGAAAAATCAATATTTATGGGGCGCCCTGGACAGACCCCCTTCGGCTTCGCAATTCTGGAGGCGATTAATGTCCAGTTCAATGACATTTTCCACTGGTTCTGCTCTCTGGTCATCGTTGGAACTGTTGTCATCAGACAAAGCATCTGATTCCGTCTCGGACGGCTCGAACCGGTAAGGTTCTATGCCTCTGTCACTGTCTGAACCACTGACAAAAAAAAAAGACAAAACTAAACTAATTTGTTCACAATCGCTGTCACTTTCCGTCATGATTGTCCAATGTTGATAAGTGTGAATGTGGATAGGCAGGGCAGCCAGGGTACAACTGGTGATGTCAAAAACATGGGCGTGGTCTGGACTGGCTGTCACAAGCCAGCAAGCAAGGTGGGGCCTTCACCTGGTGTATTTTGTGCAATTATGTAAATACAGGTGGGTGATATGGTCTCCGGTATGAATATTTGGTTTAAGCTATGTGTATTTTATCTAAATTCGTTGTCATTTAGAAAAAAAAATTACGTGACATTTGGCCTTTAAGTTTCATTTCTATTTGTTTATCTAAAATATTATTCAGCTCTGACTTTGTAATGTGAATTTGTTTACAGATTTTCGGGTCATTTGAGTTCATGTGAATTTGCGCCAATGATTTTAATTTATTTGTCAGGTCAATCTGCTGTTTCTCCCTCTCCTTTTTCCTTCTTGATAACCACATTATAAGTTTTCCTCTGAGTACTGCCTTCGCAGTATCCCACAGGACATTTGGAGATATTTCTTCTTTATCATTAAATTCCAGAAACTCCTTGATTTTTTTTATTAATGAATTCTTTACCTTCGCTGTCATTTAGTCGGCTTGTATAAAGCCTCCATACAGTATTTTTAGGCTCAATATCCAAGTGTATCTTTAGATACACCCCTGAGTGATCAGAAACGTCTCTAATTCCAATTTTGCTATCTATTATCCTATGTCTTTCTGATTTAAACATAAAGAAATAATCGATTCTTGAATAATAAGCGTGGGGGTGGGAGAAGAATGTATATGCTTTTGTGGAGGGATGAGTTCTCTCCATACATCAGTTAGACCAACCTCATTTAGCATTTTTCTATCATATAAAGATGCTGGATTCATCTTTTTTGTTGGGTTAGTGGAGTCTAAAGTAGAGTGAAGTTGTATGTTCCAATCTCCACCACAGATCAAAACACTGGAACTCTCTGTAGTAATTAAATCAAAAATATATTTGATGAAAGATTTGTCTTGTCCTGGGGGCCTATAGACATTAAGTAATGTCACCTCCTTAGAGTCTATAGTTCCTTTTACCAAGATAAAGCACCCTTCCTTATCTGTCAGTTGTGAGAACTGAAAAGGGACCTTGTTTGAGATTAATATTGCAACTCCTACTAGCAGAACCTTTTGCATCTGAGGAGTAAAATGTGTTTTTAAAACTTAAAGTTTTTCAACTTTGCGTGTTCCTTTTTATTCAGGTGAGTTTCCTGCCAGAAGATTATATGATGATTTTCTTTCTTCATTTTAGTAATAAGTTTACCTCTTTTTATTGGGCTTTGTAGCCCATTAACATTAAGTGTCACAATACTATAGTCCTGTAAGAGCATGATTCATCTGGATCATTATTTTTACCTCATATGCTCTGGGTGACCTGAACAATAACATAACATGAAAAAAAAAAAGACTTTAAACACAACAAAACAAATAAGAGAACTGTGCTTCCATTACAAGTCAAATTTTCCCACAAACCTTTTGGAGAGGAAAGATCTCGGCTAACGAGAAGCCTCTCCCGTGCAAAGTAAAGTCTCTTTCTAAAGGAGTCATTGATATGCATCTAATTAGTACAAAGAAATTGAGTTCCCAGAATTATGGCCTCTTATTTTAAATGTTGTAAGGCAGATTAGTAAACCCACGCAGACACGGGGAGAACATGCAAACTCCACACACTTCGGGATTTCTCCGGTTTCCTCCCACATGCCAAAAACATGCAAGTTAGGTTAATTGGCATCAACTGGGGGTTCTAAATTGTCCTTAGGTATGACTGTGAGAGTGAATGGTTGTCTGTCTCTGTGTTGGCCTTGCGATGGACTGGTGATCTGTCCAGGGTGTACCCTGCCTCTCGCTCAAAAAAGTTGCTGGGATAGGCTCCAGCCCCCCCACGACCCGAAAAGGATTAAGCGGAAGAAGATGGATGGATGGATGGATGGATGGATGGAAGGCAGATTAGTTCACTCCCAGAGTATGTGTATAATTGTAAAATTTGGAAACATTTATATATTCTGGGTTAAGACATTTTTCTTCATAGTCACCTTATTTCAAATTGAATTCATAGTCGATAAACTCAGGCTGTGTCCCCGGAGTCGTGATTAAATCCTTGGAGCATTTTCCTTGCTCGTTCTTGGTGTTCGTTCCGCGGCTTGTGTGTCGCCGTCTGTGCTCTTTACCAGCGCATATTTTTCAGCCTCTCGTGCTGTTGCTGTCATTGTGGTCTGCATCTCCTCTTCAGTGCAGTTCAACACCTCCCTCTTCTTCTTCTTCAGATCCTCCATGGTCTCTGTTGCACTATTATATGTAACTGGACCGTCATTGAGGAAGACCCGGAACTTCGCTGGTGGGGGGGGGTCTGGAAATGGATTCCTTTTTCTATCAGGAGTCTTCTGATGGGAGTATATGCTTTTCTTTTTTTTTTTTTTTTTTTGAATTTCTGTGGGGTAGTCCTGGCCGAAATACACTCTCCCCTCATTCAGATAAACCTCTCTTTTTTTCCAAGCTGACTGGAGTGCCAGGTCTTTGATTCTGTGCTCCAGGAAACAAATTACCACTGATCGAGGGTTAGCGTTTTGCAGTGGTTTTGGACCCAGGGCTCTGTGGCAGCATTGTATCCCTAGTTCAGTGTGGGTTAGGGATAATTCTGATTTAATAAATTGTTCCAAAAGCTCACGTAGGTTGTTTCCCTCGGTGTCTTCAGGGATTCCGTATATATGGATATTATTTCTTTGTGACCGCGCTTCCAGGTCGGTCATTTTAGTTTGAATATTTTCTTGAACTTGCAAAGCTTGGAGAAGAGCTTGGTTAGCCGCAGTGGCCCATTCCTCCATCTCTGCTACCCTTTTTTGACTTTGTCCACTCTGCTCACTGTGTCGTTCAAGTCTTTCGCAATTTCGTTAAACTTGCTGTTAATATCTTTCCTGCTACAGAGGTCTGTTTTCAAGTTTGACCTCGTGGCTTTTAGCTCATTATGAATGGCGCAAGTGCTAGCTTCTAGGCTATCACTAGCTTCCATGTCCTCGCTGTCGTCTTTGGTGTCTTTTTCTGGCGTTTGTTTTCCATCTTTTCTGAGTTTCATTGGTGTCTTGCCTCTTTTCTTTTGGCGTTTGTCCCCCCCCCCCCCATGTTAGAGATAGTTTCTAAATTAACTGTGCAGTATTTATTTGGGGGCTATTATCGGCCGGTCTGGGAGCTCTCACTCTACACGTTCACTCAGTCCACCATCACACCCGGAAGCCCAATGCATGATATTTTATGGTTTTATTAGCACGTTAGTTTAGTTAAGTTTATTGGTTTATTTGTCAGGGACCATGTACAGAAAAAAACATTAAACACAGGGTAAAGAAGTTCTATACCAGATTATAGCATTCTCACAAATTTCCATCTGTAGTCCCTGAGGCAGGCATGAAGGTACTAAAAGAAAAACAGCTCATATAGACAGCAATTCAGGTCGGGTTTCAGAAACTGTTGACCCTGAAACAAGCAGGGAGTAAGTTTTAAAGGTAAAAAGATAAGAGAGACGGCACACGCAAAAACAATTTAAGAGTACAATTTCAAATCCCATTTAAGGGGGAGAGTCAATGCTGGCAGGCTTGATTACTTAAAATCCATTTTTTAGTCTCTGTGGTAAAGTCTCTGTAATTTGTTCTGGTCTTCAAAGCAGTGGGGAGCTTGTTCCATTCCGTTATAGCTTTGTATGAGAATGCTGATTGTCCAAAAGCAGTTTTACAGATGTGGACAAAATTGTTGGTACCACTTTGTTAATGAAAGAAAAACCCACAATGATCACAGAAATAACTTGAATTTGACAAAAGTGGTAATAAATAAAAATTCTATGAAAATTAACCAATGAAAATCAGACAATGCTTTTGAATTGTGGTTCAACAGAATTATTTTAAAAAACAAACTCATGAAACAAGGCCTGGACAAAAATGATGGTACCCCTACAAAAGATTGAAAATAATGTGACCATAGGGACATGTTCAACCAAGATGTGTCCTCTAATTAACATCACAGGTGTCTACAAACTTGTAATCAGTCAGTCGGCCTATTTAAAGGGTGACAAGTAGTCACTGTGCTGTTTGGTGACATGGTGTGTACCACACTAAACATGGACCAGAGGAAGCAAAGGAGAGAGTTGTCTCAGGAGATTAGAAAGAACATTATAGACAAGCATGTTAAAGGTAAAGGCTATAAGACCATCTCCAAGCAGCTTGATGTTCCTGTGACTACAGTTGCACATATTATTCAGAAATTTAAGATCCACGGGACTGTAGCCAACCTCCCTGGACGTGGCCACAGGAGGAGACGGATAATACGAATGGTAACAAAAGAGCCCAGAACAACCTCTAAACACATTCATGGTGAACTCCAAGGTCAAGGTACATCAGTGTCAGATCGCACCATCCGTCTTTGTTTGAGCCAAAGTGGACTTCATGGGAGACGACCAAGAAGGACACCACTGTTAAAAACAAATGATAAAAAAGCCAGACTGGAATTTGCCAAACTGCATGTTGACAAGCCACAAAGCTTCTGGGAGAATGTCCTATGGACAGACAAGACAAAACTGGAACTTTTTGGCAAGGCACATCAGCTCTATGTTCACAGACGCAAAAATGAAGCATACCAAGAAAAGAACACTGTCCCTACTGTGAAACATGGAGGAAGTTCTGTTATGTTCTGGGGCTGCTTTGCTGCATCTGGCACAGGGTGTCTTGAATCTGTTCAGGTACAATGAAATCTCAAGACTATCAAGGTATTCTAGAGAGAAATGTGCTGCCCAGTGTCAGACAGCTTGGTCTCAGTCGCAGGTCATGGATCTTGCAACAGGATAATGACCCAAAACACAGCTAAAAACACCCAAGAATGGCTAAGAGCGAAACATTGGACTATTCTAAAGTGGCCTTCTATGAGCCCTGATCTAAATCCTATTGAAGATCTGTGGAAGGAGCTGAAACATGCCGTCTGGAGAAGGCACCCTTCAAACCTGAGACAACTGGAGCAGTTTGCTCATGAGGAGTGGGCCAAAATACCTGGTGAGAGGTGCAGAAGTCTCATTGACACTTACAGAAATTGTTTGATTGCAGTGATTGCCTCAAAAGGTTGTGCAACAAAATATTAAGTTAAGGGTACCATCATTTTTGTTGAGGCCTGTTTCATGAGTTTTTTTTTTTTTTTTTTTTTAATTTAAGTTTTTGTAAAGGGTATACAGGTCGTTACAGCAATGCAGTGTTTACATTTTCATCACATGTTCCCTTATTTTCTGATATCTGACAACATTGGAAGATTAATTCTTACAACACCCCTTTTTTTTTTTTAAAGTGAAAGAAAAAGTGAAATTAAAGAGAAAAAAAACAAAAAACAAATAACAAAAAAAAACCAAACAAACCAGTAAAAAACAAACAAAAAGAAAAAGTAAGTAAATAAAGATAAAAGAGCATCTGAGTAGCGTTGGAACAAAGAGCGGAACCATTATTGAAATGGTATTTGTCAAAGATTAGATCTAATGGAAGACACATATGCGGTCCAGGGTTGCCAAAAGTTCATGAACACATCCATGTCCTGTCTCAGTGCGAATGTCAACTTTTCCATCGAGTAAATGTCTTGGATCACGTTAGTCCAATCTTCAGGTGTAGGACAGTCCTTCAACATCCATTTTTTAGTTAGAGCTTTTTTGCTTGCCAATATTAAAACATTGAATAAGTATTTTTCTCCTCGTCTTTCCAGTGAGTCTGGTAGTAAACCCAAATACAAAGTTGCAAAAGAAAAGGGAACTGTAATTTTGAATATTTTCCTCAATATTGTCTGTACCTTGGTCCAATATTGGTGGATAACTGGGCATGACCAAAACACATGAAAATGATTTGCAGTCTTTTCACCACACAAGCGCCAACAGTTCAATCCCTTATGGGTAAATTTGTTTTGTGCAGGTGTTCTGAAAAATCTTGCCAAGTTTTTCCATCCAAATTCTCTCCACTGCAGGGATGAGGTACTTTTCCATTGCTGTTTATTTAGCTTTTCCCATATTTCCAGTTGTAAAGTGAAATTCCCCTCTTTTTCCCATCTCTCTTTTATATAAGATGTGTTGTCTCCTTTTAAGTCTTGAAGACCTTGGTATATTTTAGAAATGTATCTGATCCCTGGGATCCCTTTATATGCCATTAAGAAGACCTTCAGAACACCTGACTGGGCCCTTTCCAAAACCTCCTTTTTAAGTATATTGTTTATGTGGTGTCTAAGCTGGAAGAACCTGTAAAGGATTTATTAGGATTTATTAGGATTTATTAGGCCTTGTTTTTTCAAATCTTCAAAACTTCTTAAGATTTGCCCTTTAAAAAAATCGTAATATTTTATCAGCCCTTTCTCCTTCCACTTTTTAAATCTGGTGTCTGTTTTATTAGGAGTAAAGTCCTGATCATAGGCGATCCATTGCAGAAGTCGATAGGGCTCTTTAGTTTGATTCTCTCTGACTATCTTAAACCAAATTTTTAGCGGGGTCTCTATCCACGGGTTAGTGTTATTCAAAAGCTTAGGTAAGACATTGTTCCCTATTATCGCCTGTAGGGGGATGTCACTTGTTATTTGGCATTCGATCTCCTTCCATTGTGCAGTGTAGACTGGGTTACATATCTCTACTAAAGTTTTAATTTGTGCGGCTTTAAAGTAGTCCCTGATATTTGGCAGCGCGAGCCCACCTTTGTCTTTGTTTAGCTGTAGGGTTCTATATCTGATTCTAGGTCTCTTGCCCTGCCATATGAATCTTGAGATCCTTCTGTCCAGCTCCTGCCATGTTTTTTTGGGAGGTTCTACCGGTATTGTTTGGAAAAGGTATAGAAGACGTGGAAGTATATTCATTTTGACTGCTTCAATTCTTTGTGCAGTACCCAAGAATGGTATCATATTCCATCTTGCTAGGTCAGATTTTATTTTTGTCACCAGTGGATCATAGTTTAGTGATATAATTTTGTTGAGTTGTTTCGGGATATTGACCCCCAGATATTTCATAGATTCCGACTCCCAGTTAGTTTTGAGTTTGCTTAGTGAATAATGATTTGGGTCATAGTTGAATGTTAAAACTTGGGTTTTATGCATATTTAATTTGTACCCCGATAAATCTCCATACTCTGAAAAAACTGAGGTTAGTTCTGGTAAAGAAGTGTCTGGCTGCCCTAGGTATATTAAAATGTCATCAGCAAAGAGTGCTATTTTATGTTCCTTCTGACCAAGTGTAATACCTTGAATTTTTTGGTTTTGTCTTATCCATTGGCTCAGAGGTTCTATGAAGATTGCAAAGAGCAGTGGAGACAGGGGGCAGCCCTGACGACATCCTCTTTCCAGTTCAAAAGATGATGATAAATTACCGTTAATCCTTATTTTAGCTGTTGGTTTTTTATATAATGCCTGTATAGTTCTAATGAAGTTGTTATGAAAATTGAAACTGGATAAGATTCTATATAGAAAAGACCAGTCAACCGAATCGAATGCTTTTTCAGCATCTAATCCCAATATGACTGCATTTAAGTTATATTTTTTTATATGATGAATTATGTGTAAAGTGCGTCGAATGTTGTCTTGTGTCTGTCTTTGTCTTATAAAACCTGTTTGGTCTAAATGAATTAGGTCTGTCAGTATATTTTCTAACCTTTTGGCAAGGATAATGGTAAAAAGCTTATAGTCCTGATTTAGTACACTGATTGGTCTGTAGTTGGAGCACTCTAGTTTATCCTTTTCAGGTTTAGGTATAACTGCAATGACCCCTTCTCTCCAGGAGGGGGGGATTTCCCCTGTGTGGAGGACATAATTAAATATTTTCAGGAGGAGAGGAGATAGTTGCTGTTTAAAGGTTTTGTACCACTCTGCTGTATAGCCATCAGCTCCTGGGGATTTGTTAGCTTTAAGTTTCATAATTGCTTTTTCCAATTCTTTAGGATGTATTTCTGACAGTAGTGTTTTATTTTGTGACTCCGTAAGTTGGGGAAGGTTTAATGTGTTTAGGAATGCCTCGGATGCGTTTTTATGTTTTTTGTGGGAGTATAAGTTCTTATAGTAATTCTCGAAGTTTTTAAGAATATCCTGAATTCTGAATTTTATTTCCTTTGATACTGGGTCTCTGATTTTGTAGATTGCTCTTTCTGTTTGATGTTTCCTCAATTTATAGGCTAGCAATTTTGCCGATTTACTGCCTGCTTCATAGTATTTTTGTTTCAGAAATGTAAGTTTCTTCTGGATTTCTATTGTGTAGATCTCATTTATTTGGTTTTTAATTTCCTTAATCTTGAGCGAGTCAGTAGAATGAGTGTTGCCTTTGTGTTCTTTTTCTAGGTTCCTAAGTTCTGACTCTAATGTGGATAGTTTTTCTTGTCTTAGTTTCTTTTGGGTTGCCAGTTTTGCAATAATCTTTCCTCTTATTACAGCTTTACATGCATCCCACAGTATTAAAGGGGATACTTCTCCATTATCGTTATCTTCCAAATATCTGAGAATATCTGATTCCAATTCATCTTTCAATGGTCCTTTCAGGACATTTGAATTTAACCTCCAAGAAAATGTATTATTTGTGTATTTTTGGATATTTAAATCCATGTAGATCGGACTGTGGTCGGAGAGATCCATCAGTCCTATTTTACATGTTTTTACTCTTCCAATGTCTCTATTAAACATAAAAAAATAGTCAATCCTTGAGTAAGATGAATGTGGAGTTGAGTAAAATGTATAGTCTTTTACACTGGGGTTGAGTTCCCTCCACACGTCACAGATTCCCAATTCTTTTAGTAGCATCCGAGTCTTCCTGTTTTGGGTGTTATTTTGATGTGGGGAATTACCAGAAGCATCCCAGTATGGATTCAGTCTAAGATTGAAGTCCCCACCACATATCACTAAACCTTGAGCTTTAGTTATCATTAGGTCGAATACATTTTTATAAAATTTCCAGTTAGCCCCTGGGGGAGCATACACATTCAGCAGGGTGATATCTTCTCCCTCTAGCCGCCCAGTTACCAAACTGTATCTCCCTTCTTTATCTTTGTGTTCTGATTTTTTTTCAAATGTAATTTTGGTTGATATCAATGTCGCTACTCCCCTCCTCCTCCCTGATTTATATGAAGATGAAGAGATCATTTTAAACCCTTGTCTACTGAGTTTATTGTGTTCCACGTCTGTTAGGTGGGTTTCTTGTAAAAGTATTATTCCTGCTTTGTCTTTTTTCATTTTGCCTAGAATCTTGGATCTTTTAACTGGATTCAGGATTCCTTTTACATTATATGAAATTATTTTGGTTACACCCTGTTTCTCCATTGTGTTGTTTTGTTTAGTATAACTGTGTGGTGGCCCTCTTTTGTGCTACTCAGAAACTGAAAGAACATTAAAAACAAGAAAAACATTAAGAACATAGTGTAAAAAACTTTAAAACAAAAAGCTGTCCTAAGAACTTCCTGAGCTGAGGTCTTTTTAAAGACCCTGTAAGAGCCTTGATGGAGTGAAGGCTCTGAGGGAAATTCCTCAAACTCTGTTACGTGTTGAGGGCCCTCTCTTACCACTGAAAGTAGTCCCATGCTTTTAACGTGAGTTTCAGAACCCAATCCAAACTTGTAATGATTTTTTTTTTTTCCTTTTATGCCTAAACCCTGTGAAATTGTGTGCACCCTCCCACCCCCATCACATCAAACATTCACGCAAAAACAGTATTTGTTAGTAAGAGGAGAACATGTGGATTATTGTCACATTTCTATTTTAACAAGTTTTTTTTTTTTTTTTTTATTACAAAGACTTATTTGTTTCAAATAATATGATTGTTCCATGAAATGTTTTACCACATGCTGAATATGCATCTCCTTTAATGTTTGTTACCTTGTATGAGGGGGGTTGGATGTGCGGATTGATTCAAGAGAAAAGAAAAAAAAAAAAAAAAAAAGGTCGCTATTCCAACCTGAAAACGGATAGTTTATCCGCGACGCTCTGGTGCTGGGTTTCCCGCTGCTGGTCCGTGGATTTTGAGGGTCTTTGTGTTGTCCATGTTTGCGCTTTGATCTTCTCACTCGGGTCTGCTGCGGGTTTAAATACCGTTACCGGGAGCCCTCTTTTCGCCATGTTAGCTGTTGCTTCTTCCGCCGAATTATAGAGACACGTTTCATCGCCGTAGAAGACCCTTAACTTCGCAGGAAATGGTGTCTGAAAGCGCAATTTCTTCTCTCTTAACACCTTTTTCGCGTCATTGTATTCCCTGCGCTTTTTAAGGACCTCCGGGGCGTAATCGTGTTCCACGTAGACTTTTCTCTCCTGGTGGATAAATCCTTTTTTCTGCCAGGCCAGTCTTACAACCTCTTGTTTTATTTTGAAATTGGAAAATCTTACCAACACCGAACGTGGGGGCGCTTCCGCCGCCGGCCTAGCGGCTAATGAACGATGTGCCTTTTCTATCTTCAAGTCGGTGGTTTGTGGAATATCCAATTTCTCTCTTAGTAAGGATTCCACGCATTCTGCCATTGAGTTAAAACCATTTTCGGTTCCTTCTATCAGACCATGAATTCTTATGTTGTCTCTTCTTTGTTTTCCTTCTTGGTCGGTTAGCTTAGCCTCTATAGCTGCTTGTCTTTTGCGTCGGTCTAGCACAGAATCTTCGAGCACTTTTATTCGATCCTCTGTTTCCAAGATTCGGTTCTCGGCCTGGTCCACTCTGCTGTTTGTCCTTTTCAATTCTTCTCTGAATTCCCGAAATTCGGCCGTAACATCTCGGCGAAATCGTCGTAGCTCCTCAAATAGTGATTTCAGGCTAACCCTTTTGTTAGCTATCACCAGTTCCTCGTCTTCTGAACGGAGATCTTCCAGTTCAGATTCTCCGGCCGATACGTGTCCTGGCCTGGAGAATTTCAGTTTCTTCTGTTTTCCTTTAGACATGATGATTTTGTCTTTTGATTTTCACTCCTCCAAAAATCCGTTAAGTTTGATTTTCAAGGTGTTATCCTGGATTGGGTCTGAGAGCTTCAGTGTTAAGCTGCAGTCGCCATGGCGTCCAGACCGGAAGTCCATGAGTTTGTTTTTTAAAATAATTCAGTCGAACCAAAATTCAAAAGCATCGTCTGATTTTCATTGGTTAATTTTCATAGAATTTTTATTTATTACCACTTTTGTCAGATTCAAATTATTTCTGTGACCATTGTGGGTCTTTCTTTCATTAACAGAGGGGTACCAACAATTTTGTCCACGTCTGTAGAGCTCACACAGAGCTACCATGTTTTGCAGGTGGGTAGAGGTGGTGATGAGTAAATGCAAAAATATAGAAAAAGTGTTGCACACCGAGACTCAAGCATAGGGCTGTCACGGTAGAAGAATTTCCCCTGCAGTGACGGTGGATAGCTCAACACTGCGATATACGGTATTACTGCAAATGTTTTTAGGACCCTGTGGTCTCATAATTTAAACAGGGTTCATAACTTATATGGCAAACAATGGAAGCTGTGAGAAACTTGCTGCAGCTCCCCTGTCAACTTTATGTGTGTGTGAACAATTGTGCAGAGCTCCGGTCTTTCTAGGCATGAACTGCTGATTCTGTTAAAAAAAAAAAAAAAAAAAGATCATTTTCATAAAGCAGTGGCGGGAACGCCAGTATTTCAACTATGGCTTGTGTGGACTGGAGACTGCAGTGATATTCAGCTTATTTAAACAGGACAGCCTCCGTACAGGACCCTGTGTGGCTCTTGTCTCCGTGATTTTTGGATTTTTGCCACTGTCCGAAAAATCACGTTCAAACAAGCAATGCTCTATGCAGTAGTTGTTTGGCTCTTGGACCTCAGTTGTCAGGATCATAAACACTCCGCTCAGAAGGAAATAACACACTTTGTGCCCTTTCAGTGCTCACTGTCACGGCTGTATTTAGCAAGGAGTCCAAACACTTCCACCACTAACTGCCTGCTGGAGTCTGTCTGGAGAGAGAGTGCCCCACACGGTGCTGCCGCTGCCAGCACCCAGTGCTATGGAAGCTTCCACAGTACCGGGTGCTGCCACTATCAGTACCGGGTGCAAACAGGCTGTTGGCAATAAAAATACACTTAAATTTTAACAATTTATTTAATAATCAATAGGGGCACATAAATGAACAACGAGATTTAGCCACACACACAAAAAAGTAAACACTGCGGTTGTTGCGTCCTCCGCGGTAGGCTTGTCCACACCGTGGTATTACATAATTGCGGTTATCACGACAGCCCTACTCATGCATTTATTTTCTATCTGCACACCACTTTTGCACACCACTGTTTCACTACCTCTACCTACTGGCATCTTACCTTCATTACAAGTGGATCAAGGTATTCATTCAGGTCTTTGTGACTGAGCCCCTAAATCCAATAATGTCATAAGCAGTGATAATTTCACTGACAAACAATTTTTGTCATAGTCTTTTGTAGCATCATCGTTTCCTCAAACCAAGACAGAAGATCACTTCTCTCCATTTTACAGGAACTTCACTTTATTCCTTCTACAGGAATACCACTTTTCTGCATTCTACAGGAATATCACTGGCTTTCATATCGACTCATCCAGGCCTCATCCAGGCCAGACCCAAAGATGTTTTCCCAGGACCCCAATGTAAACAGTTGCCTCTTGCAGAGATTGTAAGGATCAGAATTTGCTTTTAAAGGCTCAAAGGAACATAAAACTCGGGAGACCAGACCTCCAACGTGAACACTGCATTTGGATAACATCCTCCATTACAGGAAACCAACGCTCTTAAAAGGGTCATAAACGGCTTAATCAGACGGGTTTATAACCTTGATGGCTCCCAGATTATCTCTTCCAGATACCATGGACCTAAAAGAAATCATCTACAGCTCAACAGTACCTCCTAGCGGATACCTACGAAATGTGTTTCAGTATATGGGATGACTTTTTAATTTGTTCTAAACATTAAGTTTCTTTCAGCTTATCCTCTTCTCCCCTGGATCCTAAGGACACTGAAAATCATCCCTTTTTTATCACTAACCATAGTTTGCTGTACTACCTTAAGCTTTGATCTAAATATGAATGCATGTATTATAATTATGTATAAGAAATGTTATGTTCATGAGTGTTATTCAAACAAATGTAATATTAGAGTAATGGTATAAATGCATGATCACCAAATATTAGCCAAGTCATTTAATTTAGCTGGATTTTATATTGAGCACCTAATTTCATAAGAACTGACTGTTGATTTTTCTCTGCAATTTCATGGGATGGTGTCTTCGTTTGATTGGCTGCTCTCAAACAAAGAAATGTTCTCACATTGGATGACAGCCATTTCAAACTGCTTTTGATAAAGTCGATTGGTCAGTCTTGCGATCGACATCACCAGTTTATGACCAGGCGGGGTCATTTAAAAAGTAGTTGAAGCTGCTCTGCAGTTAGAAGAAGATTAAAACCCCCCCCACACAGATTCAGAATTAGAGAACAAGATGTAAGATTAAGAGTGGGAATAAGGCAGATTAAGTTAAGAAAGAAAGAAGTAAAAAGTTAAGAACACAGAAAATGCAGACAAGAAAGAGACAGAATGAGATTAGATAAGTCTGGGAAGATTTTGTTCCACCGTTTCAAGGTCCTGTGTAGTTTTATTCTATCTAAATTGTTCTTTGTGAAGTTTGTCAAATCCTGTGTTAGTTTTTCTGGTTACTGAGAAGAAATCACCTTTTTCTTTAGAGCTCGCTTTATCCGAGAATCAGATTCTCAAACTTTTTCTTTCACCTCAGAAGCCGTTCTTATCCTAGTAAATGTTTTACTCATTTTTTTTTTGACTTTTCACGCCGTTAAAGTGGACCTTTAATTTTCCTAATTTAAAGTGAACAGAGACTGTGTTTTTGGACTGTCTTTCCGGCCTCATACCCGCCTGACTGAGAAGATTTTCCTTCAGTTTTTTTGGTCTATCCCGCTCCTAGAGACTTCACCGATTCGGCCGGGCTTGTTCCAAGGATTTTCACGGTGCTCTGAGACAAACCATCCACGGCTGCCACTGTCTTCTTGAAGGGCCCCCAGCCGAGTTATCACTTCCACGGCTGTGAGGAAGTATAACAGCAGCCGCTTCCTCCGACGTCCTAACTCCCAACTCGGCCGGTATCGACCCGCTGAAACGTGGACCTACAGCTGTTTTGTAAGTGAAACTCCTACTTCTCCTATCTGCTGGGTTTAAAACGTGATGTCCGAACAATTAAATTACAGTTGAATATAGCCAGTATTTCAGGGCTCAATTAGTCTCTTAGCCACAGGATAAAGCTATAAACTGAAGGAAGACTCTTAGTCATTTTTAAGTAACTGCCCTTAATTTTTGTAGATTAATTCAGAAGTCATTTTTAGATAATTAGCTTATGAATTTTCCCCATAAAATTGCGTTGTTTTGTTAGACATTTCAGCCTTCATTTACCGTTGAAACATAAGTCTGGTTCCTCCTTGGTTCTACAGAGGTGTAACGCTGGATTTTACGTTCAGGAATCCAATAACAGTGGATGTGATATCGTACGCTGTTATCATTTGAATCTGTTTATCCATCATTTGAATGCCATGCCATGTAACCTGAATGAGTTTAATAAAAGGGTGAATGAGAGAAGTTGAAGTGTTTTCCTTTCGCATATACTGTATATGTTTCCTAATCACAGCAGGAAAAGACCTCACTGAAAGTTTGAGACTGATTCATTAAGTAATTGAAGGTACAAAATTAATTAAAATTAAAGTTAATATTATTGTCCATTGTGACTGGTGCCCCCTTTTACGAGTGCTTTTATTTAATTTAGTGGGTGTAGAAGTGACGGTTTAACTCCGCCCCCTTTCACACCCACTATTAAATAAAATAAATAATTCCTGTACCTTATGACAATATTTTATTATATAATCCTCCTACACTTTGTAAATGACAGGCCCCAGACTGTCAGGATGGGTAACAGGAGCTCAGCCACCATCATCACGAACACAGGTGTCCCACAGGGTTGTGTTCTCAGCCCCATCCTCTACAGCGTCTTCGCCCATGACTGTGTTGCCTCCCACAAGGACAATATCATCTTAAAGTTTGCGGACAACACAGCAGTGATAGGATGCATCACTGGTGAAGACGAAACATCCTACAGGAGGGAGGTGGCCAGCCTGGTGTCATGGTGTGAGGACAACAACCTCACCCTCAACCCGGACAAGACAAAGGAGATGATAGTGGACATGAGGAAGAGGAGGAGGAGACCCCATTGGCCGCTGTTCATCCGGGAGCTTGAGGTGGAGAGGGTGAGTAGGTTTAAATACCCGGGCATCCACATCAGCAAGGACCTTACATGGACACACAACACCACAGAGCTGGTTAAGGGAGCTCAACAGTGGCTGTACTTTCTGAGGAGGCTGAAGAAGTTTGGCATGACCCCCAGGATCCTCAACAACTTCTACAGCTGCATCATCGAGAGCATCCTGATCAACTGCATCACTGCATGGTACGGCAGCACTAATGCCCTGGACAGCAAATGCCTGCTGAGAGTGGTGAAGACAGCGGAGGAGATCATCAGGACTCCACACCTCTTTCTGTAGAGCATCTACCACCACAGAGTCCAAAGGAGAGCTGACGCCATCCTCCGGGACCCCACCCACTCCCAGCACAGAATGGTCACAATTCTATCCTCAGGCCGGAGGTACAGAAGTGTGAAATGCAGGACAACCAGACTGAAAAAACTCCTTCTTTCCCACTGCCATCAGACTCCTGAACAAATAACAAACTCCCAAAACTCTGCAACACAGCTTTGCAAATAGGAACTCACACACCAGTTGCTAAATTTGCACATTGCTCATTTGTACAGAGTACATAGTCTCACTCCGTCTGATGTCCATATCAACTCTGCTGCTAATTATCATGTACAGTCTACTGGTATTATCATTACAGAGAAATTTGCACACTGGGTGCTAATTTGTAATTTGTATACTGCTCATTTGCACACTGCTCATTTGCACACTGTACATAGGCTTATGCCATCTCAGGTTCATATCATCTCTGATATCAATATACCACTGTCCACTATAGTCACCCAGGGAATTTCAGATTTCATTCTTCTTGCTTCCTCTAGTTATTCTATGGTTTGGTTCTGTGTTATTACCTCATTAGTATTGTTGTGTACCTATTATCTTAGCATTCGTTCAGAGAGCAGAGTAAGAATTTCATTGCTCAGGAAATGTTCCATTTCGTAACTGTGCACATGATAAAGTCTTTGAATCTTGAATTTTTTCTAGCAAAAACGAGACATTAACTAAATAAAAAGTGATTCATGAAGATAAAATTCTGACTAACTGTATTTACACTTTTTGTCAATGAATAAAAACAAAATGAAAATATTCCAGAAACGAGATCTAATCAGAATGATTTGAAATAAGATCAATTTTTTTAAACGTAGATTAGGGGTGGGGGGTTCCGACCTGCGATGGAGACCATCCATGGTTTCTCCTATACCGGGCCCACAGCAGAGCCCACCTGCATTCACGGCAGGTTCATTTTGCAGCCGGTCTCTAGAGGAGGAGTGCGATGGCGAAAAGGGAAAGCTCCATGGAGCAACATGCATGCCAGCAGCGGACTCCTGCAGCAGACTCCGACTCCTACTCTCAGCCGCACACAGTTGTACAAATGTGTGTTTTCTCACTTTGATTAGTTATATATTGCTGTGAAGAACAAATGAAGCTTCTTCTGAGGTGAACTAAACTCTCTAAATATGTAGGCTATTTTTACGGTCTAGTCCAGGGGTGTCAAACATATGGCCTATGGGCCAAAACTGGCCCGTTAGTTTGTGTGGTGTGGTGAGTCTGTTCGCATGATTAGGATTGATTCAGATTGTTGACTGATGTGGAAATGTTTGTAAATTTAAAATAATTTCTAGATCTTGACAAGTTGTTTTTATCATGAAATGAAATACTGTATTTTTCAGTTCCAGATGCTAGTGTGTTAATGTTTGTGCCTTTGTAGCTCCACCTTGATGTGTAAATTGTAATGCACATATTGACCAATTAGCAGTATGGTCATATTTTGGACATATTGCCCACGGCATCCTGATTAGATGTCCAAATCACCTCATCTGGCTCCTTTCAATGTCGAGTAGCAGGAACTCTACTGTGAGCATCTCCCAAATAACTGAGCTCCTCACCCTATGTCTTAGGGTGAGTCCAGCCACCCGACAGAGAAAGTTCAGGGTCAGGTGGCAGTCGAAGGCAGAGACTTTGTTGACCCTCACCCTGGCTTCCTAAACTGGCTTTTGTCCAAATAAATAATTCAAAATTCAATTTAAAATTGATTTGTTGCCTGGTCTAAATGCTGTGACACTCCCAACTCCATTTGCAGGTGAAACAGTGGTGTTACAGGATGTCAGGACCAGGCCTAACTGTAAATCCAATACAGATCTCTGTAATGCCATACTTTGGCACCTTTTGTATAACGTCATAGCTTTTGTTTCTAAACACTCCTATTACAGGTAATTTTTGCACATTTTAAAGTAGAAAATCTACAGATAGCTCCTTTAAGAATTGTAAAAAATGCTTATTCCTCTGAGCCTTTCATTCTGTTCTGCAGATGTTGACCCTTGACCCAGCTGCCAACATGCGGCAATCCGATCGCACTTCTGGCTTTACTTCTCCCTCTCACTTCAGCAGCCCCTCCTTTGCCACTCAGCCCCGCCGCTGCCCTAGAGTTGGGACCCCCATTACCCCTGACAGCATAGTGAACTGCAGCCCCAACCCTGGAGATACCGACTGTATATCAGACACATCCAGTGCTTCGGCTCCCTCCAAGAAGCTGAGCTTTTGGGAAAACTCACCCCAGGCAGTTCTAACTACCTCCCAAGAAAAGACACAGGCTTCTTGCACAGCCAACCGGCAGTGCAAAGGCAGTGCCCCTTTAGCCAGTGAAGAAGAGGGTAGTCATACCCACACCAGCACCCTGAAGCCTTGTTCACCCTCTTGTGCTACCCTGCAGCCTATGGCCAGTCCACACATGGAAAAAACGTCATCACTGGAGGATCCAGTTGTCCTTTCTCTGTGAGTATGTAACCTATTGTGTTTATGCAGTGTAGGATTTTCACTTTTCCAGGAAAAATTCTAAAAAAATGATTGTTTCAGCTTCTCAAATATGAAAATTAACCACCTTTCTTGTTTTTACATTTTAAGTTGAATATTTTTTATTTTATTATTTGTTTTGTACTGTTTGCTTGACAAACCAAGACATCTGATGAGGTCACCTGGAGCTCTGGGATATTGTGATGGACATCATTGACTGGTTTTAAAATATTTTACCAAACAAGTGATTAGTCAACTAATAGGCCTGTAACTATAACGGCTAACATGATTAATTAATCGTATGATAAGAAAAAACAACCACAGTAAGTTTTCTGGCCACAAGAAGTCACTGTTTGTGTGTGTGTTTTTTGTTTTTACATAATCTACTATCATTTTCAGGTGACCGTGGATGCTTCTGCTCCTCTGCATGCTCCCCATGCCAGGCGGAGCTGAGCTCATGCTCACATAGCAAGTACAGCCAGAAAAAAAAAAATGAAGCGGTGAGCTGGGGTCCACCCACATTCCAAAGTTTGTCCTCATCAGTGTGACCGCTTTGTACAGTGAAGCCCTCATTTTTTCTCCGATTGGAGAGGTCGGCTTCAACTGTCTCGGTTACTCATGAAACATCCATAGTTATTTTACATTTGTATGATTGGTAGGGATGACCTGATCCAGTCCGCTGTATTGGTATCGGGTTCGATCCAGGCAAAATGGCCGGATCAGTATCAGTAAGGAATAAAAGTAATTTACCAATCCGATACATTAATAATAACTAGAGCGCATACCTCCGCCAAGGCTCATTCCGTTTCTCATGGAGCACCTCCAAAATGTAATGGGATTGTGTGTAGTCCAATAGCCACTTGTGGTGAAAATTGCATCAAAGTCTGTCCATCAGTTTTGGAGTATTGTTGCTAACACACTGTGAGAAGATAAGAGCCTTGGCTGAGGTATGCATTCTCAGATCATCACCAAAATATAATGGGTTCCTGTCTAGCCCAAGAAGCACCTCAGGTGAAAATTTCATCCAAATCCATCCAGTAGATTTTGTGTAATCCTGCTGCACAAATACAAAGCCCTTGGTGGAGGTATGCAGTCTCAGATCATCACCAAAATGTAATCATCTGTTCCCCGTTCCATTACACACCTTTCCTGAAAATTTCATCAAAATCTGTTCATAACTTTTTGAGTTATGTTGGTAACAGACAGACAGACAGACAAACCCCAGTAAAAACATTACCTCCTTGCCGGAGGTAATAACATGAAGGCGCAATCCTGTTCTCAGCTGCGCTGCGCATGGCTTCTGTAAACAGAGGCAGGGAGTCACATCACTGGAGCTTGTCTGTGGGACTCGCCTCAGTATGTTGCTGTGTGGTGCTAGCATTTACCACCACCAACTTAATAAAACACTTGCAAAAGTGTCACGGCAGCTAGGAAGTATGCTGAATTCTGTCAAGAACCGAGCAGGACCAAGTGTGTCGTGCAGCAGCAGCCGCTGTTTCACTGCTGGAATACGTTAAAAGTGAAACTAAAAGAATGAAACTGAAAGTAAAAACTAGAGGAGCAGGAATGAAGACATAACATGGACTTCCCTTTAGATGGACAGTTACAACTGATGAGAGGTAGGTGACAGAAACATAAATAGCAAATTATAACCGGTGATTGGAACCAGGACTATACAAGGACTAACAAGACTACATGAAATGAAGCCCCTAAGGCAGTTCTCTGTTGTGCTCAACATCGTTCTGGCAGCTCCTGCGACGGCGCTGGTGCCAAACTATAGCAGCCCTGCTGTTCCTTTGGATTCATCAGTGACGTGGAGAGGGGGGACATGCTGCATGGGTAACATCTTGTCCTCCATATTTTCCTGCCCAGGCTTGAATCCTACCAACGCCCAACGCTAGAAGGTAGAACACCGGTGTGCATCGGCCTGTTCAGCCACAGACGGTGCTGTTCCAGCAGAGTAGACGTTTAGGATTCTCTTCCATGGTCATCATAGACCGACGGTGGCCGACGATGAAATGAAACAGGGATGACTTCAAAATAAGAGCAAACCTGAAAACTATGGACAGAGAACAAACTACGAAATAAACTGAGCACCAGCAGAGTACTGATGATGATGATGATGATGATAATGGATGACAAAAATACAACTTAAAGGGTCAGTTCCTTTATTTTCAGATCTACAGCATTTTTTACTTCATGCACAGTGGCACTTTGAATTTCACTGAATGTTTACTTAAATACTCAGCTTTAAAGTTTTGCAATAAACTTGCACTTACAACTTCAGAATGGATGTTTCCATAGTGCTGACCAGTGAAATGCTGCCAGTGTTGCAAAGTTTAAAATTAAAAAAAGCAGCAGCATTGCTAAACTGATTAAAATTTGTAATATATGCTTTAACTTTTAAATTTATGTTTTTACATGTATGCAAAATGCAACCAGTCATTACCAAAGTATGTTCTGTACTGTTGTTTTAAATAAGAGAGATGGTATCGGGTTTGGATTGGTATCTGCCGATACTCAAAGTCACAGTATCGGTATCAGTCTTGAAAAGGTGGTATCGGCTCATCCCCAATGATCAGTGCAACCGTTTTTTTTTTTACTGTCAGTCATTTTATAACATAATGCCTGTATTAGAGAGTGCTACTGGAAAAAAAAACAACTCAAAATAGACGGTAAGGTCCATGAAGTTGAAGTTTTCACTATGTAGTTCTCTACTGTGCCGTCTCTGAGACAGCGCTTACTGTAAACAAATGGTGCTTACGATGACATAAAGCCAAATGTCTGTCATCTGTAGCAACATATAAACAGTAGGGGCCAAAATAAAAAAAAATTCTTTTCTTTGTTGTATTTATGCTTTATATAGTTAGGTTATTTTAAATATTTTTTCCACATTTCTATTCCAGTGTTTAATATTGTTCATAAATAAAGGTTCAAAGCTCTTTGAAAATTTGTACATAGACTGTTGTCATTACATCAGTATATCCGGGGCATAAAACTGACTTCATGACATCAACGATATCGTTTATCATGATAATTTTGGGGAAAATTTATCGTCCATCAAAATTTGTTATTGTTACAGGCCTATCGACAAATCAAAAAAAAATTGGCAGATTAGTCGGGAGCAAAAATAATCCTTCATTGCAGCCCTAATTGATATATATTATTGTAAAAGCAGTGTAACTGTTAACTGTAATATAATTTTATACAAGTACACACATTATTACAAATATTGTAAGAAACATTTTTGACTCTTCTGGGGATTTTCCTCTACGTCAAGAAATGGGAAACTGTGGAGAAAGGACACAAGCGAGGCAACGAGATGGACAACACAAGAACTGTATTGTTTCTCCAACATAAATTGCAGCAAAAAAAATCCCGGGTCTCTGTGCATTCCTCTTTTATATCTTTAATACCATGCATCGAGACCCGGAACTTCCAACCATCATATATTGCATTTAGAACAAATCCTGTGTGGCACATTAACCTGACACAACACCTGCGCTGCTCTCACACCCTTCTTCTTCCAGCGGCTCCGGCATTTACTCCTGTCCCCGGGGTGGGGGGGGGGCACATAGTCCTTACTGTCCCGTCTGAGACCCCTCGGTAACACCACCTCTTTTGGTCCATTGTTCTTCCCTTCCCCATTTGCCTTCTTCTCTGGGTGGAGAAGTCCCACACCATGCCCCCACACAGCCCCCCCGCCGAACACCCAGAAAGGGCACTAACCCCCCCATCCTTTGGGCTTGAGCCGGCACCCATAGCAGCTGTAGCGGGGGGGTCGCCGATCCAGTTGAACCGCCCTGCTGGCGGGGTGTACAGGAGGGCATGCCAGTCTGTGGAGGGAAACAGGGAGAGGGAGAAAACAGGGAGAAAACACATTAGCTTTGCGAGCGCAGGTCCCTGCCGAGGGAACACTAACTTGTGGAGCCACCAATGGTGGGCATCCGTGCTGGGGAGCTTGGGCCAACACCACCTGCTTGTCTGCCAACACAAAAGCGGGCTTCAGCCTGTTGATGCAGACGGTCTCCCTACGCCCCACCAAGTCTAACACAAAATGCTTCGCCCCAGGTTCCAACACCATGAACAGTCCGTCGTACGGTGGGCGCAGTGGGGTCCAGTGGACATCGTGCCTGACAAAAACAAAACTGGCGTTCTGCAAGCTTTTTGGGATGAAGGTGTGGGGAAAACAATGGTGGGCCAGGCCCAGTACGTTAAAAACCTCTGTACTGTGCAAAAATTGCACGGGCGGATCAGCCTCGTGTGTGGGGTTTTCCAGTCAAAACTCTCCGGGGATCCGCAGCGGCTAAAAAAAATGAGTTTTGCAGAGGAGGCTGCCAAATCCTCCTTAGGTGTGGAGCACAACCCCAAAAGAACCCAGGACAGGCAGTCAACCCAGTTTGCATCTGTAAGCAAAACTCTGAGTGCTGCTTTAAGTGACCTATGAAAACGCTCGCATAACCCATTAGCCTGGGGGTTGTATGCGATAGTGCGGTGAATTTTGACCCCCAGGCTCTGGGCCATTGCAGCCCAGAGCTCCAGAACGAATTATGGACCCCTGTCGGAAGTGATGTCCGACGGGGATCCGAACCGTCCAACCCAAGCCGACAAAAAAGCATGAGCCACTTCTGCTGACGTGGTAGAAGCCAGTGGGACCACTTCAGGTCAGCGCGTGGTGCAGTCCACGATTGTTAAGAGGTGCGTGAAACCTTGCGACGGCGGGAGGGGTCCCACCAAATCCACGTGGATGTGGTCGAACCTCCTGGCTGGGATTTGGAATGGCTCAAGGGGGGCTCTGGTGTGCTTGTGCACTTTGGCCCACTGGCACGCGACGCAAGCTGCAGCCCACTCTTTCATGTCCTTGCGCAAGTGCGGCCAGACGACTTTTGCCCTCACTTGCTTCACCGAAGCATACACTCCCAGATGCGAAAGGGAGTGGACTGACTCAAAAACGCGACTGTGCCAAGAGCTCGGAACCACTTGGCATGGGCAGCCGGTGGAGACGTTGCATTGCAAGGGAGGGCACCCTTCTTGCACCACCCTGCTCTCCAGCCTTAACCCCGTTGGCTCAGACTGGAGCACGCAAATATCCGCGTTCCCAGCTTGCTCCATGGCCATCGCAGGGAACTCTATTCCCATGTAGACCGGGGAGACTAACTCGCACGACAGGCTATCGGCCACGACGTTGAGCTTAGCGGCGACGTGTTGAATGTCAGTAGTAAACTCCGAAATCACGGCCAAATGTTGTTGCTGCCGGACCAACCACGGTTCCGAGACCTTGGACGTCGCAGATGTCAGCGGCTTATGGTCCACGAACACGGTGAACTCATACCCCTCTAGCCAAAACTGGAAATGGTGCATCGCCAGGTGGAGAGCCAGCAGTTCTCTATTGAAAGTGCTGTATTTGCGTTCATTGTCACGCAAAATTTGGCTGAAAAATGCGAGTGGCTGCCATGAACCTGAGACGTACTGCTCCACCACTGCCCCTATGGCAACATCAGATGCATCCATAGTGAGCGCTATTCGTGCAGACGGATCCGAGTGGGCTAGCAACGCTGCATCCGCCAGCGCCGTTTTGGCGTTTGAAAAAGCCTGGACTCGCTTGGGAGTCCAGTCGATGGTTTCCGTGGGCTTCTTTTTTTTTTTTTTTTTTTTTTTTTTTTACTTTTTCCTTATAACAGTTTATATTTTTTTTTTTTTATTTAAGTTTTTGTAAAGGGTATACAGGTCGTTACAGCAATGCAGTGTTTACATTTTCATCACATGTTCCCTTATTTCCTGATATCTGACAACATTGGAAGATTAATTCTTACAACACCCCTTATTTTTTTTTTTTTAAAGTGAAAGAAAAAGTGAAAAGAGAAAAAAAAACAAACAAAAAACAAATAAAAAAAACAAACAAACCAGTAAAAAACAAACAAAAAGAAAAAGTAAGTAAATAAAGATAAAAGAGCATCTGAGTAGCTTTGGAACAAAGAGAGGAACCATTATTGAAATGGTATTTGTCAAAGATTAGATCTAATGGAAGACACATATGCGGTCCAGGGTTGCCAAAAGTTCATGAACCCATCCATGTCCTGTCTCAGTGCGAATGTCAACTTTTCCATCGAGTAAATGTCTTGGATCACGTTAGTCCAATCTTCAGGTGTAGGACAGTCCTTCAACATCCATTTTTTAGTTAGAGCTTTTTTGCTTGCCAATATTAAAACATTGAATAAGTATTTTTCTCCTCGTCTTTCCAGTGAGTCCGGTAGTAAACCCAAATACAAAGTTACAAAAGAAAAGGGAACTGTAATTTTGAATATTTTCCCCAATATTGTCTGTACATTGGTCCAATATTGGTGGATAACTGGGCATGACCAAAACACATGAAAATGATTTGCAGTCTTTTCACCACACAAGCGCCAACAGTTCAATCCCTTATGGGTAAATTTGTTTTGTGCAGGTGTTCTGAAAAATCTTGCCAAGTTTTTCCATCCAAATTCTCTCCACTGCAGGGATGAGGTACTTTTCCATTGCTGTTTATTTAGCTTTTCCCATATTTCCAGATGTAAAGTGAAATTCCACTCTTTTTCCCATCTCTCTTTTATATAAGATGTGTTGTCTCCTTTTAAGTCTTGAAGACCTTGGTATATTTTAGAAATGTATCTGATCCCTGGGATCCCTTTATATGCCATTAAGAAGACCTTCAGAACACCTGACTGGGCCCTTTCCAAAACCTCCTTTTTAAGTATATTGTTTATGTGGTGTCTAAGCTGGAAGAACCTGTAAAGGTCTTGATTTATTAGGCCTTGTTTTTTCAAATCTTCAAAACTTCTTAAGATTTGCCCTTTAAAAAAATCGTAATATTTTATCAGCCCCTTCTCCTTCCACTTTTTAAATCTGGTGTCTGTTTTATTAGGAGTAAAGTCCTGATCATAGGCGATCCATTGCAGAAGTCGATAGGGCTCTTTAGTTTGATTCTCTCTGACTATCTTAAACCCAATTTTTAGCGGGGTCTCTATCCACGGGTTAGTGTTATTCAGAAGCTTAGGTAAGACATTGTTCCCTATTATCGCCTGTAGGGGGATGTCACTTGTTATTTGGCATTCGATCTCCTTCCATTGTGCAGAGTAGACTGGGTTACATATCTCTACTAAAGTTTTAATTTGTGCGGCTTTAAAGTAGTCCCTGATATTTGGCAGCGCGAGCCCACCTTTGTCTTTGTTTAGCTGTAGGGTTCTATATCTGATTCTAGGTCTCTTGCCCTGCCATATGAATCTTGAGATCCTTCTGTCCAGCTCCTGCCATGTTTTATTGGGAGGTTCTACCGGTATTGTTTGGAAAAGGTATAGAAGACGTGGAAGTATATTCATTTTGACTGCTTCAATTCTTTGTGCAATACCCAAGAATGGTATCATATTCCATCTTGCTAGGTCAGATTTTATTTTTGTCACCAGTGGATCATAGTTTAGTGATATAATTTTGTTGAGTTGTTTCGGGATATTGACCCCCAGATATTTCATAGATTCCGACTCCCAGTTAGTTTTGAGTTTGCTTAGTGAATAATGATTTGGGTCATAGTTGAATGTTAAAACTTGGGTTTTATGCATATTTAATTTGTACCCCGATAAATCTCCATACTCTGAAAAAACTGAGGTTAGTTCTGGTAAAGAAGTGTCCGGCTGCCCTAGGTATATTAAAATGTCATCAGCAAAGAGTGCTATTTTATGTTCCTTCTGACCAAGTGTAATACCTTGAATTTTTTGGTTTTGTCTTATCCATTGGCTCAGAGGTTCTATGAAGATTGCAAAGAGCAGTGGAGACAGGGGGCAGCCCTGACGACATCCTCTTTCCAGTTCAAAAGATGATGATAAATTACCGTTAATCCTTATTTTAGCTGTTGGTTTTTTATATAATGCCTGTATAGTTCTAATGAAGTTGTTATGAAAATTGAAACTGGATAAGATTCTGTATAGAAAAGACCAGTCAACCGAATCGAATGCTTTTTCAGCATCTAATCCTAATATGACTGCATTTAAGTTATATTTTTTTATATGATGAATTATGTGTAAAGTGCGTCGAATGCTGTCTTGTGTCTGTCTTTGTCTTATAAAACCTGTTTGGTCTAAATGAATTAGGTCTGTCAGTATATTCTCTAACCTTTTGGCAAGGATAATGGTAAAAAGCTTATAGTCCTGATTTAGTACACTGATTGGTCTGTAGTTGGAGCACTCTAGTTTATCCTTTTCAGGTTTAGGTATAACTGCAATGACCCCTTCTCTCCAGGAGGGGGGGATTTCCCCTGTGTGGAGGACATAATTAAATGTTTTCAGGAGGAGAGGAGATAGTTGCTGTTTAAAGGTTTTGTACCACTCTGCTGTATAGCCATCAGCTCCTGGGGATTTGTTAGCTTTAAGTTTCATAATTGCTTTTTCCAATTCTTTAGGATGTATTTCTGACAGTAGTGTTTTATTTTGTGACTCCGTAAGTTGGGGAAGGTTTAATGTGTTTAGGAATGCCTCGGATGCATTTTTATGTTTTTTGTGGGAGTATAAGTTCTTATAGTAATTCTCGAAGTTTTTAAGAATATCCTGAATTCTGAATTTTATTTCCTTTGATACTGGGTCTCTGATTTTGTAGATTGCTCTTTCTGTTTGATGTTTCCTCAATTTATAGGCTAGCAATTTTGCCGATTTACTGCCTGCTTCATAGTATTTTTGTTTCAGAAATGTAAGTTTCTTCTGGATTTCTATTGTGTAGATCTCATTTATTTGGTTTTTAATTTCCTTAATCTTGAGCGAGTCAGTAGAATGAGTGTTGCCTTTGTGTTCTTTTTCTAGGTTCCTAAGTTCTGACTCTAATGTGGATAGTTTTTCTTGTCTTAGTTTCTTTTGGGTTGCCAGTTTTGCAATAATCTTTCCTCTTATTACAGCTTTACATGCATCCCACAGTATTAAAGGGGATACTTCTCCATTATCGTTATCTTCCAAATATCTGAGAATATCTGACTCCAATTCATCTTTCAATGGTCCTTTCAGGACATTTGAATTTAACCTCCAAGAAAATGTATTATTTGTGTATTTTTGGATATTTAAGTCCATGTAGATCGGACTGTGGTCGGAGAGATCCATCAGTCCTATTTTACATGTTTTTACTCTACCAATGTCTCTATTAAACATAAAAAAATAGTCAATCCTTGAGTAAGATGAATGTGGAGTTGAGTAAAATGTATAGTCTTTTACACTGGGGTTGAGTTCCCTCCACACGTCACAGACTCCCAATTCTTTTAGTAGCATCCGAGTATTCCTGTTTTGGGTGTTATTTTGATGTGGGGAATTACCAGAAGCATCCCAGTATGGATTCAGTCTAAGATTGAAGTCCCCACCACATATCACTAAACCTTGAGCTTTAGTTATCATTAGGTCGAATACATTTTTATAAAATTTCCAGTTAGCCCCTGGGGGAGCATACACATTCAGCAGGGTGGTCGGAGAGATCCATCAGTCCTATTTTACATGTTTTTACTCTACCAATGTCTCTATTAAACATAAAAAAATAGTCAATCCTTGAGTAAGATGAATGTGGAGTTGAGTAAAATGTATAGTCTTTTACACTGGGGTTGAGTTCCCTCCACACGTCACAGACTCCCAATTCTTTTAGTAGCATCCGAGTATTCCTGTTTTGGGTGTTATTTTGATGTGGGGAATTACCAGAAGCATCCCAGTATGGATTCAGTCTAAGATTGAAGTCCCCACCACATATCACTAAACCTTGAGCTTTAGTTATCATTAGGTCGAATACATTTTTATAAAATTTCCAGTTAGCCCCTGGGGGAGCATACACATTCAGCAGGGTGATATCTTCTCCCTCTAGCCGCCCAGTTACCAAACTGTATCTCCCTTCTTTATCTTTGTGTTCTGATTTTTTTTCAAATGTAATTTTGGTTGATATCAATGTCGCTACTCCCCTCCTCCTCCCTGATTTATATGAAGATGAAGAGATCATTTTAAACCCTTGTCTACTGAGTTTATTGTGTTCCACGTCTGTTAGGTGGGTTTCTTGTAAAAGTATTATTCCTGCTTTGTCTTTTTTCATTTTGCCTAGAATCTTGGATCTTTTAACTGGATTCAGGATTCCTTTTACATTATATGAAATTATTTTGGTTACACCCTGTTTCTCCATTGTGTTGTTTTGTTTAGTATAACTGTGTGGTGGCCCTCTTTTGTGCTACTCAGAAACTGAAAGAACATTAAAAACAAGAAAAACATTAAGAACATAGTGTAAAAAACTTTAAAACAAAAAGCTGTCAAAAGAACTTCCTGAGCTGAGGTCTTTTTAAAGACCCTGTAAGAGCCTTGATGGAGTGAAGGCTCTGAGGGAAATTCCTCAAACTCTGTTACGTGTTGAGGGCCCTCTCTTACCACTGAAAGTTGTCCCATGCTTTTAACGTGAGTTTCAGAACCCAATCCAAACTTGTAATGATTTTTTTTTTTTTTTTCCTTTTATGCCTAAACCCTGTGAAATTGTGTGCACCCTCCCACCCCCATCACATCAAACATTCACGCAAAAACAGTATTTGTTAGTATGAGGAGAACATGTGGATTATTGTCACATTTCTATTTTAACAAGTTTTTTTTTTTTTTTTTTTTTTCATTACAAAGACTTATTTGTTTCAAATAATATGATTGTTCCATGAAATGTTTTACCACATGCTGAATATGCATCTCCTTTAATGTTTGTTACCTTGTATGAGGGGGGTTGGATGTGCGGATTGATTCAAGAGGAAAAAAAAAAAAAAAAGGTCGCTATTCCAACCTGAAAACGGATAGTTTATCCGCGACGCTCTGGTGCTGGGTTTCCCGCTGCTGGTCCGTGGATTTTGAGGGTCTTTGTGTTGTCCATGTTTGCGCTTTGATCTTCACACTCGGGTCTGCCGCGGGTTTAAATACCGTTACCGGGAGCCCTCTTTTCGCCATGTCAGCTGTTGCTTCTTCCGCCGAATTATAGAGACACGTTTCATCGCCGTAGAAGACCCTTAACTTCGCAGGAAATGGTGTCTGAAAGCGCAATTTCTTCTCTCTTAACACCTTTTTCGCGTCATTGTATTCCCTGCGCTTTTTAAGGACCTCCGGGGCGTAATCGTGTTCCACGTAGACTTTTCTCTCCTGGTGCATAAATCCTTTTTTCTGCCAGGCCAGTCTTACAACCTCTTGTTTTATTTTGAAATTGGAAAATCTTACCAACACCGAACGTGGGGGCGCTTCCGCCGCCGGCCTAGCGGCTAATGAACGATGTGCCTTTTCTATCTTCAAGTCGGTGGTTTGTGGAATATCCAATTTCTCTCTTAGTAAGGATTCCACGCATTCTGCCATTGAGTTAAAACCATTTTCGGTTCCTTCTATCAGACCATGAATTCTTATGTTATCTCTTCTTTGTTTTCCTTCTTGGTCGGTTAGCTTAGCCTCTATAGCTGCTTGTCTTTTGCGTAGGTCCAGCACAGAATCTTCGAGCACTTTTATTCGATCCTCTGTTTCCAAGATTCGGTTCTCGGCCTGGTCCACTCTGCTGTTTGTCCTTTTCAATTCTTCTCTGAATTCCCGAAATTCGGCCGTAACATCTCGGCGAAATCGTCGTAGTTCCTCAAATAGTGATTTCAGGCTAACCCTTTTGTTAGCTATCACCAGCTCCTCGTCTTCTGAACGGGGATCTTCCAGTTCAGATTCTCCGGCCGATACGTGTCCTGGCCTGGAGAATTTCAGTTTCTTCTGTTTTCCTTTAGACATGATGATTTTGTCTTTTGATTTTCACTCCTCCAAAAATCCGTTAAGTTTGATTTTCAAGGTGTTATCCTGGATTGAGTCTGAGAGCTTCAGTGTTAAGCTGCAGTCGCCATGGCGTCCAGACCGGAAGTCCGGGCTTCTTTTTTTTAAGCGCGGCATACAACGACTGCATCAGCTGAGCTGCCCGGGCAAGGAAATAGTTATAAAAATCAACCATTCCCAAAAACTCCTGTAGTGCTCTCACGGTCTGCGGACGTGGAAAGTCCGACACTGCGCACACCTTATCCGGTAACGGAATTGCGCCCTCCAGTGAAATGTGGTGGCACAAAAAATCAGTCACTGGCACAACGAACTGGCACTTCGCTGGGTTAACTATCAGCCCGTGCGCTTCCAACCTCTTGAAAACTGTCCTGAGATGGGCGATGTGCTCCTCCTCGGACGCGCTAGCTACCAGCATGTCATCTAAGTAGACAAAAATGAAGGACAAGTCATGAAGCACTGCGTCCATCATTCTCTGGAAAGTCTGCGCCACGCTTTTTAATCCGAACGACATGCGTAAGAACTCGAAAAGGCTGAAAGGAGTTATTACCGCTATTTTTGGAACATCTTCCGCGCGCACCGGGACCTGGTGGTAACCGTGGACCAGCTCCAATTTGGAAAAAACCCACGCCCCGGCCAGGTGCACGGAAAAATCCTGGATGTGTGGAATAAGATAGCGATTGTGTTCCATGGTGTTGTTCAAGCGCCGGAAATCGCTGCACGGTTGCCACAACCCGTTGGCTTTAGGCACCATGTGTAGCGGGGATGCCCACGGGCTGTTGGAGCGCCTGACGATGCCCAACTGCTTTAAGTTGGCAAACTCTTCACACGTGCTGGCCAATTTAACTGCGTCCAGGTGCCGAGGTCGCGCGAACACCAGCAGCCCTTTTGTAGTTATAAAATGTTCGACCCCGTGTTTCGTTCTCGTAGCCGAAAAGTCGGGACCGTGAGTGCTGGGAACTGTGTGAGTAACTGTTGGTACTTACCCCCTGGAGCTGTAACATTATCCAGTTTTGTCGACCCAGCTCCCCGAGCTGTACAGGGCAGTGAGGTGAAAGAGACTGCATCCACTAATCGCCTATTAGCAACATCAACTAACAACCCATAAGCACATAAAAAATCTGTACCTAAAATGGGGGCAGAACATGCAGTTACCACAAAGTTCCACTGAAAGTTGCGTCCGTGTAAGCATATTGTCAGTGTCCGCTCACCAAATGTCCTGATGGTGGATCCGTTGGTGGCCGTGAGCTCAGGACCACTGCCTCCTGCCACCCTGTCTGCATTGACCGGCACGATGAGGCTCTTCTGGGAGCTGGAGTCCACCAGAAACCGTCTCCCCGAACGTGTGTCCGGGACATAAAGCAGCTTGTTTCTGTCGCCAGCGGTCGCAGCTGCTACTGACTGCTGGCCGTGCTGTTTCCCGACTTCTTGAATTGGCATGGCGGCTGGCATCGCTGGGTGTTCGAACCGAAGTGGCAATAATAGAAACAGATCGCCCCGTTCCTGCATCTCCTGGCATCTGCTCCGGCTACCACCAATGGCTCCTCGACCTCGCTGGAGTCCCTCCTGGCCGCCAGTGCCACTGCATTCACGCTGAGAGTTCTGGTTGCTAAAATGATGCGATCCACTTCCTGTGCCAGTGCACGGTAGACTTTGGTCACCAGCAACAGCGAGTTGGCCAGAATCGCTCTCGCTGCAGTCGATAGGTTCCTGAGGAAAAGGTGGGCGAACAGGAAAGACTTGTCGTTCCTGCCCATCAGTGCCAACATGCTCTCCATGAGCTCCACGGATGATCTGTCCCCCAACTCCGAACATGTTAGGAGCCTCTCTGCCCTCTCACTGTTCAGGTTCAGGTTACTTTATTTGTACCCGTAGGTAGATTTGTTTTGCAGTCAGGTGACATCCTTTTAGACACATGTACAAAACACAATTACATTCAACATGAACACAAACACAGGCACACGTGAAGCTGACTATAAACACTGTAAAAGTACTCAAGGCTCCACCAATCAGGACATAAGACAAAGAGATAAGAGAAAAAATAGAGAAGGGTCATAGTAAAAAAGTTAAAAGCTAAATCAAAGAGATTAAAAACTCAATAAAAGTCTAAAACCCAATCAGAGATTTAAAACCCAAATGAAAAACCTACAAAAATAAATAAATATAAAATAAAATTCATAAATAGATTACTAAATTATGTGCGTTATATTGCTACATCTTGTTCAACTCTTTGACAGCAGCAGGAACAAAGCTGTTTTTGTAGCGCTGGGTTTTACATTTTGGGACAACAAACCTCCGTCTGGAGGGAAGAAGCTTAAAGTGGCAGTGCAAAGGGTGGGAGTTATCGTTTAAAATGGAGGTAGCAATTCTCTGTACCTGTCTGGTGTACAGGGATGTCAGGCTCAGCTGTGACTCACCAAGCAAACGACTGGACCATCTAACTACTTGGTCTAAGGATTTCCTCTGTTTCAGTTTTATCTGACCAAACCATGACACTAAAGAAAAGGATAAAACAGATTCAATATAAGCTCGATAAAACATTGTCATTATGGTTCGGTCAATATGAAAGTGTGCGAGTTTCCTTAAACAATGCAAATGTTGCTGACGCTTTTTGCACACCCTTTCACAGTTCTCTTCAAAGTTTAAATTACTATCAATGATCGTCCCAAGATATTTGTAAGATTGCACACATTCAGTGGTCTGGCCTTTTAGGAAAGTGACTTTGTGCCTGAGAGTTTTTCTCCTAAAGTCAATAATCATATCTTTAGTTTTTGTTGTATTCAGCTGCAGGTAGGAATCCTCACACCAGTGAACAAAATCATCAAGTACTGGGCCGTGGCCGCTCTCACCATGCTGAAGGAGACTGACAATAACTGAATCATCAGCATACTTTATAATGTGTCTGTTGTCATGTTTGCTGTGACACATGTTTGTGTACAGGATGAAGAGTAGTGATGACAACACACACCCCTGAGGAGAGCCAGTAGAAGAACCCTTTTGGTCAGACAATGTACCGTTGACCCTTACTCTCTGTGTCCTGTTGGTTAAAAAAATCCAGAATCCAACCCACTGGATTATTACTCAAATCAAATTGTTGTAGGAGCCTTTCAACTGAAATGGTTGGATTGTATTAAAAGCAGAAGAAAAGTCCACAAATAAAAGCCTGGCATGTGTCCCATTAAAATCCAGTTGTTTAAAAAGCATGTTAATCAGAGTGACAGTGGCATCCTCCACTCCTCTGTGAGGCCTATAGGCAAACTGCAAAGGATTCAGTGTATGCTCAGTCTGCTTTAGGACCTCAAATCTGACCAGTTTTTCAAAAATTTTCATTAAAATTGAAGTGAAGGCAACTGGTTTAAAATCATTTACTGTTTTAAGACAGCTGGATTTTGGAACAGGGGCAACCACAGCATTTTTCCAGACCTTAGGCACATGTTGTGTCTGTAAGGACTTATTAAAAATGCAGTGAAACACAGGACTCAGTTTATGTGCATAGGACTTTACCAAGCACCCACATACAGACGTGCACAAAATTGTTGATACCCCTCTGTTAATGAAAGAAAAATCCACAATGGTCACAGAAATAACTTGAATCTGACAAAAGCGGTAATAAATAAAAATCCTGTGAAAATTAACCAGTGAAAATCAGACAATGTTTTTGAATTGTGGTTCAGCAGAATTATTTTAAAGAACAAACTCATGAAGCAGGCCTGGACAAAAATGATGGTACCCTCAACTTAATATTTTGTTGCACAACCTTTTGAGGCAATCACTGCAATCAAACGATTTCTGTAATTGTCAATGAGACTTCTGCACCTCTCAGCAGGTATTTTGGCCCACTCCTCATGCGCAAACTGCTCCAGTTGTCTCAGGTTTGAAGGGTGCCTTCTCCAGATGGCATGTTTCAGCTCCTTCCACAGATCTTCAATAGGATTAAGATCAGGGCTCATAGAAGGCCACTTTAGAATAGTCCAATGTTTCACTCTTAGCCATTCTTGGGTGTTTTTAGCTGTGTGTTTTGGGTCATTATCCCGTTGCAAGACCCATGACCTGCGACTGAGACCAAGCTGTCTGACACTGGTCAGCACATTTCTCTCTAGAATACCTTGATAGTCTTGAGATTTCATTGTACCCTGCACAGATTCAAGACACCCTGTGCCAGATGCAGCAAAGCAGCCCCACAACATAACAGAACCTCCTCCATGTTTCACAGTAGGGACAGTGTTCTTTTCTTGGTATGCTTCATTTTTGTGTCTGTGAACATAGAGCTGATGTACCTTGCCAAAAAGTTGCAGTTTTGTCTCATCTGTCCATAGGACATTCTCCCGGAAGCTTTGTGGCTTGTCAACATGCAGTTTGGCAAATTCCAGTCTGGCTTTTTTATGATTTGTTTTTAACAGTGGTGTCCTCCTTGGTCGTCTCCCATGAAGTCCACTTTGGCTCAAACAACGACAGATGGTGCGATGTGACACTGATGTACCTTGACCTTGGAGTTCACCTTGAATGTGTTTAGAGGTTGTTCTGGGCTCTTTTGTTACCATTCGTATTATCCGTCTCCTCCTGTGGCCACGTCCAGGGAAGTTGGCTACAGTCCCGTGGATCTTAAATTTCTGAATAATATGTGCAACTGTAGTCACAGGGACATCAAGCTGCTTGGAGATGGTCTTATAGCCTTTACCTTTAACATGCTTGTCTATAATTTTCTTTCTAATCTCCTGAGACAACTCTCTCCTTTGCTTCCTCTGGTCCATGTTTAGGGTGGTACACACCATGTCACCAAACAGCACAGTGACTACTTGTCACCCTTTAAATAGGCCGACTGACTGATTATAAGTTTGTAGACACCTGTGATGTTAATTAGAGGACACATCTTGGTTGAACATGTCCCAATGGTCACATTATTTTCAATCTTTTCTAGGGGTACCATCATTTTTGTCCAGGCCTGTTTCATGAGTTTGTTTTTTAAAATAATTCTGTTGAACCACAATTCAAAAGCATTGTCTGATTTTCATTGGTTAATTTTCATAGAGTTTTTATTTATTACCACTTTTGTCAGATTCAAATTATTTCTGTGACCATTGTGGGTTTTTCTTTGATTAACAGAGGGGTACCAACAATTTTGTCCACGTCTGTATATTATCAGGGCCCTGACTTTTGTTCACGTTTACAGGACAGTACGCCTTTTTAACATCCTGCACCTCAATATTAAAGTGCTGATTATCTTTGAGTTTCTTTTTCAAATCTTGGGTTTCTGTACTAAAATCAAAGGAATCAAAATGACCATAAAAACAATTAAGAGCATTAGCCAGCTCTGTGTCAGAATTAAAACCATCTAAAAACACACAATTACTGTGCTCTGTGTTCTGAAGGCCTGCAATAGTTTTCATATGAGTCCAGGCTGAACCAAGCTTCTTTGCTGCCATCTTGCTTTCCAATTCTGATTTATAATTCTGTTTTGCTCTTAAAATTTCGGACTTCAGCTCTTTTGTAGCAACCTGCAGCTCAGAAACAACCCCCTGTTTAAAAGCAAGTGCTTTCCTCTGTAAGCAGGTTTTAACTGATTTAGTAACCCATGGCATGTTGTTGGGATATATTTTGATACGTTTACGTGGAATGATCATACCCTTGCAAAAAGGCATGTAAGAGCATGTCACGTCCACCAAAGAGTCCAAATCATCCCCGCAGGACAGTGTGAATACCTCCCAGTCCGTACAGTTAAAACATTCCTGGAGGCAGAGCACTGAGTCATCTGTCCAGACCTTTATGTCCCTGGTCTTCGTCTTCTCTCGTTTGAGAGCAGTTTTATATGTGGGCAGCAAATGTGCACAGTTGTGATCTGAGGAACCTAAAGGAGGAAGGGGAAGAGATTCATAGGCCCCCTCTATAGATCCGTAGCAGAGGTCCAATGTCTTTTCCCGCCTGGTTGGGCAGGAGACGTACTGATAAAAGTTTTTAAGTGTTTTCTTTAAAGACACATGGTTAAAATCCCCAAGGATGAAATTTGGAGCCTCTGGGGAAATCGATTGCAACTGCTGTACCACATCAAATATGGTGCTGGAGGTGGAGGCAGCATCCGCCCTGGGGTGGATGTACACGGTCGTTATGAAAAGTTGGGGGAACTTGTGGGGCAGATAAAATGGGCGTAGCGATACGGACAGAAGCTCCACATCTGGCGTACAGATGCGCTTTCTGACCGTGACAGATGTACAGTACTGTTTATTAATATACAAACATACTCTGCCTCCCTGACGTTTCCCCTTTACCTCTTCCTGCCGATCCAAGCGAAGTGGGGCTCTAAAGCTGTCAATACACAGGTCCGGGTCCCGGTCATGATCTGTAAGCCACATCTCCCTGTAAGCCATAACACAGCAGTTCTTGAAATCCTTATGATATCGGACATTTCCTTGAATTTCATCCACTTTATTTCTCAGGGATTGTACGTTCCCCATAATAATGAAAGGGAGAGGAATGTGGTTAACCTGACAGCTCCTCAGGTTTAATCTTACGCCTCCACACTTTCCGCGTTTCCTCCTCTCGTCTCTCTTTTCATTGCTGTGTCCATGAAAGTCTCTTAAAATAAAGTCCGGCAGTTGCGGCACAAACACAATCACAGACGCTGGATTATTCATGTTTAGCTGCAGTAACATGTCACTGGAATAATGCATTCTTACCGGCATGACAGCGCTGACTTCCCCGACAAAAAGCCGGTAAGAAAGGAGCCACAGTGCAATAACAAGAAGAAAATCCATACTGATGGAACCAAAGAGCTCTTCGTTATATAGCCCACAAACATTCGAGGACAAAAATGGCACAGAGAATTACTTTAAAACATGTTAAAGTACATTAAAACAGAGACTAAAAGACGCCAAACTTTTCACCCACTGCTGGTTGCTGCGTGCGCATACTACACCCTTTCGCTGTCAGAAAGGGTGTAGCGCTGGAGAAACATCCTCTTGAGCTCCTTGTATTTCCCCCGAGCCGACGGCTCCTGGAGCAGGTTTGTCACCTGTTGTGTGGCGCGCGCGTCCAGCGCAGCGACCACGTAGCAGTATTTTGTGTCATCCATTGTTACTCCGTGGAGTGCGAACTGGGCTTCTATGCGCAGAAACCACGCAGTCGGATCATGAAGCCAGAAGTCTGGAACCTTGACCGAAACAGTGCACACGGCACCGGTGCTCTCCCTCCAGGTTCTCTCCAGGGCGGTGCTGGTCTCGCTCTCCATTACATGTCTTGGGGTCACCAATGCAGAGAAAGGACACAGGCAAGGCAATGAGCTGGACAACACAAGAACTTTATTCTTTCTCCAACATAAATTACAGAAAAAAGATCCTGGGTCTCTGTGCATTCCTCTTTTTTATCTTTAATACCATGCACTGAGACCCGGAACTTCCGACCATCATATATTGTGTTTAGAACAAAACCTGTGTAGCACATTAACCTGACAACACCGACGCCGCTCTCCCACCCTTCTTCTTCCAGCAGCTTCGACATTTACTCCTCTCCCCTGGGGGCGCGTAGTCCTTACTGTCCCGTCTGATACCCCCCGGTGACACCTCCTCTTTCGGTCCATTGTTTCCCCCTTCCTCATTTGCCTTCTTCTCTGGGTGGAGAAGTGCGATGTGATATATAAACCAAAGTTTATTATCAGCTCCTCTAACAAGTCTCATCTAAGTGCAGCAGCAGAAGAAGGAATGAGACCGAACACCTTCGGCTCTATGAACTTATACTCGCACATAATAAAAGACATGCATATCCAAAGCTGACATCCCTCATTATCTTAATCCCCCCATTGTCTTCGTACTCCTCCTCTTGGCCCTGGGGGGTCAGGGCAACCCATCCGGTCTCCACCGCAGTGCCTGGGAAGCTCTTTGATCTTCACTGGCGGTTGAGACTCTTTGTCCTGTTCTGAGGTGTGAAGTCGCCTTACATATGTAATCACCAAACATTCTCACATGCTTCAACATATGTAGGTTATGGAATATATGATTAATATAGACCACAGCCCCCCCCAAACGACTAAGAAAAGGACAATAGAAAAATTCACAGTTTAAGATAATTACTATGACATACTAACTGCTACACCTCTTGCCACAGAAGAAACTTTCCAGCAGCCATGCTCCTAAGAGAGTTCAGTGGTAATCATAACAGCATAGTAAAATCACAAGTCAGTCCTAAACTGTTACAGCACAATTAGTGAACAACTGTTGAATAGTTTGCATCAGTCTCTGTGCCGTCTGGGTTTTAATCTTCTCCCGAATCTGCTGTGGGTCCGCTTGGGCGTCCTGCTGGGACCTTCCTGTAAGGAATCTGCAGCCTGGGAAGGAGAGTGATTAATTGTTCCCTGCAGGGGGACTGAGTCTTTTCTCTTGGGGGGTCTACCCCGCCGAGGTGCTCTCGCCAACCGTGCAGGCTCGTCTCTCAACAAGAAGGCAGGTTTAAGTCTGTCAATGCTGACTGTTTCTTTTCTATCCCCAAAATCAAGCACAAAGTGTTTATCACCAGGTTCCAGCACTCTGAATGGCCCATCGTATGGTGGGCGGAAAGTTGGTTTTAAAGCTTCATGCCTAACAAAAACGAATTCAGCGTTCTTTAAAGCTTGTGGGACAAAAACCCGTGGAAAAGAGTGATGTGCCGGTCCGGGGAGAGAGTCTGGTCCGTTGCTGCCTAAAAACCTTGGGGCTGGAAGATGCCCTGGCTCTGGGTTCTCTGGTAAAAATTCACCTGGGAGCCTGAGAGGTTGTGCGAAAACTAATTCTGCTGGAGAGGCGTCTAGATCCTCTTTGGGTGCAGCACGCAACCCCAATAAAACCCAGGGAAGTTTATTTACCCAATTTGTATCCGTTAGTGAGGCTCTGAGGGCGGCCTTTAAAGATCTGTGAAAACGCTCGCATAACCCATTAGACTGAGGGTGATAAGCGGTGGTGCGGTGAATTGTTGCCTCTAAGCTGCTGGACATGGCTGACCAAAGCTCCGAGACAAATTGAGGCCCCCTATCGGACGTGATGTCCGATGGGACGCCGAAACGTGCCACCCAGTTTGTCAAAAAAATGCGAGCGACTTCCTCCGCTGTGGTTGACGCCAGAGGGACTGCCTCTGGCCAGCGCGTGGTGCGGTCTATCATTATTAACAGGTGTGTGAAACCTTGGGAGGAAGGTAGTGGCCCCACGAGGTTGACATGAACGTGGTCGAACCTTTTAGCAGGGATTGGAAAAGGCTCCAGAGGGGCTTTTGTGTGTTTGTGTATTTTGGCGCGCTGACAAGAAATGCAAGTTTTTGCCCATTCTTTTACGTTTTTGCGCAGGGCAGGCCACACAAACTTTTCGGCGACCATTTTAACCGAGGCGCGCACACCTGGGTGTGCGAGGGAGTGAATTGAGTCGAAAATACGGCGGCGCCATGTAGCTGGGACTAACGGGCGCGGTCGGCCGGTTGAGATATCGCATATTAGGGGGGGCACGCCGTCGCGTAAACCCCTTTCCTCCAGCCTTAACCCTGTTGGTCCAGACAAGAGTGCGCGCACGTCCGCGTCACTACTTTGTTCCTCTGCCATGGCTGCATAATCTATCCCTGCATGGATTGATGCTGCGTATGTGTCCGCGTTGGCGAAGAGTTCTGCGGCTGAGGTAGTATAATCTGTCTCCTCGCGCTCTGACGATGTCAAAACGCGAGAGAGGCAGTCTGCTATCACGTTAAGTTTGCCTGCCACATGTCGAATGTCTGTGGTGAACTCTGAAATCGCAGCCAGCTGTCTTTGTTGCCTGCCTGACCACGGTTCGGAAATTTTAGCCATGGCAAAGGTGAGCGGTTTGTGGTCTACAAAAGCCGTGAAACTCCGCCCTTCTAACCAGAACTGGAAGTGGCGGATGGATAAATGAAGCGCTAGCAGCTCCCTGTCAAAAGTGCTGTATTTACGCTCGGTTTGGTTTAGCGATTTGCTGAAGAATGCCAAAGGTTGCCAGATTCCGCTGACATGTTGTTCTACAACTGCCCCTATAGCTAGGTCCGAAGCGTCTGTGGTTAGCGCAATGCGGGCCGAGGGATCAGGGTGAACCAACAATGTGGCATTAGCTTAGGGCGCTTTTTACTTCCGCGAAGGCGTGTTCGCGCTCCGGGGTCCATTCGACCGCGTTGGAAGCTTTTTGTTTTCTGAGCGCGTCATATAGGGGCTGCATGAGCTGAGCTGCGTGGGGGAGGAAACGGTTGTAAAAATTAACCATTCCTAAAAATTCTTGCAGCGATTTGACCGTTTGTGGCCGTGGGAAACCTTTTATCGCGTGAACTTTGTCTGGAAGTGGGACTGCCCCCTTCGGAGAAACTCTGTGTCCTAAAAAATCAATTTGTGACACGCCGAATTTGCATTTGGCTGGATTGATTATTAACCCGTGCTCTTCTAGCCTCTGAAAAACCATAGTGAGATGCTGCTCGTGTTCTTCCTCAGACGGGCTGGCTACCAGCATATCGTCGAGGTAGACGAAAACAAAAGGGAGGCCGCGTAATACTGCATCCATCATCCGTTGAAAGGTTTGAGCCGCGCCTTTGAGGCCGAAAGGCATTCGCAAAAATTCAAAAAGGCCGAAAGGGGTTATTACAGCTGTTTTAGGAATGTCCTCTGCTCGAACTGGGACTTGATGATAACCGCGGACCAGGTCTATTTTTTAAAAAATGCACGCACCCGCCAGATGCAGTGAAAAATCTTGAATGTGAGGAATTGGGTAGCGGTCATGCGCTGTCGCATTGTTTAATCTGCGGTAATTGCCGCACGGTCTCCAAGAACCGTCGGATTTCGGAACCATGTGAAGTGGTGAGGCCCAGGGGCTTTTCGAGCGTCTGATAATGCCTCATTTTTCGAGGGTGGTAAACTCGTCCCAAGCTATGGCGAGCTTGGCCGCGTCTAAGCGCCAAGCTTTGGCAAATCCGGGTGGGCCCGTTGTGGGAATAAAATGTTCAACCCCGTGTTTAGCCACTGTGGCTGAGAATTTGGGAATTGTGAGTGCTGGAAATTGGGTGAGGAGTTGATCAAACTTACCTCCTGCTGTGGTGACGCTAGCCTGCACGGGTGGTGGAGAAAGTCGAGCTGAGCAGGGAATAGAAGCAAAGGACAGTGCATTAACCAAGCGCCTGTTCGCTAGATCAACTAATAACCCATGTGCACACAAAAAATCTGCGCCCAACAAGTTAAAACTCACCGCCACTACAACAAATGTCCATCTGTAGTTGCGGCCGTGGATGCAGAGGTGCAGGCTCTTTTCACCAAAAGTGTCGATGGTGGAGCCGTTGGCTGCCACCGCTCCATTGCCCCGGGGGCCCATGGCCCGGTCTGCTTGGGAGGGCATGACAAAACTTAGTTGAGCTCCCGTGTCGATAAGGAACCGCTTGCCGGTGTGTCCGTCTGTCACATATAAAAGCTTGCTTTTTTCGCTGAGAACCGCCGCTGTTAACGGCTCTCGGCTTCGGCGTTTTCCCGAAATTGTGAATTTGCAGGGGGGAACGCATTTGTAAGCCTTCTCGGCGAAGCGGTGGTGGTAATAACAAACGTCGCTCCATCTGTTGCGTCCTGACCGTGTCGCTGTCACCGCGGGCTGGCTCTGCTCAGTGATTTGTGGCTCCTCGTGGCTCCAGACATCAGCGTTGAGGTCTGCGGATGCTGCTGTGGGTGTCTGCTCCTTGCAGGCGTTGACGAGCCGTTGAGCTTCGTGAGCTAGCGTGTGGAAGTCTTGCTGGGTGCTGCATCGCATGTTGGCCAGCGTCCCTCTCATGTGTGGCGGCAGCGTACTGAGGAATATGAAATGGAAGAGGAAGTTGTCATTGTCCTCTTCTTTAAGTTGCAGCAAGTCCTCCATGAGGGCCTTGGGTCTGCCTCCTCTGTGGCCGTAAACCGCCAGGATCCTCTCAGCTCTCTCCTCGGCTGAGGGGACGTAATTTGCCACGATGGTCGCTTTCAGTTCTTCATATTTGTCCTGGGCCGGCGGCCGTTGGATTATGCTCCGCGCACATCTCGAAGTGGCGGCGTTGAGTTTAGCGACAATGTGATAGAACTTTGTATCGTCAGCCGTGATGCCTGCAAGTGCAAACTGGGCTTCAGCTTGCTGAAACCACAAGGCGGGATCTTCCTGCCAGAAGTCCGGCAGGTTGACGGTGACGGTGTTTGTGTAGACCATCACTGCTGTGTCCGCAGGGTGAGAGTGCCTTGTTTCGGCTCTCTCCGCGGTGCTGGTGCTCGGTTGAGCCCTCTCTATCACTTCTGCCGTGGGGGAACGTCGTCCATCTGTTCCCCTGTCTGCATGGGCGCCGGCGTCTGCCTGGGTCGCCACAGATGAGTCGATCGCGGGGGAACGCCTCTGGTCCATACTCGCGTCAGGGTCACCAGTGTAGAAGAGCTTGAAAGAACGAGGCGATGTGATATATAAACCAAAGTTGCACGGTGGCGCAGTGGTTTAGCACTGTGGCAGCACAGTTTTACCCTTGGCCGGGGGATCGCGGGGATCATGAGATCGTGGGTTCGATTCCAGCCCCCGACCAACAGTGAGCTGTGTGGAGTTTGCATGTTCTCCCCGTGTTGCGTGGGTTTACTCCGGGATTTCTCCGGTTTCGTCCCGCATACCAAAAACATGTAGGTTTAGGGCGCTCGCGCACGCAGCGACCAGCAGCCAGTGGCTTGTCACCAGACTGCAAACCAAGTCTACCTACGGGTACAAATAAGTAACAAAAAAAAAAAAAAAAAGTTTATTATCAGCTCCTCTAACAAGTCTCATCTAAGTGCAGCAGCAGAAGAAGGAAAGAGACCAAACACCTTCGGCTCTATGAACTTATACTCGCACATAACAAAAGACATGCATATCCAAAGCTGACATCCTTCATTATCTTAATCCCCCCATTGTCTTCGTACTCCTCCTCTTGGCCCTGGGGGGTCAGGGCAACCCATCCGGTCTCCACCGCAGTGCCTGGGAAGCTCTTTGATCTTCACTGGCAGTTGAGACTCTTTGTCCTGTTCTGAGGTGTGAAGTCGCCTTACATATGTAATCACCAAACATTCTCACATGTTTCAACATATGTAGGTTATGGAATATATGATTAATTAAGACCACAAAGCGTAACTTATATTGCTATTTTCTTCAGCTCTTAGTCGCCTTAATAACCATCGCTGTTACCACCAGGCTCACTAATCCACAGCTGATAATATATGTTGTGCCATTCTGGCTTATTTTTTTAATAATTTTGCCATGATTCTACGGTGAACTGTTGGCACTGGTGTGCTGGGCATTCTGTGTTGGTTGCCATGACCGACTTGGGACGGGATCCGAGGCTGCTGGCTGGAGCTGGCAGTTTGGCCACTCATTCACATGTACTTGTTGTGCTCTAGGGACTGGTCATGTTCTGTCAACCACTGGGACCACACGCTCCTGTTAACCAGTGATGCTTTGCTTCGTTCATTTTTTGAGATGAACGTTCACGTCTCAGAGTGGTGATTGGCCCCGGTCCTTGGTACATCGAGCGGAGAACCTCTTACAATATTCCTTACATTTGTTGGTGACCGAGAAAAATCTTAAAGACGCACTCTGGTGGAAATAAATTCCTTATAAAAACAAATCTCCATTGTCTAAAAATGGTATCTTATGCCCTTTTTCTACAAAAAACATTTTTCATTGTCTTACAGTTTTGTGTCGAAATCTTTTCACTTTTCCTCCTTCAAATGCCAGGTTCTGTGAATAATCCCACCCACATCCCACTAGGCTAATAGTGGCTAGTGCTACATTAAACAGAATAAATCCTGTGATAAAAAGACTTACCGGTTGAAGGACATGCCCAGTTGTATGCACAGTGGCCCAGGATAGTGACTGAAACTGCATTGGTCCTTAAAAGCAGTTTAATGGTAAAAACCCATCTTAATTTGGGTCAAGTTTTCAAAGCAGCTGTCTAAAAATGCTAACTGGCCCTGGAGGCTAACTTCAGCTAGGCCACAGAGTCCTGATTGGCTCAACACTACTGGACCTGCCTGGGACCTGCTATAGTTGCGTCACAGAAACGTTCTGTCTAAACTCGCCTTTTTGCAGGGGACGAGGCTTAAACTGAAATTTTAAAGCAACAAAAGGAGACATGACACATTTGAGTGATTTCACTCTTGATGCATTTTGTAAGCCATAAAAAACATGTTACAGACATATTAACAAGAAATGCAATGATTTTAGGTGGAGTGTCACTTTAAAGTTTTAAAGAAATGCGACCCGCCACGAGTAAACCAGCAACAAGTGGACCTGACGTGATTCCTAAAAAACATAGAAATACTTTTTTTTTTTTTAAATTGTGATTTTCGTTCTTTTGCAAAATATGCTAGTTGAAATCATGAAGAAGCTACTCCATGCTTCAAATAACAGTGTGGGAGATTTTAAAACTATAAACTTTGTGTTTGAAATAGAGTAGTTTCAGAGGGAAATATCAGCGAGACCTCTTCCTAGTTTTAGGGGTGTGGATACCACAGCTGATTTACATATCAGGTTTGTTTGGCTAGTCATTTGTCTTTGTTATTCATTTCAGCCAATCAGCAGCACGTTCAAGTAGAAGCACATGGCTACTTAAGCACCTTGTCTTCCTGCATTTATCAAACTCCTTTTGATAAGCACTGTAAGGGGGTTGGGTTCATGTTAAGTCATGCAAATGACCAGCTTTTGTTACTGCCCCCCACCAGGCTCCCCTGGAAGGTGACAATCCTTGGAAACTTTGAACCTGATTTTCTCAGAGAAGTAGTTTGAGAGGTACTAACATTCAAATGGCCACATCTTCTTCAAGTCTTTTCAGATTCCCATGTGTTAGACATCATAAAGCTTAGATTCCACACTTTTAGAATCTGTAAATAACTTAAAATACCCTTCGGGAGACTCTTTCCTGGTTTTTCCATGGCCGATCACAAATTCTCCATTTGCGCCATTATTTCCGTGTCCCGCAGAGTGGAAAGTGCCGCTACCCGAGGGGCTCTATCAGCTCTGGCAGCTCTCCCACTGAACCCTGTGGGAGTTGACTTGGCTTGCATTCGGTTGAAGATGTATCCAAGCCAGCGCCGCTGATCTGAGCTAGAAGGAGGCTAAAAGCTAAAAGCTAGCCATCTAATGGCTAAGTGATGTAAGAGGGAGGGTGGAGTTGAATAGGTGAAGGATGTTTCTTAAAGTGATAGGCTTAAAATCAGAGTTTTCAGGAAAGGCGGGGGAAATACAAAACAAATTTGCTGCACAAATTAAAGACTGCCTCTCGCCCAAAGACGCTGGGATAGGCTCCAGCCCCCCGCGACCCGAAAAGGATTAAGCAGAAGAAGATGGATAGGATGGTGAAAAAAAATGTCAAACATTTCATTAAGACATGCATGAACTGTTAAAATGTGGGAAAAAGTGCAATCAATGACCCCTTTAATCTTGTTTATGGGATTATGCATTGCAGTGTAATGCCTTTGTTAGCCATTAGCGTTTTAGCTTCTACCATGGCTATTTCAAACTTTAATTGTTAAACAGCTCTTTTTTATGTGATGGATTTCTCTGTTAGAAAGGCATATCTGCTAGTATGAGAGCATTTTTACAAGTTAATATTGCTTTAAATGCTAATCCTTCTTATGGTTGCTTATTTGTATGCCTGTTTATGTGCTTGCTAGCAACGGCACTAGCAATAAGCCTTACCTAAAATGGGTAAAGTGCTTTATAATTAGATTGTTTTACCTGTGAAACTGGGTATTCCTGTTGCCTTTGAAACAGGTTATATGATCTGTTGTGGCAGTCACATTTAGAATTTGGATATGTAATTAAACATTGGGGCAATTGCTACCTCAGCCTTTAGCATTCATCTGCAACAATGCTGCTTCCTTGTTTAGGCTGCACTAATAGGTCATAATTAACCAATCAGATTACGCCGTGGGAGGGTGTGGACTTTTGCTATGCCACTCACACTCCCATAGAGGAAATGGAGGAGTGGAGAAGTGGATTCATTCATCATCATCATCATCATCATCATAGCAGTCTGTCGGGGGCAACAGTGACTGTTTCATTGAGGTCTGATCAGATTCCTCCATGCAGCTCTGTCCTTTGCCTTCCGCTGGCAGGAACTCCTGACCTTGTTAACCCGGGCAATGTCCGAGCTGGTATGACTTGCTTTCTGACTGACCATTTCATGAAACTGCTTGCAAAGTATTTGAGTACCACTAGATTTGCTGGACTAGCGGCACATTCTTGGCAGATAGAGGTATTATCAGTGGCAAGGACAGGCCAAGACAAACTGACTCCAGTATCTGTTGCAGTGATTGACCAGATGATAGGTTTGTTTATCTCTGTTCTTTGTGTAGTGCATGTCACAATGCACCGACAGGCAAAAGTCCATCACAGACCTTGTGACAGATGTGCTTATCTGCCAGGATTTCCAGTCTCACTCCGTGTAACTGTGAGTCGTCCACCACAGACCTGTGACAGATATTGTTTTTAGTTCTGCCAGGATGCCCAGTGTCATCCTAAATGCCCTTGGAAGGGCGGGGTTGCTGGTTGAGTCGCCGACAGCCCGACCCATGAGACAGGTAGTACCGGTTTTCATGGTTATCTGGTAGCAAGCTTACAGCTGGAAAAATCAATACAGCATTAGTATAACACAATGCTGGATTGTTAACATTCTACACCAAAGCAGAGGCTTGCACTGAGATGCATCTCAGAATCGACAAATTTCCACACCTCTAGTAGCTGATATTTCATTTCTCTTTACTTTTTGTTTTCAGACTAAGGCAGAACCTGAGAGAGAAACACTCCCGACACGTTGCTGATCTGAAAGCCTATTATGAGTCTGAGATCCAGGCACTGCGAGACAAACTCAAGCTCAGAGATCTGCCCCAGGATTTGGAGAAGAGCAATCGGGTCCTTGCAGAAAGGTTTGCATTCCATCATCAAAATGTGAAAATTTTATATCTAGTTAATTGATTTAAAGTAATCAGAAAAACAAAAGAATTCATCCACCCCTTACAGTGTCAGAGGATATGTTTAAAAATGCCATTACAGATTTACCTTTCATTTTCCTCTTGTTAGATATTATCAATAATGACACATCCAATACCAGTACAAACTGGAGGACAAGAAACTAAAAACAAATAAAACAGACTTGAGCATAAGCCTGATTCATGCTGCATTTCCACTCTAGTCCGCCTTGGTCCGCGTACGCTTTGGACGAGCCCGGCACGCACGCGGCGCTGTACAGTACATGCTCACTTTTTTCATCTACCCAGGCCAAGCGGTTGACACAACTATCATTTGTAGTTTCACTCCCGCTTGATAGGTAGCGCCAAGGCGCTTAAGCGCCAGGATTTTCACCAACGAAGAAATGGCGGATTTCACAAAGTTTCTCTTCAGTCCATTTCTGCTGTTTGACTTCCCGGTTTTCACTCCTTTTCCACGAAGATGCTGCTGCCACTGTGAAAGAAAGTATGTATGATTCATGTATGTTTTTATTCTCGTTTTCTGCCTCCTCATTGTCTTCTTCGTCTACTGATGTATGCTGTGGCGATATCACCACCTCGAGAATGGGATGCTCAGTGTTCTTCTTCTTCTCTCGGTTACTGGTGGATAGCAAACAACTGAAAGGTGCATACCGCAACCTACTGTACAAGAGTGTGTAACATTATGTCATCTGAGCCCAACCCCTAAATTCTATGACTTAATCCTGTGTTATTTTTTTTTTTTTCCACAATATCTTTATTGAACCTTTTTTTTTTTTTAACAAACATGATACAAACAATCAAACACTAACGCTAAAGTACTACAAAAACAAAAAAAAAATGCACTAAAAACACCAACAACCACCAACAAAATCAAGTCTTCAACAATGCTCCTCTGTTTAGTCTAGACAATCCAATACATAAGTATACATATTATGTTCACCAGTTTGGAATTTACAAGGTCCACACACATCATTCACCTTCTTCTTCAAGAGTTATGTTTAAATTTTTTACATAATCAATAAAAGGTCTCCATATATTCTCAAACACAATTTCCTTTGATTTCAGTATATATGTTATTCTTTCTAATGGAAGGTTTGTTAACATCTGTCTTAACCACTGAGTCACATCTGGTCTATGAGTCTTTTTCCATAATAGTGCAATACATTTTTTGGCATTAAGCAAACTGAGGTCTATGAATGTTCTTTCACTTTTATTAAAATTATGCTTTTCTGGGTACAGACCCAACAAAAACAGTTTAGGATTCAGTATGATTTGTTTTGAGATTATTTTTTCAATTGTTACCCTCACCTCTTCCCAAAACATTCTTATTAATCTACATTCCCATAAACAATGAAATAGGGTTCCTTTACTTTCCATACATTTTGTGCATGTATCTGGTATATTTTTGTTATATCTATTTAACTCCTCCGGTGTAACATACATCCGCATTAACCATTTGAAATGTATCAATTTAAGGCGTGCATTTATTGATTTGGTTTGAGCTTCTGTACAAGCCAATTCCCATTGTTCCTCCGAAGTTTCAATTTGCAGATCTTCTTTCCAGTAGTTTAATCTTTTCAGTGAATTTTCACTTGAAGATAGTGTCAATGAGTTATAAAACTCTGAAATAATACCCTTTCTTTTACTATCTTTCATCATCATTTTTTCCAAGGATGAATAAATAGGTCGAGTGAGAGCTTTATTTTGATTTGATCGAATAAAGTTTCTAAGTTGAAGATATTTAAAAAAATGTGTTCTATTGAGATTAAATTTGATCCTCAGCTCTTCAAAAGACATTATGTTGTCTGCACATGGCAAATATAAATCCTGAATCTTTTGTATCCCTTTTAAATTCCATACTTTAAATACAGCGTCCGCTCTCCCTGGTTTAAAATATTGATTACCCCATATTGGACTAAATTGTGACAATAACTGTGGTTCTTTTAAATAGTTTTTAGCTTCACACCATATTTTGATCATATGCTTTACAAATGGATTTTTAACTTGTTTTTGTAATTTTTTTGCCGAATCTGAGTATATGAATATGGGAAGAGGTAAAGGTAAATTGTATGATTCCATTTCAGTCCAGTGAGGGAGATCATTTGATGAAAAATAATATGTCATAGACCTCAGTTGTGCCGACCAATAATACAACATAAAATTTGGACATTTCAGACCTCCACGATCAAATGGTAAATATAATAAAGACAGACGTAATCTAGCCCTCCTGTTGTTCCATATAAATTCCACTAACTTTTTTTTTATTCTTGAGAATAGATCTAAAGGTGGTGATAAGGGAATGTATTGAAATAAATAAAGTATTTTAGGTAAAATATTACTTTTAAGTATATTGATTCTCCCGATCATCGACATTGGTAGTGACATCCATCTCTGAGTTAACTCATTGATATCTGACATTAAGGCTTCATAGTTGACGCTGGCGACTGATTCTAGCTTAGGCATAATTTGGATTCCTAAATATTTAAACTGATTTACAACATTGAATTGATTTGCCTCAGGGGCTGGGTAATTTCTCTGGGTCTCATTTAGCATTAATATTGAAGATTTAGTTTTATTTATTTTATATCCTGATATTTCCCCAAAATTCTTTATTAAATTCAACAAGGTTGGAATTGATTTTTTTAGATTCGACATAAACAAAATTATATCATCGGCGTACAGGGAGATTTTATGTTCTGTTGGTCCAACTTTAATTCCATATATTTGTGAATGTAAACGTATCGCTATCGCTAAAGGTTCAATTGCCATAGTAAACAGTAAAGGTGAAAGTGGACAGCCTTGTCGACATCCTCTATTGATTTTTATTGGTTTTGAAATATTGTTATTTGTTAGGATTTCTGCTGTAGCATTATTGTATATTATTTGAACCCATTTTATGAAATTATTTCCAAGTCCAAACCTTTGTAGGACTTCAAAAAGAAAGGGCCATTCAACTCTATCAAAGGCCTTTTCGGCGTCCAATGATAGGAGAGCTGTATCCGGTGCTTCTTTATTAAAATAAATAATATTAAATAGTCTTCTTACATTATGGAAGCCTTGTCTACCCTTTATAAAGCCATTCTGATCTCGATTAATAATATTTGGTAAAATTTCTTGTATTCGTCTTGCTAAAATTTTACAGATTATCTTAAGGTCGGCGTTTAATAGGCTTATTGGTCTCATATTTTCACATTTATTAGAGGGCTTACCTGATTTTGGCAGCAGTATAATTAAGGCATTATTTATGTATGATGGTAAATTATTATTTTGAAATGCTTCTAAAACCATTTCCAAAAAAGGTTTTATTAATTTATTCTTAAATTTTTTATAAAGGTCAACTGGAAGACCATCTGGTCCTGCACTTTTTCCTGATTTCATATTATCAATGGCTAGCCCAACTTCTTCTTGACTAATTTTAGACTCCAATATCTCCCTGTTTTCATTTGGTATACACGGTATAGATAGTTCGTTCAAAAACCCATTTAGTTTTGTTAAATCAGGTTCATTTTTGGTATCATATAATTTTTCATAGTAATCTCTAAAGGCTCTATTAATTTCTAAAGGATCTATAACTACCTGTCCGTTACTTATAATACTGGTAATTGGTGTTTTAATTTCCAATTGTTTAATCTGCCATGCTAATAATTTTCCTGATTTTTCACCTTGTTCATAAAAAGATTGTTTCAATCTTAGAAGACTCGAGGCAGCTCTATTCGCTGATTTTTTGTCGTATTCAGCTCTCAAAATCAGTAATTCATTCTCCAACCTTGGGTCACTTCCTGCATACACTTTTTCCTGAAGACTTTTTATTTTATGTTCCAATTTAGCTCTCTCCTCTCGAGTCTTCTTAGATTTTGATCCTGTATAACTAATAATATGTCCCCTAATAAAAGCTTTGAAAGCCTCCCACTTTACACATGCTGATGTTTGTGTAGTATTGATGTCAAAGAACTCGTCTATCTGTTTTTCTATATACTTGACAAATTCCTCATCCTGAAGCCATTTATGCTGAAATTGCCATCTACCTGATTCCTTTGTCAATTTTTTATCTACATATATTAGACAACAGGGTGCATGATCAGAGATCACGATGTTATCATAAAAGCAGTTTTGAATCTTGGACCTTAATTCTGTGGAAATCAAAAAATAATCAATACGTGAGAATGTCTTGTAGGTACTGGAATAACAAGAATAGGCTTTAACTTGTGGTTTCATTTCTCTCCATATATCTAACAATCTCAGTTCTTTCATAAAATGATTAATAGTCATCCTACATCCAATGTGCGTACAATCCAGTCCTGTTGATCTATCCACACCTGGATTCAATGTACAATTAAAATCCCCTGCTATTATATGTTGCCCTGTAAGTGATGATAAGATGAGAAATAAATTAGCAAAGAACTTCTGATCATCTATATTGGGACCATATAAGTTCACAAGATTTATATTTTCTAATAGCAAAGAACCTTGAATGATTACATATCTTCCAAATTTGTCTCCAATTACATTTTTCACTTGAAAAGGAACTGATTTATGTATGAGAGTCATAACTCCCCTGGCTCGGGATGAAAATGAAGAGGTGAATACACTTCCCTGCCATCTACTCCTAATTCTTTTAACATCCTCCTCTATCAGATGAGTTTCTTGTAAAAACACAATTCTTGAACCCATGTCCTTTATTTTATTCATAACTTGTTTAAGTTTTTTTAAATTTTGTAGACCTCTGCAATTCCATGAAGTTAAATTAAGATTAACACTTTGGTCCATGATCAATAGAGAGTTTGGGATTACCTTGCAGTGTAAACATGCTCATACAGAGAAGCAAAAACATGAGTGGTTGAACATTCATCCTACAAACTACACACAAACAAATTTCCCCTTCCCACACTTGTGGCAAACCCCCCAAAATCAAAAGAAAAATTCTGTCTCCCGATATAGCCATCGACCGTTCCACACCCACGGGGAACAGCCTAAGCCACTCCTTCTTCATCCTCCCAATCACCCTAACTCTACTGCTTTTAATGACGTAACATTAACTCTCCTCTGTAGTTTTCCAACTTAACTCCAAAATTTTTAACAACTTTGTACATCATAGTTTTTTTTTTGTTGTTTGTTTTGTTTTTGTTTTGTTTTTTTAATATATAATACAATCTATATTTTGTAAACTTACTATTTACTTCAAGTCAGTCAGATGCCTGTGCAAATGCTTAATTATTCTACCTTATATTTTGTTCATGCTTAGCTCCCACCAGTCTCTTCTTCTTCTTTGATCTTCTTGATGAACTCCTGCGCCTCCTCTGGGGTCTTGAAGATGTGGGTTCTGCCCTCATACGTGGTCAGCAGTCTCGCAGGATAGATTACACCATGACGAATCCCAAGGTTGCGCAGCTCCTTACGTATGGGATCAAACTGCTTCCTCAATTGCTGGATTCCTGTGGCCAAATCTGGGTAGAACCGCACCTGCTGGTCCTGGTGTTTAATCTCTCCTTTTTTAGCTCGTGCAGCGTTGAAGATCTTCATCCTGTCTCTGTTGCTAAGAAACTTCATAATTAAGGTCCTCGGCGGTCCCTTATCTCTCCGTGGGCCAATACGATGTGCTTTTTCCAGAACCACTGCTGATTGCAACTCCTCGCTGCCCAGCACCTCCGGAATCCACTTTTCCAGAAAGGAACATACGTCCCGACCTTCTGATTCCTCTGGAAGACCCACCAGCCTCAAATTATTCTGTCTCGACCGAGATTCCAAATCCAAAATATTATCTTCCAGAGATTTATTTTTTTTTTCCAAAGTGCGCACCTTTAATTGAAGACGGGTGACGTCATCTTCAGCACTAGCGAGACGGAGCTCCATCTGCGCCGTTCGTTCTACACAGTCACCCAATTCCTTTCTTATTCCTTCCAACGCTGTCATAATCCCATCAAATCTAGAGGAAAAGTCCGCTCTCATTGAACTCATGGCAGCCATCAGCGCATCTGCGCCATTCCCCGCAGATATCGCAGCGTTGCCAGCCTCCTCCGCCATATATGGAGTTTTGTTTACTGCGTCACAGACCTGAAAGTCCGTTAATTTGGACTGTTTCGGCGGCTCGCTTTTTCCTTTTCCTGGTTTTCCAGCCTTAGGCTTCGCCGACATATCTTCGCCCAAATGCTGGGATACGTTCTGTCCCAAATGAGAGAGTTATTTGCCGATTTTTTTTTTCCAGGAGCAGAGCAGAGCGAGACACGTCCGTCCTACGTGGCAGCCATAACCGGAAGTCCAATCCTGTGTTATTTAAAGAAGAGAGAAGAGCCCTTCTTGTGATTCTTATTGCCTCTCCATCTCCATCTGTTCCCAGAATCCCAGTTAAATCCCATTCCCTACCGGCCTCTTGAACTTCATTTTCCATTATATGTCTTTCATTTCCGTATTTGTGACAGTGTAATAAGATGTGCTCGACATTTTCTTTTACTCCACATTCTCTACATTTGTCACTTTCGCTTGTCCCCATGGTGAATAAAGTGCTGTTTAAACCTGTGTGAGCCAGTCTGAGTCTTGCCATAATGATGTCTTCCCTCCTTTTGGTTGTTATGAAATTCTTTATTGCAATAGATTTTTGTATTTTGTAATATGATCTACCTTTATGATCTTCATCCCATCTTTTTTTTTTGCCATAGCTTAGTTCCTTTTTTCTTGATTACTGCTTTCCCTTCACCTTTTCCAAGAGACAATAGTATAATTATCTGTTTTCCAAGAGCACTTTTTGCTAATTTGTCTGCACAGTCATTCCCTTTCAACCCTTGATGTACAGGAACCCAACAAAACTGAACTTCTCCACCACTCCTGTGTACCCTAAATAAACTGTGATATAGCTCAATCACCAAGTCTTCCCTTGTAGATTTTAGTGTCTGTATTGTTTTTAATGCTGCAAGTGAATCCGTGCACACCACCACCCAGTCCGGTCTGACCTCCTCCACCCACTGCAAACCAATAACACTGGTCGACACCAAATTTATTGTCTAAGTTTTTTTTAGCTGATTTAGGACAATTTTGATGTGCTGAACCCAAAAATCGCATTGGTTTTGCTCAATCAGATCAACTTTTTGAACTATGGCCACATGTTTTTTACGTTTTTGTTTACATGTACGGGTATTTTCGCTTTATATGATGCAAAATTCTTTTTTATTTCTTGAAATTCTCTGAATTTTGAACAATGATGATGTAACATTCAATTTACATGTACTTACCTTTATCAGTGTCTACTATTCAATTTACAGTACAACTGCACAACTGCTGTACAACTGCTTACAACTTAGCATAAAAATCTGACCTGATTGAAAGAAACGGATGTCATTTTTGGATTCAGCGGTGCAAAATTGTCTTAAATCAGTTGAAAAAACACAGACAACTTACAAAAAAATTACTTTTGTTCTGTTGTATAATTATTGCCACCATCTCTGCTGTAAACATGGATGTATTGTTGGAGAGTCTTTTTGCGATGGTCACTTTAAACTCTGGAATGTATACTCCAACTCCAACAGAGCCCTCTTTGTTCTTTGAACAGTCAGTATAGAGCTGTAAGAAGTTATAGTAACTGTTCCTGAGGTAAATGCTTGTTTTAACACCAATTTCACTCATATGTCAATCCTTTTTACTCATTAGCAGACTAGCGTCTACTTCTATTCCTGGAAACAGCCAAGGGGGAACATTACTCACTGGACTGGTGTTAGCTATATCAATAGTGTGTAGCCCATACATTCTGGCTTTTCTTTCAATTGTCCACCCAAACCCGTGTCCCTGGAAATTAGAGTATTCCCAGCAGTCTTGTAGTGTTGTTTTTGAAATATTCGCTTTGTCACTTCCTTTCAGCTTGACCCAGTATGATAATGCGAGTTTATCTCTTCTCAAATCCATTGGCATTTCTCCTGCTTCTACTAAAACTGCATTGTTTGGTGTTGTTTTGACGGCTCCAATGCACAGGCAAAGCGCTCTATGCTGCATTCTGTCTATTTTTTCCAGAGTTGTCTTTGCTGCTGCTGCTCCATAAATCATGCATCCGTAGTCTATTGTCAATCACATTAGGGCTGTGTAAATGTCAATTAATGCATTTTTATCTGTACCCCAGTCGTGTCCAGCTACAGCTTTTATGAGATTAATGACTTTTTAGCACTTTGTCTCCAGATTTTCAACATGAACTCTCCATGTGTATGCACTATCAAACCACAATCCTAGATATTTGAGCTCACTGACTTTCTCTGTTGGTTGATTATATAATGTTAAAGGTTCTGTACCAGTTCTGCGTTTTTTTTTGTGAAAGTCGTATAGCAGGTTTTACTGTTTGAAAATGTAAATCCCCAGTCATATGACCACTTTTCCACTTTCTCATTTTCTTTCCTGATGTTTTTGAACACAAATTTCTCATTTCTTCCCCTCGTCCATATGGCTCCATCATCTGCATATAGTGCTGTTTTGATGGCTCTCTCTTGATCCGCAAACATGTCATTAATCATTATTTTGAATAAAACAGGGCTTATCACACTCCCCTGAGGAACACCATTTTCTATTTCAAAGTCATTAGAAACTTCTGATCCTACTTTAACCCTAATTGTCCTGTATGTTAAAAATCCATTATCCAATTATACATCCTACCACCAATGTCCATTTTATTCAGTTTGATAAGAAGTCCATCCCTCCACAGTGAGTCATAATCCTTTTCAATATCCAGATAAATTATAACCATTACTTCTTTCATTTTGAGAGTCTTTTCAATATCATTACTTACCCTAACTAGAGCATCCACTGTGGATCTTCCTCTTCTAAAACCATTCTGATAGTTGTTTATTATTTGTTTTTGCTCTTGTACATATGAGAGTCTGTAAACTAACACCTTCTCCATCCATTTCCCTAAATGTGACGTTAATGCTAATGGCCTGTAGTTGCCTGGATGAGCTGGATCTTTCCCTGGCTTATTAAATAGTAAAATTACAGCCTTTTTCCACCCACTTGGGATAACTCCCTCCTTCCATATTCTGTTAAACAATTTCAGCACCAGTTGCAGTGATTGCATAGGCAACTGCCGGAACATAGCACAACTTAACTGATCATATCCTGGAGCTGAGCTGTGTATCTACTATCTTGCAAAGCTCTCTTAAGCTCTGACATTGTGAGCTCGAGGTGTAACGCAGTCATGTCCTCTTTCACTTCATTTTTTAAGTTTGCATTTTCTCTGAGTTTATTGCTGCCTTTGCTGTCTATGACTCTCACCAAGATGGTCTCCTCTATGCACTGCTGCAAATGCTCTACCTAGGACTTCTGCCTTTTCTTTGTCTGATACAGCCATCTTGTCCCCATCCACTAATGCTGGAATTTTAACTGATACCCTTTTCCCACTCATTTTTTTAAACATACCCCAGACATCACCTAGTTCTGTTTTCCTACCAAGGGTGGAACAAAATTCTCTCCAGGTTGACCTTTTCCTGTTTTTAATAATCCTTTGAGCTACTGCCCTTTTCTTTTTGTACTCTATTAAGTTTTCGCTATCATATTCTTCCTCAGCTCTCTGAATGCCTTGTTTCGCTCTTTTACTGCAATACTACATTTGTCATTCCACCAGGGTACAACCTTCCTGTGTTGTTTTCTTAGGTATACTTGCTATTGCAGCAATATACATATTTCAATAATACATATTTCAATAATATTACACTCTATATCCTCAGGGGAGGGTATCACCCTATACGCCAGGCCGTCTTTAATGAAAGTGGCATATCCTTCTCCATTTACAGTGTTAATTCTATCCTGTCTGAAGTGTATCCTGGAATAACAAAATCTAAGTAGATAAGATAAGATAAGATAAGATAAGATAAGATAAGCCTTTATTAGTCCCACAACGGGGAAATTCCAGGATTGCAACAGCACAGGGATAGCAACACTCAGAGCAACAATCAGAAGGCAAGAAAAAAAAAAAAACAAAAAAAAAAAAACAAAAAAAAAAAACAAGCAAGCAAGAGCAGCTAATATACATATGTACGTATTACTATAAAATATATATATATACACACACACACAGACACACAGTGCAGAGCATTGTAGCTGGATGGAATAAATATATGAATATATGAACACACAGTGCAGAGCATTGTAGCTAGATGGAATAAATATGTAAATATATAAACACCCACAGTACGGAGCATTGCAGCTAGGTGGAATAAATATGCAAGTATATAAACACACACAGTGCGGAGCAATGTAGCTAGATGGAATAATATGTAGATATATAAATATATAAACACACCCAGCGCTGAGCATTGTAGCTAGATGGAATAAATATGTAAATATATAAACACACACAGTGCAGAGCATTGTTGCTAGATGGAATGAAACAGCATAACCGTCTACTTAGTTATCCTACATGGTATGATTATGTGCCCATACATATTCTCACCCTCCATAGCGACCGGTAAGTTCCTAGTTGTATGCCGGAGGGGACCATTGTGTAAGTCTATTGCATCTTTTGCATTCAAAAAAACTATTAGTTTGTTACGTCTTTTTGCTATCTCTGCGAGCAGCCCTGCTTAGGTTGTACAGTCTGACAGCCGTTGGTAGGAAGGACCTACGAAACCTCTCGGTTGTGCACCTGGGATGATGTAGTCTGCTGCTAAATGAGCTCCTCAGTGCATTCAGTATGTCCTGCATAGGGTGGAACTCGGACTCCAGCAGAGATGACAGTTTAGCCACCGTCCTTCTCTCTCCTATCTCCTCCATCGGATCAAGGCGCTGCCCCAGGACAGAGCTAGCTTTCTTAATCAGTTTGTTCAGTCTCTTCCTATCGGCTGCAGTAATGCCACTGCCCCAGCAGACCACTCCAAAAGTGATGGCTGATGCCACCACCGTGTCATAGAATGACTTCAGCAGCGCCCCTTGTACACCAAAAGACCTGAGTCTCCTCAGCAGGAACAGCCTGCGCTGTCCCTTCTTGTAGAGTGCATCAGTATTGTGTGACCAGTCTAGTTTATTGTTCAGATGAATACCCAGGTACTTATAGGATGTCACCATCTCGATGTCTGTTCCCTGTATATTTACTGGTACTGTGAGGGGCTGCCCATGCCTGCGGCAGTCCACCACCAGCTCCTTAGTTTTCCTCGCGTTGATCTGGAGGCAGTTCCGATGGCACCAGTCCACGAAGTCCTGGATAAGCCCTCTGTACTCAGCTTCATCTCCATTGGAGATGAGGCCAACGATCGCAGAGTCATCAGAGAACTTCTGTAGATGGCAGTGTGTTGTGTTGTGTGAGAAGTCCGCAGTATAAAGAGTGAACAGGAAGGGAGCCAGCACCGTTCCCTGGGGGGCCCCCGTGCTACTGATGATCGTGTCGGACACACAGTCCCGGGTTCTCACAAACTGAGGCCGGTTCGTGAGGTAGTCCAGGATCCATGATGACAGGTGCTGGTCCACCCCTGCGCGCAGCAGCTTGTCCTTCAGGATCATCGGTTGGATGGTGTTGAAAGCACTGGAGAAGTCAAAGAACATGATCCTCACCATATTCCCGGGCTTCTCCAGGTGGGACAGAGAACGGTGAAGGAGGAAGATCACCGCATCCTCCACCCCAATGCCATGCTGGTAGGCGAACTGGAGTGGATCCATCGCTGGTTCCACCAGGGGGCGGAGGTGAGCAAGGAGCAGTCTCTCCAGGGTCTTCATCAAGTGGGACGTCAAGGCCACCGGTCTGTAGCTGTTCAGGTCTTTGGGGTGGGAAGTTTTTGGTACAGGTACCACACAAGATGTTTTCCACAGCTGTGGTACCCTCCCCAGTTTCAGGCTCATGTTGAAGATATACGTCACAATCCCACACAGCTGGTCTGCACAGGACTTGAGGAGCTTTGCGCTGATGCCGTCCGGTCCCGGCGCCTTCCTCGCCTTGATCTTCCTCAGCTCCGTCCTCACCTGGGTCCTGGTCAGGGTCAGGATGGGGGGCTGTGTGTTGGGAGTGGGGGGGTGTTGGTGGAGTGGGGAGTGGGCAGCAGGACTTGATTTCTTTAGAGGCAGCAGTGGTTGTTGTGCAGTCAGGGGGGAGGGCGGTTGGTCAAATCTATTGAAAAACAGATTCAGGTTGTTCGCCCACTCCCTGCCCCCTGTGGCCTGGGGGGAGGTATTCTGGAGCCCCGAGATGGTTTTGAGGTTTCTCCAGACCCCGCTGATGTCGCTCTGTTGCAGCTTGTCCTCCATCTTCTTCCTGAAGCTGTCCTTGCCTTCTCTGATCTTTCTCCTCAGCTCCCTCTGTACGGACTTCAGCATCTCCCTGTTCCCTGACCTGAAGATCCTCTTCTTCTCTCTCAGAAGTGTTTTTATCTCAGGGTTGATCCAGGGTTTGTTGTTTGAGTGACGCCGTATGGTCTTGGTGGGAACGGATTTGTCCACACAGAAGCTGAGGTAGCCCGTGAAGGTGTGAATGAGGCCATCGATGTCCTCACCATGTGGATCGCAGAGCTGCTTCCAGGCGGTGGCTTCAAAACAGCCCTTTAGGGTGTCCATTGTCTCCTCAGACCATAACTCCACAGTGTGCATGGCCGGAGGTTGTCTGTGCACTAGGGGTTTGTACACCGGCCGGGGATGAACCAAGTTGTGATCCGATCTCCCGAGTGGGGGGAGTTGTGATGAGGTGTACGCCTCCTTAGTGTTTGCGTAGAATAAATCCAGTGTTTTATTGTCTCTAGTGTGGCATGTGACATACTGGGTGAACGTGGGTAGAATGGGAGACAGTGAAACATGGTTGAAATCGCCTGAGATGAGGAGAAGAGCATCTGGGTGTTCTGTCTGCAGCCTGCTGGTTACTGAATGGATGACGTCATGTGCTGTCCCAGCGTTCGCCGTCGGATTTGCATAAACAACAATGCAGATCACGTGTGAGTGTTCTCTCGGGAGATATGTAGGCCTCATGCTAACAGCTAGCAACTCAATGTCTTTGCTGCAGTGTCCTTGTTTAACAGTGATATGTCCCGGTCTGCACCAGTTGTTGTTAACATACATTATCACTCCACCGCCCCTAGCCTTGCCACTGTCTGGTGTTCGGTCAGCTCGTATCATGTGAAAACCCTCCAGCTCAATGTTAGCATCTGCTGCTAGTTCAGTTAGCCACGTCTCAGTAAACAAAAGGAGAGAGCACTCCCGGTATGTGCTATCATAACGGGAGATAGCCGCTAGCTCATCTAACTTTCCCAGTATCGACCGTACATTTCCCATGACAACAGATGGAAGGGAGGGTCTGTACCTTATATTTTTTGTCCTCCGCCTTACTCCAGCCCGGCAGCCGCGGCGTTTTCGCCTCAGTTCTCTCGGTATGTCGAGTTTTCCAATGGGACCGGGTGGCGGTTGAATGCTAGCAGCTGTTCTCTGCTGTATCGTATCCTGCTATAAACAGTGGCTCCGTCCACCGGCTCAGGAGACATTTAGGACGATCTGTGTGTCCGTGATATAAGTGGGGTGAAAAAAAAAGACGGATCAAAAGAGAGAGGAAGGGGAAAAGACTCGGAATCGAGCCGCTGTTGCAAGTGAGGTTGAAGCCATGTCTCCTGTACACACACTACCTGTGGAACAACTTCTAGTTCGTAAAGCTGCTTCTTGAGTTCTTGTCCGTTTGCTATAAGACTCCTCGCATTCCACTGTAGTATGTGTAGTACCATAATTAAGGTCATGTTTCAGCATGTGCAGTCTCCCCAGTTTCAGCTTTCAATAAAGCATGAATCTGGTCAGCTGTGATATCTTTCACATCTAGGAAGCTTCCTGCTGCTTCCACAGTGGTTTTGATTCTTTCACTTTTCTTCTTTAGCTGTGCAGCAACATTCATGGTATGGCAGATAAAAGCTGTAAAGTTTGTCCTCTTAATTATCACTGTGTCATCATCCATTTTGCATTTGTGAACACAAACATTCCTTGCAGCGGCACGATCCTGTGCTTGCGTGGGACCCGTTGATGGCTGGGCTTCCATTTGAACTGAACTTCTTTGAGGAAGGCCTGCTGTGTTTCTAACTATTCCTGCCTCTCTGTCTTTAGAGCTTCTGCATATGAGATTTTCTTAGTTATTCTGATTTGCTGGGCTTGTCTAGCTTCCCTCTGTACAACACATCTTCCATATGCAGCACTGTGCTCACCCCCGCAGTTGCAACACTTTGGCGTCCTTGTCACATTTACCATATTCATGCTCCCCTCCACATCTAGCACATCTTAGCTTTCCCTTACATTGCTGAGCAGTGTGACCCATCCTTTGACATTTGTAGCACCTGAGTGGCTTTGGGTGTCATGGTCCGCTCTGCTCATCACCATCAGCTTTGCTCATGGTGATGAGGACCACCTGGTCCTGGTCCAGGTGCCGCCTATATCTACCGCTCTGGCCTTTGGGTTAGTGCGGAGATGTCTCACTGTGCTCCAGGAGAGCTTCATCACCGTTCCTTGCCTTCTACCTACGCTACAGCCAGCGCTCGTCTTCTGCCTCGTCCAAGGAGCCATCCAGCCTGCCAAATAAGCATTCATTCCTACTCACCTTGTGAATCATTTTCCCTGTGCACAGGCGGCGTCCTTGGTGGCGGATTCCCATCCTCCTCCTCCCAGGCGGCGGACCATTCATCCTACCAACTCACCACCACCAGCATGTCTACTCACCTGCCGGAGTCACTCCACCACCTGAAGAGCACTGTCTTCCTGGCCACAGCTGTCACGCTGAATTGGAGCTCGCTACCATCTGTTCCCACAGTAAGTTCAGTGTAACTCTTTAACTCCAGAAATGACGCCCAGTAATTCCCTCTCCTTGTGTGTCTCCAGGGTTGCCAGGCTGTACGGTGTCTCGCTCAGTTCCCGGCAGTTCCAGACTACATTCACACCACACTCTCACTACCTGGTTGTTAATAAACTTGATTGTATCGATTCGGAGTCTGTGTGTCGTCACTGGGTCATTGAACTATGTCATTGGGACATATTCTCTGACACTGTAATACATGTATCCTATTTGGACTGATTTAGGGAGTGTTTCCTCAAACTGAATCATGACAGTGTGTCCAGTGAACCTTCTCTTTTAGTCTTTAGCCTTTTCACATCCTTCACCTTTCCTCCTTGGATCTCATTTTTCACTTCTTCCATAGACATGCACAAAGGAACACCTGATATAACTCCCCTCAAGTTAGCTGTTGCACCAGGAACATGCACTTTCATTTGTTCTCCATTTAGACATGTGGTTGCCAGTATTTTCTGTTGCTGTTGTTTACTTGTGGCATGAATTAATAGCCGGTTATTATTCAAGAACTTTGCAAACTTAACTCTCCCAATTTCTTTCTCAATTGCTTTTGTTAGCTTAACCGGGTGATAGTGCCCCCCCCCCCACCTTGATTGAACTCAATGCACCCTTCCCGTCATTCCCTACATCCTCAAACTGCCATCCATTTTGGCTAATTCGTGTTTTCTTCGCATTGTTACTTCCTCCCGCATCACTCTCATCTGACCCGCTTCTAGGTCTTGTTGCCCCCCCCTAGCTGCTCTTTTCTGGCCCCCAGGCCTGGATAGTGTCCAGCCCACCTCATCTTTATTGTACCCGCCAGAGCTAGATGCCATAATGTTACAGACAGCATACAGTTTTTGATATCCGCCACAAACAAATCCATCCTACCGCCAGCCGAACACAGACGTAAATGCGGTCGTTCTTCTTCTTCTTCTTCTTCTTCTTCTTCTTCTTCTTCTTCTTCTTCTTCTTCTTCTTCTTCTTCTTCTTCTTCTTCTTCTTCTTCTTCTTCTTCTTCTTCTTCTTCTTCTTCTTCTTCTTCTTCTTCTTCTTCTTCTTCTTCTTCTTCTTCTTCTTCTTCTTCCTCTTCTTCCTCTTCTTCCTCTTCTTCCAGTCCAACTCCACTGAGAGATATCACCTCTGCTGTCCATGTACGTGTCCACACCAGACATGTTCAGTGTTGCGCATGCGCTTTTCAATGCGTTCAAGTCGTGGCCAGGCGATGCGTCACAACATTTGGCCTGCACACGGTCCGCAGCGGTCTAGCACTGCGGACACAAGCAGAGTGGAGACGATGACGTAAATTTCGTGTTAAACTTACACACTTTGAAGAACTAGACCAAAACATTAGAGTCATAGTGACCAAAGTTATAGTTGATCTTGTTTGCATAAAACAGGATTGCTGGATTGTGAAACCACCCTTGGATTTATTATCTATAGAGTATTCTAGTCCCCCAGCCTTAGACTCAAGGTTCTGCAATGTCAGTATGCTAATAATTTGCCTTTTGACTGAACACCTACCTTGTATGACTATGACTGTTTGATTTTGTTTAATTTAATTTTTGTTGTTTGTCTGCAGGTGTGAACATCTCGAAAAAGCTCTGGTAGAGGCCACAAGTCATATTCAAGAACTCGAGGCAGCAAACAGCTTGCTGGGAAAAAAGCTGGTAACTAATGTTGTTTTTGTGTAAGCCTTCTTTCCCTCCCTATGGACCTCAGTTAAGGTGGATTCACACTACAACAGTTGGACCAACTTTTACTGACGTTTTGACAAACATCTGACTCTGCTGGCAAAAGTTACTGATTCCTGGTTTTTGTTGGCAAACGCTGGCGAAAGTTGTGTTCTTTGAAAATTTTCAGCCTTCTGAAAATTTAACGACGTTTGGAAATACACGTTGGTGAAAGTTGTGCTCAGTTTGTAAAAGCTTCTGAGCACTGGGCTAAGTTATGCAGAGTTTACCTAAGTCAGCCTAAGTTGGTTGGTTCTTGGTTCACACTATAGCATTTGGACCGACTTTTATAGACGTTTTGAAAAATCAGAAAAATACTCAGTGCATGTCAGCCAACATCAGCTTTAGGTGATGCTCATATAAAGATCAGTGTTTGTGGAGGTCGAGCACATCTTATTACACTGTCACAAGTATGGAAATGAAAGCGAGAGAATGAAAAATGAAGTTCGAGAGGCCGGTAGGGAATGGGATTTAACCTGGGATTCTGGGAACAAATGGAGATGGAGAGGCACTAAGAATCACGAGAAGGGCTCTTTTCTCATTTTTAAATAACACAGGATTAAGTCATAGAATTTAGGGGTCGGACTCAGATGACATAATGTTACACTCTCTTGTACAGTAGGTGGCGGTATGCACCTTTCAGTTGTTTGCTATCTGCCAGTAACTGACAGAAGAGAAGAAGAAGAAGAACATGATGCATGTGGCGGTAGTACACCTGTAAGCTGGTTGCCAACTGCCAGTCAAATCTAAAAGAAGACGAGGATTGAAGTGAAAAAGAATGGCCAAACCGAGAGAAGAAGAAGTATGGTGGAAGTTGAGGCTTGCTGAATGCATGCCCGTAGAGGATATATAGAGTGTGTGGCGGACGCAGTCCAGGGATGGATGGTTTTCTTCGCATGTGGGGGGTTATTCAGAGCTCCTTGTGCAGTGATGTAGAGTGATGATAATCAAGTTAGTGGCGGTGATGCACCTGTGGGCTGGTTGCCAGCCGCCGGTCAAGTCTAAAAGAAGAAGAAGAATTATTTGTCGGGCTCAAGTGATGTGTTACATACTCTTGTACAGTAGGGGGCGGTATGCACCTTTCATTTGTTTGCTGTCTGCCAGTAACCCAGAGAAGAAGAAGAAGAATGCACAGTAGGTGATGTATTGAGAAAAATGGCCAAGAGACTTGATGAAGTGATGAGTGTTACAGACATCATGTAGACATGGAAATCTCACTGAAGAAGAAGATTGTTCAGAACTCCTTATAAGAATTCCTTATACAAAGAGATAGAAGATGAAGAAGAGGTTGCCAACTGAGAAGAATTCTGAATTTTTTTTTTTTTATTTAAGTTTTTGTAAAGGGTATACAGGTGGTTACAGCAGTGCATTGTTTACATTTTCATCACATGTTCCCTTATTTTCTGATATCTGACAACATTGGAAGATTAATTCTTACAACACCCCCTTTTTTTTTTTTAAAGTGAAAGAAAAAGTGAAATTAAAGAGAAAAAAAAAACAAAAAACCCCCCCAAAAACCCCAAAAAAACAACAACAACCAAACCAGCAAAAAACAAACAAAAAGAAAAAGTAAGTAAATAAAGGTAAAAGAGCATCTGAGTAGCGTTGGAACAAAGAGCGGAACCATTATTGAAATGGTATTTGTCAAAGATTAGATCTAATGGAAGACACATATGCGATCCAGGGTTGCCAAAAGTTCATGAACCCATCCATGTCCTGTCTCAGTGCGAATGTCAACTTTTCCATCGAGTAAATGTCTTGGATCACGTTAATCCAATCTTCAGGTGTAGGACAGTCCTTCAACATCCATTTTTTAGTTAGAGCTTTTTTGCTTGCCAATATTAAAACATTGAATAAGTATTTTTCTCCTCGTCTTTCCAGTGAGTCCGGTAGTAAACCCAAATACAAAGTTACAAAAGAAAAGGGAACTGTTATTTTGAATATTTTCCCCAATATTGTCTGTACATTGGTCCAATATTGGTAGATAACTGGGCATGACCAAAACACATGAAAATGATTTGCAGTCTTTTCACCACACAAGCGCCAACAGTTCAACCCCTTATGGGTAAATTTGTTTTGTGCAGGTGTTCTGAAAAATCTTACCAAGTTTTTCCATCCAAATTCTCTCCACTGCAGGGATGAGGTGCTTTTCCATTGCTGTTTATTTAGCTTTTCCCATATTTCCAGTTGTAAAGTGAAATTCCCCTCTTTTTCCCATCTCTCTTTTATATAAGATGTGTTGTCTCCTTTTAAGTCTTGAAGACCTTGATATATTTTAGAAATGTATCTGATCCCTGGGATCCCTTTATATGCCATTAAGAAGACCTTCAGAACACCTGACTGGGCCCTTTCCAAATCCTCCTTTTTAAGTATATTGTTTATGTGGTGTCTAAGCTGGAAGAACCTGTAAAGGTCTTGATTTATTAGGCCTTGTTTTTTCAAATCTTCAAAACTTCTTAAGATTTGCCCTTTAAAAAAATCGTAATATTTTATCAGCCCTTTCTTCTTCCACTTTTTAAATCTGGTGTCTGTTTTATTAGGAGTAAAGTCTTGATCATAGGCAATCCATTGCAGAAGTCGATAGGGCTCTTTAGTTTGATTCTCTCTGACTATCTTAAACCAAATTTTTAGCGGGGTCTCTATCCACGGGTTAGTGTTATTCAAAAGCTTAGGTAAGGCATTGTTCCCTATTATCGCCTGTAGGGGGATGTCACTTGTTATTTGGCATTCGATCTCCTTCCATTGTGCAGTGTAGACTGGGTTACATATCTCTACTAAAGTTTTAATTTGTGCGGCTTTAAAGTAGTCCCTGATATTTGGCAGCGCGAGCCCACCTTTGTCTTTGTTTAGCTGTAGGGTTCTATATCTGATTCTAGGTCTCTTGCCCTGCCATATGAATCTTGAGATCCTTCTGTCCAGTTCCTGCCATGTTTTTTTGGGAGGTTCTACCGGTATTGTTTGGAAAAGGTATAGAAAACGTGGAAGTATATTCGTTTTGACTGCTTCAATTCTTTGTGCAGTACCCAAGAATGGTATCATATTCCATCTTGTTAGGTCAGATTTTATTTTTGTCACCAGTGGATCATAGTTTAGTGATATAATTTTGTTGAGTTGTTTCGGGATATTGACCCCCAGATATTTCATAGATTCCGACTCCCAGTTAGTTTTGAGTTTGCTTAGTGAATAATGATTTGGGTCATAGTTGAATGTTAAAATTTGGGTTTTATGCATGTTTAATTTGTACCCCGATAAATCTCCATACTTGTGTCCGGCTGCCCTAGGTATATTAAAATGTCATCAGCAAAGAGTTCTATTTTATGTTCCTTCTGACCAAGTGTAATACCTTGAATTTTTTGATTTTGTCTTATCCATTGGCTCAGAGGTTCTATGAAGATTGCAAACAGCAGTGGAGACAGGAGGCAGCCCTGACGACATCCTCTTTCCAGTTCAAAAGATGATGATAAATTACCGTTAATCCTTATTTTAGCTGTTGGTTTTTTATATAATGCCTGTATAGGCATCTTCAGGTCGGGGAACAGGGAGATGCTGAAGTCCGTACAGAGGGAGCTGAGGAGAAAGATCAGAGAAGGCAAGGACAGCTTCAGGAAGAAGATGGAGGACAAGCTGCAACAGAGCGACATCAGCGGGGTCTGGAGAAACCTCAAAACCATCTCGGGGCTCCAGAATACCTCCCCCCAGGCCACAGGGGGCAGGGAGTGGGCGAACAACCTGAATCTGTTTTTCAATAGATTTGACCAACCGCCCTCCCCCCTGACTGCACAACAACCACTGCTGCCTCTAAAGAAATCAAGTCCTGCTGCCCACTCCCCACTCTACCAACACCCCCCCACTCCCAACACACAGCCCCCCATCCTGACCCTGACCAGGACCCAGGTGAGGACGGAGCTGAGGAAGATCAAGGCGAGGAAGGCGCCGGGACCGGACGGCATCAGCGCAAAGCTCCTCAAGTCCTGTGCAGACCAGCTGTGTGGGATTGTGACGTATATCTTCAACATGAGCCTGAAACTGGGGAGGGTACCACAGCTGTGGAAAACATCTTGTGTGGTACCTGTACCAAAAACTTCCCACCCCAAAGACCTGAACAGCTACAGACCGGTGGCCTTGACGTCCCACTTGATGAAGACCCTGGAGAGACTGCTCCTTGCTCACCTCCGCCCCCTGGTGGAACCAGCGATGGATCCACTCCAGTTCGCCTACCAGCATGGCATTGGGGTGGAGGATGCGGTGATCTTCCTCCTTCACCGTTCTCTGTCCCACCTGGAGAAGCCCGGGAATATGGTGAGGATCATGTTCTTTGACTTCTCCAGTGCTTTCAACACCATCCAACCGATGATCCTGAAGGACAAGCTGCTGCGCGCAGGGGTGGACCAGCACCTGTCATCATGGATCCTGGACTACCTCACGAACCGGCCTCAGTTTGTGAGAACCCGGGACTGTGTGTCCGACACGATCATCAGTAGCACGGGGGCCCCCCAGGGAACGGTGCTGGCTCCCTTCCTGTTCACTCTTTATACTGCGGACTTCTCACACAACACAACACACTGCCATCTACAGAAGTTCTCTGATGACTCTGCGATCGTTGGCCTCATCTCCAATGGAGATGAAGCTGAGTACAGAGGGCTTATCCAGGACTTCGTGGACTGGTGCCATCGGAACTGCCTCCAGATCAACGCGAGGAAAACTAAGGAGCTGGTGGTGGACTGCCGCAGGCATGGGCAGCCCCTCACAGTACCAGTAAATATACAGGGAACAGACATCGAGATGGTGACATCCTATAAGTACCTGGGTATTCATCTGAACAATAAACTAGACTGGTCACACAATACTGATGCACTCTACAAGAAGGGACAGCGCAGGCTGTTCCTGCTGAGGAGACTCAGGTCTTTTGGTGTACAAGGGGCGCTGCTGAAGTCATTCTATGACACGGTGGTGGCATCAGCCATCACTTTTGGAGTGGTCTGCTGGGGCAGTGGCATTACTGCAGCCGATAGGAAGAGACTGAACAAACTGATTAAGAAAGCTAGCTCTGTCCTGGGGCAGCGCCTTGATCCGATGGAGGAGATAGGAGAGAGAAGGACGGTGGCTAAACTGTCATCTCTGCTGGAGTCCGAGTTCCACCCTATGCAGGACATACTGAATGCACTGAGGAGCTCATTTAGCAGCAGACTACATCATCCCAGGTGCACAACCGAGAGGTTTCGTAGGTCCTTCCTACCAACGGCTGTCAGACTGTACAACCTAAGCAGGGCTGCTCGCAGAGATAGCAAAAAGACGTAACAAACTAATAGTTTTTTGAATGCAAAAGATGCAATAGACTTACACAATGGTCCTCTCCGGCATACAACTAGGAACATACCGGTCGCTATGGAGGGTGAGAATATGTATGGGCACATAATCATACCATGTAGGATAACTAAGTAGACGGTTATGCTGTTTCATTCCATCTAGCAACAATGCTCTGCACTGTGTGTGTTTATATATTTGCATATTTATTCCATCTAGCTACAATGCTCCGTACTGTGGGTGTTTATATATTTATATATCTACATATTATTCCATCTAGCTACATTGCTCCGCACTGTGTGTGTTTATATACTTGCATATTTATTCCACCTAGCTGCAATGCTCCGTACTGTGGGTGTTTATATATTTACATATTTATTCCATCTAGCTACAATGCTCTGCACTGTGTGTTCATATATTCATATATTTATTCCATCCAGCTACAATGCTCTGCACTGTGTGTCTGTGTGTGTGTGTATATATATATATTTTATAGTAATACGTACATATGTTTATTAGCTGCTCTTGCTTGCTTGTTTTTTTTCTTGCCTTCTGATTGTTGCTCTGAGTGTTGCTATCCCTGTGCTGTTGCAATCCTGGAATTTCCCCGTTGTGGGACTAATAAAGGCTTATCTTATCTTATCTTATCTTATAGTTCTAATGAAGTTGTTATGAAAATTGAAACTGGATAAGATTCTATATAGAAAAGACCAGTCAACCGAATCGAATGCTTTTTCAGCATCTAATCCCAATATGACTGCATTTAAGTTATATTTTTTTATATGATGAATTATGTGTAAAGTGCGTCGAATGTTGTCTTGTGTCTGTCTTTGTCTTATAAAACCTGTTTGGTCTAAATGAATTAGGTCTGTCAGTATATTTTCTAACCTTTTGGCAAGGATAATGGTAAAAAGCTTATAGTCCTGATTTAGTACACTGATTGGTCTGTAGTTGGAGCACTCTAGTTTATCCTTTTCAGGTTTAGGTATAACTGCAATGACCCCTTCTCTCCAGGATGGGGGGATTTCCCCTGTGTGGAGGACATAATTAAATGTTTTCAGGAGGAGAGGAGATAGTTGCTGTTTAAAGGTTTTGTACCACTCTGCTGTATAGCCATCAGCTCCTGGGGATTTGTTAGCTTTAAGTTTCATAATTGCTTTTTCCAATTCTTTAGGATGTATTTCTGACAGTAGTGTTTTATTTTGTGACTCCGTAAGTTGGGGAAGGTTTAATGTGTTTAGGAATGCCTCGGATGCGTTTTTATGTTTTTTGTGGGAGTATAAGTTCTTATAGTAATTCTCGAAGCTTTTAAGAATATCCTGAATTCTGAATTTTATTTCCTTTGATACTGGGTCTCTGATTTTGTAGATTGCTCTTTCTGTTTGATGTTTCCTCAATTTATAGGCTAGCAATTTTGCCGATTTACTGCCTGCTTCATAGTATTTTTGTTTCAAAAATGTAAGTTTCTTCTGGATTTCTATTGTGTAGATCTCATTTATTTGGTTTTTAATTTCCTTAATCTTGAGCGAGTCAGTAGAATGAGTGTTGCCTTTGTGTTCTTTTTCTAGGTTCCTAAGTTCTGACTCTAATGTGGATAGTTTTTCTCGTCTTAATTTCTTTTGGGTTGCCAGTTTTGCAATAATCTTTCCTCTTATTACAGCTTTGCATGCATCCCACAGTATTAAAGGGGATACTTCTCCATTATCGTTTTCTTCCAAATATCTGAGAATATCTGATTCCAATTCATCTTTCAATGGTCCTTTCAGGACATTTGAATTTAACCTCCAAGAAAATGTATTATTTGTGTATTTTTGGATATTTAAGTCCATGTAGATCGGACTGTGGTCAGAGAGATCCATTAGTCCTATTTTACATGTTTTTACTCTTCCAATGTCTCTATTAAACATAAAAAAATAGTCAATCCTTGAGTAAGATGAATGTGGAGTTGAGTAAAATGTATAGTCTTTTACACTGGGGTTGAGTTCCCTCCACACGTCACAGATTCCCATTTCTTTTAGTATCATCCGAGTCTTCCTGTTTTGGGTGTTATTTTGATGTGGAGAATTACCAGAAGCATCCCAGTATGGATTCAGTCTAAGATTGAAGTCCCCACCACATATCACTAAACCTTGAGCTTTAGTTATCATTAGGTCAAATACATTTTTATAAAATTTCCAGTTAGCCCCTGGGGGAGCATACACATTCAGCAGGGTGATATCTTCTCCCTCTAGCCGCCCAGTTACCAAACTGTATCTCCCTTCTTTATCTTTGTGTTCTGATTTTTTTTCAAATGTAATTTTGGTTGATATCAATGTCGCTACTCCCCTCCTCCTCCCTGACTTATATGAAGATGAAGAGATCATTTTAAACCCTTGTCTACTGAGTTTATTGTGTTCCATGTCTGTTAGGTGGGTTTCTTGTAAAAATATTATTCCTGCTTTGTCTTTTTTCATTTTGCCTAGAATCTTGGATCTTTTAACTGGATTCAGGATTCCTTTTACATTATATGAAATTATTTTGGTTACACCCTGTTTCTCCATTGTGTTGTTTTGTTTAGTATAACTGTGTGGTGGCCGTCTTTTGTGCTACTCAGAAACTGAAAGAACATTAAAAACAAGAAAAACATTAAGAACATAGTGTATAAAACTTTAAAACAAAAAGCTGTCAGAAGAACTTCCTGAGCTGAGGTCTTTTTAAAGACCCTGGAAGAGCCTTGATGGAGTGAAGGCCCTGAGGGAAATTCCTCAAACTCTGTTACGTGTTGAGGGCCCTCTCTTACCCCTGTAAGTTGTCCCATGCTTTTAACGTGAGTTTCAGAACCCAATCCAAACTTGTAATGATTTTTTTTCTCCCTTTTATGCCTAAACCCTGTGAAATTGTGTGCACCCTCCCACCCCCATCACATCAAACATTCACGCAAAAACAGTATTTGTTAGTATGAGGAGAACATGTGGATTATTGTCACATTTCTATTTTAACAAGTTTTTTTTTTTTTTTATTACAAAGACTTATTTGTTTCAAATATTATGACTGTTCCATGAAATGTTTTACCACATGTTGAATACGCATCTCCTTTAATGTTTGTTACCTTGTATGAGGGGGGTTGGATGTGCGGATTGATTCAAGAGAAAAAAAAAAAAAGGTCGCTATTCCAACCTGAAAACGGACAGTTTATCCGCGACGCGCTGGCGCTGGGTTTCCTGCTGCTGGCCCGTGGATTTTGAAGGTCTTTGTGTTGTCCATGTCTGCGCTTTGATCTTCTCACTCGGGTCTGCTGCGGGTTTAAATACCGTTACCGGGAGCCCTCTTCTCGCCATGTCAGCTGTTGCTTCTTCCGCCGAATTATAGAGACATGTTTCTTCGCCGTAGAAGACCCTTAACTTCGCAGGAAATGGCATCTGAAAGCGCAATTTCTTCTCTCTTAACACCTTTTTCGCGTCATTGTATTCCCTGCGCTTTTTAAGGACCTCCGGGGCGTAATCGTGTTCCACGTAGACTTTTCTCTCCTGGTGCATAAATCCTTTTTTCTGCCAGGCCAGTCTTACAACCTCTTGTTTTATTTTGAAATTGGAAAATCTTACCAACACCGAACGTGGGGGCGCTTCCGCCGCCGGCCTAGCGGCTAATGAACGATGTGCCTTTTCTATCTTCAAGTCGGTGGTTTGTGGAATATCCAATTTCTCTCTTAGTAAGGATTCCACGCATTCTGCCATTGAGTTAAAACCGTTTTCGGCTCCTTCTATCAGACCATGAATTCTTATGTTGTCTCTTCTTTGTCTTCCTTCTTGGATGGCTAGCTTAGCCTCTATAGATGCTTGTCTTTTGCGTAGGTCCAGCACAGAATCTTCGAGCACTTTTATTCGTTCCTCTGTTTCCAAGATTCGGTTCTCGGCCTGGTCCACTCTGCTGTTTGTCCTTTTCAATTCTTCTCTGAATTCCCGAAATTCGGCCGTAACCTCTCGGCGAAATCGTTGTAGCTCTTCAAATAGTGATTTCAGGCTAACCTTTTTGTTAGCTACCACCAGTTCCTCGTCTTCTGAACGGAGATCTTCCAGTTCAGATTCTCCGGCCGATACGTGTCCTGGCCTGGAGAATTTCAGTTTCTTATGTTTTCCTTTAGACATGATGATTTTGTCTTTTGATTTTCACTCCTCCAAAAATCCGTTAAGTTTGATTTTCAAGGTGTTATCTTGGATTGGGTCTGAGAGCTTCAGTGTTAAGCTGCAGTCGCTATGGCGTCCAGACCGGAAGTCCAAGAATTCTGAATTTTGATACATAGACATACACGTGTGTGTGTGTGTGTGTGTGTTATTCCACGGACCAAGAAAATGTTTTTTCAGACAGCAAAAAAAAAAAAAAAAATTGGTCTCCAACGGCTATTGTTTCCAAGGCGACCAGTAATTCATACTGGCAAAAGACACGTTTGTGCCACAACACAGTCTAGTGGTAGAAAAATAACACTGCAAAGACACAAAACCATGCACCAGACCACACCCATCACCTAGAGCAAAAAAACCTTCAAACAGCTCAAAACTAGTCAAATGCCCATTAAAACACACACACACACACACACACACACACACACACACACACACACACACACACACACACACACACACACACACACACACACACACACAGAGTGGTGTGAAAAAGTGTTTACCCCCTTCCTGATTTCTCATTTTTTGTATGTTTGTCACACTTAAATGTTTCAGATCTTCAAACAAATTTAAATATGAGACAAAGATAACACAAGTAAACACAAAATGCAGTTTTTAAATGAAGGTGTTTATTATTAAGGGTAAAAAAAATCCAAACCTACATGGTCCTGTGTGAAAAAGTGATTGCCCCCCCCCCCCACACACACACGTTAAAACATAAATTAACTGTGGTTTATCACATTTTTGGAAAGCTGAGTTCAATTTCTCTATCCACACCCAGGGCTGATTACTGCCACACCTGTTCCCAATCAAGAAATCACTAAGGACCTACCTGACTAAGTGAAGTAGACCAAAAGATCCTCAAAAGCTGGACATCATGCTGCGATCCAAACAAATTCAGGAACAAATGATAAAGTAATTGAGATCTATCAGTCTGGAAAAGGTTATAAAGCCATTTCTAAAGCTTTGGGACTTCAGCAAACCACAGTGAGAGCCATTATCCACAAATGGCAAAAACATGTAACAGTGGTGAACCTTTCCAGGAGTGGCTGGCCAACCAAAATTTCCCCAAGAGCGCAGTGGCGACTCATCCAAGAGGTCACAAAAGACTCCACAACAACATCCAAAGAACTGCAGGCCTCACTTGCCTCAGTTAAGGTCAGTGTTCATGACTCCACCAGAAGAAAGAGACTGGGCAAAAATGGCCTGCATGGCAGAGTTCCAAGATGAAAACCACTGCTGAGCAAAAAGAACATAAAGACTCATCTCAGTTTTGCCGGAAAACATCTTGATGATCCCCAAGACTTTTGGGAAAATACTCCGTGGACTGATGAGACAAAAGTTGAACTTTTTGGAAGGTGTGTGTCCCATTACATCAGGCGTAAAAGTAACACAGCATTTCAGAAAAGGAACATCATACCAACAGTGAAATATGGTGGTGGTAATGTGATGGTCTGGGGCTGTTTTGCTGCTTCAGGACCTGGAAGACTTGCTGTGGTAAATGGAACCATGAATTCTGCTGTCTTCTTCTTCTTTTAGATTTGATTGGCGGTTGGCAACCAGCTTACAGGTGCATTACCGCCACATACTTCCACTTTCTTTCTGTGTGTCTCTTTTTCCTCATAACTTTGTGATGTTTTCCTCATAGCTTTGTGACGTTCTTCTTCTTCTTTAATCTTGTATCTGCGTCTCATCTCATTATTCTTCCTCTAATTGTAGTCCGTAACCTGATGGTGGTTGATCCACCAGCCCACGATGTCCGCGAACCCAAAGATCCCCCACCCAACAAGTCCCCAACCGCCTCCCAACGCAGGCCCTCAATGCCAAGACACCCCTCTGCCGCTCCCACAATGATCCCGATCCCCTCCACCCCCCTGGAAGTCTGCGCAGCGCAGCCCACCACATCCACCATAAACAAGACAAAATCACCCTCGCTCAAAACCAGAGCATCCTCCTCAACTCCACTGCATGCACCGCAAGCCTGCACACCCTCCCTGCCCGAGTCCACCCCCACCTCCCCAGCCGGCACCCTTCTTGCAGCCCCCACACACGTCAGTCCCCGGTAGACCTCCATCCGCCGAATCTCCGCTACTCCCCCGCCAGCCCCACAACCCCAGTACACAGAGCCACACCCACCACCGCAGCCACAGCACCCCAACTTGGCTTCTCCTTCACACCCGCCACATCCATGTCCACCGGTGCATTCGGCACACCGCCATCCACCGCCACACACCGCCGCACACCGCCACCACATGACCAAACCCCCGACTACCAAAAAATCCCGAGGGAGAATATCCGACCGTCTGTTTGTGACTTCAGGCTGAAGCGCACTTGGGTTCTGCAGCAGGACAATGATCCAAAACACAGCAGCAAGTCCACCTTTGGAGTGGCCTAGTCAAAGTCATGACTTGAATCTGATTGAGATGCTGTGGCATGACCTTAAAAAGGCGGTTCATGCTCGAAAACCCTCCAATGTGGCTGAATTACAACAATTCTGCAAAGAAGAATGGGCCAAAATGCTCCACAGCGCTGTAAAAGACTCATTGCCAGTTATAGCAAATGCTTGATTGCAGTTGTTGTGTCATGCGGTGGCCCTCGCAAGCCACCATAAGACCCCAAAAGACACCGGTGAAGTTTGCACAATTTATTGTTAACAAAAGAAACACACAAAACAATGAGCCACGGTGAGCTAAAACGTACAATACTACATACACGTGACCATGAGGCAAACAAGAAGCACACTTACAATCATAACCCAGGGATGGTCGATAAGCCAGACCATGAAGGCATAGTTGACGTCTGAGCCGAGGAACGCTCGCTCAACGTCTGGCAAGGAGAATTCTCTGACGAGCAATCGTTGACGAGACTGCTGCATTATTCTGCTCCCAGAGCCCTCTTAAATGGAGAGCTGCTGATGAGCCGAAATGCAGCACAGCTGTCAGACTTGACAGCAGGAAGCCCCTCCGGGCGCTGTCACAATAGAGGCTCGGGGAGCCAGAAGGTACACACTGCTGTCAAACCTGGTGAAGATGATGCATGGCTCGAGCACGGACGAGATCGGCGCTCGAACCATGACAGTACCTCCCCCCCCAAGGGCGAGCTCCGAACGCCCAATGATACCCAAGGGCCCCCCCCCCCCCCAGGGTGGGCGGATGGGGGGAACAGGCCCGGAGGGGGAGAACCAGCAACAGAGAAAAACACAATACTCCCTAATGCACAAATCATAATTAAACAGGGCACAAATGAGGCAATTACAGAGCACGGTTGACAGAGAATACGATACTCCATAATGCACAGTGGCACACAGGGCAAGAAAGAAAAAAAAAAAAAAACCCACAAGAAAAACATGTTACATCCCTCAAACAGAAGAGGGGGAGAAAAAAAACACATACTAACAAAGGCAAAGCACAGAGCAGAACTAACACACCGAATGGCCTTACACCTCAATGGGACCACACAACCCGTGAGGATGATGACAGGCAGAGTCCAAAACACGAGAACAGTTCCGGTGGTCTCTCTGTGTCCAATGGCCAACGGGTGATTACGGGAAAAAAGGCATGATCGGACGGCCTACCCCAGTCCCAGGCCCGGAAAGTCAGAACCTCCGGCGGCCGAACCAGGTTGCCCAGTTGCAAGCACAGTATGTCGGGTGGCCGACCCAGGGCGCCGAACTGGCGAAACAGTTCCTCTGGTGGCCGACCCGCATCCCTCAGCCACCAGAACTGTGGGGAGACAATCGGCGGCGGCCTCCCTGGCGGGGGGGGGGGGGAGACGTGGGAGAGCCAGGCTGAACGTAGAGGCCCCCCAACGGCCCCCGGTGGTGATGAGCTGGGTTGGTGACTATGACGAGGGAGATGATGGTGACGACGAGCCCGCACGATGTCAGGTGGCAAAGGATCTGCAGCTCCTTCACTGACCTTGACCCATACCGATGCTGCATTCGCGGCTGCACCCGCGTTGGACCCCGACTGGGTCGGCGCGGCACCGGTGACGACCTCTGACCCTGAACCTGGAACCTCCAGCACAGCGACTGTGACTGGCTCTGCACCGGTGACTCTGGAAGAAGGCTCGGAAGACAAGAAAGAACTGGGATCAGAATCACCGGTAGCGACGGAGCCCAGCGAGACGAGCTCGGGTGCAGCAGGCGGCTGCCCCTGACTCGCCTCCCCGAGAGGCAGGCAAAAATGCTCCAAGATAGAAAGGAGAAAAACAAAGTAGAGCACATGCCTGCACTCGGGTTCTGTCGCCGTCCAGGACTTCGTCGATCCAGGCTCAGGACGGAGAAGTTCGTCATCAGGCTCCCACTCGGCCACGGCGGGTTCCGCAGCTGGCATTATGGTCTCTGCAGTCTGAGGATCCTCTGGCGCTGATGTCCACGCCTATAACCCGCACGGCGTAGTGGCAGGGGACCCTCGACCCGCTGGCTCGAACTGCTCCAACATGGAGACCCGGGGACGCTTCATCGTCGGCGCAGGCTCCATGCTGCAGTCCGCTTTTCTCCTCTCCCCACGACGTGGCTGCAGGGCTGGAACCAGGCTCTCCAGAACCGCAGGCCCCCTCCTTTTCCGGCGATGTAGGCCTGGCGTCGTGGACCGCTCAGCGGAGGGTGACACAGAGGCAGCAGGTTTAGTGATAAGAGCTACAGCAGGTGGTGGGTGCTCGGGGGACTGCGAACCCCGAACTCCGCCCCCAGGAATCAGACAGGGCAAATCACAACTATCACGAGAAGAATGAACTTGCACTTGCCTGTTTCCTGGAGGATGGATGGTGCCTGCTGCAGCGGGTGGAGTCTTCCTTCTTCCCCTCCGCATGGTGATGGCGGGCCCCTCGGGACGAGGAGGAGGAGCCGGTCGTGGGGGATTGCTGACGGGCCTCGCCGAAGCACGACTCACAACAATCACAGTAGCTGGAGATGACGTCGAGGAGGAGGCGACTGCGGGGATTCCCTCCTGTCGTGACGTGTGAGATACAACTGACTGGGAGGCTGGGTTCCTCTGACGACCCGGGGCTGGATCCGGATGGGATTCTCGCTGGGAACTGGTTGGGGCACGGCGATGACGCTTACTGGGCGACGGTGCGGCGAGGGGCCCAGGAACACATGGCACCGGGACTGGACGGGCGACAGGAGCTGGATTCCGATCCGTTGGTCTCCTGCCTGGATTTTCCTCCAGCCTATGGATCTCCACTCTTGTCGGGAACGCCGAACTCACGGGAGGGGGAGGAAGTTCTTGGAGCGCCTTTGTAATTAACCCGCGCTGCGCCACAATCCATGATATCCTCTCCCCTCCTTCCAGAAAAGAGGTGAGGTGGTATCATAGTAAGGTCCGCTGGGCGAGGAACAAATAGTGATCGGCCGCTGCGGTGGGCATGAGACGAGCGGCTTCAGCCAGATAGCCGTCAATCTCCTCAAACCACTCCGGGCAATACCCATGCTCGAGGGCGGACATCCTATTCACAAGCCCGAGTGAAGGAAAAAACTCCACACCACCACAAACTCACGGTGAAAGGCGTCTTAGTTTGGCGGCAGTCTACTGTCATGCGGTGGCCCTCGCAAGCCACCATAAGACCCCAAAAGACACTGGTGAAGTTTGCACAATTTATTGTTAACAAAAGAAACACACAAAACAATGAGCCACGGTGGGCTAAAACGTACAATACTACATACACGTGACCATGAGGCAAACAAGAAGCACACTTACAATCATAACCTAGGGATGGTTGATAAGCCAGACCATGAAGGCATAGTTGATGTCTGAGCCGAGGAACGCTCGCTCAACATCTGGCAAGGAGAATTCTCTGACGAGCAATCGAGCAATCGTTGACGAGACTGCCGCATTATTCTGCTCCCAGAGCCCTCTTAAATGGAGAGCTGCTGATGAGCCAAAATGCAGCACAGCTGTCAGACTTGACAGCAGGAAGCCCCTCCGAGCGCTGTCACAATAAAGGCTCGGGGAGCCAGAAGGTACACACTGCTGTCAAACCTGGTGAAGATGATGCATGGCTCGAGCGCGGACGAGATCGGCGCTCGAACCATGACGTATTGCTACTAAGGGTGGCCCAACCAGTTATTAGGTTTAGGGGGCAATCACTTTTTCACACAGGGCCATGTAGGTTTGGATTTTTTCTCCCCTTAATAATAAACACATTCATTTAAAAACTGCATTTTGTGTTTACTTGTGTTATCTTTGTCTAATATTTAGATTTGTTTGATGAACTGAAACATTTAAGTGTGACAAACATTCAAAAAAAACGAGAAATCAGGATGGGGGCAAACACTTTTTCACACCACTGTGTGTGTGTACACACACACACACACACACATGGACAAAATTGTTGGTACCCCTCTGTTAATGAAAGAAAAACCACAATGGTCACAGAAATAACTTGAATCTGACAAAAGTGGTAATAAATATAAAGTCTATGAAAATTAACCAATAAAAATCAGGCAATGCTTTTGAATTGTGGTTCAACAGAATTATTTTAAAAAACAAACTCATGAAACAGGCCTGGACAAAAATGATGGTACCCTTAACTTAATATTTTGTTGCACAACCTTTTGAGGCAATCACTGCAATCAAACGATTTCTGTAACTGTCAATGAGACTTCTGCACCTCTCAGCAGGTATTTTGGCCCACTCCTCATGAGCAAACTGCTCCAGTTGTCTCAGGTTTGAAGGGTGCCTTCTCCAGACAGCATGTTTCAGCTCCTTCCACAGATCTTCAATAGGATTTAGATCAGGTCTCATAGAAGGCCACTTTAGAATAGTCCAATGTTTCGCTCTTAGCCATTCTTGGGTGTTTTTAGCTGTGTGTTTTGAGTCATTATCCTGTTGCAAGACCCATGACCTGCGACTGAGACCAAGCTGTCTGACACTGGGCAGCACATTTCTCTCTAGAATACCTTGATAGTCTTGAGATTTCATTGTACCCTGCACAGATTCAAGACACCCTGTGCCAGATGCAGCAAAGCAGCCCCACAACATAACAGAACCTCCTCCATGTTTCACAGTAGGGACAGAGTTCTTTTCTTGGTATGCTTCATTTTTGCGTCTGTGAACATAGAGCTGATGTGCCTTGCCAAAAAGTTGCAGTTTTGTCTCATCTGTCCATAGGACATTCTCCCAGAAGCTTTGTGGCTTGTCAACATACAGTTTGGCAAATTCCAGTCTGGCTTTTTTTTTTATGATTTGTTTTCAACAGTGGTGTCCTCCTTGTTCGTCTTCCATGAAGTCCACTTTGGCTCAAACAACGACGGATGGTGATCTGATCTGACACTGATGTACCTTGACCTTGGAGTTCACCATGAATGTGTTTAGAGGTTGTTCTGGGCTCTTTTGTTACCATTCGTATTATTCGTCTCTTCCATTTTTCCTCAAGTTTCCTCCGGTGGCCACGTCCAGGGAGGTTGGCTACAGTCCCATGGATCTTAAATTTCTGAATAATATGTGCAACTGTAGTCACAGGAACATCAAGCTGCTTGGAGATGGTCTTATAGCCTTTACCTTTAACATGCTTGCCTATAATTTTCTTTCTGATCTCCTGAGACAACTCTCTCCTTTGCTTCCTCTGGTCCATGTTTAGGGTGGTACACCCCATGTCACCAAACAGCACAGTGACTACTTGTCACCCTTTAAATAGGCCGACTGACTGATTACAAGTTTGTAGACACCTGTGATGTTAATTAGAGGACACATCTTGGTTGAACATGTCCCTATGGTCACATTATTTTCAATCTTTTGTAGGGATACCATCATTTTTGTCCAGGCCTGTTTCATGAGTTTGTTTTTTAAAATAATTCTGTTGAACCACAATTCAAAAGCATTGTCTGATTTTCATTGGTTAATTTTCATAGACTTTTTATTTATTACCACTTTTGTCAGATTCAAGTTATTTCTGTGACCATTGTGGGTTTTTCTTTCATTAACAGAGGGGTATTAACAATTTTGTCCACGTGTATATACAGTGTGTGTGTGTGTGTGTGTGTGTGTGTGTGTGTGTGTGTGTGTGTGTGTGTCCCATAGTTTAAAAAAATAAAAAAAACGTCATACACATGACGTTATCACCAAACAAATGTACATTGTCCTCTTACATATACAGTGGGGTAAAAAAGTATTTAGTCAGCCACCAATTGTGCAAGTTCTCCCACTTAAAAGATGAGAGAGGTCTCCAATTTTCATCATAGCTATACCTCAACTATGAGAGACAAAATAAGAAAAAAAAAATCCAGAAAATCACATTGAAGGATTTTTAATGAATTAATTGGTAAATTCCTCGGTAAAATGTATTTGGTCAATAACAAAAGTTCATCTCAATACTTTGTTATTTACCCTTTGTTGGCAATGACAGAGGTCAAACGTTTACTGTAAGTTTTCACAAGGTTTTCACACACTGTTGCTGGTATTTTGGCCCATTCCTCCATGCAGATCTCCTCTAGAGCAGTGATGTTTTGGGGCTGTCGCTGGGCAACACAGACTTTCAGCTCCCTCCAAAGATTTTCTATGGGGTTGAGATCTGGAGACTGGCTAGGCCACTCCAGGACCTTGAAATGCTTCTTACGAAGCCACTCCTTCGTTGCCCGGGCAGTGTGTTTGGAATCATTGTCATGCTGAAAGACCCAGCCGCGTTTCATCTTCAATGCTCTTGCTGGTGGAAGGAGGTTTTCACTCAAAATCTCACGATACATGGCCCCATTCATTCTTTCCTTTACACGGATCAGTCGTCCTGGTCCCTTTACAGAAAAACAGCCCCAAAGTATGATGTTTCCACCCCCATGCTTCACAGTAGGAATGATGTTCTTTCTCCTCCAAACACGACAAGTTGAATTTTTACCAAAAAGTTGTATTTTGGTTTCATCTGACCATATGACATTCTCCCAATCCTCTTCTGGATCATCCAAATGCTCTCTAGCAAACTTCAGACGGGCCTGGACATGTACTGGCTTAAGCAGGGGGGACACGTCTGGCACTGCAGGATTTGAGTCCCTGGCGGCGTAGTGTGTTTCTGATGTAGCCTTTGTTACTTTGGTCCCAGCTCTCTGCAGGTGATTCACTAGGTCCCCCCATGTGGTTCTGGGATTTTTGCTCACCGTTCTCATGATAATTTTGACCCCACGGGGTGAGATCTTGCGTGGAGCCCCAGATCGAGGGAGATTATCAGTGGTCTTGTATGTCTTCCATTTTCTAATAATTGCTCCCACCGTTGATTTCTTCACACCAAGCTGCTTACCTATTGCAGATTCAGTCTTCCCAGCCTGGTGCAGGTCTACAATTTTGTTTCTGGTGTCCTTTGACAGCTCTTTGGTCTTGGCCATAGTGGAGTTTGGAGTCTGACTGTTTGAGGTTGTGGACAGGTGTCTTTTGTACTGATAACGAGTTCAAACAGATGCCATTAACACAGGTAACAAGTGGAGGACAGAGGAGCCTCTTAAAGAAGAAGTTACAGGTCTGTGAGAGCCAGAAATCTTGCTTGTTTGTAGGTGACCAAATACTTATTTTACTGAGGAATTTACCAATTAATTCATTAAAAATCCTTCAATGTGATTTTCTGGGTTTTTTTTTTTCTCATTTTGTCTCTCATAGTTGAGGTATACCTATGATGAAAATTGGAGACCTCTCTCATCTTTTAAGTGGGAGAACTTGCACAATTGGTGGCTGACTAAATACTTTTTTGCCCCACTGTATGTTTTCTTTTTTTTTTATTCCCCCTTCTCTCTATTTCTCTTTCGTCCATGCATGTCTGAACTGAGTTTTGATCTAAAACCATCTGCTTCCACCAGCATTTCAGTCAACGTTTGCCAGTGGAGCTTAACTTAGGTCTGACTTAGATGAACTCTGCATAACTTAGCCCAGTGCTCAGGAACCTTTCCAATCTGAGCACAACTTTCACCAATGTTTATTTCCAAATGTCGCCAAATTTTCAGCGTGTTGAAAATTCTCAACGAATACAGCTTTTGCCAGCGTTTGCCAACAAACACCAACTATCATTAACTTCTATCAACTTTTGCCAGCAGAGCCAGACATTTGCGAAAACGTCAGTAAAAGTTGGTCCAAACATTGTAGTGTACTGTATATCCAGCCAAAAAAGCAGGTCCAGGATGGCAGGAAGCCTCCACAAATGCTGATCTTTATATGAGTGTCGCCTGACGCTGATGTCAGCTGAACTGCGCTGAGTATTCTTAACTTAAATTAACCTAAGTTGGCAACTGCTATACATACGCTAGCCTAAGTTGGCAAAAGTTTGGCAACGCTGAATGCAATGCTGGGAAATGCTAGCAAAAGTTCGTAAAAGTTGGTGTTAGTTATTTCACCAGCGTTTGGACTAATTTCTCTGATTTTTCAAAATGTCAGTAAAAGTTGGTCCAAATGTTATAGTGTGAACCCAGCTTTAGTGTTCATAACACGCAGATTGTTTAAATTCTACATAAACAAGGTTGTTTTTCATGAATTCCCATTCAATATTTTAATCAAATAAACTGCAAGTATCCACTATCCCACTCCTGAATTGAACTGTTGTTTCAGGCGGAATGGCCCGAACGTTATGCTGTAGCGGGTGCCACAGTGAAGTCTCTGCAGCAGCGTCTAGAAGAGAGTAAACGTTCAGGTAATGAGAAGGACGCCCTGACAACCCGTTTAAAGGCCCGCATACGGCAGCTGGAGGAGGCGGCGCAGAGAGCCTGCAGGGAGGCAGATGAGAAGGAGGCCCGTAGGGAGAGGGAATACAAGATGCTGCAGGATGTAAGTCTGACAATTAAAATATAACAAAACCACAAAATCGTAATTCTGATTATCTCTGACTCTGACTTTTCTTCTGAGACAAGTTTTGTGAAATCTAACAGTAGTCTTTGTGAAAGTTTTGCTACCTGTGTATCGTTACAAGAGCTGTAGCAGTCATACGCGATAAACGCTCCATTTGAACACCTGTACATGTAATAGTCTTGTTTATATACTGTGTATACTAACAACTGAATTTCTCCTCTTGGAATGTATAACACAGATTTGATTGTCTGTCTTTGAGCTGCTTTGATAAGTCTGATCAGTTTCTGAATGGCTTACAATGGTTTGCATACACAACTGCAAAATACTTTGCTACAAAATGCATGGCCTCAGTCTTAAAATAGTATCAGCTCTATTGATTTTAGGTCTCTGTGGTTTTGTTTCATTAGCTGCTTGGAGAATATGACTCGCTGGTGAAGGAGCATGAGGGAGTAAAGGTAAGGCATTTTGGAAACAAAAACATTTTGGATATTGTCAACAAAGCAGTTCTCTATAGCTCAGTCTGGCTAAATACCCAAAGTAGACAAGCCACTATTACTGTGATGCAGATACAGTACACTGTATGTGTATTTCAATGCAAGCTATCCTTACAACAATGTACAATTTCTTTTTATTTAACATCATGTTGTTTAAAAATGTCAAGGTTGCTAAAACAGTAACAGTAACAGACTTCAACTTTGTGGAAAAAAAGACTGAGTATGGAATACAGGAGCCTTTACTGTATGAAGCGTGTCCCTTTCTGAGATTGCAGAGTTTTGACAGTTTTTAAATAATTTATTGACCAAATCATTCATCAGCTAATCAAAAAAAAGTAATCAACAGATTAATTGGTGACAAAATAATGTTTTCCATCCTTATTCCTTCTTGTCTTATATATTGTGTCCATCATTAAGAGAGAGAGGGAAACGGCATTTCAACTCTACTGTATGTCCTGTACATATAGAAGTATTGACAAATAAAAGTCTTTGAATAATCTTTAGTTGCAGCTGTGTCTAGCAGTGGACAGAGATTTTTGACAGAAGTGGGACAGGAATGTTAACAAGAAGGATTTTGTTTCAAATAACAACAGCAAAATGATTAGCATGCAGCTACCTAGCTTACCATGCAACAGTCATATTTTTAACACACTGCTCAGCAGCTAACATTAATGGGGTAACATACTCTCTGGGGGTTACGGTAGTCACACAGAACTGTTCAATAACTAAAGCATTATTATTCATTCATCTTCTTCCGCTTAATCCTTTTTGGGTCGCGGCGGGGCTGGAGCCTATCCCAGCATCTTTGGGCGAGAGGCAGGGTACACCCTGGACAGATCACCAGTCCATCGCAGGGCCAACACTGAAAGACAGACAACCATTTACTCTCATGAGCATGTGGGAGGAAACCAGAGAAATCCCGGAGTAAACCCACGCAGACACGGGGAGAACGTGCAAACTCCACACAGATCACTGTTGGTTGGGGGCTGGGATCGAACCCAGGATCCCCCGGCCAAGGGTGAGTTGCTGTGCTGCCGCAGTGCTAACCACTCCGCCACCAAGCTGCCGTAAAGCATTATTATGAAATTAAATAGTTACGGATCCAACTTAATGATGTTTACCTTGTAGTCATTAGGTTGTCCTGGCATAAGCAATTAATTTTAAAGCATTATTATGAAATTTAAAATTAATTGCTTATGCCAGGACAACCTAATGACTACAAGGTAAACATCATTAAGTTGGATCCGTAACTATATCAACAGTGCCAGTGTCAGCCTTGTGTTTCATAGGACTGGAGGTAACTGTCCACACAGTCGATGTCCACATTGTATGCTAAATTATAACATTGACAACCTTTTCAGAGATTAAAATTATTTATTTACACACATGGATGGAATAGTTATTTTTATATGTACTGTGTGACATCTACCCCTCTGTGAATTGCCACTTTATCATGGTGGAGGGGTTTGCGTGCCCCTAGCGATCTCAGGAGCTATATTGTCGGAGGCAATTTGCCCCTGGTAGGGTCTCCCAAGATAAATTGTCCTGGGTGAAGGGCCAGACCAGGAGCTGTCCAGTAGATCCCTGTGAAAAAAATTACACCAAGGACCCAGTGTACCCAAAGGAGCCACGTGGGTCCACCCTCCAGTGGGCTGTCCACCTGTGGGGAGGGATCATGGAGGACATGGTTCTATGTAAACTGGGCTGCAGTCTGTGCTTCTCTGCTTGGACTGCTGCCCTCGTGACCCAGACCCCCAAATAAGCAATAGAAGATGGATGGATGGGGTATGACATCTAAGAGATGATGGGTAGTAGCACAAGCAGTTGTGGCTTTTAAGTTCATTAAATGCAATCTGTGTTATTAAAATAAATTTCAATGACATGGGTCAGTTTACAGTAATGCATTAATGTAAAGTAGTTATGCACACTTACTCTAATAGCTGTCACTGCCTAACATTGTCAGTCCAAGTTACCATCCTGCTGTCAGAAAACAGCAGTAAATGCTGTCACCCCACCACAGATGCAGTAGCACCACAAGAATGCACAACACACAAACTGGTCGCCAGATTGGCCTAGATGACTTTTCTTTGTGTGGCCTCATGCTGGTTTGACACTTGTGTGTTTACAGAACAACCTGGTGTCTGCCGAAAACAGGCTTGTTGATGCCAATGATCAGATATCAGAATTGAAGAGGTGAGTAACCAGTTTTACTTGTGTATGAAGTTGTGGCATGTTTTATAAGGTAATTTTTCAACACAATGAATAACGGCACAATGAACAGCTGTGCAGTGTGACATGATCCATGAACAGCATTGTAGAAGTGCACAACACCCTACAACCATGGCAAGACTAGCATGTCAGAATTTTTTCGTACTTATTGCCCAGTTAACAATGTTCTTAATGGTCAGCAGGGAGGCAGTTGATTGACACTTTTTTACCCGACTTCCTCTTGGGGACAGAGATGACCGCAACATACGAGGATTGGTTGCATTCATACGTATAATGTTTTCACTCTCCCAGTCAAGGCATAGCAAAAATTTATCTCACTAATCTAACATAGTGATATGGTGGAAAACAAAAATAGCTTAGCTAGGTTCACAAATATGTAGAAAACTGTTTAAAAAAGAAAAACTGAATGAGGAGTTTCTTTTGACTTTTTGAGTCCCATTTTTGTACTTATGATGTTGCAGGCACTTTTTTCTTGTGATTATATATATTTTTTGTACCGGAGTGGCGGCCTAGAGGTAGAGCATCTGCCCCACAACCGGGAGGCCGGGGTTCAAGGCCCAGCCGGGTCATGCCAAAGACCATATAAAAGTGCAACTTTCTGTCGTTCAGCTTGGTGCTCAGCAATAATGGAACGGAGGAGGGAAATGTTGGTTACCTAGCCACAGGGGGTGCACAAGCCAGTGTACTCCCTGTGCCGGTCTCAAGCCCGGATAAAATGGGCAGGGTTGTGTTCAGGAAGGACATCCGGTGTAAAAACCCTTGCCAAATCAACATGGGGATCATTGCAGTATAAGGTGGTGATACGCTGTTGCGACCCCGAAAAGGAGCAGCCGAAAGAAAAAAATATACACTCACCGGCCACTTTATTAGGTACACCTGTCCAACTGCTCGTTAACACTTAATTTCTAATCAGCCAATCACATGGCGGCAACTCAGTGCATTTAGGCATGTAGACATGGTCAAGACAATCTCCTGCAGTTCAAACCGAGCATCAGTATGGGGAAGAAAGGTGATTTGAGTGACTTTGAACGTGGCATGGTTGTTGGTGCCAGAAGGGCTGGTCTGAGTATTTCAGAAACTGCTGATCTACTGGGATTTTCACGCACAACCATCTCTAGGGTTTACAGAGAATGGTCCGAAAAAGAAAAAATATCCAGTGAGCGGCAGTTCTGTGGGCGGAAATGCCTTGTTGATGCCAGAGGTCAGAGGAGAATGGCCAGACTGGTTCGAGCTGATAGAAAGGCAACAGTGACTCAAATAACCACCCGTTACAACCAAGGTAGGCAGAAGAGCATCTCTGAACGCACAGTACGTCGAACTTTGAGGCAGATGGGCTACAGCAGCAGAAGACCACGCCGGGTGCCACTCCTTTCAGCTAAGAACAGGAAACTGAGGCTACAATTTGCACAAGCTCATCGAAATTGGACAATAGAAGATTGGAAAAACGTTGCCTGGTCTGATGAGTCTCGATTTCTGCTGCGACATTCGGATGGTAGGGTCAGAATTTGGCGTCAACAACATGAAAGCATGGATCCATCCTGCCTTGTATCAATGGTTCAGGCTGGTGGTGGTGGTGTAATGGTGTGGGGAATATTTTCTTGGCACTCTTTGGGCCCCTTGGTACCAATTGAGCATCGTTGCAACGCTACAGCCTACCTGAGTATTGTTGCTGACCATGTCCATCCCTTTATGACCACAATGTACCCAACTTCTGATGGCTACTTTCAGCAGGATAATGCGCCATGTCATAAAGCTGGAATCATGTCAGACTGGTTTCTTGAACATGACAATGAGTTCACTGTACTCAAATGGCCTCCACAGTCAGCAGATCTCAATCCAATAGAGCATCTTTGGGATGTGGTGGAACGGGAGATTCGCATCATGGATGTGCAGCCGACAAATCTGCGCCAACTGTGTGATGCCATCATGTCAATATGGACCAAACTGTCTGAGGAATGCTTCCAGCACCTTGTTGAATCTATGCCACGAAGAATTGAGGCAGTTCTGAAGGCAAAAGGGGGTCCAACCCGTTACTAGCATGGTGTACCTAATAAAGTGGCCGGTGAGTAGTAGTACAGCAGTCTTTATATTCTTTTCAAGTTTTTTACTCCCTGGCAGCTCATGCTGACAATCTGAGAATATGTTTCAGCTGTGATCATACTTCTTTGTGTTTTTTCATAGAAATCACTGTATATACTGGAGGTGTTTTTATATTTTTTCTTTTTGTTTTTTTAAAATCATTAGCATTTTTTATATAGCTTTTCTGTCTGACTGCCTACTGCTTTCTGGGCGATTATTGTTCCCTTATTTGTCAGATTAGTTTTGGAAATTAGATTTTTTTTTTAAAAACACAATTTTGGTTGAGTCTCTTTTGACTTGGTTTGACCGTGCACCCAGACCCTTGTTTTATGAACTAAGTGTTGCACACTGTTTTTGTTTGATATTATCTCATATTTTTACATTAAATCCCCATATACTGTATTATTGTTTTATAAGGTTGCATACTTAACATTTGAAAATTTTGGGAAATCGTTTGGCTGTCTCTGTTCAGAATTTAAAAACACTAGTTATCAGCTTTGTCTGTAGTGTAGTTTGCTGTAGAGGTGTCCCTCTCTCTCAGTAGCTGGTTTGAGTGATTTCATCGATGGCTGCAGTGGAGGTTGGTAGACAGCAGGGAGATGGAGAACAGAGTATTAATCAATAACACTTAATGATGCTCTCTGCACTGTTGAAAATGGATAATAGTGCCGGCCTCTGATGCTACCCAGCAACTTTCCTTTGCAGTTTCAGCTCTGCCTGTAGATTAACACTAATAGAGGCAGCACACACACTCTGTACTGATAAAGTCTGTCTTGATGGTCCAGTAAATCACAGACCAATAGCAGATATGGTTCACAGTTTTTTGATGTTCCCTTGAGGATTTTAACACTACTGTAAAAATGACCGGTCAGAAGGTCTTGCAGTAATTGGTGTAGATGTTCAGAGATTTGTAAGTATATGAGGAAATGTTAGGAAAATATTATAATACAAAAAATAATATAATTAAGACAAGGTAAATGTGCCTTTCACCAAACATTTACCAACACAACTGCTCTGTTGTCTGAAAATAAAGCACATTTTTCCAGAACAAGTGTTGTTCTAAACCTTTAGATGGTTATGTCTGTAGACAGTTAATATCCACAGCTCTTAGAAATCATTTTCCCAGATATATTTCAGGCTTTGCATGCTGTTTGTTGCTCCTGCTGTTACAAACCATGCCAGATATTTCTTGTTGTTCCTAATGTTTGTATTTAAAAATGGGCTAAAAATGTGTGTGGTTGTTGAGAACTGCACTCCATCATCAATGATTAAATACAGTGGTGTGAAAAAGTGTTTGCCCCCTTCCTGATTTGTCATTTTTTGTATGTTTGTCACACTTAAATGTTTGAGACCATCAAACAAATTTGCATATCAGCCAAAGATAACACAAGTAAACACAAAATACAGTTTTTAAATGAAGGTGTTTATTATTAAGGAGGAAAAAAATCCAAACCTACAGTACATGGCCCTGTGTGAAAAAGTGATTGCCCCCTAAACCTGATAACTGGTTGGGCCACCCTTAGCAGCAACAACTGCAATCAAACATTTGTGATAACTGGCAATGAGTCTTTTACAGCGCTGTAGAGGAATTTTGGCCCACTCATCTTTGCAGAATTGTTGTAATTCAGCCACATTTGAGGGTTTTCAAGCATGAACCGCCTTTTTAAAGTCATGCCACAGCATCTCAATCAGATTCAGGTCAGGACTTTGACTAGGCCACTCCAAAGTCTTCATTTTGTTTTTCTCTAATCCATTCAGAGGTGGACTTGCTGGTGTGTTTTGGATCATTGTCCTGCTGCAGAACCCAAGTGTGCTTCAGCTTGAGGTCATGGACAGATGGCCGGGCATTCTCCTTCAGGATTTTTTGGTAGACAGCAGAATTCATAGTTCCATTTACCACAGCAAGTCTTCCAGGTCCTGAAGCAGCAAAACAGCCCCAGACCATCACACTACCACCACCATATTTTACTGTTGGTATGATGTTCCTTTTCTGAAATGCTGTGTTACTTTTACACCAGATGTAATGGGACACACACCTTCTAAAAAGTTCAGCTTTTGTCTTGCCAGTCCACGGAGTATTTTCCCAAAATTTTTGAGGATCATCAAGATGTTTTCCGGCAAAACTAAGACGTTATGTTCTTTTTGTTCAGCAGTGGTTTTCGTCTTGGAACTCTGCCATGCAGGCTGTTTCTGCCCAGTCTCTTTCTTATGGTGGAGTCATGAACACTGACCTTAACTGAGGCAAGTGAGGCCTGCAGTTCTTTGGATGTTGTTATGGGGTCTTTTGTGACCTCTTGGATGAGTTGTTGCTGCACTCTTGGGGTAATTTTGGTTGGCCAGCCACTCCTGGGAAGGTTCACCACTGCTCCATGTTTTTGCCATTTGTGGATAATGGCTCTCACTGTGGTTCGCTGAAGTCCCAAAGCTTTAGAAATGGCTTTATAACCTTTTCCAGGCTGATAGAGCTCAGTTACTTTGTTTCTCATTTGTTCCTGAATTTGTTTGGATCGCAGCATGATGTCTAGCTTTTGAGGATCTTTTGGTCTACTTCACTTTATCAGGCAGGTCCTATTTAAGTGATTTCTTGATTGAGAACAGGTGTGGCAGTAATCAGGCCTGGGTGTGGCTACAGAACTTGAACTCAGCTTTCCAAAGATGTGATAAACCACAGTTGATTTATGTTTTAATGGGGGGGGGGGCGCTTTTTCACACAGGGCCATGTAGGTTTGGATTTTTTTTACCCTTAATAATAAACACCTTCATTTAAAAACTGCATTTTGTGTTTACTTGTGTTATCTTTGTCTAATATTTAAATTTGTTTGATGATCTGAAACATTTAAGTGTGACAAACATACAAAAAATGAGAAATCAGGAAGGGGGCAAACACTTTTTCACACCACTGTACATTTTTCTTAATGTTCTGTGAAGCCTTGTGGCTTTCTTGACTGCTTCTGTTGTTCCATCGAGCTATGTTTAGCTTCTTGATTTAATGTGCGCTGTATGTTTTTCTCTCAGGATTATCTCTAAGCTGGAGTTACAGGTGAAGCAGTTGGAGCATGAGAACCAGGCCAGGGCTCGTTACGCTCCTCACAGTAATACACAACCTTCTGGAGCTGGGTGAGCACTTAGAATCTATTACCCTCTGTTTTTTTGTCATGCTATGTGATTACTTCTAAGGATGTCCTAAAATAATTTATTATCTTGCCTTCTTTTTCCTCTAAAGTTTCCTGTGAGATAGTTTCCCAGGCCAGTAATCAGTTTGAAATGTTAGCTGATTAACCTCTTTCTACAGCCTTTTCCACCATCCAGACCTGCTGCTGTCTCCCAGTAAAGGCAAGGTAGAACCAGACGTCACTCGTAGAAAGTCCCCTCCTCCTCTTCCTGACCAGCTGAACAATGGTAGAAAACCTTTCCCTCTAACTAACCAATCAGAAATTCACAAGAGGTCATCGTCAACTGGAAGTTCTGTAGATTCCTCAGCTGGTGGAAGCTGGAGGTAGGTTGTATGTATATACTATATATCGTTTTTCATCCACATGCAGTGAGGCTTGAAAGTAGTTTACTGAGATCCTGTTCTGCAGGTGTGCATCTCCTCCCGAGTGTGAGCAGTCCATGGCTCAGGCCAGGCACCAGGAGCAGAGCGCCAGTCAGCGAGAGGCCGCTCGCACACTGACGCCCATGATGAGGGCCCTCATAGAGCTGGAGGAAACCAAAGCCACACAAAGCCGGGCTCCGTGTAAGAGCTTTGCCAACACCTGTTACACTATTACAGTGAGAGTCTCTGAACCAAGTGATGGCATTAGATCATACTGGCCCTCATTTATCAAATGTGCGTAAGACAGAAAAGTGGATGTACGATCATTTTATAGTAGAGATCGGTATTTATCAATCTGGACGTGATCCTATGATATGCTCAAATCTCACGACAGGTGAGATTTGAGCATATCATGTACCCTGTGCAAATTTTCAAGTCTCTGTATAAGCGCAGTGAAGCGGAGAAACCTGGCTGTGTGGGAGAAGTATTTGATCAGATTATTCAGCAGCGCATCCTTTCAGATGATATGTTTGACTTGTGTTATATTTAGATGAGGGTTTTAATGATTAACGGGGCTTCTTTTGCCAATTATAAATGTTCTTAGTTTATTTTATTTTATTTTAGTGCATCTATCAAAAATTTAAACAAGGGAAATAACGTCATGTTACAAAAGTAAACATCAAACTTTCAAAGAAAAAAATTCAAAGCACAAAAAGAAAAGGGTGTAGACTGAAGCGAAGCTTATTTATGTCTACCCATTTTGCTTAATACAGTAATAACCACAAAAATAACAAAAAATGAAAAAGAAGTCATCATTATGGAAATGTATGTAAATAAAGTGATTCTCTATGAATTAAATGATTTATATTTCTCTGTTGAATTGAGCTTTAACATCCTCCTGAGCATAACAAGTGTGGTACGTGTTTTCAAAGCATCTGCACAACAATTCCAGTTTCTTCCCAACAAAAGAGAAACTTTTTTTTTTGCATTTGTTCTTATCTTTGACTTTTCAAACATACAAAGTCCTCTTAGAGGGTACCTACAGTACTTTCTCTAATCTTGAACAACCCCTGGGTGCTGAAGGTTCTTTACACGTTGATGTCACTGTGGCAAATGAAACAGATTGAAGCAGAAATTTAAAAAGACTTTAGTTATTTGATGGAATGGAGAAAATCGAATTAGCCTTTCATCTTCCGATATTTTTTTTATGATTGTGGCTGAGCTCGGGGTGTTTCAAGGAGTTGTTTTAGTAGTTATTTTTATATATAGGCTATATTGATGTCTTTGCATTGTAGAGTGAGTAGCTATTATGTTAAATTCATATTCTAAAAAGTATTTATTTGACTAAGATATGTGTTATGTAGTATTTGATAATGGTTATCCCACACAGATTTTTTGTTAACTCTGCTGGTTAAACAGAAGACCACCGAACCGGGTCATGATGCGCTACATAATGTGGGGAAATTATTTTATTTCCTCCGTTTGTTTTTGCACAATAATGCCAGAGTTGTGCATATGGCTGAGGTGAGCCAATGCACAGAGAGAGGCGAGACTTCTGCACTTCTATAATGTAAGTAATAAATTCTTATGTTTGACAAGTTTGCTTTAAAATGACCAAGCGAACAACATTTAGTCAAAAACTTAATTGATTTATTCCTATTTTCATCTAACTGATAAAGGCAGACTCACTCCTCTGTGTTAAGTCCAACCAGTTTTTTTCTCAATATGTTAAGGAATTCAATATACTGTAATTGGGAAATAATATTGAAACTAGAAAAGCACTTGGAGAGCGCAGACCTCCGCCAAGCACCACAGTTCCCCCCATACAGTGTTTGTGTGTACGTTTTCAGATTCCTTGACCATGAAAACACATGACTAGCAATTGGATTCACAATGATAGGATTAGTGGTTCAGTAGTTATTCACAAAAATGGCATTTTGCGTAATGGCGATTTTCTTGTGGACGGTGATCTGGATCACCACCAAAATCTAATCATCTGTAGGATACCCCTTTTCTGACAATCTTTGAAAATTTCCTGAAAATCCGTCCATAACTTTTTGAGTTATCTTGCTAACAAACAGACAGACAGACAAACAGACAGACAAACCAACACCGATGAAAACATAACCTCCTTGGCGGAGGTAACAATTCTTGATGTATGAAGAATTATTGTTATGTAATATAACCCAATACACAAATAAATCATGTCTGTACAGATTTATTTTATAACCCTAAGCTGAAAATCGGCTGGTCAGAATGGTGTTTTGCAGTCTCAAGCTCCTCCAAAACATGGTTCTTTTGTGTTGAATGAGACTTTTGACACTACCACACAACATTAATTTATTTATTTTTTCCCTTCTCTTATGATGATGTCAATTTCTTTGACGGAGAAGTTTCTCTTTTGCCGTTTTTCACTCCTCTGTGTCATAAATTCTGGGGGTGAGACGTGGGCATGGAATTCAAATGATGCTCAGATCCATCCGTCAGATTTATCAATGAGTGAACGATCATGCGATGAGACTGATCAGATACACACGGTTTCATAACTACCACGTAGACCTTTTCGTGTGATCATATTTACACCCAAATGTGCGCTGACTTACACACACTTTTGATAAATGAGGGCCACTGTGATAACTGCTCACTGCTGGGCTATTTCAAACTTGTGGTATTAGTATTACAAAGATTCCTTCTGAGTTGTATCTCTTAAGGGGTGTAGCCATTAGCTGAGTTACTGTGATGGCTCAATTCTCCATATAAATCAGTTCCTCTGAAGCCATTTTCTAGGCATGGACAGGAAACATTACTCAATACTCATATGAGCAGAGCTTCTCTGGAAATCCTTTTTTTAACAAATACACCTGGCATTGCAGCTAGTATAAACAGGTAGAGAAAAGCAAATTGTGCCATAATAGTTACAAAAAAGTAGGCAAATATGAGTATTTATGTTTTTCATTTTTTATTGTAGCATTTCACATTGTTACGAAGTTAACGCACAGAGCTACCAGAGGACTGACCCCCCCCCCCCCCGACTGTAGCTTTCACTACTCACAGTAGCTGTGAGCCCTAGGGTCAGTGAAACGGAGCTAGGTGCCTCACCATACACCACATGGTGTCCCACATGATGCGGAAGGGGAACATTGTTACTATCGCAGGCATTAATAACTATTTTTTTATGTTTTGTGTCTGCAGGGATTGGCAAACAGAGAACCACTGTTGGGTTGGTAGAGCGCCGACACAAAGAGCCCGTTCACGAGCGAGCTTGGCTTCTTCAGCTGGACAAAGAATTGGTTAGACCTGGAGAAGTCATGGACAGAGCCGAGCAGGGACGGCAAAAGCGTGGCAGTGGCACAGGGAGAGCTGCAGCTCTGCTCAAAGCTCAGAGGAGTCTGTCTCCTGAGGGCCACCGATCCTCCTCACTGCCTCCTCCAGCACTCAGAAACATACCCACAGCTACGCCCAGTAATTAAAGCCACTGCTTTTGATTCCTTTAACAGTTTGATGATAGAAAATGTCTGACTTTATGTTTTGATTCTTAACTATTTTTTAGTAATGGATCACTTATTAATTTAGCTGTATTTTTATGAGGTATTAGGGTTACAACCCACAAAAACACCATTTTACACAATATGCAATCTTTAAAGTAATGCTGTAAGTTTTGATTAATGATGTGCTGTTCTCTTCTATGCAGCAAAGAGAGAGACATTACTCATGTCCCTGTCCACCAAGTCCAGCCCTAAACGCAGTCCTACTGAGAACTACTCCACTGCTTTTGGTCACCTGATGCCAAGAGAGGAATACCTCCTCCATAGGTGAGAACTGCACAGTGTCATAATACTAACTAACTAACTAACTAACCTGCACTTATATAGCGCTTTTCTAGTCACAAAGACCACTCAAAGCGCTTTCATTAATACTAACCCTCTATTCTAAGGGCCTATAGGAAACAGATATCTAGGGACAATTTAGAACAGCCAATTAACCTAACATGCATGTTTTTGGCATGTGGGAGGAAACCGGAGAAATCCCGGAGTAAACCCACGCAACACGGGGAGAACATGCAAACTCCACACAGATCACTGTTGGTCGGGGGCTGGGATCGAACCCACGATCCCACGATCCCCACAATCCCCCGGCCAAGGGTAAACTGTCAGGGACATAGACAATTAATCAAAGACAATCAATCTGATGTGTTGCACATAGAGAGTGCTAACCACTGCGCCACCGTGCAGCCTAATACCACACAGTACGTCATGAGTTTCACACAGGATCCTGGGGAATGAAGGATTAAGCATGCCTTCTGGTAATTTGTCTGTTTGTGTGATGTCCTGCACAGATAAACATCCACAAATCACTTGGAGCTTGATCGTTGTCAGCCACTGAGCACCACTTAATGTATAGGTGCCTCTTTGCAATACTCTGCATATAAAAGACATGTAACCAATTGGCTGTTAGAGAAACTGCTGTTTCTGACACTTTGCATGAGCAAAAACTGTTGCTCAGGGGTTCTGTGTGGAATTTACATGTTTCCCCTGTGCTGTGTGGGTTCACTCCGGGGGCTTGGGTTTCCTCCCACAATCCAGAGACATGCATGTGAGGTTAGAATCAGAATCAGAATCAACTTTATTGCCAAGCATGCTTTACACATACAAGGAATTTTACTTATCACTAAGGTGCGCTCGTGTTAAGCGCTCCCTAATGACGCGGCAGCCACTTAACAGGCGCCTCATACAGTGGGGGGTAAGGAGGGGGAGGGGGTGACACATTGGGCAGAGAGAAAAAACATAGTTATCAAAATAGAGCTCAAGTGAGCAAGATTGTGATCACATAGAAAAAAACCCTCTAATTGCACACTTAGCAGACAAGATACAGATCCACACATTAACAAAGCGAGAGATTGGTGATTCTGAATTGACCCTAGGTATCATACCTGCCAACTACTCCAGTTTTGCCGTAATGGTTCCGGTTTTCAAGACCCCATTCCCGGTTACGGCTTTATTAATGAAAATTACAGTTTTTCACTAAAAATTCAGTCAAAAATTTTCAATCGTAAAAAAAACACGAAAGCAATTCCAAACACGAGATCGCTAGGAATCGTATCTAAATTTAGAACAAAGGCAATCGGCACTGCTTCCTGTAGCTGTATTGCGCATGTGCGAGAGGTCTGAGCCTAAGGTGCGCCCTTTCAGCCAGAACTGGAAGTGGCGTCTCTGTCGAACACGCTGTATTTACGCTCACTGTAGTGCAAAAACCTGCTAAAAAGGTGAGCGGCTGCCAAGAACTGGCGACGCATTGCTCCATGACGGCCGCTATGCTCACGTCCGAGGCGTCGGTAGTGAGCGCTATCCGAGCCACCGGGTCTGGGTGCGCCAGTAGTGCAGCGTTCGCCAGAGCTGTTTTAACCTCAGAACGCCTGCTCCCGCTCAGGAGTCCAGTCGACTCTGTCCGCCGGTTTCCGTTTCTTGAGTATGGCGTACAACGGCTGTATGAGCTGGGCTGCGCGGGGGAGGAAACGGTTATAAAAGTTAATCATCCCCAAAAACTCCTGCAGCGCCCTGACATTGATGTTGAGGAGGAAAAAAATAGCAAAACAATTTAGTTACATTACTTTTATGATTCCAAACAGTTTGAAATTGACAGTACACAGTGGACATTGACTCATAACTTTTGAATATTTCTAAGACTTGGCTGCATCAGTGATTGTGCAAAATGAACTGCTCAAGACTCAATGGAGATTGAAACTGGTGATCTGAAATGAATGCTGGAATTATAAAAAGTAATGGTATGTTGGAATTTTATTTCTATTATGGAATAGATAAAATTAACTGATTTTGATTTGATCAAGTGTTAAAGCATGTGATGGATAATGCTTGTTGGAATATTTTAGGAATGCTGTCTTCTTGGAACATAAGTCAATATTATACAGTAATAAAGTGGCATTCAGCTGTTTGTTTTATGTCATTTAAGCACAGTTCTGGTACTTAAAAATCATAAAAACCCAGGAGCTTTGCCCCCTTGCCCCCCCACTGGGGCTCTGCCCCGGACCCCGCTGGGGGACTATGTCCCCCAGACCCCCTGCTAAATTTTCAGATAATTTCCCCAACCCCAAATCACATCCCTAGAGCCATTGTTTCCATTTGGAATTGCGAAGGAATTAGGTTAGCATTGTATACGTTTTCATCATGGAATCTGCCGGAGAAAAATCACAAATGAGTGTGAAAACCAAATGAAAATTACAGTCTTTTCATGAGGAATACTCCAAAGCATTTCCAGGAATTGTTATTTGCTCAAGAAAGGGTGAAAATTACCCCAACTGCACTTTGTGTAGACAAGATTTTTCGATCAGACGTGGAGGAATCAGCGATGTGAAAGACCACGTGGGAACGAAAAAACACAAGTCGAATGCCAATGCCAGTGACACCAGCGGCAAACTTTCTACGTTCTTCGTAAGAAAAATAGAAACATGATTACTGAAGAAATATGAGGTTGTTAGCCACATTTTAACTTGATTTAATGCTAATATTTGTTTGCCGTCGGGGGGCTTCGCCCCCCCTGAACCCCCCACCAGGACTTTGTCCTGGACCTACCAAGGCCTGCGGCCCCTGGATCCCGGCTAGCTACTAGGCTTTTCAGGTTTTAAAAGTTGGCAAGTATGAGGTATCTGTCACTGTAAAATGTGCTGAATAAAACCGGGAGCTTTAGTGTTGTACAGAAGTCTGTGACCAGTCACAATCTGCCACCTTATTACTTCTTATGCTTAAAAAATAATGCAAACATTAAAATAACAATTTTCGGGAGCTTTGTCCACCTCTCACATAATATCGACACTTCTGTTCTGATTTTTCGACCACACACATGCAGACAATGTACAACATCACCATATGTAGTCACACATTCTGATGGGTCACAGATTTCTGTGTAGCTATGGTCAGAAAAACTACTTACTCTGTTTACTTTTGTTGTTGCCATGGTAAAAGCAGCTGACCAATCAGAGGAGGGAACCTTCTCACGTAATTCTTGAGTGAAAACACAACGTGCCCACTGCTGTCTTTGACACATTGAACATTTTTCTACATTTTGATAAAATCTTATCAACTGTCGCTAGGTGTAACCATAATGTGCTTTCTAAAGAACTCACTGCTCTTATTATGCCTCGGTCAAACTGAGAGGCATACAGTAGTCAGTTGGTGTGTGTGTGTGTGTGTGTGTGTGTCCTCTGTTTCAGCTCACCCGGTCAAAATTAAGTGGAACTAAAGGCTTTTATCATTGTATTGCCATATTTTCTCAACTTTTAATTTGCCAGAATTGCGAGATAAGGCTTTGTTTTCAAAATAAACACAAATTTAACTCACCATTTCTGTCATTGCAGCTGCGAAAAAAGGTATAGTAATAACTATGTCGGGCCACTAGAGATAGCAGTGTGACTTTTTTTTTTTAACAGCACATGATGGACCACTTCCGTGACATCAATAGGTTGGTTAGTAAGCTTAGTACTCAGAGGTCTGCATTAGCTACTGTGGAGAGTTTTTACAAACACCAGGTTAATGGATGATTATTAGACCAAAACTAAAAACAGATGTAAGGGCGGTCATTATTATATTACCCAGACTGTAGTGGTATATTTTACGTGGTACATTTTACAGCCCCCCCCCCCCCATGCCATAGCCACTGAGAAATCAGCACCTCGGTGCTTTCATCTAATAATTTGGTTTAATAATGCTTCTTCCTATATTTTTTAAATAATTCAGAATCCTATTTTTGTGCTGTCTGCAGGCTTGATGGACAAGTGGACAAGAGACGTCACTCATTCCACAGCAGCAGTCCCAGGAAGAGACTGCAGTTTACATCAGTGGACAGAGAAGATGGTAGCATGTTCAGATCTTAAATATGAAATACTTTATAGTCATCATCATCATCATCATCATCATAGCAGTCTGTCGGGGGCGACAATGACTGTTTCATTTAGGTCTGATCAGATTCCTCCACGCAGCTCTGTCCTTTGCCTTCCGCTGCCAGGAACACCTGACTTTGTTAACCCGAGCAACATCCGAGCCGGTATGAGTTGCTCTCTGACTGACCATTTCATGAAACTGCTTGCAAAGTATTTGAGTACCGCTAGCGTTTGCTGGTCTAGCGGCACATTCTTGGCAGATAGAGGTATTATCAGTGGCAAGGACAGGCCAAGACAACCTGACTCCAGTATCTGTTGCAGTGACTGACCAGATGATAGGTTTGTTTATCTCTGCTCTTTGTGTAGTGCATGTCACAATGCACCAACTGGCAAAAGTCCACCACAGACCTTGTGAAAGATGTGCTTATCTGCCAAGATGTCCAGTCTCACCCCGTGTAACTAGGAGTGGCCCACCACAGACCTGTGACAGATATTGTTTTTAGTTCTGCCAGGATGCCCAGTTTCACCCTCCACCCCCCCAGAAGGGCGGGGTTGCTGGTTGAGCCGCCAACGCCCCAACCCATGAGACAGGTAGTATCGGTTTTCATGGTTATCTGGTAGCAAGCAAACCAATGCCTGACCTGACACTTAGTAGGAATATAGATAATGGTAATAATAATAATAGTAGGAATAATAGTAATAATAATAATAATAGTAGGAATATAGATAATGTCCCTAAGTTAATTATAACATGAATTATGTTTAGCCCATAAGCTTGTGTTTTTTTGAAGTTGTGTTGCAGGGGATGGCAGCCTCTCCTATTACAGCGGTTTTGGCCAAAAAACATCTGCATAGAATCAAACCATATTTAAAATTAAAGGTCCCATTTACTACCTTTTTTCATGGATTAATTTCAAATTCTGACATCATCATGGTAATATATCTGTATTTTGATAAACAAAAAAATAATTTCTGTGTCATTTTACATGAGAGCTAGAAAGTCACTCTGGGCTGTCCCAGAAAACACAGTTTCAGGCCTCTTCAGTGTTATTCATGAGCCCCTAATCTGACTGGGTGACAGCTTTAAGATTGACACATGTGGCAAAGCCAATCACAAGTGAGGAGGCATAACCTACAGCAGGGTCCAAGTTTGACTGTTTAGAATTGAGTTGATGCTGACTGGATAAAACTTGGCATCATAATTAGAGCACTCCGTAAACAAAACAAGGAAATGAGAAGCACCAAATTAAAGATAAAGGGCATAATGAAGATCTAATGCCTGTAAAATTTAAATCTAATACTACTGGATTTTGGAGAGGTCTGAATGATTATTTGAAGGTTAAAACCTACAAAAACTCAATTTTTCAGTGAATGGGACCTTTAAAATTAAAATACCAGTTGAGTACAGTAATAAATTGGCTTGTCAATGTCAGTTATAGACTCATTTTTTCTTGTAAATTTTGTCTTTTAGATGCACTTTTTGATTTTGTCTTTTCATGCACTTTCCCCAAAATTTTCCTGTAATTTTTTAAAATTTTGTTCAAAATTGGATGTTTTTTCATAAGTTGGTGGATTTTTTTCTCATGTTTAAATTTGTTCTTGCACATTTGCAGTTTATTTCCCTGGTAATTTTGTCAGTTTCCCCCACATAATTTCCCAACATTTTTCTTAATGAATTAGTGAGGTTGTTTTAGATTTCCATCAAAGCCACAAGTTATACACTAGACCCCCTTGTGACTCTGGAGCCACAGTTTGCAGACCCTTTTGTCATGTGGTCATCTATCATTGCCACATTGCTTTAGCACTGAAACATGATTAATCTGCCCCCCCTCTCTCAGACCTTGAACATCCAGATCCCTCCTGTACTGCACACCCACTGGACGGTAGCTCCCAGCGGGGCTGGGAGAAGGCAGGTGGTCGTGAGGCTGACCCACAGGACCCCGGTGAGGACTTCACCCCGATGCACAGGATCCAGTCACTGGCTGAGGCAGAGAAACTGTTTGATGAGCTCACGCAGGAAAAACTGCAGGTGAGAGTGCCATAATGTCATGCAGCATAACAGCAGTGTTTAGTACTGTTACCTCACAGGCAGAAGAGTTTTCATGTTTTCCTTGTGCCTGAGTGGGCTTAATCTCTGTTTAATATGTTTTAAGTGGGTTTACACAAAATTTTGATCATCCAATTGGGTGTGCTATGATTATTCAGCACACATATAGTATTTTTTATTTCATCTTTATTCTGAATGGGTGCAGCATTATGTAGTATGTTCCTACCCTCACCTATGATCAGGAGCTTTGGGTAATGACCGAAAGAATGAGATCGCAGATACAAGTGGCTGAAATAAGCTTTCTACGTAGGATTGCTGGACTCACCCTCAGAGATAGGGCGAAGAGCTCAGTCATCCGGGAGAGGCTCAGAGTAGAACCGCTGCTCCTCCACATCAAAAGGAACCAGTTGAGGTGGTTTGGGCATCTGATCAGGATGCCTCCTGGATGCCTCCCACTTGAGGTGTTTCAGGCATGTCCCACTGGGAGGAGACCCTGGGGCAGACCCAGGACACGCTTGAGAGACTATGTCTCCCAGCTGTCCTGGGAATGCTTTGGCATCCTCTCAGAAGAGCTGTGGAGCAGGTGGCTGGAGAGAGTGAAGGCTGGGCTTCTCTGCTTGAGATGCTGCTTCCGCTACCCGGACCTCCGGAAAAGCGGTAGAAAATGGATGGATGGATGGATGGGTGCAGCATTCACAAAATGGCCCTCATTTAGAAATTGGCCCACATCCGAGTGCAGAAATGATCATACAATAAATTAAGATGGCAAAAAGAGTAGGGGGGGCGAGGGGGGGGGGCTTCTCCAAAGTGAAGATTTACACTTTCATAAGAGAAGTAAAAATTAATAAAGTAGAGTTGTTTGGCAGCCTCAAAAGTGGCATATAGGGAGACGAGTCATGTCTGGAAGGAGACCAGTACTGTCTCAACAGCATTAGTGTAGGTAGCTGAACTCGAGCAGGTTTATATTTGAATATATAGTATAGCCTGGATGTACAGCCATGATATACAGTAACTTGTGTAGCCTGGGTTATAATGTCTATATACAATTATTTTTATATTGAAGTAAAATATAGAATGTATTGACCCAGGCAGTTAAATAGAAGCTTGGAATTTTTTCTTGTGTCTTATGTATGCATCTACACAAATGCAGCCACAGCACAAAAGACAAACATTACATGCTGACATAATGTGCTGGCTCAGGCAGAGGAGTGGCTGCCCTCGTTGGTTCTGTTACAGGCATAAGTGTGGATAAAGCTGCATTCAGATCAAATGCAAAAACGCAGGTTTTTCACGTGGTGTGATTACATGTTAAAGATCCACTCTGGCGGCTCTAAAACCACCTCAAAAATCAATGTGTTTTTCCCAAAATAGTATATTGTGGCTTTTTATGCACAAAAAACTTTCATTGCCTTAGAATGGCTGGAAAGAGTTTTTATGTCTTTGACCTACTTAAGTATGCACAGATCTATGAATATTCTAATTAGCTCCACCCATACTCCTTCCTACCAGTAGCTGGAAGAAGACGAGGACATTGTACAAGGCTCTGAGAAGGCAATCTAACTTGAGGAAGTACCGTCGTAGGTGAACCCATGGAAGAGTCGCTGCCTGGCCCGGCATGGAGGCTGGAAGGCTCCCCGCCGGTCTCTGGTTACCCACTCACCGTGAATCACCTTGCTGGGGGCCGGTGAGCAGTTTGCCTCGGTCCAGTGCGCCCGCCAGCCGGCTCGCTTCCGAGGCGCTCCCCTGCCTCCTTCCTTCGGAGCTCGCCTCGCTTTGAGCTGCTCCGAGGTGAACTGCTCGCCGGCCCTCAGCAAGGCGAGCACCGGTGAGTGGGTAACCAGAGACCGCTCCTTCAGGGGAAGAGGGAGGAGCCGAGGAGCGCTCATTTCCTTCAGAGCCTTCTCCCCGGCTTGCTCCAGGGAGAGGCGAGGCGGCTGGCGGGGCGCACTGGTGGGTGCTCCCAGTGAGGCAAGGGGAGCCCTCCGGCTGGGCAGCAACTGCCTCTCCGCTCCACCGAAAATCCTTGGCCGTTGCACCATGCACACCAGGGCCATCTCCCCCAGCATGCAGGCTGCAAACCCGTGTCCTCGCCGGTATTTTAACAGGGACACTGAGGTCTGTCCAAATAAAATTAATCATTGCTGTCATATTTCCATGTCTGTGAGTAAGACATGTAATTTAAAAGAGGATTTCTTGCTCACACAGCCAAAAGCTGAACACATGCACGGGGCTGAAATGTTCATAGTGGTCAAATTATACCAAATATGGTTTATTTTTCAGCATAGTCTCCCCTTTGGTCCACACACTTCTTCCATCGGTGTTGCAGTGCTTGGATCCCTGCGGTTGAAAAATAAACCACAGTTGCTCCAATTTGACCACTATGAACTTTTCAGCCCCCCCCCCCCCCCCCGTATAATCTGCCATCTTTCTCAACTTGTAAAAAGTTGAGAAAGCTCCCTACTTGCTCCTCGGCGCCTCCCTCTTCCCCCGAGAGAGTCAAGTAGGGGTCTCAGTGCTTAACCAGTCAGGCTTAGCAGGAATACTGACGTAGCTAGAAACACTGCCTTTCTTGGGGGGTTAAGCAGACATTCACATCAGAGAAACATACTTGGGAGTTTGGAATGATTTTGCTCTTGATATGTTTTGTAAATCACAAGAAACATGTTACAGACATGTTAAACACAGAAAAAACGTGATTTTTGCCGGCGTGTCAATTTAACTCCATGTAAACGTACGAATAGATGCAATGTTGCATCCAAGTGAGGTGCAGAAGAGCAGGGTTTCCTTCATAACTGCAACTGCTTTCTACCTCCTGTGGAAATCCCCAAAACACCCTTATATTTGGGTTTACAGCATTATCCAGCGGGGAACACTGCCATCACTGCCTCCCCCAGAAACTGCACCTGGATGATGGTTGTTTACACTGCTAGCCATCATTAGCACGTCTGTAGCAGGAGTACATGGGTGGATAAACTTCCATCACTTCGTCTCATCTGCAGAGCTCGCAGTCTGTCTGCAGGTGAGTGGCAGTCTCATTTTCAAACTAGTTTACTCTCCAGTGTTGATACTTTAGCTCCGATGATGGCAGAATCTCATGCTGGTTGCTAGTTATCACTACCAAATCCCTCAGATGCAACTCCACAAATTCTATTTTGTAATCATGCCATGTGAAAAATTCACCTGACATTTGGTGTGAATGCACCATAAGTGAGTCCTGTTCAACCAAATGCTGTTCGTTCAGTCTCATCTTTGTCAGTCCCTAGCTGTGCTGTCACAGTGCCCTGTGCTTTTGGCTCAAGTGGCTGCAGTGAATGGCCCCCATCCAGTTCAGTATTGTGGCAGTGGCCAAAAGAAATTCCCACACTTTTTCTGATATGTACAGCAGAATTCCCCTCGCTGATTCAAGGCAGTCTCTCTTTTTTTTTTAACCCAGTGCAGCGGACCACCATGGTCCATGTGCTTCTGTGTGTACAGAACCTGCTCTAATGCAAGTTTACCAGTGGAGTTAACCGGATAATCCATGAGGGATAACCAGTGTTAAATGGTACATAACTACTTAACTAGTCTTTACATAATAGGACAAACTTAATCAAAGAAATACCTTTTCAGTATAGTAATTTAACACCATACTCACACAGGAGATGACTTCCTGGGTAGGCATATTATAGTCCATCCATCCATCTTCTACCACTTGTCTCCCAGCTGTCTGAGCTTCTCTGTTTTGGCTGTTGCCCTTGTGATATAGTGTAGTAGAAGAGTAAAATGACCGTCTTCTCGAAAATTCCTGAGAGCAATCACAACTGTATACAAATTTTTCCAGTTTCAGGAGCTAAAAGTTGAATTCAGTCAGTTTTCTCCATCAAATAAAATAACCAGTTTTTTGATTTGCTACTTAAATCTTTAACGGTATTTATAAATTACTGAAAGCAGCCTCTTTAATCTTTGAAGTAAATCATTAAAACACTCATCTAAATATAACACCAGGCAAATGTATCACACTAAAGGTTGTACCGATCAGTACAATTTGATATGGTCAAATAATTCTCCCACACAGCCGTATGTAGTTTATCAGCCTCAGAGCAGGTGAAGTCACCATTAGATTAGATTAGATTAGATTAGATTCAACTTTATTGTCATTACACATGTATGAATACAAGGTAACGAAACACAGTTTAGCATCCAATCAGAAGTGCAAAGGACAGCAGTGCAGTATATACGGTAATTAACAGTATGTGCAATTTAAGCAAATATATGCAAATATACTGTATGCAGCAGTGCAGAAAGTTAAAAGTACTGTTATGTGCAAATAATGTGCAATAATTAGATGTAGTTATGTAGTTATGCAGTTATGTACAGGTGAGGATGGTAAAAGATGATTGTAAGAGAGTCAGCGGGGAACTAAGTTCAATAACGTGACAGCTGTTGGAAAGAAACTGTTCCTAAACCTGCTGGTTCTACTCCGAAGGCTTCTGAAACGTCTTCTGGAGGGGAGAAGCTGGAACAGTCCATGAGCAGGATGGTTGGAGTCCCTAAGAATGCTGCGTGCCCGGCGCAGACATCTTTTCCTGTAGACGTCCTCTATAGCTGGAAGTGGAGTCCCTGTGATGCGTTGGGCGGTTTTCACCACCCGCTGCAGCGCCTTGCGGTCAGCTACAGAGCAGCTCCCATACCAGAGTGTGATACAGTTGGTCAGGGTGCTCTCTATCACGCAGCGGTAGAAGTTGCCCAGGATGTCAGCTGACAGATGGTTCTTCTTCAATGTCCTCAAGAAGAAGAGGCGCTGATGGGCCTTCTTGATCAGGCTGGTGGAATAGCTAGTTAAAAGTACTGTGAGGGGCCATTAAGATAAAAGTCCTTTCTCTTTCCACCTTTACATTGAAAATCCACTCCTACACACTGTTTCATCTTAAAGGGCATTATAGACCCAGACCCAAAGAGATGAACTCTAGTTCCCTCCTGAGCTCCTGTGTGACAACAGCTTCATTGTTTTTACTCTGACTTCTATTTTTAGACGTTTATATCCCCCATTAGATTTCCACCCCCCGCCCTGAACCCTTGGGGATATCACACTAATCTAACAGAGTCCAGTGAATGTGTTTCAGGCAGTCATGTGGCCTTTTTAATCAATATAATTATTTTTGGTCATAAATTATTAACCTTAATGTGTGTGTTGTACAGATTGAGGCAGCTTTGAGCCGGATGCCTGGGGCAGGCGGCAGAGTGAGTCTACAGACACGGTTAGATGAGGTAAGGCTATCAGCTATCAGGATATTAGTTTTTATGTAATTCTTCTGTTGTAATTTCAACTGTGATGTGAATAGTTTGTAGATGTGTACCAGCGCAGCATGGCATGCTAAAGGGGATAGATGAAATTTTTTGCGCATGAATTTGCCCTGCCTTGGTCTCACTAGGTTTCATTCAGTGACCCATTCTGATTTTCCTCCGGTTGCGACGTGAGAACTAGAGCCTGTCCACTTTATCCCTAGCCCCCATGATGCCTTGTGTGAATTATGGGCGTAGCTTCTGGTACTAGTTTAGAACGTGTGGTTGTCACTGAAACAGGACACTTTTCCTTGTTAAAAAACAATGACTTCGGCATCAAAAATGTGGGAATGTGGCCTTTTGCACCTCTAAAACAGTAATACTGTAGCAATGCATATTGTAGAGGAGTCAGCAGACAGCGTCTCAGTCAGGATGCAGTGGTTAAACATGAGAGGATAATAGACAGGGACGTCATGGGGAGTTGGCAGGAAGAGGCAGCTGGGGGTTTAAGGGAGATGTACTGTGGGGTTGGATGTCATGCAGTGTGATGTGAGATGTCATGCAGATGTGAGATGATCTGTTGGGTTTATAAGGAGAAACCATGCTTGGCTGTCTCATGCTTTTTATGTGTATGACTGATGAGAGAGTGTTAATAAACTTCGTCTGTTCATAAACCTGCCTCCTCATTTCCAACACTCTCCACAATATAATCATACCACTTCCCACGACTATGGAGGAATGAGAAGATGACCTTAAAAAGTGGCCTGGCAGACTGTAGCTCCGTTTGTTAGCGCCGCTGCTAAGATGCTAACGCTGTAAACAAATAAAAGCTCTGAGATATATCAATGTCTCCACTGCAATAAAGTCGGATGCATTTTGTTAAAAGTTGTTGGACATAATCAGATTTACCTCAGAGCAGACGTAGAATCTAGTCAGAGCCACAAAGAACCACAACACCGTGCTTGGGTGTTTTAATGTTGGGGTAAATACAGACAGCTACAACTGTTTGTATTACCCTGAAATTAAAATGCTCATGCTGCTGTCATGCCCTGAATGCTTGTTATTTAACTTAACACGTACAGACCTTTTCTGACAATTGTTCAAAATTTTATTGATCTACTGTATATTTTGTGATAATTTAAAAATGAATGCATTCTGAAGCTGCTAGTCCACATCGTTCTAAGGCAGTGCAGCGAATGCAAAAAACCCCCAAAACTATTTGATATTGTTCTTAAATCTCTAAGCCTTAGGAAGCAAACTGTTACTATTTTTTATTTATTATTTTACTTCATGCAGCCTTCATTTGGGTGACATACAGTATATAACACAAACGTCAGATCTGTGACATCCATACAAGTGAAAACGTACTTGCTGTGCTCTTGTGTCTATCCTGTGTCTGTACCACCGATCACACCAACAGTCCTATTGTTGTTTTCAGTGCATGATCTATGCATTGCCAGTGAGAAGCCTCTATTTATACAGTCTATGGCACAACCACGAACACCAGCAGCAAATACCAGAACTATGCCAAAACATTCAAAAAATGCAAAAACTGTAAGTGCTGAATTTAGCTGCCACTTGAGTGGAAAACACGTAAATGGACTATGCATTAAAATGAATTTGAAAAACTTTTAAAAACGCTGTTTTAAATGCCCCTGCTACTCCACTCTTACTGACTGATTTAACACTACCTCAGCTGAAACCGGAAGTTCCACCCATAATTGTTCCTACAGCGGCACCCCCAGGAATAAGGTGGACTGGAATAATATCCCCTCATAGCTTTATGTCTACCAAATTAACAGTGCAGTGGCATGACAGTGCCACTAGCTAAGTTAACCTGGCTAAGCTTAGCTTAGTTGTGCATTTATGGCTTCAGTTGGCATACTTCACCCACTCCATCCCAGCTGGATCATTGCTTATTTTATTACAGTTTATTATACAGCCCCCCATGGATCGCCACCTTATCGTGGTGGGGGGTTTGCGTGCCCTAGTGATCCCAGGAGGTATGTTGTCCGGGGCAATTTGCCTCTGGTAGGGTCTCCCAAGACAAACTGGTCCTGAGTGAAGGGCCAGACTAAGAGCGATCCAATAGACTCCCATGATGAATAAAAAAAAAATCAAGGATTCAGTGTACCCCAACCGGTATGGGGTTATTGGGGCCCCGCCCTGGAGCCAGGCCTGGGGGAGGGGCTCGATGGCTAGTGTCTGGTGGCTGGGTTTCTGCCCATGGGACTTGGCCGGGCTCAGCCCGAAGGAGTTACATGGGTCCGCCCTCCAGTGGGCTCACCACCTGCAGGAGGGACCATGGGAGTCCGGTGCTACAGTGGGGCAAAAAAAGTATTTAGTCAGCCACCAATTGTGCAAGTTCTCCCACTTAAAAGAAGATAGAGGTCTCCAATTTTCATCATAGGTATACCTCAACTATGAGAGACAAAATGAGAAAAAAAAAAATCCAGAAAATCACATTGAAGGATTTTTAATGAATTAATTGGTAAATTCCTCGGTAAAATAAGTATTTGGTCAATAACAAAAGTTCATCTCAATACTTTGTTATATACCCTTTGTTGGCAATGACAGAGGTCAAACGTTTTCTGTAAGTCTTCATAAGGTTTTCACACACTGTTGCTGGTATTTTGGCCCATTCCTCCATGCAGATCTCCTCTAGATCAGTGATGTTTTGGGACTGTTGCTGGGCAACACGGACTTTCAACTCCCTCCAAAGATTTTCTATGGGGTTGAGATCTGGAGACTGGCTAGGCCACTCCAGGACCTTGAAATGCTTCTTACGAAGCCACTCCTTCGTTGCCCGGGCGGTGTGTTTGGGATCATTGTCATGCTGAAAGACCCAGCCACGTTTCATTTTCAATGCCCTTGCTGATGGAAGGAGGTTTTCACTCAAAATCTCACGATACATGGCCCCAATCATTCTTTCCTTTACATGGATCAGTCGTCCTGGCCCCTTTGCAGAAAAACAGCCCCAAAGCGTGATGTTTCCACCCCCATGCTTCACAGTAGGTATGGTGTTCTTTCTCCTCCAAACACGACAAGTTGAGTTTTTACCAAAAAGTTCTATTTTGGTTTCATCTGACCATATGACATTCTCCCAATCCTCTTCTGGATCATCCAAATGCTCTCTAGTAAACTTCAGACGGGCCTGGACATGTACTGGCTTAAGCAGGGGGGACACATCTGGCACTGCAGGATTTGAATCCCTGGCGGCGTAGTGTGTTACTGATGGTAGCCTTTGTTACTTTGGTCCTAGCTCTCTGCAGGTCATTCACTAGGTCCCCCCGTGTGGTTCTGGGATTTTGCTCACCGTTCTCGTGATCATTTTGACCCCACGGGGTGAGATCTTGCGTGGAGCCCCAGATCGAGGGAGATTATCAGTGGTCTTGTATGTCTTCCATTTTCTAATAATTGCTCCCACAGTTGATTTCTTCACACCAAGCTGCTTACCTATTGCAGATTCAGTCTTCCCAGCCTGGTGCAGGTCTACAGTTTTGTTTCTGGTGTCCTTTGACAGCTGTTTGGACTTGGCCATAGTGGAGTTTGGAGTGTCTTTTATACTGATAACGAGTTCAAACAGGTGCCATTAATACAGGTAACGAGTGGAGGACAGAGGAGCCTCTTAAAGAAGAAGTTACAGGTCTGTGAGAGCCAGAAATCTTGCTTGTTTTGTAGGTGACCAAATACTTATTTTACCAAGGAATTTACCAATTAATTCATTAAAAATCATTCAATGTGATTTTCTGGATTTTTTTTTCTCATTTTGTCTCTCGTAGTTGAGGTATACCTATGATGAAAATTGGAGACCTCTCTCATCTTTTAAGTGGGAGAACTTGCACAATTGGTGGCTGACTAAATACTTTTTTGCCCCACTGTATGTGGATCATGTGACGATCAAAGGCAGAGACCTTGGCGGTCTGATCCCAAGCTTCCTAAACTGGCTTTTGGGATGTGGAATGTCAGCTCTCTGGTGGGGAAGGAGCCTGAGCTGGTACATGAGGTTGAGAGATACTGGCTAGATATAGTCGGCTTCACCTCAACACACAGCTCTGGTTCTGGATCCAGTCTCCTGGAGAGGAGCTGGAGCTTGACCTACTCTGGAGTTGCTCCATTCAAGAGGCAACGAGCAGGTATTCTTGTGTCCCCCACCTTGCTGCCTCTATATTTGAGTTTTCTCCGGTGGATGAAAGGATTATTTCCCTGCGCCTTCGGGCTGGGAAACGGGTGGTGACCATCATTTGTGTCTATGCACCAAATGATGGTTCAGAGTACCCACTCTTTTTGGAGTCTCTGACTGGAGTACTGGAGAGTGCTCCTCTTGGAGACTCCATTGACTTACTGGGGGACTTCAATGCGCACGTGGGCAATGACAGTGAAACCTGGAGGGGGTTGATTGGGAGGAACGGCTTGCCCGATCTGAACCCGAGTGGTGTTCAGTTATTGGACTTCTGTGCTAACCACAGTTTGTCCATAACAAACACCATGTTCAAGCATAAGGGTGTCCATATGTGCACCTGGCCCCAGGACACCCTAGGTCGCAGGTCGATGATCAATTTTGTTATTGTGTCATCAGACCTGTGACCATATGTCTTGGACACTCGGGTGCAGAGCTGTCAACTGATCACCACCTGGTGGTGAGTTGGATCCGATGGCAGGGGTGGACGCCACTCAGACCCAGTAGACCTAAATGTATAGTGAGGGTGTGCTGGAAACATCTGGCTGAGCCCCCTGTCCGGGATGTCTTCAACTCCCACCTCCGGAAGAACTTCAACCACATTCCGAGAGAGTCTGGAGACATGGAGTCTGAATGGGCCATGTTCTCCACCTCCATTGTTGAAGCAGCTGTCTAGAGCTGTGGCCGCAAGGTTGTTGGTGCATCTTGTGGTGGCAGCTCCTGAACCAAGTGGTGGACACCAGTGGTGAGGGGGGCCGTCAAGCTGAAGGAGTCCCATTGAGCTTGGTTGGCTTGTGGGACTCCCGAAGCAGCTGAGGTGTATCGACACGCCAAGCATAGTGCAGCTCGGGTGTTTGCTGAAGCAAAAACTTGGGTGTGGGAGGAGTTTGGTGAGACCATGGAACAAGACTTTCTGTCAGCCTCGAAGAGATTCTGGCAAACTGTCCGGTGGCTCAGGAGGGCGAAGCAGCTCCCAGTCCACACTGTGTATGGTGCAGATGGGGTGCTACTGACTTCGACTGGGGACATCGTCGGGCGGTGGAAGGAATACTTTGAGGATCTCCTCAATCCCATCGACACCCCTTCCACAGAGGAAGCAGGGCTTGAGGACGAGGGGGACGACTCACCCATCACAGGAGCTGAGGTTGCTGAAGTGGTTAAAAAACTCATTGATGACCGAGCCCCGGGGGTGGACGAGATTTGCTCCGAGTACCTCAAGGCCCTGGATGTTGTAGAGCTGTCATGGTTGACATGCCTCTGCAACATTGTGTGGAGGTTGGGGACAGTGCCTTTGGTATGGCAAACTGAGATGGTGGGTCTTCTCTTCAAGAAGGGGGACCGGAGGGTGTGTTCCAATTTTAGGAGGATCACACTTTTCAGCCTCCCTGGGAAGGTCTATGCCAGGGTACTGGAGAGGAGAGTCTGACTGCTGGTCAAACCTCGGATCCAGGAGGAGCAATGGGGTTTTCGTCCTGGTCATGGCACATCGGACCAACTCTTTACCCTTTTGAGAATCCTTGAGGGTTCGTGGCAGTTTGCCCAACCAGTCCACATGTGTTTTGTGGACTTGAAGAAAGCATTCGACCACGTCCCTGGTCTCTTCGAGCACATCGTGGTCTCTTGTGGGGGTTGCTGCGGGAGTATGCTGTATCGGGCTTGTTGCTATGAGCTATCCGGTCCCTATACGACCGTTGCAAGAGTTTGGTTCATGTTGCCAATACCCAGTCGGACTCATTTCCAGTGAGAGTTGGACTTTGCCAGGGCTGCCTTTTGTCAACGATCGTGTTCATAACTTTTATGGACAGGATTTTTAGGCGCAGCCAAGGAACGGAGGGTGTCATGTTCGGTGACCACAGGATCTCATCTCTGCTGTTTGCAGATGATGTCGTCCTGTTGGCTTCATCGAGCAATGACCTACAGGCTTTGCTGGGATGGTTTGCTGCTGAGTGTGAAGCGGCTGGGATGAGAATCAGCACCTCTAAGTCCGAGTCCATGGTCCTCAGCCGGAAAAGGGTGAATTGCCCTCTCCAGGTTGGGGACAAGCTTCTGCTCCAAGTGGAGGAGTTTAAGTATGTTGGAGTCTCATTCACGAGTGAGGGGAGAATGGAGCGAGAGATTGATAGGCCGATTGGAGCAGCATCTGCAGTGATGCAGACGTTGTACTGGTCTGTTGTGGTGAAGAGGGAGCTGAGCTCTAAAGCAAAGCTGTCAGTTTACTGGTCAATCTACATTTCTACCCTCACCTATGGTCATGAGCTTTGGGTAATGACCGAAAAGAATGAGATCGCGGATACAAACGGCTGAAATGAGCTTTCTCCGTAGGATTGCTGGACTCACCCTTAGAGACAGGGTGAAGAGCTCAGTCATCTGGGAGAGGCTCAGTAGAACCGCTGTTCCTCCACATTGAAAAGAGCCAGTTGAGGTGGCTTGGACATTTGATCAGGATGCCTCCTGGACGCCTCTCACTTGAGGTGTTTTGGGCATGTCCTATTGGGAGGAGACCCTGGGGCAGATCCAGACACGCTATATAGACTATGTCTCCCAGCTGGCCTGGGAAGGTTTTGACATCCTGTCTGAAGAGCTGGAGCAACTGGCCAGGGAGAGGGAAGTCTGGGCTTCTCTGCTTGAGCTGCTGCCTCTGTGACCCAGATGTCTGGAAAAGTGGTAGACGGATGGATGGATGGATGGATATAATCTTTCACCAGCAGCAGTTAGCCGCAGCTAGCTGAGCCACCCATTCATTCATTCAGGATTGTTTCTTCTGCTTATCATATCCCAGGGACAAGTCTTATTCAGTCCCTCCAGGATTTCGCGTGATGTTTTTAGGATTGTTGCGGCCCAAAAAGCCTGAATTCGCGGGAGCTTTTTGAAAAGTTGCGATAAAAGTTGCAATGTTTTGAGAGGTTTTTTTTTGCACTAAAAGTTGTGGGAAGAATTACAAATTTTAAAGCAGATGGTTTTTTTTTTCCAGTTTACTACAGTGATTTTCTGTATAACAATACAAGAAATGCACGGGATTGTCAAACATTTCCTATTACAGTGATTTGTAAATTAAGCAGAAACTTCTGCTATACAGAAAAACTCTTTGGCAACAGCCAGTACAGACTTTCACAATATCCATTTCAGCAGCTAAATTGCATTGAGTGCATGCTAAAGAGTAGAGATTTGGAAATTATTTGCAGCACCTTCATTTGAAAACTTCCTATGGTCCCCAACCACTCAGTACCGAGTGGAGAGGAAAAAATAAATAATTTATTCTGTTAGTCTGTATTGTCTATTGGAGTCTGTTTTTCTGAAAAAAAAAATACAGCCAATATTCTCTCTCTTTCCGTGCCTAACTCCTACCTGTCTGCTGCGCGTCTTGACACACACACACCTGTCTCATCAGACACACATCTTTCATTTACGGGGGAGGGGGGGGCATTTGTCCGTGTCCAGATCAGAGATTCACAGCTTTAAAGCTCATTGACAAGATGTAGTAATGATTTTACCTCTAAAGATGTATGAAAGGATCAAACACTGGCTGTAGTGTTAGATTTGTACGTTTGTTTGTGGTTTTATGGAGTCTCTCGTCACGTGCGCTCCCGCAATAGGGTGCTTTTGGGGCAGGCGGACATTTTTCAACACAAACCCAGTACTTTGTACACGCGGTCAGGACAGAGACGTCCACCGGCAGGCTGGGGGAGACGGAGGGAGTTATTTTTTAAATTGCAAATTTACTTATAAATTTGAAATTTGTGGTAAAATTCTGATATTTTTCCATGTAAATTTGTGGCTTTTTTCTGATAATTAAAATTTGACATTACTTATTTTAATGACAGAAGACAAAATTTTTAAGAACAAAACCTAATATTTAACAAATACTCGAAATATAACAATATAAGGTGATAACTACCTAAGTTTTGTGTTTGAAAAGCATAGGATGAAGCAAAGCTGCTCAAATCGTAACTTCATGTATAATGATTTGATGCTATTGAATCGTTTTTCCTCAAAATTGTGACTTTTCCATTTTCTTAAAGGCGTCACTGATGGCACTTTTTTTTGTACATTTCAAAAGCTTACACGTCTTAAAGTGACACATCAGTGACCATGTTAACATGTCTGTAACATGTTTTTTATGACTTACAAGACATATCAAGAAAAAAATCGCTCTTATATGTCATGTCTCAGATTTTTGCTTTAACAGGAATGATAAAAAACTGAATGCTTATATGGGGAGAATGGGTGATTTTTAATACTTTTTTTTTTACTTCTTCCCACTCTTTTTTGGATATGTAAATTACATCAAATTATTGTTATTTTTTTGTTCTCAGTCGCCATGGTATTTTGCAGTCTGTTTTTTTGTGTATGATTATATTGTATATTAGTAGTAGTATTTTTTCATAGTCGAAATAAAAAAATTGAAAATTGAATTGAAACCTTCCTGAAAACGGCCTGTTTTGAGTGTATATCGCTATAATTCTTCAGACTGGATTCAGCCCCACCCTCCCTCTTGCATCACAGTTGTTAACATTGACTGGCTAATTCCTAGCCTTTAGCTCGGTTGTGTCCTGAGCCGAATACAGGTCAGGTCAGACCCGGGATCTTTCGTGGCACAGGCGGAAAATTTCTGTAAAACTCCTTACATTTGTTGGTGAACAAAAAAAATATTTTTAATAGTTTTGTGTAGATTCTCTGCTTTCACCGTTGGGGATCCTTGAACCAACTTGGGGACCGACTGCATCGATGCCGACTTGACCTGTTACCACTGAGCCAACTAACGTTTGTCTTAAGAATGAATGAAATAATGCATCACTGGTTGACAGGGGTGTGTGGTTTTAGTGGTTGATCAGATATGACCAGTCCCTGGAGTACAATAAGCACAGAAACATTCATGAATGAGTAGCTAAACTTTAGGCTTCAAAGGCAGCTAGCTGATGTTCGCTAGCCACTGAAAATGACGTCTAAAAATGGCACACATGGTCAAGGATTCTAGTGGGGGTGAATAGAATTGATAGAAAATAGCAATCTAAACTGACCAGATCAACAGTTAAGCTAACGCTAGGAAGCCTGTTGGTCACATGATCGATGCTGACTGACTGCCAAACCAAGTTGATGCTAACAGAGCTCAGTGTAACATCATGGCAAAAATATAACAGAATAAACCATAATGGTACAAGATATATTATCAACTGTGGCTTAGTGAACCAGGTGGAAGCAGGGATGTCTATTAGAGTGCTGAAATCTGAAGAAAATATTATATATCAGGCTTGGTAAGCTAATTTGTTAGCTTACTGTTGTCCACATGATTGACAGCTAGGCTGACCAATAATGAATGAATGAATGAATGAATGAATGAATGAATGAATTTATTTCGGATAGTACATTACAGGTTAAAAGAAACTGTGTAATATAACAACAAGGTCAAATTAGACAAAGACTCCTTCTACTATACAATTCCACGTGAGTTATCCGAAATGGGTGATGGCTGAAGCCGCAGCTTATATTGCCCACCCATATTCCATCCAAGAATTCAAAGGAGAAAAAGGAGAAAACAAGACAAGAGCGATTACAATTTAAAACAAGGCTAAGACAAAATATGACTGAGAGAAAAGGAAAACTGAGCTAGTCTAAGTTAAGCGGTTACTATTCAAAAACAAATCTAAGACATAGTGTCACAGAGAAAAAAGAAAAACTAAGCTATAACACAACACAGGCTGGAAATGTCAATCCTTATGTGAGTTTACATGTTGTCTTGTAAATATGTTTGGAGTATTTCTTCCTAATAATAGAGCAGGTATCAAGGATGCGCTGGCCTGGGTTTACGATGGAAGTGACGTCCTGTGGCAAATTTGGAACAGTCAGTTTTGCTTTTTGGAGTAAAAAGCGATGTAAAGGCTGTGTGTGTGTGTTTTTTTTAAGAGAAGTGAGCGTTTTGATATTTTTTTCAATAATCAAATGATGAGTAGATGCCTTTCAGAGGTTAAAACATACAAAAATACTTTTTTTTCAGTCAATCAAACTTTTCCACATAATTTTGATGCTTTTTGTGTAAATTTAGAGTTCAAGTTTGTTTTGATACTTATGTGTGCTGTTTGTTTTTCTTGAATATTTAAGCAGCTGTTATCCATGTATCTCTTCTCCTGTCTCCAGGTGGCCTTAGAGAACCGTCTGGAGCGACTGAATCGGGAGCTGGGATCGTTGCGAATGACCCTGAAGAGATTCCACGTCCTCCGTTCCTCTGCCAACATATAGCAATGTCTGTCTTCTTATATAAAAGCTGATGCTACCCTTAGCATCCTGGTTTTACACACAAACACAGCACTGATTGTCCTCCAGTCTTTTTCTGTACCATTAGCCCATCTGTACAGTGACATCTTTTTTATATGTGGTACTTATTAACTCTGGGAAATTTTTTTATATGTTGGACAAATATTGCAATTTTTAGAGTATATTTTTTAGTAAAGCACAGATTTGTACAGTCATTTACTTTTTTAGTCACAGAAATATGTATATGATTGCTATACTTGCCATGTTCAGGAGTAGATTTTTAAATGTGAACGATCACATTGACTTCCCAGCAGAGACATTCAGCAACTTGGGAAATGAATACCTGTTTGGAGAAAAATGTATTTATGTTTATTAGTGTCAAATTAGATTTTTTTTTCTTTTTTTTTATGTTTTAATGCTTTGGACCAAAATTTTTTGACTTGAAGGAAACTGTTTGATTGATTGACTCAGTTTGCCTCTTTTCTTCTTTGCATATTTTTCCATTCCAACGTATGTGTTGTTTTTTTTTTCTTTGTGTTTACTGTTTTCTTTTTTTCGGCACTTGCCTCTTCCAGATCAGAACCAAACCAACACATGCAGTCACAGCTTCACTGTTACAGATGCTTGTGCATGGAGTTTCCTTTTTTTTTGTCCTGCGACATAAACTTCTTTGGAACTGTAATATTGCACAATAAATGATTTTTTTTTACATGATCTGAAGTATGATACCATTTTATGCTTCAGCATATGCAGCTGTGGACAAAATTGTTGGTACTCCTCTGTTAATGAAAGAGAAACCCACAATGGCCACAGAAATAACTTGAATCTGACAAAAGTGGTAATAAATAAAAATTCTATGAAAATTAACCAATGAAAATCAGACAGTGCTTTTGAATTGTGGTTCAACAGAATTATTTTAAAAAATAAACTCATGAAACAGGCCTGGACAAAAATGATGGTACCCCTAGAAAAGATTGAAAATAATGTGACCATAGGGACATGTTCAACCAAGATGTGTCCTCTAATTAACATCACAGGTGTCTACAAACTTGTAATCCAGTCAGTCGGCCTGTTTAAAGGGTGACAAGTAGTCACTGTGCTGTTTGGAGACATGGTGTGTACCACACTAAATATGGACCAGAGGAAGCAAAGGAGAGAGTTGTCTCAGGAGATCAGAAAGAAAATTATAGACAAGCATGTTAAAGGTAAAGGCTATAAGACCGGCTGCACGGTGGCGCAGTGGTTTAGCACTGTGGCAGCACAGTTTTACCCTCGGCCGGGGGACCGCGGGGATCATGAGATCGTGGGTTCGATCCCAGCCCCCGACCAACAGTGAACTGTGTGGAGTTTGCATGTTCTCCCCGTGTTGCGCGGGTTTACTCCGGGATTTCTCCGGTTTCCTCCCGCACACCAAAAACATGTAGGTTTAGGGCGCTCGCGCACGCAGCGACCAGCAGCCGGTGGCTTGTCACCAGACTGCAAACCAAGTCTACCTACGGGTACAAATAAGTAACAAAAAAAAAAAAAAAAAAAAAAAAGACCATCTCCAAGCAGCTTGATGTTCCTGTGACTACAGTTGCACATATTATTCAGAAATTTAAGCTCCACGGGACTGTAGCCAACCTCCCTGGACGTGGCCACAGGAGGAGATGGATAATGCGAATGGTAACAAAAGAGCCCAGAACAACCTCTAAACACATTCATGGTGAACTCCAAGGTCAAGGTACATTAGTGTCAGATCGCACCATCCGTCGTTGTTTGAGCTTAAGTGGACTTCACGGGAGACGACCAAGGAGGACACCACTGTTGAAAACAAATCTTAAAAAAGCCAGACTGGAATTTGCCAAACTGCATGTTGACAAGCCACAAAGCTTCTGGGAGAATGTCCTATGGACAGACAAGACAAAACTGGAACTTTTTGGCAAGGCACATCAGCTCTATGTTCACAGACCCAAAAATGAAGCATACCAAGAAAAGAACACTGTCCCTACTGTGAAACATGGAGGAGGTTCTGTTATGTTCTAGGGCTGCTTTGCTGCATCTGGCACAGGGTGTCTTGAATCTGCACAGGGTACAATGAAATCTCAAGACTATCAAGGTATTCTAGAGAGAAATGTGCTGCCCAGTGTCAGACAGCTTGGTCTCAGTCGCAGGTCATGGGTCTTGCAACGGGATAATGACCCAAAACACAAAGCTAGAAACACCCAAAAATGGCTAAGAGTGAAACATTGGAATATTCTAAAGTGGCCTTCTATGAGCCCTGATCTAAATCCTATTGAACATCTGTGGAAGGAGCTGAAACATGCTGTCTGGAGAAGGCACCCTTCAAACTTGAGACAATTGGAGCAGTTTGCTCATGAGGAGTGGGCCAAAATACCTGCTGAGAGGTGCAGAAGTCTCATTGACAGTGACAGAAATCGTTTTATTGCAGTGATTGCCTCAAAAGGTTGTGCAACAAAATATCAAGGGTACTGTAGAGGAGCTGGAAATGATGAGGCGATTTTGTATTAAAAACAGAATCTTTAATGAACAGCTCTTCTATCTTGTCTCATCTGGTGCAGAGCTTGGCAGAAGGCAAAGAGGAAGATTTCTGCCCAGCTCGCTGGTTAAATACAGGCACACATCAAAGACATGCATTACACAAGCTGACATCCCCCGTTATCTTAATCCCCCCATTGTTCTGTTATCTCCTCTCTTCGTCTTGGGAGGTGATGGGAATTCCTCTCCTCGCCTTGGGGGGCGAAGGTGTCTAGTCCGTCTCCGCCGCCGCGTCCTGGGACGTCTTTGATCTTCACACGGCGGGTGAGATTCCTTCGTCCTTTCCGAAGTGTGAAGTTCCTTACATATGCTGTCACCAAACATTTCCACATGCTCTAACATATGTAGGTATGGAATATATGAGTAATATATACCACAGGCCCCCCAAACAATTAGGAAAGGACACAGAAAGATTCACAGTCTAGGGTAATTACTACGACATACTACGTGTTACAGCTGTTGCCACAGAAGAAACTTTCAAGCAGCCATGCTCCTAAGAGAGTTCAGTGGTAAACATAACAGCATAGTACAATCATAAGTCAGTCCTAAACTGTTTGCAGCACAATTAGTGAATAATTGCGGAGTGGTTGGTATCAGTCCCTGTGCTGTCTGGGTTTTAATCTTCTCTCAAAACTGCTGTAGGTTGGTTTAGGCGTCCTGCTGGGACCTTCTTGTGATGAATCTGCAGTGTGGGAAGGAGAGAGATTATTTGTTCCCTGCCTGGGGGCTGAGACTTTTCCCTTGGGGGGTCTACCTCGTCGAGGTGCTCGTGCCAACTGTGCAGGTTCGTCTCTCAACAAGAAGGCAGGTTTGAGTCTGTCAATGCTGACCGTTTCATTTCTATCCCCATAATCAAGCACAAAGTGTTTGTCACCATTTTCCAGCACTCTGTACGGGCCATCGTATACTGGGCGTAACGTTGGTTTTAGAGCTTCATGCTTAACAAAAACAAACTCAGCATTTTTTAAAGTTTGAGGAACAAAAACTCGTGGAAAGGAGTGATGAGCTGGACCGTGGAGAGAGTCCGGTCCGTTACTGCCTAAAAACCTTGGGACTGGGAGGTGCCCTGGTTCCGGGTTCTCCGGTAAAAATTCACCTGGGAGTCTGATAGGCTGAGCAAAGACTAATTCTGCAGGGGAAGCGTCTAAATCCTCTTTAGGTGCCGCACGCAACCCCAATAAAACCCAGGGAAGTTTATTTACCCAATTTGTGTCCGTTAATGAGGCTCTGAGGGCGACCTTTAAGGACCTGTGAAAACGCTCGCATAACCCATTAGCCTGAGGGTGATAAGCGGTGGTGCGATGAATTGTTGCCCCTAAACTGTTGGACATGGCTGACCAGAGCTCTGAGACAAATTGAGGCCCCCTATCTGACGTGATGTCTGATGGGACGCTGAAACGTGCCACCCAATTTGTTAGAAAAACGCGAGCGACTTCCTCCGCTGTAGTTGCCGCTAGAGGGACTGCCTCTGGCCAGCGCGTGGCGCGGTCTATCATTGTTAGCAGGTGTGTGAAACCTTGGGAGGAAGGTAGTGGCCCCACGAGGTCGACATGAATGTGGTCGAACCTTCTAGCAGGGATTGGAAAAGGCTCCAGAGGGGCTTTTGTGTGTCTGTGTATTTTGGCGCGTTGACAAGGAATGCAAGTTTTTGCCCATTCTTTTACGTTTTTGCGCAGGCCTGGCCACACAAACTTTTCGGCAACCATTTTGACCGAGGCGCGCACACCTGGGTGCGCGAGGGAGTGAATTGCGTCGAAAATGCGGCGGCGCCAAGCAGCTGGTACTAACGAGCGAGGTCGGCCGGTTGAAACATCGCATATTGGGGGGGCACGCCGTCGCGCAACCCTTTTTTCTCCAGCCTTAACCCTGCTGGTCCAGACAGGAGCGCGCGCACGTCCGCATCACTGCCTTGTTCTTCCGCCATGGCTGCATAATCTATCCCTTCATGGATAGGTGCTGCGTATGTGTCTGCGTTAGTGAAGAGTTCCGCTGCTGAGGCGGTGTAATCTGTCTCCTCGTGCTCTGGTGGTGCCACAGCGCGAGAGAGACAGTCCGCTACTACGTTAAGTTTGCCCGCTACATGTCGAATGTCTGTGGTGAACTCTGAAATCGCAGCTAGCTGTCTTTGTTGTCTGCCCGACCATGGTTCTGAAATTTTAGCCATAGCAAAAGTGAGCGGTTTATGGTCCACAAAAGCCGTGAAACTCCGCCCTTCTAACCAAAACTGGAAGTGGCGGATGGACAAATGGAGCGCCAGCAGCTCCCTGTCAAAAGTGCTGTATTTGTGTTCCGTCGGGTTTAGCGATTTGCTAAAGAATGCTAAAGGTTGCCAGACCCCGCTGACAAGTTGTTCTACAACTGCCCCTATGGCCAGGTCTGAAGCATCTGTGGTTAGAGCAATGCGGGCCGAGGGATCTGGGTGGACTAACATTGTGGCGTTAGCTAGGGTGTTTTTTACTTCCGCGAAAGCGCGTTCGCGCTCCGGGGTCCATTCGACCGCGTTGGAAGCTTTCTTTTTTCTGAGCGCGTCATACAGGGGTTGCATGAGCTGAGCTGCATGGGGGAGGAAACGGTTGTAAAAATTAACCATCCCCAAAAATTCCTGTAGCGATTTGACTGTTTGGGGCCGTGGAAAATCTTCTATCGCATGAACTTTGTCTGGAAGCGGAACTGCCCCTTTCGGGGAGACTCTATGTCCCAAAAAATCAATTTGCGATACGCCGAATTTGCATTTGGCTGGATTAATTATTAGTCCGTGCTCTTCTAGCCTCTGAAAAACGGTAGTGAGGTGCTGCTCGTGCTCTTACTCGGATGAGCTGGCTACCAGCATGTCATCGAGGTAGACGAAAACAAAGGGGAGGTCGCGTAGGACTGCGTCCATCATCCGTTGAAAAGTTTGAGCAGCGCCTTTGAGGCCGAACGGCATTCGCAGGAATTCAAAAAGGCCGAAAGGGGTTATAACCGCTATTTTAGGAATGTCTTCAGCTCGGACTGGGACTTGGTGATAACCGCGGACTAAGTCTATCTTTGAAAAAATGCGCGCACCCGCTAAATGCAGTGAAAAGTCCTGTATGTGAGGGATGGGGTAGCGGTCATGCGCTGTAGCGTTGTTTAATCTGCGGTAATCTCCGCACGGTCTCCAAGAACCGTCGGATTTCGGAACCATGTGAAGTGGTGAAGCCCAAGGGCTCTTCGAGCATCTAACAATGCCCAATTTTTCGAGAGCTGCAAACTCGTCCCTTGCTATGTTGAGCTTGGCCGCGTCTAAGCGGCGAGCTTTGGCAAAAACGGGAGGTCCCGTTGTTGGAATGAAGTGTTTAACCCCGTGTTTGGCTACAGTGGCTGAGAATTTGGGGGTTGTGAGTGCTGGAAATTGGGTGAGGAGCTGCTCAAACTTACCTCCCGCCATGGTGACGTTGGCCTGCACAGGTGGTGGAGAGAATCGAGCTGAGCATGGAATAGAAGCAAAAGATAGTGCATTAACCAGGCGCCTATTTGCTAGATCCACTAATAACCCGTGTGCACACAGAAAATCTGCACCTAACAAGTTAAAACTCACCGCCGCTACAACAAATGTCCATCTGTAGCTGCGGCCGTGAATGAGGAGGTGCAGGCTCTTTTCCCCGAACGTGTCGATGTCAGAGCCGTTGGCTGCCACTGCTCCGTTGCCCCGGGTGCCCATGGCTCGATCTGCGTGGGAGGGCATGACGAAATTCAGCTGAGCTCCCGTGTCGATGAGGAACTGCTTGCCTGTGTGTCCATCCGTCACGTATAACAGCTTATTTTTCTCGCCGAGAACCGCTGCTGTTAACGGCCCTCGGCTTTGGCGTTTCCCGACATCGTAAACTTGCAGGGGGGGAACACATTTTCGGGCTTTCTCGGCGAAGCGGTGGTGATAATAACAGACGTCATTCTGTTTGTTGCGCTTGGGCCGCGCCGCTGTCACCGTGGGTTGAGTCTGCTCCGTGGGTTGTGGCTCTCCAAGGCTCGGGGCGTCAGTTTTGAGGTCTGCGGATGCCGCTGTGGGTGTCAGTTCCCTGCAGGCGTTGACGAGCCGATAAGCCTCATTGGCCAGTGTGCGGAAGTCCTGATGATTGTTGCACTTCATACTGGCGAGTGTCCCTCTCATGTGTGGTGGTAGCGTGCTGAGGAAAATAAATTGGAAGAGGAAATTATCATTGTCCTCCTCCTTGAGCTGCAGCAAATCCTCCATGAGGGTCTTTGGATTGCCCCCTCTGTGGCCGTAGACCGCCAGGATCTTCTCGGCTCTTTCCTCCGCTGACGGGACGTAATTCGCCACGATGGTCGCCTTGAGTGTCTCATACTTGTCCCGGGCCGGTGGTCGCCGGATCAAGCTCCGCACACACCTCGAAGTGGCGGAGTCGAGTTTGGAGACGATATGGTAGAATTTAGTATCGTCTGCCGTGATGCCCGCCAGTATGAACTGGGCTTCAGCTTGTTGAAACCAAGAGGCCGGGTCTTCTCGCCAGAAATCTGGCAGTTTGACAGCGACGGCATTCGTGCACATCATCACTGTTGTGCCCGCCGGGTGAGAGTGCCTTGCCTCGGCTCTCACGGCGGTGCTGGAGCTCGGTTGAGCTCTCTCGGTACCCTCTGCCGGGGGAAACAGCTGTCCGCTTGTTCCCTCGTCTGCGTCGTTGCTGGCGTATGCCAGAGTCGCCACGGATGAGTCGCTTGAAGAACGCCTCCGGTCCATACTCGCGTCAAGGTCACCAGTGTAGAGGAGCTGGAAATGATGAGGCGATTTTGTATTAAAAACAGAGTCTTTAATGAACAGCTCTTCTATCTTGTCTCATCTGGTGCAGAGCTTGGCAGAAGGCAAAGAGGAAGATTTCTGCCCAGCTCGCTGGTTAAATACAGGCACACATCAAAGACATGCATTACACAAGCTGACATCCCCCGTTATCTTAATCCCCCCATTGTTCTGTTATCTCCTCTCTTCGTCTTGGGAGGTGATGGGAATTCCTCTCCTTGCCTTGGGGGGCGAAGGTGTCTAGTCCGTCTCCGCCGCCGCGTCCTGGGACGTCTTTGATCTTCACACGGCGGGTGAGATTCCTTTGTCCTTTCCGAGGTGTGAAGTTCCTTACATATGCTGTCACCAAACATTTCCACATGCTCTAACATATGTAGGTATGGAATATATGAGTAATATATACCACAGGTACCATCATTTTTGTCCAGGCCTGTTTCATGAGTTTGTTTTTTAAAATAATTCTGTTGAACCACAATTCAAAAACATTGTCTAATTTTCATTGATTAATTTTCATAGACTTTTTATTTATTACCACTTTTGTCAGATTCAAGTTATTTCTGTGACCATTGTGGGTTTTTCTTTCATTAACAGAGGGATACCAACAATTTTGTCCACGTGTGTAACAGCATTTTTTTTAATTTAAGAAAAACACAATGAAAGTATTTTGATTCCATGTATCTGGTGTATGAGGGAATACACTTAAAATAAATGTAGTTTTAGAATAAAAATGGTGACTTGCATCGACCAAGAATACACAGACTTTTCCACAGGTAGCGTTTCTTTTTTTTTTGGAACTAATCTGCTTATTGACTATCTGTTCCTATCTTAGTTTTTTTCATATTGTGGAGAGTGCAAATAAAGGAACCAGATCTGCACGACAGACGACTTTATTTCTCTCTCTCGCTGCATTCATACACAGAAAAAGACTCTCCTCAATACACCAGGGTCTCTCCTTTTATATCACTCCATTCCTTCCTCTGTTGCCTGAAATCTTGCATCACAATACACTTACACATTACATTCCATACTGTCCTCCATTTAATCCCCCACGCTCTACCGGCAGAGGGGATATTCCCCTCCCCTCTGCTTCCAGTCTGAGATGAATATCCCAGCGTGGGTTCCCTACCCCCCCCCCCCCCCAGAGTCTCAGATTGAGTTTCAACCCTCATGTCCTTTTGGCTTCAGTCTCCTCCCATATCTGCTGTAACGAGGGACCTTCGACTCCGCGGCGCTGCTGTGCCGGTTGGGGGCTCTTGGGGGTGTGTCTGTCTGCGGGTGGGCAATGGCGAGGGGGGACATTCTACTTGCCCGTGTGGCTGCTCTGCTGAATCTTCAACCTGGGGAGTTCTCAGTGGGGGTCTTCCACGCCGAGGGGCCCAAGCCAACATCACTTGCTCGTCCGCCATCACAAAGGCGGGCTTAAGTCTGTCTATACATATTTTCTCCCGACAACCCCCCCAAGTCTAACAAAAAATGTTTGTCCCCTGGTTCCAGCACTCTGAACGGGCCATCGTAGGATGGGCGCAATGGGGGGCGGTGGGCATCGTGCCTGACAAACACGAACGCGCGTTCTTCAAAGTTTTTGGCAAAAAAACACGTGGAAAACAGTGGTGGGTTGGGCCCGGTAGCGTACCTGTATCTGCGCTATGCTGCGGACGCTGAGACAGACAGTTGTCTGGCGCGGGATTATCTGGTAAAAATTCCCCGGGGAGCCACAGTGGCTGAGAAAAAACAAGCTCCGCCGGGGAAACCTCCAAATCCTCTTTTGGTGCGGAACGCAACCCTAACAGAACCCACGGCAACCAGTCTACCCAATTTGCATCCGTAAGCGAAGCCCTGAGCGCTGCTTTCAGCGACCTATGGAAATGCTCGCATAACCCATTGGCCTGTGGGTTGTACGCAGTTGTGCAATGAATTGCTACACCCAGGCTACAGGCCATCACGGACCAGAGGTCGGAAACAAACTGTGGGCCCCTATCGGACGGGATGTCCGACGGGATGTCAAAATGTGCCACCCATGTTGTCAAAAAGGCATGCGCCACGTCCGCGGATGTGGTTGCCGCTAGCGGGACTGCTTCTGGCCAGCGTGTGGTACGGTCCACCACTGTCAGAAGGTGCGTGAATCCCTGCGACAGCGGGAGGGGGCCCACGAGGTCCACGTGAACATGGTCAAACCTCTTAGCCGGTATACGAAATGGCTCCAAAGGGGCCTTTGTGTGTCTGTGCACTTTGGCTCGTTGGCACGCTACACAGGCTGCAGCCCACTCTTTCACTTGTTTGCGCAGGCCTGGTCATACGAACTTCGCTCCCACCATTTTGACTGACGCGCGCACTCCTGGGTGCGCCAGAGAGTGAACTGACTGAAACACTCGGCGGCGCCAAGCAACTGGAACCACCGGGCGCAGGCGTCCCGTGGAGACATCACAGACTGGGGGGAAGGGGGGGCTGCCGTCTTGCAGTACTCTGCTCTCCAGCCTTAACCCTGTTGGTCCAGACTGGAGCGCGCACACGTCCGCATGGCCAATCTGCTCTGCGGCCATGGCTGTATAATCTATCCCTACGCAGACTGGGCCCACTACTGCTTGCGAGAGGCAGTCCGCCACCACATTCAATTTACCTGACACATGCTGAATATCGGTCGTAAACTCCGAGATCGCAGCCAGCTGTCTCTGCTGCCGGCCCGACCATGGTTCCGAAACCTTGGCCATCGCGTACGTTAGCGGCTTGTGGTCCACGAACGCAGTGAAGCTGCGCCCTTCCAGCCAGAACTGCCCTTCCAGCCAGAACTGGAAGTGGCGTATGGCCAGGTGGAGAGCCAGCAACTCTGTCGAATGCGCTGTATTTATGCTCACTGTCGCGCAAAGCCCTGCTGAAAAAAGCGAGCGGCTGCCAAGAACTGGCGACGCGTTGCTCCACGACGGCCCCTATGGCCACGTCCGAGGTGTCGGTAGTGAGCGCTATCCGGGCCGCCGGGTCCGGGTGCGCCAGCAGTGCGGCATTTGCCAGGGCTGTTTTAACCTCAGAGAATGCCTGCTCCCGCTCCAGAGTCCATTCGACTCTGTCCGCCAGCTTCCGTTTCTTGAGCACGGCATACAATGACTGCATGAGCTGAGCTGCGTGGGGGAGGAACCGGTTATAAAAGTTAACCATCCCCAAAAACTCTTGCAGCGCCCTGACCGTCTGAGGCTGGGGAAAATCCGCCACGGTGCGCACCTTGTCCGGCAAGGGTATCGCTCCCTCCGGTGAGATGTGGTGCCCCAAAAAGTCAATCCCCGTCACGCTGAACTGGCATTTCGCCGGGTTGATTATTAACCCGTGCTCTTCCAACCTCCGGAAAACTGTCCTGAGGTGGGTTACATGTTCGTCCTCGGACGCGCTGGCCACCAGGATATCATCCGGGTAGACAAAAACAAACGGCAGATCGCACAACACCACATCCATCATTCGTTGGAATGTCTGTGCCGCACCTTTTAATCCGAAGGGCATGTGTAAAAACTCAAGCCAAACAGAGTTATTACCGCTGTTTTGAGTATGTCCTCCGTGCGCACCGGGACCTGGTGGTAACCGCGGACCAGGTCTATTTTAGAAAAAATGCGTGCCCCGGCGAGGTGAACGGAAAAATCCTGAATATGGGGAATCGGGTAGCGGTCATGCGCTGTGGTGTTATTCAATCTGCGGAGATCTCTGCACGGTCGCCACAATCCCTCGGCCTTAGGAACCACATGTAGCGGGGATGCTCATGGTCTGTTGGAACGCCTGATGATGCCCAACCTTTCCAAGTTGGCAAACTCCTCGCGCGCTATGGCCAGTTTAGCTGTGTCCAGGCACCGAGGTCGTGCGAAAACGGGCGGCCCAGTGGTGGTGATAAAGTGTTCCACCCCGTGTTTATTGATGGCCGCCGAAAACTTTGGGACCGTGAGTGCTGGGAACTGAGTGAGCAGTGTGTGGAACTTAGTGCCTGGAGCTGTGACGTTGGCTAGTGTCGTTGGCCCGGCCCCTCGAGCTGTACAGGGGAGAGAATCAAAAGACATTGCATTAACCAGGCGTCTGTTAGCAACATCGACTAGAAACCCATGTGCACACAGAAAATCAGCTCCCAAGATGGGAAACTGTATGCCGCTATGACGAATGTCCACTCGTACATACGGCCGTGTAGGGATACAGTCAGTGTCCTCTCACCAAAAGTCCTAATGTCCGAGCTGTTTGCGGCTATCAGCTCGGGGCCGCTAGCTCCCGCTAGCCGGTTGGCGTAGGACGGCAGGATGAGGCTCTTTTGGGAGCCGGTGTCTACGAGGAACTGTCCGTCACGTAGAGCAGCTTGTTTTCTTCACCGGCGGTCACAGCTGCTACTGACTGCCGGCCTTGGCGTTTCCCAATGCTTGAGTTGGCACGGTGGCACACATCTGCGTGCGTTCTCTCCAAAGTGGCAGTGGTAGAAGCAGAACGTGTCTCTCTGGCGCCTTCTGGCCCCCGCTGCCGCTACATTGCCGGCTCCTCGCCTCTGCTGGTCGTCTCGCTGAGTTCCGACGCCACCGCGTTCACTGTGAGGGCTCTGGTGGTGAGGATGATCCGATCTGCCTCCTGGGCTAGCGCACGGTAGTCGCGTGCGGCCAGCAACAGCGAGTTGGCCAGGACCGCTCTTGCCTCTGTTGGGAGTTTCCGGAGGAAAAGGTGGGCAAACAGAAAATGCCCGTCGTCCGTGCCCATCAACTCCAACATCTTCTCCATCAGTTCGACCGCCGATCCATCTCCTAACTTGGAGCACCTCAGGAGCCTCTCTGCTCTCTTACAGTCCAAGAGTGTGTAGCGCCGGGTTAGCGTGGCCTTGAGAGCCCCGTATTTATCGTGGGCTGGAGGCTGTTGGAGCAGGCTCGCTACTTGCTGAGACATGCGAGTGTCCAGCGCTGCGACCACATAGTAATATCTGGTGTCATCTGCTGTTATTCCCCGCAGGGTGAACTGAGCCTCGGTGTGGTGGAACCAAGACCGCGGGTCATGCAGCCAAAAGTCCGGTAGTTTGACCGAAACGGCACACACGTTGCTGGGGCTTCCCGTCTGGGCCGTCTCTAGGATGCTTGCCGCATTGCTGGGACTTCCCGTCCGGGCTGACTCCGGGGTTCTTGCCTCGTGTTCCATAGTTCATCAAGGGTCACCAGTGTGGAGACTGCAAATAAAGGAACCAGATCTGCACGACAGACGACTTTATTTCTCTCTCTCACTGCATTCATACACAGAAAAAGACTCTCCTCAATACACCAGGGTCTCTCCTTTTATATCACTCCATTTCTTCCCCCTGTTGCCTGAAATCTTGCATCACAATATATTTACACATTACAATACGTACTGTCCTCCATTTAATCCCCCACGCTCTACCAGCAGAGGGGATACTCCCCTCCCCTCTGCTTCCAGTCTGAGATGAATATCCCAGCGTGGGTTCCCTACAATATATTGTTTTGCCATCTTCTTGATGGAGCTGGAGGAACTTGAGAATTATATAGACGAGTTTTATTATCGTTACTGTAACATGGAGGATAACGTATCTCCTGGCCCTTCCTCCTCCTCCTCCGTGTCCAAACGACCTAGACCCACGGATTCTCCAAAATTAACACCTGAGAAATCACGGGAGGGTTCAGAGGTTAGTGACATCCTTTTTTCTATTGAAAATAAACTTGGCAGCATGGATGGTAGACTAGCGTTGGTCGAGCTGCTCCATAAAGAATTCCAGAACGTTCGGAAGAGTTTGGAATACAGCCAGGCACAGCTCGTTTCTCTGTTAGAAAACAATAACTTGAAAAAGTCAGTAAACATGCTAACCACGGAACTTGGCGTTGTAAGAGAGAACCGGAAAATGAAGGAAACAGTTCTCGACTTGCAGTCACACAGCATGAGAAATAGCCTTGTTTTTTCCAGAACTGCTGAAAAAAATTATGACAATCCAGAACAGCTGGTCCGTGAATTCATGTCCACACAGCTGAAACTGTCCCCTGACGTTACAAAATCAATTACGGTACCTTTCACCGAGTCCATCGCATTGGACAAAAACATCCCCAAAATAAACGTCCCAGACCTATTGTTGCCAAATTTGAATGTTTCAAGCAAAAAATTTCTGGTACAGAGGCAGGGTAGGCAGCTTAAAAACACCAGTTATGGTCTAAATGATCAATTTCCACAGGAAATCATGGAAAGGAGAAGGAAGCTTTTTCCATTAGGAAACAAAAAAATCCAAGAAGGTAAACGAGCTATTGTTTCTGTGGATAGATTGTTTATAGATGGCAAGCTGTTTATGGATGAATCCATAACCCCCTGGTTATTCTAGAGCCTCTTTTGTTTCCTTAGCTACATGTGGAAAAAAAGTGCGATTGTGTGCAGGTCTCTTATTCGATCTCAGTTTAATTTGTTAACATTTGTTTTTTTCTTTTTTTGCTGAGGTTGTTGTTTGCTTGTTTGTCTGTTGTAGCTAATTTTGTTGAAGTTGTTAGGTTGTATGTTATCTGTATCTCTTCACCATTTACTAACCTTTTTGTCTGTTCTCATACATCTGGTTTGTAGGAAATAACCTTAAGTACATGCACCCCACTCTTGCAAATGCAAGCAGATGGAACAGAGACATACACGCACACCCAAGCACACATATATAGGTATATATTTTACGTACAACACACATGCCTACACACATGTACATGCAGTCACACAGCATACACAGGACATTCATGTACACACACACACACACACACACACACACATACTATAGAGATATAAACACATAGGCACATTTAGTTAGCCTTTAGCACAAAAACCAGTTAGTGAAAACATGGACACATTAAAGTTTGTCACGTGGAACATACGTACGTGGAATTGGTACCAGGGAGAAGAGGCTAAAAGTTTTTTAATCGACTGAAGGATCTACAGGCAGACTTTGTCTTATTACAGGAAACACATGTTTCTAAGTCGTCTGTATATGCACTCGCCTCCCCGGAATTTTGCCACATGTACTCAGCCTGCTTTAATTCCAAACAAAGGGGGGTAGCTATATTGGTAAACAGAAGAATACGCTTTGTTGTAAATAATACCATCGCAGATCCAGAAGGTAGATTTATAATATTAAAAATCTCAGTTCAAAATTTGGATCTATGTATTGCAAGCATTTATGGCCCAAATGTTGACGATCCATCCTATTTTCACACTTTCTTCATTTCTCTTTCTAAGCACTTGGTCACTACACTCATAAGAGGAGGAGACTTCAATCTGGTATTAATCCCTGCAATCGACAGGCTCAGTGCGTCGGGGAATTATCGAAAATGGCAGGCTACTGACACTCAAACAATACATGAATGATTTTGGTCTTTGTGATGAATGGCGTTCTCTTCACCCAAGCCTTAGGGAATACACTTTTTTTCATCAGTTCATAATTCACATTCCTGCTTAGACTTCTTAGCCAGTAGCTCTATTGTGAGGGATATCATAGACAATGGCTATGTTTACATGGACACAAGTAACCGGATTAAAAGCCTGATTGGAATAAAAATGCTTCATGTAAACATGGCAGTCTGAATATTCTAACCCGATCCCGCTCATTCAGATCAAAATTTCATTCCGATTGAGATGGGTGGGTTATGCCGATTGTTAATCCGAATGGTGCACATGAAAACACTTATTCCGAACGTAGGGCAGAAAATATGTTTACTGCGCATGTCTGTACACCAGCCGCACGTCGACGTGACATATTTCTGCCTTAGCAGCAGCTAGCGGAAAACATAGCGGGAGTAAAACAAAACTGGTCTGTATCATCCTGCTGTCTCCCTCTGTTCGTCATATGCAGAAGTATGTACTTGTAGCTTCATTATGGAGACCAGCAGAAGCAAAAGTACAGTCTGAATAACACAGTACAGGTCAATTTTGAAACGAAGCAGGGTTTGCTAACACCGGAAGTTGCTTCTTCTACTATTTTTGGAATGTAGAAATGTCGACGTGCGCATGTCAAAATGATTTATTCCATTCAAACGTGTGACACATGGAAACGCACGTCCTAATCAGATCAGCTTTTTCAGGATCCATGTAAACAGTAAAATTCTGATATGAATTGTAATCAGATTGAAGAAATTTTGCCCATGTAACCGTGGCCACTGAAACTTGTTCAGATCAAGCTATCAGCGATCGCCATCCAGTATCTCTTACGCTAGTAAATAACAAAGCTATAAGGAAAACTAGGAGCTGGAAATTTAATACATCACTACAAAAAGACAAATACTTTATTAATTACGTTAATAAAGAGTGGGAATCATATCTGGAATATAATGATGTGCCAGTAATATTGCTATGTGTTCTCTGGGAAGCAGTAAAAGCGGTCATGCAAGGTAAAATAATCTCTTACTGTTTGTATAAGAATAAAAAAGAAAAAGCACTGGCACTGGAGTTAGAGCAGAAAATTAAATCACTGGAGACGACCTGTGCCGTTTCACCACAGGAACGGGCACTTAACAATCTGAGAAAATTAAAACTGGAATTAAAAGAAATTACAAACAAAAGGACACAGTTTTTAATACAAAGACTGCATTTTGAGAAGTTTGAACACAGTAATAAATCAGCTTAGATTGAATAAAGAAAAAACAACTATCCACTCTATTAAGGATATGACTGGAAATATTACCCATGAGCCTGAAGAAATTAACTTCTTCAGAAAGTTTTATGAAAACCTCTATTCATCTCAGATTAACCCATCTGACTCAGAGATAAATAAATTACTGGACAATGTTAACTTACCATGATTAAATAATAAACAGATTAAATAATAAACAGATAACAGCTCTGGATGCACCTCTTTGACATGGTTCAGGTGACCCACAGAACAGACACAACTCAGGGTAAACACAATTAACGTACTTTATTTGTTAACGTGAGTGATTGGGTGCGTGAGTGCGGTTATATGGTGTAATGTTGTATAGTGCAATCCTTGTATTCCAGCTGGGCCAGCCAGCAGAGCATCGTACAGACTGGCAACCCTGGAAAGAGATAAGGGCCTTTAGCATACAGTTCACCCTATGCAGCACGTAGATGTTAATTATGCTTACTGTCAACTGATGTTGAAGTGGCTTCAGGTGGCGCCGAAGCTGCGGCCAGGGAGACAGTGTCTGCGGGCAGGTTTGCTGGAGGTGGAATAAAAGTCCGCCGCCTGGAGGGAGAAGGAGGTCCGCCGTTGCGGGCGCCACGTGTGCACAGGGGAATGGACAGGTTTAGAAGCAATAATTCTTACTTGGTTGTTGGTCCGGGCGGAATCGACCAGGACATCGTACAGCTGGGCTTGGAAGCCGATGGCTGGAGAATTCAGTGCAGGGAAGCACAGAGGCAGGGTGTGGCGTGATTCACGGAAAGAATCAGACAACTCCGCGCCCAGCACTGGTCCTGATGGGAATAAATAGGGCCGTAGGAGATGACAGGCAGGTGTGTACACAGGTGCCGTGATTGGCGGCCATGACAGTACTCCCCCCTTACGGCACGCCTCTTGGTGTGCGTTCCAACCTACCCGGGTGCGTCCGATGGAAGTCTCCTGCAGATGGAAGTCTCCCTCCCAGTCCACCAGGTACTGCAGGCCACGCCCCCGGCGGCGAATGTCCAGGATGGAGGAGACGGGCCATGCTGGGTTGCCGTCGATCACCCTCGGTGGAAGTGGAGACCTGGGAGGGGGACACAATGGGCTGGAGGAGACAGGATTAACCTGAGAGACATGAAAAGTTGGACAGATGCGGAGGGAGGGGGGCAGAGTTAGACGCACAGACACTGGGTTAATAATTTGACATATAGGGAATGGGCCAATGAACCGCTGGGCGGTCTTCTTGTGTTCCGCCTTCAGGTTGATGTTTTTAGTAGAGAACCATACCTGCTGACCCACCTGATAAGCCGGGCCCAGAACCCTGCGTTGATTTGCCACCGCAGTGTTGCATTCCGCCGTCCGTTGCAGTACCGTTCTGGCTGCCTTCCAAATCCGCCGACAACGTCTTAGATGGGCCTGAACCGATGGAATGGCATTGTCCCCCTCCTCTTCAGGGAACAGCGGGGGATTGTAACCCAACGACGCCTCGAAGGGGGACATGCTGGTGGCCGAGGACACCGCTGTGTTATGGGCATATTCAATCCAAGGGAGGTGTGTGCTCCATGATGATGGGTTGGCGGCAGTGACACACCGCAGCGCTGCTTCCACCTCCTGGTTGGCTCGTTCACATTGCCCGTTGGATTGCGGGTGCTAGCCGGAGGAAAAGCTCGCCATAGCCCCTAAGGCGGTGCAAAAGGCCTTCCAGACTTTTGAGATAAACTGGGGCCCTCGGTCTGATACTATGTCCTGAGGAATGCCATGCAGCCGAATCACATGCTGAACCAGCAGATCAGCTGTCTCTTTGGTAGACGGTAACCCCCGCAGAGGGATGAAATGAGCCGCCTTGGAAAATCTGTCCACCAGCGTAAGGATGGTGATGAAGTTATTGGACGTGGGAGGCCTGTGACAAAATCCAGCGCCACGTGGGACCATGGTCTACCTGGAACGGGGAGAGGGTGGAGCAGCCCGGCCGGCGGCGATGAGGACGTCTTCCCAGTAGCACACTCAGGACAGGCGCGGATGTACTTCCCCATGTCCTTCTGGAGGGATGGCCACCAAAACGACCTTTGTAGGAGCGCCACCGTGCGTGCCCTACCCGAATGGCAGGCGAATTTGGAGGTATGCCCCCACTGGATAACCTCCCCTCAGACCGCTGTGGGAACAAATAATTTGCCCGCTGGACCCCCCCCCCCCCCCGGGTCAGCTTCATCAGACTGCGCCCTTAAAACCTTATCCCGAATGCCCCATGTGAGGGCACCCACGACACATGCTGGAGGGAGGATGGGATGCTCGGCCTTCTCCGCTGTCTCTGGGGCGAACTGACAAGACAGGGCGTCGGGCTTGGTGTTCTTTGACCCAGGGCGGTAGGTGATGGTAAAGTCGAACCGTCCAAAAAACAGCGACCAGCAGGCCTGTCAGGCGTTCAGCCTCTTGGTGGTCCGAAGGTACTCCAGGTTCTTGTGGTCGGTCCAGAAAATGAATGGCTGTGACGCTCCCTCCAACCAATGTCGCCACTCCTCCAGCGCCAGTTTCACTGCCAACAGCTCCCTATCCCCGATGTCGTAGTTTCGTTCTGCTGGGTACAGGTGGTGAGAGAAGTAGGCACAGGGGCGGATCTTACCATCTGCCGGAGAACGTTGGGACAGCACAGCCCCCACCCCAGAATCAGAGGCATCCACCTCCACCAGGCACTGAAGGGTGGGATCCACCTGCGTCAGAATAGGTGATGATGAAAATCTGACCTTCAACTCTGAGAACGCGGCGTCCACCTCTTCCGTCCAGTGAAAGGGAACCTTGGTGGAGGTCAAGTTGGTGAAGAGGAGGGCGATACAGCTATAGTCCTTAATAAACTGGCGATAGAAGTTAGCGAAGCCCAAGAACTGCAGCAACTGTTTCCTCGATGCAGGGGTGGGCCAGTCCACCACGGCCTTCACCTTTACCGAGTCCGGGATGATCTCCTTTGGGGTAATAATGAAGCAGAGGAAAGAGGTCCTGGAGACGTGGAACTCACATTTCTCTGCCTTGACGTAGAGCTTATTCTCCAGCAGCCACTGCAAGACTCGCCTGACGTGCACGCGATGCTCCTCCATAGACTGAGAAAAGATAAGAATGTCGTCAAGGTAGACAAACACGAAGGTGCCCAGAAAATCTCTCAAAACATCATTAATAAGCCACTGGAAGACGGCTGGGGCATTGGTCAGCCCGAACGGCATGACCAGATATTCAAAATGCCCACTAGGGGTCCGAAAAGCCATCTTCCACTCATCCCCCTCACGTATCCGCACCAGGTGATAGGCATTGCGCAGGTCTAATTTGGTAAAGCAGCAAGCCCCCCGGAGGGAATCAAATGCAGAGTTAAGGAGGGGGAAAGTATACTTATCCTTGATAGTGATGTTGTTCAGTTCCCGGAAGTCGATGCAGGGCCTGAGGGAGCTGTCCTTCTTCCCCACGAAGAAAAACCCCGCCCCCACCGCTGAAGATGAAGGCCTAATGATACCTGAACTAAGGGACTCCTTAATATATGAGTCCATGGCCTCGCATTCCGGAGCAGACAGGTTGTAGAGTCTGCTAGATGGCAGAGGAGCGCCGGCCCACAGGTTCATAGCGCAATCATAAGGCCGGTGAGGGGGAAGGGAAAGGGCTTGGGATTTACTGAAGACGGCCCCAAGGTCATGGCATTCTGGTGGCACTTTTGACAGATCCGGGGGGGGGGGGGGGAGGCAGGGACATCCAAAGGCGTGGCAGGCAAGCATGCAGCAGACTGCAGACAGGCACTCAGGCAGAAAGGGCTCCATGACACGATACTTCCCGAACGCCAGTCAATTGAAGGGTTGTACAGACGCAGTCAAGGGTAGCCCAGAATGACCGGGGACGATAACACTGGTAGGACAAACAGATTCAACTCCTCCCAATGGTTGCCCGAAATGATGACTGGCACCGAGGCGACCCGATGAGTGACAGTGGCCAACGCCGCCTTCGACAGGGCAATAATCTTAAGGGGAGTTTTTAGCGGCTGCATAGGTAGACCCAGACGGGTTGCCAGACTCCTAGAAATGAAGCTCTGCTCGGCCCCTGAGTCAATGAGTGCATGTGTTTTATGTTCTTTGTGACCAAAGCAAAACCGAATAGGGATGAGAAAGCGGGTGAGGGGATTGTTATCTTTTACATCTGTGAGGCCCCCTACTTCGACGCACGGACTTCCCCTTTTGGCCGCCTAGGACAGGAATTCAGGTCATGCTCCTCACTCCCGCAATAGACACACAACCCCAACTCACAGCGGCACTGTCTGACCTCTGCAGGAAGTTTCGACCCACCCACTATCATAGGTTCTTGGTCCTCAGGGAGGTCAGTAGACGGGAGGGCCAGCAGGGGGGGCTGGAGAGCACGGCACAGCCTATTCTCCGTGCGACTGGAAGTCCTACGCTCCGCCGCTCGTTCCCTCAGACGGTTGTCAAGGCTAATGGCCAGGGAGATACACTCATGCAGCGTGGAGGGTTTCTCCAGGTGGGCCAGCTCGTCCCGCAGGCTAGGGCTCAAACTCCTCAGGAATATACTACTCAGGGAGGCATCTTCCCACCCGACCTCCGTAGCTACGACCCGGAAGTCAACAGCGTAATGGGCGACTGCCCTCGACCCCTGCCGAAGGTTTAACAGGCAAGAGGTGAGTACATCTTCCTGGTTCGAGTGACTAAATACTTCCTGAAATTCCTGAGTAAATTGAACGTATGTCATAGAAGCATAATCAGTCCTAGCCATAACCGCATAAGCCCATGCTAAAGCCTGCCCCTCTAACAGATTGATCATATACCCAATGCGGCTCTGGTCAGTGGGAAAATTTCCGGGAACCCATTGGAACACGATTTTGCGCTGCCCCTGCAGAACCCGGAACCCCCTGGCTTCTCCCAACACCCCTTTAAAGCGGGCGGGAGTAGGGACGGGAGTGAGCCAACTAGCGGATCCTGTAGAGTGGGGACTAGGTGAAGAGCTAGTGGTGGAGCTAGCGGTAGAACTAGCAGGAGCTGAGGAGCTAGCTGGTGCTGTGGGGAACCCCTGTGGGCTAGCTAAGCGATCTAACCTATCGGTGATGCGGGTTAGCTGGGTTAACATCACCTGTTGCTGTACGCTAATTGGTCTACCCGAGCCTCAAGATGGTTAATACGGTGCACGAGTGCGCTGTCTGCCGGGTCACTTTGGCGGAGTCGTACTGACATGGTTCAGGTGACCCACAGAACAGACACGACTCAGGGTTAACACAATTAACGTACTTTATTTGTTAATGTGAGTGATTGGGTGCGTGAGTGCGGTTATATGGTGTAATGTTGTGTAGTGCAATCTGTGTATTCCAGCTGGGCCGGCAGAGCACTGTACAGACTGGCAACCCTGGAAAGAGATAAGGGCCGTTAGCATACAGTTCACCCTATGCAGCACGTAGATGTTAATTATACTTACTGTCAACTGATGTTGAAGTGGCTTCAGGTGGCGCCGAAGCTGTGGCCAGGGAGACAGTGTCTGCGGGCAGGTTTGCTGGAGGTGGAATAAAAGTCCGCCGCCTGGAGAGAGAAGGAGGTCTGCTGTTGCGGGCTTCGCCTGTGCACAGGGGAATGGACAGGTTTAGAAGCAATAATTCTTACTTGGTTGTTGGTCTGGGCGGAATCGACCCAGACGTCGTACAGCTGGGCTTGGAAGCTGATGGCTGGAGAATTCAGTGCAGGGAAGCACAGAGGCAGGGTGTGGCGTGATTCACGGAAAGAATCAAACGACTCCGCGCCCAGCACTGGTCCTGATGGGAATAAATAGGGCCGCAGGAGATGACAGGCAGGTGCGTACACAGGTGCCATGATTGGCGGCCATGACACGCTTCTAATGTCCGAACTCCAGGAGTTACTTAAGCACATCCCAAACAAAGCTCCGGGACCAGATGGTTTTCCACTAGAATTTTATAAAGAATTCTGGTCTGTGATGGCACCTACTTTCTTTAAAATGATGAACCAAATTAAAGAAGATAATGTAATCCCTCCAAATATGAACTTGGCTAGTATTATCCTGCTTCGTAAACCTGGAAAAGAACCTACGCTTCCATCCAGCTACCATCCCATCTCACTAATGAATGTCAATCTTAAAATAATTTACAAAGCTTTCGCAAAAAGACTGGAAGGGATAATTCCATTTATTATACACCCAGATGAAACAGGTTTCATCAAGGGTAGGCTAATAATACTTGCAGGCTATTTAATTTAATAGACTACTGTAAGATTAAATTAGAAACCACAATTTTATCTTGATGCAGAGAAAGCCTTTGACCGTGTTAATTGGAAATTTCTTTTTATGGTGTTAAACAAGTTTGGGTTTGGTTCATCTTTCATAAACTGGATTAAAACACTATATACACACCTGGACAGAATTGTTGGTACCCCTCTGTTAATGAAAGAAAAACCCACAATGGTCACAGAAACAACTTGAATCTGACAAAAGTGGTAATAAATAAAAATTCTATGAAAATTAACCAATGAAAATCAGACAATGCTTTTGAATTGTGGTTCAACAGAATTATTTTAAAAAACAAACTCATGAAACAGGCCTGGACAAAAATGATGGTGTGGTGGACACATACGGGACCTGTTTTGTGACTCACATTTTAGGTCAGAACAAAGTAAGAGGCTTCCTTGGTGATTACAGGAAGCTGCAAGAATCTTAGCTTTGGTATGCAAGGCTTGAGACTGTGGGGGTTTTAATTAAAGGATTAAAGAAGAGATGCATTGTAGACAGTGGAAGTGATATCATGGAGAGAGGATGCATTGTGACTTTCTTTATAATGCAAGGTGGTCTGTGATACATGTGACCTGGGAAATGTAAGAGTCCTGATATTTAAGGATGAGAGTTTCCTGTGTGGCTCGCTTACTGCTTTGAGATGATGGTGATGTGAATAAAGCTGACTTGAGAGAGAACTCTGCCTCGTCATTCTCACATTTCCACACTGGTGACCCGAGACGTATCATGCAAGAGGAGAATTCCCCCGGGCCAGCCTCGTCAGGAGCCCCCAGCCAAGCGAATGCCGCTACAGTCCAGCTACCGGACTTCTGTAACTTAGATTTTTATTCATTTTTTATCATATATAATGCATTCAGATCACATTCTACATTTAAAAAACAAAGGGGTTAGGGTAGGGAAAAATAAAAAAAAATAAACAAAATAAAAAAAAAATAAAAAAAAATAAAAAATAAAAGGGGGGGGGACAAATGTTGGAGCATCAAGTTTTTAGTTTCCATCTCTTAATTCTTCTGGTTTTTTCAGTGTCTTTGGTTATTCTTTCAATTTCTGCCTCGTTGTTGCACTTTGTAGTGTGTCCATTTCCGCCATTTTTTCTCCCATATTCCTTCTTGCATTCTTCGTCGATATGTTAGTTTTTCCATCATACGTATGTCCTCAACAATGTCAGTCCATTGTTCTTGGTCAGGAAGAACTTCTGATCGCCATTTTTTTGTGATAGTTTTTTTACATGCAATCAACAAGATTTTAACTAGATATCTGTCCTCAGCCTGTATAACACTGTCTTTTTTAAGATCACATAAGTACATCAGGTTACAGTTCATTGGTATATTATATCCTAATATCCTCTGTATTGTCACATGCATAGATTTCCAAAATGATGATATTTTGTAGCATTTCCAAAACATATGTGAGTGGTCTGCATTTTGAGCCCCACATCCCCTCCAGCATAAAGATTGGGTATTTGTATATTTTCCTTGAATCTGTGGTGTAATGAAAAAGCGAATCAGGTTTTTCCATCCAAATTCCCTCCATGCCCTTGAATTTGTTGATGTGTGTTGTGTTTTCCATATTTCCTGCCAGCTTTCTTCTGTTATGTTTAAATTGAGCTCTTTCTCCCATTTCTCCTTTATATAGTTACTTGTATGATTGTTTGTCATAAGTTTCTGATATAGTTTTGAAATAATTCTTATTTTATTTCCTGCATATGAGCTTAAAATAAGTTGTATAATCTCGTTCACATCTGTTTGGAGGTTATGCCTAATCTTCTTCATATAGTAATCTCTCATCTGCAGATATCTGAAAAATTCCGATCTTTCTAATTTAAATTTTCTCCTGATATTTACAAAGCTCCCGAGATCTTTTTTTCCGATATTGCCCCATGCTGTGATTCCCTTGTTCACCAGATTTTTGTATCCCCTATCTTGTTTTGCCGGTTCAAACTGACTGTCAAATGCTACCCATTTCAATAGTTTTATGTCTTCCCTTATATTATATTTTTGTACTATTTTATACCACAGTTCTAAAGTAAATTTAGTGATTGGGTCTATTTGTTTGATTTGCTTATATGCATCTTTATCCCCTATTATGCTTTGTACTGGGAGTCCCTCAATTTCCTTTTCCATTTCTTTCCATTTTGCCTCATATCCCTCGTCGCACCAACATATGATATATCTTATTTGTGCTGAGTAGTAATATTCCTTTAGACTCGGTAGGCCCATGCCTCCTTTCTCTTTTGGTAATTGGAGGGTTTTATATTTCACTCTTGGTTTTTTACCTCCCCAAACAAATCTCGATATCATCCTGTCCCACTTTGAGAATTGGGCATCTGGAATCTCTGTTGGTATAGCCTGGAAGAGGTAAAGTAATCTAGGTTGTATGCTGATTTTGACTGTCTCAATTTTTGAATTCAGATCCATATTTAAGATTGACCATCTATCAATATCTTTTTTTATTTCTTGTTCCAACCTATCATAGTTTGCTTTATATATTTTGCTTAGGTCTTTAGGTATGTTCACTCCAAGGTATTTTATTTCTTTTTGCTTCCAGTTTAGTTTGATCTTATCAGTTATCTGGTTTAGAGGGTTATAGTGGAATGTCAGTACTTGTGTTTTTGTTATGTTTATCTTGTATCCTGATAATTTTCCAAAATTTTCTATCAAGTTCATCATTTCCATTATTGATTTATCTGGTTGTTCAAGGTAAACTATAATATCGTCTGCAAATAGCCCAATCTTGTGTTCCGCCCCCTTTATTGTTACACCTTTTAATTTCTTATTTTGTCGTATGGCTTGAGCCAATGGTTCTATGAACAGAGCAAACAAGGTGGGTGATAAGCAGCATCCCTGCCTAGTTGATCTTTGTATATTTACTTTGTCTGTTAAGCTACCGTTTATCTTGATTCTTGCCACAGGTTCTTGATATAGCGTCCTTATGCATTGTACTGATTTTTCGTTAAATCCAAAGCGCTCCAGTACACTATATAGGAATTTCCAGTTAACCCTGTCAAATGCTTTTTCTGCGTCTAAACTCATTATTACTGCGCTTTTCTTTTCTTTATGTATTTGGTTAATTATATGTATTGTTCTCCTGATATTGTCATGTGTTTGGCGTCCCTCTATGAATCCAGTTTGATCATCTTCTATCAATTCCGTCAAGAATGTCTTTATTCGTTTACATATAATTGTTGTGTATATTTTATAATCTACATTTAATAAAGAGATTGGTCTATAGTTTCCGCATTGTTCTTTATCTTTCCCTGGTTTTAAAATAACTGAAATGATTGCTTCGTTCCATGTTGGAGGTATTTTGTTGTTGTTCAGCGTCCAATTAAATGACTTTAGGAGTTGTGGCATGAGTTCTTCTATAAACAGTTTATAAAACTCAGATGGGTATCCATCACTACCTGGTGATTTACCGTTTTTAAGTGACTTAATCACATCTCTGATCTCTTGTGTTGTTATTTCTGCTGTTAGTTTTTCATTTTGTTGATTTCCTATTGATGGCAAGTCCAATGTGTCTAGAAATTTTTTGATATCTTTAGTATTTGTTTCTTCAGGTTGCGAGTATAGTTCTTGGTAGAAATTATGGAAAATTTCTTCGATGTTTTCTGGGTTAACTGTGGTTTTATTTGTGGTGGGGTCTTTAATCTTGTATACATTATTCATTGTTTGTTGTTTTCTTAACCGTTTTGCCAGCAGTTTTGTGGCTTTTGGCCCCGTTTCATAATATTTTTGCTTTAGATATCTATTTTTCCTTTCAATTTCATCCATTTGTGTTTCTTTTATCTTTGTTTTTTCTTCTTTAATTTCTTGATATATTTTTGGATCATTTGTGCTTTGATGTTTACGTTCTAATTCCCTTAGTCTCTCACATCTTTGTTCATACGCTTCCAGCTTAGTCTTATTTGCTTTTCCTGTTTCAACAATTAATTTACCCCTTAACACGGCTTTTAGTGCGTCCCATAGTATTGTTGGGTCCACTTCTTCATTGTCATTCTCTTGGATATATTCGTTTATGTTTATTTTTATTCTTTCTTTCATTTTCTCATCATTTAACAGTCCTATGTTAAGTTTCCATGTTGTTTGTCGTTTTCTATTGTTTAAATATATTTCCATGTATATAGGATTATGATCTGATATTTCTGCCCCTCCAATCCAACAATTTCTCACCCTGTGTCTGTCACCTTCATTCATAAGGAAGTAATCTATTCTAGAGTGTACTTTATGGGCTGCTGAATAATGTGTATAGTCTTTTTCGAGTGGGTGTAGGTCCCTCCATATGTCTACCATACCCATTTCTGCCAGTGAGGTTCTTATGAACTTTGTTACATGTTTTTTTGTCTTCTTAACACTTGTTGTGTCAACTTCATGATCCATGACAGCATTTAAGTCTCCTCCACAAATTAGGACTCCTTCACTGTGTGTTGCTATGAGATCAAACAGATGTTGAAAAAAACCCTTGTCACTTTCTGGTGGGGCATAGATGTTCACTAATGTGATCTGCATACCATCTATTCTTCCCTTTATTATTACATATCTGCCTTCTTTATCCTGGATTTCCTGTTCACTTTCAAATTGTATTTTGTTTGAGATTAGTATCATAACCCCCCTTTTTGCTCCTCCCTTAAATGAACTGTAGTAGGAGTTCTTATAGCCAAATCTCTCTAGTTTCACATGTTCTGCCTTGCTCAAATGTGTCTCTTGCATAAATATAATTTCAGCTTTTTCCTTCTTGAATTTTCTTATTATTCTTTCCCTTTTAACAGGTGAGTTCAGACCATTCACGTTTAGTGTTATTATCTTAAGATTTTTACCCATATTCATGTTTTTCCATTTTTTTAACTTGTGCTCCTAGCCCCTTTAACAACAAAAATAACACATATTTATATAAAAACACATTAAAAAAACTCGACCTCCGTACTTTGGGCCTTTCTTCTGCCCACTGGTCCCTGTTGGTGGGTGGGGGGTTTGTCTTCACAGAGTGAAGGGCCCTCCCTAGACTTCTAATTACTATCAAAGTAATAGTCATAAGTCTAGAAATGTCCAACAAATATCACTTAAACCTCTCCTAGCCGTCTGTTTCTCTTTTACCTTGTCTTCTTGGCCTTCATTTCTTCTGTGCCTTTCTTAATCTTTGTTATGATCTAGGCTTTCAGTTGAAAGCCTTGTAGCTTGTCCTGGGCCCGCTGCTCTACGTCTCTCCCCCTTCTTCCGCCGTTCACTCGTCTCCACTCCGTCTGTCGTGGTGCGTTCAGGGCCGCCGCTGCTCCAGCCGTCTCCTTCGGCACGCTCACCTCAAGGCCCCGCTCCATCATATCCCGCGCTGCCTCTTCGGCCGTGTTGTAGGTTCTTGTGCCTTCCTCCCAATGAATCCTCATTTTCGTTAGCGGCGTTTGGAATCTAATTTTTTTCTCTTTCAGCGTTTTTTTAATATTGGCATATTTCTTCCGCTGCTGCACGATTTCTGTCGGGTAGTCATGGTCAAAAAATACCTGTTTGTCGCCGATTCGTATCTTTTTTTTCCATGCTTGCGTCAGGATTCTTTCCTTTATGTCATATTTCACAAAGTTTACCACAACTGACCTGGGTGGAGAGTTTGTTTTCGGGTTCTGTGCCGGTGTTCTGTGCGCCCGTTGAATCTGCAGATCCGTTTCTCCGGGTATTTCCAGTTCTTTTTTTAAGAACTGATCCATGAATTTTGTCATCGAGTTGCCTTCAATGCCCTCCGGAATTCCAAAGATGCGCATATTGCTTCGTCGGGATCTGCTCTCCAAGTCGTTTATTTTCTCCTGCATCCTCTGCGTTTGCGTCGTCAGGGTCTGTAGTTGTTCGTTTGCCTCGCTTTTCCAATCTTCTAGTTCCGAAATTCGGGTCTGCGCTTCTGTCATACACGCCCGCTGGGAGCGCAGCTCCTCCATGTTTTCCGTTAATTTACGCTCCATTTCTCTTCGGAGGTCCATGATTTCCTCCTTAATTTCTTTTTTCAGTTCCTCCTTAAGAGCCGCTAAATCCTGTTGTAGCTGTCGCTTGAATTCTCTCAACTCTTCACCCAAACTGGCGATGCCAGCGTTCATGTTGTCGAGTCTGGCGTCCTCCATTTTCACTGCTGTGGACATCTCGTTTTTTTGGGCTTTGCGTACAGCGGTTTTTCCTGCGTTGTTGGAGAGGAATTCTTCAATTTTACCCTGTTTTTGTCCTTGTGCCCGGTTCCTTCGTGTTTTCATCCCTTAGTTTATTGATTCGTTTATGTCGAGTTGGCCATTTACCGATGATTTTTAATCCGGCTAGGGAGAGCTCTTTGTTTAAGTGTTATGTCTCTCCGCCATCTTCCCGGAAGTCAGCTACCGGACTTCTGGCAGAACAATCCGCGCTCCTGGTTCAACGCGGTTGAGGTGCAGTTCAACCTCCAGGGAATATCGGTAGACGCCACAAAATTCTACCACGTAGTTGCAAAGCTGGACAACAACATGACCCAGCATGTGGAGAGCCTGATCGACCAGCCTCCGGACAGCAACAAATACGGCACGTTGAAGGCTGCACTCATCCAGCAATTCACCCCCTCGGCGGAGGAGCGAGCAGAGAGGCTCCTGGCGCTGACGGAGTTGGAAAATGACATGCCCGCGAACCTGATGGAGAAGTTGTTGAGGTTGAAAGACTCTGATGACGATCACTTCATTTTCACCCACCTCTTCCTCAGGACTCTACCGTCAGCAGCGAGAGCGACCCTGGCCAGTTCGCCACTGTTGGCCCTACGGGACTACTACGCGCTGGGCCGAGAGGCACAGCGGATTGTCAACGCCACCAAGCGGCGCGCAGCCACGGCCGCTGCAGCGGAACTCAGCGCGACGACCGGAGACGACAGGAGGCCAGAGGCAGCGGTACCAGACTCACCGACGACGATGGCGGCAGGGGCCAGGGAACGCGGATCAGACGTCCTTTGTTTCTACCATCGCCGTTTCGAAGAGAAGGCACGCAAGTGTGTACCACCATGCCAGTTCGGGCGTTCGGGAAACGCCAAGACCGGGGGTCGGTAGCAGCCGCGGCCCTTGGGGAGGAGAACAAGCTGCTCTACTTGTCGGACGCACGCTCGGGGAAGCAGTTCCTCGTCGACACAGGCTCCCAGTTGAGTTACATCACACCTTCCTACGCGGACAGACTAGCTGGTTCCGGAGGTCCTCGGGTGACAGCAGCGAACGGCTCGGAGATTAAGACCTTTGGTGAGAAGACTCTGCTTCTGTCTCTAACGGCCGTACATTTGAGTGGACTTTTGTTGTAGCAGCAGTAAATTTCAATATGCTGGGGGCTGATTTTTTGTGCTCACATGGTTTGTTGGTTGATCTCTCTAGCAGGCGCCTGGTTAATGCACTTTCTTTTGATTCTATCCCCTGTACAGCGCGAGTGGCCCCGCCAACAGCACAAGCCAACGTCACAGCTGCAAGCGGTAAGTTCCACACACTGCTCACTCAGTTCCCAGCACTCACGGTCCCCACATTTTCGGCAACAGTCGCTAAACACAGGGTGAAGCATTTTATTACCACTACCGGACCGCCCGTTTTTGCAAAAGCTCGGCGCTTGGACGCAGTTAAACTGGCCATAGCATGCGAGGAGTTCGCCAACCTGGAGAGGTTGGGCATTATCCGACGTTCAAACAGTCCGTGGGCTTCCCCCCTACACACGGTCCCGAGAGCTGACGGATCATGGCAACCTTGCGGAGATTTCCGCAGGTTAAACAACACTACAGCGCACGACCGCTACCCAATCCCACATATCCAAGATTTTTCCGTTCATTTGGCAGGGGCGCGCGTTTTTTCTAAAATAGACTTGGTCCGCGGTTACCACCAAATCCCAGTGCGCGCTGAGGACATACCCAAAATAGCGGTAATAACTCCGTTTGGCCTATTCGAGTTTTTACGCATGCCATTCGGACTTAAAGGGGCTGCTCAGACGTTCCAACGCATGATGGACGCAGTGCTTCACAATCTCCCTTTCGTGTTCGTCTACCTGGACGATATTTTAGTAGCCAGCACGTCCAAAGACGAACACGAAAAACACCTGGCCACAGTTTTCCGAAGGTTGGGAGATCACGGGTTAATAATCAACCCAGCGAAGTGTCAGTTCGGGGTGGCGCAGATCGATTTTTTAGGACACCGTGTCTCCCCCGAAGGAGCAGTTCCGCTTCCTGACAAAGTGCGCGCGGTGGCAGATTTTCCCCGGCCGCAGACAGTCAGGGCGTTGCAGGAGTTTTTGGGAATGGTGAATTTTTATAACCGTTTTCTCCCCCACGCGGCGCAACTCATGCAGCCGCTGTATGCCGCGCTCAAAAAAAAGAAACCCGCAGATAAGATCGAGTGGCCCCCGGAGCGGGACCAAGCGTTCTCGGAGGTGAAAGCAGCCTTGGCAAAGGCTGCGTTGTTGGCACACCCAGACCCAACGGCCTGCATAGCGCTCACCACTGACGCATCAGAGGTGGCCATAGGGGCGGTCGTGGAGCAACATGTAGCCGGGGTTTGGCAGCCCCTCACCTTTTTCAGCAGGACCTTGCGCGATAGTGAACGTAAATACAACACGTTTGACAGGGAGCTGCTGGCTCTCCATTTGGCCATCCACCTCTTTCAGTTCTGGCTAGAAGGACGCTCTTTCACCGCGTTCGTTGACCACAAACCACTAACATTCACGATGGCCAAGGTTTCTGAACCGTGGTCAGGCCGGCAGCAGAGACAGCTGGCCGCGATATCAGAGATTACCACTGATATTCAGCATGTGGCGGGCAAACTCAATGTAGTGGCAGATTGCCTCTCGTGCGCCATGGCGGCCCCAGTCAGCGTAGGGGTAGATTATGCAGCCATGGCCGCGGAGCAAGTTGGTGACGCGGATGTGCGCGCGCTTCAGTCTGGACCAACAGGGTTAAGGCTGGAGAGCAGGGTGCTGCAAGACGGTATGCCCCCCCTAATCTGCGATGTCTCCACTGGACGGCCGTGTCCAGTAGTACCGGCCGCGTGGCGCCGCCGCGTTTTTGACTCGGTTCATTCTTTGGCGCACCCTGGAGTGCGTGCGTCGGTCAAAATGGTAGGAGAGAAATTTGTGTGGCCGAGCCTCCGCAAACAAGTTAAAGAGTGGGCAGCAGCCTGCACGGCGTGTCAACAAGCCAAAGTACACAGGCACACGAGGGCTCCTTTGGAGCCATTTCACATTCCGGCCAAGAGGTTCGATCATGTTCATGTGGACCTTGTGGGCCCCCTCCTGCCGTCACAAGGGTGCACACACCTTCTGACAATGGTGGACCGCACCACGCGCTGGCCTGAAGTGGTCCCGCTGGCATCAACCACGGCCGAGGAGGTGGTGTGTGCATTTTTAACAGCTTGGGTGGCGCGCTTCGGCGTTCCATTGGACATTACGTCTGACAGAGGCCCTCAATTTGTGTCCGAGCTTTGGTCGACAATGGCCCGCAGCCTGGGTGTCACAATTCACCACACAACCGCGTACAATCCGCAGGCTAACGGGTTATGCGAACATTTTCATAGGTCATTGAAAGCGGCTCTCAGAGCGTCACTGACGGATGCAAATTGGGTTGACAAGTTACCGTGGATGTTATTGGGGTTGCGTTCTGCGCCTAAAGAGGACTTAGAAGCCTCCCCAGCGGAGCTCGTGTTTGCGCAGCCACTCCGGCTGCCTGGGGAGTTTCTCCCAGATAACCCTGCGCCAGACGCCTCCCCGTCTCAGCTGTTGCGGAGTAACATAGAATCAAGCACGCTGCCCGGCCCCGCGCACCACAGTTTTCCGCGCGTTTTTGTGCCTAAAACTTTGAAGAATGCAGAGTTTGGTTTTGTTAGACACGATGTGCATCGAACCCCGCTGCGACTGCCTTATGACGGACCATTCAGAGTGCTAGAAACAGGGGACAAGCAGTTTTTGCTAGATTTGGGGGGTAGGAAAGAGAAAATTGGCATAAACAGACTCAAACCCGCTTTTGGGGGGGCAGATGAGCAGGTGCTGTTGGCGAGGGCCCCGCGGCGAGGTAGACCACCGCGGGGGGCTTCACAGAGTAATGTTTCCCCAGAACACCCACAGGTGCTGACAAAAGGTTTCCATCCCCAGACGGCAAACCCCCAGCGTGACAGCGCCGCAGAGACGTTGAATCCCAGCTACAGCAGATACGGCAGGAGACTGAAGCCTAGGCAGCATGTGGACTGATGTGTATTGATACTATCATGGCATGCATGTGGTTATTCTCTTGTTTGTTCTGTTTGTTCTAAAATGTTGGGGGGGCTTTGTGTGGTGGACACACATACGGGACCTGTTTTGTGACTCACATTTTAGGCCAGAACAAAGTAAGAGGCTTCCTTGGTGATTACAGGAAGCTGCAAGAATCTTAGCTTTGGTATGCAAGGCTTGAGACTGTGGGGGGTTTAATTAAAGGATTAAAGAAGGGATGCATTGTAGACAGTGGAAGTGATATCATGGAGAGAGGATGCATTGTGACTTTCTTTATAATGCAAGGTGGTCTGTGATACATGTGACCTGGGAAATGTAAGGGTCCTGATATTTAAGGATGAGAGTTTCCTGTGTGGCTCGCTTATTGCTTTGAGATGATGGTGATGTGAATAAAGCTGACTTGAGAGAGAACTCTGCCTCGTCATTCTCACATCTCCACAGTGGTACCCTTAACTTAATATTTTGTTGCACAACCTTTTAACGCAATCACTGCAATCAAACAATTTCTGTAACTGTCAATGAGACTTCTGCACCTCTCAGCAGGTATTTTGGCCCACTCCTCATGAGCAAACTGCCCCAGTTGTCTCAGGTTTGAAGGGTGCCTTCTACAGACGGCATGTTTCAGCTCCTTCCACAGATGTTCAATAGGATTTAGATCAGGGCTCATAGAAGGCCACTTCAGAATAGTCCAATGTTTCACTCTTAGCCATTCTTGGGTGTTTTTAGCTATGTGTTTTGGGTCATTATCCTGTTGCAAGACCCATGACCTGCGACTGAGACCAAGCTGTCTGACACTGGGCAGCACATTTCTCTCTAGAATACCTTGATAGTCTTGAGATTTCATTGTACCCCGCGCAGATTCAAGACACCCTGTGCCAGATGCAGCAAAGCAGCTCCAGAACATAATAGAACCTCCTCCATGTTTCACAGTAGGGACAGTGTTCTTTACTTGGTATGCTTCATTTTTGCATCTGTGAACATAGAGCTGATGTGCTTTGCCAAAAAGTTCCAGTTTTGTCTCGTCTGTCCATAGGACATTCTCCCAGAAGCTTTGTGGCTTGTCAACATGCAGTTTGGCAAATTCCAGTCTGGCTTTTTTAAGATTTGTTTTCAGCAGTGGTGTCCTCCTTGCTCGTCTCCCATGAAGTCCACTTTGGCTCAAACAACGACGGATGGTACGATCTGGCACTGATGTACCTTGACCTTGGAGTTCACCATGAATGTGTTTAGAGGTTGTTCTGGGCTCTTTTGTTACCATTCGTATTATCCGTCTCCTCCTGCGGCCACGTCCAGGGAGATTGGCTGCAGTCCCGTGGATCTTAAATTTCTGAATAATATGTGCAACTGTAGTCACAGGAACATCAAGCTGCTTGGAGATGGTCTTATAGCCTTTACTTTTAACATGCTTGTCTATAATTTTCTTTCTAATCTCCTGAGACAACTCTCTCCTTTGCTTCCTCTGGTCTATGTTTAGTGTGGTACACACCATGTCACCAAACAGCACAGTGACTACTTGTCGCCCTTTAAATAGGCCGACTGACTGGATTACAAGTTTGTAGACACCTGTGATGTTAATTAGAGGACACATCTTGGTTGAACATGTCCCTATGGTCACATTATTTTCAATCTTTTGTAGGGGTACCATCATTTTTGTCCAGGCCTGTTTCATGAGTTTGTTTTTTAAAATAATTCTGTTGAACCACAATTCAAAAGCATTGTCTGATTTTCATTGGTTAATTTTCATAGAATTTTTATGTATTACCACTTTTGTCAAATTCAAGTTATTTCTGTGACCATTGTGGGTTTTTCTTTCATTAACAGAGGGGTACCAACAATTTTGTCCACAGCTGTAGCTGTCCAACTGCATCTGTCCGAACAAATGATCACACTTCTCGAAGCTTTAATCTCCAGAGAGGTACTAGGCAGGGTTGTCCACTCGGTCCCTCACTTTTTACCATCTTTATCAAACCATTAGCAACAGCCATACAACAGAATGTTGATATCAGAGGTATCCAAACTGGAGAAAAAGAACACAAGATATGTCTTTATGCTGATGATGTATTGATTTTCCTTGAAAACTCACAAAAATCTCTTCTTCAGACAGTGGCGCTCACTGATAAATTTTCATCATTATTAGACTATATTAACTGGGGTAAATCAACAATTTTACCTATAAATTGTAATTTTTCAAATATATCCACCATTCCAATACAATCAGGAAATATTAAATATTCAGGACTAGATCGTCCCCCCAGGCTCTCAGAGTTATTGCAACTAAATCACATTCCCCTTTTAAAAACAATACAAGGCAACCTTACAAGCTGGAGGACACTACCTATATCACTAATGGGAAGAGTCGCAACCGTTAAAATGATGGTCCTTCCTAAAATCAACTATTTATTCTCAGTGATTCCTACCCAACCATCTATGGCCTGATTTAAGTCTCTAGACTCAAATATAAGTAAATTTTTATGGAAGGATAAACCACCACGGATCAGTTCAAAAACTCTTCAAAAAGCAAAGGAGTGTGGAGGTTTAGATTTACCAATTTTTTAAAAATTGCTTCTTAGCCAATAGACTGCAGTTTGTTTCTAAATGGACAAAATCAACCCCACTAGGAAACCCATGGTTAGATGTTGAACAGGCTCTGTGGGTTGCTAAATATCTCTGACTTACCTTTTATGAGTCCCTGTATCAAATACCATGACTGTTTTAAAAGCATTAACATCAGCTCCTCTCTGACAGCCTGGTGGAAATTTTTAAAAATAATGGGGTCTTCACTTGTCCCTTGTAAACTCACACCCATTTGGAATAATCCTGATATCGTGCAAAAAAAGAGGACGTTAAACTTTCCACTATGGTATGAGAAAAGAATAAAAAAACAGAGCATCTTATTCGAGGTGGAAATTTTATCCAATTTCAGGAACTAGTGTCACAGTATGACATCAGGGATAGAAAGTTTCTTGAATACCAACAGCTTAAATCCATAATAAAAGCAAGATTCAATCTTAATCAGACAGATTTAGAGGTACCAGTTAAGGTGACAGAGTTTCTAAATCTTTGTTCCTCTAAATTGATATAAAAAATACACATACTATTATCAAAACTGGATGAGTCAGTATCTCTTCCAAAACCAAAATGTGAGACAGACTTTTCGATCAATAAGGATGAAAGCTTCTGGACACAAATATGTTTAAACACTTTTAAGATGACTAAAAACTCTAATTTACAACTCATACAGTACAAAGTTCTACATAGAACTAATTACACAGGACAAAGGATGTTTAAAATGGGCCTGAGTCACACAAATATCTGTTCCTACTGCACCAGCAACGTCCCGGATAGTTATTTGCATGCTATGTGGTCCTGTGCACCAGTCCAAAAGTTCTGGCAGAAGACATGAAGACTTATCGGCTTGGTTAAGGTACTGTGTCCCATTCTCACCCACTCTTTGCATATTAGGTAATTTAAGTGAAATAAATATAGAGGCAAGGATGTCAAACATGGTTCTCACTGCCTTATGCATCACAAAGAAAACTATCCTCATGAATTGGAAATCAAGAAATAATTTATGCATGACCCACTATAATAACCTACTATTAGATTATATTAGCCTGGAGAGAATGTCTGCCTCCTCAGATAACCAATTGGCTGAATTCAGCTCTGTCTGGTCCCTGCTTATTAATTCTATAACCTGAGTGGTGGCGGGCGGTGGCTCGCTATTCTTGGTGCTTCTGGTGGCTGGCTGCACCCTGACCACGAGGGGTTTCTGTGACCCACTGGGGATGGTGTCCGGGGAGCCTGTTCCGGGGTGGCTGTGTGTCTGGCCTGGGGAGGTTGGTGGTGGTGGTGGGGGCTGCGGGGTGGGCTGTGGCCCCGGGCCGGCTGGCCTTGCGTCCCGGCTGGGGCTGGGGCTGGCCCCGGGCTCCTGGTGCTCGGGGGAGGGGGGTGTTCCTCCTTTGGGTCGGGGTCGGGTGTGTGCTGGTGGTGCAGGCTGGCCCCGACGCATCCTTGCGCAGCGGGGTCGTGCCCTCCCCAGGGCCCTGGTGGCACTCTGGGACTGGTACCTGCATCCTGGGGGGTCGCCTTCCCCGTCCTCTGGGGCCTACAGATGTGGGTGTGCGTGTGTGAGTGGGTTCATGTGTGTGTGCGGGTGTGGATGTGGTTGCGTGCGCGTGTGTGTGTTGTGTGTGGGCATGTGGGGCTGTGTGTGTGTGCACATGAGGGTGGGTGAGGGTGTGTGTGTGTGTGTGTGTGTGAGTGTGGATACCTGTAGGTGGATGTGCGGGAGTGGAGGATGTATGTGTGGGCAGGGGAACCTCATTGGGTGGCGGGAGTGGGGTGAGCCATCTAGTGGCCTGGGGGTTGGCAATTCGGGGCCTGCTTGTCCCGGCCACCCTACCGTTGTGTTACGGGGCAGGGCGCTTTGTCGCATTGCCTCTGATGTCTTTGGCACCAGGTGTGTGTGGGTGGTTGTGGGGGCTGTTGGCTCAGGTTGGCGGCTGCGTTGCTGTCAGTTTGCTCTGGGGTGGCTGTGGCTGCAGGGAGGCCTGCTGCTGTTGGTGTGTGTCTGGGGTGGGTGGTTGGTGGGCTTGCGGTGGGCACTCAGGGTTGTTGCTTGGCGTGTGGGGTGCCGTATGGGTCTGGCCCATTGTTCGCTATTGTGAGTATTGTTGTTGTGTATGTCCGTGTGTGCAAAATAAGTGGGAGTGGGTGTGGGTGCGGCTGGTCCATCATGTTTGTGGTGCTGGGAGCGCCGGAGCGTAATGCTGGTGGGTCCTGGGCTGTTCGGCCTGGCGGCCCTCACCCTGGGTTGGGATTTGGGGGCAATGGGTGGCCTCCTGAACTAGTTTGTGAGCTGGCTTCTGATGGGGGATGGGCTCCCTTTTGGACCACCTCCCTCCCAGTCTTACCCCCCCTTCCAATTCTGGGTGGAACATACATCTTCTTGGATACGCTTAGGGTTTTGGGGTGGGGGTGTGCCGCACTGTGTCGGTGAAGGGGATACCTCTGCTGTGCAGTGGGGCTGCCCTCATCTTAATTTTAATTGCATTTTAGACACTGAGGGCTTAGGGGGATGGGAGTCCCGTTGCCTATCACAGTGGCTAGTGGTGCTCCAACCACCATCCTCGCAATTTTAACTTCACTATGGTAGTTCACACACCTGCACACAATCACATCATACAAATGACACACACCTATCATGATTTGTGCAAGGGGATGGGGGGTGGGGGTCTTCCCCCACCCCTGTTGCCCTCCTTCTGTCAGGGGCCTGGGACCTGTCATGTTGTCAAAATCCCAGGGTGCTGCCAAATGAATGATACGAGTAAGGGAGTGAGAGAGTGATTGAACAAGAAAGTAAGTGAGAGTGAGGGAGTGATGAATGGAGATGGTGATGGTGGGTCAATTTTGTGTGGCACTTTGCATGTTGGGTGGCATCTCGGAGCACCTGCGGTGGTCCCCTTATCAGTCGCTCAGGTGGGCACTGGGGGTGGTGGTCTGCTTTTGTGGCCATGGCCGCCCTGGGGTGGGTCGGCAAGGGGGTGGCTGCTGGCCTGTGCCGGTGGTCTCCCCGGCTGCTGCCGGACGCTGGTGCGCGTTCATGCTCGCTGCATCTACATCGTGGTTGTTCTAAATAATAAGGGTGAATGAGGGTGGGAGAGTGTGTGGGGGAGAGCACGAATGGATGTGAGTAGGTTGGAGTGTGAATGAGAGTGCGTGTATGGGTGAACGTGAGTGAGTGTGGGTGACCCTGAGGGTGAGTGGGAGCGAGATTGAGTGGGTACAGGAGTGAGAGAGAATGGGTGAGTCCAGGAGTGTGAGTGTGGGATTGTGTGGGGGAGAGGGTGAGTGAGAGTGAATGAGTGCATGTGGGTGCGTATGAGAGCATGAGGGTGTGAATGTGTGGGAATAGGTGTGTCTGCTAGTCAGGAGATGCTGGATTGAGGGGGTAGTGCCTCTTGGTTACGTGGGCTTCCCTGGACAGGGGGCCTTCTTTGGGCGTGGGGGTCCCCGGGGTGTGCGGCGGTGGTGCTGGGGGCACGGTGCTGTGGGGGTGCCTGGGGGGCTCGCACCAGGGGCACAGGTTGGTCTCCGGCCCGGGGGGTGGGGGTGCAGACCTCCTGGCGTCTGGGCCTGGGGGCTGGCGTTGGCCATGCTGGGGGGTTAGCGGGCCCAGGGGTGTGGGCCCACTGTGCCAGCCGCCTGGCAGCCTGGCCTCCCTTGGCCATCCCTCCCGGGGCGGATGCCTGGCTTTCCTGGGGCTTGTTGGCCTTGGACATTTGTGCCCTGGGGGGTTGGTAGCATTGCCTTGCCTGCTCAGGGTTTCGGGGGGGGGGGGGGGTTGCTGCGACCGGCTGCCCTCTTCGTATGTTTCCTGACATGCCACTTACATGCACACACTTATTTTGAGTGTGCTCTCGTATACATGCACAAGGATGCACACACACAAATGTCTCCCCTTTAACAGGTGCAGATACCAGACTCGTGTTGAGACCTTTTTGGTGGAAGAAGCAGTTTGTCTTCTGTTTGTCTTAGTTGTTGGTTTGTTTGTCTTCTTTGACTGTTCCTCTCCCTTTTCTTTCCCCCTCCCAACATTTCCTTTCCCCATTCCCCATCCTGTTGGGTCCTTCATGGGTAAAATAATTTAAATAAAGTATTAAAAGTTATTACAAGAGGAGTTTACAACAATATACAGTACATAGATAGGTACTGTATGAAGCTCCTTTTGGCAAAGTAAATCTGTTTTGGCACAATAAGGGTAGCAGATTTCTGTTCTGCTCACCTAGCTGCCTGACAGGACAGAGGGAAAAAATAAAATAAACCAACACATTCATAGTATTTGAAAAAGTTTCTTAAAAAAACATGACTCAAATCATATTAATATTAATAATAATGCCACATCAGATTTATATAGCACTTTTCATGGACACTCAGACGCTTTACAATAGATACATTCATTCACTCCACAAACAATGGTAGTGGTAAGCTACTTCTGTAGCCACAGCTACCCTGGGGCAGACTGACGGAAACGTGGCTGCCAATCCGTGCCAGCGGCCTGTCCGACCACTACATTGTATATTCTGTGGAGTTTATGGGAAATACATACTACATATTACAAAGATCTATTTTTGTTTTTAAAAGAGTCACCTACCTATAAAATTGTTAACCTTGTTATATAAAACAGCTTAAACCATGCAGTTTGCAATAAAAATGTGCCATCATTAAGAACTTTATTGAGGATATCCGATGAAACATCTGCTAGCCTGCTTTTACTGTTATATTTAATTTTAATTAGTTTTTAATGTCACATACTTGCACATAAACACCTAACAGAGTGGGGAAGGGGGGTCTTAAAGGCTTACATTTATGAATAAAAGGCTGCAAAAATACAGTAAAAATTTATTTTTTTAGAAATAATTTCACAAATTTAGACAAAATCTCAAATACTCAGGGTGTGGGCACATATGTGGGTTCCATATGCTTCACATGCTTATTGCTGTATGCTTATTGTTTACTGCACGTCTCAGAGGAACAAAAGGTCTGAACCTCCTAGGGGTAGCAGGAGGATGCGAAGTCTGGCCTTTTGTATGCAGAGAGATGGCCGTGAGGGATTTCCTGACCACAGGACTTCAGGAGCAGACAGACAGAAGACCTGAAGGGGGGTGCATTGTGATTTGGGATGTAAAGACAATGTGACTGTGTGCTTTGATGTCCTGGGTATAAAAGGGACAGAGGTGGGGGCATGCCTTCCTCTTTCCCGTTTTGGATGTTGGAGAATGTGGTGGTAAATAAAACTGATCTTGGGAAATAAAATCAGTCTCGTCTTTCCACACAATCTCCACACTGGTGACCCTACGACGTATCATGAGTGGAGACGAATCTCCCGAGCTAGACTCACCAGGAGCCAGCCAAACGAATGCAGCCACAGTCCAACTACCGGACTTCTGGCCGACCAGTCCGCGCTCCTGGTTTAACGCAGTCGAGGCACAGTTCCACCTCCGGAGGATTTCGGTAGACGCCACAAAGTTCTACCATGTGGTTGCAAAGCTGGACAACCACACAGCCCAGCGAGTGGAGAGCCTGATCAACCACCCGCCGGACAGCGACAAGTACAGCACGTTGAAGGCTGCACTCATTCGTCACTTCACCCCCTCGGTGCAGGTGTAGGCAGAGAGGCTCCTGGCGCTTACTGAATTTGAGGGCGACAGACCGGCAGACCTGATGGGGAAGATGTTGAGTTTGAGAGACTCCGAAGATGATAACTTCATCTTCACCCACCTTTTCCTCAGAACCCTACCGTCAGAGGTGAGAGTGACCCTGGCCAATTCACCACTGCTGGCCCGAAAAGACTACCACGAGCTGGGCCAGGAGGCGCAACGACTCGTCGACGCCAGTAAACGGCACGTGGCTGCGGCTGCGGCAGCGGGTCCAGGCGCAACGTCCGGAGACGGCAGGGGGCCAGAGGCTGCAGCACCAGACTCACTGACGACGGCGGCGGCAGGGGCCGGGAAACATGGAGCAGACGACATCCTTTGCTTCTACCATCGCCGTTTCGCAAAGAGGGCACGCAAGTGCATCCCACCGTGCCATTTTAAGCGTTCGGGAAACGCCAAGACTGGGGGTCGGTAGCAGCAGCGGCCCTCGGAGAGGAGAACAAGCTGCTCTACTTGAAGGATGCACACTCGGGGAGGCATTTCCTCATGGACACGGGCTCCCAGCTGAGTTTCATCACACCTTCCTACGTTGACCGACTGGCGCCTTCCAGCGGTCCTCGGGTGTTAGCAGCGAACGGCTTGGTGATTAAGACCTTCGGGGAGAGGACTCTGCTTCTGTCTTTACACGGCCGCACTTTCGAGTGGACTTTCATCATAGCGGCGGTCAATTTCAACATGTTAGGGGCTGATTTTTTGTGCTCACATAGGTTGTTGGTCGATCTTGCTAACAGACGCCTGATTAATGCACTCTCTTTTTCTTCTATCCCCTGTACAGCTCGAGTGGCCCCGCCAACAGCACAAGCCAACGTTACAGCTGCAGGTGGTAAGTTCCACACACTCCTCACTCAGTTCCCAGCACTCACGGTCCCGACATTTTCGGCGACAGTGGCTAAACACGGGGTGGAACATTTTATTACTACCACCGGACCCCCCGTTTTCGCAAAAGCTCGGCGCTTGGATTCAGCTAAACTGACCATAGCGCGCGAGGAGTTCACCAACCTGGAGAGGTTGGGCATCATTAGGCGTTCGAAGAGCCCCTGGGCTTCACCGCTTCACATGGTCCCGAAAGCTGATGGCTCGTGGCGGCCTTGTGGCGATTTCCGCAGGCTGAACAACGCTACAGCGCACGACCGCTACCCGATCCCGCACATCCAAGATTTTTCAGTTCATTTGGCGGGGGCGTGCATTTTTTCTAAAATAGACTTGGTACGCGGTTACCACCAGGTCCCAGTGCGCGCTGAGGACATACCCAAAACAGCGGTAATAACTCCTTTAGGGCTTTTCTACCTGGACGACATATTGGTAGCCAGCGAGTCCGAAGACGAACACGAAAACCGCCTCACGGCAGTTTTCCGGAGGTTGGCAGAGCACGGGTTAATAATTAACCCGGCGAAGTGTCAGTTCGGGGTGACGCAGATTGATTTTTTGGGGCATCGCGTCTCCCCAGAGGGAGCGGTCCCTCTGCCTGACAAGGTGCGCGCAGTAACAAATTTTCCCCACCCGCAAACGGTCAAAGCGTTACAGGAGTTTTTGGGAATGGTAAATTTTTATAACCGTTTCCTCCCCCGCGCAGCGCAGCTCATGCAACCATTGTATGCTGCACTAAAAAAACAAAAACCCACAAATAAAGTCAAATGGTCTCCGGAGCGTGGGCGCACATTTTCCGAAGTCAAAACAGCCCTGGCAAACGCTGCGTTGTTAGCACATCCAGTCCCAGCAGCCCGCATGGCGCTCACTACTGACGCGTCAGATGTGGCCATAGGGGCGGTCGTGGAGCAGTTTGTAGCTGGAGCCTGGCAACCGCTCGCCTTTTTCAGTAAGACCCTGCGCGACAGCGAACGAAAATACAGCACATTCGACAGGGAGTTGTTAGCTCTCCACTTGGCCATTCGCCACTTCCAGTTCTGGCTGGAAGGACGCCGTTTCACCGCGTTCGTTGACCACAAGCCGCTGACTTTCACGATGGCCAAGATTTCAGAACCTTGGTCGGGCCGGCAGCAGAGACAGCTGGCCGCGATATCGGAGTTTACTACCGATATCCAGCATGTGGCGGGTAAGTTTAATGTAGTGGCGGACTGCCTCTCGCGCGCCGTGGGGGCTCCAGCCCACGCGGAGGTAGATCCTGCAGCCATGGCCGCGGAGCAGGTTAGCGACGCGGAAGTGCGCGCGGCCCTGGTCCGCGTGGGGATAGACTACGCAGCCATGGCCGCGGAGCAGGTTAGCGACGCGGATGTGCGCGCGCTCCAGTCTGGACCAACAGGGTTAAGGCTGGAGAACAGGGTGCTGCAAGACGGTATGCGCCCCCTAATCTGCAACGTCTCCATTGGGCGGCCGCATCCAGTGGTTCCAGCCGCGTGGCGCTGCCGCGTTTTTGACTCGATCCATTCTCTGGCACACCTGGGAGTGCGCGTCGGTCAAAATGGTAGGAGAGAAATTTGTATGGCCGAGCCTGCGCAAACAAGTTAGAGAGTGGGCGGCAGCCTGCATGGCCTGCCAGCGGGCCAAGGTTCATAGACACACGAAAGCTCCCTTGGAGCCGTTTCGCATCCCGGCTAAAAGGTTTGATCATGTCCACGTGGACCTCGTAGGCCCCCTCCCGCCCTCACAAGGGTGCACACATCTTCTGACAATGGTTGACCGCACCACGCGCTGGCCAGAAGTGGTCCTGCTGTAATCAACCACAGCTGAGGAGGTGGTGCGCGCGTTTTTAACAGCATGGGTAGCGCGTTTTGGAGTCCCGTTGGACATTACGTCCGACAGAGGCCCGCAATTTGTTTCCGAACTTTGGTCAGCGATGGCCCGCAGCCTGGGGGTAATGATCCACCGCACAACCGCGTACAACCCGCAGGCTAATGGGTTATGCGAACGTTTTCACAGGTCATTGAAGGCGGCTCTCAGAGCGTCGCTTATGGATCCAAATTGGGTGGACAAGCTACCATGGGTTTTATTGGGGTTGCGTTCTGCACCTAAAGAGGATTTAGAAGCCTCCCCAGCTGAGCTAGTTTTCGCACAGCCACTTCAGCTGCCCAGGGAATTTCTCCCAGATAATCCAGCGCCAGAGGGCTCCCCGGCTCAGCGGTTACAGAATAACACGGGCCCGAGCACGCTACCTGGCCCCGTTCACCACAGTTTTCCGCGTGTTTTTGTGCCTAAGGCTTTAAAAAATGCGGAGTTTGGTTTTGTCAGACATGATGCCCACCATCCGCCTTTACGCCCACCTTATGATGGACCATATAGAGTGCTGGAAACAGGGGATAAGCATTTTTTGCTAGATTTGGGGGGCAGAAAAGAAAGGATTGGCATTAACAGGCTCAAACCCGCTTTTGTGGTAGCGGACAAAGTTGTGCAGTTGGCGAAGGCTCCTCGGCGCGGCAGACCCCCTAGAGAGCATTCCCCAGAACACCCACAGAGGTTGACTAACAGTTCTCATCCCCAGGCAGCAGATCCACAGCTGGAAGACGCCGTGGAGGTGGTACAGCCTGCTTACAGCAGATACGGGAGAAGGTTGAGACCTAAGCGGCACTTGGACTGATATGTAATGATTTTAGTGTGACATGCAATCTGTGGTTATGTTGTTCCATCTTAGACGTTTGGGGGGGGGGGTCATGTGGGCACATATGTGGGTTCCATATGCTTCACATGCTTATTGCTGTATGCTTATTGTTTACTGCACGTCTCAGAGGAACAAAAGGTATGAACCTCCTAGGGGTAGCAGAAGGATGCGAAGTCTGGCCTTTTGTATGCAGAGAGATGGCTGTGAGGGATTTCCTGACCACAGGACTTCAGGAGCAGACAGACAGAAGACCTGAAAGGGGGTGCATTGTGATTTGGGATGTAAAGACAATGTGACTGTGTGCTTTGATGTCCTGGGTATAAAAGGGACAGAGGTGGGGGCATGCCTTCCTCTTTCCCGTTTTGGATGTTGGAGAATGTGGTGGTAAATAAAACTGATCTTGAGAAATAAAATCAGTCTCGTCTTTCCACACAATCTCCACAAGGGGATATTAAACATGCAGACACTTAACTGAATAATATCCGTGACTGACAGTTTGATTTATTTACTTATTTTACGTTTTTAATGTAATGACTGAAAAATCTGAAGGCTGCCTGCCATTTGGACAGATTACACTGAGGTTGTAATTCCCACCTGTCCACATTAAAGAGTGATTATTTAGTATTGTCTCACCTGTCTCTGCTCATCAGTTCAATTAGTAAATAGATATAGCCTCAAGTGTGATCACTGGGTTCCAAGCAGCTGTAGACTTCGACCTCTTGTATTGTTAACAACAGCATTTAAAGCCTAAGATGTGCTACACCTGAGCTTTTAAAGCAAAACTATGTAGCTTTTTATGTTCCTTGTAGGAACACTGGAAAGGCCACAACCAGAGCAACCATGACCCCAGTCCAAACAGCAGTCATGTACTGTGATTCGCTGCTGGGACCGAGGCCACAGCTGCCACACCTGCTGTTCCCCAGTAATCCCACCAAAAAAAAGTTGCAGGCAATATGGGACCACTCAGGCTTCAGGGGAATTTATATTCACTTGGTCAAATGTTGGCGTACCATCAAAATAGTTTTGTAAACATTATTTTGAGGTGAAAATATTAGTGTTGCTTTAAAATGCACAAGAGAGGCATGCTGTACTTTAGGTGTTATTCAGAAAAATAAGACTGATAAGATCTAGCACACCAAGCTGTCACCTCAAACACAACACTGCGCAATTGCTTGAGCTAACACTCTTAACTTTCTCAAACGATAAATGTTCCACTGAAAGGAATTCCAAGCAGCAGTAGAACATCATTTATTTATGCATCCTACACATTGTTTTCAAATGTGCAGGAGAGGTATATTGTACTTCAGAAGAATGAGACTTTGCTGGTGAGATTTGAACCCTGGTCTCCAGCATACCAGACTATCATCTTAACCGCTACACAGCATGATTGCTTTGGGTCACACACTGACTTTCTCACACAATAACAAAATATGCACCATTGACAAGGCACAAAGGCTGATAGACAATAGATATTTCAAAAATATGATTTTTAGGACATGAACAGAATTGCATGAAAGTTGGTGTGATTCTGAAGAATACTGGTGTGATTGTGAGGTTTCATCAAGTTTGGATCACTACAGTGGGAAAAAAAAAGTACTGAACATGTCAACATTTTTCTCATTAACCAGTGACCTCAGATTTTCACCAGATATCAGTAACAACCCAAGTAATCAATACATACAAAGAAATCAAGGCAACTGTGTTCACAAAAGTTATATTTAATAACGTGGAATGACACAGGGAATAAGTATTGAACACGTTTGGTGAAATTCATTAAATATTTGCTGGATCGTGGAGCACATCTTCAGCCTGAGCCTGAAGCTAGGGAGGGTACCACAGCTGTGCAAAACATCCTATGTGTCATGATCCTGGGGCACGGGTGGGCGCCGTGCCCAGTTTCCTGTCTAGTTTAGTGTTTTTCTGTCTGCTGTGTTTGGTTCCTGTTTAATTCTTGTCTTTTTGTATCTGTAATATTATTATGTACATTTTGGGGTTCTGTTGTGTTTGTATCGTTATGGTTCCGGTTATGTTTTATTTTGACAGCGCTGTGCTGCTTCTGGCTGTCAGACTGGTCAGAGCTGCACATGTGTTATTCATTCTGTTATTTTCTTCACTCATGCATCGACACCTGTCACTAATTATGTACTGCATATAAAGGCACGGAAAACCTCTGGGGTTGGTCATGTCCTTTTTCCATGTGGACCCGTCCTCAGGAGCTGTGCTATCGTCCCGAGTGTGTTTGGGCCCCGCTGTTGAGGAGAGTAGGAGTGCTCTGTCCAGGTAAGTGTTTCCCTTATTTCCATCCGTGAGCCCCTGCAGCCTTCAGGAGAGTTCTGGCTGGATTCTGCCCCTTGCTTGATGTTCCCGGCTTCATGTCCCCCCGGACGTCGGGCCCCACTCTCCTCCAGCGTTTGTTATTGTGCACTTGTTTGTTAGCGCCTTGCACTCCTTGATTTAGTTTCTGCATGTTCACGTTCTTGTCTGTTTTACGTTAATAAATGTGCATAAACCACAATGTGCATTTGGTATCCTTCAATAGCCCTTGAAAAGGGCTGTTCACAACAGGAGGACACAACCAGGGTGGACACCAGCCACTGTGCATTTCTGCTGTTTTGTTTTTCCCTTTTTCTGTTCTCCCGCTTTTAGTCCGCTGTTGGCATGACTGGCTGCATGGACTATGGGAGTTTCGGACTGGATGCATCGTCATGGATGCTCACTCCTGCCACAATCCTGAGGATGTGCTGCAATGCTGGGACGGGGTGGCTCAGCTCATGGAGGCATTTCCCCGTCTATGGAGCTGCCTGAAGCTTATAGCTCTCCTTGTTTCAGTGACCAACCTGTGGCACATGCCCTATGGGTTGGTAGGAAGCTCATCCCTGTTTGTTCCTGAGCCGACAGTACGTCCCCGGGATCAGACGTGCCCAGCCTCTTACCGCCACCCAGCTGCTTCACGCCAGAGAAGGAGGAAGGACTCCCCCGCTACAGCAGCTGATTCGCCCGGAGACGTATCTGCAGGGCCAGCTCCTCCGTCTTCTTGAGGGGGGCCCACACCCGCTGCAACCACTGGGAGGAATGACTCTGGGTTTATAACAGCTGCAACCATTGTGCCCCGGGAATACAGGCAAGCGTTTTTTTCATTCTCCCTTACCTGAAAATTTAGCTATCTTGCCTGATTCCCGGAGGTGAGGCTCAGTAACTGCAGCTCACTGAATCCTCACTGCCTGTTGCTGACACCATTACCTCACCTGCTACTCCCGTCTCTCTTCCTGTTTTCCCTGGGTACCCGCTGGTCCTGGAGTGGAGCCGCCGGGCGATGGCAGAGCATGTGGTCCTGAAGAGCCCCGTTCCAGCCACGCAGCCATGTTCTGGACGGGAGAAGAGTGCTCCTCGTGACCTGAAACCTGCGCCGACAACGCAATGTCCCCGGGTTTCAGCTGCACGGGACTTAGTACCAGTGGTGAGACGACCTCTCATTCCAGCCGCCATGCCGGAGGAGCCACCTGCATTGGTCGCCGCACCTGGAGGTCTGCAGGCTGTATCCACCAACATGCCTGCTGCAGGGGTCATCGCAGCAGAGTCGTTGGAGTCCTGGACGGCGGTGGAGCTCAAGTCCAGGCAAATGCTCAGTTCTGTTTTAACATCTACAGATACTGAGAATTCTTGTCCGGCTCAGGGTGAGGAGAATCGGTTGCAGATGTCCTCTGCTCTTGAGCTCTCCTCACTGGGCTCCACTGCTGCCGGTGATTTCTCTCCAGTGTTTTCCCCCTTTCCTTTCCCTGAGGTGGCTGTTCTGGGTAGAGATACCCAGATGGAGAAGGCCGAGATGCCCCAGCCTGGATTGCCGGAGTCCTGGACGGTGGTGGAGCTTGAGCTCAGGCAAGTTCTCTTTTTTGTTTTCACGTTATCTGTCTTAGAGAAATCTTGCCTGGCTCATGGTGGGGAGGGCCGGATGCAGCCGTCTGCTGTGCCTGAGCTCTCCTTGCTGGGCTCCACTGCTGCCGGTGACTTTGACCCGGTATCTGTGGTTTGTGTGTGTGAGCATTCTCCTGAGATCTCTGTGGGTGCTGCTCCCCCTCTGTCCGAGGCCTCCGTGGGTGCTGCGCTCCAGTCCGGGGCCTCCATGGGTGCTGCTCCCCCTCTGTTTGAGGTCTCCGGAGGTGCTGCTCCTCCTCCGTTCGAGGTCTCCGGGGGTGCTGCTCCTCCTCCGTTCGAGGTCTCCAGGGGTGCTGCTCCCCTCTGTTCGAGGTCTCCATGGGGGCTGCTCCCCCTCCATTTGAGGTCTCTGTGGGGGCTGCTCCCCCTCCGTTTGAGGTCTCCGTGGGTGCTGCTAAGCCCCAGTCCGGGGCCTCCGCGGGTGCAGCTATGCCCCAGTCTGGGGCCTCTGTGGGTGCAGCTACGCCCCAGTCCGAGGTCTCTGCGGGTGCAGCAATGCTCCAGTCCGGGGCCTCCGAGGGTGCAGTCATGCCTCAGTCCAGGGCCACTGTGGGTACAGTGCCTCAGCCTGGGGTCCGATTGGTTGACCGCCTCCTTGGCTTGGTGCTCTTGTGGGTCAGCCTGGGCATTGTGGGTGCTACGCCCTGCGAGTCATGAGGAGAGGAGACAGGGCTAACAGCTTGACAGAGGCACTGCCCACAACCAGGGTAAAACCCAGAAGTGCCACTGACAGCTGCAACCCCCGAGAGAGAGAGAGAGAGAGAGAGAGAGAGAGAGAGAGAGAGAGAGAGAGAGAGAGAGAGAGAGAGAGAGAGGGAGAGAGAGAGAGAGAGAGAGAAGGAATCGGCAGAATACAAATATAATGCGATAACTAGAATGGTGACAAATAAAGACTGAAGGAATAATACAAGTAAACCCAAATATATAAATAACAAAACTACAATGAACGTAAACAGGAAAATAAGTCACACTAAGAAACAATACAAGATATGTGAAAACCAATCAAGGATAAAATAACAGGAACTAGCACTCAAAAGTATGACTATACAACTATGGAAAAAAGCAATCAGACTGAGCACGGTGGAATCCTCCATGCTCAGGTTGTGACAGAGCTCCCCCCTCAAGAGGTGGATTCCAGACACCCAGGGTAACATCGAAAAGAAAAAAGGACCCACCCACATAGAAAACCCACCCTACAAAAAGTAAGAAAACAACCCTACCCCGGGCAGGACCTGCTGTGGCCCCGGGCTGGGGCATGGCAGCACCTGCTGTGGCCCCGGGCTGGGGCATAGCAGCATCCACGGTGGCTCCAGACAGGAGCGTAGCTGCACCCGCGGTGGCTCCAGACAGGAGCGTAGCTGCACCCACGGTGGCTCCAGACAGAAGTGTAGCTGCACCCACGGTGACTCCGGGCTGGAGCAAAGCAGCACCCGCGGTGGCCCCAGACGGGAGCATAGCTGCACCCGCGGTGGCCCTGGACTGGGACAAAGTTGCACCCACGGTGGTCCCGGGCTGGGCCAGAACTGCACCCATGGTGGCCCCTGGGCTGGAGCATGACACCCATGGCAGACCCAAGCTGGAGTGCAGCACCCACATTGGTTTAAGGCTGGGGCACAGCACCCACGATGGCCCCCAACTGGGACACATCACCCACAGGGACCCAAACTAAGGAGGAGCTGCACCCACGGAGGTACCGGGCTGGGACGGCGCACCCACAACGACCTCAACTGAAGGGGGAGCGGCACCCATGGAGGCCCCCGGGCTGGAACGGACCACCCGCGATGACCTTAGCTGAAGGGGGAGCAGCATCCACGGAGGCCCCGGGCTGGAACGGAGCACCCATGATAACCTCAGCTGAAGGGGAAGCAGCACCCACAGAGGCCCCGACCTGCGATGACCTCAACTGGAGGAGCTGGACCCACGGTGATCTCGGGTGGCGAGGCTGGACCCACGGAGACCTCTGGCAAAGTTGGACGATCCTCAGTGACCCTGGGAAAAGGCTCAGACAGGAGAGGCAGAGAAACAGGGTCAGGATCACCAGCGGCATTGGAGCCCGGCGAGGTGAGCTCAGGTGCAGCCGATGGCTGCACTTGGCTCTTCCCACCAAAAGCCAGGCAAGCTCTCTCCAAAACAGAGACAGTGAAAACAAGGAAGAGCACTTGCCTGAGCTCAAGCTCCACCGCCGTCCAGGACTCTGTTGAGCTAGGCGGCGACAACTTGTGCCCAGTCCTCTGGAGGTCCAGCTTTGGCTCCACTGCGGTGGCCCCAGCAGCTGGTATGGTGGAAGATGCAGTCCCGAGACCTACCAGCGAAGTGTCCCACGCAGGTGGCTCATCTGGCGTGGCGACAGGAGGTCGGCTCCCTGCTGGTGCTGGATCCTGCACTGTTGAAGCCAGGGGATGCTCAATCATCAGCACAAGTTCCAGCTTACTGGTAGTGCTCTCTCTCCGTCTGGACCGTGGATGTGGGGCTGGAGCCAAGTCCTCTAGGGCTGTAAGCTCCTCCAACATCCGGCAGCTCAATCCTGGGGCCAGCGGACATTCAGGGGGCAAAGGAGGAGACACGGAGATAGCAGGTGATAGTTTATAGCTGCAGCAGGTGGTGAGAGCTCAGAGGACTGCACAGGCTGAGCCTCACCACCTGGAATCAGGCAAGATAATTCACGTGTCAATGAAGGAGAATGAAAAAGCACTTGCCTGTGTTCCTGGGGCATGGTGCTTTCTGCTGCAGCTGGTCTTAAGTCATCCCTCTCCATGGCTATGGTGGTCATGGGCCCCTCAGAGGATCATGGAGGAGCCGCCCTCACAGACACGGAGATGGGCGGAGCTGGAGAAGAAACGGCCGGACCCTTAGCAGTGGGAAGTAACACTGAGGAGGAGAGGGGGCAGCAGCTGCGGGAAAGGAAGAAGCTGACGGGACAGCCAGAAAGGAACAAAGCAGAGAAGGCACTGCTGCGGGAGTTTTCTCCCTCAGCAAAGGAGGGGCTGCTGACAGGGAGGTGGAGGCATTCTTCCGGCCGGCTGGAGCTGAATGATGGCATCTTGGAGTTGGCGATGTGGGGGCTGGAGCCGGAGCTGGTGACTGACGAGGAGCCGATGAGACCGGGACCCGGGGACACTTCACCATCAGCGCAGGCCTAGGCTTCTTCAGGGAGCTCCTCACCATCCCTCTGCTCTCTTGCTGTAGGTCCGCCACCAGAGAAATCCTCTCCATCCCCTCAGCATGCTCTGCCAGCTGAGGGCACCGGTGGGCAGCTGCCTCCGCAAGTCCCAGGTATCAAAGAGTGTCTTTGGCCGTAGGAGCCCTGCAGGCATTGGAGATGAGATCATCTATCTCCATCAGCGTTCTGCAGACCTCCCATCCCAGGCGGGTACTAATGTAAGCCCATCGAAGAGGTGTAACCGGGGAACATGCTGAAAGTAGCTCAGGTGGAAAGACAGGTGAGTGGAAAAAAAATCCCCCACAAACTACAGCAGCTGGGTCACGACTTGGTCAGAGTCTACTGTCATGAATCGCCCCTCGGAGCAGAAAGGGAGACCCACGTGCAGAACTGCAGTTTGTGACATTTAATGAAGACGACAATAAATCCAAAAGTGCACAAACAAAACTTACAACAAGGTGAAAGCAGGATGAAATACCAGAATACACGTTGAAACAAGGATGGGTTCCAAAGGGGATGAGAATGATGAGACTCTGACAATGAGTGAATGAACAACCAGTCTTAAATAAGGCAGGAGATCAATCATGCCAAATGGTACCAGGTATGAATCACATGAGCAGACTGGAGGTGAAAGTAATTACAATCAGCTGCGAGTCATGAGGAGAGGAGACAGGGCTAACAGCTTGACAGAAGCACTGCCCACAACCAAGGTAAAACCCGGAAGTGCCACTGACAGCTGCTACCCCCGAGAGAGAGAGAAGGAATCGGCAGAATACAAATATAATGTGATAACTAGAATGTTGACAAATAAAGACTGAAGGAATAATACAAGTAAACCCAAATATATAAATAACAAAACTACAATGAACATAAACAGGAAAATAGGTCACACTAAGAAGCAATACAAGATACAGTATGTGAAAACCAACCAAGGATAGAATAACAGGAACTAGCACTCAAAAATACAACAACTATACAACTATGGAAAAAAGCAATGAGACTGAGCACGGCACAATCCTCCGTGCTCAGATCATGACAGAGCGGGCATAGAGCCCATGTCAGTTGAATGCATTACTTATTGTTTTCTTTGAAACAGCAATACCTGTTAAATCCAGGTCTTTCTGGAGCTCTCCATGAGTGGTCTTTGGCTCTTGGATAACGCTTCTGATAATTCTTTTGACTCCTCTGTCAGAAATCTTGTGAGGAGTTCCTGGTCATGGCCAGTTTATGGTAAAATAATATTCTTTCCACTTCCAAATGATGGCTTCAGCAGTGCTCACTGGAACATTAAGCAGTTTAGAAATGTACCTGTAACCAATGCCATCATTATGTTTTGCAACAAGGTTGTGAAGGTCTAGAGAGAGCGTTTTGCTTCAACCCATCATGAGTTCTTTGTGGTGTGTTCAATACTTATTCCCTCTGTCATTCCACGTTATTATAGTGGATATAAAAAGTCTACACATCCCTATTCAAATGCAAGATTTTTGTGATGTAAAAAAATGAGACCAAGATAAATCATTTCAAAACTTTTTCCCCCATTAATGTAACCTATGACCTGTACAACCCAATTGAAAAACAAACTGAAATCTTTTAAGGGGAAAAACAAAAAATAAAAAAACTTACAATAACCTGTTTGCATAAATATGCACACCCTTAAACTAATTTTGTTGCAGCACCTTTGGCTTTTATTACAGCACTCAGTCTTTTTGGGTAGGACTCTATCAGCTTAGCACAGGGGTGGGCAATCATGTGCCATGGAGGGCCATTCCACTGCAGTCTTTCTGTTCCACCCAGTCTCTTCAGCAGGTGTTTCCAATGATTAGCAATACTTGAAGCTGATCAGAGCAACCACCTACTGGAGAGACTGAATGGAACAGAAAACCTGCAGTGAAATTGTCATAACTCTGGCTCTCACGAGCCAGGAAAGGAGATACGAGGGCGACCAGTGAGTTAGCGTAGTTTATTAACAAAGCACACACTACACAAAATAACGAACAGAAAAGTAAAGAGCCACGTGGGGCTAAAACACACACAGAACTAAGGGAAACATACCACCCAGGGAGAAAGGCTAGAGAGGCGGCGAGGGAAAAATACACGCCGAGTCACAACACTTACTTTGGGTGAAGCGCCGAGGTAACGGCGGACTGAAGCTAGACGTAGGAGCTAACAGTCGTGGGAACACAAGGAACGTCTTCCCATAGTGAGGTCGCAGCGACGAATAACTCTCGGCTGCTCGCTTAAATGGGGGAGATGATTGGGAATAGGAGACAGCTGTCCCAGCGCAGCTGAACTAGACAGCTGGCAATCAGCTGGGCGCTGTCAAAGAGCGGGCCATGGAAGACCCGGCACGGACTACCCCGGAGCAGGAGCGAACTGGACAACCTGAACGCAGAGAAAAGATAGTTCAGGTCGTGACAGAAATGGCCCTCACTGCCCACCCCTGGCTTAGCACATCTTGATGTGGCAATATTTGCCCACTCTTCTTTGCAAAAATGCTCCAAATCTGTCAGATTGCGAGAGCATCTCCTGTGCACAGCCCTCTTCAGATCACCTCACAGATGTTTGATTGGATTCAGGTCTGGACTCTGGCTGGGTCATTCCAAAACCTTAATCTTCTTCTGGTAAAGCCATTTTTTTGTTGATTTGGATGTATGCTTTGGGTCATTGTCGTGCTGAAAGATGAAGTTCCTCTTCATCTTCAGCTTTCGAGCAGAAGCCTGAAGGTTTCGTGCCAGCACTGACTGGTATTTGGAACTGTTCATAATTCCCTCCATCTTGACTAAGGCCCCAGTTCCAGCTGAAGAAAAACAGTCCCAAAGCATGATGCGGCCACCACCATGCTTCACTGTAGGTATGGTGTTCTTTTGGTGATGAGCAGTGTTGTGTTTGTGCCAAATATACCTTTTGGAATTATTGCCAATAAGTTCAACCTTTGTTTCATCAGACCATAACACATTTTCCCACATGCGTTTGGAAGATTTCAAATGTGTTTCTGCTAAGTGCAGCCGGGCTTGGATGTTTTTCTTCATAAGATAAGGCTTCTGTCTTGCCACCCTAGATGGGAGATTGTTGTCTCATGTACTAAACAGCCAGTACTTGCCAGAAATTCCTGCACATCTTTCATTGTTGCTGTTGGCCTCTTGGCAGCTTCCCTGACCAGTTTTCTTCTTGTCTTTTCATCAATTTTGGAGGGACGTCAAGTTCTTGGTAATGTCACTGTTGTGCCATATTTTCTCCACTTGATGATAACTGTCTTCACTGTGTTCCATGGTATATTTAGTGACTTGGAAATTCTTTTGTACCCTTCTCCTGACTGATACCTTTGAACAATGAGATCCCTCTGATGCTTTGGAAGCTCTCTGCAGGCCATGGCGTGTGCTGTAAGATGTGACTATAAAAATGTCAGGAAAAGCCTACTAGAACAGCTGAACTTTATTTGGGGTTAATCAGAGGGACTTTAAATGGTGGCAGGTGTGTGCTGACTCCCATTTAACAGGAGTTTCAATGTGATTGATTAATTCTGAACACAACCACATCTCTAGTTATAAGAGGATTTGCATATTTATGCAAACAGGTTATTGTAAGTTTTGTTTTTTTTAATTTTTCCCCTTAAAAAATTTCAGTTTGTTTTTCATTTGGGTTGTACAGGTTATAGTTCACATTAATGGTGGAAAAAAGTTTTGAAATGATTTATCTTGGTCTCATTTTTTTACATCATGAAAACCTAGCATTTGAACAGGGGTGTGCAGACTTTTAATATCCACTGTAAATATAATTTGTTTTGTGAGCACAGTTGCCTTGATTTCTTTGTATGCATGGATTACTTGGGTTGTTACTGATACCTGGTGAAAATCTTAGGTCAATGGCTCCATCAAAATATGTTTAATGAGAAAAATGTTGATGTGTTCAATACTTATTTTCCCTGCCATACATCAGAAGTTAAATCTGAAAATACACTGCAAAGAGAAACTGTACAACTTGATTGGCCTATAACAGAGGTGTCCAATCATGTGCCATGGAGGGCCAAGACCCTGTAGGCTTTACCTCCAACCAGTGTCTTCAACAGCAGATTCCACTCAATTTCTTCCCACTGATTGCTAAGTGAAAACACTCGCTGAAGAGACTGGGTAGAAGAGAAAACCTGCAGGGTCTTGGCCCTCCATGGCACATGATTGGACACCCCTGGCTTATAAAATCAAAACAGACTGATGTTTTTGGATAATTTTAACAACTTTTCATAATCTTGGTTTGTAGATGATCTCTGCCTAATTTCGAACAATTTGCATGAATGGCCTAGGAGGAGTTAATTTTGGCTGCACTTGCACCTTTTGAAAATATGGTGCAGAAAATGTTACTGTGTGCATAAGACCAGTGGAGAAAAGTTGTGGAAGATTTCAGAGAATAGAATGATGAAAGAATTTTGAGTCTAGCCCAGCTGTTCTCAAGATATTTGCAAAAAAAGGTAAAACTGTATATTATAATGCCACCTATGGATGCAGTACCTTGTTTTTTGGTCTCTGAGTAGTGGGGAGAATTTCTGATCAGACTGTAAAATTTCATGCTTCTACATATTGCACTTCCCTATGCACTTTTAGCAGAGAAAATATGAAGAAGAATCAGAACAAGAATCAGAATAATCAAAACAACTACAGTAGCTTTCCCACATCACAGTTGCTTGGAACCGTAATAAATACATGTTTAAAACTAAAGATGTGGGGAAAAAACCCAGGCAATTATGTGAGAATTTTTACAACACTGACAAAATGACAGATAATGGGAAAGTGTACCGCAACCTCTGGTGCACAGTCATACACTAATACTTTGTCAGAGTGCCTTTGATTTATTAAAGCTTTGAGTCTTGGTGGATAGGAGTCTGTCAGCATGCCACATCTTGACTTGGCAGTATTTGCCCACTCCTTGCAAAAGTGCTTCAGATCTGTCAAATTGTGAAAGCATCTCTTTTGCACAGCCCTCTTCAGGTCACCCAGCAGATTGCCATTTGGATTTAGGTCTGGCCACTGATAGCAGCATCCAGAACTTTCATTTTTCTTTTTCTGGTAAAGCCGTGCTTTTATGGAGTTGGATGCAGCATGGGGTCATTGTAGAGCTGAAACGTAAATCTCTTCAGTTTTCTAGCAGACACCTGAAGGTTTTGGCTATGCCTCAAAGGATGATGCTACCACTACCATGCTTCACCATGGGTATGGTGTTCTTTTGGTGAAGTTCAGTGTTGTTTTTGCACCAAACATAAATTATGGAATTGTGGCCCAATAGCTCAATCTTGATTTCATCAGACCATGACACATTTCCCACATACTTTTGGGAAACTTGATGTATCTTTTTATATTTTTCTTTGTAAGAATAGTCTAACAGACATATTGACAATGCTGGAGATTGTTGTAATCTGTGCCAGAAATTCCTGCAGTTCCTTCAGTGTTGCTCTAGATCTCTTGGCAGCTTCCCTGATCATTTAATTTTGTCTTTTCATCAATTTTGGAGGGATGTATGACGCATGTTTAGGGCACATATATTGTATCCATATTTCCCACATATACCTAGTGGGCTTGACGGTGCATATTTTGGAGGCTTCACGTCTTAATGGACAAAGAGGACCTGACCCTGCAGAGACCTACGGGAGGTGTGAAGTTGGTCTGGCAGGAGATGGGAAGTTGGAGAGAATGTCCCAGCAGGAGCCCCGGAGGCTAGAAGGATAAGAGACAATGGGGACGCCAAGGAGTCTCGGGGGCTGTATGTTTGCTAAAGGACTGTAGGTTGGAGGTGTGTGACTTGGGGAGAGTATAAGAACTGTGAAGAACGATTGTTCTCTCTCTTTTCGAGATTCTGTGATTGATAGAGGATGTAACCCTTCAATAAACCTATCCTGAGAAATAAACTCAGTCTCGTCTGTGAAAAGCATCCTCTACACTGGTGACCTACAACAAATTATGGCCGGTGGTGACGATCTTCCCACACCGGACTCTTCAGGAGCCAACCGGGTTAACACAGCTACTACACTACAGCTGCCCGATTTCTGGCAACATAACCCGCGCTCCTGGTTTACCACTGTGGAGGCGCAGTTCCACCTTCGGGGAATTTCAGCGGACGCAACGAGGTTCTACCATGTTGTCGCGAAGCTGGACAGCCTCACAGTGCAGCGGGTGGAGAGCCTGACCAACCACCCGCCCCAGGACGACAAGTATGGCGCACTGAAAGCCGCCTTCATTCATGCTTTCACCCCCTCGCAGGGAGAGCGAGCAGAGAAGCTTCTGGCGCTAACAGAAGGCGAAGCAGACAGGCCGGCGGATCTGATTGCGAGGATGATGAACCTGAGAGGCGAAGACGACGACAATTTTATCTTCGCCCACCTCTTCCTCAGAACACTACCGCCAGCAGTGAGAGTCACCCTGGCCAGCTCACAGCTGCTCAACAACCGTAACTACCACGGGCTGGGCCAGGAAGCACAGCGGCTCGTCGACGCCCATAGACGACACGCAGCCACGACGGCGGCAACGGAGCTGAACGCATCCCCGCGAGACGAGGGGAGACCACAGGCCACAGCACCGGACCCACTGACGTCAGCAGCGGCAGAGACCAGGAGAAGCGGAGCGGACGGCACCCTCTGCTTTTACCATCGACGTTTCGCCGAGAGGGCGCGCAGATGCATCCCACCGTGCCGATACAAGCGCCAGGGAAACGCCAAGACCGAGAGTCGGTAGCAGCTGCTGCTCTCGGCCCGAAGAACAAGTTGCTTTTTGTGACGGACGCGAATTCAGGGAAGGATTTCCTGGTGGACACAGGCTCCCAGCTGAGTTTCGTCAAGCCTTCCTACGCGGACCTGCTGGCGCCTTCCAGCGGACCCCTGGTGCTAGCGGCAAACGGCTCGACGATCAAAACCTATGGGGAGAAGACGCTCCTCCTATCCTTCCACGGTCGCACCTTCGAGTGGACTTTCGTCATAGCTGCAGTTAGCAATAACATGCTAGGTGCTGATTTTTTGTGCTCAAATGGTTTATTAGTTGATCTTACTAATAGACGTATGGTAAATGCACTGTCTTTCCACTCTATCTCCTGTACAGCTCGGGTGGCCCCGCCTTCTGCACATCCCAATGTCACAGCTGCGGGTGGTAAGTTTCATGCACTACTCAATCAGTTCCCAGCACTCACGATCCCAACATTTTCAGCTTCAGTAGCCAAACACGGGGTCGAGCACTTCATAACTACCTCTGGCCCCCCTGTTTTTGCAAAAGCTTGGCGCTTGGACCCAGCTAAACTGGCCATCGCGCGTGAGGAATTCGCCAACTTGGAAAAACTGGGCATCATTAGGCGCTCTAACAGCCCCTGGTCTTCACCGCTGCACATGGTTCCTAAGGCCGACGGCTCGTGGCGGCCTTGCGGTGATTTCCGCAGGTTAAATAATGCTTCAGCACACGACCGCTACCCGATTCCGCACATCCAGGATTTTTCGGCACATTTGGCGGGGGCGCGCATCTTTTCCAAAATAGATTTGGTGCGCGGTTATCACGAAGTCCCAGTCCGCGCTCAAGACATACCCAAAACGGCAATAATAACCCCCTTTGGGCTTTTCGAATTTTTGCGCATGCCTTTTGGCCTCAAGGGCACCACACAGACATTCCAACGTATGATGGATGCGGTGTTGCGCGGCTTCCCTTTCGTGTTCGCCTATTTGGATGATATTTTAGTAGCCAGTACATCCGAAGATGAACACGAACGCCACCTCACAGCGGTTTTTCAGAGGCTGACAGAGCATGGGTTAATAATTAACCCAGCGAAATGCTAGTTCGGGGTAGCACAAATCGATTTTTTGGGCCACCGCGTTTCTCCAGAAGGAGCGGTCCCGCTACCCTATAAAGTACGCGCGATAACGGAGTTTCCCCAACCGCAGACAGTTAAAGCATTGCAAGAATTTTGGGGGATGGTCAATTTTTATAACCGTTTCCTCCCCAGCACGGCACAGCTCATGCACCCACTGTACGCGGCACTAAAGAAGCAAAAACCTGCAAATAAGGTCGAGTGGTCCCCGGAACGGGAGCGCGCTTTCTCCCAGGTCAAGTCGGCCCTGGCGAACGCAGTGTTATTGGCACACCCGGTGCCAACAGCTCGCATGGCGCTAACCACGGACGCTTCCGACGTAGCAGTTGGGGCAGTTGTCGAGCAACTGGTAGCAGGGAGCTGGTAACCGCTTGCGTTTTTCAGCAAAACATTGCGCGATAACGAGCGGAAATACAGCGCGTTCGATAGGGAACTTTTAGCCCTGCATTTGGCCATCCGCCACTTCCAGTTCTGGCTGGAAGGGCGCCGTTTCACCGCGTTTGTAGACCACAAACCATTAACATTTGCAATGGCCAAGATTTCAGAGCCTTGGTCGGGCCGACAGCAGAGACAGCTGGCCGCGATTTCGGAGTTTACCACCGACATTCAACACGTGGCGGGTAAACACAATGTAGTGGCAGATTGTCTCTCGTGCGCAGTTGCAGCGCCAGGCCCCCAGGGGGCAGACACGGTGGCCGTGGACGCGGGCCAGGCTTGCGGCGTGGAAGCGCTCGCAGCCCCGGTCTGCGTGGGCTTAGATTATGCAGCCATGGCCGCTGAGCAGGTTAGCGATGCGGATGTGCGCGCGCTCCAGTCTGGGCCAACAGGGCTAAGGCTGGAGCACAGGGTGCAGCAGATAGGTGTGCCCCCTCTAATCTGCGATGTCTCCACGGGGCGCCCCCGCCCCGTGGTCCCAGCTGCATGGCGCCGCCGCGTTTTTGATTTAATCCATTCGCTGGCACATCCGGGGGTTCGCGCATCGATCAAAATGGTGGGAGAAAAATTCGTTTGGCCGGGGCTGCGTAAACAGGTCAAAGAATGGGCCGCAGCCTGTGCAGCGTGTCAAAGAGCAAAGGTACACAAGCACACGCGGGCCCCCTTAGAACCTTTTCACATCCCGGCCAAACGCTTCGACCACGTGCATATCGACTTGGTGGGACCCCTCCCGCTGTCGCAGGGGTTCACACACCTTCTAACCATGGTGGACCGCACCACGCGCTGGCCAGAAGCGGTCCCCCTGGCGTCAACTACAGCAGCAGACGTTGCGCGCGCGTTTTTAATGGCTTGGGTCGCGCGTTTTGGAGTCCCGTCAGACATAACGTCTGACAGGGGTCCCCAATTCGTTTCCGAGCTCTGGTCATCCATGGCACTCAGTCTGGGGATGAAAATTCACCGCACTACCGCTTATAACCCCCAGGCCAACGGTTTGTGCGAACGCTTTCACCGGTCGTTGAAAGCAGCCCTCAGAGCGGCTCTCACGGACACAAATTGGGTTGATAAACTTCCATGGGTTTTATTAGGGTTGCGTTCAGCACCTAAGGAAGATTTGCAAGCCTCTCCGGCTGAGCTAGTTTTTGCCCAACCCCTCCGGTTACCGGGCGAATTCCTTCCAGAGAACCCTGCACCAAATCGCCCACCCGCTCAGCTGCTGCAGAGCGACACGGGATCAAACACCCTCCCCGGCCCAGTTCATCACAGTTTCCCACGCGTTTTTGTGCCTAAGACCTTAAAGAATGCAGAATTTGTCTTTGTCAGACACGACGCTCAGAGGCCAGGTTTAAGACCGCCTTATGATGGACCGTTCAGAGTGTTGGAAACTGGGGAAAAACATTTTTTGCTCGATTTGGGTGACAGGAAGGAATTAGTCTGCATTAACAGACTCAAACCCGCTTTTGTTTTGGCTGATGAACAAGTGCAGTTAGCCAGGGCCCCCCGTCGCGGCAGGCCGCCGGGGAGACACTGTTCTAAGCCTTCACAAGGATGTACTAACGACTCTAATCCACAGATGCAAGAAATGGCTACAGTCAGATCGAAACCTGCTTACAGCAGATATGGCAGGAGGTTGAAGCCCAAGCAGTCGGAAGTGTGATATGTTGTGCCATTTTCTGTTCTGTGTGATATGAGATGATTCTATGCATATTGGGGTGTACTTTGTCCTTATTTAGACGTTTGGGGGGGGGTTATATGGCGCATGTTTAGGGCGCATATATTGTATCCATATTTCCCACATATACCTAGTAGGCATGACGGTGCATATTTTGGAGGCTTCACGTCTTAATGAACAAAGAGGACCTGACCCTGCAGAGACCTACTGGAGGTGTGAAGTTGGTCTGGCAGGAGATGGGAAGTTGGAGAGAATGTCCCAGCAGGAGCCCCGGAGGCTAGAAGGATAAGAGACAATGGGGACACCGAGGAGTCTCGGGGGCTGTATGTTTGCTAAAGGACTGTAGGTTGGGGGTGTGTGACTTGGGGAGAGTATAAGAACTGTGAAGGACGATTGTTCTCTCTCTTTTCGAGATTCTGTGATTGATAGAGGATGTAACCCTTCAATAAACCTATCCTGAGAAATAAACTCAGTCTCGTCTGTGAAAGGCATCCTCTACAGATGTCCAGTTCTAATGTCACCGTCTCATTATTTTCTCCATGTTCTGATGACTCTTCACTGCATTCCATGGTATATATAATGCTATGGAATTTTTTTGTGCTCTTCTGACTGATACCTTTCAACAATAAAGACCCTTTGATCATTTGTAAGCTCTGTAGCCCTGTTTCCAAGAACCAGGAACCAATTGAGGGGGTCAGGAACCTATTAAGGGCCTTTCCTGTATTTGTCCCCCTCAACCGTCATGTGGGGGTAGGAATCGTTGCTCTCCGGAGGATTTGTTAATGACGTAATCGTCTGACAGTTTCAGCCGCTGCGCAGGATGGCAAAGTAAAATACAGGTGCATCTCAATAAATTATGTCATCAAAAAGTTGATTTACCAGTAATTCAGTTCAAAAAATGAAACTCATAGATTCATTACACACAGAATGATATATTTCAAGTGATTATTTCATTTAATTTTGATGGTTATGGCTGATAGCTAATGATGAAAACCCCAAATTCAGTTTCTCAAAAAATTTGAATATTACATAAAATTAATTAAATGTTGGCCGACTGAAAAGTATGTCCATGCGCACACTCAATACTTGGTTGGGGCTCCTTTTGCATGAATTACTGCATCAGTGCGGTGTAGCATGGCGGTGAGCAGCCTGTGGCACTGCTAAGGTGTTATGGAACCCAGGTTGCTTTGATAGTGGTCTTCATCTTGTCTGCATTGTTGGGTCTTGTGTCTCATTGTCCTCTTGACAATACCCCATATAGATTCTCTATGGGGTTTAGGTCAGGAGAGTTTGATGGCCAATCAAGCACAGTGATCATCATCATCATCATCATAGCAGTCTGTCGGGGGCGACAATGACTGTTTCATTTAGGTCTGATCAGATTCCTGTCCCTCTGTCCTTCGCCTTCCGCTGCCAGGAACTCCTGACCTTGTTAACCAGGGCGACATTCGAGCCGGTATGAGTTGCTTTCTGACTGACCATTTCATGAAACTGCTTGCAAAGTATTTGAGTACCACTAGCTTTTGCTGGTCTAGCGGCACATTCTTGGCAGATAGAGGTATTATCAGTGGCAAGGACAGGCCAAGACAAACTGACTTCGGTATCTGTTGCAGTGACTGACTAGATGATAGGTTTGTTTATCTCTGCTCTTTGTGTAGTGCATGTCACGATGCACCGACTGGCAAAAGTCCATCACAGACCTTGCAACAGATGTGCTTATCTGCCAGGATGTCCAGTCTCACCCCATGTAACTGGGAGTGGTCCACCACAGACCTGTGACAGATATTGTTTTTAGTTCTGCCAGGATGCCCAGTTTCACCCTCCATGCCCTCAGAAGAGCAGGGTTACCAGCTGAGTCGCCGACGACCCGACCCATGAGACAGGTAGTACCAGTTTTCATGGGTATTTGGTAGCAAGCAAACCAATGCCTGACCTGACCTGAAAGCACAGTGATACAATAAAGCATTGTGAAACCATGGTGATTAAACCAGGTTTTGGTACTTTTGGCAATGTGGGCAGTGACAAGTCCTGCTGGAAAATGAAATCAGCATCTCCATAAAGCTTGTCAGCAGAGGGAAGCATGACGTGCTCTAAAATTTCCTGGTCGATGGCTACGCTGACTTTTGACTTAATAAAACACAGTGGACCAACACCAGTAGATAACATGGCACCCTAAATCATAACTGACTGTGGAAACGTCACACTGGACCTCAAGCAACTTGGATTCTGTGCCTCTCCATTCTTCCGCCAGACTCTGGGACCTTGATTTCCAGATGACATGGCTTTGCACCTGATTTAGGGTACCATGTCATCTGCTGGTGTTTTATCAAGTCCAAAGTCAACGTAGTCGGAATTTTTAGAGCACTTAATGTTTCCCTCTGCTGACAAGCTTTATGGAGATGCTGATTTCATTTTCCAGCAAAACTTGGCACCTGCCCACACTGCCAAAGTACAAATACCTGGTTTAATCACCATGGTTTCACAGCGCTTTATTGTCCAGGAAACTCTCCTGACCTAAACCTCATAGAGAAGCTATGGTGTATTGTCAAGAGGAAGATGAGAGACACCAGACCCAACAATGCAGACGAGATGAAAGCCACTATCAAAGCAACCTATGCCTCCGTAACACCTTCTGACATGATCTGCCCTCCGGGCAGATAAGTGTTTAAAGGCAAGAGTCATGGCACAGGCAGGGGTATGATGCACACAATTATTTAAGAACAAAAAACAAAGGAACAAACAAATAACTACACAGGGGCAGAAAAACACAAAATCACAATGGGAGAACTTACATGAGGAGATGATAATTTCATAAGGAGAACACTGGGAAACAACAGGAGACAACGATGATGAGTGAAAGACGAGGACGGCAGACAGAGCTCATGAAAAAAACTCACATAAATAGGGTAACTGATAATGAACTTAATGTAAGACAGCTGGCACTAATCAGGGGCAGCAGGTGAAGAAAACAGGACGAGTGGGGCTGCACACACACACTCGCAGACGGGGAATGCATAGGAGACAAGACAGAGCACAATAATGCTAAACAGTACAAATAAATAGGGATGACAAAATATAATCAAATACAAAAAGACAACCATAAGACAGAGACAACAGGGGAAGACATGCCATAACAGACAAGGATCAGGAAACACGGGGGCACTTAATAATAATAATCAGAATAATAATAATAATAATAATACTGTGAAAAAGCAAGACTAAAATGAACATAAAGTGTGGGCACGGTCCCCTGCCGTTCCCTGATTGTGACATAACCCCCCTTTTAAGGGGGTGGATTCCAGACACCCATAAAAAAAACCAAAACAAAGAAACATTAAGATGGGTGGAAGCAGGGGGACAAGGCATGGTAGGAAAAACAAACACATAAACAAGGCAACAATGTCCATCAGGTGGTTGACCAGAGTCCCACAGCCACCAAAAGGAGAAACATGATGGGTCTGGTGGCCTACCAAAGTCCAAGGACTACCAGACGGATGAGCATGGCACATTAGGTGGCCTACCAAAGTCCATGGGCCACTGGACGTATGAGTGTGGTGTGTCGAGTGGCCTACCAAAGTCCAAGGGTCATCGGATGGACGAAGATAGCGCCATGGGGGCGCTTTTAGCACGGAATATTGCACGGGTCTCTTGGACCAAGGACAACACAGAAACATACTCAAGAGATTAATGGTAACACAGAGACTCTAACCTCAGGGAAAATGGCAACACAGATGTCTTAAACTCAGGAAACAACAACATAGAGGTCTTAAACCCCGAAGATAACATGGAAGCCTCTTGTTCAACAGAAAATGTGGGGGTTTTAAACTCAGAAGATGACATTGGGGCTCTTTGCACAGGAGACCACAAAGGAACCCTTTGACCTAGAGACCACAAAGGAACCCTTTGCCTTAGACCACAAAGGAAATGTTTGCTCAGGAGACAACAACATAGAATCAGAGAGCCCAGCAGATGGTAAAAGTGAAGCTCTTGGCACAGAAAATAACATAGAAGTCTCTCGCTCTAGAGGTAGTAACAGAAGAGTCTTTTGCTCTAGAGACAGTATCTGAGAGAACGTTGGTGCAGGGGCTAACAGCGACTGAGGGGAGGCGACTGGGGAGCGCTGACCACACTAGGAGACAACTGAGGAGCGCTGACCACACTGGGAGATGACTGCTACTGGGGAGCGTTGATCACGGAGAGTACTGAAGCTAAGGGGTACACCTTGGGGACAGCTGGAGCAGGCTCATGCACCTCGAAGACTGCCGAAGATGCTGCGTGCACCTCAGGGGAAACAGAAGCAGGGGTGTTCATCTCGGGGACAGCTGGAGCAGGCTTGTGCACCTCGAAGACTGCCGGAGCTGCTGCGTGCACCTCAGGGGACACTGAAGCAGGGGTGTGCACCTCAGGGACAGCTGGAGCAGGCTTGTGCACCTCAAAGACTGCTGGAGCTATGGCTTACATCTCAGGGAAAAAGAGGGAGACCAGGGTGGGTGGCAGCATCAACACAGGGGTGACAGCAGAAGCAGAAGGTGGGGGTTCAGAAGCAGAAGGGGACTGTTGCTGAGACCCCTCACCCAAAACAAGACAAGACATCTCATTATGTGGCAAAAGAAAATGAGACTTACTTGCCTGTTCCAGTGCTCTGCTGTCACTGATGACAATGAGTCCAGAGTGGAGGTGGTGGCTGCTGACCGGGCGACGGGCATGGTCACCCCTGCTGCAGATGATAGAGCCGACACTGCAGATGGAGGATGACATGAAGCCGGCACTACAGCTGCCATGGGAACTGGTGTTGTGGAAACTGGTGTTGCAACTGCCATGGGAGCCAGCGCTATAGCTGTCATGGGAGCCAGCACTACAGCTGCCATGGGAGCCAGTGCTACAGCTGTCATGGGAGCCGGCGCTACAGCTGTCATTGGAACTGGCACTACAGCTGTCATGGGAGCCGGCATTTCAGCTGTCATGGGAGCCGGTGTTTCAGCTGTCACAGGGACCGACGTAGACGGTAAACTCTCCTCCAGCCCGTGAGGTGGCTGCAGGGCTGGTGAACGTTCTGGGGCTGGAGGGTGTGGGGCCAGCTCCGAAAATGTCCGGCGGATGTGGCTGCAGGCGGAAGCAAGCAACTCCTTCTCCTCAGGGCAGAACTGCAGGCTAGGGAACCTCTCCACAACCTTCATGGCAACCTCCAGTTGAGTAACAGCCTCCTCCGATGTGCGGGAGGTGCAAGCATTCGAGATGAGGGACTGGAATGTGTGAACTGTGAACTGCCCACTACTCCGTGTCGGAATCATCAGCCGCCTGCCTGCCTGCTGAGTCCTTGTTTGTTGGTGTCCTACTGTCATGATCTGCCCTCCGGGCAGATGAGTGTTTAGACGCAGGACTCATGGTGAAGGCAGGGGTATGATGCACACAACAATTTATTAACAAAAAGGAACAAACAAATAACTGCATGGGGCAGAAAAACACAAATTTACGAGAGCAGAACTTACACAAGGAGATGGTAATTTCATAAGGAGAACACTGGGAAACAACGGAAGACAACGACGAGGAGTGAACAACGAGGACGCCAGACAGAGCACATGACCACCAGCACTAACGATCTGTGAAGAGGAGGTGCGCCGGGTCTTTCAGAGACAAAAGATCAAGAAGGCTGCAGGACCTGATGGTGTGTCTCCGTCCTGCCTGAGAGTCTGCTCCAACGAGTTGGCCCCCATCTTCACCCGGATCTTTAATAGATCACTGGAGCCGTGTGAAGTGCCTTCCTGCTTCAAACGCTCCATCATCATTCCAGTTCCCAAGAAACCCTCTGTTACAGGATTAAACGACTACAGACCTGTTGCCTTGACCTCTGTGGTCATGAAATCCTTGGAGAGATTGGTGCTGAACCACCTGAAGGTCGTCACAGGCCCCCTGATGGACCCACTACAGTTTGCCTACCGGTCAAACAGGTCAGTGGATGATGCAGTGAATATGGGACTACACTACATCCTGCAACACCTCGACTCCCCAGGGACGTACGCCAGGATCCTGTTTGTCGACTTCAGCTCGGCGTTCAACACCATCATCCCAGGCATTCTTCATCAGAAACTCCTCCAGCTCAAGGTGCCCCCCTCCACCTGCCAGTGGATCTCCAGCTTTCTGACTGACAGGTGGCAACAGGTGAAGCTAGGGAGATTTACATCCAGCTCCTGAAAAATTAGTACTGGTGCCCCCCAAGGGTGTGTCCTTTCCCCACTGCTCTTCTCCCTCTACTCCAATGACTGCTCCTCAGAGGACCCTTCGGTGAAGCTCCTGAAGTTTGCGGACGACACCACAGTCATCGGTTTGATCCGGGATGGTGATGAGTCTGCATACAGGCAGGAGGTGGAGCAGCTGATCCTCTGGTGCGGCCAGAACCATCTTGAACTTAACCCAGCCAAAACGGTGGAGATGACTGTGGATTTCAGGCGACACCCTCCTTCATTCCCCCGACTCACCATCCTCAACAGCACAGCGTCCACTGTGGACTCCTTCAAGTTTCTGGGTACCACAATCTCCCAGAACCTGAAGTGGTCCTCCCATATAGACACTGTCCGGAAAAAGGCCCAGCAGAGGTTGTTTTTTCTGTGTCAGCTGAAGAAGTTTGATTTGCCTCAGGAGCTGCTGGTTGTCTTCTACACCGCCATCATCCAATCTGTCCTCTGCTTTTCCATCACTGTCTGGTTTGGATCTGCCACTAAACAGGACAAGACCAGACTGCAGCAGATCATTAAGTCTGCGGAGAGGATCATTGGTACCGACCTACCCTCCATTGAGAACTTATATCAGTCCATAACCAGGAAACGGGCGGGAAACATCTGTGCTGACCCGTCACACCCCGGCCACAAACTGTTTGAACTTCTATCTTCTGGTCGTCGATACAGATCACTGAAGGTCAAAACCACCCGTCACAGGAACAGTTTCTTTCCTCAAGCCATCACTCTGATGAACTCCTAACATTCACCTAGTCCTACCTGTTGCTGTACTCATGATTTTTCATCCATTCTTACATTGCACATAACTCTCACACTGCTTTTTACTTCATTCACATTATATCACTGAATCTGAGTTCACATTGAAATACTGTATGACTGTATATTTTTTTCATATATTTCTGCAAAGTGTGGATAGTCTGAGTAAATAACTGCATATATTCCTGTATATATTTGCATCCTTTTATAGAAACGTGGACAGACTGTAATTTACTGTACATACTCTGTTGTCATTGAATCCTTATTTAAATCTTATTTAAATCCTCCACCTGAACAACGAGAGCAAGTTTTTAGCCAAAGTCAAATTCCTTGTGTGTGTTGTGCATACTTGGCCAATAAAGATGATTCTGATTCTGATTCTGATGAACAAACTCACATAAATAGGGTAACTGATAATGAACTGATAGAATAATTCTGAGCATAATTATTCTTAGTCAAAGATCAGGCGGAGTATTGGATTTAAGTATATTTATTATAACAAATAAAGAAGTCACCCCATGGCCATTTGGGGGAGAGATTACAGAGCGTGGCCTTCAGCACACCCACACCAAATCTCTGAACATACATTTTCTAAGCCTGGTATTTATAGCTGCTCTTCAGGATCGATAAACAGAGGGGGAGATGCCAGAGACATCTCGGAAACAGACAGAGTGTCTCTGATCTATACAAACTAAAAGTTTTGCATATTCCTCGGACACAGAAACTTAGCAGGGCATGTCAAAGAGATTACACTGGTCAACACCAAATTTATTGTCTAATTTTTTTTTTTAGCTGATTTAGGACAATTTTGATGTGCTGAATCCAAAAATCACATTGGGTTTGCTCAATCAGGTCAACTTTTGGAATTATGGCCACATGTTGTTTTATACATTTTTGTTTACATGTACAGGTATTTTCGCTTTATATGATGCAAAATTATTTTTTTTGTCTTGAAATTCTCTGAATTTTGAACAATGATGATGTAACATTCAATTTACATGTACTTACCTTTATATAAAGGTAAGTACATGCACAATACTAAGTAAGCACTAAGTAAGTACAGGTTTTTACTTAGCACCTGATTGAGCGAAATGGATGTCATTTTTGGATTCAGCGGTGTAAAATTGTCTTAAATCAGTTGAAAAAACACAGACAACTTATAAAAAAAATTATTTTTGTAACTCTGTGTTATCAATGCAGCTTAGGTCATCTTTTACGCTTGTACTGACCTACAGCCTCAGCACTCGCACACACATCCCCTGAAGGCCACAGTTAGACAATAATTGCTCACAGACATGAAAGAATAATATAAAGGATATATGAACTTATTCTACATGGAATGCACATAAAAACATCAGACATGAAATAGGAAAGGCATGGTACAGAATAATATAATAATAATAATAATAATAATAATAATAATAATAATAATAATGATAATGTGGATAATATGGAATTTTTCTATCATATCCCCCCCTTGATGCTTAATAAAGAATCATGATTAAAAGAAAAATAATCAAAGTGGTAGTAAAATAAAGCAAATGAAATAATATAAAGATATACAGTATGTGTAAGAATTTGCATGTTGTTATGTGTCTTTGCAGACTAGCAGCAATCTTATGAGGTGGTGTAAAACGTGTGTAGAATATGTCATTAAAAGTGAATATGTGTAATATAATCAAAATTAATCTTAGACTGTGTCAAATAAGAACGTGGAAAATGATATGGAGATACTCAAAATAGACTTAGATTATATTGCGACCTTCATACTCCTTAAGCTAGTATCGCCCCTTTCACCATCCTCATCATCTGCAGCAGCTGTATGAAGACATATCACTAAGTTTACAATAACCAGCTTCATCATCATACTAAGGATTCGCACAGGAAAAGTCCGAAGTTATCTCTATAAAAATCATTACCAAGTTCATGATGAGACTTTCCCATGAAGAGAATCACTAACTTAATCAGTTTTGTTATCAATGCCTGCAAAGCAATGAGGCTGTGTGTATCCAAAGTATTAATATGACCATTTGCATTATTTTCATTGATAGAAGTACAACAATAACCTCCTATAACAGGGCACACACCCCTACAGGTGGCAATTAGTTGACCAAGAACCATTCTATTCTATGTTATAATTTTACCAATAATTGTAGCCTATAATTAAGTGTTTTAATCCTAAGGTGTTCTTACTCACTCTCACTCAAGGAAACAGTGAACGAAAGACCTTCACTCCTGTGCTTTCCATCTGAAATCGCATTCATGCCCCAAAATGGCACCATGTGGTAGAAAAGCATTTCTCTTCACCCTTCTCACCTGCCCTGCTGACATGATGAGGGTACGGTCAGTTGCCAAAAGGGAGTACACAACCCTGCCCAGTTTCCTGGCCAGGTGTGGGTACGTCCAATGACCTAATGACCACCCCTTTTGACAATGTAGATCCTTAATATAACACTTGCTCGCTTTGTTGATCAAGCAGGGTAGCAGTACAGGGGAGACACACACTGTAAGCCGTTGCACACTTAGAGAGTGTTAAGCTGCTAAAAGGGACATCACCGCTTCAGAAAAGAGGAGTTCCCTGATGAAATTTACCTTGCCTTCGCAGAGTAAGGAGTGTCATCATGTTTCCGATCAGTGGAGTGATAAGTGTTGTGACAGGTGTGATTCAAAGTGATATTTGCTATGTTATTTCTGTATATGGCCTCTCTTATGAAACCAAACAGCCTGTATTAGCTGCATTATTTTAGCAGTAGCAGATGATTTGTCCAGCTGTTAGTGGCATTAAGGAACAAACAGAACAATTCTCTACAGTGTATAGGCAGTGGAACAACTTAATAACAACCAACACTACGTGTTACTACGAGGATGATGAGGATGATAAGGCAACAACACTAACAGCCTGCTTCTCTATTGCAAAAGCCATTGCTGGATGCCAGGGAGTGCCATCAGCTGACACTTGCATAGAAAAACAGTTAAACAGTCACTTGTTGTTGTTTTTTTTAATGAGTATGCAATGTGTATTAAACAGTCTCTTGCTGAGGGTTTCAAGTGCGGTAAAACATTAGATGCACCCAAGTGCCACATCCTTCGTTTTTCACGGCTGTTGGCATCACCAGGATAACCTTTGTGCTGTCCTTGCCAGGGAATTTTGGTCCAGTTTCCTTTGATGACCAGATCCCCTGGTTTGGCCAAAAGATGGGTGCACCTCCCACGGTTCCTTCGTCACATGGTCCCTCCTGGGAAGGGCAGTATGGATAACATCACTGTCAGTTATCATTCTTTGCATGTAATCAACCAGAAACCCTTCCTCATCACCTAAGTTAATTGGTTAATTAAAAAAACCTAAGTTAAAATTAACCTAAGTTAAAATTAAGTTAAAATTAAGTTAAAATTAAAACCTAAGTTAATTGCCATTCACAATTTCCCTATTTTTCTTATTTTCTTAATCCATCTTTCATAATTCTGTTTGTGCATTATGCTGATCCTGTAGACTGTTGATGGTAAGCTAAATGGTTTCCTAGGTAAATGTTTGGTACTAATAATTTGGGTACTGTACCTAAATGTGATATAATTTGATTTACAGTGTATTCAACTAAATATATTCCATTATCTAAGTGAATCATTTCAGCTATTTTAAACCTTGATATTGTTTTGATTAAGGGTTTCAGTGTTGCCATAGCAGTATTTAGATCATTGCAATCCATAGCAGTATTTGGATCAGTGCAGGGGAAAGCCTTTGTCTATTTGGTATGTATGTCAATAATTTCTAAACAACATTTTTACCTCCACTCTTATTTAGCTCAATGAGATCCATGCAAAGGTTTTGAAAAGACTAAGTTTATGCAGGGAAGGTCAAATTATTTTGCTTTGAGCTCCCTAAAGCATTGTTCTGTTCTTACATAATTGAGTAAGAATCTGTATTGTCTTTGTAGTAGATTCTAAATTGAGTCCCACAGTAAGCATAAGTTCAGCATAAATTGGACCTTCCTTAGACATTTGGAACTTTTCTTATAAATTTGCATGGTTTTCTGCTTCCTTATCAGTTTATCTTGTTTCTTATAAAGATGATGTTTCTTTTTACAATAATCTGCAAATATTTTTCAGCACATAATTTTCTTAAATACCTGCAAATCTATTGATGTAAATTTAACTTCTCCTATTGAATGTTGTGATTTCATTACCAAGCAGTTTCACCTATATTTTTCTCTACATTATTGATCATTTATTGATAATTTTTATGTATTATCTATTTCTCTGAGGATTTTTGCTAATTATTTTTTGCTAATTAATTGTTGTGGTACCCCCCGATGCATGGAGACGCACATGTATCAAAGTTACAGTGTACTTGCGTGATGGATAGTGTCCTTTTTACTAGAAGAAGGAAATGTTTTGTGCTATTTATATGTGTTACACATGGTTAATTTAGATGAAAGTTTGTGAGTAATCTGACACCCCCAAAATAAGGTTTTCAGTACTCATGGCTTCTGTTGTGAGTGTCCTCCCTTGACCTAGTTTACAAATTTCAGTTAGGACAAGTAATACAGCTGTCTGTGTAGATTTAATGCGATTTAGCACTTACTGTAACCATTCTGAGTTAGTCATTAAGGCCGCATCTGTCTGCCCTGTTGAACGCGGACAGTTTGAATTTGTGTAAGTGCATCTATGTGAAAGGGTAATGTCCCACTCCTTCTTTTAATGGAATGATGGGTGTATTGCTTAACCAGAATATGGCTTCATTGTACACAAGGAATGCCTTATTTTATATATTCCTTCCTAAATTATGGTGTGGTCTGTAGTTCCGAGGCCCAGCTTGGCCAAGGCCAAGCACTGGGAGCACAGCCCAGTTCTTTAGCACGTCATTGTCATACAACACAATTATTCCTTATTACTGTCACATTTCTGAAATGTGATACTGTCATACCATTATCTGGTGAGATGCAGCATTGCAGTGTGTCAGATTGCAATGTATTAGATGTGTCCTGCAATGTCAAGTCATGTAAACACCACATTTCCAAAGTCAAAGTCAGTTAAATTGATATGCGTTATGTAATTGTCAATGTCATTTGTTCTACTTGGCTCCGGCAATGCTTGTCCTCTGTGAGGTCCCCTTCCCCCCACTCTGTGCCCCCAGCCAATGATCCTGATGACCAGGTTGATGACGGACATGTTGTTCCCCTCTCCACAGCCAGCCTGCACCACACAGACCTCCGTCCTTCTGTCTCCCACAAAGGTCCAATCACGGGGCTATCCTGTAAAAAGAAATTGGGGGAAGCCCAAGGCTACCCCCGTCCGTGCGTCAGAATTCAAAACAACAGGAGTGCAAATTTTGTCTCCCTATAAATTGTTCTTGCAAGTGTTACCATTATAATCATTCAAGTTTTGTCCTTTATAGTTTTTACAGTGGTTATTCCACTGTTTATTTTAATGTTTAATGCTAAGAAACACAAGTGAATTATTGTTTTTATTATTTAATTTCATATTGTATTTGGTCACCAAGGATTTGTTAGAATTAAAGCTAATGGTGATCTTTGATTCCTGTTTTTCACCTTTTTGATTTTGCAATTCTAAATCCTGGTGAAAGATAAAGATTTTGTGAATGTTTTCCTTTTCCTGTTGAAAAACGAAAACATGGACAGGAACGGAGAATAACACAATGAGTTTAAATTACACCTAAAGCTTTCATTATTTGAATAATGTGATTTTCTAATGGCAATAACAACTTTTTGCTAAATATTCAGTGAATCACTAAATGTTTTACCAATTTGTGCGGATCAGCATTACTTTAAGATCACTGTTTATTAAAACAGTGTCATATATTAGAAGCCTTAAGTCAATGCAGCATTTAAAAGAAATAAAAGACACACATATCACTTCAAAAGTTAGCAATTGTTGCTTGTAACTTAAAAGATTAAAATGTGTGGTTACATACGTGATTAACTGCAAAGTGTATGTCATGTTCACTGCGCAAATGGTGCAGCGAACATATAAAATAGCAACAAGTCCAAAACGCAGAGTAAGTAACGTGTTTATTTACAATGGATGAATGGGTTGAATGTCCAAAAACAGTCACAACGGAAGGGAAGACACCCGGCTACAAGCTCGGTTAGTTCACAGGATGCCTAACGTGCTCCAAACAGGCAGAAGTGGAGGAAAAGGCGCAAGGACTTACTATGGCGTTGGAGTGGAAAGGCTCTGAGGGGACAACATGATTCAGTCCGAGGGGGAACCAACATAAGCGAGTCTGGATGTCCAAGGTTGACATAGCTAAGTTGACACAACAGGTGGTCACATTCTACCCTATAAATACACATATCCAGAATGAGGGCAAATGGACACAGCTGTGTGGCCACACGGTGCGGGACTGGTTGAACAAGTGTGTGTGCGCATGCGTGAGTGTGAATGTGAGTGTGTGTGTATGTGTGTGTGCATGCACGAGTGTGTGTGTGCATGAGTGTGTGAGGGTGTATGTGGTGAACCATACTGCTGGTGGATGCCTTGTGAGGAGGAGGCATGGCTGTGGGGCAGGTGGAGAGCAAAGCTCAATCCATCAGCTGGAATTAATAATCAATAATTAAACCCAACAGCCACAAGTCATGCTCGGGGTGACGACCCCGAATATGACAGTGTAGGCCTAATGTTTTTGCTGGAGTGGGAGAGATCTGTTCTGTCCTTATGGCAAAGCTTGTGAACTGTTTGTAGTTATCTGTGAAAGAGGTCATAGTGATAAGTCAGCCAGGCAGCAGTATGTGTTCAGGATTTTATCACACAAGAAAAAAAATTTACAGCCTGAGCCCAAACATGCAGCTGTTTGAACACGCTGTCACCCAGAACTTCTGAGACCCAAGGCCAAAATGATAGATGCTCTAATCATTGTCCCACACCCCCATACATCCTGTAATCCTTCAGAGCTTTTGCCTTCTTTGTTTTTCATGAACAGTAAAAGGATTAAAACTTTAATTAGCACATAGTCATTCATTAAAAGTGACTTTAGCTGATCATGCCCCTCTTGTACTTAAAATGATCCTCCATGGATGTGACTCCATGAGAAAGCATTGGAGATTGGATCCATTATTACTTACAGAAGAAAAATTGGTTGCGAATATTTCTTCTAAAATTAATTTTTTTTTGAAAGAAAATAAAACTCCTGGTATGCCAAATAAAACGATATGGGAGGCCATGAAGGCATTTCTTAGGGGGGAATTTATTTCATTGGTAGCACTTAAAAGACGATCCTTAATACAGGAACAGAAGGCTATTTTAGATCAAATCCTGGACATTGACAGACAATATGCTCAATCTCCATCACCCGCTCTGTACAAGGAACGTATGACATTACAAACTAAACTTAATTTACTTTCTACTCGACAAATTGAAGGTTGTTTAATAAGGAACAAGAGTGAATTTTATGAACATGGCGAAAAAACCAGTAAACTTCTAGCTAATCAACTACGTGGTATTAGAGCTAAGCAAATTATTACTGGAGTTAAGACAGATAAAGGAGAGGTGACATCTGACCAACAAGTGATTAATGATATTTTCAGGTCATTTTATTCCAAATTATATACCTCAGAATATACAACAAACTTAAAGGATTTGGAAATTTTTTTTGATTCTATTGATATTCCTTCGATTTCTTCAGAATCTCAGCAAATTTTAGAAGCTCCCATCACAAAAGAAGAAATTCAGCTGGCAATATCATCCATGCAATCAGGAAAATCTCCAGGACCTGATGGGTTTTCCGCTGATTTTTTCAAAAAATTCTCTGACGACCTCGCCCCTTTCCTTTGTCAAGTTTTTACAGAGTCGCTTGACTCTGGTACACTTCCTCCTTCATGCTATCAGGCCTGTATCACTGTGTTGCTTAAAAAGGATAAGGATCCTGTTGATTGTGCTTCTTACAGGCCTATTTCCTTGTTAAATACCGATGTTAAAATTTTGTCAAAGTTGTTAGCTTCAAGGTTGGAAAAGATTCTTCCTTTTATAATTTCACAGGACCAAACCGGTTTCATTAAAAATCGCCATTCTTTTTTTAACTTGCGGCGGTTGTTTAATATTATTTATACTCCTCACCACAACATACCTGAATGTCTTATTAGTTTGGACACTGAAAAGGCATTCGATAGGGTTGAGTGGGAGTATTTGTTTTTTACTTTGGAGAGGTTCGGTTTTGGTCCTTCCTTCTGTTCCTGGATTAAACTTCTCTATGCTAGTCCTTTAGCTTCAGTGTTAACTAATTGTCGCTATTCTGACTATTTTAGACTTTACCGCGGTACGAGGCAAGGTTGTCCTTTGAGCCCGTTGCTCTTTGCCTTGGCAGTTGAGCCGTTAGCTATTGCAATCCGTGGGAGCCGGGACTTTCTAGGCATTCGTAGGGGTGGCATTGAGCATAGGGTTTCACTCTATGCTGACGATCTTTTATTATTTCTCTCCAACCCACTTACTTCATTACCCGCTATACTCAACATTTTGGATAGTTTTAGTAGGTTTTCTGGTTATAAAATTAATCTTAATAAGAGTGAACTGTTTCTGATTAATGAAAAGATTCAAGTTCAGGATTTTGAAAATTTTCCTTTCAAGGTTGTTATTGATCATTTTAATTATCTTGGGATATGTGTCACTAAACAATTTAAATATTTGTTTAAAAATAATTTTCTCCCCTTACTTGACCAGTGCAAGCTAATACTTTCCAAATGGTCCCCATTATCCTTGTCTTTAATTGGCAGAATCAATTCTGTAAAAATGATGTTACTTCCAAAGTTTTTATATTTGTTTCAATGTCTCCCCATTTTTATTCCTAAATCCTTTTTTAAGTCTTTGGACTCTCTGATTACCTCATTTATTTGGAATGGTAAACATCCGAGATTGAGGAAAGTTTTTCTTCAAAGACCCAAATCAGTAGGTGGCATGGCTCTGCCTAACTTTCAATATTACTACTGGGCAGCAAATATCAGGTGCATGTTATATTGGAAACATTTTTATCTGGAACCCAAATCACCTATTTGGATCCTTATGGAGTCACATGTGGACAATCAAACCTCCCTACCGGCAATTTTAGGTTCACCACTTCCCCTTGCTTTGTCTACACTGGGTAATAATAAAGTAGTTCGTCAGTCTCTTAGAATTTGGTCTCAATTCAGGAAAAATTTCGGTCTTCAGTTTTTTTCCATTAGAAGTCCAATTGCCGCAAATCATTTATTTACCCCATCAACTATTGATAGTGCATTTCATATATGGCATAGAAAAGGTTTAAAGTCTTTTGCGGATTTATATTTTGATGGTCAATTTGCAAGTTTTTCTCAACTTTCTACCAAATTCGACATCACTTCTACACATTTTTTCCGCTTCCTCCAGGTCAGACATTATGTGCAAACCATGACAAAACAATTCCCTCAAAAACCTTCTGATAATCCTCTAGATGATTTTTTATTAGTTAAACCAACTTCTAAGGGGGTAATGTCAGTTTTATATAATTTAATTTCAAATTTACAATCTTCTTCTCTGGCCGCTATCAAATTGAACTGGGAACAAGATCTTAATTTTACTTTTACTGATGAACTGTGGGACTCTATTCTTGGCCAGGTTCACACTGTATCAATGTGTGCTCGTCACGCTCTTATTCAATTTAAGATTGTACACTGGATGCACCTGTCCAAGGTTAAGTTAGCACGTATTTACTCGGATATAGACCCAACTTGTGAAAAGTGTGGTAGCGCTCCTGGCACTTTGCTTCACATGTATTGGTCCTGCCCTGCATTGATGAATTTTTGGCATTCTGTTTTTATCACTATGTCTGAAGTCCTGCAATATCAAATTAAACCTGATCCATTATGCGCCATTTTTGGTGTGGCTCCAGAACTTGTCTTGCCAAGTTCCAAATTAAAAGTATTCAAATTTTCATTATTATTGGCCAGACGTGCTGTATTACTGAAGTGGAAAGACTCTTCGCCCCCTTCACATTTACAGTGGATAAAAGATATAATGTCCTGTTTGGATTTAGAAAAAATCAGATATACAGTCTGTGGCTCTGAAAACAAATTCTATAAATTATGGCGCCCGTTTCTTGATTTCTTTGAAAGACCCACGATTATAGTTTCTGAGTAGCTCATATCCCCTTTACCCCACCCCCACTTCACACACACAATTTTTCTTTGTATTTTTTTTTTTAATTATTGTTTATTTAAAGGTTTTTGTGCTTTGAAGCATTTACATTTGTTGGCTTTAAGTTCTAGTTTTTCACTGTTTGGTTGATACAAAAATGAAAATTTCTAATACTTTGTATTGTATTGACACTTCAATTAATAATAATAAAAAGACCTTTGAAAGAAAAAAAACATTTGTTTTGCCAGGAAATTTTTACTTGTTTCAAGCAATTGATAAGTAAAATTTTGTTGCTCCATTAGCAGATTTTTTTTTATTTAAAGCCATATTAAATTGCTTAAAACAAGTAAAAATATCTTAGAACAAGTAAAGCTTTCTCACAGAAAACTGCACATAATAATAAATATTTTGTCAGACAAAGAACAAGAATTATATCTTCTTCGATTTAAGATTTTTTCTAAGTTTCATTTTTTGTGGCGCATGAACGTTCATCACATAGGAGATACTGTAAATATCAGTCACTGTTTCACCAATATGTTGCTACTGCTCAGCAGGGAACACTGTTTTTCTGACAATATAGCAGTAAAAATCAGGGCTGTGTCCTTCTAAACCTGATCTAAAGCTGGGAACATTACAGTCACCCTCCCCCAGCATAAAAAAAAAAAAAAAAAGTGACTTTAGTATTTGGGGAAAAAAATAATAATAGAAGCAACAAAACCTCTGTTTGATATTCAGCAGCCTCAGGTAAATCATATGCACAAACATAGTTATTATCACCTTGTTCTGTGCTTTGAATCATGTAATATAAGCTGTATTTAAAGCCTTCAGTGATTGGGCATTATTAATTGACAGCATTATTTCATAATCTTCAGTTTAATCTGTCATTGTCATGCTGATAGCAGTGATTAACATGCATGCAATTGTACTTAACTTATTGGCTTATCCGTCATGGCTTTGTTGTCGACGGGAGGAGTGCGGTGGGCAGGGGTGAGGCGACGTTTTGCAGGGCTCCAGAGGCAGGGTTCTGGCTGAGTGCGGGGAGCAGGGAGAAGGAGGAACCCTGGTGTTGTCATGTCAGACCCTTAGTCTGTCGTCCTTTTTCCCTGCAAAGTACACTGTTATCCCTCAGTCAGAGAGACAACGCAACTGATTTAATAAAAATCAAACTGATACGTCAAAAAATTGAGTAAAAATCGCCCAATGTTGTTCATCTGCCAAGGAAAAAATCTATTAAATGAAAATGCTGGCTTTAAAAATTTGTGAATATTTACCAGTTATGCATCGTTAGATTCAAAACACACAAAATTAGATTGAAAAACCCACAAAAAGAAACTATAAAACTCCTAAGCTTTGCAAAAATACCCATATATAGATTTTTTTTTCTCCTTTTCCCCTTCTTCTCACGCACTCACTGTCAGACACAAGGGCCCACACATACACACATGCAGCGCAGTCCTGTTATCTCTCCAAGGTTACTTTTGGGCAGCTGCTCACACAGAGAAAAAGGAAGATAGCCTTAAAACAAGCTTGAAATGGCAACCCAAAGTACTTGTAAAAACAAATCTGGCAACCCAACGTTCTCATGTCAACTTTTTGTCTACCGCTATGAGAACACAACTGAATTTCTTACCCAAAAGTATTATTTGCAAGCTCCCACAAATAAAAGTGTTAGTCCATGAGCCAATAATCACATAACCGTCCCTTTACACTCCACAAGAACCAGAAAAACAAAGGACAAACACGGCTTCAACCGTCGCGGCACATGTACTTCTGCCTCTGTGGTCTCACCAGGACAAACAGTATAACACAAAACAACCAGACAGCCAAACAAAACTGCAGCTATTTTTAAACCAGCGCTGTTACAGAAATTAAAAATTACCGGTACACCCAAGTCAGCAATTCCCCACAGAATCTTGCATTGATTTTTTCTTTTCTTTTTTTTTTTTCACTGCAATATTGCCGGACAGAATCTTACCCCTTAGGGCTCACTGCACAGTATTAACCAGTCTCTTGCTTCAAATCCAATGCTCACTATAGTGGAACAGCAGAATCTTCCCTGACTTAATTAACGCTCACTGCAATATTGCCAGACAGAATCTTACCCTTATTAATATCTAAGAGTTCACTGCACAATATTAAACAGTATCTTGCATTAATTCCTGAGCGCAACACATCTAAGCATCCACCTCGCTGATACGAAATTTCCCCAAACCAAAAAATCCTGGGTCAAACCAGAGATTTAGTGCAAGCAGAAATTTACTCAGGCTTTCCGGTGTCAGTCGCTTAGAAATACCACAACATAAGTGTATTTAATTCACTGGGATAAGCTCCAGCCCCCCGCGACCCGAAAAGGATTAAGCGGAAGAAGATGGATGGATGGATGGATGGGACTCAAACTCAATGTCCATAAGCTTGACAACACATAAATGTACTTACATCCAAGCCGCCTTTTTTAGGATTCTTAGATCTGTCACCCAGTCAGTTCCAGCGCCCCGGTTCGAAATGCCTTCACTACAGTAACACTGAGTCTTGTACCCAGCCTGGGAAGGTCTTTCGTCAGCTGTGTACTCCCTGAAATCGGGCAGAGGTGCCGGAAAGAGGGAGATATGTGGAACCGCTGTTCGATGCGCCAAATAATTTTGAGCATAATTATTCTAAGTCAAAGATCAGGCGGGATATTGGATTTAAGTATATTTATTATAACAAATAAAGAAGTCACCCCATGGCCATTTGGGGGAGAGATTACAGAGCGTGGCCTTCAGCACACCCACACAAATCTCTGAACATACATTTTCTAAGCCTGGTATTTATAGCGGCTCTTTAGGATAGATAAACAGAGGGGGAGATGCCAGAGACATCTCGGAGACAGACCGAGTGTCTCTGATCTATACAAACTAAAAGTTTTGCACATTCCTCGGACACAGAAACTTAGCAGGGCATATCAAAGAGATTATCAATGCAGCTTAGGTAATCTTTTACATTTGTACTGACCTACAGCCTCAGCACTCGCACGCACATCCCCTGAAGGCCACAGTTAGACAATAATTGCTCACAGACATGAAAGAATAATGTAAAGGAATATATGAACTTATTCTACATGGAATGCACATATAAACATCAGACATGAAATAGGAAAGGCATGGTACAAAATAAGTATAATAATAATAATAATAATAATAATAATAATAATAATGTGGATAATATGGAATTTTTCTATCATGAACTTAATGTAAGACCGAGGACACAGTCCAAGGATGGATAATTTTTTCACACATAGGGAGTTGTTCAGAGCTCCTTGTAAGAACTTCTTATACAAAGATACAGTATATAGAGTGATGATATAGAGTGAAGTAAGATAAGATAAGATAAGATAAGCCTTTATTAGTCCCACAACGGGGAAATTCCAGGATTGCAACAGCACAGGGATAGCAACACTCAGAACAACAATCAGAAGGCAAGAAAAAAAAAAAAACAAGCAAGCAAGAGCAGCTAATAAACATATGTACGTATTACTATAAAATATATATATATACACACACACACAGACACACAGTGCAGAGCATTGTAGTACATGGTGGTAATGCACCTGTACCTGGTTGCCAACCGCCAATCACATCTAAAAGAAGAAGAAGAAGAAGACAGCTGGGACTAATCATCAGGGGCAGCAGGTGAAGAAAACAGGATGGGCAGGGCTGCGCGCACACACACTCACAGATGTGGAATGCACAGGAGACAAGACAGAGCACAATAATACTAAACACTGTTTTAGTAAACAGTACAAATAAACAGGGATGACAAAATATAATCAAATACAAAAAGACAACCATAAGAAACAGACAACAGGGGAAGACAGAAGACATAGGATGGCGGCGCACATGGACGCTGCGGCCCCTCTAGGCGTCAGTGAGTGTGAGAGTTTTGAGTGTTTTAATCATCCCAGATGTACAACTTACAACCGAGAGACCTTGTTAAGCATCAAGGTAATGTATGCTGCAAGAATTGTGGCGTTCGGGTGTGATTTGGACATTCTATGCCAGCGTGGAATACTATCGGGGGTTAGGCTGGCAGCTACCCAGGAGAGGAGGAAGCGTAAGCGGCGCGAACGTAAACAAAGGAGAGGAAAGAGGGCCGGAATTCATGCTAGGCTAAAGGCTAACCCCTCCAGACCAGCAGTACCGTCGCTCCTTCTTTCCAATGTCCGCTCCCTTGACAACAAGCTGGACGAGCTGCGGCTGCTGAGAGAAACCCGCAGAGAGTGGAGGGACTGTTGTGTGTTTGCGTTCATGGAGACATGGCTCCACGACAACATCCCTGATGCGGCCATTCAGCTAGAAGGGATGACATCGTTCCGGGCGGACAGGGAGGCCGCTAGCTCCTATAAGAGCCGAGGGGGGGAGGGGGGCTATGTATCTATATTAACAAGAACTGGTGTGTTAATGCCACGTTAGCAACTAAACACTGCTCTCTGTTGGCGGAGTTCTTATTGTAAACTGCCGGCCATTCTATCTGCCGAGGGAATTCACCAGCGTGTTTGTAGCTGTTGTTTACATAGCTCCTAGCGCTAATGCTAAAGCTAATGCTAACGAGGCACTCGGAGAGCTGCATGATGCTATCAGTGAATTTCAAACTTCACACCCGGACAGTTTTGTGGTGGTTGCAGGGGATTTTAATCACACCAGTCTAAAGACTGTGCTCCCCAAGTTCAAACAATGTGTGGACTTTAAGACCAGAGGAGAGAATATGTTGGACTTGGTGTACACAAATTTCCCAAATGCATACAAGGCAACACCTCGCCCCCACCTCGGCCATTCTGACCACCTATCCGTGATGCTGGTGCCCGCCTACAAACCCTTACTGAAGCGCAGCAGGCCAGTAGAGAAACAATTCAGGACTTGGCCAGAGGGTGCAGCCTCGGCACTTCAGGACTGTTTTCTGCATACAGACTGGGAGGTTTTCAAAATAGCAGCCTCTCAGGGAGACAGGATTGATGTGGAGGAGTATGCTGAAACGGTCACCAGCTACATCGCGAAGTGCACAGAGGATGTCACTATATTGAAGACTTTCACTGCACGGGGCAACTATAAACCCTGGATGACTGCAGAGGTGCGCTCGCTGCTCACAGCCAGAGATGCAGCCTTCAGAGAGAAGAACAGGATTGCCCTCCGCTCAGCCAGGTCTGCGCTCGCAAAGGGAATTAAGACGGCGAAATGCGCCTATGCGGAGAAAATCCAGGGACATTTCTGTGACGCAGGGAACACCAAACGGATGTGGCAGAGAGTACGGGTGTTGACGGATTATAAGTCTAGGCAGGGGGTCGATGATGATGATGCTTTGCTTCCAGACAGGCTCAATAACTTCTCTGCACGTTTTGAAGCGTCAAACCCGACAATCAGAGGGAGGGCTGGCCCATCTTCACCATCCGTGGGGCCAGCTATCACCATCAATGCAGCAGACACACGGAGGACCCTAATCAGGGTTAACCCACGTAAATCTGCAGGTCCGGACAACATCCCGGGACGTGTGCTCCAAGTCTGCGCGAGTGAGTTGGCGGATGTCCTGACTGACATATATAACATTTCCCTGAGTTAGGCCATCGTCCCTAGATGCTTTAAGACCTCTATCATAGTACCGGTGGCAAAGAAAGCGGTTGTGTCCTGTCTGAATGACTATCGTCCTGTTGCACTGACACCAATTGTGATGAAGTGTTTTGAACAGCTTGTTAAACCACACATCACAGCCTGCCTCCCTGCATCACATGACCCGCTCTAGTTCGCGTATCGTTCAAATCGCTCCACAGAGGACGCTATAGTCACCACCCTGCACTCTGTCATTACCCACCTGGATCAGAAAGACACCTATGCCAGACTCCTGTACATTGATTTCAGTTCAGCATTTAACACCATTATTCCTCAGAGACTGATGGAGAAATTACTCCTTCTCGGTCTGAACACTGCCACATGTCTCTGGATCCTGGATTTCCTGACCGAGAGACCTCAGTCTGTCCAGGTTGGAAACAACGTCTCCAACTCCATCACGCTGAGCACTGGATCCCCTCAAGGCTGTGTACTCAGTCCACTGTTGTTTACACTTTTAACACATGACTGTGTGTCCAGACACGAGGGGAACCAGATTATTAAGTTTGCGGATGACACCACAGTGGTGGGACTTATTCAGAGGGATGAGGAATCAATGTACGGGGAAGAAGTTAGAGACCTGGAGGGCTGGTGCAGGGAGAACAATCTGGTGCTCAACGTGGACAAAATGAAGGAGATGATTATCGACTTCTGGCGGTCACGGCCTGAACACGTCCCTCTCTGCATCAGCGGCCGTTCGGTGGAGAGAGTGGAGAACATCAAGTTCCTCGGAGTGCAGATCTCGCAGGACCTGACCTGGAGCAAGAATTCCTTGGGGATCAGGAAGCGGGCCCAGCAGAGACTGCACTTCTTGAGGAAACTCAAACAGGCCTCTCTCCCCATCTGCATCCTCAGGACCTTCTACAGAGGTGTGGTGGAGAGTGTTCTGACCTACTGCATTGCAACATGGTACTCCAGTTGCAGTATGTCAGACAAAAAAGCTCTGCAGAGGATAATTAAGGGAGCTGAGAAGGTAATTGGAGTTTCCCTCCCCTCTGTTCAAGAACTTTTTCAGAGCCGTTGTAGGAGCAGGGCACTGAACATTGTTAAGGACCACTCTCACCCTCTGCACAAACACTGAACTGCTGCCATCTGGCAAACGATTCCGGACCATCAGAGGCAGAACCACCAGATTGATCAACAGCTTCCTTCCACAAGCTGTTAGGATGCTGAACAGTTGATCCGGAATCCTTTACACATATTACTGCACTTTATGGACATTATGTATATTATACAGTATGTATATTATAGTTTTAGTCAGTTTTAAGTATTTATTTCTCTTAGCTACTTAGATTCACTTAGCCATTTTAATTGTTTTATATAGTATACATAGGCAGTTATTATCATTTCAACTGCAACTGTAATAAGTTAACATTACTGTAATATCCAAATGTGTCTCAGGGATGTGTGAATGGCTGTCTGGGTGGGGGGTGTGAGTGTGTTTTTAAATTATGTTCTTTTTACAATACGGATGCCTAGAGAAACACAATTTCATCTTGCTTGCACTACAGTTGTATGCATAGCATCATGACAATAAAGGTTGATTGATTGATTGACATGACATGACAGCCAAGGATCAGGGAACACGGGGGCACTTAATAATAATAATCATAGTAATAATAATAATAATAGTACTGTGAAAAAGCAAGACTAAAATTAACATAAAGGGATTGTGACACTTCAGCAGTGCCGCAAGCTGATCGCTGTCCATACTCCACTGCACTGATGATTCATGCAAAAGGAGTGTGTACATGGGCATACTTTTCAGTCAGCCTACATTTCTAGTAAAAATCATTTTTTAAAATTAATTTTAAGTAATATTCTAATTTTTTTAGAAATTGAATTTGGGGTTTTCATGAGCTGTAAGCCATAACCATCGAAATTAAAATAAATAAACACTTGAAATATATCACTCTGTGTGTAATGAATCTACATATATATATATATGAGTTTCATTTTTTGAACTGAATTACTGAAATAAATCAACTTTTTGATGTCATCCTAATTTATTGAGATGCACCTGTATGTATGGATTCCCTCTTGAACAGTGCAGACTAATTTAAAGGGAGGCTGTGGTATAACAATCATATGTTCTCCGTTAGGGGGCGCCCTTTTCTCTAGTTGCAATCCAGTGTTCTGATGTGAACGTAAACCTGGTTTCATATTTAACATGAGTCTGCAGCGGCAGCAGCAGCGGCAGTGTAGCGGAGAGTCCGAACAGGACAGCCGGGATCAGATGATGGAGGGGCGGCTCTGACTGGCGGACACACACCGGGGAACAGGTGTATGTGAGAGAGTGTGTAGACATGTGAGGCTGAAGACTGTCCAAACGCCACCATGAGGTTGTCATGCAGGCTGGGATCTTGTGCACGCTGAAAACACACGTTAACTCCAGGCTCATATGAGATCTGCTGATAACTTGCTGGTGAGCACTCATGATGATGATGATGATGATGATGTGTGTGTTGTTCACGTTGATTACGCAGTCACCTCTAATTAACGCGCCTATCTCTCTTTAATTACACTAATTGACTCGGGGTTTAATTAATTTCTGGTTGTTTGTGTCAGTGCGGGATGGGCCTGCGGTGGTCTTATTTGTTTATAATTGTGTCTGTGGCCTTAACAACGTGCAGATGAGCAGTTACAAACGGGATGTAATAGGAGTTTGCAACCTGCGGCTCCGGGGCCACGTGCGGCTCATTTGCCCACAACTGGATGCACCAGGTGGTTTTAATAAAATCTGAAAAAACAGAAGAATAACGTCACAAAAAAGCAAATTTGCAAAATCTGTCCAGGGTGTACCCTGCCTCTCGCCCAAAGATGCTGGGATAGGCTCCATCCCCCCCGCGACCCGAAAAGGATTAAGCGGAAGAAGATTGATGGATAGGGAAAAAACAAATTTACAAGCTTAAAGGTATACTGTATATTTAGAATGAAAAGAACTCAAATGTGCACAAAACATGCACATTTATAATGAAGAAATCAGATTAATAAGAGGAGTTGCAAATTCATAATAAAAAGTTGCAAAATTTTACTTTTAAAGGTGTACTAGATAATATTTTCATGAAAAGAAATATTTAAAAAATAATACACATACAAAGTGTTTAGAAGGGTGCAGAATTAAAACCTTTATATTATTAAAAAAAATGCTTGAAAATATTAGGAATGGCCTGCCCGATCTGAATCCGAGTGGTGTTCAGTTATTGGACTTCTGTGCTAACCACAGTTTGTCCATAATGAACACCATGTTCAAGCACAAGGGTGTCCATATGTACACCTGGCACCAGGACACCCTAGGTTGCAGGTCAATGATCGATTTTGTTATCGTGTCATCAGACCTGTGACCGTATGTCTTGGACACTCGGGTAAAGAGAGGTGCAGAGCTGTCAACTGATCACCACCTGGTGGTGAGTTGGATCCGATGCCATGCAGACCTGGTAGACCCAAACGTATAGTGAGGGTGTGCTGGGAACGTCTGGCTGAGGCCCCTGTCCAGGAGGTCTTCAACTCCCACCTCCGGAAGAACTTCAACCACATTCTGAGGGAGTCTGGAGACATGGAGTCTGAATGGGCCATGTTCTCCACCTCTATTGTTGAAGCAGTGGCCCAGAGCTGTGGCCGCAAGGTTGTCGGGGCATCTTGTGGTGGCAACCCCCGAACCAAGTGGTGGACACCAGTGGTGAGGGGGGCCATCAAGCTGAAGAAGGAGTCCTATCAGTCTTGGTTGGCTTGTGGGACTCTCGAAGCAGCTGAGGTGGACCGGCAGGCCAAGCGGAGTGCAGCTCGGGTCGTTGCGCAACCACTCAAGATTGAGGATCTCCTCAATCTTGTGTCGGGCTGCACGGTGGCACAGTGGTTTAGCACTGTGGCAGCACAGTTTTACCCTCGGCCGGGGGATCGTGGGTTCGATTCCAGCCCCCGACCAACAGTGAGCTGTGTGGAGTTTGCATGTTCTCCCCGTGTTGCGCGGGTTTACTCCGGGATTTCTCCGGTTTCCTCCCGCATACCAAAAACATGTAGGTTTAGGGCGCTCGCGCACGCAGCGACCAGCAGCCGGTGGCTTGTCACCAGACTGCAAACCGAATCTACCTACGGGTACAAATAAGTAACAAAAAAAAAAAAAATCTCACTGACACACCTTCCACTGAGGAAGCAGGGCTTGTGGACGAGGGGGATGACTTGCCTATCACAGGGACTGAGGTTGCCAAGGTGGTTAAAAATCTTGTTGGTGGCCGGGCCCCGGGGGTAGATGAGATTCGCCCCGAGTACCTCAAGGCCCTGGATGTTGTAGGGCTGTCATGGTTGACACCCCTCTGCAACATTGCGTGGAGGTTGGGGGCAGTGCCTTTGGCATGGCAAATCGGGGTGGTGGTTCCTCTCTTCAAAAAAGGGGACCGGAGAGTATGTTCCAACTTTAGAGGGATCACACTCCTCAGCCTCCCTGGGAAGGTCTATGCCATGGTACCGGAGAGTCCGGCCATTGGTCGAACCTCAGATTCAGGAGGAGCAATGTGGTTTTCATCCTGGCCGTGGCACATCGGACTAGCTCTTTACCCTCTTGAGAATTCTCGAGGGTTCATGGGAGTTTGCCCAACCAAACCATTACATGTGTTTTGTGGACTTGGAGAAAGCATTCGACTGTGTCCCTTGTGGTTTTTTGTGGGGGGTGCGTCGGGAGTATGGGGTATTGGGCTTGTTGTTATGAGCTATTCGGTCTCATTACGACCGTTGTGACAGTTTGGTTCGTATTGCCAACACTCGATCGGACTCATTCCCAGTGAGAATTGGACTCCCCCAGGGCTGCCCTTTGTCACTGATCCTGTTCATAATTTTTATGGATAGGATTTCTAGGCGCAGCCAGGGAATGGAGGGTGTCATACTTGGTGACCACAGGATTTCATCTCTGTTGTTTGCAGATGATGTTGTCCTGTTGGCTTCATCCAGCAATGACCTACAGTTCTTGCTGGGATGGTTTGCTGCTGAGTGTAAAGCTGCTGGGATGAGAATCAGTACCTCCAAGTCCGAGTCCATGGTCCTCAGCCGGAAAAAAGGCGGATTGTCCTCTCCGGGTTGGAGGCAGGCTCCTGCCCCAAGTGGAGGAGTTTAAGTATCTTGGGGTCTTATTCACGAGTGAGGGGAGAATGGAGTGAGAGATTGACAGACGGATCAAAGCAGCATCTGCAGTGATGCGGACGTTGTACCGGTCTGTTGTGGTGAAGAGGGAGCTGAGTTCTAAGGCAAAGCTGTCGATTTACCAGTCAATCTATTGTATGTTCCTACTCTCACCTATGGTCATGAGCTTTGGGTAATGACCAAAAGAACGAGATCACGGATATAAGCGGCTGAAATGAGCTTTCTCCATAGGACTGCTGGACTCACCCTCAGAGATAGGGTGAGGAGCTCAGTCATCCGGGAGAGGCTCAGAGTAGAACCGCTGCTCCTCCACATTGAAAGGAGCCAGCTGAGGTGGTATGGGCATCTGATCAGGATGCCTCCTGGACGCCTCCCACTTGAGGTGTTTCGGGCACGTCCCACTGGGAGGAGACCCCGGGGCAGACCCAGGACTCAGTGGAGAGACTATGTCTCCCAGCTGGTCTGGGAACGCCTTGGTATCCTCTCTGAAGAGCTGGAACAGGTGTCTGGGGAGAGGGAAGTCTGGGCTTCTCTGCTTGAACTGCTGCCTCTGCGACCCGGACCTCCAGAAAAGCGGTAGAAGATGGATGGATGGATGCTTGAAAATTTTCTTACAGGTCCCAAAAATCATAATATTTACATCTGAGCAGGTGGATGATGAGCCTACGGTGACCGTTAAGGATGTCACAGCCAACTAGGTTGATGTCACGTTTCATCGCCTTACATTAAATTCAGACCACAAGAGTCCTCGCTTGACCTGCTGTATCTGGCTTGTAACCACCAAAGAAATGAAATTGTAGAACAGTCTGCGCTGCATGTTGATGTTTGTCTCTGCCAACCAGTAGAGTGTTATAGTAGGGCAAGAGTAAGTTTGACATATACTGGCCAGAAGGTCACAATGTAGTCTCTATCACCTTTAAAGATTTATTATCCACAATTAAAAGAAATATATACAGTATATAATAGTTAATTTAAAAAGTTTTAAATATACTTACAATGATGCATGTTGACAAGAGGAAAATGACACAATCAAGAAAAAAAAAAGTTTTTGAGACAAGTTGCATATTTATGTGAAACAGTTGCAAAAATTTTATATTTGAAAAGTTCTCAAATTGCCAATGCCCTAGGAAATAAGTTACAAATTTATAAGGAAAAAAGGCAAATTGATGAAAAAGTTTTTCTTCACTTTAAGAGTCAAATATGTTTTGTGGCTCCAGATAGAGTTTTTGGGCTAAGAAATTGCTCAAATTTTCTGTTAGTAAGATTGCATGGGTTATAAATGTGAATAACCCTCATTCTTTCTATACAAGATGGCCTGTGCATTCAGATATTCAAACTTAAGTTAATGCATTAAAAATGGACACTTTCAGGTTTCTCCCTGAGGTGGTGTTGGCACAGGTGACTTGTTTGTCTCAGCAGTTGGCTCAGCTTTAAAACAAGAGTAGGCCTTTTTAAAGCATTTAAATTTACACCACACTAAACTGATTCTCCGGTACTGAGGGCAATTAATTAAGAATTGCTCCATGTGTTTGTTCTTTTAAAGTGACACTCCAACAAAAATCAAGGTTTTTTTTTTTTTGTTAGCACGTCTGTATTGTGTTTTACAACTTACAAGACATATCAAGAGTGAAATCACTCAGATGTGTCATGCCTCTGTTTCTTTGCTGTGAAGCTGTTAAGCCCCGCCCCCTGAAAAAAGGCGAGTTTAGACGGAGCATTTTTGGTGATGTAACTATAGCAGGTCCATAGTGTTGAGACAGTCAGGACTCTCTGGCCTAACTGAAGTTAGCCTCCAGGGCCAATTAGCATTTTTAGACAGCTGCTTTGAAAACTTGACGCAAATTAAGATGGATTTTACCATTAAACTGCTTTTAAGGACCAGTGCAGTTTCAGTCATTATCCTGGGCCACCGTGCATACATCTGGGCATGTCCTTCGATCGGTAAGTCTTTTATCACACAATAAATTCTGTTTAATGTAGCACTAGCTACTATTAGCCTAGTGGGATGTGGGTGGGAATAGTCACAGAACCTGGCATTTGAAGGAGGAGGAAAGGTGAAAAGATTTTGACATGAAACTGTAAAACAATGAAAGGTTTTTTGTAGAAAAAAAGGGCATAAGGTACCATTTTAGACAATGTAGATTTATTTTTTTAATAGTGGACTTATATCCATCCACCTGAGTGTATCTTTAAGGATTGAAATAATTAGGAAAGTTACCTTAAGTAGAAGCTCTGACTACGTCTTTGACCATTTCAAAATAAGAAAATGAAGGAAGGAAATGTGACAACAATAATATAAATGGTAGTTTTGCACATACAGTGGTGTGAAAAAGTGTTTGCCCCCTTCCTGATTTCTCATTTTTTTTGTGTGTTTGTCACACTTAAATGTTTCAGATCATCAAACAGATTTAAATATGAGACAAAGATAACGCAAGTAAACACAAAATGCAGTTTTTAAATGAAGGTGTTTATTATTAAAGGTAAAAAATCCAAACCTACATGGCCCTGTGTGAAAAAGTGATTGCTCCCTGTTAAAACATAAATTAACTGTGATTTATCACATCGTTGGAAAGCTGAGTTCAATTTCTCTAGCCACACCCAGGTCTGATTACTGCCACACCTGTTCTCAATCAAGAAATCACTTAAATAGGACCTGCCTGACAAAGTGAAGTAGATCAAAAGATCCTCAAAAGCTAGACATCATGCTGCGATCCAAAGAAATTCAGGAACAAATGAGAAACAAAGTAATTGAGATCTGTCAGTCTGGAAAAGGTTATAAAGCCATTTCGAAAGCTTTGGGACTCCAGCAAACCACAGTGAGAGCCATTATCCACAAAAGGGGAAATATGGAACAGTGGTGAACCTTCGCAGGAGTGGCTGGCCGACCAAAATTACCCCAAGAGCGCAGTGACGACTCATCCAAGAGGTCACAAAAGACCCCACAACAACATCCAAAGAACAGCAGGCCTCACTTGCCTCAGTTAAGGTCAGTGTTCATGACTCCACCAGAAGAAAGAGACTGGGCAAAAATGACCCGTATGGCAGAGTTCCAAGACGAAAACCACTGCTGAGCAAAAAGAACATAAAGGCTCATCTCAGTTTGCCAGAAAACATTTTGATGATTCCCAAAACTTTTGGGAAAATACTCTGTGAACTGACGAGACAAAGTTGAACTTTTTGGAAGGTGTGTGTCCCATTACATTTGGTGTAAAAGTAACACACCATTTCAGAAAAGGAACATCATACCATCAGTAAATTATGGTGGTGGTAGTGTGATGGTCTGGGGCTGTTTTACTGCTTCAGGACCTGGAAGACTTGCTGTGGTAAATGGAACCATGAATTCTGCTGTCTACCAAAAAATCCTGAAGGAGAATGTCCGGCCATTTGTTTGTGACCTCAAGCTGAATCGCGCTTGGGTTCTGCAGCAGGACAATGATCCAAAACACACCAGCAAGTCCACCTCTGAATGGCTTAAGAAAAACAAATTGAAGACTTTGGAGGGGCCTAGTCAAAGTCCTGACCTGGATCCGATTGAGATGTTGTGGCATGACCTTAAGAAGGCGGTTCATGCTTGAAAATCCTCCAATGTGGCTGAATTACAACAATTCTGCAAAGATGAGTAGGCCAAAATTCCTCTACAGCACTGTAAAGACTCACTGCCAATTATTGCAAACGCTGGATTGCAGTTGTTGCTGCTCAGGGTGGCCCAACCAGTTATTAGATTTAGGGGGCAATCACTTTTTCAAACAGGACCATGTAGGTTTGAATTTTTTTCTCAATAATAATCACACCTTCATTTAAAAACTGCATTTGTGTTTGCTTGTATCTTTGTCTAATAATTAAATTTGTTTTTATGATCTGAAACAAAGTGTGACAAACATACAAAAAATGAGAAATCAGGAAGGGGCAAACACCTTTTCACACCACTGTACATCCCTCTTTATAATGAGCTGAAAAAATATAAATTGCTATCAAATTTTTTTTACTGAATATATATTCATGATTTTTTTTAAACCTGAACTCTGGGAAAGTGTATATATACGTACATGATGACATGTGGACAATTGCAAATTCCATTGAACATATGTGTAAAATGACTATATACTGTTGCTATTTTATATTATACTGATTGTGTTAGCAACATCCAAGAGTAGCATTTAGGATCTACTTGTTTTTATGTAGCTGTACTAGTCTTACTGGAAGAATCTAACATTAATTAAACAAACAGTATAATTTGTTTTCAATAAGTACTGTTAACAGTTTGTGTTTGTGGAACTGTTGTGTAAAAACAATACTACACTCAAAGTCATGCAGTATCATGAATATAGCACTGTTGTAATGTCTTTGTTGCTCGACATGTGGTCTCATGATATATTCAGGATAGTGATGTATTCTTTGATACCACACTCCCTCTTATGTGATATTGCTTTTATGAAATACAGTAAAAATGATCAGGACACCCAGGCACATTTTGTAACACTTGATGCTTTATGCTATGAAATCCAAAAGGTTTTCAAGCTCGATACCAAAATCTGTTGGTTATCTCTCTGAATTTTCATTTGATCTCAGCTTCGCTATCAGCATGCCCATCTGATCAGTTGTTTAATGAACTGGTCCCATTTCCTCCAATTCCAGGGTCATTGTGCATGATTTTAGCGTGTGTGTGGTGGGGAGTGGGAGAAGATGAAGCCTCGCAGGATCTGATTATGGAGCCAAAATGATTAGGTTTGCTTTAATGAATGCTGTTAGGAAGCAGCCACCGCAGAAAGAATGAGTCATATTATTGATCGCCGCCTCCTCCTTCGCTGCCTTCTCTCTCTCCCCTTGTCTGGCAATCCATTCATCCTCTCTTCCTTTGCCTCTCCTTGAATTGTATGGGGGGGGGGTGGTTGGGTTACATGGAAAATTTCTCTTCCACTCCTCTTGAGGAGAGGTGTCATGCAGCAGCTGCGAGTGTAGCATTGCATACTAATCAGGAAGAGGGGAGGATGTAGGGGGGTGACTTGTCACAAGATTCCGCGTCATCTCGGTGTGTGAAATCTATTTTTAGCAGCATAAACAGAGGGATTCCAGCCCACTGATCATGTCTTCACCGTGGGAGGCTGCCGGAGTGAGTGATGCTGGATGTGAATGAACGATGTTCGTCTCAAACTCCATCCGTCTGTCTTTCTGTCTGCCCCCTCCATCACTCCCCTCCCGCAGTGTCAGCCTGTCAGGGAGAGGTGATGCAAATAGACCCATGAGTGAGTCTGCCACTTTCTCCTTCTCCTAGTCTTATTCATGCTGCATTTCCCCTCTAGTCCACTTTGGTCCGCATGTGCTTTGGACGAGCCTGGCACACACGCGGCGCTGTTCATGCTCACTTTTTTCATCTACCCAGGCCAAGTGGTTGACGCATGCGCACAACCATCATTTGTAGTTTCACTCCCGCCCGATAGGTAGCGCCAATGAGCTGACGCGCCAGGATTTTCACCAACGAAGAAACGCTGCTTGCTTTCTGCTGCTTAACTTCCCGGTTTTCACTCCTTTTCTATGAAGATGGTGCTGCTGCTGAAGTATGTACACTACCGTTCAAAAGTTTGGGGTCACCCAGACAATTATTTTGTGTTTTCCATGAAAAGTCACACTTATTTACCACCATAAGTTGTAAAATGAATAGAAAATATAGTCAAGACATTGACAAGGTTAGAAATAATGATTTGTATTTGAAATAATAATTTTTTCCAGATACTCAACCTGCTCAAAGGAAGGTCAGTTTTATAGCTTCTCTAACCAGCTAAACTGTTTTCAGCTGTGCTAACATGATTGCACAAGGGTTTTCTAATCATACATTAGCCTTCTGACACAATGAGCAAACACATTGTACCATGAGAACACTGGAGTGATAGTTGCTGGAAATGGGCCTCTATACACCTATGTAGATATTGCACCAAAAACCAGACATTTGCAGCTAGAATAGTCATTTACCACATTCGCAATGTATATTAGATATTAGAGTGTATTTCTGATTAGTTTAAAGTTATCTTCATTGAAAAAAACAGTGCTTTTCTTTCAAAAATATGGAAATTTCTAAGTGACCCCAAACTTTTGAACGGTAGTGTATGTATGATTTATGTATGTTTATTCTCATCTTCTGCTTCCTCGTTGTCTTCTTCGTCTACTTTTTTTGGTATTGTAGCGAACTCAATATGAGCACCCTACTTGGCTTGCCAAGTGGGTTGACCCTATTGGCGACACAGGTAGAGTGCGGGACTCCGGAGCGGGAGGCGTGAGTTCGAATCTCCCGGTGGGACGTCGCCATGTCGAGCAGCACGTTACATTGGTGTCAGAAGTGGGATTTACTGGTTCCCAAGCTGTGGTGCGGCGCTGACATCGGGACGATGTCGAGAACCAGAGGGGAGTAGTGTAGCGAACTCAATATGAGCACCCTACTTGGCTTGCCTAGTGGGTTGACCCTATTGGCGACACAGGTAGAGTGCGGGACTCCGGAGCGGGAGGCGTGAGTTCGAATCTCCCGGTGGGACGTCGCCATGTCGAGCAGCACGTTACATTGGTGTCAGAAGTGGGATTCGAACCCACGCCTCCACGGGAGCGACGGCCTGGTCGAACGATTCAACCGGACCCTCACCACCCAGCTCGCTATCCTAGTGGACCAGCGACAGCGAGACTGGGACCTGCACCTGCCTTTTGTTTTGTGGGCGTACCGGACGGCAGCTCAGGAATCTACCCGGTGCACCCCTGCGGCGCTCATGTTTGGACGCGAGCTGCGCACACCGGTGGATTTGGTATTCGGTTGCCCCCCTGAGCCGGAGGTGGAGGGAAGACCCGGATTGGATTATTTTTTTTGTTTGAAAGAACGTCTCCACACGGTGCACGAGCTGGCTCGAGAGGCCCTGGCAGCGGCAGGGGGTCGGCAGAAGCGAGCGTACGACTCCCGCTGTCAGGGGAGGGACTTTGCACCGGGAGATCGAGTCTGGATTTTCTGCCCTGAGAGGAAGAGAGGACGATCACCAAAGCTGGCGAGCCAGTGGTCGGGGCCATGCGTGGTCCTGGAGAGACTGTCAGATGTGGTGTACAGGGTGAGGCTTAGAAAAAGGGACCGGGTTGTGGTCCTTCATCGTGACCGTCTCGCCCCGTATCGGCCATCTGCACCGCTGGTGGACGAACCAGAGCTTCCATCCCGGCCCGATACCCCGACCGAGACCCAGATGGACACTAGGGGGCCTGTACGTGTTGGCCGCCGGCGCCGAAGACCGCCCCGACATTTGGATGAGTTTGTATTGGACTTTTAAATTGGACTTTAATTTTTCTGGGGACAGAAACCAGTCCGGGGGGGGGGGGGCAGTGTAACGTTGGGGCCATGTTAAGTGAATTTCCCAGCATGCTTTGCCAGATGAAAACGTTATGTGTGTGTTAAATGTGTTATTTCTGAGTTATACTGCTGTGTCATTATAACTGCATTATGATGACCCAGCAGTGTTTAGCAGGATTAGGGCAAGATGTATCTGTGTGTGTAACCATGATTGAAACAGGGGTCTGGGAGAATGACCTCCCCTCCACTCTGTAGCACAGAGGAGGTTGGGGGTCGGGGTGTGTGAAAATAAATCTGGTTGATCACAGCCATCTGCTCCATTGTCTTTTTGTGTGAACCCCTGCAAACGTCACACTGGTGTCAGAAGTGGGATTTACTGGTTCCCAAGCTGTGGTGCGGCGCTGACATCGGGACGATGTCGAGAACCAGAGGGGAGTAGTGTAGCGAACTCAATATGAGCACCCTACTTGGCTTGCCAAGTGGGTTGACCCTATTGGCGACACAGGTAGAGTGCGGGACTCCGGAGCGGGAGGCATGAGTTCAAACCTCCCGGTGGGATGTTGTCAGTTGGCGCGCACGTTACAGTATGCTGTGCCGATATCGCCACCTCATGAATGGGATGTTCAGTCTTGCGCATGCGCTTTTCAACACGTTCAGGTCGTGGGCAGGTGGCACGGTCACAAAATTTGGCTGCACGTGGTCGTCCGCAGTCAAGCACTGTGGACACTAGTGGAGTGGAGACAATGATGTAAATTTCGTCACATTAGGTTTCCGGTTACATGTACACGGACAGCAGAGGTGCAGCATGAATCCAGCTACTCTAACATGGAATAGGAAAACACTAGTGTGACCTCACAGATAAACACAGATTAAGTGCTAGCGCAGTTATCACTCACAAGAATGCAACACAACAACCACAAATTATGCAAATGAATTTTAGAGAGCCTGTTGAGGGTCCAGGACAGGGGTCGACAATTGAGAAAGAAATGCAAAAATGCAGGAGATTTAAGTCATAAAACAATCACAGACACACAATCAAAATAAGTGGATGCAAAATGATCAGTGGAAAATAGAAAAGTTTTGCACAGAGCAGAAAAAAACAGCAGCCAAGACAAAACAAGTACAAAAAAGAGGAAAACTTAAAATATTAGAAATTGATCTTGCATGGATAGGATGAGGGATATTTACATTTTTCTTGACCCACACTTTGTTGAACTCTTATGTTTTGCTGTTGGTTGTTTGTTTAAAGCTGGTGAAGGCAGAAATAAATACCTAGGACACAGATGGATAGTTCAAGAAGAGCTCCTGATGATGGAGTGATGACCTGAAGAATATAGAGTGGGACCAGATAGTGTTATAGACATCATGTAGACATGGAAATCTCACTGTTTGAAGAAGAAGATTGTTCAGAACTCCTTCCTAGAGTGAAGAAGACGAAGAAGAGGTTGCCAACCAAGAAGAATCCTGACTGACCTTTGATACATAAAGTGATGTTTACTGAGTGAAGTATGTGGCGGTAAGGACTACAGCTCCTGACCAGTTCATCGGTCTCCGTCGGTCTATGATGACCATGGAAGAGAATCCTAAACGTCTACTCCGCTGGAACAGCACCGCCTGTGGTTGAACAGGCCGATGCGCGAATGGCAGACCCTGTCACACAGGTTGCAGTTGTGGGTGGTCTCCGTGTTGCTGGGTCTGTGGCGGTTCTTCCTGCGGGTCCTTTTTTCATCTGCTGCAGCAGTCAGTCTCTCTTCACCCGCCTTGAGCTGTCTGGTCAGGGTGCCTTTCCATTTGGAGCGGTCCGTTGCAAGGTCCTCCCAGCGCTCTGTGTTGATCTCCAGGGCTTTCATGTCTCTCTTGCAGACGTCTCTAAAGCGCAGCTGTGGGCGGCCAACGTCTCTCCTGCCAGTCGCCAGTTCTCCGTAGAGGATGTCTTTGGGGATTCTGCCATCCTCCATACGGTGAACGTGGCCTAGCCAGCGGAGCCTGCGCTGCCTGAGTAGAGGGAACATGGAGGGAAGGCCGGCGTGGGACAGAACTTCTGTGTTGGGCACTTTGTCCCACCAGGATATGTCCAGGATGTGGCGAATGCAGCGCAAGTGGAAGGAGTTCAGTCTCTTTTCCTGCCGGGCGTATGTTGCCCATGTCTCACTCCCATAGAGCAGTGTGCTGATGACGCAGGTGTTGTACACTGCCATCTTCATCTTGACAGAGAGTTTGGGATTCTCCCACACTCGTGTGGTGAGGCGAGCGAGTGTGAAGGCTGATTTTCCAATCCTCTTGTCGATCTCTGTATCAAGGGAGAGGTTGTTGCTGATCGTGGACCTCAGGTACGTGAACTGATTCACGACCTCCAGCTCGTAGTCATCGATGGTGATGGTTGGTGGTGCTTCCGTGCCTTGCGCCAAGACGTTAGTCTTCTTCAGGCTGATGGTAAGCCCGAAGTCCTTGCATGCCTGGGAGAAGCGGTCCATCAGGGTCTGAAGCTCCTGCTGTGTGTGGGTTGCGACTGCAGCGTCGTCTGCGAACAGCATGTCTGTGATTAGAGCCTCGCGTGCTTTGGTTCTGGCTTTCAGGCGGGTGAGGTTGAAAAGCCTGCCGTCAGATCTTATGTGCCGGTAGATTCCCTCTGTTGCTGTGCTGAAGGCATGCCTTAGGAGCATAGCAAAGAAAATCCCAAAGAGGGTTGGTGCAAGTACACAGCCCTGTTTCACTCCGCTGCGTATGTTGAATGGCTCTGAGACGTTGCCGTCGTGCTGTACTATCCCCTGCATGTTGGTGTGAAACGATTCGATGAGGCTTTGCAACTTTGGTGGGCATCCTATCTTTGGCAGGATCTTGAAAAGGCCCTCTCTGCTGACCAGATCGAACGCTTTGGTGAGGTCGATGAAGGCGACGTACAGGGGCATGTTCTGTTCTCTGCATTTCTCCTGGAGTTGGCGGATGGAGAATATCATGTCTACCGTTGATCGCTCAGCGGGGAAGCCACACTGAGACTCGGGGTAGACACGTTCGGCAAGCTTCTGTAGACGAACGAGAACAACTAGTGCGTAGACTTTGCCAACAACGCTGAGGAGGGAGATGCCCCTGTAGTTGTTGCAGTCGCTTCTCTCCCCTTTGTTTTTGTAGAGGGTGATGATCTTGGCGTCCCTCATGTCCTGTGGTACGGCACCTTCCTTCCAGCACTGGCAGAGGACGTCATGCAATGGCAGCAGTAGGGCGGTCTTGCAGTGCTTGATCAGGTCGGGGGGTATGCCGTCGTTGCCGGGTGCCTTGCCAGCGGCCAAGCTATCAATGGCCTTGCTGAGTTCATCGATGGTTGGCTCGGCGTCAAGTTCGTCCATGGATGGCAGGCAGTCGATGGCATCAAGGGCTGACGGTGTCACGGTGTTCTGTCTGGAGTAGAGGTCGGAGTAGTGTTCCACCCATCTCTCCATCTGCTTGTTCTTTTCTGTGATCATCTCCCCAGTGGAGGATTTGAGGGGGGCCGTCTTGCTCTGAGCCGGACCAAGTGCTTTCTTGATGCCATCGTACATACCACGGATGTTCCCTGTTATGGCAGCGGTTTGAATGTCTTGGCTGAGCTGAGTCCAGTACTCGTTGGCACAGCGCCGAGCAGTCTGCTGAACTTTGCTTCTCGCAGCCCTGAGAATCTGGAGAGTCTTCTTGTTTGGGTACCTCTTATACTCAGCAAGTGCTGAGCGCTTGGCTTCAATGACGGGGGTCATCTCGGTCAACTTGGCATCAAACCAGTCCTGTGACTTCGAGGTCTTCCTCCCAAAGGTAGCCAAGGCTGTGCGGTGGATGGTGTTTCGCAGCTCTTCCCACTTCTGCTTTGCAGATTCTCCTTCTTGTGGTACACCAAGTTCCTTCTCAAAGGTGGAGGCAAACTGCTCAACAAGTTCTGGTTGGGCCATCTTGCTGGTGTCAATCCGTGCCTTTCCAGGCTGTCTAGCACGGTGGAATTTCTTCAGCTGCAGCTTGACCTTGCAACACACCAGTGAATGGTCTGTGTCACAATCTGCACTCTGGAACGAACGGGTGATTAGCACGTTCTTCAGTGAGGTGCGCCTGGTCAGGATCAAGTCCAGCTGGTGCCAGTGCTTTGAGCGCTGATGTCGCCAGGAAACCTTGTGTTGGGACTTGATCTTGAAGAACGAGTTTGTGATGCACAGATCGTGATATGTGCAGAACTCGAGCAGCCGCTGTCCGTTGTCGTTCATTCTGCCCACGTCAAATGGATCAAGACAGGAGGGCCAGGAGTCGTGGTCAGCACCCACTCTGGCATTGAAGTCTCCAAGGAGAATGAGTTGTTCAGAGTTGGGGATGATCCTGACAGTTGTTGCGAGATTCTCGTAGAACTTGTCTTTTGCCTCTGGTGTGGCTGTCAGTGTTGGGGCATACACACTGATGAGGGTGACTGGGCCTTGAGTGGTGTTGAGGTGGAGGGTGAGGAGTCGTGCAGAGCCATTGCTGCCCGGTTCCACCATCTTCAGCAAGGTGTTCTTCACTGCGAAGCCCACTCCGTGTTCCCTGTGTTCGTCACTGCCCTTTCCCTGCCAGTAGAACGTGTAGTCCTTCTCTCTCAGTGTGCCTGCGTCAGCCAACTGTGTTTCCTGGAGAGTGGCGATATCCACTCCCAGTCTCTTCAGCTCATTATTGATGATGGCAGTCTTCCTGGTGTCGTTGACGTCCTTGAGGTTAGCAGCGAGTCCTGTCATCATAGTGCGGATTTTGTCTTGCCTGGTGCGAAGGTTCTCAGCCTGCTGTTCAGACTTCTCCTCAACACCATGCACCCAATGAGGAAAGCAAGCTGTGGCGGGACAACACCTTATTGGCTTGGGGCTGCCCAGCTTGAGGCGGGCGGTAGCTGTCCATTGAGATCCGATGATCCCTCCCACCGTCGGGAACAACCCCTGGCGCCGCGCTCTACGCCAATTGAACGGTGGCTTATAACCGGTAACTGTCATTCCCCGTGTTTTGTCTACGCCAAAGGCGAAGCTGGAGTGTCCTCTCCAGTGATCCGGTGTTCTACCTTCCAGTGTTGGGCGTTGGTAGGATTCAAGCCTGGGCTGGAAGATATGGAGGACAAGATGTTGCCCATGCAGCATGTCCCCCCTTTCCACGTCACTGATGAATCCAAAGGAACAGCAAGGCTGCTACAGTTTGGCACCAGCGCCGTCGCAGGAGCTGCCAGAACGATGTTGAGCACAACAGAGAACTGCCTTAGGGGCTCCGACTCCGGATTTTTCCTCAGGGTTGACTCCCGAAGCCTTTCCCGTGACCGGGTGTGCCGCAAGGCAGCGGAGGTTTGAAATCAGGGTTTACCTTCCCCTAGATGGGCTACCTTCCCAGGTTGACGAGCCACCATCTACCTGAAGCATCTGGTTTTAAGGCGCCAGAGATCCGCCCTCGCCCCTTCTCCTATTAGTAAAAGCAGTTCCGCCGGGCTTAGAGACTAAACCACACGGGCAGGCTAGGAGTTGGACTTAGTTGTCAGAGGCTTTTCGAGATGCACGCCGTAAGGAGCATTTTATGAGCACTGGGAGCTTAACCCCAGTGCTGCTCCTGGCTATGACAACCTTGGAACCAACCTGACCAGTTAGAGTGATGATATAGAGTGAAGTACGTGGCGGTAATGCACCTGTAAGCTGGTTGCCAACCGCCAATCAAATCTAAAAGAAGAAAATAAATCAGTTATCTGTCAAGGTGAGGTGAACGGGACTAAGGTGCAGGCAGGAATATGGTGCCAAGATGGTAATTACTTAACAAAACTTAACAGCACAAACAAATGACAGCACATGGGCTGCAAACTAAACACCGATGGGCGCACACAGAATTGAACCAACAGAAACACTAATGATCCCACACCTGACACAGACTGGCAGAGACAAATATAGACAGGGGAGTAATCAAGACAACGCACAACAGGTGGGAATCAATCAAGGACAACAGAGAAGCACAGGACGAGTGGGGCTGAGCAGACAGAGCACACATAGACCAAAAACACAAATGATAATCACAGCACAGAAAACATAATAAGAAAGGGTGAGGACATGGCTGAACTCGTGTCCTGAAGATAACAGAAAAACAAATTTCACTCTATACTGTATATAATTCAAGAAATCTGTGTGTGTGTGTGTCGGTCTGTGTGTCACGACCATAGGACTCGCTAAAAGATCATAGGATCACCTGTGATGTTCCTATGATCTCTACATGATGTCCTATGATGTTCCTATAGGACTTGCTAAAAGATCATGTGTCTGTCTGTCACAACCGTAGGACTCACTAAAAGATCATAGGATCGCCTATTATGTGCCTATGATCTCTACACGATGTCTATATGATGTCATAGACACCATAGTATAGAGTGATTCAAGAAAATCTGTGTGTGTGTCTGTGTGTGATCAAAGGCAGGCATCACTCGCGATCATAGGACATCAAAGATCAAAGGCAGGCATCAGTTATGATCATCGGACTCGCTATGATAAGATAAGATAAGATAAGCCTTTATTAGTCCCACAATGGGGAAATTCCAGGATTGCAACAGCACAGGGATAGCAACACTCAGAGCAATAATTAGGAAGATACGGCAGATATAAATAAGAGCAGTGGATATACATACATACCCATAAATAAATATACAAAGTGTGGAGCATTGTAGCAAGATGGAATAAACAGCATAACCGTCTACTTAGTTATCCTACATAGTATGAATATGTACCCATACATATTGTCACCCTCCGTAGCGACCGATACTGCCCTAGTTGTATATACTGGAGGGGACCATTGTGTAAGTCTATTGCGCCTTTTGCATTCAATACTATTAGGTCGTCACATTTTTTTGCTATCTCTGCGAGCAGCCCTGCTTAGGTTATACAGTCTGACAGCTGTAGGTAGGAAGGACCTGCGAAACCTCTCGGTTGCGCACCTAGGATGATGTAGTCTGCTGCTAAATGAGCTCCTCAGTGCGTTCAGTATGTCCTGCATAGGGTGGGACTCGGACTCCAGCAGAGATGACAGTTTAGCCACCATCCTTCTCTCTCCTATCTCCTCCACTGGGTCAGGGCACTGCCCCAGGACAGAGCTAGCTTTCTTGATCAGTTTGTTCAGTCTCTTCCTATTGGCTGCTGTAATGCCACTGCCCCAGCAGACCACTCCAAAAGTGATGGCTGATGCCACTACCGTGTCATAGAATGTCTTCAGCAGCGCCCCTTGTACACCAAAAGACCTGAGTCTCCTCAGTAGGAACAGCCTGTGCTGTCCCTTCTTGTAGAGTGCATCGGTATTGTGTGACCAGTCTAGTTTATTGTTTAGATGAACACCCAGGTACTTGTAGGATGTCACCATCTCGATGTCTGTTCCCTGTATGTTTACTGGTGCTGTGAGGGGTTGTCCTTGCCTGCGGCAGTCCACCATCAGCTCCTTAGTTTTCCTCGCGTTGATCTGGAGGCAGTTCCTATGGCACCAGTCCACGAAGTCCTGGATAAGTCCTCTGTACTCAGCTTCATCTCCGTTGGAGATGAGGCCGACGATCGCAGAGTCGTCAGAGAACTTCTGTAGATGGCAGTGTGTAATGTTGTGTGAGAAGTCCGCAGTATAAAGGGTGAACAGGAAGGGAGCCAAAACCGTTCCCTGGGGGGCCCCTGTGCTACTGATGATCGTGTCGGACACACAGTCCCGGGTTCTCACAAAAAACTGGCCGATTAGTGAGGTAGTCCAGGATCCATGATGACAGGTGCTGGTCCACCCCTGCGCACAGCAGCTTGTCCTTCAGGATCATCGGTTGGATGGTGTTGAAAGCACTGGAGAAGTCAAAGAACATGATCCTCACCGCATTCCCGGGCTTCTCCAGGTGGGACAGAGAACGGTGAAGGAGGAAGATCACTGCATCCTCCACCCCAATGCCATGCTGGTAGGCGAACTGGAGTGGATCCATCGCTGGTCCCACCAGGGGGCGGAGGTGAGCAAGGAGCAGTCTCTCCAGGGTCTTCATCATATGGGACGTCGGGGCCACTGGTCTGTAGCTGTTCAGGTCTTTGGGGCGGGAGGTCTTTGGTACAGGTACCACACAAGATGTTTTCCACAACTGTGGTACCCTCCCCAGCTTCAGGCTCAGGTTGAAGATGAGCTCCACAATCCCACACAGCTGATCTGCACAGGACTTGAGGAGCTTTGCGCTGATGCCGTCCGGTCCCGACGCCTTCCTCGCCTTGATCTTTCTCAGCTCCGTCCTCACCTGGGTCTTAGTGAGGGTCATGTTGGGGGGCTGTGTGTTAGGAGTGGGGGGTGTTGGTGGAGTGGGGTGTTGGCAGCAGGACTCAATGTCTTTAGAGGCAGCAGTGGTTGTTGTGCAGTTGGTGGGGGAGGGCGGTTGGTCAAACCTATTAAAAAAACAGGTTCAGATTGTTCGCCCACTCCCTGCCCCCCATGGCCTGGGAGGAGGTATTCTGGAGCCCAGAGATGGTTTTAAGGTTTCTCCAGACCCCACCGATGTCACTCTGTTACAGCTTGTCCTCCATCTTCTTCCTGAAGCTGTCCTTGCCTTCTCTGATCTTTCTCCTCAGCTCCCTCTGTACGGACTTCAGCATCTCCCTGTTCCCCGACCTGAAGATCCTTTTCTTCTCTCTCAGAAGTGTTTTTATCTCAGGGTTGATCCAGGGTTTGTTGTTCGAGCAACACTGTATGGTCTTGGTGGGTACGGTGTTGTCCACACAGAAGCTGATGTAGTCCGTGATGGTGTGAGTGAGGCCATCGATGTCCTCACCATGTGGATCGCAGAGGTGCTCCCAGGCAGTAGTTTCAAAGCAGTCCTTTAGAGCGTCCATTGCCTCCTCAGACCATAACTTCACTGTGCGCTTGACTGGAGGTTGTCTGTGCACTAGGGGTTTGTACACCGGCACAAGATGAACCAAGTTGTGATCCGATCTCCCGAGTGGGGGGAGTTGTGATGAGATGTACGCCTCCTTTTTGTTTGCGTAGAATAAGTCCAGTGTTTTATTGTCTCTAGTGTGGCATGTGACATACTGGGTGAACGTGGGTAGAGTGGGAGACAGTGAAATATGGTTGAAATCGCCTGAGATGAGGAGAAGAGCATCTGGGTGTTCTGTCTGCAGCCTGCCAGTTACTGAGTGGATGACGTCACGCGCTGCCCCAGCGTTCGCCATCGGATTTGCATAAATAACAATGCAGATCACGTGTGAGTATTCCCTCGGGAGATAGGCAGGCTGCATGCTAACAGCTAGCAACTCGATGTCTTTGCTACAGTGCTGTTCCTTAACCGTGATATGTCCTGGTCTGCACCAGTTGTTATTGACGTACATCATCACCCCACCGCCCCTTGCCTTTCCACTGTCTGGTGTTCGGTCTGCCCGTATTGCGTGGAAACCCTCCAGTTCAATGTTAGTATCTGCTGCTAGTCCTGTTAGCCACGTCTCTGAGAATAGGAACAGGCTACACTCCTGGTATATGCTATCGTAGCGGGAGATAGCCGCTAGTTCATCTGTCTTTCCGAGTATCGATCGTACATTCCCCATAATGACAGATGGGAGGGCGGGTCTGTACCTTATATTCCTTGCTCGCCGTCTTACACCAGCACGACACCCACGTCGTTTTCGTCTTAATTCTCCCGGTATGTTGATTTTTTTCGTTAGCATCATGGGCCGGTTGAGTGCTAACAGCTGGTTCCTATTATACTGCCTCCTGCCAGAAACAGTGGCTCCGTCCGCTGATTCAGGAGACATTTGACTCAGGAAACAACAAATCTACCTACGGGTACAAATAAAGTAACCTGAACCTGAATTTGGGCTCTCAGGTGACGCTGGATCATAAAGAATGGCAAGAGAGCCAGATAGTGACAGAAATAGGCAGAAATTGATCCGCTGTTGCAAAAAGCAGCCTACTCGTGTGGCGCCAGAAGTATGGCATCATCAAAGATCAAAGGCAGGTATCACTCACGCTCACTCACGATCATAGGACATCAAAGATCAAAGGCAGGCATCATTCACGATCATAGGACTTGCTATGACATCATCAAAGATCAAACGCAGGCATCACTCATGATCATAGGACTCGCTATGACATCATCAAAGATCATAGGACTCACTATGAGATCATCAAAGATCAAAGGCAGTCATCAGTCATGATCATCGGACTCACTATGACATCATCAAAGATCAAAGGCAGGCATCACTGAACGAGTGCTGACGTGCTTGCTTACACCCTTGCTTACACCTGCTTTCTACGGGCATGCAGGAATACTTGTTTATACTTGGTTTCTACGGGCATGCACAGGTATGCTCTAGTGAACATAAAGCAAGGACATGAGCACAGTCATGCCCCAAACCTTACAGTACCCCCTCTTAAGGGTCGGGGACCAGATGACCCAAAACGTAACAACAAAAATGAAATAAAGTGCAGGCATGAGAACACCCTTGACGCCTGAATTTATTTCCAATTATGAACAAAAAATTTTCACTTCTGTTTTTGCTTTCAAGTAGATGCTAAATTAAGTTGAGAAAGTTAATTTGACTATAGCATATGAAATAGATATAATTTTAGGTATGATACAAATTAGCGACAACAGGCATCTATGGTAAAAAAATGGTAAAAAAGCACCTGTTCCCATCTCAAGTATGAAGAGTCTTTTATTTATGCAACAAAGTTATTTTCAGTATTTTCAACTCTCATGACTGCCAAACTATCATAAACCACTACAATGAACTATAAAAAACACATTATAAACACAAAACACAAGCAATGAACAAGAACAAAAACCTGCTGGAAACGCCTCTTTCCTCCCACTCAGTTTGACTGTCCTTTCAATGCGAAGAGTGTGCATTGCTTCAGTTTATTTGTGGAATTCCCGAAAGCAGTTGTGGTTTTTGTTGAGGCACAGATGAATGTTGCACTTTGCACATTTGTACACAGTCTGGCCCTTGCATTGTGGAAGTTTGCAGCGTTGCCGCCCATTTTCCACCTCTGGCCAGTGTCCCACAGCATCTGTGCGGACTTCCTGTGCAGTAATGGCCTTGGCTGGACCTCGACGTTTCTTCCTCTCAAACTGCCGTTCAATGTCAGATGAAGGCCACCCCCTTTTCTTCTCCGTCAGGTCCTTCCCTTCCATGCAGAGGGCCTGTGCGATGGACGATCTGAATTCCAGCAAATCCTTCTGCTTCTTTCTGAGTACACCTAGTGACTCACAATCACGCCGATACAACAACCAGCTGTTCACTATTACCATATCCACAAAGTGAAAAAACAACCGGTGGTAGTATTTTTTGGACCTGATGTGATTGCGGTAGTAGGCGATCAGTGCATCAAGAGCATCAGCGCCACCCATGAACTTGTTATAAAGGCTGATGATGCTTGGGCATTCCACAGACACGTTCCTTTTCAGTTTTCTATCCCATAGAATGATGCTGCGTTCATTTTTAGATCTACAGATATAAAGAAAAATAATGGACAGAAATTACATTTATATCCCACCACATTATTTCTGTTATGATTATAGATAGGAGGTAGAATGGCAGTTTCTTTTTTTTTTCCCTGTCCTGTTCGGCAGTTTAGGCAGGCAGTATGAAAATCTGGATGCCTAGCACTGTTACAACAGTTTTGCTCTACAACGGGGTGATGAGGAAAAAGTTACCGCTGTGAAGTCAGCTCCTGCTCTCCTCTCTTACATCCGGCATGCTATGTTATTTATTGTTCACGTGAACTATGGTGTAGAGTTTTAGAATGGCAGTTTCTAAAGAAAATGTGTGTGAGTGTTGAACACCATCTAAATATGACACCTTATTTGCGGCCGTTGTGGCCGACGTTATCCATTGTGGCTGAATGTAGCGAATTAGCATCACACCGAAATCGTCTAATATCTTTAAAAATATTCGTCATAGGTACTCCACTCCTTCGTGGTAGTGATAAAAGTACACAATAAGCCTGTACATATTTTTATCTTAGTACAACTTACCTGAGATTGGACAATTTTTCCACGATTGTCTTCTGAAAATGCAGATGTGGCACAAGGCGAGCGTAGCAATCAGGAAATAGATGGTGCTCCATCTCTGACCGTTCCTACGAGAAACTAATGCTTGCAAAAGGTTCCTAGGTATGTGTTGGAAGTGCATCAACCGGTAGTGGAGGAATACGGACGGTATTTTGGTTGCATTTGGAGCGGAAGCAGATTGATGCGAATTCGCGACAATCGACGTCAAGGGGTTTTAAGAAACAGCCTTCAGAGCTCAGCCAACCAAATTTGGAGATTCCACAGTGAAATAAGTTGCAAATAAATACTGACATGAAAAATATTCCGTTAACATAGTGTTGTACTCGAAATTAAACGCCCCTCATTGCAAATTGCTTATTTTCAGTTGTACATTTCTTATAAATACTGAACATTTTCTTCTTTGTATAGTTGTTCATCCTTCTATTTCTTTTTTTGTCATAAATGCAGCTCTTTTCTTTTCCTCATAAATTTGTAACTTTCTTGTAAATTTGCAAATGTTTCCTTGTGGTTTTGTGACTTTTTTTTTTTACATACGTAATTTGCAACATTTCTTCCTCAGAAATTGCGACTCTTATGTAAATTTGTGAACCTTTCCCTGTAAATTTGAAACGGTTTCTTTATACATTGCATGTTTGCTACCTTTTGTTATTGGTAAATCTGCATCCTTTTTTCCTTCTTTCTTTTCTTAAGTCAGTTTGTAACTTTTCTATCATACATTTGCAGGGTTTTTCCTTCAAAATTTGTGACTCGCATAAATGTACAAGTCTTCTCTTTTCTTTTCCCCTTTTCTTCTTTCTAAATTTGCAAATGATCCCTTAAGATTTTGTGACCATTTTTCTTACACATAAATTTGCAGAAATTTCTGTCAGAAAGCTGCAGCTCCTTTCTTGTAAACTTCTCTTCCCCCCAGAAATTTGTGCCTTTTCAAATAAATTGCTACTTTTTCCATGTAAATTTGAAACATTCTTCTTGTAAATTTGAAATCTTTTTTCTTTTTCCCCCCTCATAAATTTGCGTGTTAATTTGCCTTTTTTTTTTGAGAACAATTAAAATTGTTTGGTAAATTAGCATTTTTTCTATCAGCACTTTTCCAATCATATATAGCTGAATATTGCAAAAGTTTGAAAAATAGCAGTAGAGGCCAAATAATATTGAGTAATTCAGTTTGAATGGTGCAGTGTATTAAACTTCCATCTGGTCAAAAGAGAAAAACAAACCGTCAAAATAGGTTGATGACAACAAAACAAAAGAAAAGCCCTCACCGGGTGGGTGGTGGGGTACAAGGTCAGGCGGGTCAAAACCAATTCTTTACCCCCCACAGAGTCCAAACCCCAACACACAGTCTTGTGGCCCTACCCCAAGTCCAAAGTCCCAAAACGGATCAGGTGGTCTGCCAGCATCCCCAAACCACAAAAAGGCCCAATATGGAGTGTCAGGTGGCCTGTCCATGTCCATAGGCCACCAGACGGATGGATACGGTGTATCGGGTGGCCTACCAAAGTCCAAGGGCCACCAGACGGATGGACGCAGCACCGTGGGGGCATTGACCTCAGGAGCCTAAACTCTGGGGCTGATAACATGGAACCCTTAAATTCTGGAGATGATAATATAGAAACTTTACACTCAGGAAAAGACCACCCAGAACCTCCAAATTAGGGGATGACATGGGAGCCTCTTGCTCAGAAGAAAACATAGTAAGAGCCTTTTGCTCTGGGGATAACGATATAGGAGCCCCTTTGCTCCGAAGAAAACAACATTGGGGTTCCAAATTCAGAAGACAACATTATGGTCTCTTGCTCAGTAGCTAATAACACAAGAGTTTCTAGTTCTGGAGAGAGTACCTGAGAGGCCAACAGTAGCTGAGAAGGGTCGACCCCAGGTGGCGAAGGCAGACTACTCGGACAGGCCAGGTGGAGCGGACTTCTCGGACAGCCCAGGTGGAGCGGACTGCTTGCCCTCTGGAATGATGGGGGGAGCGGACTGCTCAACCTCTGGAATGATGGGTGACCTCTGGAATGATGGCTGGAGTGGACTGCTCGACCTCTTGGATGACGGGCAGGGCAGACTGCCCGACATCTGGAATGATGGGTGGACGTCTCCTGACCTCTTGGACGATGGGTGGAGTGGTGGCATGCACCTCCATCCCACATGTAGACACCTCGGACGTGGCGGGACAAACACAGGTTGGTGCCATGTCTAAGCCAAAACATTCATCCATCCATCCATCCATCTTCTTCTGCTTTTCTGGAGGTCCAGGTCATGGAGGCAGCAGTTCAAGTAGAGAAGCCCAGATTTCCCTCTCCCCAGCCACCTGCTCCAGCTCTTCAGAGAGGATACCAAGGCATTCCCAAACCAGCTGGGAGACGTAGTCTCTCCAGCGAGTCCTGGGTCTGCCCTGGGGTCTCCTCCTGGTGGGACATGCCCGAAAAAACCTCAAGTGGGAGGCGTCCAGGAGGCATTTTGATCAGATGCCCATACCACTTCAACTGGCTCCTTTCAATATGGATGAGCAGGGTTCTACTCTGAGCCTCTCCCGGATGACTAAGCTCCTCACCCTATCTCTAAGGGTGAGTCTAGCAATCCTACGAAGAAAGCCGCTTGTATCCACGATCTCATTCTTTCAGTCATCACCCAAAGCTCATGACCATAGGTGAGGGTAGGAACGTAGATTGATCGGTAAATCAACAGCTTCGCCTTAGAACTCGGCTCCCTCTTCACCACAACAGACCGGTACAATGTCTGCGTAATTGCAGATGCTGCTCCGATCCACCTTTCAATCTCTCACTCCATTCGCTCCTCACTTGTGAATAAGACCCCGAGATACGTAAACTCCTCTACAACCCAGAGAGGACAAGCCACCTTTTTCTGGCTGAGGACCATGGACTCGGACTTGGAGGTGCTGATTCTCATCCCAACCGCTTCACACTTGGCAGCAAACCATCCCAGTAAGACCTGTAGGTCATTGCTGGATGAGGCCAACAGGACAATATCATCTGCAAACAACAGAGATGAGATCCTGTGGTCACCAAGCATGACACCCTCCATTCCCTGGCTGCGCCTAGAAATACTGTCCATAAAAATTATGAACAGGATCGGGGACAAAGGACAGCCCTGGCAGAGTCCAACTCTCACTGGGAATGAGTCCGTCTGAGTGTTGGCAATACGAACCACACTCTCACAATGGTCGTATAGAGACGAGATAGCTCGTAACAACAAGCCCAATACCCCATACTCCCGAAGCACCCTCCACAAAAAAACCACGAGGGACATGGTTGAATGCCTTCTCCAAGTCCACAAAACACATGTAAACTGGTTGGGCAAACTCCCATGAACCCTCAAGGATTCTCGAGAAGGCAAAGAGCTGGTCCGATGTGCCACGGCCAGAATGAAAACCACATTGTTCCTCCTGAATCTGAGGTTCAACCAACGGCCGGACTCTCCTCTCCAGTACCTTGGCATAGACCTTCCCAGGGAGGCTGAGGAGTGTGATTCCTCTAAAGTTGGAGCACACCCTCTGGTCCCCCTTCTTGAAGAGAGGAACCACCACCCCGGTTTGTCATGCCAAAGGCACTGTCGCCGACCTCCACGCAGTGTTGCAGAGGCGTGTCAACCATGACAGCCCAACAACATCCAGGGCCTTGAGGTACTCAGGGCGAATCTCGTCTACCCCCGGGGCCCGGCCACCAAAGAGTTTTTTAACCACTTTGGCAACCTCAGCCCCTGTGACGTGCGAGTCATCCCCCTCGTCCACAAGCCCTGCTTCCTCTGTGGAAGGCATGTCAGTGGGATTGAGGCAATCCTTGAAGTATTCCTTCCACCGCCCGACGATATTCCCAGTCAAAGTCAGCAGCACCCCATCCGCACCATTCACAGTGTGGACAGGGAACTGCTTCCCCCTCCTGAGCCATCGGACCATTTGCCAGAATCTCTTTGATGCCAACTGAAAATCTTGTTCCATGGCCTCACCGAACTCATCCCACACCAGAGTTTTTACTCCAGCAACCACATGAGCTGCACTCCGCTTGGTCTGCCAGTACACCTCAGCTGCTTTGAGAGTCTCACAAGCCAACCAAGCTTGATAGGACTCCTTCTTCAGCTTCATAGCCCCTCCTCACCACTGGTGTCCACCACTTGGTTTGGGGGTTGCCACCACGAGAAGCACCGACGACCTTGTGGCCACAGCTCTGGGCTGCTGCTTCAACAATAGAGGTGAAGAACTTGGCCCATTCAGACTCCATGTCTCCAGACTCTCTCGGAATGTGGTTGAAGTTCTTCCGGAGGTGGGAGTTGAAGACCTCCAGGACAGAGACCTCAGCCAGACGTTCCCAGCACACCCTCACTATACGTTTGGGTCTACCAGGTCTGAATGGCATCCTCCCCTGCCATTGGCTCCAACTCACCACCAGGTGGTGATCAGTTGACAGCTCTGCACCTCTCTTTACCCGAGTGTCCAAGACATATGGTTAGAGGTCTGATGACACGATAACAAACTCGATTGTCGACCTGCGACCTAGGGTGTCCTGGTGCCAGGTGCCCATATGGACAACCTTATGCTTGAACATGGTGTTTGTTATGGACAAACTGTGGTTAGCACAGAAGTCCAATAACTGAACACCACTCGGGTTCAGATTGGGCAAGCCGTTCCTCCCAATCAACCCCTCCAGGTTTCACTGTTGTTGCCCACGTGCGCATTGAAGTCCCCCAGTAGGACAATGGAGTCTCCAAGAGGAGCATTCTCCAGCACCCCAGTCAGAGACTCCAAAAAGAGTGGGTACGCTGAACCATCATTTGGTGCCTAGGCACAAATGATGATCAGGACCCGTTTCCTAGCCTGAAGGCACAGGGAAACAACCCTTTCATCCACCGGGGAAAACGCCAGTATAGAGGCAGCAAGGTGGGGGATACAAGAATACCCACCCCTGCTCGTCGCCTCTTGCCCGGAGCAACTCCAGAGTAGGCCAAGCTCCAGCCCCTCTTCAGGAGACTGGATCCAGAACCAGAGCTGTGTGTTGAGGTAAAGCAGACTATATCTAGTTAGTATCTCTCAATCTCATGTACCAGCTCAGGCTCCTTCCCCACCAGAGAGGTGACATTCCACATCCCAAAAGCCAGTTTAGAAAGCTTGGGATCAGACCGCCAAGGTCTCTGCCTTTGATCGTCACATGATCCACATAGCACCGGACCCCCATGGTCCCTCCTGCAGGTTGTGAGTCCGGTGGACCCATGTAACTGCTTTGGGCTGAGACTGGGCGGGTCTCATGGGCAGAAACCTGGCCACTAGGTGCTAACCATCGTGCCCCTCCCCCAGGCCTGGCTCCAGAGCGGGGCCCCGGTATCCCCATATTGGGCAGGGTACACTGAATCATTGTTCTGACATTCGTCATGAGAGTCTGTCGGATCGTTCTTAGTCTGGCCCTTCACCCAGGACCAGTTTATCTTGGGTCACCCTACCAGAGGCAAATTACCCCGGACAACATAGCTCCTGGGATCACTAGGGCATGCAAACTCCTCCACCACAATAAGGTGATGATCCATGAGGGGATCATCACCCGTCATGGTTCATCCACAACCAGCAGAAAAGCTTGGCAAGGAGAGCTCAGAAGCAGATGGGAGCTGTAACTGGGTTTCCCTGCCAGGAGCAAGACAAGACCTCTCCAAAACTGATGTTATAGAAATAAGGAAAAGTACTTGCCTTAACTCCTGCTCTTCTGCTGATGAGGACCCTGGTGACTCTGCTGCTGGAGAGGTGATGACAGACTTAGGAGATGCTGCAGGATCAGCTGATGAAGCAGTCTGAGGTGCAGCAATGGGCGGGGGCATCAGTGCAGCAGATGTGAGGACTGGCACTGCTGGAGTGACAACAGGTGACGCAGGTGGGGCGCGAGCAGGTATGTGTGCCGTGGGAGTAGACGGCTGGGGTGCTTTGACCTCCGCTCTGCAGCCGCTGAAGCTGCCACTATGGAAGCACTCAAGGAAGGTGGGCCCTTTGGAAAACCTCGAGTGAAAGGCCCGAATGGAGAGCAGAAAGATGCTTCCTTAATGCCCGCCTCCCTGCTGGCCCTTTTAATGGTGGCTGGTCTTCACACACTGAGAATAACACCTCTGGACTGAGTAGGGCTTGTATTCCAGCAAGATGTCAGTTTGTGCGAAGACTGCCTGCCTCCGCTCTTTCTGCTCCAACACGTCCTCTGTCATGGCTGATGGGACCGAGGTGGCAGATGGTGTAGGAGTGATGGGAAAGGCGGGAGGTGACACACTGGAGGCAGGAGTTGGAATCTGCAGCCCAGAGCCAGGTTGGGTGGAATAGCACGAATGGCCTATCTGCATAAGCTCGTCACAGGTCCATGTTAAACGGGAGCAGAATTCAGATAACCTGGGGATATGCAGCAAGACCGGGGTATCGAAGATGACCCTCACCACCATTGGATCCCCAAACTTCCCTCAGTGGTTTGAACGACCCAGAGCCTGGTTGAACAGCCAAATTGCCTGGTCGAGGTCCTTTTCCACCGGGTTCTGGTTCCGTTGCTTCCTCCTGCTGATCCTACCCGCTGAGTCCTCCTTTGGTGGCGTCATTCAGTCAAGGTGAGGTGAACGGGACTTGGATGCATGCAAAAATATGGTGCTAAGATGGTAATTTATTAACAAAACTTAACAGCACAAACAAATGACAGCACGTGGGCTGCAATCTAAACACCAACGGGAGCACAGAGAACTGAACCGACAGAAATGCTAATGACGCCACACCTGACAGACTAGCAGAGACAAATATAGACAGGGGAGTAATCAAGACAACGCACAACAGGTGGGAATCAATCAAGGACAACAGAGAAGCACAGGATGGGCGGGGCTGAGCAGACAGGTCCATAATTAAAATCAGAATATGGATGGAATAAAAAAATATTTAGGGTATCATCATGTAAATAAAATGATGGGCGATTATGACTGTTCCAACTCTCTCCATTAAAATAGAAGAAAATCCCAGCGCATGCTGTTTCCTCATGAGCTCTGGAGCTGCACGATTTCAAAACATGCCACAGAAATAGCATTAAACAATGCACTTCTGACAATGGACCTCCCTTTTCCTGATCAAAAATGCATTGTCATAACATGCACCATGATACCGGTGGGCGTGAGATTGTGCACTTCCACACCTCTTTGAAATGACTCTCCACCTCCCAGCGCAAAGTGAGCGCACTGCCTACTGGTAATTAGATAGTATGACACAAACCTTAAAAACAATGTGCTGACAGAAACAAAAACACTGGCGTATGGCCGGAAGTCTGGCATGAAAGTCCGCTGATGACTGTTAAAATAGGGCCCGTGGTGTGCTTTGGATTTGTTGTTCCAAGCTTTCTTCATACTTTTTTCTTCCCATCATTCTGGTACAAGTTGATCTTGGTTTCATCTGTCCAAAGAATGCTGTTCTAGAACATCTTTAGATGTTTTTTTTTTGGCAAAGTCTACTCTGGCCTTTCTGTTTTTGAGGCTGATTAATTGTTTGCACCTTGTGGTGAACTGTCTGTGTTTACTCTTGTGAATTTTTCACTTTATGGTAGGCTTAGATACTGATACACCTACTTCCTGGAGTGTTCTTCACTTGGGTGGATGTTGTTAAGGGGCTTTTCTTCACCATGCAAAGGATCCTGTGCTCATCCTTCCATGGATGTCCAGGCACTTTTTCTCAGAATGTACCAAACTGTTGACTTGGCAGCTCCTAACATTTCCACCTTCTCTCTGATGTATTTCTTCTTTTTTCAGCCTAAGGATGGTCTGTTTTACTTACATTGAGAGCTCCTTTGACTGCATGTTGTGGGTTCCGAAAAAAAATTTCCAAATGCAATTGTCAGACCTGGAATCAACTTCAGACCTTTTACCTGCTTGATTGATGATGGATTAAAGAGGAAATGGCCTATGCAGTCCATAAAATAGCTTTTGAGTCAATTGTCAAATTGCTTTTGAGCACCTGAAATGATGAGATTTTGTATAAAAATGGTTGTAATTCCTAAACTGTAACTCCATTTTGGATGTGAATACCCTCAAATTAAAGCTGAGAATCTGTACTGTAAGTTATATTGATGCATATATAACTGTATCTTGAATATATTTTGGTAGACAGCTAAAATAACAAAACTTGTTAGTGGCCAAATATATACAGTATGGACACAACTGTAGGTATATAATATATGGTATATATGGTCTTGGTCTCGACTCGGTCCTGATCTCTCTTGTTCTTGACTTGGTCTCAAACCCTTAAAGTCTTGGTATTGTCTTGGTTGGTGTGGTCTTGACTTCAGTCCGACTTGGCATCATTCATGTCTTCATGTAACAGGGTCATACTCATCCTGGTATCATAATTATGCAATATCGTATATATTTGTTAGTTTTCTTAAACCCGGTTGTCAGGATTTTAAAACTACCCAGTCCGTGTAAGCCTGGACCCCCCCCCCCCCTTTCTTGTACAGTACTTCTGTGGGAGAGGTGGGTGTCATTTTCAGTCTTAATGCATTCTGTTGTTTCTTATTGCTTATATATCTGTTTTTGTTTCATTCATCTTATATATTCTTTTTTTGAAACTTTTTATTTATGAACATTTTTCATTTATAAAACACAACGATATGAGGTCACGGGACGATTATTGTGAAACAAATCGCATACAATAAAAATATACATTTCAGAATCCACATACTAATAAGTACTGCCACAGTCTGTGGCAGTACTGTGGTCCGGTGCTATGTGGATCAGGTGGCGGTCAAAGGCGGAGACCTTGGCGGACTGATCCCAAGCTTTCTAAACTGGCTTTTGGTACGTGGAATGTCACCTCTCTGGTGGGGAAGGAGCCTGAGCTGGTGTACGAGGTTGAGAGAGACTGGCTAGATATAGTCGGCCTCACTTCAACACACAGCTCCTGTTCCAGAACCAGTCTCCTGGAGAGGGGCTGGAGCTTGGCCTTTTCTGGAGTTGCCCCGGGTGAGAGGCGATGAGCAAGGGTGGGTATTCTTGTATCCCCCCACCTTGCTGCCTCTATATTGGAGTTTTCCCCGGTGGACGAAAGGGTTGCTTCCCTACACCTTCGGGTTGGGAAACACGTCCTGACCATCATTTGTGCCTATGCGCCAAATGATGTTTCAGAGTACCCACCCTTTTTGGAGTCTGTGACTGGGGTGCTGGAGAGTGTTCCTCTTGGAGACTCCATTGTCCTACTGGGGGACTTCAATGCGCACGTGGGCAATGACAGTGAAACCTGGAGGGGGGTGATTGGGAGGAACGGCCTGCCCGATCTGAACCCGAGTGGTGTTCAGTTATTGGACTTCTGTGCTAACCACAGTTTGTCCATAACAAACACCATGTTCAAGCATAAGGGTGTCCACATGTGCACTTGGCACCAGGACACCCTAGGTTGCAGGTCGATGATCGATTTTGTTATCGTGTCATCAGACCTGCGACCGTATGTCTTGGACACCCGGGTAAAGAGAGGTGCAGAGCTGTCAACTGATCACCACCTGGTGGTGAGTTGGATCCGATGGCAGGGGAGGAAGCCATTCAGACCTGGTAGACCCAAACGTATAGTGAGGGTGTGCTGGGAACGTCTGGCTGAGGCCTCTGTCCGGGAGATCTTCAACTCCCACCTCCGGAAGAACTTCAACCACATTCCGAGAGAGTCTGGAGACATGGAGTCTGAATGGGCCATGTTCTCCACCTCTGTTGTTGAAGCGGCGGCCCAGACCTGCGGCCGCAAGGTGGTAGGTGCATCTTGTGGTGGCAACCCCCGAACCAAGTGGTGGACACCAGTGGTGAGGGGGGCCATTAAGCTGAAGAAGGAGTCCTATCAAGCTTGGTTGGCTTGTGGGACTCCCGAAGCAGCTGAGGTGTACAGGCAGCCAAGCGGAGTGCAGCTCGGGTGGTTGCTGAAGCAAAAATCCGGGTATGGGAGGAGTTCGGTAAGGCCATGGAACAAGACTTTCGGTCGGCCTCGAAGAGATTCTGGCAAACTGTCCGGCGCCTCAGGAGGGGAAAGCAGCTCCCTGTCCACACTGTGTATGGTGCGGATGGGACACTGTTGACTTCGACTGGGGATATCGTCGGGTGGTGGAAGGAATACTTCGAGGATCTCCTCCATCCCACTGATACGCCTTCCACAGAGGAAGCAGGGTTTGGGGACAAGGGGGATGACTCGCCTATCACAGGGGCTGAGGTCACCAAGGTGGTTAAAAATCTCCTTGGTGGCCGGGCCCCGGGGGTAGACGAGATTCGCCCTGAGTACCTCAAGGCCCTGGATGTTGTTGGGCTGTCATGGTTGACACGTCTCTGCAACATTGCATGGAGGTCGGGGACAGTGCCTTTGGCATGGCAAACCGGGGTGGTGGTTCCTCTCTTCAAAAAAGGGGACCGGAGGGTGTGCTCCAACTTTAGAGGGATCACTCTCCTCAGCCTCCCTGGGAAGGTCTATGCCAAGGTACTGGAGAGGAGAGTCCAGCCATTGGTCGAACCTCGGATTCAGGAGGAGCATTGTGGTTTTCGTCTTGGCCGTTGCACATCGGACCAGCTCTTTACCCTCTCGAGAATTCTTGAGGGTTCGTGGGAGTTTGCCCAACCAGTTTACATGTGTTTTGTGGACTTGGAGAAGGCATTTGACCACGCCCCTTGTGGTTTTTTGTGGGGGGTGCTTCGGGAGTATGGGGTATCGGGCTTGTTGTTACGAGCTATTCGGTCTCTGTATGACCGTTGTGAGAGTTTGGTTCGTATTGCCAACACTCGGTCGGAGTCATTCCCAGTGAGAGTTGGACTCCACCAGGGCTGCCCTTTGTCACCGATCCTGTTCATAATTTTTCTGGACAGTATTTCTAGGCGCAGCCAGGGAATGGAGGGTGTCATGCTTGGTGACCACAGGATCTCATCTCTGTTGTTTGCAGATGATGTCCTGTTGGCTTTATCCAACAATAACCTACAGCTCTTGCTGGGACAGTTTGCCGCTGAGTGTGAAGCGGCTGGGATGAGAATCAGCTCCTCCAAGTCCGAGTTCATGGTCCTCAGCCGGAAAAAGGTGGATTGTCCTCTCTGGGTTGGGGACAGGCTCCTTCCCCAAGTGGAGGAGTTTAAGTATCTTGGGGTCTTGTTCACGAGTGAGGGGAAAATGGAGCGAGAGATCGACAGACGGATTGGAGCAGCATCTGCAGTGATGCGGACGTTGTACCGGTCTGTTGTGGTGAAGAGGGAGCTTAGTTCTAAGGCAAAGCTGTCGATTTACCAGTCAATCTACGTTCCTACTCTCACCTAAGGTCACGAGCTTTGGGTAATGACCGAAAGAACAAGATCGCGGATACAAGCGGCTGAAATGAGCTTTCTCTGTAGGATTGCTGGACTCACCCTCAGAGATAGGGTGAGGAGCTCAGTCATCCGGGAGAGGCTCAGAGTAGAACCACTGCTCCTCCACATTGAAAGGAGTCAGTTGAGGTGGTATGGGCATCTGATTAGGATGCTTCCTGGACGCCTCCCACTTGAGGTGTTTCAGGCACGTCCCACTGGGAGGAGACCCCGGGGCAGACCCTGGACTCGGTGGAGAGACTATGTCTCCCAGCTGGTCTGGGAACGCCTTAGTATCCTCTCTGAAGAGCTGGAGCAGGTGGCTGGGGAGAGGGAAGTGTGGGCTTCTCTGCTTGAACTGCTGCCTCCACGACCCGGACCTCCGGAAAAGCAGTAGAAGATGGATGGATGGATGTCTCTCATAGTTGAGGTATACCTATGATGAAAATTGGAGACCTCTCATCTTTTAAGTGGGAGAACTTGCACAATTGGTGGCTGACTAAATATTTTTTTGCCCCACTGTATGTTGTTGAGTCTGTTTAAAGTGTCATTAAACTGCGGTATAGCTTACTAATGAGGCTTTTAAAACTTGTTGACTTATGTGCACTAATAAAAATATTGAGAAATAGTGAAGATTCTTTAATATCCGGTTCCGGTTCCGCCGGACCGGCGGCGCCACACGAGTCGGCTGCCTGTTGCAACAGCCTTTTCTTTTTATCTTCCTTCTTCTTTCTACACCTTTCACTCTGTATATATATCACAGACGCACGGATCGCCCCGGGGGTCTCCCGGGTCGGCGGACGGAGCCACGGTTTGCAGCGGGAGACGTTACAGCGGGGAGGAGCTAGTGCTAGCTAGCACTTGGCCGCCGCCCGGTGCTAATGGGAAACTCGACATACCGGGAGCTGTAGCGAAAACGATGCGGGTGCCGGGCTGGAGTTTAGGCGGCGTGAAAGAAATATAAGACAGAATAATAAAGAGCGATGGCAAGAATCAAGCAGACCGCCCGTAAAATCTACTGGAGGAAGAAGCCCCCCCCTCCCCAGGAGACAGCTAGCCACCAGGGCTGCTCGGAGAGGCGCTCTGGCCACCGGCAGAGTGAAGAGGCCTCGCCGTCACAGGCCCGTGGCTCTGAGAGAGATCCGTCGCTGCCAGAAATCCACGGAGCTGCTCATCCGTAAGCTGCCCGTCCAGCGCCTGGTGAGGGAGATCGCTCAGGACTTCAAGACCGTCCTGCGTTTCCTGAGCTTCGCCGTCATGGCTCTGCAGGAGACCTGCGAGGCCCACCTGGTGGGTCTCTTCTTCGCTAAGGGGGCCACCATCATGCCCAAACACTTCCAGCTGGCCCACTGCATCCGCGGAGAGAGAGCTTAGACTTTCTGCTGCACATTCACCAGCCATAATGCTCTGCACTGTGTGTCTATATATATATACATTTATAGTAATATGGACATATGTTTACTAGATGTTGTTTTTTTCTTGCCTTCTGATTGTTGCTCTGAGTGTTGCTGTCCCTATGCTGTTGCAATCCTGGAATTTCCCCATTGTGGGACTAATAAAGGCTTATCTTATCTTATCTCTTATCTTAATATTGCTGATTTGTATCCTTTTGGTAATAAAGTCGCAAAGCTGCAAGTATCTGAAAAAAATCTTGTTTCTCCAAGTTATACCTCCTGCATAAAGTATCGAATGACATTAAATTTGATTTCTCATACATTGTACACACAGTGGTAAGACCACTGAATGCCCACTGTCTGAATCTAGGATCATGTGAGGCAGGTAGGAAGTCAGGATCATACGCTGGCCATCTGAGAAGTTTAACTTCTTCCTGGAGTTTTAGTTTTCTTATCTCTGATTTTTAGATTTTAAATGCCAGGTTAACCCACTGACTAGTTGTTGAAGTAGTTTCACTTTCAAGGGTACCTAGTTAATTCCTGTCCAGGATGAAAATTGAAAGTCATGACCTGAGTTTTATGGATATTAAGAGCATACCCAGAAAACGAATCGTACATTTCTAGCATTTGGTAAACCAGAGACCGGATCTGTGATTGTGATCAACACATTGTCCGCATACAAGCACAATTTATGTATATTCCTTCTCGCCAATTTGAATACCCTTTAGTGCGGTCTCTTGGCGAATTGCTTGTGCTAAAGGCTCTATAAATAAATTAAATAAATTAGGGCTTCCTGGACAACCCTGTCTACAACCACGTTGTAGTTGTATAGAGTTAGAGAGACTCCCATTTATTTTTATTGTAGCAGTAGGGGAAGAGTAAAGCACTTGAATGCATTTTATAAAATCAGTGCAGAATCCAAATGTCTTCATTACTAAATAGAGAAAGTCCCACTGAACTGAATCGAAAGCTTTTTCAGTGTCAAGACTGAGAATAACTGAATTTATCTTTCTCTTGTTAATCTGTTGAATTACATGTAAATCTCTCCTTATGTTATCCTGGGTTTGTCTATTTTTTAGGAAACCTGTTTGGTCTCCATCAATCAGTGACGGCATCACAGTGTCCATTCGTCTGACCAAAATAGTTGTGTATAATTTATAATCTGTGTTTAATACACTTATTGGTCTATATGATTTGCAGTCTGTTTTATCCTTTCCCTCTTTCGGTATGACAGATATGAAGGCTTCCTTCCAGGACGGAGGTATAGGGCCTCCTTTCAGAATGTAGTTAAAACTGGTTTCTAGTGGAGGTATCAGACTTTCTTTCATTTTCTTGTGCCATTCAGGCGGGAACCCGTCAGTGCTGGGTGACTTATTAGATTTAAGATTAGAGATGGCCTTATCAATTTCCTCACGTGTTATTGGTGCCATAAGCTTATTAGTTGCATCTCTACCGAGTGAGGGGAGATCCAAAGAGTCCAAAAAGTCAAGTACTACATTTTTATTAACTGGCACAGATTGACTATATAGTCATTTGTAATATGTTTCAAATGATTTTTGGATACCATCTAAATCAGTTAAAATGTTGTGACTTATAGGATTTTTTATTTTATAAATTGAATTTTCAGCTTGTTGCTTCTTGAGCCGCCATGCCAGCAGTTTAGATGCCTTGGGTCCTACCTCATAATAACCGTTTCATAAACTGTATATTTTTTTTTACTTCTTCACCTAGTATCCTATCTATGTCTTGTTTAGCTTGTCTTATTTGTTGTGTTACAGTGGGACTTTTCTTTATCAGTTGTGTTTTCTCTAAATCTTACAGTCTCTCTTGTAGTCGTAACAATTCTTGGGTCTTTTGCTTTTTAAGCATGGCTGACCTTGCAATTATTTTCCCCCTCAGAACAGCTTTAGCTGCATCCCATACAATGCTAGGGTTTGTCTCACCATTATTATTTTCCTGTAAGTACAGGTTTAAATCAGTTGTCATGGACTGTAGAAAGGAGAGATCATTTAGCATACCTGTGTTTAATCTCCATAATGCTTTTCTCTGTCTGCCGTCAAAGTGTAAACTTAGGTAAATTCCAGAATGGTCAGAAATATCTCTTTGACCAAGTCTACATTCTTTTATCCCGTTTAAGTACTTATTATACATGAAACAATAATCTATCCTTGAGTGAAGAGAGTGGTGTGCAGAATAAAAATGTAAATCCTGGGGCGGATCCGTGTACAGAGCGCCATACATCAATAAGTCCTAAGTCTGAAAGCATTTTTTTACACGTTTCTCTATAGGCAAGAGTTTTCTTCTAGTGTTTGTTGTATCCAATTGGGGGTTTAACAATAAATTAAAATCTCCAGCGCAAATTAAAGGTCCATAAGATTCTTTGGTAATCAGATCAAAGACTTTTTTCTAGAAACTAATATTTCGCCCAGGGGGAGCATATACATTCAATAGTGTAACCTCTTTATGATCAATTTTACCTTTCACTAAAGTAAATCTGCCTTCTTTGTTGCTTAATTCAGATATACACTACCGTTCAAAAGTTTGGGGTCACCCAGACAATTATTTTGTGTTTTCCATGAAAAGTCACACTTATTTCATCTTCAATGCCCTTGCTGATGGAAGGAGGTTTTCACTCAAAATCTCACGATACATGGCCCCATTCATTCTTTCCTTTACACGGATCAGTCGTCCTGGTCCCCTAATACTTATTTTACCAAGGAATTTACCAATTAATTGATTAAAAATCCTTCAATGTGATTTTCTGGATTTTTTTTCCTCATTTTGTCTCTCATAGTTGAGGTATACCTATGATGAAAATTGGAGGCCTCTCTCATCTTTTAAGTGGGAGAACTTGCACAATTGGTGGCTGACTAAATACTTTTTTTCCCCACTGTAGGTGTATAGAGGCCCATTTCCAGCAACTATCACTCCAGTGTTCTAATGGTACAATGTGTTTGCTCATTGCGTCAGAAGGCTAATGGATGATTAGAAAACCCTTGTGCAATCATGTTAGGTCTGCAATGCTGTAATTGCTGCAAATGGAGGATTCTTGGACGAAAGCAAAGTTTGAAGGAAAAAATTATTATTTCAAATACAAATCATTATTTCTAACCTTGTCAATGTCTTGACTATATTTTCTATTCATTTTACAACTCATGGTGGTAAATAAGTGTGACTTTTCATGGAAAACACAAAATAATTGTCTGGGTGACCCCAAACTTTTGAACGGTAGTGTACACTACTCACAAAAAGTTAGGGATACTTGGCTTTCGGGTGAAATGTATGGAAAATGTAAAAAGTTCACGCTACAGTGATATTATATCATGAAAGTAGGGCATTTAAGTAGAAGCATGCAATGGTGATTTCCTCATCCCAAACAATTTATTGAAAGAAAAGCCAACAACAGTGGTGGGTATACTACAACAAAAAATGTCAGTGTCTCAATAACTTGTCATGTGCCCTTGAGCATCAATTACAGCTTGACGATGATGTCTCATGCTGTTCACAAGTCGACTTATTGTCTGCTGAGGCATGGCATTCCACTCTTCTTGAAGGGCGGCCCTCAGGTCATTGAGGTTGTGGGGTGCTGTCATGGCGGCCTCTGGGCCGTCATTGGCATCATTAACTCCAGCTGCGCACAGATCCACAGGTGTAAATCAGCAGCTGTTAAAAGCCAGCGTTGCTGACAGCCCGGCATGGAGTCGTCTGTCCTCCTCGTCTGAGAAAGAACCAGAACTCCGTTCTCTGGCCTCGTCAAGGTATTCTCTTGTCTCGTCAGAATCTGTTTCGTCAAGAATTGTCTTGTCAAAGACTGCCTCGTCAGAAACTGTCTTGTCAGAAGCTGTCTTGTCAGAAGCTGTCTTGTCGGAAGCTGTCTCGTCTCAAGCTGTCTCGTCAGAAGCTGTCTCGTCAGGAACTGTCTCGTCAGGAACTGCCTCGTCAGAATCTTCTCTGGTCTCGTCTAGAACGTCTCTCGCCTCGTCAAGGACTTCAGTTCAAAGTCAAGCACGTAAGAGAGCTGTTTGCTACTCTACTCCTAACCTCTACCCCTGTGCACAGGTGGACTCCCTTGGCGGTGGACCTGCGTCCCCAGCTGACGGGGTTACGCCAACTCGCACACGTAGCGGTTCGCTACCACCACGACTACCGGTACGTCTGGCTCCACAAATTCCTGAATTGTTACTGTATCAGTTACAGGAGTACTGGCCACCGTTACTGGTGGAGTTTGTGTCATCGTCATCTATTGTGTCATCGTCACCACGCTCTGTGGAATCACTCACTTCGTCATCGTCTGGATTGTCATGGTCACCACGCTCTGTGGAATCACTCGCCTTGTCATCGTCTGGATTATCATCGTCACCACGTTCTGTGGAATCACTCGTCTTGTCATCAGCTGGTTTGTCATCGCCCCGGTCTGTGGTGTCACAGCCGGAGTCATTGGAAGACCTGTCCTCGTCTCAGTCACAGGTGGAAGTCCCAGCTCGTTCCCGGACGCCTTCACCTCCACGTTGCACGGCCGCTGGTTCTCAGCAGGACGTAACCTGTGCTTCTCCCAAGTAAGCCTCACTACTGATAGCTTGTCATTAGCGTGGGACAAAAGTAATTGTCTGTGCTTATATGTTCCAGGGTTGCCGGGTCTCCGTCCAGAGTGCTCAGTTCCAGTGACCAGGATACTATCCACGCGCTCACACTTGCACTACACACCCTTTCACTCTAATAAAGATTATTGTTCACTAATTTGCCCGTGTCAGTGTCTGTCTCCTGGGTCCCGAAACATGTCAGTACGACTCCGTCACGTTGACCCAGCGGACAGCTCACTGTCGCGCTTAATTAACACTCTTAGCGCCCGGGCAGATTTGCTAGCCCACCAGCAGACAGTAATCTTGAATCAATTAACTCAAATTAATGGTCGGCTGGATTGTTTGGAGGGACACCAAACGTTTCCCCCGACCGCAAATACCTCAACCCCTGCAGGCTTAGCGTCAGGACTAGCTAACACCTCCTCGTCCTCTCGCCTCACTCCTATTCCAACACCTGCCCGGTTCAGCGGAAAACTCGGGGAAGCTCGAGGATTCATTTTACAGTGTGAATCAGTTTTTCTGCGTGTGCCGGGGGATTTTTCTCTCGACTCTAGCCGGATAGGCTATGTCATAAATTTGCTGGCAGGCAGAGCCTTGGACTGGGCGTATTCGATCATGGCTAGATCTAGCTATTCTTTGCTTACCTACCAGGAGTTTGTGTCTGAATTTCTGTCTGTATTTGATCACACGGATAGGGGAGAGGTGTTGACAGAACGTTTTTTAAGCCTACAGCAGGGAAAGAGATCAGCTGCAGATTACGCCATTGACTTCCGGGTTTTGGCCGCAGAGATTGGGTGGGGGGAGCCATCTCTTTGTGGCATTTTTCTACGCAGCCTTAGCGATGAGCTAAAGGATGAGTTAGCGGCACGAGATAAACCAGATAACTTGCAAGATTTAATTGCTTTAGCAGTTAGCATCGATAGTAGGTTAAGGGAACGGGCGGCTGGTCGGCGAGTTACTTCCCGTCCGGTTAAACCCCGCCCTCGTGTCCCTGTCTCTCTTCCTCTCGCTTTACCCGCGTCAGAGAAGGCCCCGGATCAGGAAGCCATGATTGTTGGTCATTCTAAGGTGTCTGCAGCTGAGAAACAGCGCCGTAGGGATCAAGGCCTGTGTTTCTATTGTGGAAAGGAGTCACATGGGGTTTCCGAATGTCCTAGTAAGATTAAAAGGGGAGGCCCGTGGATCGCAGTAGGGGGATTCACGGGCAAGAACACAGAGGAACCCCTTATTTGTTGTCATTTACCCCTCAGACTCATTCATACTCACACAGAACACTCTACACTAGCGTTAGTTGATTCTGGAGCTGAGCAAAATTTCATTTCTAGAGACCTGGCAACCCGGATGGGCCTTAGTTGTCAGACTTTAGAACCCCCTGTCAGATTGATTACCCTGTCGAAGGCGTCGTTGACTACCATTAACCTTCAGACAGCGCCTGTGTCTATAATTGTCTCAGGAAATCACAGGGAGGAGATTCAGTTCCTAGTGCTGCCCGTTTCCTCTTCGCCTGTTATTCTGGGATATCCCTGGCTGCACCTACATAACCCCACTATTGACTGGCAAGCTGGGAGAATAATGGCATGGAGTACGTTTTGCCTTAGTGCCTGTCTCCAATCTGTGGCGTGCGCCCCATCTGTGAAAGTGCCTCTGCCCGATTCATCTCCACCGGATTTATCTAAGGTACCTGAGGTTTATCACGATTTGGGGCAAGTGTTCAGCAAATCTCGGGCGTTGTCTTTACCCCCCCATCGCCCGTATGACTGCGCCATTAATCTGAAGGCTGGGGCCCCTCTACCTGCTAGCCGCCTTTACAGCCTATCAGCCCCGGAGCGCGAGGCCATGGACACTTACATTAAGGAATCTTTGGCCTCTGGTATTATTCGCCCGTCGTCGTCGGCCGTGGGGGCCGGATTTTTTTTTTGTTGGAAAGAAGGACGGTTCACTACGCCCCTGTATTGACTTCCGGGGGTTGAATGAAATAACGGTCAAGGATAAATATACACTGCCCTTGATGAACACTGCGTTTGACTCCCTCCAGGGGGCATCATGGTTTACTAAACTGGACCTCAGGAATGCTTACCATCTAGTGCGCATTAGAGAAGGTGATGAGTGGAAAACGGCTTTCCGGACCCCCAGCGGTCATTTTGAGTACCTGGTAATGCCGTTTGGGTTAACTAACGCCCCAGCCGTTTTCCAGCGTTTAATTAACGATGTACTACGGGATTTCTTGAACTCATTTGTTTTCGTTTATCTCGATGATATCCTCATCTTCTCCCGCACACTAGAGGAACATCGGGTGCATGTCCGCAGAGTATTACAGCGCCTCCTGGAGAACCAGCTGTTCATCAAGGCCGAGAAATGCGAATTTCATACTGATCAGACTTCTTTCCTTGGATTTATTATTGCTCGGAACCAGGTGCTTCCTGACCCTGCCAAGGTCAAGGCAGTGGTGGAATGGCCTGCACCCACCTCCAGAAAGCAGCTTCAAGGGTTCCTGGGGTTTGCTAATTTTTATAGGAGGTTCGTGCCTAACTTTGGCAATATTGCCCGTCCTTTGACTGCTCTCACCTCCCCTAAGATTCCATTTTGCTGGAGTAAGGAAGCAGCCGATGCATTTGAGAAGCTCAAGAGGGAGTTCGCCTCGGCCCGAGTCCTTACCCAGGTGGACCCGAAGCTTCAATGTTTGGTGGAGGTGGACGCGTCTGATGCGGGAGTTGGAGCAGTACTCTCCCAACGATCTCCCATGGATGGTAAGATTCGCCCTTGTGCTTTTTTCTCTCATCGTCTCTCCCCTGTAGAGAGGAACTACAGCATCGGGGACAGGGAGTTACTGGCTGTGAAATTGGCCTTGGAGGAATAGAGACATTGGCTGGAGGGGGCTGCTCAGCCGTTCGTGGTTTGGACTGATCACCGTAACCTGGAGTACCTCAGGACGGCTAAGCGCCTGAATGCACGCCAGGCTCGCTGGTCCCTCTTCTTCGGCCGGTTTAATTTTACCATCACGTACCGGCCGGGAAGCAAGAACGGTAAGCCGGACGCTCTCTCCCGGCAGTTTGACCCCCCATCCTCCGAGGATCAGGAGACCCCTATCCTGCCGCCTTCCTGCGTCGTGGGCGCCCTGTCCTGGGGAATCTGCGACGGTTCGCCAGGCCCAGAAGACTGAGCCGGACCCTGGGGGGGGGGCCCCCGGGCCGCTTGTTTGTTCCACGCGCTGTCCGAGGCAAGGTGATTGAGTGGGGTCATGCTTCCAAGTTGGCTTGTCATCCTGGAGTGGGTCGGACTGTGGATCTTCTTCAAAGGACCTTCTGGTGGCCAGGGTTGCGGAAGGACGTTGTTGGCTACATCCGGGCCTGCGCTCAGTGCGCCACCGGGAAGACGACGTCATCTCCCCCGGCAGGCTTACTACATCCGTTACCTGTTCCTTCACGCCCTTGGTCTCATGTAGCAATGGACTTTGTGACTGGGTTACCCACTTCAGATGACTACACCACAGTATTAACCATTGTTGACCGGTTCTCGAAGGTGGCCCATTTTGTGCCACTTCAGGGTCTGCCTTCGGCCCAGGAGACTGCGGACCTCCTGGTGCAACACGTGGTACGTCTTCATGGCATCCCTGCGGATATTGTGTCCGATCGAGGACCCCAGTTTGTATCTCAAGTTTGGAAGGCTTTCTGCACGGCACTAGGAGCCACTGCCAGCCTCTCTTCTGGCTATCACCCCCAAAGTAATGGTCAGTGCGAGAGGGCTAATCAGGAGCTGGAAGCCGCCCTCCGTTGTGTCATCTCCTCCTGCTCATCTTCCTGGAGCAAGTTCCTGCCCTGGATTGAGTACGCTCACAACGCTACGATCTCCATGGCCACGGGCGTCTCCCCGTTTAAAGCCTCTTGTGGGTTTGATCCTCCGTTGTTTCCTGAGGAGGAGAAGGAGGTAGCGGTTCCTTCTGTTTAGGCACATATTAAACGCTGCCGGCGAGTGTGGCTCCTCGCTCGCAAAGCTTTGTTAAAAACTACTGAACGTAATATCCAGGTGGCCAACCGGCATAGGAGACCCGCCCCGGAGTATAAGGTGGGTCAGAAGGTTTGGTTATCTACCCGGAATATTGGTGTGCCGGCTGAAAAGCGTAAGCTGACTAAACGCTTTATTGGTCCCTACACCATTAATCGTATTGGGCTGCACGGTGGCGCAGTGGTTATCACTGCGGCAGCACAGTTTACCCTTGGCCGGGGGATTGTGGGGATCGTGGGATCGTGGGTTCGATCCCAGCCCCCGACCAACAGTGATCTGTGTGGAGTTTGCATGTTCTCCCCGTGTTGCGTGGGTTTACTCCGGGATTTCTCCGGTTTCCTCCCACATGCCAAAAACATGCATGTTAGGTTAATTGGCTGTTCTAAATTGTCCCTAGATATTTGTTTCCTATAGGCCCTTAGAATAGAGGGTTAGTATTAATGAAAGCGCTTTGAGTGGTCTTTGTGACTAGAAAAGCGCTATATAAGTGCAGGTTAGTTAGTTAGTTAGTTAGTATTGTTAACCCTGTGTCTGTGCGCTTGTCTCTCCCCTCTTCGATGCGTATCTGCCCCACCTTTCATGTCTCCCAGGTCAAGCCATACGTCTCTGACCCCCTGTGCCCTGCTCCCGCGGCACCCCCACCCCCAAGGATGATCGAGGGCCATCCGGCCTGGGGGGTGACTGCCATCTTGGATGTTCGTAGGCGAGGTCGTGGCCTTCAGTATTTGGTGGACTGGGAGGGCTTTGGACCGGAGGATCGGTCTTGGATTCGCCCAGCGTTGATCTTGGATAAGCAGCTGATTCGCGACTTCCACCGGGCGAATCCAGGTAGGATTGGGCAGGTGCCTGAAGGCACTGCTAGAGGGGGGAGTACTGTCATGGCGGCCTCTGGGCCGTCATTGGCATCATTAACTCCAGCTGCGCACAGATCCACAGGTGTAAATCAGCAGCTGTTAAAAGCCAGCGTTGCTGACAGCCCGGCACGGAGTCGTCTGTCCTCCTTGTCTGAGAAAGAACCAGAACTCCGTTCTCTGGCCTCGTCAAGGTATTCTCTTGTCTCGTCAGAATCTGTTTCGTCAAGAATTGTCTTGTCAAAGACTGCCTCGTCAGAAGCTGTCTTGTCAGAAGCTGACTTGTCGGAAGCTGTCTCGTCTCAAGCTGTCTCGTCAGGAACTGTCTCGTCAGGAACTGCCTCGTCAGGAACTGCCTCGTCAGAATATTCTCTGGTCTCGTCTAGAACGTCTCTCGCCTCGTCAAGGACTTCAGTTCAAAGTCAAGCACGTAAGAGAGCTGTTTGCTACTCTACTCCTAACCTCTACCCCTGTGCACAGGTGGACTCCCTTGGCGGCGGACCTGCATCCCCAGCTGACGGGGTTACGCCAACTCACACACGTAGCGGTTCGCTACCACCACGACTACCGGTACGTCTGGCTCCACAAATTCCTGAATTGTTACTGTATCAGTTACAGGAGTACTGGCCACCATTACCGGTGGAGTCTGTGTCATCGTCATCACGCTCTGTGGAATCACTCACCTCATCATCGTCTGGATTGTCATGGTCACCACACTCTGTGGAATCACTCGCCTTGTCATCGTCTGGATTATCATCGTCACCACGTTCTGTGGAATCACTCGTCTTGTCATCAGCTGGTTTGTCATCACCCCGGTCTGTGGTGTCACAGCCGGAGTCATTGGAAGACCTGTCCTCGTCTCAGTCACAGGTGGAAGTCCCAGCTCGTTCCCGGACGCCTTCACCTCCACGTTGCACAGCCGCTGGTTCTCAGCAGGACGTAACCTGTGCTTCTCCCAAGTAAGCCTCACTACTGATAGCTTGTCATTAGCGTGGGACAAAAGTAATTGTCTGTGCTTATATGTTCCAGGGTTGCCGGGTCTCCGTCCAGAGTGCTCAGTTCCAGTGACCAGGATACTATCCACGCGCTCACACTTGCACTACATACCCTTTCACTCTAATAAAGATTATTGTTCACTAATTTGCCCGTGTCAGTGTCTGTCTCCTGGGTCCCGAAACATGTCAGGTGCAGGGTTATGAGCTTCTATATGGCAACTCAGCTGATCCTATATAAGTTTTCTATGGGATTCAGGTGCCCCAGCCTCCAGCAGCCGTTCCCTAATGATGCAGCCTTGATGAGCTGGAGCATTATTGTTCATGAAGATGAAATTAGGGTGTGTTGTTCATGTAGGGGCACAATGACTGGATTAAAGATGTTTTCAGGTAGTATTGGCTTGTCACTGTACCATTCACAAGGTGTAGGGCAGTTTTGTATTGACTAGACACACCTGCCCAGACTGTAACACCACCACCACTAAAGGCTTGTCTGGTGACAACAGTGGCTGATGTATAGCACTCTCATTGACGTCTCCAACATCATTGGCGGCCATCATTTCTGCTCAGTGTGAATCGACTTTCATCAGAGAACAGCACTGAGGTCCACTGGTCCCTTGTCCAGCGTAAATGCTTCCTGGCCCATGCAAGACGATAACGCCTGTGCCTGGTGGTGTGGCCAGGTACCCTTGCAGGTCATCTAGCACGCAGACCACGCTGATGTAAATGGTTTTGAATGGTCTGATGTGACACTTGGGTGCCTTTCACCTCCCTTAAATGTGCCTGGAGTTGAATGGCATTTATCATCCAGTTCACAGGGCACTGTTCACAATGAAGCGGTCATCAGTGTGGGATGTGGCCAAAGGACGTCCACTTCTATTGCCTTTCTGTGACTCTTCCAGTCTCTCTGTATCTCTGTTGCAACCAGTGTTGGGCAAGTTACTAAAAAATTAACTAATTACAGTTACTAGTTACTTCTTTTCAAAAGTAATTGAGTTACTTTACTAATTGCTGCATGATTAAAGTAACTAGTTTCTTGGAAAAGTAACTTTCATGTTACTTTTAACTGCATACTTAAATCATCTTGCACACATAGCAAGATAATTTAATTAATGGATTACATTACGGGCTTATTAATGTCAGGCTAAAAACAGACTGTTTCAAACGGAGCTTTTAGAACATGTTCAGTCTGCTTTATCCTACCTTGAGAGCTCTTATTGTGGGAAAAAGCTGAAGAAAATCAACATGATATTGCCAGTAATTTTCTCATTTTGGAGTGAGAGTTAGCAACACCGCATAAAGCTGTCCATGTTTATCTTACCTTTATGATATGGATTTAATCCGCTGTGCAATAATCCAAAGAAAATGTCCATTATCCACAGTCCAAATTGTTATATATGGTTTTACCCTGGTTTACAGATGAGGCGAAGTGACTAGTAGAACACAGCTTTATTGAACACTCTAACGGTTGGCGAACACAGACAAGGCACCAGCCAAGGCACAGGCGAGAAAGAGGCCGTAAGATGGTGTTTTATGAAAATATTTAGACAGGTTCGTGAGAAGTCGGCACATAGAAAAGAATGTACACTGAGACAAAGTATTCACACTGAGACACGGCTGCTAGAATAAAACTGTATCTCTTTATTCCCCACAGACCATATCTCCATACACAAAAGAGAAATCATTGCATGTCACACATTTCCTTCACACACAAGGATCAATGCATTTCATGTCATTTCACAAGCTCTTACCGTTTGATACAGGTGACCGGGAGCCCACGGTCCGCAAGAAAGAGCGTGATTTCTCTTAGCCGGACGTTCTGCGCAAAAAAACTCACGGCAGACTCAACGTATTGAGGGAAAACCCCTGTTTTTAAAGGAAGGCTAGGTACAGAACAGAGTGGCCATCTCTGCTCCGAGCAAGCCCCCCCCTCATCATAGAATTGCGTGGGGAGCAGGAAGGGCCAGTTTTCTGCTCCCAGGCAATTCAACTCTGCCTGGTTCCCAAAACATACAGGAACACCTGCTACATTTCTCCCAATACACACATATGTGAGAAGGAATAAAGGCCAAGCCTTTGTTTCATAAGCATGCAACAGTGATTTAAGGAGTGAGAGACTTGCTGTGCTAAGGAAAACTTGCTGTGTCTAAGAACAGGTCATACTGTCCAGGTCATGGTGTGCCTTAAGATAAAGAGAACTGGATTCATGGGAAGAGAACTGGATTGTTAAAACATATTAAAAACAACTGAGAAACAAATCAGGGCACACATTAAAAACACATTTATATTACATTCCACCCTTTGACCTTATTTGTGATCAGTTGTTAAGTTGGTGAAGATAATTGCTTTCTTCCCCAACTGAAAAACAAATCAGGGCACACATTAAAAATATTTATCCTTTGACCTTATTTGTTCTATCAGTTGGTGAAGAACATTGGGTAATTACTTTCTTCTTGGGGAATACTTTCATCCTCGTAAGGTATTCCAATATCATTGTGGTGATTTAATTCCACCCAATTAATGTCCCAAATGCATGTTACAACATGCCATAATAACTCATTTCTTGTGGTAAAATGTCTGGTGTACCAATTCCATTCATTACTCGGACCTACAGCATAACTATAACATATCCAGTGACCAGGGGGTTCAGCACTCACCTCTACTTTGCAAGATGTGGTACCATATCCTCCATCTCGAAAGATAACTTTTATTTTCATTTTGCCAGAGAATTATATATTCTTCTACTTAAAACCTGTTTTACTCTTCTAATATAGCAGAAAGCACTGAAATTGCATAGTGTTAAGACACATAGAACAGCAACTAATATAGCTAGGGGAGGCACCAGTGTTGTGCGAGCAGTGACTGACATGCCTGAGAATATATCCCACCAGTGATGAGCAGAAGCTTGCTCTATCTGATGGGCTGCATGCAATACCTTTCCTTGGGCCACCACAGTGGATATCACTGCAGCACGCACATTAGACATATGATCACCAATGAGCTGTTGTATCTCCGTGGATCCATTCAGTGCGCCTCTGAATCGATCCAGGGACACCTGCCATGGAACTTCCAGCACCCGCCATTGCAGGGCGGTCAGGTGGGCCTCACTAGAGAAGTTGGTAAGACGATATGTCCGATTATGCCATTGTCACATGTGAACACCATGCAGACACCCAGTGAAAGGTACCCTAGGCAACATTGGATGGGAGTTTAAAGTGGCTACACATAGAGTATGGGGCCCTATTTGCCACATCATGTCACAAGGTTTTTCTATTCTCCATTCACATAGTGCCTCTGTCATGGTTAAGCATGGTTCAGTATATATTGCTCGACTTAGGCATGCATATCCTTGGTCAGTCAAATCACATTCTGATAAATCATAGGTGTTATTCTGCCCTGGAGCAAACCATCCCCCTTTTAATTGAATAAACCAAAATGCTGTAGCAGTAATTACTGGTAACACATGATATTTGCACACATCAACAGCTTCTGTAACATTTAATTGAGTCCATTGCCCGCTACACATCGTGCTATTGCAGATGGTTTTTTCAGGATGCGGAATTAACCACCATTCTTCAGTGATGTTCCACACGTCTCGCCATTGTTGAGCGTGATTGGTAGTGACAATGCGAGTAAAACGTTCCAACTGCATGCGGATATCCAAAACTTGAATGTTGCACACAGTCCAATTGAAAGCGCGAGTGATGTTTGTCATCAATTCACTCGTAGCATTCCACATGGTCAAATCCCAAGTCAAACGTTTTTGAAACAGATTGGCGGCCTCCATTTGAGGCCCCACCACCGTAGGCATCCAAAATCCAACTTGTTGAATGCCTAAAGACGTTTGATGTCCAGTATCTGCCAACATTGATCTGGTTACCTCGTTGTTAATGGTGTTGGAGATTCCCAAAACTGTACCAAATCCTCCCAGCAACGTGTCATACCATGCTCTCTTCTTTCTTTTTGAACATTTGGGAATGGGTGGTATCTTTACCATCCAATTGACGGTGATATGGCTGGTTTGTGTGGCTACTGTTGTACATGTCGACAGTATGGGTGCCAGATTCGTCGGGGATGTATGCTTTGGGTTTTTGTCGACCACCAGAATAAGGTACACAAAGGGGATGCGTCGACCCTTTATGACTGTTCCATTCATCAAATACACTTCCTTATCTCCCGTTATGTTGATGGATAGCTTTGTACCATTTAAGGTAGTGTCACATTTCAGTAAGTCATTAACCACTTTGGCCACACATATGGTTACATTGGCAGTCAAGTTAACTATACACCCCTTCTCCACCGCAGACACATTATATTGGTATTTGACACATTTGGGGCATATGTAAATAGGACAGTGGCTGGTTAAGTTCAGTATCTTGCACTTTTGGTTTGATAAACAATAGAAACCGTCTTGACTCCGATTGGCACCGACCCGACTCTCCTTCCAGCTCAGCGAGACAGGTTGGTCCACCTCAAACATTTCTTGGCCTGGTGTGGCGTGGATCTGGATCCAGCAACCGGCGATACTCATCCACACGATCACAACGAGGGCAGGGCGGCATATGTCCCAGCAGACGACATAGCCATGTCCTCGGTGCTTGTGGGGGTGTTGAAGAAGACCCATGACGTGGCGGGTATTCAATCACCAATCTCCACCCGAACATTCCTGCAAAGCAAGCACATACTTAGGAGAGGAGAAAGCACAGAATTAGTTCTCCCTTAGATAACATTTTGATACTAGTACATTTATCCAGGTTTCCTCTCCTGGATACAAAATGGTCACCACCTGATCCGTCCCTTGAGCTATGATCTCAGCCGGGCGGGGAGGGCCATTTTCTTGCCTCACCCATACTTTGGCCCCAGATTTATCTGTGGAACCAAAGCCTTTTTCGCCCCTCTGCGTCATCACAGCCGGCTTAGCAATCTCTTCAGGGTCAGTCATTAGGCATGGTATAATGACCAATTGGGCCACTTCATCCCCCTTATTCAGGGTTATGGGCTCTGATCCCAGTACAAAGCACACCACTCCCAGTTCTCCTTGATAATCACTGTCAATCACACCTGCCAGAGTCGTTAAACCTTTCAGGGATAATCCAGACTTTGGCAATATGTGACCATACATTCCATTCGGACATTTCAACCCTAGTCCGGTTTTTACCACAGTGGGTGTTCCTGGTACTAAGGTGAGAGTTTCCATAGCTCTTAGATCTAATCCAGCCGAGCCTTTCGTCGCTCGCACTGGCAGTGTTGCCTCTGGGTTAATTTTCCACATCTCAATAATTTGTCCTTCAAATTGTTCAAGATTGACAGTGATCATTCGGTTCAGTGGTGTTGTACCAGGTGCAATGGGTCTATCGTTTAGCTGTTTCAGCGCTTGTGGTAAGCGTTTTTTCCATCCTTCCAAACTATTGTTTGTCCCTCTTTTTTCAAGGTGGCTTTCAACAACCCATTCATTCTCTCAATTAAACCCGCAGCTTGGGGATGATATGGAACGTGATAAATCCATTCCACATGATTGTGTTTGGCCCAATCTTTCACCAGGTTTCTGGTGAAATGGGTCCCGTTGTCAGTTTGAATCTGTACAGGTAGCCCATAGAACCTTTCAATTAGGTCCAAACAGGCCAGTGTGGCCTTCTGATTAGCCACTTTGGCTGGGTGTGCTACTACCACACCCGAAAATGTATCCACAACCGTGCATACATATTTACACCGTTGTGACTCTGGAAGAGGACCAATAAAATCCATTTGCCAGATTTGTCCTGGGCTCTTTCCCCTTTGTATATGTCCAGTGAGATGTTGTGGGACACCTCTTCTGTGATGCTGACAGGCCTCACACTGTTCAATGGCTGTCTTTACATCATCAGTTTTTAAATCAATGCCTCTATCCCTGGCCCATTGGGTGGTAGCTTGAATTCCCCAATGTCCACTCTTTTCATGGGCCCACCGGGCCAAATCCGCAGTGGATTGCCTTTCCACTGACATTGCTCTGACCACTCCATCAATATAACGGTTGTGGAGGGCTTCTGAGTCCATATTTTGAGTATGGGCATCAACATGGGTGACATGGATAGTGACCCCTTGGACCTTTTGCCAGATTTCCTCCCACAACTCTTTACCCCACACCTCTTTCTTTTGAATCCGCCATTGATTGGACTGCCATGTAGGCATCCATGTGGTTAACCCATTAACCACTGACCAGGAGTCAGAGTAAATATATGCTCCTGACACACTCGCATGTTGTATCACCATGTGTACGGCCTTCAACTCGGCCCATTGGCTGCTTTTTCCCTCACCCATTTCTTCCAAAATTTGCCCCAGATGAGGGTTGAAAGCCCCAGCTTTCCACCTTCATTTTCCCGCTACCCACTGAGAAGAGCCATCCACAAACCACGCCCTGCTCTTTTGCTCGTCTGTGAGTTCATCATAGCGGGGCCCTGTTAACACAGGAGATTCTTGCAGCTGTTCAACTTCAAAACAAGACTCATCTGCCTCTGGGACATCAGCAACTTGTTCATGCAAGACCGAAACTCCTTTTTGTCCAGATTTCACTCTTTCAGACACGTACCATTTCCACTTAATGATGCTACTCTCCTGGGCGGTACCTATCCGATGTGTGGTGGGGTTACTCATTACCCACGTCAGAATAGGTATCAATGGCCTCATGAGCACCTCATGCCCTGCAGTTAATGCCTCTGTTTCCACCAAGCTCCAATAACACGCCAATAATTGTTTTTCAAAGGGCGTGTAACGAATTCCTGCACTCGGCAGCTTCCTTGACCAGAAACCTAAAGGTTTCCGTTGTTTGCCTTGTTTTTGCCATAAGCTCCAATTTGCATAATCATTCCGGGCCGACACCTGCAACTCAGCCGGACCAGATTGCATTTTTCCTAATGATAGAGCTTGCTGTATGGCCTCTTTGGCCATGTTAAAAGCCACTTGCTGTTTTTCTGTCCACTCAAACTGCTCTTTTTTCCTTGTCACTTGATATAAAGGCTGCAAAATTTGCCCCAAATGAGGAATGTGACTCCTCCAATATCCAAACAACCCAATAAACCGCTGCACATCCTTTTTGGTGTGCGGAGTGGCAAAAGTCATTATCTTTTCTCGGGCTTTATCTGTGATTTCCCTTTCTCCCTTATTCCAGCAGATTCCCAGAAATTTCACCCTCTGGGAGAGTTTCTGCTTTGTTCCAAATCCATTAAAAACTGGATCAAACTGTCCTCTTTGTTCACTGTTGATTCCTATTGTTTTTATATTTCCTTTATGCAACTCAGCATCTCCCAAGTCTTGTGAGGCAGGCAGCCCCGCCTCTTGCATTCTTCACTTGCCAGCAAAGAAAATTCACCTTCTGTTTTTTTCTAAAGGCCAAACTTTGCCTCTCCCCCGCCCCTCAGGCAAAAGGAGAGAGGGAGGGAGAGAGAACTTCCCGCGCCCGCCCCCTTTGGGAGAGCGAGGAACAGAGAGAGAGAGAGAGAGAGAGAGAGAGAGAGAGAGAGAGAGAGATAATTATCCCTCACCCGCCCCCTTTGGGAGAGCGAGGAACACAGAGAGAGAGAGAGAGAGAGAGAGAGAGAGAAAGGAAAAGGAGGTTTATTTTTTTACATGTAGCGCTGCTCGCCTCTCCCCTTGCCGATGGGAGAGAAAGAACGGCTACTCACACAACACCGCACCTGCTGCTGAATTCCGCTCAGCGGAGCTTTTGGAGCAACATCAATACCCCGTAGACACGCAGACATCACCGAAGGGGACCTGTCCCCTACCAAATCTGCCCATGGCGCTAATCTGCCACCTCCATCAGCTAAACACACACCAACCTGCTTCCATAAGCCATCCCAACCTGGAACCACACAATCGCCGGAAGAGCCCCCGGCTACACTTGGTTTCTGTCTGTTCTTAAACATGACTTTTTCTATGCACAGCTCCTCTTTGACCTCTATTAATTTTCCTCGAATCCTGTTCGTGACGCCAAAATGTTTTATGAAAATATTTAGACAGGTTCGTGAGAAGTCGGCACATAGAAAAGAATGTACACTGAGACAAAGTATTCACACTGAGACACGGCTGCTAGAATAAAACTGTATCTCTTTATTCCCCACAGACCATATCTCCATACACAAAAGAGAAATCATTGCATGTCACACATTTCCTTCACACACAAGGATCAATGCATTTCATGTCATTTCACAAGCTCTTACCGTTTGATACAGGTGACCGGGAGCCCACGGTCCGCAAGAAAGAGCGTGATTTCTCTTAGCCGGACGTTCTGCGCAAAAAAACTCACGGCAGACTCAACGTATTGAGGGAAAACCCCTGTTTTTAAAGGAAGGCTAGGTACAGAACAGAGTGGCCATCTCTGCTCCGAGCAAGCCCCCCCCCATCATAGAATTGCGTGGGGAGCAGGAAGGGCCAGTTTTCTGCTCCCAGGCAATTCAACTCTGCCTGGTTCCCAAAACATACAGGAACACCTGCTACATTTCTCCCAATACACACATATGTGAGAAGGAATAAAGGCCAAGCCTTTGTTTCATAAGCATGCAACAGTGATTTAAGGAGTGAGAGACTTGCTGTGCTAAGGAAAACTTGCTGTGTCTAAGAACAGGTCATACTGTCCAGGTCATGGTGTGCCTTAAGATAAAGAGAACTGGATTCATGGGAAGAGAACTGGATTGTTAAAACATATTAAAAACAACTGAGAAACAAATCAGGGCACACATTAAAAACACATTTATATTACAGATGGCCTTATATAGGGCAGTGTGGTGATGTCACTGGAGGTGTGCGTTATCACAACGCACTTCACAATAAAAGTACTATACAGTTAGGCCCAGAAATATTTGGACAGTGACACAATCTTCATGATTTGGGCTCTGCGTGCCACCACATTGGATTTGAAATGAAACAACTACAACGGAATTGAAGTGCCGACTTTAAGGTTTAATTCAAGGGGTTGAACAAAAATATATGATTAAACATGTAGGAATTGTAGCTATTTTTATATAAATGCTCCTCATTTCAGGGGCTCAGAAGTAATTGGACAAATAAACATAACCCTAAGTAAAATGTTACTTTTCAATATTTTGTTGAGAATCCTTTGCAGGCAATGACTGCCTGAAGTCTGGAACCCTTGGACATCACCAAACGCTGGGTTTCCTCCTTTGTGATGCATTGCCAGGCCTTTACTGCAGCTGTCTTCAGTTGTTGCTTGTTTGTGGGTCTTTCTGCCTTAAGTTTTGTCTTGAGCAAGTGAAATGCATGCTCGATTGGTTTGAGATCTGGTGATTGACTCGGCCATTGCAGAATATTCCACTTCGTTGCTTTAAAAAACTCCTGGGTTGCTTTTGCAGTATGTTTTGGATCATTGGTGAAGCGCTGTCCAATCAACTTTGCTGCATTTGGCTGAATCTGAGCAGAAAGTATATCCCTATACACTTCAGAATTCATCCGGCTGCATCTGTCTTTTGTCACATCATCAATAAACACAAGTGACCCAGTACCATTGGAAACCATGTATGCCCATGCCATCACACTGCCTCCACCATGTTTTACAGAAGATGTAGTGCTTTGGATCATGAGCTGTCCTAATTCTTCTCCAAACTTTCTTCTTCCCATCATTCTGGTACAGGTTGATCTTAGTCTCATCTGTCCAAAGAATGCTGTTCCAGAACTGGGCTGGCTTCTTCAGGTGTTTTTTGGCAAAGTCAATTCTGGCCTTTTTATTTTTGAGGCTGATTCATGGTTTGCACCTTGTGGTGAATCCTTTGTATTTACTCTCATGAAGTCTTCTCTTTATGGTAGACTTAGATACTGATACACCTACTTCCTGGAGAGTGTTCTTCACTTGAGTGGACGTTGTGAAGGGGTTGTTCTTCACAGGAAAGGATTCTGTGATCATCCACCACTGTTGTCTTCCGTGGACGTCCAGGCCTTTTTGAGTTCCCAAGCTCACCAGTGTACTCTTTTTTTCTCAGAATGTACCAAACTGTTGATTTGGCCACTCCTAACATTTCTGCTTATCTCTCTGATGGATTTCTTAATTTTTTTCAGCCTCAGGATGGTCTGTTTCACCTCCATTGAGAGTTCCTTTGACCGCATGTTGTGTGTTCACAGCAATAGCTTCCAAATGCAAACGCCACACCTGGAATCAACTCCAGACCTTTTAACTGCTTAATTGATGACAGGTTAACGAGGGAAGAGCCCATGCAGCCTTGTTATCTTTTTTTGCAGCCTTCTGAGTCAATTGTCCAATTACTTTTGGTCCCTTGAAAAAGAGGTGCCTACGTATTAAAGAGCTGTTATTCCTAAACCCTTGCTCCAATTTGGATGTGAATACTCTCAAATTACAGCTGTCTGCACTTTAAGCCCATATTGATTATATAATTGTATCCTGAATATGTTTTCGTAAACAGCTAAAATAACAAAACTTGTGTCACTGTCCAAATATTTTTGGGCCTAACTGTACAACACCCCCCCTTTAAAAAGTCCAAAACCACTCACACAATCGGACCCCCCCCCCCCAAAAAAAAAAAAAAAAATAAAATTGGGATCTGAACCACGCACTGAGTTATTAAAACCTAAATAGAAATGGCCTAACACACTCACACAAACCAACTAAAAATAGGGCTGACGGGTGGATTACCATGCAGCCCGCATGGCGGGGTGGATTATTCTGCCACCCCTAACTAGAGAAGAAGTCCATTGTTAAACTAAAATCGTGCACCGTGCTCCTTAACTAAAGAAAAACACAAAATAATCCTATATATACTATTTACAATCCAGCTCTTTGGGTGAAAGGATATAACTGGCTTGGGTGTCCAGGGCAGCCCCTCAGCAGATGCGCCCCTGGAAACAGCCAGTCCCCATGGTGATGGCTGACCCTCTGGACGCTGAAGCCCCTCCTCCTTACCATCGACCTTGCCTCATGTCCAGCCAGATCTTCCGGAGCCTTCTCCCGGACACGCCAAAGCTGATTTGCATGCCACACCGAGCCGTCAGACAGCCTGAAGTACATCATGTTCAGTTTGGCCACTATGCGCAAACACTCCCAATGCTCCTGAGGTTGTTGTCTGGCCCATCTTTACCACAGGCATTCCTCACCTCAAATCCGAACCCAATCCAGGACCCTCAATGGGGCCCGGCTCGGCCTGAGACGTTGTTGTTGAGCACGCTGATCCCCCGTGCTCATCGGTCTTGCCCTGACTTCTTCTAAGATCGTCGTAGCATTCATCATCGTAGCTGCAGACCCTCCGTACCTCTGCGGCCAAGTTCCGGAGATCTGGGGCTAGCATATTGATGTCACTTGCCAGCGCAGGTGCTTCACTGTCGCACTCGGTGGCTCCCTCCCCCATTTCCCGACCACCGGGACTGAGACCCCCCCGCACCGAACCCGAGCAAAACTGATCCTGCTTGACCGCCATGGTGTCCATTAGTTCTTCATCCCACACCAGGTTCTCATCGATCGCCGGAATGGGGGGGGTTCCACAGGCCACAGCCCAACCACTTGTTCTCAGCGCCGTCTTTAATGGCAAAACCCAGTCCGTAAAATAAATCACAGCCCATGATGTTATCGCCCCGTGCTATCACGTGGAACGTGAAGTCAGTCACTGTCGCAGACTTGTACTGAACAGTCAACTCCAAAGTCCCGACCGTGCCCAGTCTTCCACCTCCATAACCGTACAACAGCTGTGGGTTACCTCTAATCCTGTGGTGGGGAAAAAACTTCTTCACCGTGGCCCAATTCAGCAATGATCCCTCTGCTCCTGTGTCAATCAACAGTGGCACTTCCATGTCATCCAGCCCCACTGTGCAAAATGTGACCCGTTTGTGTTGGGGGACACCATGTGGATGGTTGTCGGGGGCGGGTGGAGTGATTTCTTCCGTGGGCTCTCCGGGTTAAATTCACGGCACACCCTGGCAAAATGGTTCAAGCGACCACATTTGCTACAGTGTGCTTCTCTCGCTGGACAGTCAGCTTTTTTGTGGTGCGTCGCAGACCCACAAACCATGCAAAGGGGTTTTCCTGGGGCAGACCTTCGGCTGGCAGCGTTGGCTTCCATATCTTCATCAGCCAAGCTATCTGCTATCCGGGTCTGCGACATTTGTCACAACGAGAGGCTGCTGCAGCTGCTGTGACTGACGCCCGGTTAGCTCCAGAGGTAGCTTGTCTGCTGCTTCCATTTAGAGAGCTAGCTTAATGGCTCTGGCTAACGTGAGGTCACTAGATGCCGTAAGTAGCCTAGCCCACAATGTAGTGTTGCATGTATGTTCCAAGCCAGCTGGTCACAAATCATTTCCTTCTCCAGCGTCCCAAAACGACACTCGCTAGGTAGCTGCCTCAAGTCGCTGACAAACTGCCGAACAGATTCACCTACCCGCTGATGCCACTGCCGAAAATGGATCCTCCTGACAGTCACGTTATCCGGGGTGTGGAAATAGCTAGCTAGCAGCTGGGCTACATCTTCATAAATGTCCGAAGCACCGTGCGTTTGCAGGACTCGCTGGCCCTCTATACCCAAATTGTGAACTAGAAGTGCCCAGGCCCTTAGCTTATCGAGCTCACAGCATCCCAGCACGGCTACATAGGTCTCAAAGGCCTCGAACCACCTAGGCCAGGGCACCGGCGGGTCCCCGGGAAACTCGAGGAAAGGCCAAATTGGAGCTACGCATGCCTCCATGAGTTAAATCCTGGGTCGCCAACTGTTGTGTATGGTTTTACCCTGGTTCACAGATGAGGCAAGGTGACTTGTAGAACACAGCTTTATTGAACACTCTGATGGTTGGCGAACACAGACAAGGCACCAGCCAAGGCACTGGCGAGAAAGAGGCCATAAGATGGCCAACCCCGGCCTTATATAGGACAGTGCAGTGACATCACCGGAAGTGTGCGTTACCACACCACACTTCACAATAAAAGTACTATACAACACAAAAGTCTGCTGTGACAGAGTCATGATCCAGTCCCTCAAATTCCTTCTGGAGATCAAAATCCATTTTTGAATAATCTTTATCCATGTAGCAAGTAAATGTGTTTCAACTTCAGTGGATCACAGTCTCAGCTGTCTGATGGAAAGTCACTGTTGATTTCACATCTTCAGTCTGTAACAATGTATCTGGCACTCAGGTTTAATTCTTGCTGGGTCACAAACTGTCCAGATGCATACCTGTGCTTGAAATCCAGCCGTGGCTGTTGAGACAAGAGTATTTACACTTTACATCCAGCCGTGGCTGTTCAGATAGCTTAGATGCACTAACATGGTGTTGTTAGCATAGTTAGCCATTACTTAGCACTAGCTTTGTTGGAGCTTTGTTGCTGTTTCCAGGCACTTCTGAATATTGCAGTAGGTCTCAACCGGCACTTTAGCTTGCAATCCACCAATGTGCTTTTGTCCTTAATCATGACAAAGGAAAAATAATCTATTTCCACAAACGCAAACCAGCTTCATCTTTTCCTCCGCTCAGTAGTAAAGATTTGGCTCTCTGCAACAAGTCACGTTGACTGACGGCTACGTCTCAGTTACAGTAGGGTCAGTTTGTATATTCATTTATTTGCGCTAAAAATATCTATCCATATTAATAAAACGAGTAACAAGTAACGCATCTGATCACATTTCAGTAACTGTAACACATTACTGAATTTTTAAACAGTAATTTCATTACACAGCACATTACTGCAAAAGTAATGGCATTACAGTAACGCATTACTTTGTTGCTGCAACCTGCTGATGACACTGTGACACTCTAAGCTTAGTGGCCACTTCCCTCAGAGAACATCCTGTTTGAAACCTCGCAATGGTGAAGTACTGTTGATCAATTATTAGGTGTTGTCTTGGTCTCATGATGTCAAAATGTGAACAGCACGATGAAGAGGACTGTTTTAATGCCAATTCTAATTGAGCCAGAAAATTTATTGGTCGATTCGTGGCTCAAACACCTGTTGTGAATTTTGCCATTAAGCACCTTGTTGGAGAACATCAAGTTTTGCAGAAAGTACTGAAACATTGAACAGTTGGACATGTACATACAAAAGGTTAGAGAAGGTCAAATTAAGTTCACCTGGGCATTTTAGGTGCATCCTGAAATTTCAAACAAAAACCGAATGTCCCTAACTTTTTGTGAGTAGTTTATTTCTGTTAATGGAAGTTATTATGAGTTTAACTAGCTGTAAAAATTTAGGGGATCAGGCTAATTCCTGCTGTTTTCTTGTACCTTTACTGCTGATTAGGAGCTGGAGTGGGCAAGCAGTGAAAGTGTGATTTTTCTATTGTGATTTCCAGAATAAATAGAGAGCATCTTCTAAGGTGACAGGCAGACCTTCATTATTCCACACAACACAGAAAAGTCATCTGTTACATTCACAGACTTTGAACCCAAGGTATCTTTTTATTACTGAATAAAGTGAAGAGGATTGTCATGATCAGTCTTAACGTCTGAATCAAATTTGACATACAGTGGGGAAAAAAAGTATTTAGTCAGTGTCCAATTGTGCAAGTTCTCCCACTTAAAAGATGAGAGAGGTCTCCAATTTTCATCATAGGTATACTTCAACTATGAGAGACAAAATGAGAAAAAAAAAATCCAGAAAATCACATTGAAGGATTTTTAATGAATTAATTGGTAAATTCCTTGATAAAATAAGTATTTGGTCACCTACAAACAAGCAAGATTTCTGGCTCTCACAGACCTGTAGTAAAGTAACAAAGCCTACCATCAGTAACACACTACGCCGCCAGGGACTCAAATCCTGCAGTGCCAGACGTATCCCCCTGCTTAAGCCAGTACATGTCCAGGCCCGTCTGAAGTTTGCTAGAGAGCATTTGGATGATCCAGAAGAGGATTGGGAGAATGTCATATGGTCAGATGAAACCAAAATAGAACTTTTTGGTAAAAACTCAACTTGTCGTGTTTGGAAGAGAAAGAACACCATACCTACTGTGAAGCATGGGGGTGGAAACATCATGCTTTGGATCTGTTTTTCTGCAAAGGGACCAGGACAACTGATCCGTGTAAAGGAAAGAATGAATGGGGCCATGTTTGGTGAGATTTTGAGTGAAAACCTCCTTCCATCAGCAAGGGCATTGAAGATGAAACGTGGCTGGGTCTTTCAGCATGACAATGATCCCATACACACTGCCCGGGCAACGAAGGAGTGGCTTCGTAAGAAGCATTTCAAGGTCCTGGAGTGGCCTAGCCAGTCTCCAGATCTCAACCCCATAGAAAATCTTTGGAGGAAGTTGAAAGTCCGTGTTGCCCAGCGACAGCCCCAAAACATCACTGCTCTAGAGGAGATCTGCATGGAGGAATGGGCCAAAGTACCAGCAACACTGTGTGAAAACCTTGTGAAGACTTACAGCAAACGTTTGACCTCTGTCATTGCCAGCGAAGGGTGTATAACAAAGTATTGAGATGAACTTTTGTTATTGACCAAATACTTATTTTACCGAGGAATTTACCAATTAATTCATTAAAAATCCTTCAATGTGATTTTCTGGATTTTTTTTCTTCTCATTTTGTCTCTCATAGTTGAGGTATACCTATAATGAAAATTGGAGACCTCTCTCATCTTTTAAGTGGGAGAACTTGCACAATTGGTGGCTGACTAAATACTTTTTTCCTCACATTCCATCCATCATATGTTAAGAAATTTCAATTAAAAATGTCTTAAAAGGTGAATATGCATTTTGTTATTGATTTTTAAAAAAATCTGGAATATCCAGTCATCAAATTATTACTTTGGAAAGCATAAATTCCTTCCAGAATTTAATTTTCTAATATAACAGCAGGCATATGCAGCCTCTGAGTCCTGAGCAGGTCGAAGTGTTAATGCTTCTGTGTCGAGGAGTGGAACTTTCCCTTCTATATTTTTGGGGCTTCAGGTCTGTCCACCCAGTTAACAGCAGCTTCCTCCTCTTCTTCTGTTTCCTGGTCTATATCACATTAGCAGAAACCTCCCCCTGCCCCATGCCCACCTGCTCACTCACACTCAGGTTTTCTATTGATGTCTGTGTGTGCTTTTGTCAAATTATTTTTCCTCTGATGTACTCTGGTTTCTCTTGAGGGATTAATATAGATTATGTACAGTATACATAGCAATAGATTGACTAAATCTACCATTTGTTCTTGCATTCGATCATATTCACATGTATTTGATTTTTGTCTTATCTGTTGTCTTGTAATTTTTTTAAACCAATAGTGTTTGACATGCTTTATTGTATCTTGCCTTTGTCTGTGTAGGTTTACTTTCAATGTTGTCATTTAGTTGTTGTTTCAGTGCTCATTTAAATTGAGTGAAATTAACCGTTTCAATAGCAGGTCCCCTCACTCGTGAGGGGAGAATGGAGTGAGGGATGGATTGGAGCAGTATCTGCAGTGGTGCGGAGGTTGTACTGGTGTGTCGTGGTGAAGGGGGAGCTGACCTCTAAGGCAAAGCTGTCAATTTACCTCTCAGTTTACGTTCCTACCCTCACCTATGGTCATGAGCTTTGGGTAATGACCGAAAGAATGAGATCGCAAACACAAGTGGGTGAAATGAGCCTTCTCTTTAGTGACTGCTGGACTCACTCTTAAAGATAGGGTGAGGAGCTTAGACATCCGGGAGAAGCTTAGAGTAGAACCATTGCTCCTCCGCACCAAACGGAGCCAGTTGAGGTGGTTTGGGCATCTAATCAGGATGCCTCCTGGACACCTCCCTCTTGAGGAGACCCTGGGGAAGACCCAGGACACATTGGAGAGACTATGGCTGTGTCTCAGTTCAGGTGCTGCAGCCTCATAGACTGTGTCCCAGGAGGCCAGAGCACTCAAACGTTGGATAGGCTGCATCTAAAGGCTGATTTATGACTGTTAAGTGAGACTGTCTAGTCTTTGGAGGACCTGTGTTTGCGTGACTATGCACTACCTCATTGCCTAGTAACCATGACAGTGTCAGGTTTTTTTTTTTTTTTGCTGACATTTCAGAGATAGAACTTTATTTTTTTTAATCTTTTTATTTTTTTAAATTATTGTATTTTCATTACTTTTTACTGGAGAATCTTCACCAGACAGCCAGAGGACCATGACCAGATAAAATAAGACTTTAACTCATGTTAAGTCAGCAGGTAAAATTAAGGTAAATTAAAACCACAAAATAGATAAATTGTTATTATTTTAGATATGTACTGTATGCCAGTTCTAAAATATTTTCTTAATTACATGAGCAGTGGAAAATATGAAAGTTTACTGTTATCATTTATTAACATTATTTAGCTAAATAGATGTTCTGCTTTGTATCAGCTCTGACATTTAGTTTTTAATGTTCTAAAGCAAACCAGTCCTGTGCTGTAGGATGACGACCTTCAATGATTTTCAGCAGTAGTAGAACAGATTCCATCTTCAGCTTCGTCTCAGTTGTACCAGTTAGTTAGTTAGTTAGTTAGTTGAGCTGAAGCGTGCCCAGACGTTTACATACTGTACCTTGGTGGCAACCTGAGTGATGATTCACCCCTCGACTCAGAAGTACAGCGCCAAGTGTCTAGGGGAGCAGCAGCCTTCAATGCGTTACTTTCAAGGTGCTTTGAGCAGAGTGGCACTTCACTGTCCATGAAGCTAACAGTGTATAAGGCTATAGTTTTGCCTTCCCCTCAGTATGGGTCAGAAACATGGCCTACACTTGCCCATCACATCCGCCGCCTTGAAGTATTCCACCAAAGATCCTTGAGGCAGATCCTGAATGTAAATTGGTGGCATCATGTTACAAACCAGGAGATCCTAGAGCGTGCAAGATCAACTAACATCGAAACCATTCTCCGTAACAACAGACTCCGCTGGCTCGGACACGTCTCCAGGATGGATGACACGAGAATCCCCAAGCAGCTTCTGTTTGGGGAGCTTCTACAGGGCAAACGTCCTAGGGGCAGGCCCCGCAAGCGTTGGAAGGATTGCTTGAAAGAGGACCTGCTCACTTTTGGCATTGACCCAAAGTCTTGATATTTGGCAGCATTAGAACGGGATACTTGGCATACAAAACTGCACAATGGGAAGAAGCTTTATGAAGAAAACCTTAAGAGCAAAGCGGAAGCCAGACATCAAAGACATAAGGAAAGGGGTGAACCACGGGTCCCCCATCGTCAAGTTGCTGACGGGGACCATAACTAACTAACAAAAGAACAGATTCCATCTTCAGCTTCATCTCAGTTGTGCCAGTGCATCTCAGTAAATTAGAAAATCATGATTTGTCATTTAAGCTTAAAAACGCTAATCATTATCATCAATATTAAATCAGGTTTAAAATGTTTCACTCTGTGTGTAATAAATATATGAAAGTTTGGAATTATCTTGCAAAAAATCATCTTTTTCAAAAAACTACTTCATTGAAATGCAGTTTTTCTAACTAACGGTAAACATGCAATATTTTTATTTAGCTTGTTTCAGTTTGCAAAGTAAACTGCGAAAAAAAACAATCAATGAAACAGTTCAAGTCTTTTATTGTGGTTATTTCAGTCAAATATCAGTTTTATAAATCTTGAGTCCAGCCCGTTTTCTCCACAGCTGACCCTTGGGTCCTGCAGATTCACCACCGTGGACCTCAGAAATAAATGAGAAAAAAATCAGAGAAATCTGATTATCTGATCATCTGATTATGTGATGGGACATTTTTAAGATCAATATAATCAAATTATTACAAATGTCCTGTCTCTCCGCAGCTTCATAAAGTGCTTGGTTTTCTCTAAAAATAACCTTAGGGTTTTGTTTTTTGTTTTTTTTTAACAGCACCACATAAGCAAATAAATAACATCAACTTCCCGATGTCTCTATGGGACTTGAAATGTTATCTTAAAGCAAGTTATTTCAGCCACATCATACTGTATTTTTATATTACTGACATTAGTTAATAAACTGACATTAATGGAAAAAAAAGGTTTGACTTCAGAAAAATAACAGTTCAACATGTTTAATTAATACTTTAAGTGAAGCATACAGCACTTCAGAAAAAATGTCACCTAACATAAGCTTAAATATTCAGATGCTGCTGTTTTCTGGATTATTGGTGTTTTCACATCCAAACTGCTGCATAATTCAAGCAAAAAAACTTAGTTTGAACTGTTTCTAAACTACAGCAAAGCAATGTGAAGGATGGCTGGATGGGAATGAAACACATCACTGGGTGTAAGGGGAGAGACAAACGGACTTTGGGGAGCCTTGAAAGAGCTGATGAGCTGAATTTGTTTTTAATAGGTTCATCTCACCATCTGTCACCCCCACAACACAGCCAGACCCCCACATCCCCCCCACCCGGGCAGCACCTCTCTCTCTCTCTCTCCCCTCTCACCATCCTTTCCCTCTTCTGAGGACACTCAGCACCAGCCACCCCCCCCCCCCCCACCACCACACACACATAGCACTGACTGCAGACCAGGTTAAGAAACAGCTGGAGAGACTCTGTCAGCGGAAGGCTGCGGGCCCTGATGACATCGCTGCCAGGATCCGGAGGACCTGTGCCAACCAGCTAGCACCTGTACTGAAACACCTGTACAACCTGAGCCTGAGTCTGGAGAGAGTACCGGTGCTGTGGAAGATGTCCTGCTTGGTTTCTGTCCCCAAGAAGTTGTCTCCATCTGACCTAAAGACACATTTGTCTATGTGCCGTCATATAGACCTCATATCTTTATGACGGTATCGCGAGTCCTATGATGCCTGAGTTCATAGAATGATCAGGCAGAGATCATAGGCCGTCCTATGATGTCCTATAAACCACACACACACACACACACACACACACACACACACACACACACACACACACACAGAGATTTCTTGCTTTTATAGAGTTTATAGAGTGATGATAGAGTGATGAAGGAATGCATGAATGAACAGGGAGTGTGCCATATTTTACTTTTCACCGTAGCTTCCCAGAGATACAGAAGCTGCATCTACATCTGCCTCGGCTAGGGCAGCCTCTGATTGGATCTGGACAGATCAGTGGTTCGGTGCCTGCACCAGCCGGCGTCTACCCTCTCTCTCACTTCCATTTGGAGGGGTATTATGCAAGGTTACGAAGTATTATGCTGTCCACATTTAATATATAATGTCTTTGTCCCCTCAATTATCTCCTTTGATCTTTTGTCTGTTCATGCATGTGTCCTTTCCAGGATAATTAAAAATGTGCACTCAGCTGTTGTTTTTCTGTTGGATATATTGCTCTGAGGACAATTAAGATAAGATGAGATTATTAGTCCCACAACGGGGAAATTTACGAAGAGGGAGGAGAGATGACTACCTGGAGGGGCGTGGTGGGACGGCAGGGTTCTCAAGTGGCATGCACCCCAACTGCCACCCGACAGCCTCCGGGAGGTGCTGTCAAAAGCGGGCTTACTTCATGGCAGGGGTCGGCAGCAGACGGGACACTGCACCGGCTGTTCTCCTTCACAACAAACCTTGGGACAACTACAAACCTCGGGAGACTCCTGCACGAGACAGGGGAGACCCTCAGTTGGCAAAAGCAACAGGAGAGGGAGCCCTCCGGCTCCCCATGGGGCTGGGAGCAACTTCTGCACCACTGTTAGTGATCCTTCCATTTTATGAAAGTTTATGAAAATTTGCACAGGCATCATCCTCTTTTCCTGAAGTTTCAAACCCATTCATGTCTGCTTGTTGCATCCCTGTGCACTATGTTAAACCATTCAGCTGATTTTTCAGCCAAGCATTATCTCTTCCCAATTGTCCTCTCTAAAATAAGTAATGGGGCATCAACTGTGATCGAGTTCTGATTAATGCCAAGCAGCGTTAATATTGTCTGTATTTTCACTCACATGTATGCCCTTTGGCCAGCGCAAAACCCATTTTAAACAAGCAGTCATGATCAGAGTTTACTTTAGATAAAGGGATGGGCACGGACAATTTGGATTGGGTTATCCAAAACACACCTCTGAATAATTAGACCAGTCTCTTTGATCCTTGTGTCCAACAGAAAATTTGTTTTTGGTTGCTGTAATAAGGAAATGAATTTGGAAACACCCATAAATGTACCCTGCACCTGAGACAACTGATTATGGACTGCATTCTTGTAATATGGCCCAAAGTGTCCCACATACTGTAGAAGCGAATTAACTTAACTATTTACCACTGATTAGAAATATTAGCTCAATTCAGTTTGTTAGCATGCTTATGTAGATTATTAATTCACATTAACATTAGACTATACAATGATTAGGACATACTGTATGTACAGTAAGTGTGGCATAGCGAAAACTATCCATGTTTAAATATGTCAAAACTGAAATTTATAAGGTTAATTATGAAGCTGTGTAGGATTAAGAATTTGTCACTCCACAAAAATAAGTACAATAAAAAAATCCCCCCATGGATCGCAACCCCCTTTGCTAAAAGAAGGGATTCTTAGAATCCAAGCACATTTTCTTTGTACATACCAATCTACTTGAAATTGAACACACGTGAGGAAATACCGGACTCCTCCCTTGACACGCCTCCATTTGAATATGCAATTAGATGCAAATAGGTGCAAAATGGTGTGTGTGTTATTAGCATCCGTTAGTATTAGGATTGAGTTATTGTGTTATTACCTTATTAGTATCATTGTGTACCTATTACCTTGGCATTCGTTCGGACAGCAAAGTAAGAATTTCATTGCTCAGGAAATGTAGCATTTGTTAACTGTGCACATGATAAATAAAGCCTTTGAATCTTGAATAGGTGTGCAAATAGATATATACAAGGGCAGCACATTTGATTCTCCTGTATCCACAATCAAAAATAATGGATTTAATGGAATTTCATGGACTGTGAGTTAGAAGTGCTGTTGAATGAGGCAGAGGCACATAAAACCATTTTGTTTGGCATGCTGTCCTCCGGCATTAGCGCCGGATACAGGTAATTCAATAGCCTGCTCACAGTTGTAGAAGATTAGTTCATTGTTTCCTTTATTCATACAGGGATAAGAACGAGATGTTTTTAACTTTGACATGTGTAGACCGACGTCTGCAGTCGTCCTCAGAAGCGACAGCTGATCGCTGTGATTTGTTGCATGTGTAGCTTAGTGGTTAAACTGCCAGCTTTCAAAGCAGACGGTCGCAGGTACAAGACCAGCTGTGATCTCTTTTAGGGACCCCAATGGAAATAAATGTGCACCCTTTCTTGTGTCGTCACATTGTTTTTAAATGTATGTTGTATCTTTTATACAATGTTATTTTAAACAATGAATAAATCAATCAATCAATTTGTGACCAGCTGGGAGGATCAGCTGGTTGAATAAAGGAAAACGTTCACGAAAAAGAAGACGATATGAACCTATTTAGTGGGCAGCCAAGGTCACCTGTCAGTTGAAAGCAGATCATATTAGACTCAGCAAGTACACTACCGTTCAAAAGTTTGGGGTCACTTAGAAATTTCCTTATTTTTGAAAGAAAAGCACTGTTTTTTTCGATGAAGATAACTTTAAACTAATCAGAAATACACTCTATACATTGCTAATGTGGTAAATGACTATTCTAGCTGCAAATGTCTGGTTTTTGGTGCAATATCTACATAGGTGTATAGAGGCCCATTTCCAGCAACTATCACTCCAGTGTTCTAATGGTACAATGTGTTTGCTCATTGCGTCAGAATTCTCCAGATTACCTCAACAAATTAACAGCTAGAATGCCAAAGGTCTGCAATGCTGTAATTGCTGCAAATGGAGGATTCTTTGACGAAAGCAAAGTTTGAAGGAAAAAATTATTTCAAATACAAATCATTATTTCTAACCTTGTCAATGTCTTGACTATATTTTCTATTCATTTTACAATTTATGGTGGTAAATAAAAGTGTGACTTTTCATGGAAAACACAAAATTGTCTGGGTGACCCCAAACTTTTGAATGGTAGTGTGCATATTTTATGTCCAAAATGCAAATCTTGTCCTTTATAGTTATTTACAACTTACATGGATTACACACACACTATTGTAAATGAATGAAGTGTGCCGGAGAACGTGTGAGACTGTTGCTTTTCAAACTTTACGCATGTATTTATTGACATAACTACTGTACACACAGAGGCAGTTGGAGGCTTGGTAGAATGCTGTCAAACTGTAGTTTAATCATCAAAAAAAAGAGTCACTTACTCAAATCATTGAGTTGTAATGAAGCCTTGAAGACAGGATGATATTTGCGGGCACACAGGCGCGTTCCACAAGGACTGCCCGTGGAAACCTAAACCAGCTGACAAGCCAGTCATCATCCTGAGCCAGAAAATCTTCTGTCTCTATCCTGCAATATCCTCTAATCCTCTGTTGTTGGAGGTATTTTCTGCACTTCTTTGTGCTTGCTTTTATATCCACTCATCTAATTGCGCACACGTGGATGTTTGTTCATTATGTGTCACTGGTGTGTACAATTTTTTTCATGTCATTCTCAGTCTCCCAACAACACCTCTAAGTGTCGCCAATAGACCAATAACAGTAGAAACGTACATACGCCAGCCATGAAGTTGGCGTGGTGCTGTGCATATTTCCACGGTCATTTCATTCTTGATACATCTGAAATTTTCCATGGAAAAGGACGTACACCATGTTTTTGTGCGCAAGTACCATTTGTACATGAGGCCCCAGGACTTCTGGAATAATGTTCTTTGGACAGATGAGTCTAAAATTGAATTATTTGGAAACCAGAACAGAGGACATGTTTGGCATAGACCAAATAGAGCATTTGAGAAAAAGAACCTCATACCAACTATGAAGCATGGAGGTGGACGTGTCATGGTGTGGGGATGCTTTGCTGCAGCAGGACCCGGCCAGCTTGCCATCATAAAATCCACCATCAATTCTACCATGTATCAGAGGAGTGTTTGAGGACCACGTGAGACCATCTGCAAAAAAATTAAAGCTGAAGTGGAACTGGACCCTGCAACATGACAATGACCCAAAACATACCAGTAAATCCACCAAGAACTGGTTAAAAACTAAGAAATGGGGAATCCTGCAATGGTCGAGCCAAAGCCCCATCCCACTGAGATGCTGCGGGGGGACTTAAAATGGGCTGTACATGCAAGAAACCCCTCAAACATCTCACAGCTGAAAGAATTCTGTGTTGAGGAGTGGGGTAAACTTTCTTCAGACCGATGTCAGAGACTGGTAGATGGCTACAAGAAGCGTCTCACTGAAGTTATTTCAGTCAAAGGGGGTAACACTAGCTATTACGCAGTAGGGTGTCCTAACTTTTTCCTCAGAATATGTATTTTTGTTGATATTTTTTGCTTAATGAGGAAAACAGGGTTAATTTTTGTTGTTCATCTGCAATTAAATCACCTTCTTTCTCAGAAATAAATAAAAACAAGATTAGACATCAATGTGTTGTGGTGGTACGGGTGGGGAATTCTCCACCCAGAGAAGGCAACTGGGGAAGGGGGGAACAATGGACCGAAGGAGGAAGTGTCATCGGGGGGGTATCAGATGGGACAGTAAAGCCTGCTTCATGCTGCATTTCCCCTCTAGTCTGCATACGCTTTGGACGAGCCTGGCACGCACGCAGCGCTGTACATACTCACTTTTTTCATCTACTCAGACCAAGCGGTTGACGCATGCGCACAACCATCATTTGTAGTTTCACTCCCGCCTAATAGGCAGCGCCAAGGTGCTGACACACCAGGATTTTTACCAATGGTGGACTTCTTCACAAAGTTTCTCTTCAAATATAGAGTCCATTTCTGCTGTTTGACTTCCTGGTTTTCACTCCTTTTCCACAAAGATGCTGCTGCCGCTGTGAAAGAAAGTATGTATGTATGATTCATGTATGTTTTTATTCTCATTTTCCGCCTCCTCGTTGTCTTCTTCGTCTACTGATGAATGCTGTATTGATATTGCCACCTCGTGAATGGGATGTTCAGTCTTGTGCATACACTTTTCAACGCGTTCAGGTCATGGGCAGGCGGCGCGGTCACAAAATTTGGGCAGCACGTACTCGTCCGTGGTCAAGCACTCCAGACACTAGCGGAGTGGAGACGATGACATAAATTTCATAAACACGAGGTCTCCGGTTACACGTACGCGGACAGCAGAGGTGTAGCATGACTTAGGCTTAAGGACTATGCACCCCCCCCAGGGAGAGGAGGAACTGCCGGAGCTGCTGCAAGGGGAAAGGGTGTGAGAGCGGTGCCGGCATTATGTCATGTTAATGTGCCACACAGGTCTTTGTTCAAAACAATGTATTATGGTCGGAAGTTCCGGGTCTCAATGCATGGAATTAAAGGTATAAAAGAGGAATGCATAGAGACCCGGGAGCTTTTTTTTTTGTTTTTACTGTACTGTATGTTGGAGAAGGAATAAAGTTCATGTGTCGTCCAGCTCGTTGCCTCGCCTCCTCCTTTCTCCACAATGTAAACATTTCTTCATAAAGAACTGAATATTTAATGGGGGTGTCTTAATTTTTTCATGACTGTACATATAGTTCAGCTAAGACCTAAATGTTTGCACAGCTTTACCTCAACAACTAAGCACTGTTGTGATAATTTCTGTTTTTAATGTTTGTTTGTTTGTTTGCTAAAGTGCAGCTAAGCTTTACAGAAAAGCACAAATTAAATGGTGCTCTGGATGAAGGGTGTGTGCTCGGCATTTATTAGTTGCCCCCTCCATCCTCAGACACTTGATGCATCATAGGTCATTTACCAGCATGCAAAGAAGCAGAATAATTTGAGAAACATTAAAACTAACTCCAACAACAAATATAACCGCTAACACCAACACTCTGCTCCCTGCACCCACCTCCCTCCCACTTCCCCTTCCCCTGTGCTAAAAATAGAATCTTCCCACTCATCATCCAGCTATCATGTCAAGGCCACATTTCACTCATTTGCTGCATGCACTTCTTTTTATATTGTGATGTTTTGACAGAGGGCAGTTTGGTGGAGCAGTGGTTAGCACTGTGGCAGCACAGCAAGAAGGTCATGGATTCAATCCCACCCTTGCCCATTGTAGGTTTGTTCCCACCCCTGACCATTGGTGATCCTTCTGTGTGGAGTTTGCATGTTCTTCCTGTGTTCTGTGTGGGTTTTCTCTAGGTACTCTGGTTTCCTCCCACAGGCCAAAGACATGCAGGTTAAGTTAATTGGCATCAACTGGGGATTCTAAGTTGTTCTTGGGTATGAATGTGAGAGTGAATGGTCATCTGTCTCTGCGTTGGAATGGCGATCTATTCAGGGTGTACCCTGCCTTTCACCCAAAGATGCTGGAATTGGCTCCTACAACCTGAAAAGGATTAAGTGGTAGAAAATGAATGAATGTTTTGAGTCAGATGAACACATTAGCTGTGGATGAACACACATCCATCAAGAAAAACAGACTTTCAGCTTATTTTTATAGACTCATGACATGACATACTGTATTTTAACAATAGTTTGGTATTCTAAATGTTTTCTAAAACTAAACTGAGGAAGGAAACGGTTTTGAAATGTGACTTCTGCAATTTTGCACTGTAATGCTTTTTCAACATCATGCTATTTCATAAAACTGTTACATCTTGTGATGTGAATTCATGGCTGTGTCAACCATTTTAGTGCTTATTACATTTTTTTAGTATTTCAGTATATGTCTGGTTTTGGCCACTATTCTAAAGGATGTTTAGAAATAGTTGAGGTTTGTGGTGTACGCTAAGCAGCTTTTCTCTCAGTTTGTGGTGTTTGGACTTGGTGACTCACTGTAGGTGGCGTAATGAGGTGGCGAACTTGCTGTGGCGCCACCTTTCTGTATAAAATTAAGTTGTGTGTTGAATAGAGTCTGGTTGGTATCCGCTGCCTGTGCCTCAGTCTTAAACATAACAGCTGTTATAACAGCTGTTTCTGTCTCTGCCAGGTGAGCCACTGATCCCCTGGCCCTGCTGGCACGAGATATTCCAGGGCTTTATCACCACTGCTGGGGTGAATGATGCTAGCGACGAGAAGCTAAAAGGGATGCTAGTCACCAATCTCGGTACCAAAGAACAGCGTATACTTCACTCTCTGGGCCCTACAGACACATACAAAGACTGTGTGGCCATGATGAACATGCTTTACTCTGACAAAAGCAGTGTAACGGCACAGAGAGCGGTTTTCAACCGGCGCCGCCAACGTGAGGGTGAGTCAGTCTGGCATTTTGTAGCAGACCTCCGGAACCTAGCAAGCACCTGTGCTTATGGAGAGTTGGTGAAAAAAATGATACGTGACAAGCTAGCGGAGAATACCAACATCATGAGGCTGCGGAGTAAAGTATTTTTGACAGCAGACAGGCTAACACTGGACGAGACTGTGAAAATGGCATCCCAAATGGAGGCAGAGGACCAACTATTATCGCGGCTAATGCCACCTAGCCAACAGGCCCCTTGTCTGACCCCACGACACAGGTTGCCAGCCACGTTCCCCCCCCCCCCAACCGAAGGAAGAAGGGTAGGAAGCGGGATGACGCAGGTGAGCGCCTGCCCTGCGATGGCTGTGGTTCACCTAGGCACCAGATCCAATCTGCCGCCTGTCCAGCAAAAGGAATGAAATACTACCGCTGTAAGGAGGTGAACCATTTCACTAGAGTCTGTCGCTCAACCATCACAGATATGATGGTCTGCTCACCCGGCTCAGCCACCATTCACTCAGTTGGTGCGAAAAACTGGCCATTCAGGTGGTGTATAGTAGAACTGGATGGCGTCAACATGCCACTGCTGCTGGACACAGCGGCCTCAAGGTCCTTCTTGAGCATGTCTACAATCAGGAAACTGTTCCCTAGGAAGGCATTTACAGCTGACACGGAGGACTTATTCGGTTACGGCCACGCCAAAATAGGCATGGTGGGGACAGTCGGTTTTGCTGTGCGATACGGCTTCAAAGCTGTTCCTTCCTTCCACCATTGGCCAGCACTCTTCACAGGACTGGGCCGTCTTACTTCTTTCAACCACTGATTACTCATTGACCCTAAGGTCACCCCGAAAATTCAACCTGTCTGCCAGCTACCCCTTGCATTTCGGGACGACGTCACGGCGGAACTGCGGAAACTGCTAGATGCCGGCATCATTGAGCGGGTTGACACATCCCCTTGGATCCTTAACTTGGTGGTGGCAAAGAAGATAGGCAGCCTGCGACCGTGTGTTAACCTCAGAATGGTAAACAAAGCGGTGAGCCCCTATAAATATCCCCTGCCCACAACGGAGGAGCTGACAGTGGTGTTCCACAGTTCGAAGGTCTTTTCCAAGCTGGACCTCCGCCAGGGCTACCTGTAGGTTCCCCTTCACCCGGACAGCCACAACTTAACAGCCTTCATCACCCACATGGGGGTATTCAGGCACACCCACATGCCTTTTGGCCTTAGTTCTGCCCCTAGCTCCTTTAAAAAGATCATGGCTACCATCTTCGCCAATCTCCCAGGGGTGATGGTGTACTTGGATGGCATCGTGGTGTATGGCGCAACATCGGCCACCCACGACTCCCACCTTGACAAGGTCATGGAGGTGTTAGTGAAACATGGCCTCACACTCAATGGAGAGAAGTGCATTTTTGGAGCAATGATCATCGAGTTCATTTCCGCCTGTCTACCGAGGGCCTAAGCCCTCTGCACCCAAACATTGAGGTAGTCCTGCAGCTTCCCAAACCATCATACCCTGGACAACTCTCATCCTTTTTGGGCATGGCGAATTTTTATGGGTGCTTCATTCCCCATTACTCGGAGACGATAGCGCCACTATACGCCCTCCTAAAGCAGGATGCACCCAGGGTATGGACCCCAGTGTGCTCAGTGGCCATCAGCTAATTGAAGAAACAGCTTGCCTCTCCACCAGTACTCGCCCATTTCGACCCACAGAGTCCCACGTTCGTGACGTGTGACACCTCCAATGCATCAGTTGGAGCCATTTTGTTGCAAGTGCAAGGAGGAATGGCGCGCCCAGTGGCGTTCGCCTCAAGGTCACTTACTTCAGCTGAGCAGAAGTACTCAGTGGGGAAAAGGGAGGCACTGGCGTGCGTTTGGGCGTATGAACACTGGCACATACTGTATATCTATATGGACGACACTTCACATTGCGGACGGACCATAAAGACCTCACGGCACTGCTGGAAATATTGGGGTCGGGACACAAGCCTCTCCGCATCTACAGATGGACAGAAAGACTACAAGCATATGACTTTAACACGCAGTTCACGCCGAGTACTGGACTGGTTCCAAGGTTGTCATAGCCAGGAGCGGCACTGGGGTTAAGCTCCCAGTGCTCATAAAATGCTCCTTACGGCGTGCGTCTCGAAAAGCCTCTGACACCTAAGTCCAACTCCTAGCCTGCCCGTGTGGTTTAGTCTCTAAGCCCGGCGGAACTGCTTTTACTAATAGGAGAAGGGGCGAGGGCGGATCTCTGGCGCCTTAAAACCAGATGCTTCGGGTAGATGGTGGCTCGTCAACCTGGGAAGGTAGCCCATCTAGGGGAAGGTAAACCCTGATTTCAAACCTCCGCTGCCTTGCGGCACACCCGGTCACGGGAAAGGCTTCGGGAGTCAACCCTGAAGAAAAATCCGGAGTCGGAGCCCCTAAAGCAGTTCTCTGTTGTGCTCAACATCGTTCTGGCAGCTCCTGCGACGGCGCTGGTGCCAAACTATAGCAGCCCTGCTGTTCCTTTGGATTCATCAGTGACGTGGAGAGTGGGGACATGCTGCATGAGTAACATCTTGTCCTCCATATCTTCCTGCCCAGGCTTGAATCCTACCAACGCCCAACACTGGAAGGTAGAACACCGGTGCACATCGGCCTGTTCAGCCACAGGCGGTGCTGTTCCAGCAGAGTAGACGTTTAGGATTCTCTTCCATGGTCATCATAGACCGACGGAGGCCGACGACGCCGAGTAGAAAAAAATGTAGTGGTGGACCTCCTTCCCCGAGCCACACCTAACCTCACTCCGAACAACGATCAAGAGCCCCTTGAGTCGGAACTGAGTCACATGCTGCATGGGCCAATTCGAAACATTGTCTCCCTACAAGTGCTCCAGGCGGCATCTGAACAAGACCTGACTCTGACCCAACTGCTTACTTTTAATTGTGAGGTCTGGCCTTCCGACGTGCCAGGGGAACTGGCACCTTTCCACAGAGTCAAGGACAATTTGTCATGCTGGAACGACATCTGTGTAGCAAGAGGCCACTGCATGGTGATTTCAGAGATGCTAAAGGGCCGCATCCTGACCATGGTACACGAGGGCCACCTAGGTGTCATCAGAGTCAAACAACGGTGTAGAGGTTCAGTCTGGTGGCCAGGCATTGACAAGGACGTGGAGAACGTGGTGAAGGACTTTTATGCTTTGCCTGGCCAGCGGGAAAACTGGCGGACCACCACTGCCGCCTCTGCAACTACTACCGTGACCATCAGTCCCGTGGAAACATGTCCAATTGGACATATGCGGCAAGCTGCATAGCACCCCCCAGCACCAACACTTTCTATTAGGGGCATACAACTTCCACTCGAAATGGCCCGAGGTGTTGCCCACCGGCTCGGTTACCACAGACGTAGTCACCGAGTTCCTCAACTCCCTCTTTGCCTGCTGGGGCATGCTGGATGCCGTCACAACAGACAATGGACCGCAATTCACCTCAGCAGATTTTGAAGCATTCATGAGAGAAAGAGGCATCAAGTACATTAAAACCGCCTTCTACCACCCGCAGGCGAACGGGGAAGGGGGGGGGGGGGTTCAACCACAGCCTCAAGAATAGTCTCAGGGCCCACCTGGCAGATGGGTTCCCATTCTCAGCCGCATTACATAGCATCCTGCTACATTACAGAGGGATGCCTCATGCCATGATGGGATGCTCCCTGGCCCTACTAATGCTAGGATGTGAAATGTGTCTTCCCCTGGACAGACTATGCCCCCCATCGGAAGCTATCTAAACAGAAAGGCCTTCACCTAGAGGGAGGGTGGTTGAACAGCAACAACAAATGAAACAGAGGTTTGACAGGAAACTCTGGGCAAAGTGACCCAGATTCGTGGTGCTGGATTGGGTTTGGCTCCGGCGTCCCAGCCGCACCCCCAAGCTGCAGTCGTTTTGGACAGCGCCGATGCAGATCACAGCACAACTGAGCCCAGCCACCTTTTGCCTCGCTGATGGGTCACAGTGGCATGCCAACCACCTCAGGAAAGTGGCACCGACTGTGGCCCTGGATCAGGAGATGCGGAAACGATGAGATCAGGCTGGGACTTTGGCGACACAGGACCCGCAACTGATGAGGAACATTTAATGGGGCTGGCAGTGGTAGTGCAGCCCGAACGCCATTCAGCCCGGGTTCAGCAGAGACCCTGCCACCTAAAGGACTTTGTGATGAACTTTTAGCCAGGACGTGGCCAGCAACAGTGGTAGAATAATCCACTCGGTCACATGGGCATACCAGTAGTCTACCTGGATGCCCAGGTAGTTGTACACAGTTCTTTGGGGCTTTTCAAGGAGGGTGGTAAGTGTGGTGTTTAGACTTGGTGACTCGCCGTAGGTGGTGTAATGATGTGGCGCACTCGCTGTGGCACCATGCAGTGCCACCCTTCTGTATAGAGTTGAGTTGTGTGTTGAATAAAGGAGAGTACAATTGATATCTGCTGTCCGCGCCTCATTCTTAAACATAACAGTTATCAGTAGTAAAGCTGTTAAAATATGAAACTGTATTTGCAGAAGCTGAACAAAACAGGAAACGGTGCATGTTTTTCTTCTATCCTTGAAGATGTTCAATGTCGATTTTTTTTTTTTTTAAATGTAGGCTTATGATAAAACTGCCTAAACTTGAATAGTAAGAAGAAACAAAGGTGTGGCCACACAATTCAAAATGGGTTTACTGCAATTGCCTCTTAAGGCAAAGTCTGATGTTACAGCCCCACTCGTTTTGGAGTAGGTTCAGGGGTTTTTCTCTTTTTTTGTGTGTTGTAGGTGGAGCTGTGGAGGACCACCCCTGGCCAAGGTGGCCCCCTATATAAGCCACACCTGCACACCTGTCAGCAGCTTTTGCTCCTGCTGGCACCCCTGCTGCAGCTTCTGCTCCCGTGAGGCCAGTTGCCTTCCCGCTGCGCTCAATCTTTTGTCCTTGATGAGCAGCTCTTTTCTTGTTGAGGGGGGTTGCCTCCCAGCTGCTCCTGTTTCTGTTCCTGCTGCTTGCTGCTCCTGTGTCTGGATGTGTGTTCAGAGCTTGGCCAGCTGTTTTTGTTTGTGCTGACTGGGGCTCGCGGTTTCTACTCGAGCTTGCTGCTGCCACTGCATATGCTCAAGCATCAGACAGAGGTGTGCAGTCACCGGGTTGGCTAGTGACTGCCTGTTGTTGTCCCATGCATCCAACACACACTTACACCACTGACACGTACAGACTTATTTTCTTTAAATAAACTTTTTGTTAATTGGCACCTCCGTGTGGTCTCCCTTTTTGCCCAGCCTTGAGCCGGGTTGTGACAAAATGGGGGCTCCTCCGTCCATTTGAACACAGACCCATTTGCTCATCCGTTTCAGTGTAAACCCATTTGTGACAAAATTAGGACTTGTCTGGCCGTTTGAATCTGGTGTGTTTGTTTGAGCTTAGGTGCATTTGTGACAAAATTGGGGCTTGTCCGTCCATTTGAACCTGGACCCGTTTGCTCATCTGGCCGTTTGATTCCAGACCCATTCATACATCTGTATAACTGAGAGCTCAGTTGTGATAAAATAGGAGCTCATCTGTCTGTTTTGGTGGATTTGTCCATCTGTTTTTTCTTTAACTGGGTTTAATCCGGGTAAGTGTTTTCCATGTACTTTGTTTTTTTGTATTGTGATATCACTGGAAATTTTTCCTGCTAGGTTTAACAGTGAATTCCATTAGGGGATTTGCTGTCTGTGGTTTAGTGCGGTGGTGAAAGCAGCCTGGGGCCATGTTCACAGGAACCTGCGAGTTGCTGTGTAGCAGTTGCTCGTCAGCCCCAGTGAGTTTGTGAGTAAAGAACCTCTCGCCGGTAACTGCACGAAGACTATGGTCTACGTTATGTAGATAGGGTTTTTTTGAGGGGGCCGACGCTGTGATCGCGAGGCGTTCTGAGATTGTTGTGCAATAACCCAAAATGGCGGTGCCAGCCAACTGAGCATAAACAAACATTTCCACAAGTAGTTTTTTTTCCCTGCTTTTTGTAATTAATCCATTAACTGACTGTTTCTAGTTTTCTTTTTTCATACAGAGCTGGAGGAACTAGAGAATTATATTGACAAGTTTTATTTCTGTTGCTGTGTCATGGAGCAGTCTCCCATCCTTGTTTCCCAGTCAAAGCAACAGAGACTGGCAGACTCTCCAAAAGTAACACCTGAGAAATCACAAGACGGCTCTGAGGCTAGTGACATCTTTTTTCTATTGAAAATAAACTGACCAGCATGGATGGCAGACTAGCGTTAGTAGAGCTGCTCCATAAAGAATTCCACAGCGTGCGTCCTCTACTCATCTCAGGTTAACCCATTTGACTCGGAGATAAATAAATTTTTGGATGATATTAACTTACCACAATTAAAAAATGAACAGATTGCAGCTCTGGATGCACCTCTTCTGGTGTCCGAACTCCAGGAGGCACTTAAGCACATCCCAAACAACAAAGCTCCGGGACCAGATGGTTTTGCAGTAGAATTTTATAAAGAATTTTGGCCTGTGATGGCACCTACTTTCTTCAAAATGTTTAACCAAATGAAAGAAGATAATATAATCCCTCCAAATATGAATTTGGCTAGTATTCTGCTCCTTAAACCTGGAAAAGAACCTACGCTTCCATCCAGCTACTGTCTCATCTCACTTATGAATGTCGATCATAAAAATAATTTGCAAAGCTCTCGCCAAAAGGCTGGAAAAGATAATTATGGTGAATATACATCCAGATCAAACAGGTTTCATCAAGGGTAGGCACTCGGCTAATAATACACGTAGGCTATTTAATTTAACAGACTACTGTAAGATCAATAACTTAGAAACTACAATTTTATCTCTGGATACAGAGAAAGCCTTTGATCGAGTTAACTGGAAATTTCTTTTTATGGTGTTAAATAAGTTTGGGTTTGGTTCATCTTTCATAAACTGGATTAAAACACTATATAGCTGTCCAACTGCATCTGTCCGAACAAATGATCAGACCTCCCGAAGCTTTAATCTCCAGAGAGGTACTAGGCAGGGTTGTCCACTCTCTCCCTCATTTTTTACTATCTTTATCGAACCATTAGCAGCAGCCATACGACAGAATGTTGATATCAGAGGTATATAACCTGGAGAAAAAGAACACAAGATAAGTCTTTATGCTGATGATGTATTGATTTTCCTTAAACTCAAAGTGTCATGATCGCCCCTCCAAGGCAAAAACAAACCCAGATGCTTGACTGCAGTGGAACATTTATTAACAGAAAAACATAACCAATCCACAGAAATAACTGTGTAGATAAATACAAAAACTTACATAGATGAGCTTCTCCTGGGCAGAGAAGTTCCAGGAGGAAAAGGGGGGGGGGGCGACTGCCCTACAAGCAGAAGCACTGATGGAGAGAACAGCAGCCTAATATATAGTGGGGGAAACTAACGAGCAACAGGTGCAAGTGGCAGGTGACCTAATTACCAACTGATTGCAGCTGAGAGGACCTGAAGCACAGCAATCAGCTGGAGGGTGTGTCTGGGAAATGGGAGAAGAGCTCTGCCATGAACAGAAAATAACCAAAAACAGACTTACAGATAAACAATACTGAAACTAAAGTGAAGATCTGAGCTCAGAGAAAACCTGAGTTCAGAAACATGACACAAAGATCTCTTCTTCAGACAGTGGCACTCACTGATCAATTTTCATCATTATCAGACTACTCTATTAACTGGAGTAAATCAACAGTTTTACCTATAAATTGTAATTTCTCAAATACATCCATTATTTCAATACAATCAGGTAATATTAAATACTTAGGAATAGATATCTTCCCCAGGCTGTCAGAATTATTACGACTAAATCACACTCCCCTTTTAAAAGCAATACAAGACGACCTTATGCGCTGGAGGACACTACCTAAATCACTAATGGGAAGAGTCACAACCATTAAAATGATGACCCTTCCTAAAATCAACTATTTGTTCTCAACGATTCCTACCAACCATCTATGGCCTGGTTTAAGTCTTTAGACTCAAATATAAGTACATTTTTATGGAAGGATAAACCATCATGGATCAGTCTAAAAACTCTTCAAAAAGCAAAAGTGCGTGGAGGTTTAGATCTACCAATTTTTTTAAATTATTTTTTAGCCAGTAGACTGCAGTTTGTTTCAAATTGGACAAAATCAACCGCACTAGGAAACCCATAGTTAGGTGCTGAACAGGCTCTCTGCGGATCACCAAATATCTCTGACTTACCTTTTATGAGTCCTTGTATTAAACGCCATGACTGTTTTAAAAGCATTAATATCAGCTCCTCTCTGACAGTTTGGTGGAAATTTATAAAAATAACGGGGTCTTCACTTGTCCCTTGTAAACTCACATCCATTTGGAATAATCCTGATATCTTGCAACAAAAGAGAACGTTAAACTTTCCACTATGGCAAGAGAAGGGAATAAAAAAAACTTAGAGCATCTTATTCAAGGTGGAAATTTTATCCAATTTCAGGAATTAGTGTCACAGTACGATATCAGCGATAAAGCTTCTTGAGTACCAACAGCTTAAATCCATAATAAAAGCAAGATTCAATCTTAATCAGACAGATTTAGAGGTAAGGTGACAGAGTTTCTAAATCTTTGTTCCCCTAAATTGATATCGAAAACATACAGACTATTATCAAAACTGGATGAGTCGGTATCTCTTTCAAAATCAAAATGTGAAGCAGACTTATCGATCAATAAGGATGAAAGCTTCTGGACACAAATATGTTTAAACACTTTTAAGATGACTGAAAACTCTAATTTATAACTCGTACAATATAAAGTTCTACATAGAATTCATTACACAGGACAAAGGAGGTTCAAAATGGGCCTGAGTCACACAAATATCTGCCTCTACTGCACTAGCAACATCTCGGATAGCTATATGCATGCTATGTGGTCCTGTGTACCGGTTCAAAGGTTCTGGCGGAAGACGTGAGGACCTGTCGGCATGCCTTGGGTATAGTGTCCCATCCTCACCCACACTTTGCATATTAGGTGATTTAAGTGAAATAAATATAGATGCAAGGATGTCACACATGGTTCTCATTGCATCTCAATGCATCGCAAAGAAAACTATCCTCATGAATTGGAAATCAAGAAATAATTTATGCATGACTCACTATAATAACTTACTATTAGGTTATGTTAGCCTGGAGAGAATGTCTGCCTCCTCAAATAATCAATTGGCTGAATTCACTTCTCTCTGGTCCCCACTTATTAGTTCTATAACCTGAGGGGTGGCGGGCAATAGCTTGCTCTCCTTGGCGTCTCTGGTGGCTGGCTGGGCCCCAACCACGAGGGGCTGGTGTCCAGGGGGCTGCGGGTTGGGCCGGGGGGGCGTGGCCCCCGGTGGGCTGGTCTTGCTTCCCGGGAGGGGCTGGGTCTGATCTTGGGCCCCTGGTGCTTGGAGGGGCTTTCCCCCCTGGGCCGGGGTCGGGTGTGCACCGGTGGTGCGGGCCAGCCCCGGTGCGTCCTTGCGCGGCGGGGTCGTGTCCTCCCTGGGGCCCTGGCGGTGCCCTGGGGCAGGTCCCTGCATCCTGGGGGGTCACCCTCCTCGTACTCTGGGGCCTGCGGGTGTGTATGTACGTGTGTGAGAGTGGTTGTGAGTGGGGGGCGTGTGTGTGAGCGGGTGCGGAAGTGGGTGCGTGGGTGTGTGCGTTGTGTGTGAGCATGGGGGGTTGTGTGTGGGTGTAGGTGGGCATGTGTGATGGTGAGTGTGTGTGAATGTGTGCACATGAGGGTGGACGGGGGTATGTGTGTGTATGGGTGTAGTTACCTGTGGGTGGATGGGTGGTGTTGGAGGATATATGTATGGGTAGGAGAATTTCATTGGGTGGCGGGGGTGGGGCAGTCCATCTAGTGGCATGGGGATTGGTGATTCGGGGCCTGCTTGTCCCAGCTGCCCTGCTGTTGTGTCACGGGGTGGGGTGCTTTGTCGCATTGCTCCTGGTGTCACTGGCAGCAGGTGTGTGTGGGTGCTCAGGGGTGGTTGGGGGAGCCGTTTGCACAGGTTGGTGGCCGTGTTTCCGTTGGGCTGCTCCGGGATGGCTGTGGCTGCGGGGCGGCCTACTGGTGTCGGTGTGCGTCTGGGGTGGGTGGTCGGTGGGCTTGCATGGGCGCTTGGGGGTGTCGCTTGGCATGTGGGGCGCCATGTGGGTCCGGGCCATTATTCTCTATTGTGACTATTGTTGTTGTGCATGTTTGTTTGTGCATGATGAGTGAGAATGGGTGTGGCTGCTACATCATGTTTGTGGTGCTTGGAGCACCAGGGTGCAACGCTGTTGGGTCCTGGGCTGCTCGGCCTGGTGGCCCTCGCCCTGGGTTGGGATTTGGGGGCAGTGGGTGGTCTCATGAACCAGTTTGCGAGCTGGCTTCTGGGGGGAGGGGGGGTAGAGACAGCCTCGCTTTTGGCCCACCTCCCTCCCAGTCTTATTTCCCGACTCTCCTCCCCCTGATTCTGGGTGGAATATACATCTTCTTGGATACATTGAGGGCTTTGGGGTGGGGGTGTGCCGCACTGTGTCGGCGAAGGGGATACCTCTGCTGCACAGTGGGGCTGCCGTCACCTCAATTTTAATTGCATTTTAGACACTGAGGGCTTGGGGGGATGGGGCCCCACTGCCTATCGCAGTGGCTAGTGGTGCTCCAACCACCATCTCCCCAATTTTAACTGCACTATGGTAGTCCACCCATTTACACAAAATCACATCATACAACCAACATACACCTATCTTGTTTTGTGCAAGGGGGAGGGGGGGTGGGGGTCTTCCTCCACCCCTGTTGCCCTCCTCCTGCTGGGGGCCTGGGGGCCCGGTGGGGGTCCTGGGACCCGTCATCTTGTCAAAATCCCTGGGTGCTTCTGAATGTAAAGATACAACCTAGGGAGTGAGATAGGGACTGAATAAGAGAGTAAGTGAGAGTGAGGGAGTGATGAATGGAGGTGGTGATGGTGGGGTGGTTTTTGTTTGGTGCTTTGCATGTCAAGTGGCATTTCGGGGTGCCTGCGGTGATCTGCTGATCAGTCGCTTGGGTGGGCACTGGGGGTGGGGGTCTGTTTCTGTGGCTGCGGTCTCCCCTCCCTCCCAGTGATCTCCCCAGCCACTGCCAGGTGCTGGTGTGCATTCAGGTTTGCTGCATCTCCATCGCAGTAGCCCTAAGAAATAAGGGTGAATGAGGGTGAGTGAGTGTGAGGGGGAGAGCATGAATGGATGTGAGTAGGTCGGAGTGTGAGTGAGAGTGCATGTGTGGGTGAACGTGAGTGGGTGTGGGTGACCCTGAGGGTGAATGGGAGTGAGATTGAATGGGTACAGGAGTGAGAGAGAATGGGTGGGTCCGGGAGTGTGAGAGTGGGTGAGTGAGAGTGAGGGAGTGCACGTGGGTGCGTATGAGGAGTATGAGGGTGTGAAGGTGTGGGGATGGGTGTGTCTGTGAGGAGGGAGGTGCTGGATTGAGGGCAGTAGTGCCTCTTGGTTATGTGGGCTCCCCTGGGCGGGGGGGGGGGGACTTCTTTGGGCATGGGAGTCCCCGGGATGTGCGGCAGTGGTGCTTGGGGAACTGCTGTGTGTGTGGGGGGGAATTGTGCCAGAGGGTGCGTGCCGGTCTGGCGCATGGGGCCCAGGGACTGGTGTTGGCCCCACTGGGGGGTTGGCGGGCCTGGGGGTGTGGGCCTGCCGCGCCGGCGGCCTGGCCTCCCTCGATTGATCCTCCGGGGGCAGATCACCGACTTTCCTTGGGCTTGCTGACCTCGGGCATTTGTGCCCTGTGGGGGTTGGCGGTGCTGCCTTGCTTGCTCGGGGTTCCTGGGGGGAGAGCTGCTGTGACCCGCCCCCCTCTTCGTATGTTTCCTGACAAACCACTCACATGCACACACTTATTTTGCACATGCTCTCATGTATACACACACAGAAGCACACGCACAAATGTCTCTCCTTTAACAGGTGCGGATACCAAATTCGTGTTGAGACATCTTCGGTGGAAGAAGCAGTTTGTCTTCTGTTTGTTTTAGTTGTTGGTTTGTCTTTTTGTCTGTTCCCCTCCCTTTTCTTTTCCCCTCCACACACTTCCTTTCCCCATTCCCCATCCTGTCGGGTCCTCCATGGGTAAAATAATTTAAATAAAGTATTAAAAGTTATTACAGGAGGAGTTTACTACAATATACAATACATAGTTAGGTACAGTATAAAACTCCTTTTGGCAAAGTAAATCTGTTTTGGCACAATAAGGGAAACAGATCTCTGTTCTGCTTACCTAGCTGCCTGACCGGACAAGGGAAAGAAAAAAAAAAGATAGGGTTTTTTGGCTGGGTAGTCAGGGTGGAGAGTTTCCAATGTGTTATTTTTTTGGAAACACTTTCTTCTGTTTCTTTGTTTCCCCAGTTTAGTTTAGTCCTGTTGCGCAATCTACTCACATTTGTGATTAGAGGCATTGACGGTGTTTTTGTGAATGGACGAGTGGTTGTAGTGTCCATGTGACATCAACGCTCCGTGTTGTGTAGCGTTTTGTGAATGAACGCGTACCTGTTGGGGAGACACGGAGGTTGGCAAGTGTTTGAGTTAATTTGTAAATCTGTTTGTGGTGTTTTGTTGTGTTTGGGCCGTGAGTTAATTGTTTTCAGGTTGTCGGGCAGAGTGCTGCATTTATGATAATTCACTTTTCCACATAAGTCTGATTTGTTTGTATGTGTTGGCGTTTGCATCACACCTGTTACTGTATGATGTCTGAAGTGAGTTTAATTGGGAATGTTGATGGGTTAACGTTTGAACAGCGTGAAAGGTTGTTACTGCTGGAAATAGAATTAACATGGTTGCGATTGGAGAAACTCTGAGTGTTAACGCTGTTGGTGGTGCTGATTTAGGTCCAGACAGTGCTCTTAGCCATGTGCAATCATTTGATGTTTTCTCCAGTTTACACCTAGTTCCCGCTATCTTGGGGATGGTGCACGATTGGAATGCTCATGAGTTGTTTACAGTATACGCAGTGACACCTGTGGCGGCTCCAATAAATTATATCACGTCTAAAAATCTGCGTGTTGAGCCTCCTCGTGTGCTTTGTGTCTGTGATTAATCAGTAACGCCAGTTAATGTGTCAGAGAAAGTGGGTTCTGTAACAACCTGTGGGTGCCTGGTGTCTCCTAGGGTGTATGTATAGGGCCATGGAGTAGACACGGGCCGGGCTGCCCCCCGGTGCCTGGGATCTGGGGCTGGACCGGGTGTGTCCCCCTTTGTCCTTTGTCCTCGGAGCATTCCTGCTCTGTGGGGGCTGCAGGTTGCTTATGCGATGAGGGGGTGCTGTCTTGCTTGCTAACAGTGAGGCCTGCAGTTCTTTAGATGTTGCTCTGGGTTTTTATTTCTCATCAGTTCTTGAATTTCTTTAGATTGTGGCATGATGTGTTTCTTTTTGACATCCTTTGCCTACTTCACTTTGTCAGACAGGTTCTATTTAAGTAATTTTTTGATTCAACAGGTCTGGCAATAATCGGGCATGGGTGTGGCTACTCAAATTAAACTCAGCTTTCTAAAATATTTGGTTAATCACAGTTAATATATGATAGATAGCTATCGTTGGCCTCCGCCGGTCTATGATGACCATGGAAGAGAATCCTAAACGTCTACTCTGCTGGAACAGCACCGCCTGTGGCTGAACAGGCCGATGTGCGAATGGCAGACCCTGTCACACAGGTCGCACTTGTGGGTGGTCTCCATGCTGCTGGAGCTGTGGCGGTTCTTCCTGCGGGTCCTTTTTTCATCTGCTGCAGCAGTCAGTCTCTCTTCACCCGCCTTGAGCTGTCTGGTCAGGGTGCCTCTCCATTTGGAGCGGTCCATTGCAAGGTCCTCCCAGCGCTCTGTGTTGATGTCCAGGGCCTTCATGTCTCTCTTGCAGACGTCTCTAAAGTGCAGCTGTGGGTGGCCAACGTCTCTCCTGCCAGTCACCAGTTCTCCGTAGAGGACGTCTTTGGGGATTCTGCCATCCTCCATACGGTGAACGTGGCCTAGCCAGTGGAGCCTGTGCTGCCTGAGTAGGGTGAACATGGAGGGAAGGCCGACGCGGGACAGAACTTCTGTGTTGGGCACTTTGTCCTGCCAGAATATGTCCAGGATGCGGCGAATGCAGCGCAAGTGGAAGGAGTTCAGTCTCTTTTCCTGCCGAGCGTATGTTGTCCACGTCTCACTCCCATAGAGCAGTGTGCTGATGACACAGGTGTTGTACACTGCCATCTTCGTCTTGACAGAGTTTGGGATTCTTCCACACTCGTGTGGTGAGGCGAGCGAGTGTGAAGGCTGATTTTCCAAGGCCCTCTCTGCTGACCAGATCGAACGCTTTGGTGAGGTCGATGAAGGCGATGTACAGGGGCATGTTCTGTTCTCTGCATTTCTCCTGGAGTTGGCGGATGGAGAATATCATGTCTACCGTCGATCACTCAGCACGGAAGCCACACTGAGACTCGGGGTAGACACGTTCGGCAAGCTTCTGTAGACGAACGAGGACAACTCGTGCGTAGACTTTGCCAACAACGCTGAGGAGGGAGATGCCCCTGTAGTTGTTGCAGTCGCTTCTCTCCCCTTTGTTTTTGTAGAGGGTGATGATCTTGGCATCCCTCATGTCCTGTGGTATGGCACCTTCCTTCCAGCACTGGCAGAGGATGTCATGCAATGGCAGCAGTAGGGCGGTCTTGCAGTGCTTGATCAGGTCGGGGGGTATGCCGTCGTTGCTGGGTGCCTTGCCAGTGGCCAAGCTATCAATGGCCTTGCTGAGTTCGTTGATGGTTGGCTCGGCGTCAAGTTCGTCCATGGATGGCAGGCAGTCGATGGCATCAAGGGCTGACGGTGTCACGGTGTTCTGTCTGGAGTAGAGGTCGGAGTAGTGTTCCACCCATCTCTCCATCTGCTAGTTCTTTTCTGTGATCATCTCCCCAGTGGAGGATTTAAGGGGGGCCGTCTTGCTCTGAGCCGGACCAAGTGCTTTCTTGATGCCATCGTACATATCACGGATGTTTCCTGTTATGGCAGTAGTTTGAATGTCTTGGCTGAGCTGAGTCCAGTACTCGTTAGCACAGCGCCGAGCAGTCTGCTGAACTTTGCTTCTCGCAGCCCTGAGAATCTGGAGATTCTTCTCGTTTGGGTACTTCTTGTACTCAGCAAGTGCTGAGCGCTTGGCTTTAATGACGGGGGTCATCTCGGTCAACTTGGCATCAAACTAGTCCTGTGACTTCAAGGTCTTCCTCCCAAAGGTAGGCAAGGCTGTGCGGTGGAGGGTGTTTCGCAGCTCTTCCCACTTCTGCTTTGCAGATTCTCCTTCTTGTGGTACACCAAGTTCCTTCTCAAAGGTGGAGGCAAACTGCTCAACAAGTTCTGGTTGGGCCATCTTGCTGGTGTCAATCCGTGCCTTTCCAGGCTGTCTAGCACGATGGAATTTCTTCAGGTGCAGCTTGACCTTGCAACACACCAATGAATGGTCTGTGTCGCAATCTGCACTCTGGAACGAACGGGTGATTCTTCTTCAGCAAGGTGTTCTTCACTGTGAAGCCCACTCCGTGTTCCCTGTGTTTGTCACTGCCCTTTCCCTGCCAGTAGAATGTGTAGTCCTTCTCTTTCAGTGTGCCTGCGTCAGCCAACCGTGTTTCCTGGAGAGTGGCGAGATCCACTTCCAGTCTCTTCAGCTCATTATTGATGATGGCAGTCTTCCTGGTGTCGCTGATGTCCTTGAGGTTAGCAGCGAGTCCTGTCATCATAGTGCGGACGTTCCAAGTTCCCAGTTTTAGAGTTGGTCTCTTTTGTTTTTTTGTCTTGCCTGGTGCGAAGGTTCTCAGCCTGCCGTTCGGACTTCTCCTCATCCCCATGCACCCAATGAGGAAAGCAGGCTGTGGTGGGACAACACCTTATTGGCTGGGGGCTGCTCAGCTTGAGGCGGGCAGTAGCTGTCCAGTGAGATCCGATGATCCCTCCCACCATTGGGAACAACCCCTGGTGCCGCGCTCTACGCCAATTGAGCGGTGGCTTATAACCGGTAACTGTCATTCCCCGTGTTTTGTCTAGGCCAAAGGCGAAGCTGGAGTGTCCTCTCCAGTGATCCGGTATTCTACCTTCCAGCGTTGGGCGTTGGTAGGATTCAAGCCTGGGCAGAAAGATATGGAGGACAAGATGTTGCCCATGCAGCATGTCCCCCCTCTCCACGTCACTGATGAATCCAAAGGAACAGCAGGGCTGCTACAGTTTGGCACCAGTGCCGACGCAGGAGCTGCCAGAATGATGTTGAGCACAACATAGATAGATAGCTAGGTAGATGGGAAATTACAGTGTAACAGCAGCATGACACAGACAACCCAACCAACAGAAATACACACAGCATAATAGAAAAGGAGTTACCTAGGGAAGCAAAGTAAAAATGCTTGGATAACTTTTTTTACAACATAGGCTATGACTAGCTTAAATAGATGATGATCCTGATGAGTCAGTGGATAGCAGTGACTGTACAGAGGATTGCAAGGCACAGGGTGAGATACGAGGTACTATTTATACTGTAAGGTGCAGTATAGCCGCATTGTTATGACCAGAATTCAACATTAGAGCGAGTTATTGTCCAGTGAAATGGCATATGGCAGAAAAGATTTCCTCTACCTAACTGTTCAGCAGCGAAGCTGTAGCAGTCTGCTGGAGAAAGTGCTCCGCTGTCTGTCCACTGTGTGGTGGAGGGGTTGATCAGGGTTGTCTATGATGGATTGAAGTTTGTTGAGTGTCCTCCTCTCCACCACAGATTCAAAGGTCTCCAGCCTGAGACCAATTACAGAACCAGCCTTCTTGATAATCTTGTCAAGTCTATTGGTGTCGCTGGCTGTGATACTGCTACCCCAACAGACGGCAGCAAAGAAGATGGCGCTGGCAACAACGGCCTGGTAGAAAAGCTCCAACATCTTGTTGCACACGTTGAAGGATCTCAGCTTCCTCAGGAAGTAGAGTCTGCTCATCCCCTTCTTGTACACAACATTGGTGTTAGATTTCCAGTCCAGTCTGCTGCTGATTGTGACACCTAGGTATTTGTAATTCTCCACTACCTCCACAACCTCCCCCCTAATCCGCAATGGCTGTGAAGGTGTCCACTTCTTCTTGAAGTCAGTCACCATCTCTCTGGTCTTGCTGCCATTCAGTCTCAGGCGATTCTGCTCAGTCCAGTCCACAGATCTGTTTACCAGTGCCCTGTACTCCCCCTCATCTCCCCCTCTTATACACCCAACAACAGCCGAGCCATCAGAGAATTTCGGCAGGTGGCATGACTTGGTGTTGTACTGAAAGTCAGTGGTGAATAAGGTAAAAAGAAAAGGAGAAAGCACAGTCCCCTGTGGAGCTCCTGTACCACTAACCACCACATCAGACAAGACACTGTCCAGCTGGACAAACTGTGGCCTGCCTGTCAGGTAGTCGATAATCTAGGAGGTCAGAGAGCTGTCGACCCCCATCACCTGCAGCTTCTCACCTAGCAGCAGTGGCTGGATGGTGTTAAATGCACTGGAGAAATCAAAGAATGTGATTCTCATCGTGTCTCCTCCTCCTTCCAGGTGGAAGTGAGCTCATTGCAGCAGGTAGATGACAGCGTCTTCAACTCCTAAATGGGGGTGATATGCAAACTGCAGAGGGTCCAGCCACATCTTCACCTGCGGCCTCAGGTGGGCTAAAACAAGTCTCTCCCAGGACCTTCATCACATGTGATGTGAGGGCAACTGGTTGATAGTCATTCAGGTCCAATGGAGATGACTTCTTGGAGACAGGAACCAGGCAGGACATTTTCCACAGCACCGGTACTCGCTCCAGACTCAGGCTCAGGTTGTACAGGTGTTTTAGCACCGGAGCTAGTTGGTTGGCACAGGTCCTCAGGATCCTGGCTGCAATGTCATCAAGGCCCGCAGCCTTCCGCTGGTGAAGTCTCTGCAGCTGTTTCCTCATCTGGCCTGTAGTCACAGTGATGTGGGTGTGATTCATGATGACGTAACTGCATTTTATATTTACTCTAGTTATCTTTATCTAATATTAAAATTAGTTTGCTCTGAGATATTTAAGTGTGACAAATTTGCAAAAATAAAACAAATCAGAATGGGGCAAGTACTTTTTCACAGCATTGTATATAGAAGCAAAGACTCTCGTTGACCTCGGGTGTATTAATCAGGCTGGAATGAGCTACTGTGTTATTGACAGTTTGGTTAGTAACTCTTTTCAGTCTCTCATTTATTTTGTGGCCTCAAAGTTCTGCTGTAATAAGGAGTCTGTCTGACTGGTCCTATTACTTCTTCCTTCGCCTTTCTTTTTAATTAGGGGTTGGCAAGCGTTTGTTGCTTCTGTCATGAATTACTCTACTGAACCCAGGACACTGATTTTTTTTTTTTTTTTTTGCAGCATATAAAGAGATTGCCAGAGTAGGTGCATGTGTCTAGTCCCCCTTCAGATATCATGTTATAAGATATGCTGGAGGAAAATGTAATGTGCATTTAAAATAGAAGGTTTGCACTTTTGTGGCTGAACTATGCTCATGTAAAAGTTCTTGCTGATACATTAAAAGTTGTGCGATTCCATAAATCTAGTGTGTGAAGTTCCGGTGATGATGCTCGAAAGCTCTGGTGATGCTGTGTCCAAAGATGTTGTCTGTGCACAATATAAAAGCCAATTAGATAAACTTACTAAGAAAAGGCACGCAGGTAGATTCCCTTGAAAAACTAAGAAAATGAGATAGAAATTGTATGTGATAAATAAGCACACATTTGTATAACCTTTCTATTCCACTTTGTCTATAAATGTAGTATAAATTGTAAAAGAAGTTTCTTTTTTTTAACCATTTCTTTGAATATCAACGATGTAAAAATGATTGAGCTGACAATGCCACATGCTAAATGCCGTCAGTAACGTGACAGGAGCTGATGGTAACCTGCCCCACATACAGGCCTCGTGTTTGACATGTACAGGATGAGTAACAGGAGCATGTGGCGAGGGAAGATGTGTGTTGACGCGATCACAAATTAACAGCCACGACGACGGCAGATGCTGATGTTGTTGAGCTGCATGTAGTGGGACAGTGGTGTTTGGAGAGCGGGTGCTGATTCTGTTAGCGCGTGCTCTGTTGATGCTCAGATAAAGAGCGTGTACCGCATTGGGCGGAGTACCCATCAACAAGTCATTTCATTCTGAGGATGTGCATCCCTGCACCTCACAGATAAAACCAGAGGCTTAGAGCGATGATCCTGCTGCTGCGGCACAAACCTCGAAGCTCAGTCCAAATAAGCTTCAGTGTTCTTTTTTTTATGAGTGCATGTTTGGCTTCTCTGATCTGTTGTAGTAAAATGTCTTCAGGTTCATCCTTTTCTCTTGTTGAACATAATGTTTGAAATGTCCTTAAAGGCCAAGCAGCAGCTACGCGATCCCCTATAGAATACGTCTGTCTGCAGGTGGGGTATTTTTAACCTGAAACCCACCGAGACGTGTTCGCTGGATGCAATTAAAGGGAGACATTTATAACCCACAGACATGTGAGTCATAGAGTTTATCTTCACTCACTCCGTTTGGAGTCTGCATTTGAGTTACGGAGCTGAGCAGTTTCTAAAGGAAAAAAAAAAAGAGTTTCATTCAAAAACGGTTTTCTATTTTTTTTTTTGTAACTTAAGATTTTTATTCATTTTTCATTATATATATTGCATTCAGATCACAGTCTACATTTAAAAAAAACAAAGGGGCTAGAGTAAAAAAGAAAAAGGAGAAAAAAAAAAAAAAAAGGGGGGGGGGACAAATGTTGGAGCATCAAGTTTTTAGTTTCCATCTCTTAATTCTTCTGGTTTTTCCAGCGTCTTTGGTTATTCTTTCAATATTTGTCTCGTTGTTGCACTTTGTAGTGTGTCCATTTCCGCCATTTTTTTTCCCATAGTCCTTCTTGCATTCTTTGTCGATATGTTAGTTTTTCCATCATACGTATGTCCTCAATAATGTCAGTCCATTGCTCTTGGTCAGGAAGAACTTCTGATCGCCATTTTTTTGTGATTGTTTTTTTACATGCAATCAACAAGATTTTAACTAGATATCTGTCCTCAGCCTGTATAACATTGTCTCTTTTAAGATCACATAGGTACATCAAGTTACAGTTCATTGGTATATTATATCCTAATATCCTCTGTATTGTCACATGTATAGATTTCCAGAATGATGAGATTTTGCAGCATTTCCAAAACATATGCGAGTGGTCTGCATTTTGAGCCCCACATCCCCTCCAGCATATAGATTGGGTATTTGTATACTTTCCTTGAATCTGTGGTGTAATGAAAAATCGAATCAGGTTTTTCCATCCAAATTCCCTCCATGTTCTTGAATTTGTTGACGTGTGTTGTGTTTTCCATATTTCCTGCCAGCTTTCTTCTGTTATGTTTAAATTGAGCTCTTTCTCCCATTTCTCCTTTATATAGTTACTTGAATGATTGTTTGCCATAAGTTTCTGATATATCTTTGAAATAATTCTTGTTTTATTTCCTGTATATGAGCTTAAAATGAATTGTATAATCTCGCTCACATCTGTTTGGAGGTTATGCCTAATCTTCTTCATATAATAGTCTCTCATCTGCAGATATCTGAAGAATTCTGATCTTTCTAGTTTAAATTTTCTCCTGATGTTTACAAAGCTCCCGAGATCTTTTTTTCCGATATTGCCCCATGCTGTGATTCCCTTGTTCACCAGATTTTTGTATCCCCTATCTTGTTTTGCCGGTTCAAACTGACTGTCAAATGCTACCCATTTCAATAGTTTTATGTCTTCCTTTATATTATACTTTTGTACTATTTTATACCACAGTTCTAAAGTAAATTTAGTGATTGGGTCTATTTGTTTGATTTGCTTATATGCATCTTTATCTCCTATTATGCTTTGTACTGGGAGTCCCTCAATTTCCTTTTCCATTTCTTTCCATTTTGCCTCATATCCCTCGTCGCACCAACATATGATATATCTTATTTGTGCTGAGTAGTAATATTCCTTTAGACTCGGTAGGCCCATGCCTCCTTTCTCTTTTGGTAACTGGAGAGTTTTATATTTCACTCTTGGTTTTTTACCTCCCCAAACAAATCTCGATATCATCCTGTCCCACTTTGAGAATTGGGCATCTGGAATCTCTGTTGGTAGAGCCTGGAAGAGGTAAAGTAATCTAGGTTGTATGCTGATTTTGACTGTCTCAATTTTTGAATTCAGATCCATATTTAAGATTGACCATCTATCAATATCTTTTTTTATTTCTTGTTCCAACCTATCATAGTTTGCTTTATAGATTTTGCTTAGATCTTTAGGTATGTTCACTCCAAGGTATTTTATTTCTTTTTGTTTCCAGTTTAGTTTGATCTTATCAGTTATCTGGTTTAGAGGGTTATAGTGGAATGTCAGTATTTGTGTTTTTGTTATGTTTATCTTGTATCCTGATAATTTTCCAAAATTTTCTATCAAGTTCATCATTTCCATTATTGATTCATCTGGTTGTTCAAGGTAAACTATAATATCGTCTGCAAATAGCCCAATCTTGTGTTCCGCCCCCTTTATTGTTACACCTTTTAATTTCTTATTTTGTCATATCGCTTGAGCCAGTGGCTCTATGAACAGAGCAAACAAGGTGGGCGATAAGCAGCATCCCTGCCTAGTTGATCTTTGTATATTTACTTTGTCTGTTAAGCTACCGTTTATCTTGATTCTTGCCACAGGTTCTTGATACAGCGTCCTTATGCATTGTACTGATTTTTCGTTAAATCCAAAGCGTTCCAGCACACTATATAGGAATTTCCAGTTAACCCTGTCAAATGCTTTTTCTGCGTCTAAACTCATTATTACTGCGCTTTTCTTTTCTTTATGTATTTGATTAATTATATGTATTGTTCTCCTGATATTGTCATGTGTTTGGCGTCCCTCTATGAAACCAGTTTGATCATCTTCTATCAATTCCGTCAAGAATGTCTTTATTCGTTTACATATAATTGTTGTATATATTTTATAATCCACATTTAATAAAGAGATTGGCCTATAGTTTCCACATTGTTCTCTATCTTTCCCTGGCTTTAAAATGACTGAAATAATGGCTTCGTTCCATGATGGAGGTATTTTGTTGTTGTTCAACGTCCAATTAAATGACTTTAGAAGCTGTGGCGTGAGTTCTTCTATAAACAGTTTATAAAACTCAGAAGGGTATCCATCACTACCTGGTGATTTACCGTTTTTAAGTGACTTAATCACATCTCTAATCTCTTGTGTTGTTATTTCTGCTGTTAGCTTTTCATTTTGTTGATTTCCTATTGATGGCAAGTCCAATGTGCATAGAAATTTTTTAATATCTTTAGTATTTGTTTCTTCAGGTTGCGAGTATAGTTCTTGGTAGAAATTATGGAATATTTCTTCGATGTTTTCTGGGTTAACTGTGGTTTTATTTGTGGTGGGGTCTTTAATCTTATATACATTATTCATTGTTTGTTGTTTTCTTAACCGTTTTGCCAGCAGTTTTGTGGCTTTTGGTCCCGTTTCATAATATTTTTGCTTTAGATATCTATTTTTCCTTTCAATTTCATCCATTTGTGTTTCTTTTATCTTTATTTTTTCTTCTTTAATTTCTTGATATATTTTTGGGTCATTTGTGCTTTGATGTTTATGTTCTAATTCCCTCAGTCTCTCACATCTTTGTTCATATGCTTCCAGTTTAGTCTTATTTGCTTTTCCTGTTTCAACAATTAATTTACCTCTTAACACGGCTTTTAGTGCATCCCATAGTATTGTTGGGTCTACTTCTTCATTGTCATTCTCTTGGATATATTCATTTATGTTTAATTTTATTCTTTCTTTCATTTTATCATCATTTAACAGTCCTACATTAAGTTTCCATGTTGTTTGTCGTTTTCTATTGTTTAAATTTATTTCCATGTATATAGGATTATGATCTGATATTTCTGCCCCTCCAATCCAACAATTTCTCACCCTGTGTCTGTCATCTTCATTCATAAGGAAGTAATCTATTCTAGAGTGTACTTTATGGACTGCTGAATAATGTGTATAGTCTTTTTCGAGTGGGTGCAGGTCCCTCCAAATGTCTACCATACCCATTTCTGCCAGTGAGGTTCTTATGAATTTTGTTACATGTTTTTTTGTCTTCTTAACACTTGTTGTGTCAATTTCATGATCCATGACAGCATTTAAGTCTCCTCCACAAATTAGGACTCCTTCACTGTGTGTTGCTATGAGATCAAACAGATGTTGAAAAAAACCCTTGTCACTTTCTGGTGGGGCATAGATGTTCACTAATGTGATCTGCATTCCATCTATTCTACCCTTTATTATTACATACCTGCCTTCTTTATCCTGGATTTCCTGTTCACATTCAAATTGTATTTTATTTGAGATTAGTATCATAACCCCCCTTTTAGTTCCTCCCTTAAATGAACTGTAGTAGGAGTTCTTATAGCCAAATCTCTTTAGTTTCACATGTTCTGTCTTGCTCAAATGTGTCTCTTGCATAAATATAATTTCGGCTTTTTCTTTCTTGAATTTTCTTATTATTCTTTCCCTTTTAACAGGTGAGTTCAGACCATTCACGTTTAGTGTTATTATCTTAAGATTTTTACCCATAATCATGTTTTTCCATTTTTTTAACTTGTGCTCCTAGCCCCTTTAACAACAAAAATAACACATATTTATATAAAAACACATTAAAAAATCTCGACCTCCGTACTTTGGGCCTTTCTTCTGCCCACTGGTCCCTGTTGGTGGGTGGAGGGATTGTCCTCACCGAGTGTAGGGCCCTCCCTAGACCTGTATTTACTATCCAAGTAATAGTCATTAGTCTAGAAATGTCCAACAAATATCACTTAAACCTCTCCTAGCCGTCTGTTTCTCTTTTACCTTGTCTTCTTGGCCTTCATTTCTTCTGTGTCTTTCTTAATCTTTGTTATAATCTAGGCTTTCAGTTGAAAGCCTTGTAGTCTTTCCTGGGCCCGCTGCGCCACGTCTCCCCCCGTCTTTTGCCGTTCACTCGCCTCCACTCCGGCTGTCGTGATGCGTTCAGGGCCTCCGCTGCTCCTACCGTTTCCTCCGGCACGTACACCTCAAGGCCCCGCTCCATCATGTCCTGCGCTGCCTCTCTGGCTGTGTTGTAGGTTCTTACGCCGTTCTCCCAATGAATCCTCATCTTCGTTAGCGGCGTTTGGAATCTAATTTTTTTTTCTTTCAGCGTTTTTTTAATGTTGGCATATTTCTTCCGCTGCTGCACAATTTCCGCCGGGTAGTCATGATCAAAGAATATCTGCTTGTCGCCGATTCGTATCTTTTTTTTCCACGCTCGTGTCAGGATTCTTTCCTTTACATCATATTTCAGAAAGTTTACCACAACTGACCTGGGTGTAGAGCGTGGGTTCGGGTTCTGTGCCGAGGCTCTGTGCGCTCGTTGAATCTGCAGATCCGCTTCGCTGGGCAGTTCCAGCTCTTTTTTTAAGAACTGATCCATGAATTTCGTCATCGAGTTGCTTTCAATGCCCTCCGGGATCCCGAAGATGCGTATATTGCCCCGTCTGGACCTGCTCTCCAAGTCGGTTACTTTCTCCTGCATCCTCTGCATTTGTGCCGTCAGGGTCTGCAGCTGTTCGCTTGCCTCGCTATTCCAGTCTTCCAGCTCTGATATTCGGGCCTGCGCTTCTGTCATACACGCCCGCTGGGAGCGCAGCTCCTCCATGTTTTCTGCTAGCTTGCGCTCCATTTCTCTTCGGAGGCCCATAATTTCTTCCTTAATCTCTTTTTTCAGCTCCTCCTTAAGAGCCGCTAAATCCTGTTGTAGCTGCCGTTTGAAGTCTCTCAACTCTTTTCCCAAACTGGCGATGCCGGTGTTCATGGTATCGAGTTTTGTGTCCTCCATTTTCTCTGCTGTGGTCACCTCGTTTTTTTGGGCCCCGTGTTCAGCGGTTTCTCCTGCGTTGTTGAAGAGGAATTCTTTAATTTTACTCTGCTTTTGTCCTTGTGCCCGGCTCCTTCGTGTTTTCATCCCTTAGTTTATTGATCCGCTTATGTCGAGTTGGCCATTTACCGATGATTTTTAATCCGGCTAGGGAGAGCTCTCTGTTTAAGCGTTATGTCTCTCCGCCATCTTCCCGGAAGTCCGGTTTTCTATTTTTTAAGAAATGCCACTGGCATTTAGCTGTAGTTTCTAAAAAGATAATTATGTAAAAATGTAGCTCTGAATTAGAGGTGCATTTGTGGCCCATGAAGGTAAATACAGGAATGCAAGAGATCATGTAGTGTGTCCGTCTCTTTACCACCAGCCCTAAGTTGTCATGCTTACACCTACTACCACTTTTAGAAACATTTAAACATGTACAGTGGTGTGAAAAAGTGTTTGCCCCCTTTCTGATTTCTCATTTTTTTGTATGTTTGTCACACTTAAAGGTTTTAAATCATCAAACAAATTTAAATATTAGACAAAGATAACACAAGTAAACAAAAAATGCAGTTTTTAAATGAAGGTGTTTATTATTAGGGTTAAAAAAAATATCTTAACCTACATGGTCCTGTGTGAAAAGGTGATTACCCCCCCCCCCTTAAGACATAAATTAACTGTGGTTTATCACATCATTGGAATGCTGAGTTCAATTTCTTTAGCCACACCCAGGCCTGATTACTGCCACACCTATTCTAACTCAAGAAATCACTTAAATAGGACCTGCCTGACAAAGTGAAGTAGACCAAAAGATTCTCTAAAGCTCGACATCACGCTGCAATCCAAAGAAATTCAGGAACAAAGGAGAAACAAAGTAATTGAGATCTGTCAGTCTGGAAAAGGTTATAAAGCCATTTCTAAAGCCTTGGAACTCCAGCAAATCACAGTGAGAGCCATTATCCACAAATGGCGAAAACATGCAACAGTGGTGAACCTTCCCAGGAGTGGCTGGCCAACCAAAATTACCCCAAGAGCGCAGCGACGACTCATCCAAGAGGTCACAAAAGGCCCCACAACAACATCCAAAGAACTGCAGGCCTCACTTGCCTCAGTTAAGGTCAGTGTTCATGACTCCATCATAAGAAAGAGACTGGGCAAAAATGGCTTGCATGGCAGAGTTCCAAGACGAAAACCACTGCTAAGCAAAAAGAACATAAAGGCTCCTCTCAGTTTTGCCAGAAAACATCTTGATGATTCCCAAGACTTTTGGGAAAATACTCCTGTGGACTGACGAGACAAAAATTGAACTTTTTGGAAGGTGTGTGTCCCACTACATCCAGTGTAAAAGTAACACAGCATTTCAGAAAAGGAACCTCATACCAACAGTAAAGGTGGTGGTGGTAGTGTGATGGTCTGGGTCTGTTTTTCTGCTTCAGGACCTTGAAAACTTGCTGTGGTAAATGGAACCATGAATTCTGCTGTCTACCAAAAAATCCTGAAGGAGAATGTCCGGCCATCTGTTCGTGACGTCAACCTGAAGCGCACTTGGGTTCTGCAGTGGGACAATGATCCAGAACACACCAGCAAGTCCACCTCTGAATGGCTTAAGAAAAACAAAATGAAGACTTTGGAGTGGCCTAGTCAAAGTCCTGACCTGAATCCGATTAAGATGCTGTGGCATGACCTTAAAAAAGCGGTTCATGCTTGAAAGCCCTCCAATGTGGCTGAATTGCAACAATTCTGCAACGATGAATAGGCCAAAATTCCTGCACAGCACTGTAAAAGACTCATTACCAGTTATCACAAACGCTTGATTGCAGTTGTTGCCGCTAAGGGTGGCCCAACCAGTTAATAGGTTTAGGGGGCAATCACTTTTTCACACAGGGCCATGTAGGTTTGGATTTGTTTCCCCTTAATAATAAACATCTTCATTTAAAAACTGCATTTTGTTTTTACTTGTGTTATCTTTATCTAATATTTAAATTTGTTTGATAATCTGAAACATTTAAGTGGGACAAACAAAAGAAATGAGAAATCAGGAAGGGGGCAAACACTTTTTCACACACTGTATGTTTTTGGTCTGTTGGAGGAAATCTGAGCGCCTGGAATAAGCCCATGGTAACCTTGGAACAGCAAACTCAAACCCAGAACCTTCAAGCTTGAATGAAAACTATGACATAGCTGTAAAAGTCAAAATTGTTATTCTGAATTGGATCAGCGCTCTGTGATCAGGAAAGATCACAGAGGAGTCATCTCACCCCCTCCATCACTCTTTTCAGTTACTGCCATCAGGCAGACGATATAAAGTTCCATTGGCCCATAAAAATGTTTACAAGAAATCATTTATTCCCTCTGCAAAAACCATCCTGAACAAAATCAAATAGTTATCATACTTTAGTTAATTATCAGTATTAGTTATCAGCATTTATCTATTAATCACTATTAATTTTTAATAGTTATTAATATTTTCTACCGCATGATTTTATTTGCTGTTTTCTTCTTAACCATTTTTATGTTTTTAGACTGTTTTTATATTGTGAGTTTGACCATGTCTTTGAGAGTGTTGAATGTGTTATATTGTTGTAGCTGTGTCAAAGAAGAATTTCTGTCACCGACTGGGACAGACAATAAAGTTATCTATTTGTCTGTCTGTCTGTCTTTTTTATTTGGGGGCAGCTGTGGCACAAGTATAGTGTGGCCGACTACTGATCGGAGGGTCAGGGGTTTGATTCTTGCTCTGTCTGCAGTCTGGATGTCGAACTGTCCTTGAGCAAGACACTGAACCCCCAGTTGCTCCTGGTGGGTCAGGCCAGCGCCAGTGCATGTGTGAATGGGTGGATAGCAGGATCTGTAACGCCCTTTGGTCATCTAGAGATGAGAAAAAGCACTATATAAGTGAATGCCATTTACCGTTGTTGTGGTTGTTACCTCCGCCAGGCTGCAGACCAGGAGGAGGTTATGTTTTTGCCAGCGTTTGTCTGTTTGTTTGTTTGTCTGTTGGTTAGCAAGATAACTCAAAAAGTTTTCGACGGATTTTGATGAAACTTTCAGGCGTTGTTGGAAATGGTACAAGGAAGAACTAATTAAATTTTGGGGATGATCTGGATCACCGTCTGGATACAGGAATTTTTTAAAGGATTCTTTAACATTGTGAGATACGGCCATTTTCAACATGTGCGCAGGCGCAATGGAGGGCGCTGGTTGTCATGTCTGACGAACACAAACTCCGCATTCTTCAAAGTTTTAGGCACAAAAGCACGCGGAAAACAGTGGTGGGCAGGGCCCAGCAGCGTGCCTATGTTTGCACTATGCTGCAAAAGCTGAGATGGGCAGCTGTCCGCCGCCGGATTATTTGGCAGAAATTCCCCGGGCAGCCATAGGGGCTGCGCAAAAACGACCTCTCTGCCGGGGAAGCTTCTAAATCCTCTTTTGCCGCGGAGCGCAACCCCAATACTAGAAAAGCACTCGGAGAGCGCAGACCTCCGCCAAGCGCTACAGTTCCCCCCCATACAGTGTTTGTGTGTATGTTTTCAGATTCCTTGACCATGAAAACATATGACTAGCAATTGGATTGACAATGATAGGATTAGTGGTTGAGTAGTTATTCATGAAAATGACATTTTCCGTAATGGCGGCCACAGTTCCGCCCATACAGTGTTTGTGTGTACGTTTTCAGATTCCTTGACCACGAAAACATATGACTAGCAATTGGATTGACAATGATAGGATTAGTGGTTCAGTAGTTATTCACGAAAATGGCATTTTCCGTAATGGCGGTTTTCTTCTGGACAGTGATCCAGATCATCCCCAAAATTTAATCAGTTCTTCCTTGTACCATTTCCAACAACGCCTGAAAGTTTCATCGAGATCCGTCCAAAACTTTTTGAGTTATCTTGCTAACCAACAGACAGACAAACAGACAGACAAACAAACAGACAAACCCCGGCAAAAACATAACCTCCTGGCGGAGTTAATAAAACCCACGGCAACCTGTCTACCCAATTTGCATCCGTCAGTGAAGCCCTGAGTGCTGCTTTCAGTGGAGGAGATGGACACAACAGCAACACTTCAGTTTATTACCTCCGCCAAGGAGGTAATGCTTTTACTACTGAACCACTAATCCTATCATTGTGAATCCAATTGCTAGTCATATGTTTTCATGGTCAAGGAATCTGAAAACGTACACACACACACACACACTGTATGGGGGGGGAACTGTGGCGCTTGGCGGAGGTCTGTGCTCTCCGAGTGCTTTTCTAGTTATTATTATTATTATTATTATTATATGTAGTGTATTTCTCCATAGGGTGGCTGGACTCAACCTTAGAGAGAGGGTGAAGAGCTCAGTTATCTGGGAAAGGCTGAGTAGAGCTGCTGCTCCTCTACATCAAAAGGAGAAAGTTGAGGTGGTTTGGGGATTTGATTAGGATGTATCCTCCCACTTGAGGTGTTTTGGGCATGTCCCACTGGGAGGAAACCCCCAGGCAGACCCAGGACATGTTGGCAAAACAATGGGCTGTACTGCAGCAACGCAGTCCATAATCAGTTGTCTGAAGCGTGGGGCACGTTTATGGGTACATTCAAGTTTATTTCCTTATTACAGCAAATTTTCCACCAGGCGGGAGGTGCAAAGAGGCTGCCCTAATGCTCTTAATTATTCAGAGATGTGTTTGGGGCGTAAACATGAAATAAACCAATCACTGTTTTTGTTTTCATTCTCTTTAATAAACGGGTGTGAGAGCAAAGGCTTAATATTAATATGATGTGTTTAAATGGGAGGACAAATCCGTTTTGCGCCGAGTACAATGCGGGCATGTTCACAAACTGAAAATGCATTTAAGAGCAAGGAGCTTTTTAAATGAGGACAGTTAAATATAAGTTATTTGAAGACAGGGTAGACAGTTTTTCACTGCAGAGGGAAAAAAATGGTGTGTGGGTTTATGATTCAGTTGTCTTTTCAATTTAACTACTGGACCACAGCGGGACCAGTCTGTCCTACTGGGAAAAGAGCTGTCACTGCAGCCAGAGAAAAGCCAGCAGGTGCACACAACATTCATCATTAGGCTATTTAAAGATGGAAGCTTTTACAGTTTTTTTTGTACCTCATTCACTGTCATTCTTTTAACAAAATAATTCAAAGTAAGAGTACCCCAGCAGTTGTTTTGAGTTAAAACACTACAGTTTTGCATTCAACAGACAAAGATTAATTAATGGACCTCACCAAGATGAATGACTTGCTTTTTCTCAGTTTAAAAGAGAAGTTCAGATGAATAATAACATAACTAAAGGAAACTTTTGCAACTCTTGTCAAAATCATGGCCAAAGAGAAAGACTGGCATAATCTCTAAATTGTAGCTACAGCTGTCATCTGTGCATAATTTTGATCAAGTCTCCCAGTGGCAGCATAGTGAAGGAGGTTAACAGAAAACAGTGGCTGAGTATGTGTTTTTTATTAACCAAGCTCACAAAAGGACATGAGATATCATGACACACATGGCAAATTAGTAGACAGAATACTTTGGCATGAAGAGGTTTGCAGTTTAAAATCTTCAGACTGACGGTATCCCATGACACCTCCCTTCCTTGTGCCCTGGAACTCACACACACTTCCCGTATGTTCATTCATTCCCCTAAAAAACTAATACATTAATGCCTAATCTATGAACTCCAATAGTAAGTCCGCAATTAAAATGAAAATGGATCGAATAAAAAAACTATTAAGTGTATTATAGTTAAATGACAAGTGATTAGATTACAATTGTTAAAACTCTCTCCATTAAAATAATGGACAATACCAGTGCATGCAGTGTTTTCTCATATGCTTCTGTCAGTAGGAGCTGCACAATTTTAAAACACGCTGCTGAAATAGTACTAAACAATGTGCTTCTGACGACAGACCTCCTTTTTCCTGATCAGAAGCACATTGCCAAAAAATGCACCATAATACCAATGCGCTGCCACTGTGCTGCTGCCACACCTCTTTCAAATGAGCCTCTTCCTCCCAGTGCAAAGCCAGCGTACTGTCTACTGGTAACTAGATGGCATGATGCAAAGTGTAAAAAACAGACAATGTGCCGACAGAAACTAACAAAAGTACTGGTGTAATGTGGAAGCATGGCACAAAAATGCAGTGTTGATCCTCATAATAGGGCCCTATGTCTCCCAGCTAGTCTGGGAACACCTCGGTGTCCCCTCTGAAGAGCTGGGGAGAAAAACTGTTGCCTCGAGGACCTGGATCCCTGGAAAAGCAGTAGAAGATGGATGGATGGATGGAGTGCATATGAAAAATTTAAAATGTTTCTTATGAAGAAAAATGTCTTAATTTGGACCCTTAAAGCAGCGCTGTGTAACTTTCCAGTTCCTGGTACAAAAACTGAAAAGACTACAACTGGTACATTTTACAGCTTGAGTCCCAATAGACAATCAGGGTTCTTTGTTAGTTAGTTGGTGGCTAAAGCTGTGACCTATGATTGGCTTATGGAACTCAGGCCATCAAACATGCCAGTTGCACTCTATTCAGTCTTCCTACCAGGAACAGGAAAGTTACATAGTGCTGCTGCAGCTGACGCAGGTACACTTGTGGGAGTGACATTCACCCAGTCAAAGGTTGATGTACCATCAAAATAATTTAGGAAAGATTAAGGTGAAAATCTTGCATAGTGGTGTTTTAAATGCTGTTATTTCTTAAGAAATACTTGCCAACACCACTTTACTGTACTCAAAATGCTTAAAAATGTAAATACAACAGTAAGCCTTTTATTGTGGCATTATTAAGTAGAAGCACTCAGGGTTCAATGTTCCACCAAGGCAACTCACTTGTTTTCTCATATAATTTCTCCTGTCAAACACCAAGCAAGGTCTACATTCATTTCCGTTTTGAAATACTTTTAAATAACTCTTTATGATGGACCACTGTCACCAGATCACCATTTACAGTGGCTATAAAAGCTGTACTGTAAGCTTTGAAGTGATTTATTGTGGGCTAATTGTTTTTTACATCACAGAAACCTGGTATTTTAGCAGGGGTGCATAGGTGCCTACAGAACCCATGCACAACAGTGGCAAATTATTTGCAATTTTGCTGGACCAGTTAAGAAGTGAAATTAGAAAATTTTCCCACAGAAGTCTGAATGTTCCAGGGAACCCTGGTTGAAAAACACTGAGCTGGATTTCCCAAAATATAGTTTTCCTTTGAAGCTGATACATGGCAGGTTCCTCACCTCAAAATATGACCAAATGCATCATTTTGAAGATAGTCATATTGAAGACTTTCACAATTTTTCCATCAAATCAGAATGCAAAAGTAGGTAGGTGATGGTACTAAAAACTGCAGTCCTCTGCAGGTGGCTGTGGTTAAAATCCTTTTTTTCCAACTCCAGATTTTTCATTCAGTTCTTCATTAAATACACATTTGTAGATGCTTGAGATTAGTGACAGGGAGGGTATGCCACTAAAACAAAAGGTTAGGATTAGCAGAGGATGGGGGTCAGTTTTTAACAGATTATGGCTCTTACTCAGCATCTCACTGCATGTAGTTATTTTTATGACCACTAGGGGTCACATTTTTCAAACTAAAAACATGTTACTATGTTTCCTGCTGGTGAAAATGCTTTGTCTAATTTTATTAGCATACAGTTTCCATAAATGTGTTCTAATATGGTTAGATGGTTAAATTGCATATTGAAAACTTTCTCTCACTTGATCAAAGTTGCAAAATTATCAGAATTATTAAAAACTTCAAATTAATGTAATATGTAAAATTAAAAAAGTGATCTATACTGTACATTTACACTCATATCTCCTTCTCATATTAGATACGTAAATACAACCTTTGTTATGCTTTTTCACAATAGAAAAAAATCATACCAGTAATCACAGTTGTAGCATGGAAAAATAGGCCTTTTTCAAAGTGAATCAGCTTGATCCTTTAGTAAAAAAATAACTTGTGCTCACACGACTCAGCTGGCTCATTCACATTCTGTTCAAAACACAGTGCAGGCGCAGCATCACGGTCACGACAGCCTGCAAACAGAAGCATGATCATCAAAACAGGTGAGCTGCTATTCTGGGAATGCCGATTAAAAAATGACGCATGCACATGTTTTGCACGACTTTACTGTAGAACACAGCACGTCACCTGTAAAGGGGATCAATCACATTAATGAGATGTGGAGACATTTGGTTTATATGATATGAATATGATAGCTCCACACAGCTGAGTTGAAGCCCTCTAACTGTGAGGCAGCAGTGCAGAACACTCTCCCACCATGCTGTCCCCTTTGTAATGGACAGAACAATTAAATGAGAAAGCAGTTTTTAGTTTATTCAGCACTGAAGTCAACTAAAAGGTTTTCTTTAATCTCAGTTTAAACAAACCACAAGTAAAGGACAAATGGTTGTGGGGGTTTTTTTCTTTAAAAAATTAGTTTTCTAACAAAAACACAAGATTTTTCTGTTTCCCATTTCTGAAACCCGAGGATTTTGTTTTTAATTTGATCATAAACCTTTTTTGTTTGTTTGTTTGGACCACAAAGGAGTACACGGAAAGCTGCATTGTCGTTGTGGAGCTTATGTTTTTATGAAAAATAGCTTATGTAGAAAACCACTGAAAAATACAATTTACAACATAAATTGCATTGTTCACCACATGGTGGAGGAAGACTAATCTTCTTTCTAATTCATATTTTGTATCTGAATGCTTAATGTGAGTCTTTTTTTTCCAAGACACACTGCAACAAACGGAGCATTTAGTTTTACCTTCACCATGGCTTCAAAGGCCACCTCTGGTGAAAATTTCATAAAAATCCATCTGGTAATTTTTGCCTAATCCTGCTAACAAGCAATCAGACAGACAGACCTGATTGCATTGTCTCCTTGGTGGAGGTACCAGTTTAACCAGTATCTATATGAACACTGCAACTTTATGAGAAAAAAATAGGAAAATTACAAGAAAAAGTTACAATTTACAAGAGAACAGTTGCAAATCCACAAAAAGTTACAAATTTATGATAGAAAAGTTAAGATTTTAGGAAAAAAGCAAATTTATGAGACAAGTTGCAAATTTACAAGAATTTTCTTTTTGCATTTATGTTTAGCATTGGAGCTTCAAATGTATTTTCTTCAGTTGTGAAACATATGGAAAGATTTATGATGATTTGGGGGGAACAATTTTCTTTTTTCCAGTTTTTTTTTTTTTTTTTGGGGGGGGGTCCCCTGTCTCCCCTTTGATTTATACCTTTGGTTCTAGTTGCGTCTGTTAACTCACAAATGACTGAATCTATTTGTAGTGTTTTGATTTGTTTTTGGAATTTATTTTCCCAGCTTTTACAATAATTTGACACCCATACTGTCCATCACTGGACTATGAAACATGAAGAGTTAATACTACGCTGAAGCTCTCAGCTTTATTAAAACTGAATTCCTCCACATCTGCACTCGGTCAGCTGATTCTGGCTCAGTGTTATACAACAGTGGGCACAGAAAAGGCAATCAATCTGGTGGGCCACGCCGCCGACTCCCTGCATCACAATAAACCCCGCCAATCAGGCCTCAGCCTCATGCGTCACCATGGTAACAGAGCTTCCTCACTCCCAGAGAGGTGGAAACAGCGGAAGGGGGAGAGAAACAGGGGTGGATGGGAGAAGAAGGGAGGCAGAGGAGAGAGAGAGAGAGAGAGAGAGAGAGAGAGCATTGATCCCTCTCTTATTTCACTGTGAGGATTTAGGAAGTCGGACTCCCTTCCCAGTCATTGGGGGTGGCTGACGACAGCAGCCGGATCAGCAGCAGCCCGGTCTGGGAGTCGTTCTGGGGCTGGGATCGGCAATGGCCCCTAAGCCTGTGTTCAGTGGATCATTTGGTTAGCTGCAAGGTAAACATCTGGTTTCTTTTGCTTTTAATCCCCATCTGAAGTGCTTTTATTCCTGTTATCTACACTGTTAAGAAGGTAACATGGTTGCAACATGGATGCTGCCTGTTAGTGCAGGTGCATTTTAGTAATATTGTTTTTCAACAGAAATATGGATGTTTGATGTGAAGGTTTCATTTGTTACAATGAGTGATTTCAGGCTAATAGGTCTGTAACATATCAGGCAGAGGGAAGCAACAAATACTGTATATACCCGTTAAAGAGGGAAAAAAAAAAGCATCTGGATGAAAACATATACAAGCTCTTGGATTAGTGACACGACAGAGCTCAATGATCATCTGTCCTCAATGCTTCATTGTGACACGACTTCAGACAATACAGTTGCAGCTTGCGTGTAAGAGTTCTGTAAGACATCATATGATCATTCAAAGTGAATCTGCAGCTCATATCGTTCATCAATGCTATGAGTTTGGAAATGCTCCCAGCTCTGACTGCCAGTTTATGTGTACGGTTGCACATTTATCAAAGCACAAACTTGCACCATGTAAAAGCGTGTCGTGCTGGAGGGTGACAGTGTGCTGCATGCTCAATAAGTTTTTCATGTCTGAGCAGTGAGAGAATCAATCGTTACTAGAGTTTACATGGAGTATATGTTAATATTCGCCTCTGCCAAGAATGTAATGTGATCATTACCATTTCTTTGCTTGTTTGTTTGGTTTGACTGATACTAAGATTTTGCAAAAAGTACTCGATGAAATTTGATGAAATTCACATCAGCAGTGGCCCTTGGGCAAATGATGAATCTGTTCGACTTTGGGGCAGATTGATTACATGTATGCTGGATCACTTTTTCACTCTTTAATTACTTCTGCCAAAGAGGTGATGTGATCAGGGTGATTTGTTTGTCCATCTGTCATTTGCAGAATACCGCAGAAACTGCTGGATGCATTTTGATGAAATTTTCACCAGAGGTGGTACTTGGGCTATGGATGAACCCGTTAGATTTGGAGGTGATCTGAGAGTGCATACCTCTGTCAAGGCAGGGGTGGAAATAATCATTTTTCCAATACATTGCGATGCAGACATGAACAATTCTGAAGTGATGTACAAATGTCAAGATTCAGATTCTTAAATATTAATTAATAGTGTAATTAATTGTGACAGAACAAAAAATTAGACATTAAAACGCAGAAGTTTGCTCCTGCCCAGATGGTCTTTGACAAGGCACACAACAATGGAGCCACGTGTGGGGCTCGGCACAAACTCCTTGCTTTGGATCAAGGTGTTCGGGTCGGTTTGCTGGGGCATCGCTGTTGTGCTGTCTGGACATATGGACCATAGATCAATAGTGTAATTAGTTTCAAATGTGGAAGTTGGCACCCGCCCAGACAGTCTTTGCCACGGCACATAACAACAGAGCCGCGCATGGACAGCACGGCACAAACTCCTCATTTCATTTTCATTAGAACTCGTATTTATGTTAGGAAAAAATGCCTCAAGATGCATTGAGAATCGATTCAGAATCTAATTGGAGTCCCCTGAATTGATTCTGGCTCGGATTGTGAGGTGCCTAAAGATTCTCACCCCTAGTCAAGGCCCGATCTTGCAGTGTCAAAGATGGTGAAAAAGTGATCCAGAATCCGCTTCCTGATCTGGATCATCTCCACCACCGCCGAAAATCTCATCATAAGTCATCAAGCAGTTTCTGCATAATCCTGCTCCCAAACAAACAAGACAGACAGACAGACCTTGGTGGAGGTATGTGCTCTGAGTGCCCTTCTAATATGAAAAATAATGACCTGACGAACATGAAAACACACAGTCACTGACAGCTTATGATGCTCTGTGACGCATTTCAATCACATTTTAATCAGTGGACAAGCAGCCTTGATGGAGGTATGCACTTTCCAAGTCCCCTCTAGTTTCCATTGTAACTACATGTAGACCTCATTACAGTTAATATGGCCGTTCTGCTACTGGTTTGATAGGAAGTGAGACACTCAAGACAGCAGAGTTTAACATAATGACAGTGTGGATTTCCTTTGTTACCTCTGCCAAGGAGGTTATGTGTTTGTTGCACTTTGTTTGTAGGTTTATGCCAAAGCTACCAGATGTATTTTAATAGATTTTTTTTTAATCACGAGTGGTCTTTAGTCCAAGGATGAACCCAATAAATTATGGGGAGGATTCACATCAGTATGTATCACTTTTTCACCTTTTCGCCCTCTAGTTAACATTGTATGTTAGGGCTTTTAAAAATGTCATTTTTTCTGTCTAATATGAAAAATAATGACCTAATGAACATGAAAATACACAGTCACTGACAGCTTATGATGCCATCCTGTCATTGTGATCTTTTGTAGATTTTTGCTCGTATCATGAAAGAATAATGTACTAATAAACCTAAAAATGCACATGCACAGACAGCGTCTGATGCTCTGTCAACTGACAGATTTTACTCCCTGAGTGCCCCCTAGTTTGTTTTCTTTTTGGTCCACGAGGCAGATGTCACAGCAGCATGGTCGTTCTCATGTGAATAACATTGTAATAAGCTGTAAATGTGTGTGCCGTGATTGTAAAGCGCATCTATAAATCCCTGCGGGGGATCTTGTTAGTGCAGGACGACACCTCAAATTGCTTAAGACTCGAATCCCGATGCATCTGTCTCTCACTCTTTAATCAGACTGCGATGCGACAGAGACATATGGCTGATATCTACACATAACATATGGCATCCCTGCATTACCTTATTACTAAAACATTACATGTTAATTCTGCGCCGGAGCATGAATTAAACATGATTATCATGACTTAACCTTAAGAATGTCTTGTTATATTATTATATTAGTTGCACTCACATACCATCAGATATGATGACACCTTCCAAGCATTAATTAAGACAAAGATGACCTCATTGGTTTTGTTACCTTTTCCTAAACGGTCCTTGAATAATTTTTATCCCCCACCGGTCGAAGACCAAAGGGGGATTATGTTATGGTGATGCCCGTCCGCCTGTCTGTGCCACCTGTTTTGTGAAATCAACTCCTCCTACAGTTTCGTTCCATATGTGTTGAAATTTAGTACCAGGGTTTGATATACACTGATGATGGTCATGTAAAAGTTGAAAACTGCTCTCCTTCAGTAAGATATTGGAATCTTCAAAGAAAACAGAGGTGGGGAAATTGCACCCAGTCTTGTTTAAGTTTTAAAATGTTTCCACCTGCCCACACTTGCATACCACTTTGTGCTACACTTCCATATACTTGCATTTTTTAGCTACAGTACATCCTGCCTGCATTGTAGGTGGATAGAAGTGCTCACATGTATTTGCAGGTGCCATTTGTGTGACTAAGCTCTAAAATTTGGATCCAAGTTAGATAAAAAAGTATAAAACAAATAGTTGTTATTCCAACATTTTAACATTTACTTATTACTATTCATGTCTATCAGATATTTAGGCCATTGGTATTAGTTACAATTCAAAGAGGTCTAGTTAGAGAAAATGTCCTTATGCATGATATTTTACAGCACGTATACTGAAGAAGACTTGTCTTGCTTATTACGTGCAGATATAGTAAATTGTTTCCCATTTCAAATAAAACTGGTATTTGCTTTACCTTTTCACATCACTCCATTTTTTGTTCTAAAAGGTTATCAGCTACTTCATTGCAACATTCTTCCATCAGACGTATCAGAGTCTGTCCACTCTTGGTTAAAAGCATTATTTACTGTCTATTCTTGGCTTTATAGAACACCCTATGTCACATTTGCTCTCTTTGACTCACGGTATTTGACCGATCAGCGTCTCCCCACTCTGTGCTCCTCACTGTTATATCAGTGCACGAGCCATAGCAGGTTACCTAAAATGCCAGAAAAGTGGTGCCGGTAAAAGGCAGTCTTTGTCAAAATTGAACAAAACCCAATTAGTTGTTGACTACAGTTGTGAGTCCGGACTGTGGTCCACCTGTTGGTGACCCCTCATTTAGGATTTTAAAAACCTGATGCATAGACAGCCTTCAGACTCTCTCTCTCTCTCTGTTCATGTTTCCAAACACTACATGGGAACTCAGAAAAAAGTACTGTGGACAGGGCCGTTTCCTGGTTTTGGGGGGCCCAGTGCAAGATTGCATTTGCCCCCTCCCCCCATCCCCTGTGCATCAGTCTGGTACACAAGGTGAAAATAGGCTTCCCATTTCCCAGCAGCCCTTACAGATGATGGGACATGTGAAAGCGAAGCATCATCTCCATAGTTAGACTGTAAGTTTACTCTGTTACTGTTGTACTTATGTCCAAAGTTTGTATGTTGTGATATTTGAGTTTGAGCACCATTGTAGCTTTTGTGCACCATGAATATAAGTGTCCCCACCCCCCAACACCTTTTATAACACACAGAACAAGATGTTTCACATTAGTAAGTATTAATTGAGATGCAAGTTTTGAACAAGTTCTGCGAGTAAAGCAGATGCGGGAGTGATGGAGAGTGGTGATCCCAAAATGAATTTTTAAAAAGAATATAATGAATGTGTGATTTAAATGACAATTCAGGATCAAGCCAAACACCCAGATATTTAAATTTATCAACAATGAAAAGTCCAGTACCATCTTTTGTATTTATAATAAGAGGTGGAATTTTTCTGTTTGTTTTTTCTCAATCCAAATAACATAATGCAAGATTTAGTTTTATCAAGTACAAGTCTGTTATGTACAAGCCTGTCTTGTAATGAATTAAAATCTTCTTGTAGAGACCATTGAATTCGTGTGACATTTTTATCAAATTTGTATATGACTGTATTATCGGCATAAAGTTGTATGTTGCATTTATCAAGAATAAATGGTAAATACAGATGGAGAAAAGAAGTGGTCCTAACTTTGAACCTTGTGGCACATCTCTTTGCTAAACAGAGACAACAGATTGATTACCATTAATGATGACACATTGTTTTCTGTTATGGACATATGAGCTAAACCAGAGAACTCCATTCTGACAGAACCCAATAGCATGAAGTTTATGCAATAGAAGATGGTGGTCAACAAGATCAAATGCTTTTGTTGGATTGATGAATATGGCTCCATAAATTTCACCTTTATCAGCAGCAGTGTAAATATCATTAACAAATTTGAGTATTGTTGTACTGATAGACCCCTGTATGGATTGCCACCTTATCGTGGTGGAGGGGTTTGAGTGCCTGAATGATCCCAGGAGCTATGTTGTTTAGGGGCAACTTGCCCCTGGTAGGGTCTCCCATGGTGAACTGGTCCTGGGTGAAGGGCCAGACTAAGAGCAGTCCAGTGGATCTCCATGAAAAACGTTACAAGAAAATCCACTGTTCCCATAGAAGACACATAGGTCCGCGCTCCAGTGGGCTCACCACCTGCAAGAAGGATCATGGGGGTCATGGAGCTACGGGGGTGGGGGTGGGGGGGGGTGAAAAGTTCATAGGCTGAAAAGTTCACAGTGCACAAATTTCACTAAATGTGGTTTATTTTTCAACATAGTCTCCCCTTCGGTCCACACACTTCTTTCATCAGTGTTGCAGCTCTTGGATCCTTGCAGTTGAAAAATAAACCACATTTGGTCAAATTTGAGCAAATTTGGTCCAGATGGATACCTATGGAGGTATGGAGATGTTTAGGAGAGATAGCAGTTGACTTTTTAACCAGATTGTTTAACACAATCTTGGAGAGTGAGAGGATGCCAGAGGAGTGGAGAAGAAGTGTTTTGGTACCAATTTTCAAGAACAAAGTTGATGCTCAGAGCTGTAGTAACTACTGGGGCATAAAGTTGATCAGCCACACTATGAAGATATGGGAAAGAGTTGTTGAAGCCAGGTTAAGAGGAGAGGTGACAATCAGTGAGCAGCATTATGGTTTCATGCCAAGACAGAGTACTACAGATGCAATGTTTGCTCTAAGAGTACTGATAGAGAAGTATAGAGAAGGTCAGAAGGAGTTGCACTGTGTCTTTGTGGATCTAGAGAAAGCACATGAAAGGGTGCCGAGAGAGGAAGTGTGGTACTGTATGAGAAAGTTGGGAGTGGCAGAGAAGTACAGTATGTGAGGGTTGTGCAGGACATGTATGAGGACAGCGAGATGGTGGTGAGGTGTGCTGTAGGAGTGATGGATGGATTCAAGGTGGGAGTGGGATTACATCAAAGATTGGCTCTGAGCCCTTTCTTGTTTGCCGTGGTGCTGGACAGGTTGACAGATGAGGTCAGGCAGGAGTCTCTATGGACCATGATGTTTGCAAACAACATTGTGATCTGCAGTGAGAGTAGGGAGCAGGTGGAAGAGAACTTGGAGAGGTGGAGGTATGATCTGGAGAGAAGAGAAATGAAAGTCAGTAGAAGCAAGACAGAATACATAAGTGTTAATGACAGGGAGGCAGGTGCAATGGTGAAGATGGAAGGTGTAGCGGTAGTGAAAGTAGATGAGTTTAAATACCTGGGGTCAACCATCCAAAGCAATGGAAAATCCACAAGAGAGGTGAAGAAGAGAATGCAGGCAGGGTGGAGTGGGTGGAGATGAGTCTCAGGGATGATTTGTGACAGAAAGGTAGCAGCAAGAGTGAAAAGGAAGATTTACAAGATGGTAGTGAGACCTGCTATGATGTATGGTTTGGAGGTGGTGGCACTGACAAAAAGTCTGGAGCTGGAGGTGGCAGAGTTGAAGATGCTAAGATTTTTATTGGAAGTGACTAGGAGGGACAAGATTAGAAATAAGTATATCAGAGGGACAGTTCACGTTGAGCGGATTGGTGACAAAGTAAGAGAGGCAAGGCTGAGATGATTTGGACATGTGCAGAAGAGGGATAGTGGATATAATGAACAAAGGATGTTGAAGATGGAACTGCCAGGCAGGAGGAAAAGAGGAAGACCACAGAGAAGATTCATGGATGTAGTGAAGGAGGACATGGAGACGGTTGGTATTACAGAGGAAGATGCAAGGGATAGGGTGAGATGGAGACAGATGATCCGCTGTGGCAACTCCTAATGAGAGCGGCCGTAAGAAGAAGAAGAAAGTCAAATTTGACCACTTTGAACTTGTCAGCCTATGAACTTTTCAGCTTATGAACTTTTTAGCCCCCCTGTGTGAACCGGGCGGATGTCTGGGGTGCTCTGCCTGCACTGATGCCCCGCAACCCAAATTCCCAGATAAGTGGTAGAAAATGGATGGATGGCTGTACTAGTAGAGAGGGGGGAAAAAAACACTCACCCTGTTAATCTGTGTTTGCATCCTTTTCCTTTTTTGTCACTGCCATCTGTGTTTATGTTCACATCTTTCCCCCCCAGGTTTTGCATTTAACTTCTTTGGACTTTAAATACACATTTTAATTCATTAAGTTTAGGGAGATGGTTAGGTTTAAGAAAAGGTAAAGGTCTACTTTACACAGATTGCGGGTGTAATCCCTCTGTTGTGTCACTTAATGCCATTATTTCCACAGTGACATGAAATTGCTTGAAGTGCTGTCATATATTTTGCACAATTTTGCCTCATTTTGCTATATTTTGGCTGTGTTAGCTGGGTAGATTAGGCTGCTAGCATTCCATGTTCTCTGAGGTTACGTTGACTGGTACAGACAAAGTGATAAGCCTGCTAGCCTTTAGCTTAGCTGCGGATCAGCTTTTGCTTTTGTCTCTTTTCTATATATCCTATCCATCTAGCCCAAATAGACTGTTCCCAATCATCTACCAGCCCGTGATGATATGTGTTATTCATGCACATTATTTTAGCTTATTTTATTATTGGTTTTTTTTTATACACTTACCTGGCTGTGGTTAGCTGCCATTAGCAGAGTGTGTATTACGTTATGAAGTGACAGCTTTAATGGTTTATATGTGGTCCGTAGCTGTATTTTATCATGTTAAAACCCACAAAAACAACATAGTACGTATGGGACCTTTAATGTGTTTTCGTGGATGATGGGTTATGTTTTTCAGGGGCTGGTTTGAGCACCATTTGAAAAAAACAAGGACCTTGAAGGAAAATATGCTGGGTTTAATGCAGCAGATGGAACAGAGCTGCTTTTCTCTGACTCCACCTTACTAACAAATTCGGCACAGTTTAACTAAGCTCTCTGTGTTTGCTCGGACAGAGGACTTTGGTAGAGGGCAGCAGACTTTTGTTCACCCTCTGGGTGCAGATGAGACATTCATTTTCCCCATGGAGCTGCCACAGACTGATATCGACTGTGATTTCGGCTGTGAGTTTAATTAGAACACCGATGTAAAAAAAACTTCTGGCAGCTGCGTGAAGTCCACCCTGTGACTTTATTGTTGGCGATTGATTATCCACTCGGTGCTGTAGTCATTCATTTCTATAATTCCAGTCTTCCTTTATGATTATTCCTTTTCTACAAAAATGACGCAAACTTCATTAGTTAAATGGATTAGAGTGGATAGTGGGTGTGCAGGGAAGGCATACTTGTGGGTTAGTAGCTCTGTTGGAAAGAGGCCATAAGCTACAGGGCATTTTCTTCAGGTTTTAAACTCAGTCGTGGACATTCCCAAAGTAATTAGAGGAAATGGAGCATGGTCCAGGCTCTGATGCTGAGATGGAGGAATCGCTTTACATTTTAATAAACTGTGCCATGTTATTATAAAAAAAAAAGAAAAAATTAAAACTGTGTAGTTTAGTCCCAAGTCAGAATTCAGCATGGTAACATCCTAGAATTGCTTTATTTTAGATGACTAAAATAAAATTTAGAATTTAGTGCTTGCTATTGAGCATGCTGAATATAGTAAATATTGATTATAACTGAAAATAAAAGTCTGAAAATATTAAGACATTTTTCATGAAGTTTGTACTTTATGTTGTCCTGATTTTACCCAATCTTTGCACTTGTTGAGGGAAATATTTGCTCATTGAGCTGCTCAAAACTTCTCTGTGTAGCTTCGGTCTCTCGTATTTGAAGCTGATGCAGATTAAGCAGTCACAGTGGGTTCTTTAGACTGTTCAAGAGCGAGCAAAAAACATTGGGAAACAGCACCCATAATGCAATGATAAAGTAGGGATGATCATAACTATTAGAGGAATAATGATTCTGAGAGATACAGAGTTTTAAAATGGTTTTTCTTTAAATGCACCACTGCAACTCATGAATCAGTGTGATGCATTGTTGATTAATAAAAGCCTTACATCACCCAATCATGCCTTTTTATGTAATTTTACTTTTATTATGCCAGGCTGTTTCTAAATAATTGCCACTAAAGTCAAAAGAAACATGTTTCTGCGGTGGATATAAAAACTGTGCACACCCCTGTTCAAATTTCAGGTTTTTGTGATGTAAAAAAATGAGAGACCATGATAAATTATTTTCATAGCTTTACCACCTTTAATGTGACCTAGAGCCTGTGCAATTCAGTTGAAAGAAATTAACTAACTATACAAATTATAGAAAGTACAGTAAGCAGGTTGCATAAGTGTGCACACCCTTAACCTAATGCTTTGTTGAAGCACCTTTTGATTTAATGACAGCATTCAGTCAGCATGCCACAGCTTGACAATATTTGCCCACTTCTCCTTATAAAAGTGCTCCAAGTTTGTCAGATTGCGAAGGACTCTCCGCCCTCTTCAAGTTAGCTCACAGATTTTCAGTTGGATCATTGGTCTGGGCTCTGGCTTTGCCTTCCAAAACTTTGTCTATAGTCAGCGACACCTGCTCTGTGCTGGGGCTTTGCTGTTGGAACAGTAACAGGATTTGGATGCTTTGCTTGAGTTTTGGCTCTGCTAAAGGTCCATTAACTGCATAATTGTGCTTTTATGGGTTTTAACCTCACAAAATACATTCAGGGGTCACATGTATACCATTGAAATATTAAAATGCATACTTCACAAAGAAAAACACACTGCCTTTATTTAGATAAACTCTTAAAGAAGCAAGCAGATTGCACTTCCTGGGTTTTAGGCTGCGTGTCCACCAAACACGTTTTTTTGTTGCTCGACCACCCTGAGTGTTTTTTTTTTTTTTTTCCCCAGCGTTTGTGCACTGCGCTCTGGAGAAAAAAAAGTCTGTGCCCTGTATCCCAGCAACAGCTTGTCACTCTCAGCTCAGCACTTCCGCTTTTCCTATGGTCAGACTTTCTACTGATTTTTTTTTAATAGCAGTCTCTAAATAACAATGGACAGGAAACGTTTTCTAGCAGCTCTGGATGTAAAATATGATGGCGCAGAAAGCAGGAGTCTGAGTACAGACTAGCACCGGCGTCCTATGTCCTGCCTACGCAGCAGTTCTGATTGGCTGCTTAAGGTCTGACATTGACGAGCTCAGCTGCAGTCTGAAAAGTTGAACTTTTTTCAGCTCTGAGCGCCCTGAGCGCCGCAACAAAAAACGGCCACCGACAAGAGCGTTTCAGCGCCGAGGGCATACATAAAGAATGAAGAATGAAGAATTCTTACCTGTGATTTGCCAACTCAAAAAACTTTATCCAGTCAGCTTTGTGGCTAATTAAAGGAGCACTATGTAACTTTCTTGTTCTGGGCATGAACACTGAAAAGACTACAACGATGGTGAGTATGACCTCAGTCCCAACAGCCAGTCACAGGGTGCTTTGTTGTTGGTTGCTGAAGTTGTGCAATGTTGGCCCACTCACGCAATGGGGGAAGTGACACTCACTTAGTCAAAGGTTGATGTACCATCAAAGTAGTTTTGAAAACATATTTTAATGTGAAAATCTTACATAATGTTGCTTTAATGTTTTAAAGTCTTTCAGACTGAGCTTCACAGACAGCCTTGTGATGAGCTGCAAAACAACACAAATTATTATTATTATTTCTTTAAAGATGCATATAATATATCGTTGAAGATGCAAAACTTGACTGTATATGCGGACACACAGTTTCTGAACTGGAATATTGTCACATTTGTAACCTTTAATATGGCTGCCAGTATAGTCAGATGAGGACTGCTTGTCTTCTGTTTCATTCCATTTTAAAAGCACATTTTAATTGTGTTTTGCTTTCAGTGATGTACTCCAAGGTGATGTTTTATGCAATTTAAATTTATGCTCACAAAGGACTCATCGATTGTCCTAATAATCACGGCTCCTGACAGCCTTCACCTTCCGTGCAACTTCATCTTCCTCAGCGGATACAGGCTGCTGTTTTTGATGTGCTGACTCACCACTCACAGAGCTGATGGAGCCAATAAAATTGTAAATAAATCTTATTGCATTTAAAAAAGAGACCAGTTTGTTATGCATAGCACTATCTGTTTATTGTCTGTGTTTCAGGTTTTGCCTGATGGGGATTACTAAGTGTCTCTACTTAGTGATTGTTGTGTAGGTCAAGGACTCATTCTTCACAGGAATCGCGATGGATTCACTCCTCCTATCTGCTGTAATTGCACCAGAGGACAAACTCTCTCTCTGCTTAGTGAGAAAGGTCGTACATTACAGACTCCTGAGTGCTGCTGAGGTTTGAATGTTTTCTCATTATGGACACAGAGTTCCAATGCTGTAAGTTATGTAGTATAGCTACAGTGAGAAGACAGCACATAATTTATTTACAATCATAGTAATAGATTAAAGAATATACAATATTATCACAATACTCAACATATAGTAATATCTCAATGATACTGTAATCTGAATCAAGTATCAGGATTATATCATAAAAGTTGAGCCTGTGGTGATTCCGCACTGTGTTTTTATATATCTACATATTATTCCATCTAGCTACATTGCTCCGCACTGTGTGTGTTTATATACTTGCATATTTATTCCACCTAGCTGCAATGCTCCGTACTGTGGGTGTTTATATATTTACATATTTATTCCATCTAGCTACAATGCTCTGCACTGTGTATTCATATATTCATATATTTATTCCATCCAGCTACAATGCTCTGCACTGTGTGTCTGTGTGTGTGTGTGTGTGTGTATATATATATTTTATAGTAATATGTACATATGTATATTAGCTGCTCTTGCTTGCTTGTTTTTTTCTTGCCTTCTGATTGTTGCTCTGAGTGTTGCTATCCCTGTGCTGTTGCAATCCTGGAATTTCCCCGTTGTGGGACTAATAAAGGCTTATCTTATCTTATCTTATCTTATCTTATCTTATCTTATTCTGACTTATGGGAGATACTGACTTGATGCATTCTAATCTATTGTAAATATATGTTATGCTGTGAGTTTCTCCTAGAGATCGGAATCGCCATAGACTCCACAATACATTATTACCATGATACTTGAGTCACAGTACAATATTACTGCAACATTGTGGCATGTTGAGTGTTATGATGCCATATATTGCAAATTCTCATAGCCCATTTTTGTTTTATCCAACTCCCGCCAAATCTCATGAGGCATACTTTTGCTGCGTTAGCTTCAGTGGAATGAACACTTAGCACCATCTAGTGGACTGAAGTCAGTTGTTTTCTATTACTCTGGTATTAAGCTTGAATTTACATAACTGAATAATCATTCTTAATAAAATATTGATAGCTATCTAGTGTCTCTGGATCAACACAGTATTGTTTCACAAAATATTGCAATACTGCACTGTATCAGCCCCACTATATCGTGGTGGAGGGGTTTGTGTGTACCAGTGATCCCAGGAGCTATGTTGTTGGGGGCAGTTTGCTCCTGTAAGGGTCTCCCAAGCAAAATGGTCCTGTGTAAAGGGCCAGACTAAGAGTGGTCCAGTTGATCCACATGACACGACAAGAATCCAGTGTACCCCACCCATCATGGGGTTGCTGGGGCATGAGGGCAAGCACCTGGTAACCGGGTTTCTGTCCGTAGGACCCTGTTGGGCTCAGCCTGAGCGAGCCACATGGGTTTGACCTCCAGTGTCCTCACCACCTGCAGGAGGGATCATGGGGATCATAGTGCTATGTGAGCTGGGAGGTGGTCCGGGCTACTCTGCCTGGATTGCTGCTCCTACAACCCAGGCCCTGGATAAAGGGTAGAAGATGGATGGAATAAAAAAAACCAGAAAGGCACTCAAGAAACTAACCTTCAAAATGAGATGTGGAGAAACTGAAAGGAGGACCAAGAACAAACCAACCACCCTTGTTCTGTTAACGCAGAAATACACAGACAAAGGTCAATACAGCTCCATTCTTTGTTATTATAATGCAATAGCTAATAATCGCCATGCTTCACCAGAATCCTCAATCACATTAACCCAGAAATAATTATTATGTCAGGGAACTAGAGCTGAAAACAGTAACCATAATGAAAATCACTGCCATGAACCTCCCTGTGCGCTTTTACACAGCGCACGGAGGAGAAGGGAGAATGGATTGACACGCTGGAGTTCACCACAACATATTTATTGAACACGAAGGCAGACAGTTCAAAAATAAAGACGTACAAAAAAGAGGAACAGGGTGCACTTAAGGGCATCACACAATAACGTGCCGCAGGAAGACCACAGTGCACAGTGGCCACAAAAAACAAACAATACAATTAATGCCTTTAGCTTGGGAAACTAGGAGACCTCAGTGAGGCTCAACTGACATAAAGAAGATAAACCTGGGCTAACCAGCTAAAGCATAGCAGTCGACTGCATGGAGAAACGGCAACAAATAAACCCACAGTACAGGAGTGGTAGCGTAGCAGTCGACTGCACGGAGAAACGCAAAACAGATTATCTTACAGTCCAAAAAACATTAGCATCCAACAAGCAAAACACAATCCTTTATTACACAGGCAGTCACACAGCGATTGACATCCGTGTAACTAGCTCAATGGTCCAGCAGTGTTTGACTAGCAAAGGCCGCCTAAGTACAAACACTGCTGGCACCACAAATTGGGCGCACCTGGGCGAGGCGTGGGAAAGACAGTTACCGGGAAGGATCAGCTGGCTGTCAAGAGAGAGGGAGCATGGTTGGACCGGCGAATGTTAGACAACGCCCACATGAATGTGGGTCAAAGAGGCTGCCTAACAGCCGCCGGCCAGAGCGGTGATTACAGGCATGGGAACGAAAAAGAACAGAGACATAAAAACAACAAAAACTCAAGAGATAACACAATACATAATAAACCCAATACCTGAGCCACAGAGAACGGTCAGAACCGAGCCTACAGGAAAACACCGGCTCAGTTTGTGACAGAGCCTCCCCTTCTAGGGGTGGATTCTAGACACCCATGGTAACATCACAAGGAAGGAACCCTTACATCTCTGGGTGGCTCGGGAGGCCACCCAGAGTCCCAGGCCCAGCAGGCAGTCCGATGAGCAGAGTCCGGTGGCTTGCCAGAAAACACGGGCCATCTGGCCCAGTGACTCAGTCCCTCTGGTGGCTGGCCAGTGTTGTTAATCCACCAGGACCGAAGGGGTGAAGCAGGAGGTGGCCTGCCCACCGGGAGGCTCACTGGTGGGTGACCGGACCGTAGGGAGGAGAAGGGGGCCACAGCATCCTCAGGTTGGCCCGCAGCACCCTTGGTGGTCCTGGCTTGGGACACAGCTGCACCCGCAGTGGACCCTGACCGGGCCAACGCTGCACCCGCGGTGGACCCTGACTGGGCTAACGCTGCACCCTTGGTGGATCCCGACCGGGCCAACGCTGCACCCGCAGTGACTCCCGGCTGGAGCTCTACAGCACCCGTGGTGACTCCCGGCTGGAGCTCTACAGCACCTGCAGTAGCTCCTGGCTAGAGCTCTGCAGCACCCGCTGTAGCTCCCGATTGGAGTTCTGCAGCACCTGCAGTGGATCCCGACCAGGCCAACCCGCCGGAGCACCAAGCTGAGGAGGCGGTCGATGGGGGAAGCCCTGATAACCCTGGCAGGAGTAGCTGAAGCAGCGGCATCCTCCGCTGGTCGGACCGGACCCACGACGACCTCTGACGATGGCACACGCTCTCCAGTGACCCTAGACAAAGGCTCAGAGACAGCAGGAGAAGAAAGGTGGTTAGGGTTGCCGACAACGGCGGAGCCCGGCGAAGTGAGTTCAGATGCCGCTGAGGGCTGCACCTGATTCCCATCACCTAGAGCCAGGCAAGCTCTCTCCAATACTGACATGAGAAATATAAGAGAGAGAACTTGCCTGAGCTGGTGCTCCACCGCCGTCCAGGACTCCGTCGATGCTGGTGATGAAATCCCAGGCCCGGCCTTGAGGAGGTCCAACTCCGACTCCAACTCCGCCGCTGCAGCCTTTGCAGCAGGCGAGAGGTTAGTAGCAGTCCTGTTGTCTTCCTGCAGTGGCTCCAACACTGGCTGCTTCTCCGGCGTGGCTGCAGGGGTACACCTCCATGCAGACCCATGGGCAGGATCTTCCAGGGCCCCAAGCTCCTCCAACGTCCGGCGGCTTGGTTTCGGGGCCGGCAGACACTCAGGGATAGCAGGAGGAGACACAGAGGAAATAGGGGATGAGTTTATAACTGCAGTTGGAGGAGAGGACCCAGCAGACTGCTGAGACTGGGCCTCTCCCTCGGTAGACAGACAAGTTTTATCAAGGCTTAATTGAGTAGAACGAAAAAACACTTGCCTGTCATCCTGGTGTGTGATGTTAACGGCTGCAGCAGGTTGAATGTCGTCTCTCTCCGTGTCTATGTTGATCCTGGCCCCTTCTAAGGATTGAGGAGACGGAGGTGACGGCGACGGTGGTGGGAGTTCCCACAGCAGCCCTGCCAAACCTCACAGCAGCTGGAGGAATGATGACAGCTGAAGGAGGAGAGGGCTTCTCCCGGCGCTTAATCAGGGGACGACGCTCACATGGTGGCGCTGAAGTGGCTAGAGCAGGGGTGGATGGAGTAGGGCTGTTCCTCCGTGGAGCGCGCCTCCGTGAGGGTGCCGGACGAGCTGGGGGCTCCTCCCATGTCAGCCCGGGGAAGGACCGTTGCAGATCAGCGAGCATTGCCAGAACACTCGTGAACTCTAGAAACCTCTTCAGCCCCAGGAGGTCCCGTAATCTCCCGACCGCTGCCTCCACGTTCTGAAAGATTCTCCTCGGGCTCCGGGAGGCTAGCACATCGGAGACACAGCTCTGAATAAAGAGAGCCCCGATCTGTTCCTTCAGACTGGGACTCCCGACTGCTGATCCTCCTCTGCGTGCTGAGGACCGGTGAGCTTGGGACATGTTTGCTCCAAACCAGGTGATTGGGAAAAAAAAAAAGAAAAAAGAAAAAACAGTTTAAAAAGAATATGTGGGTGAACCCGCTAAATACTGGCTGACTGGACCATTCTATCATAAACCTCCCCGTGCGCTTTTAAGCAGCGCATGGAGGAGGAGAAGGGAGAATGGATTGACACGCTGGAGTTCACCACAACATATTTATTGAACACGAAGGCAGACAGTTCAAAAATAAAGACGTACAAGAAAGGGGAACAGGGTGCACGTAAGGGCATCACACGATAACATGCCGCAGGCAGACCACAGTGCACAGTGGCAACAAAAAACAAACAATACAATTAATGTCTTTAGCTCGGGAAACTAGGAGACCTCAAGGAGGCTCAACTGACTGAAGATAAACCTGGGCTAACCAGCCAAAGTGTAGCAGTCGACTGCACGGAGAAACGGCAACAAATAAACCCACAATACAGGACCGGTAGCGTAGCAGTCGTCTGCACGGAGAAACACAAAACAGATTATCTTACAGAACAGGAGCAGTCCAAAATTGCAAGCATCCAATGAGCAAAACACAATCCTTCATTACACAAGCAGTCACACGGCGAATGACATCCGTGTAACTAGCTCAATGGTCCAGCAGTGTTTGACTAGCAAAGGCCGCCTAAGTACAAACACTGCTGGCACCACAAATCAATCAGAATCAGAATGAGATTTATTGCCATTGTTTATGTAGTACACAAACTAGGAATTTGTCCCGGTGCAATGCTGCAACATTAAACATGGAGTAGCACTAAAGATAAAAATAAAAAACTATGCATGCAATAAAAGGTAGAATATGAATGAATAATACTAATCTATGCAATTTTTAAATATATTAACAAGCAGCAGATATTGTGGAGTTCCACATAGTGCAGTCGGTAGTGCAAAAAGAAAACAGTGATAATTGTCATGAGTCCAGTTGAGCTGCTGTACGTAGTGCACGAGAGTCTAATAAGTCACTTAGTGTTCAGCAGTCTGATGTACTCATCCAGATCATGCGTGGCTCCTTTAAACATGTCCCAGTCAGTTATTTCCAAGCACGTGCTCAGCTCCTCCACAGCTTCACTGGTCCATTTCCTCGTAGTGCTCACAACAGGTTTTGTGAGCTTCAGTCTCTTTCTGTATGTGGGAATCAGGTGGACCATCACGTGATCAGATAGTCCGAGCGCAGCGCGGGGAACAGCGCGATACGCGCCCTTAACTGTAGTGTAACAGTGATCCAGCGTGCTCTCTCCTCTGGTGGGGCATTTAATAAACTGTTTGTATCGGGGGAGTTCATGGCTCATGTTGCTCTGGTTAAAGTCGCCAACCACAATAACCAGAGAGTCCGGGAAAGTCCGGGAAATTGGGCGCACCTGGGCGAGGTGCGGGAAAGACAATTACCAGGAAGGATCAGCTGGCTGTCAAGAGAGAGGGGGCGTGGTCAGACCGGCGAATGTTAGACAACGCCCACATGAATGTGGGTCAAAGAAGCTGCCTAACAGCTGCCGGCCAGAGCGGTGACTACAGGCATGGAAACGAAAAAGAACAGAGACATAAAAACAACAAGAACCCAAAAGATAACACAATACATAATAAACCCAATACCTGAGCCACAGAGAACGGTCAAAACCGAGCCTACAGAAAAACACCGGCTCGGTTTGTAACAATCACGCCATTTCTTACAATGGCAAAAAAGATTCTTCAAAGTTAATCACTTCTAAGTTGGTCTTGGACTCACATTTTCATGCAAAATAATTTCTAAACTTTTTAATATTGCTAGAAAATAAACAAATGCATAATAAATTATTTTTTTTTTAAAATTTTATTCAACATTGAGGTGATAAGGATTCCTTTCTTTCAACAAACCCTTCTGTGTCCCACTGACACTGTTTTCTGACTGTCTTCATTTTTTATTTTCTTTGTAATTGCTATCTTTGTGGTGATTATATCGTTTTATGCTCCAGATTGGAGTATCAGCTCTTAGCTGAGAGGTGTGAAGGGCCCTGCTTTGCAGAGTTTGCCTGTGTGGGTTTCCGCTAGTTATTCATGTTTCCTCCTATACTTCAAAACGCTTTGGAAAGCTGTTCTCTTAGTTTAGAAGTTTTATTGGTTTACATATTTGTGATCAGGTTTTAGAAATTTATTGCCTCATCTAAAGATTTTATGTAAAACTTATGTAGTATGTATCAAAATAATCTATCCACCTGACAGGTGTTGCATATCAAGGTGCTGATGGAACGTTATGATTGTTTCTCGTACAGGTGTGTTTTGGATTGACCTTGTAGGAAAGAGGTTGCATGAAATCTCTTCACAAAATACATCATTTTAATTTTTTTAACTATAGAAAAAGATAGTGACTTCCCTTTTTTTTTTATTAGACACCAGTATTTGAAGTTCTGTAAGCATACCGGCTGTAATATCTCTCCATGCGATACTCTTTTGAGTGATGCTCCAGACAGACAGAAACCAATCTGTGTCTATTCTATAGGATTTAGATGAATATCTTTTGGTATAATTTGTAAGAGGATCTGAGCCACCAGCTCCTGAGGGAAATATCTTGCTCTATAGCTGAAAAATATCCAACTAAACTTACCAGCTTGTGTGCTTTGTGCTTTTGGAGATTGCTTCTCAAAACATCTGCCCATGCACGGTGGTGGAATTTATAATGTTGCTGAAGCCTAAACAATAAATGAGTGACAGTGCAAACAACAGTGGAATTCATTATAAACCTCTTTGCAGATGAGTTGATGCAGCAGCAGAAATATGAGCTGATAAATATCCATGTATAGGTGTATCTTGAATCTATTCCAATCTATGAAAGGTACCATTCACTGCATTTTTTTCCCACATGTTGACAACTCCTACAGGTCTTAATGATATGTGACGTTGTGACATTCATTGGTGAAATTGCCTTTAATTATTTAATTATTGCATCATCGTTATGAATCATGTTTTTTAGCCTTCCTCTGAATGGCTCCTTTCAGTGCATGTGTAGCACTTGAGTTAGTGTTGTGCTAAATATGTCAAAAACATTGCCTGAATTTATTAATAATTCTGTTTTATGCACAGAGTCCCATTGTTTATTCTGTAATGTAGTTATACATCTGCACCAATAGGTGGCAGTCACGCTACAGATTGTTCTTTACCTTGAACTGTGGCCATTGGTCAAGTGTGTTTTTTTTTAAATGAGGCTCTCTGATTTGAGCCGCTGAACAAGACACAAATGGAGCTCTGTATGTTTGCTGCACTGACCTTTTTGAGGTAAATAAAAGAATTCGTTTTTCTACGCCAAGTTGTCCTGGAGTGGTGTAACATTTTGGAGGTCCCACCGAGATCGATATTTTTGGATTACCTCATGGAGAGAGACTGGAAAAGACAACAGAGACAGTAAAGAAGTGTGCCAGAGTGAGAGGCTAACGCTAAGATACAGCTTGAGTCTAGCTAGTGCGACACAAACCGCATTGTTTTTTTCAGTCAAATCCAGTGAAAAGGCAAATTTTGCAAGCATGTCTGAGTATTGCGAAGATTTTTTGTTGAAGATAGAACAGAAATTATGCAAACTTTTTGTGAAAGAACTGCTAAGAGTATGTGAACTGTGTAATATTACTGGAAAAGACAATGAAGATATTTCAAGCAAAACTTGCAGAGCTCTTGTTAAGCTCATTATTCAGTTTTGTGAACAAGATGAGCTTTTGCAAAGTGAAGATGAAGGCATGTCTGTGCTTTTGGAGTTAAACGATGTGCTAGACTCGCTCATAGAGGCACAGTCATCGGCCGTCGGCGCGGGAGCGGCGGCCCTGTCTTCATCCATGGATGCGGTGGCGATAGCCGTGATTATGTGCCCGGAGCAGCCTGCGGCAGTGGGACAGGACCAGGCGCCAGGAGAGGACCTTGTACCATCAGCGTCAGAGGCATCACTGGACCATCAGGCGGCCCCGAAGACAACGCTGGATGGCGGGACTCAGTGCAAAGGGAGAGACTCTACCAGCAACAGCTGCTGCAATGCTTCTTCAGTTGGATTCAGAAAAGATTTCGGGATAACTGGTCACGTGGGTGAGTCAACGTCAAAAGACACCTTGAGCTTCAGTAGCTTGGAGCATCAGATTGAAAGTGGCTTAAGAAAGGGCTACTCTGAAACTGAAATAGTGGACGCTGTAGTCCGTGCCTTAAGCTAAGGAGCTATTTAGAAGGAAAAGTAGATCTCACCTTGACCAACCTGAGACAAATACTAAGAGCCCATTATGTGGAAACGGATGCAACTGTGTTGTATCAACAACTGACCAAAGCAACACAGGGAACAAATGAAACACCCCTTGAGTTTCTGATTAGAGTGCTGGATTTGCATCAGAAAATCCTCTTTGCATCAGAGCGTACTCAGTCTAGCCTGATGTACAACAAAGAGCTAGTTCAAAGTCAATGCTTTCAGTCAATTATGACCGGACTGTTAAATGACAATGTCAGAGCAGAAATGAGGATGTGCCTACAGGATGAAAACAGAAGTGATGAGCTCCTGTTACAGAAAATGCAAACCACACACTACAATGAAAGTGAAAGAGCTCTAAAGACAAAGGCAAACAAGTCAACTCTCAGAGCAGGACTAAATGTAGTTGAACAGATTGAAACACTGAATGACCCCTGCATGGCCAACCTGTAGCTAAGCCAAACAAACCAGCCAAACACAACTCGCTATTCTCTAAAATAGAGGAACGTAATACTGCAATCGGAGAGCTTACAGGTCAGGTAGCCTCACTTGTGCAGACTGTTCAATGTGACATAAAACATGAGAGTGACAAACAAACCAAATCTTACAAAAAGTCAACTCAGAGACAGAAAAGACAATGTGCTGCATGTCAACAAGAGAACAAGGACTGTAGCCATTGCTTCAAATGTGGCAGTGCCTCTCACTGGGCAAAGGGATGTAGAGTAGGGGGGAGTCAGAAGCAGGGAAACTGGCGGGGCCTGTGACTGAGGGACAAGCCACAGCTCCAAAACCAAAGGCCCAAAGTGATAAAATCCCCAAAGCTCAAAACTCATCCCATGTCCAACCAACAGAGTTAAGCCGGAACAAGCAAAATGTGTTAGAAAGTATGGAGACAATAAATGCCAAAGCTAGAGACCAACCACTTAACGTGTTTAATCTTAGTGCAAAACGCAAAAGAGTAGCACATCTTAAAGGCAAAAATTGTCTAGTTTGGTGTAAGATGAATAACTGTAAAACTCAAGCACTGTGGGACACAGGTGCCCAAGTTTCAATAATGAGTGCACTGTGGAAGTCAAATAACTTACCTGATTTGAAAGTCCACCCAATCAGGGATTTACTAAGTAGTGATGAACTTTTAGATCTGAGAGCTGTAAACGGATCTGAAATCCCCTTTCAGGGCTGGGTAGAAGTTAGCCTTAGTTTTTGTGATCCAAAAGGGAAAGTCACAGCTCAGGATGAAGTTGTAGTTCCAGTCTTAGTGAGTCGTGACATTATGCAAAAACCAATAATTGGGTTTAATGCCATTGAAGAACTAATAAAGCAGAATCCCACTCAATCTAGTGACAGAGTGTCCTTACTCAGAAGTTCACTAAAAGTTGGAGCAGGTAAAGCAGAGGCACTTTTGAACCTTATCCACACAGCTACAAGTGAGACAGCTACTTACTCAGTCAGAACAGGACTCACAGAGGTTGTAGTACCAAGCGGACAAATACACCGCATTAGCTGCCCTATTAAAACAGACCTAAAAGTACTGACAGAAATGCTTTTTGAGCCAGATGAAAACTTATCTTTAGATGAAGGACTAAAGTTTAACTGCCAGTTACTAAGTGTATCAGGCACTACCCGTAAAGCTAAGATTTATGTCATTAATACTACAAAGCATGACATAGTTCTGCTAGCGAAGACCGTTATAGGTAGCATTGAGAGAGTAACCCACTGCTACTCGGTGAATCTGAACCAAAGTGTCATGGTCCGAGGGCTGACTCTGTCCGCGCTCGGGTTGTTCGGTATTTCCCCGTTCTCTTCTCAGGTGCACCATATGGCCCCGAGCTTTTGTCGTGATGGCGTTTCGGCGGGGCTTCCGGCTGTCAGAGCCGAGCTCCGCAGGGACGGCTGGAATTCAATCAGCTGATGACGCTCTCATCAGCTGATTAATCTGTCAGCCCTATTTAAGGGAGCAGCTCGGGTTACTCCGGGCTGCGACCTCGTCAAACATTCATCAATTATTCGTCTATCCTTGGTCTAAGATTCTTGTGACGTTCTTCCCACAGTAAGTGTATTTCCTTCAGATTCTATTTTCCTTCGTCCATAATCTTAGTCATAGTCATAGTGTGTTTTACCCCCCGTGGCTCTTTATTTTGTCATTTGTTCTCTCGTTAATAAAACATGCAAACTCACCGGTTGGCTATCAGTGTCTTATTGATGGCTCGTGAGGGCCATCTTTGACACAAAGCCGTATTAGTTCAGTTGAAGCTGAAAACTGTCAAAACTCACCTAACCCACCTGGAAAGACTTGGGACCCACCCATCAATTTGGGTCGCCTCACCACAGAACAACAAACTGCTGTCATGGAGATGCTTAGGGAGGAATCAAGTGCATTTGCCAAGCACAAAGATGAAGTAGACTACATTAAAAATCTGAAAATGGACATTAAACTGACTGATGAGATTCCTGTAGCCAAAGCCTACAATGCAGTCCCTCGTGCTCTCTATGATGAAGTTAAAAATCATATCCAGGACTTGTTGAATAAAGGTTTTGTTTGCAAATCAACCTCACTTTATGCCTCTCCAGTGGTGTGTGTAAGGAAACGTGATGGAAGCCTAAGACTGTGTATCGATTATAGAGGCCTTAATAAAAAGACCATCCCAGACAGGCACCCTATACCACGCATCCAGGAGATACTTGATGGACTTCGCGGCAACATGTGGTTTAGTGTGCTTGACCAAGGCAAAGCATACCATCAAGGTGAAATCAGCGAGGATTCAAAGAAATACACAGCCTTTACAACACCTTGGGGGTTGTACGAATGGAACAGAATTCCATTTGGTCTCATCAGTGCACCCTCAGCATTTCAGCGCAGTATGGAGGAGGGTCTGGAAGGACTAAGGGACAAAATATGCACTCCATACCTGGATGATGTTTTAGTGTACAGTCGGATATTTGAACAACACATTGAGGACTTAAGATCTGTTCTCAAATGTCAGCAAGCTTGGGGAATAAAACTAAGACCTGACAAATGTGACTTGTTCAAAAATGAGGTCCACTATGTAGGCAAAATCATTTCAGCAGAAGGTTACAAAATGGACAATAAAGAGGTACAAGCAGTACAAGCCCTTAAAAACACCCCTCCAACAAACATCAAAGAGCTCCGCAAGCTGTTAGGGTTTTTAGGGTATTACAGGAGTTATGTGCAGGATTTTTCGAGACATGCAAAGTGCTTGTATGATTTGCTCTCAGCTGACCACACTCAAGACTCAAACTCACAACCGCAGGTACGGTCAGCTAAGGCGGAGCAACCTGCACCCACCCAGAAAATCATATGGACTGACACTCACCAAAAAGCACTCGACTACTTGGTTGATGTTTTGACTCATCCACCTGTGATGGCTTGCCCTAGGTTTGAGGACCCGTTTATTCTGCACATAGATGCATCGGAGGAAGGGCTTGGTGCAGTTTTGTACCAGAGATAGGACAGTAAACTAAGAGTAATAGGATGTGGATCAAGGACACTAACATCGGCTGAGAAAAACTATAGGCTGCATTCAGGGAAACTTGAGTTTCTGGCACTTAAGTGGGCCGTTACAGAGTGCTTCAGAGACTACTTGTTTTATGCCCCCTCAGTGACAGTCTATAGCGATAACAATCCTGTGACCTATGTTTTAAGTACAGCCAAACTAAATGCAACGGGACACAGATGGGTTTCCCAGTTGGCTGACTTTAACATAACACTGAAACACCGACCTGGAAAAAGTAATATTGATGCAGACTTTTTGTCCAGAACACCTGCCAGTATGGACTTGTATATGTCAGAGTGTACTGAGCAGTGTTCACCTGGAGTGTTAAGTGCAATACTAAACACTGTCGAGACACAAAAAGAACAAAACGTGGACTGGATCTCCGCTATAACTTGAAATCCACAAGTGAATGAGATCATTGCTGACCATCAACCTGACGTGAAAATTACAAAACAGGAACTGTTACAAGCTCAGTTGCAGGACCCAACCATAGCTTATGTCCTCAGCCTAAAGAAAACAGGAGAAAACTTTGACAAAACACCGGTGAACAAAGTCTTTAAGGTAAAACAACTACTACATGAGTGGAAAAAATTTTTTGTTTCTGATGAAGGGTTGTTAATGCGCAAAACTGTAACATACTCAAATTGTGCTTCCAGATTCATACAAAGAACTTGTGTACAAATATCTTCACTGTGAATTGGGTCACTTAGGGGTAGACCGTGTAATGAACTTGGCAAGAAATAGGTTTTACTGGCCTAACATGCAGAAAGATATTGAGTTTTTCATTACTCAGGTATGTAAATGTAACATTCAGAAGAAACCTATGGCTCAGAGTAGGGCCCCTATGTGCCATGTACCTGCTACTGCACCTTTTGAAATGGTTTCTATAGACTATCTTCACCTTGAAAAAAGCAGGGGAGGGTATGAGTATGTCTTGGTGTTATATGACAGCTTTACTAAGTTTGCCCAAACTTACCCTACTTGTAACAAATCTGGCAAAACTGCAGCAGATAAGATTTTTAATGACTTCTCTGAAATTTGGTTTTCCTGGTAAATTACACCATGACCAGGGCAGTGAATTTGAGAATCATTTATTCAAACAGCTGCAGAAGTACACAGGAATAGTCAGTTCAAAAACTACACCTTACCATCCACAGGGGAATCCAGCAGAAAGATTCAATCGTACCTTGCTTTCTATGCTGCGGACCCTGGATGAGGAAGAGAAAGGAAACTGGAGTGACTATGGAAACAAAGTTGTTCACGTTTATAACTGTACAACTAGTGAATCAACTGGTTACTCACCCTTTTACTTACTTTTTGGTAGACACCCACATCTTCTTATTGATTTAATCTTTGGACTGAATGAGACAAATGGATGTAAAACACATGGGGACTGTGCTCAAAAATGGTAACAACAAATGAAAGAAGCATATGACATTGCTGCCAAAAACATAAAAAAGACTCTTGCAAGGGGAAAGTCACATTATGACCAAAAGAGACAAAGTGCTGTACTCTCACCCGGGGACAGGATTGCTGTCAGGAACATATCAGAAAGGGAAAGCCCAGGAAAGTTACGCTCATACTGGGAGGACCAGGTTTATGTGGTGGTCTCTCAAAAGGGGCTCAACAGCCCTGCTTATGAGGTAAAACCTGAGTGTGGCACAGGACATGGCCGGATTCTTCATCGCAACATGTTAATGCCTTGTAATGCTTTGCCCCTTCCCCAAGTAACCAGGACTGAGCCAAGTAGCACTAAACCAAAACACTGGCAAAAGACAAAAACCTGAGCAACACGTCTGAGTATGCAGAGAGCTCAGATGATGATTGAGGAACAATATTGGACTCAAAAAGTAAGGTGCCACCATCACCATCAGTCTCCAGAGGACTCTGTGGTACCTGTACCTCCTACCGGACTTGACCAAATCAATCAGTCAGAGCATCCTGAGGATACTCAGGAACAGACAATGGACACTCACAAGGTCAGGGTGGAGGCTGAGGAGCTTCAAGTGGACATTGTAAATGGACAGGACAATACTGAAATGGACATTCCAGAACCAACAGAGACTGTTTCCTCTCCAGCACCAGCCCAGTGGTGTGGACACAGAGCTGTCAGACACTGTGCTGAGGAGGTCTCAGAGAGAGACGCCCAAGAGAAACATTAACTTATGATGCACTTGGTCAGCCAGTTCAGAGAGTAATTGGTCTTACTGCCAATCCACTGTACGCCAGTACAGTAACCACATTCTATGGACAGAATGAAGTACCTTGGATAGCTCCACAAATGCCTTACTACCCAGCTTATGTGCCTGTGGGTTATCATTGAACTGTGACACAGATCACCTGTTTGATATTGTTGGAGATGTGAAATGTATTGGTACTTACAAGGTTAAAATCATTACTGTGACTTAAGTATTTGATACTACAAACTACTGAGATGGTATATAACAAAATCGGTTTGAGTGACATTTGGTCAATTTGATATGTCCAAGTAAGGTTATTATCTAAGTGTAAAGACTCTGGAGTACATGAAGTGATAGTAACATGTGTTAGAGTAAATTGTTAATACTTGTACTATTGGGAAAACTACTCCACATGGTTATGAGCTTCATGCTTATTTGAGTAATGAGTTGCACGTGATTGTATCACCTGAGGTTCAATAGTATGGTATGCTAAAGTGATCTTAATGCACTGTGAAACATTTACTCTATTCCAATTGTATTCCATTTTGATAATGTCACATGTAACATGCATTTCTGGTTCATATTTGGCTAATGTTGAGGACATTTATTTAGCAGGGGAGGATTGTAGCACTTGAGTTAGTGTTGTGCTAAATATGTCAAAAACATTGCCTGAATTTATTAATAATTCTGTTTTATGCACAGAGTCCCATTGTTTATTCTGTAATGTAGTGATACATCTGCACCAATAGGTGGCAGTCACACTACAGATTGTTCTTTACCTTGAACTGTGGCCATTGGTCGAGTGTGTTTTTTTTTTAATGAGGCTCTCTGATTTGAGCCACTGAACAAGACACAAATGGTGCTCTGTATGTTTGCTGCACTGACCTTTTTGAGGTAAATAAAAGAACTCTTTTTTTTTTTTCTACACCAAGTTGTCCTGGAGTGGTGTAACACATGTCTCTTTAAATGCGCATGACCCTCAGTTAACTCCACCCTTCCTCTTATGGCTTTTAGAACATTGCTAATGTAACGGGCTAATGTTAGCTGGTTAGCTTCTAGCTTGGGTAGCTGACCCAGGATTTACACTGACTCCGGATGCAGTCCGTTGCAGATGCAGTGTGGATGGCCCCTTGCGTTCATCCCTACCAGCTTCGTTTGTGTTTTACAGCGGCAACAGAGTTCGAAATACAAAAGCCAACTAATGTAAATTTGTCTCAGGGTAGTATCTCACTGGGCTGTGACAGCTTGTGGCTAGTTGGAGAACAGAATTTACAAGAGAGTTTCCAAAATCTCTCCAGAAGTTTGTGGTAGTTTGCAATTTCCTCTCATGAGCCACAGAGCCTTGCTCTTGTGTGGCAGGAATTTTGAACATGTTCAAAAAATTTGTTGTACAAATTAATTTTCTCTCAGAATAGTCATGGAGTCATTGTGGGTGTTGTAAAAATTAAAATTAGACAGCAGGATCTTTTCAGTTAACCAACCAATAATTACAGAAGAAATACTTTTTCTCAGTTTATCTTTTTATTGAACATGCAGGGAGTCAGAGAACATGGCCGTGGGTGTTTCGCAGCTTACTCTGGTGAAAGACCCAGAACAAAGAAATCCCCTGTAGAAGAGCTTGAAAGAACGAGGCGGTATGATATATAAGCCAAAGTTTATTTATCAGCTCTCCTAACGAGTCTCATCTAAGTGCAGAAGCAACAGAAGGAAAAGAGACCGAATACCTCTGGCTCTCTGACTTTATACTTGCACATAACAAAAGACATGCATATCAAAGGCTGATATCCCTCATTATCATAATCCCCCCATTGTCTTGGTACTTCCTCTCTTCGCCCTGGGGGGGTGAGGGTAGCTCCTCCGGTCTCCACCGCAGTGTCTGGGAACGTCTTTGTTCTTCACTGGCGGGTGAGAGTCTTTGTCCTTTCAGAGGTGTGAAGTCGCCTTACATATGTAATCACCAAACATTCTCACATGCTTCAACATATGTAGGTTATGGAATATATGATTAATATAGCCCACAGCCCCCCCCAAACGACTAAGAAAGGACAATAGAAAAATTCACAGTTTAAGATAATTACTATGACATACTAACTGCTACACCTCTTGCCACAGAAGAAACTTTCCAGCAGCCATGCTCCTAAGAGAGTTCAGTGGTAATCATAACAGCATAGTAAAATCACAAGTCGGTCCTAAACTGTTACAGCACAATTAGTGAACAACTGTGGAGTAGTTTGCATCATTCCCTGTGCTGTCTGGGTTTTAATCTTCTCCCAAAACTGCTGTGGGTTTGTTTAGGCGTCCTGCTGGGACCTTCTTGTAAGGAATCTGCAGCGTGGGAAGGAGAGTGGTTAATTGTTCCCTGCAGGGGGGCTGAGTCTTTTCTCTTGGGGGGTCTACCCCACCGAGGTGCTCTCGCCAACTGTGCAGGCTCGTCTTTCAACAAGAAGGCAGGTTTAAGTCTGTCAATGCTGACTGTTTCTTTTCTATCCCCAAAATCGAGCACAAAGTGTTTATCACCATGTTCCAGCACTCTGAATGGCCCATCGTATGCTGGGCGGAAAGTTGGTTTTAAAGCTTCATGCCTAACAAAAATGAACTCAGCGTTCTTTAAAGCTTGAGGGACAAAAACCCGTGGAAAGGAGTGATGAGCTGGACCGGGGAGAGAGTCCGGTCCGTTGCTGCCTAAAAACCTTGGGACTGGAAGATGCCCTGGCTCTGGGTTCTCTGGTAAAAATTCACCTGGGAGCCTGAGAGGTTGTGCAAAAACTAATTCTGCCGGAGAGGCGTCTAGATCCTCTTTAGGCGCAGCACGCAACCCCAATAAAACCCAGGGAAGTTTATTTACCCAATTTGTATCCATTAGTGAGGCTCTGAGGGCGGCTTTTAAAGACCTGTGAAAACGCTTGCATAACCCATTAGCCTGAGGGTGATAAGCGGTGGTGCGGTGAATTGTTGCCCCTAAGATGCTGGACATGGCTGACCAAAGCTCTGAGACAAATTGAGGTCCTCTATCGGACGTGATGTCAGATGGGACGCCGAAACGTGCCACCCAGTTTGTCAAAAAAACGCGAGCGACTTCCTCCGCTGTGGTTGACGCTAGAGGGACTGCTTCTGGCCAGTGCGTGGTGCGATCTATCATTGTTAACAGGTGTGTGAAACCTTGGGAGGAAGGTAGTGGCCCCACGAGGTCGACATGAACGTGGTCGAACCTTCTAGCAGGGATTGGAAAAGGCTCCAGAGGGGCTTTTGTGTGTTTGTGTATTTTGGCGCGCTGACAAGAAATGCAAGTTTTTGCCCATTCTTTTACGTTTTTGCGCAGGCCCGGCCACACAAACTTTTCGGCGACCATTTTAACCGAGGCGCGCACACCTGGGTGTGCGAGGGAGTGAATTGAGTCGAAAATACGGCGGCGCCATGCAGCTGGGACTAACGGGCGAGGTCGGCCGGTTGAAATATCACATATTAGGGGGGGCACGCCGTCGCGTAAACCCTTTTTCTCCAGCCTTAACCCTGTTGGTCCAGACAGGAGTGCGCGCACGTCCACGTCACTGCTTTGTTCCTCTGCCATGGCTGCATAATCTATCCCTGCATGGATAGGTGCTGCGTATGTGTCCGCGTTAGTGAAGAGTTCTGCGGCTGAGGTAGTATAATCTGTCGCCTCGCGCTCTGGTGATGTCACAGCGCGAGAGAGGCAGTCTGCTACCACGTTAAGTTTGCCTGCCACATGTCGAATGTCTGTGGTGAACTCTGAAATCGCAGCCAGCTGTCTTTGTTGCCTGCCTGACCATGGTTCTGAAATTTTAGCCATAGCAAAGGTGAGCGGTTTATGGTCTACAAAAGCCGTGAAACTCCGCCCTTCTAACCAGAACTGGAAGTGGCGGATGGATAAATGAAGTGCTAGCAGCTCCCTGTCGAAAGTGCTGTATTTACGCTCAGTTTGGTTTAGCGATTTGCTGAAGAATGCTAAAGGTTGCCAGATCCCGCTGACATGTTGTTCTACAACTACCCCTATAGCCAGGTCCAAAGCGTCTGTGGTTAGCGCAATGCGGGCCGAGGGATCGGGGTGAACTAACAATGTGGCGTTAGCTAGAGCGCTCTTTACTTCCACGAAGGCGCGTTCGCGCTCCGGGGTCCATTCGACTGCGTTGGAAGCTTTCTTTTTTCTGAGTGCGTCATGTAGGGGCTGCATGAGCTGAGCTGCGTGGGGGAGGAAACGGTTGTAAAAATTAACCATTCCTAAAAATTCTTGCAGCGATTTGACCGTCTGTGGTCGTGGGAAACTTTTTATCGCTTGAACTTTGTCTGGAAGTGGAACTGCCCCGTTCGGAGAGACTCTGTGTCCCAAAAAATCAATTTGTGACACACTGAATTTGCATTTGGCTGGATTGATTATTAACCCGTGCTCTTCTAGTCTCTGAAAAACCATAGTGAGGTGCTGCTCGTGTTCTTCCTCAGACGAGCTGGCTACCAGCATGTCGTCGAGGTAGACAAAAACAAAAGGAAGGTCGCGTAATACCGCGTCCATCATCCGCTGAAAAGTTTGAGCGGCGCCTTTGAGGCCGAAAGGCATTCGCAGGAATTCAAAAAGGCCGAAAGGGGTTATTACCGCTGTTTTAGGAATGTCCTCTGCTCGAACTGGGACTTGATGATAACCGCGGACCAGGTCTATTTTTGAAAAAATGCGCGCACCCGCCAGATGTAGTGAAAAATCCTGAATGTGAGGAATTGGGTAGTGGTCATGCGCTGTCGCATTGTTTAATCTGCGGTAATCTCCGCATGGTCTCCAAGAACCGTCGGGTTTCGGAACCATGTGAAGTGGTGAGGCCCAAGGGCTCTTCGAGCGTCTAACAATGCCTAATTTTTCAAGGGTAGTGAACTCGTCCCGAGCTATGGTGAGTTTGGCCGCGTCTAAGCGGCGAGCTTTGGCAAATACGGGTGGGCCCGTTGTGGGAATAAAGTGTTCAACCCCGTGTTTAGCCACTGTGGCTGAGAATTTGGGAATTGTGAGTGCTGGAAATTGGGTGAGGAGTTGCTCAAACTTACCTCTTGCCGTGGTGACGCTGGCCTGCACAGGTGGTGGAGAAACTCGGGCTGAGCAGGGAATAGAAGCAAAAGACAGTGCATTAACCAAGCGTCTATTCACTAGATCCACTAATAACCCATGTGCACACAAAAAATCTGCGCCTAACAAGTTAAACCTCACCGCCGCTACAACAAACGTCCATCTGTAGTTGCGGCCGTGGATGTGGAGGTGCAGGCTCTTTTCGCCGAAGGTGTCAATGCTGGAGCCGTTGGCTGCCACCGCTCCGTTGCCCCGTGTGCCCATGGCTCGATCTGCTTGGGAGGGCATGACGAAACTCAGTTGAGCTCCTGTGTCTCCTGTGGGGTCTTTCTGCAACTGTGGGGGTCCCCCCTACAGTTGATAGTGCTATGAGATGACTGTTGTTGTGAAATGGCGCTATATAAATAAAGTTGAATTGAATTGTGTCAATAAGGAACTGCTTGCCGGTGTGTCCATCCGTCACATATAACAGCTTACTCTTCTTGCCGAGAACCGCTGCCGTTAACGGCTCTCGGCTTTGGCGTTTCCCGAAATCGTAATTTTGCAGGGGGGAACGCATTTGCGGGCCCTCTCGGCGAAGCGGTGGTGATAATAACAGACGTCTGTTACGTTTTGGCCGTGTCGCTGTCACCGCGGGCTGGATCTGCTCAGTGGGTTGTGGCTCTTCATGGTTCTGGGCATCAGTGTTGAGGTCTGCGGATGCTGCTGTGGGTGTCTGCTCCTTGCAGGCGTTGACGAGCCGTTGAGCTTCGTTGGTGAGCACGCGAAAGTCTTGCTGGGTGCTGCATCTCATGTTGTGCGGCAGCAGCGTGCTGAGGAATATGAATTGGAGGAGGAAGTTGTCACTGTCTTCTTCTTTAAGCTGCAGCAAATCCTCCATGAGGGCTTTAGGTTTGCACCCTCTGTGGCCGTAGACCGCCAGGATCTTCTCGGCTCTCTCTTCAGCTGAGGGGACGTAATTTGCCACGATGGTCGCTTTCAGTGTTTCATATTTGTCTTGGGCCGGCGGCCGCCGGATCATGCTCCGCACACACCTCGAAGTGGCGGCGTCGAGTTTGGAGACGATATGATAGAATTTCGTATCGTCAGCCGTGATGCCCGCCAGTGTAAACTGGGCTTCAGCTTGTTGAAACCACGAGGTGGGGTCTTCCTGCCAGAAGTCCGGCAGGTTGACAGCGACGGCATTCGTGTAGACCGTCACTGCTGTGACCGCAGGGTGAGAGTGCCTTGCTTCGGCTCTCTCAGCGGCGCTGGTGCTCGGTTGAGCCCTCTCAATCCCTTCTGCCGGGGGGGAAAGTCGTCCATCTGTTCCCCTGTCTGCGTGGGCGCTGGCGTCTGCCTGGGTCGCCACAGATGAGTTGATTGCGGGGGAACGCCTCAGGTCCATACTCACGTCAGGGGTCACCAGTGTAGAAGAGCTTGAAAGAACGAGGCGGTATGATATATAAACCAAAGTTTATTTATCAGCTCTCCTAACAAGTCTCATCTAAGTGCAGAAGCAACAGAAGGAAAGGAGACCGAATACCTCCGGCTCTCTGACTTTATACTTGCACATAACAAAAGACATGCATATCAAAGGCTGATATCCCTCATCATCATAATCCCCCCATTGTCTTGGTACTTCCTCTCTTCGCCCTGGGGGGGTGAGGGTAGCTCCCCCGGTCTCCACCGCAGTGTCTGGGAACGTCTTTGTTCTTCACTGGCGAGTGAGAGTCTTTGTCCTTTCAGAGGTGTGAAGTCACCTTACATATGTAATCACCAAACATTCTCACATGCTTCAACATATGTAGGTTATGGAATATATGATTAATATAGCCCACATCCCCCCTACATATAACTTCTGGTTACTGTGCATTCCCAGGCAACTTTCCAACAAGAGTCCCCAACAAAAGTCTGGTCTTTGTCCAAACTGGTTTCAACTGGTCCACTCAACGTCCAGATGCATCCTGTCTTTATGGCTTTATGGCTCCTCTCAGCCCAGATGTCTCCTCTTTAGTCCTTTATGGCATCCACATCCTCCTGTTGTTTAGCCCCACGCAACTCCATGCCCATATATGGAAGCAGAAACAGAGACTAGAGCTTGTGTGTGTGCATGTGTGTAACTGATGTGTATGTGTAAATGTGTGTGTGACTTGTGTATATGTGTGTGACTGGTGTGTGTGTGTGTGTGTGTGTGTGTGTGTGTGTGTGTGTGTGTGTGGTGTACCAATATGGCGTTGGCTTTCTGGTTCTGCCATCACTCCAGGGCATAAAAGAGCAGACACGGAAGAGCACGCTCTCTCTGACCGTTGAGCTCTTGGCCTGTAAGGAGCACCTGTATCATTGTGGTTCTATTAATAAAGTTACATTCAACGGCACCTCCAGCCTGGTTCTTTATAACCTGTGTTATGGACATAACAGTATGCAAGCACTCTGTGTAATAACTAACTAATCATCACCATTTATTTATTATAACAGTGTCTCAAACCGATCTCGAACCCTTCTCAATTGAGTTAGTTTTTGACAAGGAACAACAGGATTAGGGTAGTATCTCAATGGGCTGAGATGGCTCGAAACTAGTTGGAGGTAAAAACTGTGAGACAAATCCAAGAATTGGCAACAATTTTCACTTGGAGTCACACTGTCTCACGATTGTTGCAATAATGTTGCACAAACTCCCAGTGAGTTTTTGGCCAAAGCTCTTCGGGTGTTTGCATACATGTCATGCTAGTGTTACACGACATTCTCGCAACATGAGCAAGAAAAAAAATGAGGTCTTTTTTGCACTCATGACAGTCACTCAATAGCTGCCTAACACTCACACGCCAGATATCCATGCTAATTGTGCAAACTCTACTTTATAAATAAAGGGTGTCTCTCCATTCCAGTGGTCGTTTTGTCGTCTGATGTCAGACTTATATATACAATACAATTACACATGCCTGGGAACCACAACAAACAATAGAATAACAATGTTTTCAGTGCTTTCCCACTGCTGCTCCTCTCCCACCGGAGTATTGCACAAGAGTGCACACGTAAAATGAGTTTAGCACAGTACAAACATATGTAGACAGTCAGTATGTGTAAGTTCATTTTCAAACATCCAGGTGTCAGACAAACTTTCAACAGGGAGTTTAAAAAAAAACAAACAAAACAAAACACTGGACTAAAAACTAATTAAAATTCAAGATGTTTCGATGTTCATCCAAACACCATCATCAGTTGTAAGACTGCAGCAGGAAGTATCTCTGGCCAATAAATAACCTACAAGGAAGTCACATGACAAAAGGACATGAAGTCACATGACTTGTGGGAAATGTAGTCCATGGTGTGTGACCAAAGAGGAGAAAGGGGAGAAAACATCCCTAGACAATAAACATCCCTGGCAATCACTAGAAGCAATAGTAAAAGCACATATAACTGCTTGCCCACTCCAGCTCTGATACAGGAAAAGGACCAGGAATTAGCCTGATCCCCCAAACTTACAGCTAGCAAAGAAACTCAGTAATGACTCTACATTTTTCACAACATCAGTAAATGACAAGCATATATATAAACAACATGATGATGGATAGACTGAAAATGACACTTCTCCAACCAGGCCATTATTCAAAAAGGGAGGGAGTGTGTGCCTCAGTATTAGGCTTCGGGAAATGATTTGGTGTAATAATATACACCAGCTGCCTGCCGTTGCATCTCCCCAATCAGTCACAACTGCCACAGGTGCTTGTCTACAATCAGTCAGAATTTAGTTTCATAGGTCCCCAACCCACTACAAAGTTGTCTTACTTTTGTCGCATTTTTGGACTCGCGGAAACTAAATTGAGTAGGGATTGAGACGAGGTTGAGATGGGTCTGAAAAACCTGGGATGACACTGAGACTATTTTGACAGAAAGGTTGTCACAGAATTTTTTTGAACATGTTCAAAATTCCTGCGAGACGAGTGTGAAACCCTGTGACTAAGGAGAGGAAAATGAGAACTGCTGAGAATATTTGGAGATATTTTGGAAACTCCCTCGAGAATGCCATTTTCCAGCTAGTCTCAAGCTGTCTTACCCCAGTAAGATACTAACCTTAGGCCTGCATCTGTCGCAGCCAGACAGAAATGAAGATGCAACTTTGCAGGAGTTTTTTTCCTCAGATGATACCATAGATCATTTAGTACACTGATATTATCTGTGGGGCAGCTGAGTGGTGCAGTGGTTAGCAAGAAGGCTGTGGGTTCGATCCCACCCTTGGCCACTGGTGACCTTTCTGTGTGGAGTTTGCATGTTCTCCCCGTGTCTATGTAGGTTTCTGCCGGGTACTCTGGTTTCCTCCCACCAGCAAAAGACATGCAGGTTAGGTTAAGTGGCATCAACTGGTTAGGTATGAATGAGAGAGTGAACGGCTGTCTGTCTTTTTGTGCTGGCTCTGCAATGGACTGGTGATCTGTCCAGGGTGTACCCTGCCTCTCTCCCAAAGATGCTGGGATAGGTTCTAGCCCCCCCCGTGACCCAGAAAGGATTAAGCAGTTGAAAATGGATGGATGGATATTGTCTGTGCAAGATGGGCCATGTTTGCAAATGTGTCATAAGTGCCAATTCAGTGTGATTTCAAGTGATGCCTTAACTGAAACCTGGGTCATTTGTTAGTGACGTAGGGAAGAAGATCCCAGAACAAAAACATCTTCTGAGCAGTCTACTGAAATGTTAAAATATAATTACAGTATTTCTAAGTGATGAGAGATTTTAATATTTTCACTGTAGCTAGTCATATGACATAAGTAATCATTTTAGAGTGTTAAAAGCCACAAACACACCATGTTTGAGTGAATGGGACCCTTAAAGCTTTGAAGAAGTCTTAGTGTTGCTCCACTGCATTTCCTGAGCTCTGTGGTTTACTAGCTTCAGCAGCATGACCACACACACTCAGCTTAATCGTGCACAGACAGACACCCACACACACTTAACATCAGCTCTTTACAGTAACCTTCCCTTCCCCTCTCAGCATCAGATTTACAGTCCACCATCATCTGTCCAAGATTAGGCACTCGTCATGTGACTTTCGTGAGCATGTGACTGGTTGCTGTTGTTTGTGCAGCAGCCTCATTTTGTCAGCTCTTTGAAGTGATGGATGTTGATTTTTTTTATGGTATGGACGACCTACGACTCAGTGGTGTCATGCATATGGACACGGCCTTTACATACTCCGCAAGAACAGAGATTTGTTCTCTCTCCCAGGGCTGCAAGAACAAAATGACATCATTTTGTTCTTGCAGCCCTGGTTTGGGAGTTCTTGCAGCTTGTTCTTGACACATCATTGTGGAAGAACTTTTTTTTGTGTGGTGTCCAAGAACTATTGTGTGACTGGTCAGAAATTTGAATTTCCCCAGAGTTCTGCACTTGAGTCCCTTGTGAAGTATGAAATGTCCTGGCCAGAAAGAACTTTGTTCTTGTTCTTGCCACCTCAAGAAAAAGAAAAAAAATTCTCTGTTCTTGTGGAGTGTGTAAAGGCCATTACTATACATAGCTTCAGTACATCTTAGCATTTTCCCCCCAGGTTTCTGAAACTCTCTCTTGGTGCTGTCTAACATGCCCAGAATGATCCAAAATCTCCCACAGTATTCATATGATGTTCAAACCTGTTAACTGAAAAGGCCATAGCGTATGAATTAGCCAACATCATTTTCATACTCACCAGTTCATTCAACAAGCCCTCATGGATGGGGGCACTGTCTTTCTATTAGGCTAGAAATGTTGTGACTTGCTGTGACTCCAGACTCTATGAGCTTGAAATCTCATCTCATTATGTTTGAATGGAAGGCCTACAGTTTTTGTGTCATTTTCTGGTTCTCATTCATGGTCAATTTCCAATGTGGGGAAGAATGTAGATATGGTGCACATCACATGACCTCCAACCAGAAGAAGCTACATTTGTGATTTAGTCATTTCACTTTTTTTTTTTTTCCACAATATCTTTATTGAACCTTTTTTTTTTTTTTTTAACAAACATGATACAAACAATCAAACACTAACACTAAAGTACTACAAAAAAAAAAAAAAGCACTAAAAACACCAACAACCACCAACAAAATCAAGTCTTCAACAATGCTCCTCTGTTTAGTCTAGACAATCCAATACATAAGTATACATATTATGTTCACCAGTTTGGAATTTACAAGGTCCACACACATCATTCACCTTCTTCTTCAAGAGTTATGTTTAAATTTTTTACATAATCAATAAAAGGTCTCCATATATTCTCAAACACAATTTCCTTTGATTTCAGTATATATGTTATTCTTTCTAATGGAAGGTTTGTTAACATCTGTCTTAACCACTGAGTCACATCTGGTCTATGAGTCTTTTTCCATAATAGTGCAATACATTTTTTGGCATTAAGCAAACTGAGGTCTATGAATGTTCTTTCGCTTTTATTAAAATTATGCTTTTCTGGGTACAGACCCAACAAAAACAGTTTAGGATTCAATATGATTTGTTTTGAGATTATTTTTTCAATTGTTACCCTCACCTCTTCCCAAAACATTCTTATTAATCTACATTCCCATAAACAATGAAATAGGGTTCCTTTACTTTCCATGCATTTTGTGCATGTATCTGGTATATTTTTGTTATATCTATTTAACTCCTCTGGTGTAACATACATCCGCATTAACCATTTGAAATGTATCAATTTAAGGCGTGCATTTATTGATTTGGTTTGAGCTTCTGTAAAAGCCAATTCCCATTGTTCCTCTGAAATTTCAATTTGCAGATCTTCTTTCCAGTAGTTTAATCTTTTCAGTGAATTTTCACTTGAAGATAGTGTCAATGAGATATAAAACTCTGAAATAATACCCTTTCTTTTACTATCTTTCATCATCATTTTTTCCAAGGATGAATAAATAGGTCGAGTGAGAGCTTTATTTTGACTTGATCGAATAAAGTTTCTAAGTTGAAGATATTTAAAAAAATGTATTCTATTGAGATTAAATTTGATCCTCAGCTCTTCAAAAGACATTATGTTGTCTGCACATGGCAAATATAAATCCTGAATCTTTTGTATCCCTTTTAAATTCCATACTTTAAATACAGCGTCCGCTCTCCCTGGTTTAAAATATTGATTACCCCATATTGGACTAAATTGTGACAATAACTGTGGTTCTTTTAAATAGTTTTTAGCTTCACACCATATTTTGATCATATGCTTTACAAATGGATTTTTAACTTGTTTTTGTAATTTTTTTGCCGAATCTGAGTATATGAATATGGGAAGAGGTAAAGGTAAATTGTATGATTCCATTTCAGTCCAGTGAGGGAGATCATTTGATGAAAAATAATATGTCATAGACCTCAGTTGTGCCGACCAATAATACAACATAAAATTTGGACATTTCAGACCTCCACGATCAAATGGTAAATATAATAAAGACAAACGTAATCTAGCCCTCCTGTTGTTCCATATAAATTCCACTAACTTTTTTTTTATTCTTGAGAATAGATCTAAAGGTGGTGATAAGGGAATGTATTGAAATAAATAAAGTATTTTAGGTAAAATATTACTTTTAAGTATATTGATTCTCCCGATCATCGACATTGGTAGTGACATCCATCTCTGAGTTAACTCATTGATATCTGACATTAAGGCTTCATAGTTGACACTGGCGACTGATTCTAGCTTAGGCATAATTTGGATTCCTAAATATTTAAACTGATTTACAACATTGAATTGATTTACCTCAGGGGCTGGGTAATTTCTCTGGGTCTCATTTAACATTAATATTGAAGATTTAGTTTTATTTATTTTATATCCTGATATTTCCCCAAAATTCTTTATTAAATTCAACAAGGTTGGAATTGATTTTTTTAGATTCGACATAAACAAAATTATATCATCGGCGTACAGGGAGATTTTATGTTCTGTTGGTCCAACTTTAATTCCATATATTTGTGAATGTAAACGTATCGCTATCGCTAAAGGTTCAATTGCCATAGTAAACAGTAAAGGTGAAAGTGGACAGCCTTGTCGACATCCTCTATTGATTTTTATTGGTTTTGAAATATTGTTATTTGTTAGGATTTCTGCTGTAGCATTATTGTATATTATTTGAACCCATTTTATGAAATTATTTCCAAGTCCAAACCTTTGTAGGACTTCAAAAAGAAAGGGCCATTCAACTCTATCAAAGGCCTTTTCGGCGTCCAATGATAGGAGAGCTGTATCCGGTGCTTCTTTATTAAAATAAATAATATTAAATAGTCTTCTTACATTATGGAAGCCTTGTCTACCCTTTATAAAGCCATTCTGATCTCGATTAATAATATTTGGTAAAATTTCTTGTATTCGTCTTGCTAAAATTTTACAGATTATCTTAAGGTCGGCGTTTAATAGGCTTATTGGTCTCATATTTTCACATTTATTAGAGGGCTTACCTGGTTTTGGCAGCAGTATAATTAAGGCATTATTTATGTATGATGGTAAATTATTATTTTGAAATGCTTCTAAAACCATTTCCAAAAAAGGTTTTATTAATTTATTCTTAAATTTTTTATAAAGGTCAACTGGAAGACCATCTGGTCCTGCACTTTTTCCTGATTTCATATTATCAATGGCTAGCCCAACTTCTTCTTGACTAATTTTAGACTCCAATATCTCCCTGTTTTCATTTGGAATACACGGTATAGATAGTTCGTTCAAAAACCCATTTAGTTTTGTTAAATCAGGTTCATTTTTGGTATCATATAATTTTTCATAGTAATCTCTAAAGGCTCTATTAATTTCTAAAGGATCTATAACTACCTGTCCGTTACTTATAATACTGGTAATTGGTGTTTTAATTTCCAATTGTTTAATCTGCCATGCTAATAATTTTCCTGATTTTTCACCTTGTTCATAAAAAGATTGTTTCAATCTTAGAAGACTCGAGGCAGCTCTATTCGCTGATTTTTTGTCGTATTCAGCTCTCAAAATCAGTAATTCATTCTCCAACCTTGGGTCACTTCCTGCATACACTTTTTCCTGAAGACTTTTTATTTTATGTTCCAATTTAGCTCTCTCCTCTCGAGTCTTCTTAGATTTTGATCCTGTATAACTAATAATATGTCCCCTAATAAAAGCTTTGAAAGCCTCCCACTTTACACATGCTGATGTTTGTGTAGTATTGATGTCAAAGAACTCGTCTATCTGTTTTTCTATATACTTGACAAATTCCTCATCCTGAAGCCATTTATGCTGAAATTGCCATCTACCTGATTCCTTTGTCAATTTTTTATCTACATATATTAGACAACAGGGTGCATGATCAGAGATCACGATGTTATCATAAAAGCAGTTTTGAATCTTGGACCTTAATTCTGTGGAAATCAAAAAATAATCAATACGTGAGAATGTCTTGTAGGTACTGGAATAACAAGAATAGGCTTTAACTTGTGGTTTCATTTCTCTCCATATATCTAACAATCTCAATTCTTTCATAAAATGATTAATAGTCATCCTACATCCAATGTGCGTACAATCCAGTCCTGTTGATCTATCCACACCTGGATTCAATGCACAATTAAAATCCCCTGCTATTATAGGTTGCCCTGTAAGTGATGATAAGATGAGAAATAAATTAGCAAAGAACTTCTGATCATCTATATTGGGACCATATAAGTTCACAAGATTTATATTTTCTAATAGCAAAGAACCTTGAATGATTACATATCTTCCAAATTTGTCTCCAATTACATTTTTCACTTGAAAAGGAACTGATTTATGTATGAGAGTCATAACTCCCCTGGCTCGGGATGAAAATGAAGAAGTGAATACACTTCCCTGCCATCTACTCCTAATTCTTTTAACATCCTCCTCTATCAGATGAGTTTCTTGTAAAAACACAATTCTTGAACCCATGTCCTTTATTTTATTCATAACTTGTTTAAGTTTTTTTAAATTTTGTAGACCTCTGCAATTCCATGAGGTTAAATTAAGATTAACACTTTGGTCCATGATCAATAGAGAGTTTGGGATTACCTTGCAGTGTAAACATGCTCATACAGAGAAGCAAAAACATGAGTGGTTGAACATTCATCCTACAAACTACACACAAACAAATTTCCCCTTCCCACACTTGTGGCAAACCCCCCAAAATCAAAAGAAAAATTCTGTCTCCCGATATAGCCATCGACCGTTCCACACCCACGGGGAACAGCCTAAGCCACTCCTTCTTCATCCTCCCAATCACCCTAACTCTACTGCTTTTAATGACATAACATTAACTCTCCTCTGTAGTTTTCCAACTTAACTCCAAAATTTTTAACAACTTTGTACATCATAGTTTTTTTTTTTGTTTGTTTTGTTTTTGTTTTGTTTTTTTAATATACAGTATAATACAATCTATATTTTGTAAACTTACTATTTACTTCAAGTCAGTCAGATGCCTGTGCAAATGCTTAATTATTCTACCTTATATTTTGTTCATGCTTAGCTCCCACCAGTCTCTTCTTCTTCTTTGATCTTCTTGATGAACTCCTGCGCCTCCTCTGGGGTCTTGAAGATGTGGGTTCTGCCCTCATACGTGGTCAGCAGTCTCGCAGGATAGATTACACCATGATGAATCCCAAGGTTGCGCAGCTCCTTACGTATGGGATCAAACTGCTTCCTCAATTGCTGGATTCCTGTGGCCAAATCTGGGTAGAACCGCACCTGCTGGTCCTGGTGTTTAATCTCTCCTTTAGCACGTGCAGCGTTGAAGATCTTCATCCTGTCTCTGTTGCTAAGAAACTTCATAATTAAGGTCCTCGGCGGTCCCTTATCTCTCCGTGGGCCAATACGATGTGCTTTTTCCAGAACCACTGCTGATTGCAACTCCTCGCTGCCCAGCACCTCCGAAATCCACTTTTCCAGAAAGGAACATACGTCCCGACCTTCTGATTCCTCTGGAAGACCCACCAGCCTCAAATTATTCTGTCTCGACCGAGATTCCAAATCCAAAATATTATCTTCCAGAGATTTTTTTTTTTTTTCCAAAGTGCGCACCTTTAATTGAAGACGGGTGACGTCATCTTCAGCACTAGCGAGACGGAGCTCCATCTGCGCCGTTCGTTCTACACAGTCACCCAATTCCTTTCTTATTCCTTCCAACGCTGTCATAATCCCATCAAATCTAGAGGAAAAGTCCGCTCTCATTGAACTCATGGCAGCCATCAGCGCATCTGCGCCATTCCCCGCAGATATCGCACCGCTGCCAGCCTCCTCCGCCATATATGGAGTTTTGTTTGCTGCGTCACAGACCTGAAAGTCCGTTAATTTGGACTGTTTCGGCGGCTCGCTTTTTCCTTTTCCTGGTTTTCCAGCCTTAGGCTTCGCCGACATATCCTCGCCCAAATGCTGGGATACGTTCTGTCCCAAATGAGAGAGTTATTTGCCGATTTTTTTTTCTCCAGGAGCAGAGCAGAGCGAGACACGTCCGTCCTACGTGGCAGCCATAACCGGATAGTCATTTCACTTTTAATAATATTAAGCACATTCTAAATTGCACAACTGCAGTCTGCTTCACTAATATTTCCATGGTTACCACTGTTACACATATTTGGTTATCACAGTTATGAGGGCTACTCATTAAAGATTTACCATGGACTGAGAGGAATAAAGCTTGGCACAGTTATTAATCTTTCTCTACATGGGTACCACAGAGGGTCACACACTTCTCCCATTGTTTTATGCAGCTGTGGCGACCTCACCTGTAGAAGTTTGCAGGTTGTGTCAGAAGCCACGACTTGACCTCGGAACTCAGCGTTTCATCGTCTTAGTAGAGCTTGCCCTTCAAAAATAACTTCATGGTTGGAAAGAGGTGGAAGTCAGATGATGAGAGGTCTGGAGAGTGAGGGGGATGAGGAAGGATTTCATAGCTGCAGGACCATACATCCATCTGGGCAACATGCGAGTTGCTGTCTTGCAGGAGGTGGACACCTTCGGTCATGCTAAGCTTCTCGGTTTTGATTGCCTTCTGCATTTTCTGCAGCAGCGAAGCATAGTAAGTCTTAGTATTTGTGATAACCTTTGCCAAGAAATCCATCATCAATACTCCATGCTGGTCCCAAAAGACTGTGAGCGTGATCTTTCCCACACAGGGTTGGGCACATGCCTTCTTTGGAGGTGGTGAGTCAAAATGCTTCCATTGCTTCGACTGGACTTTAGTCTCTGGATCATAGTGGTGGACCTATGTTTTGTCCTGCAAGATTAGTCCGTTGAAGAAGTCCTCCTGGTTTTCTTTGCACATGACCAAAAGAGCCTGGGAGCACGTGGCCCATTCCTGCTTCTGGAAAGGTGTGAGCAACCAGGGAATCCATGGTGCAGATAACCTTCGCATATGCAAATGGTCATGGAGGATTTTTTTTTTTCTACAGATCCCACACTGATCTTGACCTCTTGGACTAGTTGGTGAATGGCCATGCAGTGATCCTCCAAAATGGTGGCGTCCACTTGCCGAATGGTGTCTTATCAATAGCGCACTGTGGTCACTCAGAAATAGGTGCTGTTTCCACTGATATCCAACCACACTTGAACTGTCGACGCCAGTACTTGACTACGTCATACGATGGGGCATCTGTTATGTTTGTAAACTGGGGAAGGACTCACAGAGAGTGGCATTTGCTTGGAACACAAACTTTATTACATATACTCTATGCTGGTGGTACGGAGTATGTTGTTATGAAGTAGAGTGCTGCAACCGAGTATCAGGAGGACAAAGAGCTAAGAACAAAGAGACCGTAAGATGGCCGTCCCTCACATTATATGTACTCGGTGTGATGACGTCACCAAACGGCCGCGTCACCACGCCAACGCCAACCAAACCTGTGGTTACCTTACACCACATTCACCCCCCCCCCCCCCGGAAAAACAGAAGAACACACATATACTATACATATTGACCCTTCCCAATTTGTTAAAGTAAAGAACTCCAAAACTAGCTAGGGCCAGCAGGTAGACTACCGCGTAGCCCAGCACGGCTGAGTGGTTTATTGTGCCACTATTCGCTGGCAGACGCGCTCCTAGCTAAACAGTCCTTTTTTTTCATTGAGGAGGGCAGTTCTGTTGGAGGGGCCCTGAGGCGAGCCCCTGGTGGATGCGCCCCTGGAGGTGCCGGCTGCAGCAGATCTGGGCGCCATCCTGCTGGAGCCACGGCACGCTCATCAACAATGTCCCAGCCAGGATCCCACACCAGCTGGGTCGGCTCTAACGCTGTGTCTTGATCCGCAGCAGCTGCTCTTACCTTCCATAGATGGCTGGCTTGCCACCTCGAACCATCAGCCATCTGGATGGCATCTGGTCTCAGCTGCACGGCGATCTTTGGCAATGTCGGTTGTAGTGACGATGTTAAGGCCAATTTTAAGGCCAACTGCAGGTCTGGTCGCTCAGTTCTGCAGACCCAAACCCAGTCCACCACTGCGAGTGGTGCTCTGCTCGGCTGCATTCGGTGTTGTGGTTGTGATGGTGTGGCTCTCATGTCTGCTGTGGGATTCTGTTGTGCCCGGCATCATCTCCTGGAGGCTGGTGCCGGGCATGGATTCGGAAGCACCCCAGCTTCTTCTCTCCCTCACCTGGTGTTGGCTGAGGTCGTGGCGATGTGTGGCTGTTGTCGGCGACTGGACGCACGCCAGGCCGTCCTCGGTCTCCAGTGTCCCCTTTCTCCACAAAGTCCCTCTCCTGTGGCTCCATGGCAGCTACTTGAAGCCCATGCTGGGTGAGGATTGGAGGTTTGTTCTCCCCCTCTCCTGGGAAGTCTGGTCATGGCGATATGTTGTTGTCGCCGTTGGTAGAACCTGTGCCGGGCTGTTGTGTCCTGGGATTCCCGATAGACACGGGCTCCCTCTCCTGCAGCTCTGCAGCAGCTCCCTGAGGCCCTTGCTGGGCGAGGAACTGAGGCGAATCCGGTTGCTGCTCTCTCTCCGTGCTATGTTTGCTCTTTGTGCTGTGCTCTTTGGCTAGCTTGTCACAGATTAGCTTGTCTTCTAAGGTAAGTTTGTCGCTGGGTTGTTGCTCTGTGGTGCCCTCCTGTCCCGCGGTGCCCACCTCAGCTTCTTCTGCCGTGTCACCGGGCCCGTCTGAGGCTACCGCATTTGCTAGCGGTATGTAACCTAGTTACTTGATTAACTGGGTCCGCACCAGGTTGTCCTTCAACGAACTGAATTTGCACATGCTAGCTAAGTGGCGAAGGTCCGTGACGAATTGTTGTGTTGTCTCTCCGGGCCTTTGTCGCCATTGGTGAAACCTAATGTGCCGCGCCAACACGCTGTCGCGTTTGGTGAAGTGACTAACTAGCAGCACGACTGGCTCAACAAATGTTTCTGTTGGTCCTAGCGTGTGGAAAATACATTGGCCTTCTACGTCCAGATAGTGAACCGGTAGAGCTTGCTTCCGTACCTCGTCTAGCTTGTCCAGGTCCAACATCGAACCAGTACGGCCACGGTATGGGTGGCTCACCAGGGGTTTCCAGAAACGGCTGTAGTGGCCTCAAACTCGCTTCCATGGTTTACTCTCCAAATGTTATGTCTGGAAACTGGGGAAGGACTCACAGAGAGTGGTGTTTGCTTGGAACACAAACTTTATTACATATACTCTATGCTGGTGATACAGAGTATGTTGTTATGAAGTAGAGCGCTACAACCGAGCATCAGGAGAACAAAGAGCTAAGAGCAACGAGACCGTAAGATGGCTGTCCCTTGGCGTGATAACATCACCAAATGGCCGCATCACCACACCGACGCCAACCAAACCTGTGGTTACCTTACACCACAGCATCCTCCCCATAAGTCTCTTTCATCTCATTGAATATCTCCTATGGTGTACGGACTCTCAAGTACAGGAACTTGATGACCGCTCAGTATTCAGCTGGCTCCATTATCACACCTTACTTTACCTTAGCACTTGGAAAAGAGAAACACTTAAGATTTCAGAGTGGCAAATTGCCACGTGACCTACAGAGATATGCATTATTATTATACATGTGCAATTTCAGCTTCCTACAATAACTGGAAGTGAGTAAGGGGAAATCTTTAATGAACAGCCCTCATATGTGTCCTACCTTCACATCAATTTTAAATGTTGCACAGCTTCCATTGAACTCTATTAGAAATGCCATTTGTTGTGTCCGAATAATGAGAAGGCGAGGTGACGTTTATGAAGTTTATTATAACAAGAACTATGTACACAGGAGTCCCTACCGCGAGTGTAGGAGTCACAGCGACGAGACAGTATGTCTCCTGCTTCTGGCTTATATACCACAGGTGACGCCAGCCCCCCAAAGGCGGGGCATCACCCCTCCCTAGCCTAGGGCACCATCATACTAATATAATACAGTATATACAGTATATAATACGATTCTACATTTTCCCCCCCTTTTGAAAAACGCAAGCACACAAATTCTCCCAACCATATAATTTGCACCCGATTCACACTCTAATACAAAGGGGTATAGGCGTACACACTCACACACCACACTGGCCCAGAGGAGCTCTCCGCTATGTAAATAAACAGTCAGTGAAAAGAAAAAGGGCCACACACCAAACTAAATTAATTCTGATAAAATAAACATATATACACAAACAAGTAATTACAAAAATAAACAATGGCAGTACCCAACCCGATAAACTCGCAGGAGAAGAAAACACAGAGATTCCTGGTAAAATACACAGTTACACAATATAGGGCAATGAACACATATAGATCTCACACAATCACACCCAGGTATTACTGCACCTTCAACACACACAACATTCAGTCACTAGGCACACACACGCACAACGGTGGTCAAGTGCACCAAACCAAATAGTCAAACAGGCAATAACACAACATTTACATTACCATACTGACAAAGCAGTGTCTCTTGCGCCTTTTTTTTTTTCAAAACCACTGAACATATCTTGAACACAATAAATCAACAATAGCAGACACAATTTAAATGCACTAAATCAGACACACCATAAGCCCTCATTCACAACCTAACCCGGGTCTCCCGAAGGCCCCCCTGGAGTGTTCGTCCCGCAGCCCACTTCCAGAGCGTCTCTGCTTAATCATGACAGGAGACGGGCTACATTGATGCCCTTTTCCTCTCAAATGCCGCAGCTCGTTGAAATGCTGTCTCCACCCATCAGTCAAACTCAGGTACCCGCCGCCGCCGGACTGGACCACCCACAGATTATCCTGTCCAGCTTTCAGTTCCCTAGAACTGCGCACCCGGCCAAGCCGAAGCTCAACCCTAGGGCGGACGTCACCACCCTCACCCAGGGGAGCGCTCACTGGCTTTCTCCATCGTCTGCATCACGATCTGGCACCCTTATGGCTCCTCAGCGGTTCACCAAGTTGACTCGAGCCATGTCCCTTGCTTTTGATGTTGGCACGGCCCGGGTTCGTGCCATCTGATGGTATCCCGGTTGCTAGATGTTGATGATGTTGATGCGTCGGAGCGGCACCAGCCACTGTTGGCTCAGCAGCCATATCCAGTCGGCCACCGGAGCCCTGTAGCTCATGCTCTTTGGACCTTTCCACCACCGCAGGGGTGAAACCATGCTGTTTGAGTCCACCGTCCGCGGGACTACGAACATTGGCACGGGACACTCGCCTCGTCGGGGTACTATGGTGCTGGCGGCATCCCTCTTCCCTTGAAATGGGCCACCCAAAGTCCCACACTTCTTTGCCACTTCCCACATAAAATGGCCGGTCCCACAGACCACCACCTGCCCACTCCTCCACATCTCCGCAGGTGATGGAGAAACCAAGCCTGTAAAACAAGTCACAGCCAATCAGATCATCACCTTCTCAAGACACCATGAACTCGGCTGTGCACATAGAGGCCACCTTATACCTCACAGACAGCCACGCCGAGCCCACGATGTCATGGGGATTATTACCATATCCGTAACAGGCCATGCTTGCGTTACTCACTGTGTAGTGGGGAAAACACCGTCTTACTGTTTCCAAGTTCAAAATGGAGACCGCTGACCCCGTGTTGGGCGAAACAGTGTGGACCACCGTAGGCGCTTTCATCCATACGCTGTCCTCTGCAGGTCTCCGTTCCTCCTTGTTGAAATTGCGGCAAACCCTGGTGAAGTGATGGGATAAACCACACCGTCCACAACGCTTGCCCTCCGCTGTGTACTCCCTCACTCCAAAGCGGTGCCTGCTGGATCCGCAGCTGTAGCTGCTCAGTGTCCCCGGGGCGGACTTTATTTTTATGATAGCTGCGTACTCAACGTCTCCGCCATCATCTGGATCCAAGGCCACACTCTTCCACTGTGCGTCGTTCCTGGTCAAGGTGTCGTCATCACTGAAAATTCTCGGTAGTTGTTCCTCTGCCTAGTGTCGTTGTGCCAGCTCCATGGCTGCTAGTGGTGTTAGCTCACCAGCGCGTGTTAGCAGGTGAACTCTTGCCGAGGAGTTGGTCACATGTCCCGCTAACTGGTCGTGGACCATCTCCTCCTCCAAAGTCCCAAGCCTGCACTCACCCTCCAGCCACCGAAGGTCTGCCACAAACTTTCGAACTGACTCTCCGGGTTCCTGGCTTCGCTGCTTGAACTGCATGTGCCGCGTGATGATGCCTTCAGGGGCATGAAAGTAGCCCACCATGAGCCTCGCTACATTACCGAATGAGTCACCTCCTCCAAGCGTGCTCAGGACCCTCCGGCTTTCCACATCCAGGTTATGGACCAGAATAGCCCTTGTACACAATTTGTCAAGATCACCAAGGTCTAACGCCAAGAGATAGTTTCCGAAGGCCGCATACTACCTGGCCCAAGGGACCAGCTGTCATGGTCTGAGCGCCGATCTCATCCGCGCTCAGGTCATGCAGTATTTTCCTCCCATTCTGTATTATTCCTTATGGTCTCTCAGAGCTCTTATTCTGACAGCGTCTCTGCGGGGCTTCCGGCTGTCAGAGCTGAGCTCAGCAGTGACAGCTGGATTAAATTCAGCTGATGACGCCCTCATCAGCTGATTAATCCTCTTGCCCTATTTAAGGGAGCGGCTTCTGTCACTCCGGGCTGCGACCTCGCCTTATCCAGACTGGGTTCCTTACATCCGAAGCCAGTTCCTTTCAGCGTTAGGTTCCACCCTTGCTATTCGCATGTACAGTAAGTGTTGTATCCTTGTCTCCCATCAGTCTTCCTAGTTCTCAGTTTATCGTTGGTGTGTCCTAGTCTTAGTCTTTATTTGTGTTTTGCCCCACGTGGCTCATTATTTTGTATCCTTGTCTTCCTTTAATAAATATGCAAACTCTACGGCTGCCTATAGCATCTCATTAGTGGTCCGCGAGGACTGCACCATGACACCAGTGGCTCACCCGGAGCCTCCAAAAAAGGATGAAGCGTGGTCGCATCCCTCTCCATCTCTGTATATCCTCGTCGCCAAATGTTGTGTCCGAATAATGAGGAGGAGAGGTGATGTTTATGAAGTTTATTATAACAAGAACTATGTACACAGGAGTCCCTACCGTGAGTGTAGGAGCCACAGCGAAGAGACAGTATGTCTCCCGCTACTGGCTTATATACCACAGGTGATGCCACCCCCCAAAGGCAGGGCATCACCCCTCCCTAGCCTAGGGCACCGCCATACTAATATAATATATATATATACAGTATATATATAATATGATTATACACCCTTCACACTGAAAAACTGTACTGAAGAGATACTTATTGTGCTACAGTGTCAAGTCTGTAGATCATGATCAATACAGCTTTAGAGTGGGGGTGAGAGTGTGCTATTTGACTATAGGATCAAGGTTATTGTTGTGTATGAATATTATTCATTTTGTGGCACAGGAACCATTGTGCAGCAGCTTGGTTCTCTAGAGGAAGAAAGAATGTCAGACTGCTGCAGTCATTCTTGAGGGCCTTGGGTCCAAGTCTGAAATACATCTGAAGACCCCTTTCTGGATAGAGTTCGCAGAAACTCTGCACAATTGATAGAAGGTGTGACTGTGATTTCACCCAGTTATTCCTGAAGTCCACATTTCAGGTGCTGTTTTTTTGTGTTGCCAGAAGTGACCATTTTTTTTAAAAGAAAAAGTTGGGTGGTGTAAATGGTAGACAATAAAAATGATATAAATTTGGTTAATGGTAGCAATTTTGATTCTACCTGCTAAACCACAATAGTTTTGAAAAATGGAGTAGAATTTGACTTTTATATGATTATAATTTGGAGTTGTTACAGCAGTCTTATTAAAACAAGCTGCTGCACCCCTTCCTTCACTGCACAACAGTGTTAGAGTGCCTCAGAGTTTATAAGTATAATAATGAGTGGAAATAATTGTTAAGAAATGAACTGCTCTTTTCAAAGCCAACAGGCTACTTAAAGCAACAATTTTAACTTCACATACAAACTTTAGTCTGGCAGCACAATTTGTGATTTCAGTGCTTCTTGTTCAGTGGTCTGTCAGTGGTCTGCCAGCGGTGAAAATGGTCTAAATATAGCATGCACTTAAAAGTATTTTTTTGAAACTGCAAAAATACTGCTAAGAATACTGTTACTAGGTGTGGGCTCAAAAGATCGTAGACTTGATATTGGGTAGATTTTATTTGAATGATCCTATATCAATTCAGAAAATTCTAAGACTGATCTTTTTAATATATTGCCCTTTCATGTGTGAAACTTATAGAGGTTTACAGGAGAGCTCTCATGTGGCTGAACTCTTGCGTTCATACAGTATATTTATTTTATGTTTACAGCATTTGGTCTCTAAGAAAATCTTTCATATGTAAGGAAAATAGTCAATGACAAAATCCCTGACTGAACTGATATGGAATCAAATGGGTTTGAAATTGAATGGAATCAGTACCTTCTGAATTGGAATTGAGGAAAATATTGATGATCCCCACCCATACTGTTGACTGTGTGTAGCTGGCCGTTTGCTGAGTTGTTTGATGCACACGGAAAGCCATTTGAGGATTCATTTGTGGCATCTACTGTACATTCTACGGAATCTACATTCAAAGGCATCCAGTGCCAAAGCTCCCCCTCAAAAGAGGATTGAAATAAAATGAACAGTTCATTCTACCTTCCTACCTTCACCTTTGGTTGCGAACTTTGGGTAATGACCGAAAGAATGAGATCATGGATACAAGCGGCTGAAATGAGCTTTCTCCATAAGAGATAGGGTGAGGAACTCAGTCATCCAGCAGAGGCTCAGAGTAGAACCGCTGCTCCTCCACATCGAAAAGAGCCAGTTAAGGTGGTTCGGGCATATGATTAGGATCCCTCCTGGACGCCTCCCACTTGAGATGTTTTGGGCACGATGGATGGATGGATGAATGGATGGATGAAAAAATAAGTAAATTTTACATTCCAAGGTTTAGAAGCCACCCTCTCCATTGGTTCTCCTATTCCTCTTATACCCCCTTTACACAAGGGTGGAGAGCATTGACAGATCATTGAGTGATGACAAAATGTCTAGATCTCCAAACAATCTTTCATTGATCTCTCAGCAGTTGCCAAGACCTCTCATGGATCTTCAGTGATCTCTCATCAGTCTTTCAATGAACATTTGTCTTTCATTGAATGTTTCCTTCACTGAGCTCTGAGCCATCTCTACCTTCAGGGTGGAAAATTTAGCGTTCATTAAAAGATCCCTGAGTGATCATTGGGAGATTGGTGAGATCGTTGAGTACTCCTTGATCGTTGAGTGCTCCAGTGATTGCTACAGGTTTCTCAATGATCTCTCAAGGATCTTTCAAAGATCTCTATGAGTCACAATGAAAATTGTACAACCATTTCCCAACATTTACACAGAATTTTTTTTTTTGAGGCTTTAGGAGGTTGTTGAGAGATCGGGCCAATTTTTGATCTCTCAGTGGTCACACAATGATCTCTGTCTGTGTAAAGGGGCCCTTACCCTTGATGTTGACAGACTGTCCCATTTGATGGGGGTATGTTACCCATTCAGAAACAGTTATATTGAAATTTATATACCAAAGAATAGGTCGCAATATATACCTTTACTGTTTATACCTCAAGTTACACTGCAGCATGAGTTTTAGACCAAACCGCCTTGCCCGAGTGTTAAGGTGTCAGCTAGGGGTGGGAGGAAAAAAACTGATACAATGTGATATTGTGATACATTATGGTGGCAATATTGTATCAATTCTGACACACCAATAGTGATGCTTTAGTTAAAAAATTAATAACGTTCCAAATACAAGTTTACCTATTTAGGTACCAACGAAATAAAAAAGCTGTTGACTTTTCAGTCCACTAGATGGTCCTAAATGCTCACTGTCTGGTTAGGTCAGCACAGCAAAGGAGTGACTCCAGAGATCTAGCCGGGAGTTGAACAAGACAAGATCCTGATGGGAAATCACAATATTTGATATTGTAATACCCAGTGTAAAGTATCGTGATGATATCGCATCATGACCCAAGTATCGTGATAATATTGTATCCCACCCCTAGTATCAGCTCATGTTAGAATGCAGCTAAAGGTTACTAAAGCTGCTGTATGAATAGACATTGTGGGTGAAACACACAGGTGGAGTAGCTTACTAGCTTACACAACATTCCTCACACAATTTAAGAACCTGTGGACTTTTACTGTAATTAAAAATGATCAGAACACCACTGAAGCGGAGTGATACATTTTTGATGAAGCATCAGAGTGCAGTTATCAGGGAATGTAGTAATATCTGGAATCCCACATTGCTCGATCCTACTGTTGTATAATTCCATTCTAAAGGATAAAAAGGGAAAGCATCTAAGGGGGTGAGTATTTTTTATATGAACTGTACATTCATATCACATACCCACAGTATTTCTGATATAATGTGAAATTATACTAAAAGCTAGCATTATAGTTGATGAGATACAGATGAAGCCATTTAAGGCTCCACTGGCCACAACTTGGCTGCGTCTTTGGTCTGTAGACTGAGCTGGGATTTAGGTTGGTGGGGGATTTTAGAGCTGCTGCTGGGTCAGTGGATTACCTTGTAACAGATCTGTAGGAGGGGTTGGCTGATACAGGATGCGTTGCCATGTGTGTACGGGGTTAATCCTTGAGACAAACATGCAAAACCTTCCTGGGGTGTGTACTTATCACTGGAAGCTGGAGGGGCATTTTTGTTTAAGATTGTCTCATGTTTTTTTTTTCCCCCCACTGAAAGTCCATTTTCTGCTCTGTCTCAGGTGTGAACAATGACGAGTCCTCCCCCGGCTGTTTTTAACATGCTGCTTGGGTAGCGACACCGACCCTGAGGAGCATCTACCCACCCTCGTGCACCGCTTCCCCCCGAAACACACGGAGACGCGCTCGCTGCAGTGGGTCTATTCAAACACAGCCATGCTGATCAAGGAGTATCGGATCCCCATGCCCATGAGTGTGGAGGAGTACCGCATTGCTCAGCTCTACATGATCCAGGTAAGTGGGTTTCCACAGCTTAATCAGCAAAGTTATGCTGTTTATTTCTGCTATTTTTCCCTGGTTTCACTCCGTCAGGATCCAGCTGCTTCACAAGTGTGATCATCATATATTTGAAATCAGAACTACAGTATATATAATCAAAGTAGACCACCAATCAAAAATAAAATAAAAAAGGTAATTTATTACCGTAAATATTTTGTTTCCTTTTATTTTTCATAGTTGTCTTTATATTGATTTTAATCCACTCAGATTAAAGTGCAGACTTAATGCATCCATTACTTCAGTAATGCTGTAACAGAATGCATGAACATAAAGAGCTTTTAAAAATAGATCACAGGCATATATACAGTAAAATATTTGTTTCTGCAAAACATAATTTGTTATGCTCAGATACTGTAAGTCAGGTCAGCTCAATAATTATATTTTATATTTATACAATTTCTGTTCTGATTCTAAGTGTGAAAAAATAGAAATTTGTGGGGTTTTTTGCTCAGCAAAATGGAAAATAAAAATAAACTTTCATTTGAGTTTTTTAAAATTTTATAAAACTTATTTGTTTTGAATTAGATATGTTCATTGTGACATGATTCAAGACCCAGAAGGCAGACAGAGACTCACGAATAAACTCAATTATCTTTTATTGTGTAATGGATGTGTGAATGTGTGTGTGTGTGTGTGTGTGTGTGTGTGTGCATGAATGTAGCAGCTGGATCAAGCAGAGCGCCGTACAGACTGGCAACCCTATGGAAGAGCAGAGACAGGGGAATTAGTGACAGCACTCAGGAGAGATGGTACAGTTATAGTCCAGTCTTACTGTAGGCGAGTTGGTGAGTTGCACAGGCGAGGTCCCGAAGGCTCCGGCCAGAGAGACAGTGTCTTCAGTCCCAGTTGCAGAGGAGATGAGAGGTGGACTTGATGCAGTGCAGGGTGTGCTCGGTCCACCGCCATGGATTTCCACCTGTGCACAGGGGAGCAGAGCGTAGAGTGGTAATGAGGTTTGGAGTTGGCTTACTTGGCGCTGGGGAGCTGGGACTCCCAGAAGAACGATGAGGAAGGAAGGAATCACAGCAGCTGGAACTCCGGAAGGTAGGTGACGAAGCAGTGTAGAGGTCTTTGCCAGACCAGGGAGCTAGATGACTCCGTGCAGACCAGAGGGCTGCACAGCTTAAGTAGGCAGGATGATGAGGAGAGCAGGTGTGCGCGCAGCTGTGGAGGAATTAGGCAACAGGCAGGCAGAGCGGATATTGCACGCTGCCACTTCCAGTAGGATACATGATGCATAAAATGATATGTATTTTGTGTACTGAATGTCACTGAAAATGTTGTTTTACTTATATTTTTATTAGAAATTTATGAATATATTAATTTCACTTATGAAAAAACTGAATAATAAAATGAAAACTTATGTCAGAGAAAATTCTTCACAACAATATGTAACTGAGAAAAGTGTTTTTTCCTTTGCTTAACAGAACTCACATTATCAAGTAATCAAGTTTATCCACATGGGCAGAAGTGTTTCAGTTTATCACACATAGTTAATACTCTAATAAGTGACAGAAGTATAATTTATTGCTTTTTTTCATGTGTCTACATTCCATTGGTTGTTTATTTGGCAAGCCACTTGCTCTTATTTTGAAGGGTTGTAAGACCAGATAGGAGCTCTTATTTTGAAAGTTCATTTGCTAAGGAGTGGTGGCCTAGTTGATAGAGCATCTGCCCCATAACCGGGAGGTTGGGGGTTCAAGTCCCGTCCGGGTCATACCAAAGACCATATAAAAAATAGTACTTCCCGCCTTCTAGCTTGGTACTCAGCATAATAGAATGGGGGAAGGAGAAGTTGTTTGCAGCGGCGCCTTGCTTGGCAGCAACCCCTCTGATTCTACATGTGATTAACATCATAGATAGGAGAAATGTAATTTCGTTCTACTGTACATGATTGACTGTATGGACTGAATGACAATAGAGATGGCTTCTTCTTCTAAGTTCTTCACTTAGTGAACTAACATGTTCAGACTTGAAATGTTTACCCCCCCCCCTTCCTGTGCTTAAGGTGAGTCTGCGTTTATTCCTTTATCTTCCTTTTCATCTCTGCTCGCTGCAGTTTAGATTTCTCTGTGAGCATGCAGGGGGGCGGGGAAGTCGCAGTGAGCTAGAGAGCTTCCACTTTCAGACTTCAGTGGCCAAGCTGCAGACAAACCTGTCTCGCAGCAGCAATAGCTCATTTTAACATGATAAATATTCGAGTATCCACGAGATAATGACTTATGTATCACGGGCAGCCAAATCTACTGATACAACGAATATATTCGGTATATCGCCCACCTCTAAGACTGTGACAGGAAGTCAGTGTGCTGTAAAAAAAAAGTTGCACTGCCGCCTCTAGTGGCCTGTCATAGTTATTACAATACCTTTTTTGCACAGCTACATTACACGGCAATGGTGAGTTAAATTTGTGTTTATTTTGGAAATAAAGCCTTATCTCACAATTTGGGCAAATTAAAAGTCGAGAAAATATGGCAGTACAATGATACAAGCCTTTAGTTCCACTTAATTTTGGCGAGCTGAGACAGACAGGCAGACAGATCCACACACATATGCACTGAGTGATTGCCGTATGTCTCCATTTTCACCGAGGCATAACAAATCTACATTGTCTAAAATGGTATCTGTTATGTCTATAAAACGTGGAACAATGATGAGGCAAATGGTGAACTACACAGGACTTTATTACGGACTCACTGTACATACAGAGATGCTCCCGCTAGGCTGAGAGGTGGTCGAAGAGACCGCCCCTCTACCGCACAGCCCTCTTATACTCTGGGTGGTGGCGGAACCGGAAGATGACACCACCACCCGTGTCACACCATAATATGTCCCATTAGCAACACTACATTCCCCCCCTTAAAAAAACTGGTCCAAAACACCCATACAATCAAGACCCCCCCCAAATTTGGAACCCGAATCACGCACTACAATTAAACAGATTTGTAAAGGCCTGTAACATTCACACAAAATAACTAAGGCTAGGGGAGAACAGGTGGACTACTGTTCCATCCCCCACATGGCTAGACGGATTATTCTGCCGTCTCTGCTAACATATTGTCCATTAAATAAAAGGTTGCCTTGTTCCTAATATAAAGCATAAAACAATCCCATTATTCTAATGAACATATATAAACAGGTTATACATCTATAAACAACATGAATAATACTCATTTCAACACCATGCATAATGACTTTAACCTGGGCAGTTTATACCAACAACATACATTAAACACATTGTCCCCCATTACCAGTCAGCCACAGTGGAGAGCCCACCCCCCGGAGACCCCATCAGGTGGGTCCCGACCAGAGCATCATCTTCTCTTGGCGTCTGGAGACGACCTACGTCAGTGCCGAGACACCTCTCCCTCATCATAGATGCGCTGCAGCTCATTGGGGTGCCTCCATGTACCATCAGACAGCTGAAGGTAGCTGTCCTCCCAAACAGCCACCACCTGCATCCGCCCCTGGTCCTCCTGCTGTTTCTGCTTCCTGCAAACCCCTCTCGACCGGGCCTCCTCTCCAGGCCGGACCACATCAGCAACCCCCAGAGGAGCCTGACTTGACTTCCAGTGTTCCTAAGGGCCACGTCGTTTCACCGTGCTAGCCGGTCCTGCCCCGCTCACTTTCATTTGAGACGTTGTGTTGTGATCCCCTGTTTCTTAGTACCTCCCAGCCGAACTCCGGAAACAGGATGGGCCAGCCACTCGGCTCCACCCGCCGTCACAGACATCCCACCGCGCCGCCTAGTTCCCTCAGCTAGGAGTAACTTGGGCTCTGGTGCAGGAACCCTCTCCGACGCCGCTGGTGATGGTGAAACCTAGTCCATAAAAGAGGTCACAGCCCATCACATTCTTGCCACTGGCACTCACTATAAACTTCAGGTTGGCGACCACCACTGACTTGTATCAAGTTGTCAGCTCCACCAAACCCACAATGGACAGCCTGTTTCCTCCATAACCACATAATGGCGCCAAATGACCTCTCACTTGATAGTACGGGAAGAAACTCCTCACCGTGGGCCAACTCAACACAGACCTCACTGCACCCGTGTCAGTCAGCAGCGGCACTTCCACTCCATACAATTTCACCATACAATATGTACGGCCGCTGGTGTCTGGAGAGACATTGTGAATAACTGTGGGAGTTGGAGCAGGGGTGTCCGCTTTGTGTTGCCGTTCCCCTCACTTGAATCTATAACAGGCCCTGGCAAAGTGATGCCGGAGTCCGCACTTGCCACATTTATCTCTTGCCAGACACTCTCTAGCCTTATACCAGTGCTTAGTGGACCCACAACCCGAACATCTGGGAGATCCGGGGCGGACCTCATCTTCACAGCTGTAGTGCATTCCTTTTGTTCGCTATCTTTGCTGTCCGGGTCCACAGCCTGCGCCGCTGATTGTGAGTCAGAGCGGTGTAGAGCAGCTCTCTCACCGAGGTCGCGTGATAATTTGTTCGCTGCTTCACATTGTTGAGTTATCTCTGCAGCCGTGGCTAATGTCAGTTCGCCAGAGTACACGAGGAGTCTCGACCATGCTGATGAGCAAAGCGTGTGCTCCGCCAAATGGTCGCAGACCATCTCATCCTCTAATTCTCCAAACTGGCAGTCTCCAGCCAGCTGCCGCAGGTCTGCAACATAATGTTGTACTGACTTGCCAATCCACTGGTGGCGCTGCTGAAACTGGATCCTCCGGATGATGACGTTTGCAGGCGTGCAAAAATGTAGCGCCATTAGCTCAGCCACATTGTCAAAGCTATCGCTAGCATCCACAGTAACAAGGATACGCTGTCCTTCCATACCTAAACTGGACCAAAATTGCTCGTGCCCGTACCTTCTTCATTTCACCAAGGTTGCAAGGTCGCCAGCATCCATAACTTTATCCTCGTCGCCAAATGTTATGTCTGTAAAACTTGGATCAATGATGAGGTGAATGGTGAACTACACAGGACTTTATTACAGACTCACTGTACATACAGAGATGCTCCTGTTAGACTGAGAGGTGGTTGAAGAGATCGCCCCTCTACCGCACAGCCCTCTTATACTCTGGGTGGTGGCGGAACCGGAAGATGACACCACCACCCGTGTCACACCATAATATGTTCCATTAACAACACTACAGCATGTAATGCCCTTTCCCCCCCACAAAAACACCTTTCATTGTCTTACGGTTACTTGTGAAAATCTTTTCCCTTTTCCTCCTCCTTCAAATGCCAGGATCTAATGAAAGCACCAAGGTGGTGATGCCTCGGTGCCAGAGCCTTGGCAGAGGTATGCATTCTCGGATCATCACCAAAATGTTATGGGTTCCTCTCTAGCTCAAGGACCACCTCTGGAAAAATTTCATCAAAATCCATGCAGTAGTTTTGGAGTACACACACGCGCAGTGAAAATAATCTGCAGTTCACATGCCTGTACTGTCGGTCGCAGCCAAGAGTCACCAACCTGATTTGAACAGCTGCAATCCAAACAAAAGAGGAGCACGGTGGCAGAAGCTTTAAATAGCGGAGACGATGGAGGTATGTGAATACAATGACAACCAAGACAAACAGGAACTTTTGCTGTTTAGTAGCAGAGTAAGAAAACGAAAAAGACGGACATTTGTTCCCCCAGTATTGGCGAATTGCTCAGTACTTCCCTCTGGCGGCAGTTTCCGGGCTCATGCACAGTTCACTGTGACCATTTGCGGGCGAGGAATATTAGGACTTGTAGTTTGGATGGTACAGGTGAGCTAAATTTGTGTTTGTTTAGAAAACAAAGCCTTATCTTGGAATTCTGACAAATTAAAAGTCGAGAAAATATGGTGATACAATGATACAAGCCTTTAGTTCCACTTAATTTTGACTGAGCTGAAACAGACAAGCGGACAGAACCACACACTCATTGTGAACAGAGCCACACACAGACACACTGAGAGATTACTGTGTGCCTTCGTTTTCACTGAGGCATAATTAGGCCCACCCACATCTCACCCACCAGGACACAGAAGTCTGCAAGCTGGCAGATTTGAACAGGCAGTACTTAGTCCTGATTGGCTCACCTGTTATAGTGACATCACAATAATACTCCATCTAAGCTTGCCTTTTTCCAAGAGGAGGAGCTAATTTTCATCTATCCATAAATGCATGGAATCTGTGTGTGTGTGTGTGTGTGTGTGTGTGTGTGTGTGTGTGTCTGTGTGACTCTTTCACTCATATCTCTTGAACCGTTTGTCAGACTGGCCTGAGATTTTATACGTGCTTTGCTGAGGTTACCAGGGTGTGCATCCTCGAGTATGGAGTTGCTTAGTCAAAATATGTCATTTTTATCAATAAAAGTTTAGCCACTGCTCTGTCTCTTCATGCCCTGGCTTCAGAAAGTGTTGGTGGGGTTTCGGATTGACTGTGCTCATTGGATAATACGCAGCATCATAGCCATGCTGATTGGATGATACTCGGCATCACGACAATGCTGATTGGATAATACGCAGCATCACAACCTGTCAGTCACCACAGTGTTCACTGAACAAAACAAGGAAGTGAAAAATGACAAATTTGACTAGAAAAAGATAATACTGAAGATTTAATGCTTAAAAAAGTTATACCATAAAGTTGCCGTGATTGCGTAGGTCTTAAGGATAATTCGGCATATGTGGAGAACACAAGGCACGTGAGCAGACTGGGTGGAGCGTCAGCGGGGACCGGGTCTGACAAAGAGCACCAGTGTATCCAACACACAACATGCTGGGAGAAACAACGGCCTGACACGACCTGGCCCAAAGGCACACTAACTGATGGCGATTAAAAAAAAAGTTATTTTTAATAAAGTGAAAAACCCCCCAAAATAATGCATGGCATGTACTTTTGCCAGGAGTCGCAGCCAACAGAAAAGCGTGATATATCAAGGAAAACAGTTGAGTTCTGCGCTTCGAGTGATCAGCGGATTGGTTTCACCTCCTCTGGTGTTTTGACATTTTGGCATATCTGTCAGAACAGCACTAGACAGCTGATGGTACAGACTGCAGTCAAAGGTTAAAAAAACAAAAACATGGGGGGAGGGCTAAACAGTGATTTGGATCTTTATCCTGTAGCTTGACAGTGCTCAGACACATCCCGAAAGGTCCCATTATACGAACAAGTACTTGCGTTTAGCTGTATATGTGCTGCAGGCAGCAGCTGAGCAGAGCTCTGTACGTGTTTTTCCTGTTAACCAACGCTGCAAATACACCATTACAGGGTAGCTCCAAGTTAGAAACCCATTCAATAAGTTACACATAGGTTCAAAGAGCGTTACTCATATGTTAGAAATAATTTTTGGGTATGCTAGACATTAATCTCAATGTATTTCGACTTTGAGTAACTATGAGTCGCTGGCAAGTAATGTGTGTAAACGAATGCATAACTTCCCTTCAACCTGTGCTCCGCGAATGCGGGACGTATCAACCATATGCTGGATATGTCGGAAAATTTTCAGCATGCTGAAAATTTTCAGAGGATCTTGGCGAGCTACGCCGTATACCAGCATACTTCAGGGTGCTTCAGCATTCTTCAGCATGCTCTTAACTTAGACAAAACTTAGCCATAACTGATTCGACGTACGCCAGCGTATTCTCCAAATTTTTCACATGTTACAGGACAGGGCCTAAACGCAGGACACAAAACACTCAAGTAACGAAATAAATCATTTTTAGTTAAATATTTACTGACAAATAGGCAACACTGATGCAACGACTACAGTCAAATGGGTCCTTCTACTGTGTGTAATAATGTTTGGTGTTTTGTAGTTAATTTGGTTGATTACAATTTTTAAAAAAATGTTTCAATAACAAAATATTGCTGAAGTATAAACTGATGCACTACAATGGGTCTCAAATATTTGTAAATGTGTTCTGTTATAGTACTGCATGAGTTTATTATCAAAACACAAAAGAAATTCAGTATTACACTTAACTCCATCACTGAACAGTGATATAAACCAAAATAATTATAATGATGACTTAACTCCCATTCTCCAAAGTGCAAGATACACTGTTATCAATATAAGTGATAAAAGGTCACACAAATAAGTGATCTGACAAACAAATAAACAAGGGATCTGAAACATATTATTGGATGGCCTATTCATTTTCAGTAATTACACAATCAAATAAATCTTTGTGCCATTTACTCCCTTTTATATTTGTCAAAGTCTAACATGTGATTGTCTACACCTGTTTGTATTCCACTTTCAAACACAGCCTACATTTGGGCCTGTAATGCCTGACTGGGAAACCTGTTTCAGACAGGAATACTTGTGTTCTATGGGCAATGCACTAGTAGTAGGAAAACACAAACATGACACATAAGAGTGATTTCACTCTTGATATGTCTTGTAGGCATAAACCCCCCCCCCCCCCACGTTATAGACATGTTAACAAGAAAAAAATAAATGATTTTCATCAATGTGTCACTGTAAGTATGAGTAGTCACCAAAAATTTTAATATCTACAAAAAAATTACTTGAGTAGTGAGCAATGAACAATTTGTGATTTTTTTCCCCCTTTTCCCCGACTTTTGTCAAATAAATAAGCATCTGTTTTTCAAAAATTTTTGATTTTTTGCTAGAAAATTTATTGCTTTTTTCTTAAAAAGGTATAATTTTTTATCACAAATTTAATTTTTTAAAATTAGTCTTTGACCTTTTTCCTATAAATTAGTAAATTGTAATAAATTTGTAATTTTTTCACATAAATTGGTAACTTTTTAACCATAAATTTGTATTTTCCCCCTCATACATTTGCTACTTTTATGAGTAAATTTGCAACTTTTTCCTTAAGACTTTACACATTATTACATCTTAAACAAGCACATTTTTAGCCAGTTTTCAGGGCACTGAAATCAAAAGTAACTCAAAGAGCGCGACTGGATGTACTTTAGTAAAAATATAGTTTTATTTTTTTAAACCTTTTAATTTTTCAGGGGAGGTCCATTGAGAGGTGAACTGTCTTTTTCAAGGACGCCCCTGTTCACATTCACACAGTTCCACATTCACACCTGGAAGTGGCACAGTACAATTACAAAATGACCCGTAGCCACTGAGCAGCTCCACTGGAGCAGTTGGGGTTAAGGGAACCATCCATCCATCCATCCATCTTCTTCCGCTTAATCCTTTTCGGGTCGCGGTGGGGCTGGAGCCTATCCCAGCATCTCTGGGTGAGAGGCAGGGTACACCCTGGACAGATCGCCAGTCCATTGCAAGGCCAACACAGAGAGACAGACAACTATTCACTCTCACAGTCATACCTAAGGGAACCACAGTGGGGTTAATGAGGGTGGGGCAAACACTGCTATGTCATCTGTCTCACCCAGATCTGATCTTGCCAGTCCAGGGACTGAGCCAGCGATTCTTCAGTCCACATCCCTAACCATTAGACCACCACTGCCCAGGTTGTTCTTAAAGGTCCCATTCCCTGTATTTTTCCCCCATTTTGACAGCTCCTACAGTTCTTAATTAAATGGTCAAATTGCCTTTACATATTTAATGATGGCAGCATCATTGTGAATAATCTTTGGCAGCCTTACTCAGAATGGCTGGTTTCAGTGCATGTCTCTTTAAATCCCTAAGAGCTGCGCTTAACTCCACCCTCCCTCTTACATCACTATTGTTAATCTTAGCTGTCTATCTTGTAGCTCGGGTGCAAACCTGACCCATCTAAAGTAAATTTGTCTCAAAGAATGAATAAAATAATGCATCATTGGTGGACAGGGGTGTTTAGTTTCATTGGTTGATAGGATATGTCTGGTCCCTGGACAGAAACATTCGGGAATGAGTGGCTAAACTGCTAGCTTAAATAGGCGCCAAACGTCTAGCCAAGCTAATGCTAACAAAATAAGCCAGAATGACACAAGATGCTGTACTGGATGACATCAGCTCGATGCTCATCAAGTCCTGTGGAGACCAGCTGTGCGAGATTGTGGAGCACATCTTCAGTCTGAGCCTGAAGCTGGTGAGGGTACCACAGCTGTGGAAAATAATCCTGTGTGGTACCCATACCAAAGACTCCACATCCCAAGGACCTGAACAGCTACAGACCAGTGGCCCTCACATAACACCTAATGCAGACCCTGGAGAGGCTGCTCCTCGCCCACCTCCACCCCCTGGTGGGACCAGTGATGGATCCATTTCAGGTTGCCTACCAGCATGGCATCGGGGTGGAGGATGCAGTGATCTTCTGCCTCCATCATTCCCTGTCCCACCTGGAGAAGCCTGGGAGGACTGTAAGGATCATGCTCTTTGATTTGCTGCTGTATGCAGGGGTGGATCAACACCTGTCATCAGTCATCATGGATCCTGGACTACCTCCCTGACCGACCACAGTTTGTGAGAACCCAGGACTGTGTGTCTGACACCATCATCTGTAGTACGAGGGCCTCCAGGGAACAGTTCTGCTCCCTTCCTGTTCACCCTCTACACTGCTGACTTTCACACAATACACCACACTGCCATCTACAGATGTTTTCTGATGACTCTGCGATCGTCGGCCTCATCTCTGATGGGGATGATGCGGAGTGCAGATGACTTATCCAGGACATCGTGGACTGGTGCCTGTGGAACTGCCCCACATCAATGTGAGGAAAACCAAAGAACTGGTGGTGGACTGCTGCAGGCGAGGACAACCCTTCCCCCCCCCCACAACACAGATAAACATCCAAGGAACAGACATCAAGATGGTGACATCTTACAAGTACCTGGGTGTTCACCTGAACAATAAACTGGACTGGTCACACAACACCAATGCACTTTACAAGAAGGGGCAAGGCAGGCTGTTCCTCCTGAGGAGACTCAGGTCTTTTAGAGTGTAGGGGACTCTCTTGAAGACCTTCTACGATTTGGTGGTGGCATCAGCCATCACATTTGGAGTGGTCTGCTGGGGCAGCGGCATCACGGCAGCCGACAGGAAGAGACTGAACAGGCTGATCCAAAAAGCTAGCTCTGTACTGGGGCGACGCCTTGACCCAGTAGAGGAGATAGAAGAGTGGAGGATAGTGGCTAAGCTGTCATCTCTGCTGGAGTCTGAGTCCCATCCCATGCGGGACATGCTGAACGCACTGAGGAGCTCATTTAGCAGTAGGCTGTACCATCCTAGGTGCACGATGGAGAGGTTCCGCAGGTCCTTCCTACCTACGGCTGTCAGACTTTATAACCTAACCGGTGCTGCTCGTAGAGGTCGTATTAAACGTCACAACTTTGCACAATAGAGATCGTCCCCTTCAATATACAAGTAAGACAATTACAATTATTATTGAGGGTGGCAACAACACTGTTGATTAAAATGCGAAATACTGCATACTGTTTGGGTCCATATTTATATCCTGGCGGGTAATTTAAGTAACCCTAATGCTGTTGATACCATCTAGCTGCAATGCTCCTGCACTGTGTATATAACTGTGTACATATGTATATTTATTTACTGCTTTGGCTAACCAGTTCTTATCTTATTATCTTATTTACTATTGCACTGAGTGCTGCTATCCCTTTGCTGCTGCAGTCCTGGAATTTCCCCATTGTGGGACTATTAAAGGCTTATCTTATCTTATCTTATCTTATCAACTGTAGATTACTGAACCAGGTAGAAACAGGGATGTTTATTAGGGTGTCTTAAGAAAACATACAGTATATAAACCCCATTTGGTAAGCCAACTTCTTAGCTCTGAGGCTAACACCTTGGCATTTGCGTCTACATTTATAGACAGACAGCTACTATGCTGGGCCTAAGTCACACCCCCTATACTTCTGCATATGGGACCTTAAATTGGAAAAATTCTTCATTGAAATGAACGCCAAGAGGGAAATCTTTTGATCCTGATCAAATTTTGCCACAAGTTACACATGATGTTTGCCAGTTTAAAAGATAATTTTCCACGTAATTAAAGTTGTTGGTTGTCATATAATAGAGTAATATTTAGCTTTTGTGACAACGATTAGCGGACATCACATCACCAAACACGATCATGGCAGGACATTACTAAAACCTCACCTTCTGTTTCCTGACCGATGAAAGAAGGATCCAAAGAAGAGAAAAACAACACAAATGTGTTATTTTGTATTTTGAGAGCTGCAACTGATCCAGAGGACTGTTAGTTACTTTACTCTGGGTGTGCTTTGAACATGTGGCATCAGGTACGTGCCTCTGTGTTTTTAGTCTTTTAATTTACATATTTTCATAACCTTCTACCTTAACAGTTAGACAACAACTCACACCATTATTTACGTGGAAAATTATCTTTTAAGTTGATAAACATCATATGTGTAATTCGTGGCAAAATTCAGTCGACATCAAAAGATAATTTCAGTTTTGCCATTCATTTCAATGGAGAATTTTTTCCAATTTAAGGTCTCATGTGCAGGAGTAGAGGGGACGTGACTTGGGCTGTCTATAGAGCAGTGTCACGTATCAAAACTGGGCTTACCTTTTCTTGATGTAGAGGAAAAAACCTGGAAGAGTTAAAACAGGTAATCCGACACAGAAATTATATAAAGTCTGTGTGTTTTTAAAGAGAAGTGAGTATTTGATGTTTCTTCAAGGATCAGGAGACCAGCAGATGCATTTCAGAAGGTTAAACCTACACAAACCCAATTTTTCAGTGAATGGGACCTTTAAGAACATTGTAATCAAATAAGAGTGAAAAGTATCTTGCAATAAAACTCAGTCAGGTACAATAAAAAATGAGTAAATGTAGCTTGCTACTCCTCATGTCTTAATTTATTACTATGACAATAATGATAAACAGATACATAAAATATAGAAATAAACTGAAGTTAATGTGGCTGCTAATTAGGATGCTGGATTTATTTGGGGGTTTGTCCGTGAAGGCGACAGAGGTCAGGAGTTTAAGGTGCCATCATGTCGGACTGTAGTGGAACACCACTGAGGAAGAAAAGTGGTTAAAGGGTCACAGGAACAGTGGAGCTCTGCAGACCAGATGGCTCTCCTTATGTCTGGGATTTGTGTTTATTTTCATAATTATGTGCAGATACACACAGACTGTTATGATTCCGAGCGTGGGTCAGAGCTGTGCTTGGGTCTCAAGGTTTTAGCTGGTGATTTTCTGTATATGTATTTGTTCTTGCTTTTTATTCATTATGGTTTGTGCATTTATTTTTGTCTGTCACCATTGTTTACTTCTCTGTACTTTTATTTTGACAGCGCCATGTGTTACTTCCGTGTGTCAAATCTGTTTGCGGCCTGTCACAGCTGTTTAGTTGTCTTGATTACTTTCTTACTTATGAGTCCACACCTGATCCACATTTAGTTTCTCCCCATTTGATTATTTAAGCTCGCTTGCATGGTTCATTCCTCGCTGCGACCTTTGGTGTGAACAGACAGGAATCCTCATCTGATTCCTGTTTACTTCTTCGTGTGCTTGCGCTTATTGCTCCTCTGTGTTTAGTCTCGTATGATACCAGTAAGTTACCCTTTGTGGTTTTTCCTTTGTACCTGTTATCTGTAAGTTACCCTTCGTGCTTAATTTCTATTTGCTATTATTAAATATGCAAACTCACAGCTGGCGAGTGGAGTCTTAATTTCTGCCCTGAAAGGGCCATTTATGACAGTAGGTCGCAGCCAGTAGACACCAGTGGCTGTGGGTTTGCTCTTTTTTCTTTTTCCACCATCGTTCTATTTTTTCCCCTTTTCTGGGTGTCCGCTTTTGCTGAGATGGCAGCGAACGGGAGAGGGTACCCTATAAGCCTGGGGTGGGAGCTCTATCAGGGTTTAATGGACATAATAGCCACAGCTCGTAAATATTCCATCCCGAAGGACGCTCTGTGGTATCTGAGCCTTACGGAGGTGGCCGTGCTGCGTCATCCTCAACTCACGGAGGACATGCTCCGTGAGCTAGCTCGTGAGCTAGCTCCATAGCTTTAGCTAACGTATAGTCATTAGACGCCATTAATAGCCTTGCACGCAGCTCAGCATCACACACGTGCTCTGCTAGTTGATCACAAACCATTTCATCTTCAAGCGGTCCAAAATGACACTCGCTGGTTAGCTGCTTCAAGTCAATGACATATTGGCGGATAGGCTCACCTACCCACTGATATTGTTGCAGAAAATGAATCCTCCGGGCAATCATGTTGTCTGGGGTGGAGAAACGTTCAGCTAGCAGCTTCACAATGTTCTCGCATGAGTCCGCCTTGCTGAGCGTCTGCAGGACCCTCCGGCCCTCCATAAGCAGATTGTGAACAAGAAGTACCCGTGCTCTCGCCCTATCTAGCTCCCCGTGGCCCAGCGCCATAACATACGTCTGATAGGCCTCCCACCAATGCGGCCACGAAACCAACTGTTTGCTCGGGAGCTTGAGAAAGAGACAAAGCGTGGTGATGCGTGCCTCCACCCTTGATCACCAAATGTTATGTATGGAAATGCCTGGGTAAGGATGAGGCACGATGGTGATTGGCAAACACAGCTTTATTAGATGAACTGTTTACAGCAGCAACACGGTATGCACCCAGCACAGGCGTCCGGCAAAAGAGGCAGAATATGGATGCCCTCTGCCTTACATAGGGCGGTGCTGTGGTGTGACGGGAAGTGCACATCATTGCATCGCACTTCACAATAATGTGCCACATTCATATCTAACACTTACCTCCCTGCGAAGGGCTGTGGTCGGCCGGGCCGGTCCAGCTGCTGCTTCTTCCGTTGTGTTCTGTGTTGGATACACCGGTGTTCTTTGCCAGACTCTGGGTCCCTGCTGGCGCGCCTTGTGTTCTCCACATATGCTGATTTATTGTTTAGGCCAGAGATGGGGAACTGGCGGCCCATGGGCTGCATGCAGCCTGCACCTTCATCCACTGTGGCCTGCTAGTTCATTTCCAAAATCAATTATTTATTTACAGTGGTGTGAAAAAGTGTTTGCCCGCTAAAGATGACACATAAATGAAGGTTGTTATTATTACGGGTAAAAAAATCCAAACCTACATGGCCCTGTGTGAAAAAGTGACCCCCCCGTTAAGACATAAATTAACTGTGGTTTATCACATCTTTGGAAAGCTGAGTTCAATTTCTCTAGCCACACCCAGGCCTGATTACTGCCACACCTGTTCTCAATCAAGAAATCACTTAAATAGGACCTGCCTGACAAAGTGAAGTAAACCAAAAGATCCTCAAAAGCTAGACATCATGCTGCAATCCAAAGAAATTCAGGAACAAATAAGAAACAAAGTAAATGAAATCTATCAGTCTGGAAAAGGTTATAAAGCCATTTCTAAAGTTTTGGGACTCCAGCAAACCACAGTGAGAGCCATTATCCCCAAATGGCGAAAACATGGAACAGCGGTGAACCTTCCCAGGAGTGGCTGGCTGACCAAAATTACCCCAAGAGCGCAGCAACGACTCATCCAAGAGATCACAAAAGAACCCACAACATCCAAAGAACTGCAGACCTCACTTGCCTCAGTTAAGGTGACTCATGACTCCACCATAAGAAATAAACTGGGCAAACATGGCCTGCATGGCAGTGTTCCAAGATGAAAACCACTGCTGAGCAAAAAGAACATAAAAGCTCATTTCAGTTTTGTCAGAAAACATCTTGATGATCCCCAAGACTTTTGGGAAAATACTCTGTGGACTGATGAGACAAAAGCTGAATTTTTTCGAAGGTGTGTCCCCCATTACATCCAGCGTAAAAGTAACACAGCATTTCAGAAAAGGAACATCATACCAACAGTAAAATATGCTGGTGGTAGTGTGATGGTCTGGAGCTGTTTTGCTGCTTCAGGACCTGGAAGACTTGCTGTGGTAAATTGAACCATGAATTCTGCTGTCTACCAAAAAATCCTGAAGGAGAATGTCCGGCCATCTGTTCGTGACCTCAAGCTAAAGCGCACTTGGTTCCTGTAGCAGGACAATGATACAAAACACACCAGCAAGTCCACCTTTGAATGGCTTAAGAAAAACAAAATGAAGACTTTCGAGTGGCCTAGTCAAAGTCCTGACCCGAATCCGATTAAGATGCTGTGGCATGACCTTTAAAAGGTGGTTCATGCTCGAAAACCTTCCAGTGTCACTGAATTACAACAATTCTGCAAAGATGAGTGGGTCAAAATTCCTCCACAGCGCTGTAAAAGACTCATTGCCAGTTATTGCAAATGCTTGACTGCAGTTGTTGCTGCTAAGGGTGGCCCAACCAGTTAATAGGTTTAGGGGGTAATCACTTTTTCACACAGGCCATGTAGGTTTGGATTTTTTCCCCTTAATAATAAACACCTTCATTTAAAAACTGCATTTTGTGTTCACTTGTGTTATCTTTGTCTAATATTTGAATTTGTTTGATGATCTGAAACATTTAAATGGGACAAACATACAAAAAAATGAGAAATCAGGAATGGGGACAAACACTTTTTCACACCACTGTATATCACGTTTGACCATATTTGGAATAACATTCTTTCATACAGTTATAGAGGCTGCCAGCAGAGGGAGCGCTAATCAAAACTTTGGTGCTGCTCTGTGTGAGTGGTGGAACTAAAGTGCAAGAGTGAGGGAGGCAGTGTGCACCAGAAAATGTATTGTAAGGTATGTGTTGCATGCTAAGACCGCATTAATAGGCTGTAAACAGCAGTAAATGTACAAAGTAGGTTGCTTTTAAACAAGACAAAATGCTACAGCTCCTCAGTTCTGAGGAGCTGTACAGCGTACATGATGAGACACTTTTGAGCCATAATGAACATTTCATGGAAAGACAAGATAGCCAACATAGAAGTGTTGAAACGAGCTGGTCTACCATCAGTGGAGGACATGCTAATACAGACGAACCTGAGATGGCTTGGACATGTTGAGAGGATGGACCACCAGTGTCTCCCTTGGCAGTTGCTCTACTCACAGTTACGCAAGGGCAAACGCAATCAGGGTAGACCAAGGGTCAGATTTAAAGACACCGTAAAAAGAAACTTGAAGAAGCTGGATATAGACAGGAGTTCCTGGCAGTGGAAGGCTAAGGACAGAGCTGCGTGGAGGAATCTGATCAGACCTAAATAAAACAGTCATTGTCGCCCACGACAGACTGCTATGATGATGATGATGATGACAATGATGATGATATTGCATCAAAGATATAAATATGATACATGGAATTATGCAAAATAGTTCTTTCAAATAGGGCGGCATGGTGGCGGAGTGGTTAGCACTGCGCCAGCACAGCAACTCACCCTTGGCCGGAGGATCCTGGGTTCGATCCCAGCCCCCGACCAACAGTGATCTGTGTGGAGTTTGCATGTTCTCCCCGTGTCTGCGTGGGTTTACTCCGGGATTTCTCCGGTTTCCTCCCACATACCAAAAACATGCAAGTTAGGTTAATTGGCATCAAAACTGGGGATTCTAAATTGTCCTTAGGTGTGACTGTGAGAGTGAATGGTTGTCTGTCTCTCTGTGTTGGCCCTGCGATGGACTGGCGATCTGTCCAGGGTGTACCCTGCCTCTCGCCCAAAGATGCTGGGATAGGCTCCAGCCCCCCCGTGACCCAAAAAGGAATGAGCGGAAGAAGATGAATGAATGAGTTCTTTCAAATATATTGTATTCTCTGTAGCCCCCATTGAATATTTAAGAAATCATCAGCCAGTTAAAATTAAATACCATTAATATGATTTATGTGCAGCAGCTGTCATGACCCATTGTAATTTCATTATGACTAGGAACTGTAGACCTCAAAACTCATATGTATTCTCCATAGCCTCTATAATATACTGGTTCCAATAATGATTACTATACAGGTGCCTTGAGTGACCTGTTCACCACCTATTACCCAAATTTATAATTTAACTGTGGAATAAACTCAACATGATGCTTTCAAGGGTTGTTTTTGTTACTCCTGTTCACATTCAAAGCATTATGCATTGGGGTACCTATGTTTACTGTAATGCTGTAACTTGAATACTATTTGAAGATACTTCACAAAATTTTCACATCAAATTGCCAAAACATTACAGGTTTCAAAGCAAACTTGGTTTTGGTTTTTATATTTACTTTGATTTTCTTTTAACCTTTTTGGAATGCAGACTGACACCTTGAAAGAAAAACTGCTGTAAGCATTTCTTTGTGAAGAGAGTGTTTTCATATTTTACAATATTTTACAGGTATACATGTCACCTTTCATGTCATATTTTATTAGGTTAAAACTCATGAAAACACAATTTTGCACAACATGGAACCTTTAAATAGTTCTCCAAAGCTCTGAATGTTTCACTGTGAGTATGATGAAGGTCCTTTGAGAAAATGGTACAACTGAAACAGCTGCATCTTTCAACTGGATTAGAAAGTAGTGTAATAACAGTGACTTGACCGCAGCTGTGCGAGTGTGTGTGTGTGTGTGTGTGTGTGTGTGTGTGTGTGTTTCTGCACGGGATGTCTAATTTTTCTTCTGGGATGTTCTTTACAGACCACTGATCCTAGGAGACCACGACTACATATGATGCTGATCCAGTTTTATCCTGTGATCTCTGTCACAATCCTCTACATGTGGGCAAATGTGCAGAAAGATTTATCAGCTTTGATAATGTGCAGTATCGCAGTATTACATGGACACAAACATATGTATCAACACACACACACACACACACACACTTGGACTTGTCGTCTTGAGCCACGTCACAGCTGGGTGTGAGTTGCCATGGTAACGGGTGACATCAGCTGCAACGCGGCAGCAGCTGCCATCATTTAGTGTTTGATGTGGATTTAATAGAGAGATTTTCATGGTGCAGTAGTGATATAAGCATAACTTATGTAAATAGTGGACACAGAAATAATATGATCTCCCTTTAGAACTATATCCTCCTATATCCTATAAAGTTTATAATCTGTATCTACATATATATTGACTGTTATTCACCTTATTGACTGATATTGGCTGTTGGAAGATAAGAAATTGGTAGCGGCTGATATTGTTCTGGTGTGTCCCATGTGTGTTGCATTTGATTTTGCCCTGAAATAAACAACATTAGACTACAGCTTCAAATACAGAAAACATCTGGGATTGAACTGTTTTAAAAGTATTTCATTTCAGTTGTTTTTTTAAATGCATATTTCTTTGTCTTCCTGGCAATGAAGATGGAATTGATGAAACAAATAAACAAAAACCCCATTAGAAACAGTCGCTCTTAGCCAACTTATTATTTTCAGGTCCTACCTTTCTGTTAGGAACCTTCATTTCAGAAACAATTTTTGGTTAAAACAAAACGCAACAAAATAATACTTTAAAAATATGCAAGAAAATGAAGCACCCACAGTATATTATACACACTAATAGAAATATATTTTAAAATATTAAGTTTTCAAAGTTTATTTTGTATTAATCTGTTTGTTGTGGAATAAACATGTGGCAAAGGAAGTGCTTGGTGAATATTTTAGCCTTAAAATGAAAGCACAAGTTGTAAGAATAAAATGATCTGTCAACATTAATAGTAACAGTTTTTCTTTTTCTTTTGTTCTCCAAAATTTACAGCCTTTTTCTAATAAATTTTGTGATTTACTTCTTTTAAATTTTCCATTTTCCTCATAAAATTGTGACCTCAGTCTTGCAATTTTATAACTATTTTCACATAAATTTGTTATGTAAATCTGCAACTTAGACACACACACACAGAGCGGGGAAAATAAGTATTTAACACGTCAACATTTTCCTTGAGAAAAATGTTGTGTTCAATACTTATTTTCCCCGCTGTGTGTGTGTGTGTGTGTGTGCATATATATATATATATATATGTGTGTGTGTGTGTGTGTGTGTGTATATATATATATATATATATACAGATGTGGACAAAATTGTTGGTACCCCTCTGTTAATGAAAGAAAAACTCACAATGGTCACAGAAATAACTTGAATCTGACAAAAGTGATAATAAATAAAAATTCTATGAAAATTAACCAATGAAAATCAGACAATGCTTTTGAATTGTGGTTCAACAGAATTATTTTAATAAACAAACTCATGAAACAGGCCTGGACAAAAATGATGGTACCCTTAACTTAATGTTTTGTTGCACAACCTTTTGAGGCAATCACTGCAATCAAATGATTTGTGTAACTGTCAGTGAGACTTCTGCACCTCTCAGCAGGTATTTTGGCCCACTCCTCATGAGCAAACTGCTCCAGTTGTCTCAGGTTTGAAGGTGCCTTCTCCAGACGGCATGTTTCAGCTCCTTCCACAGATGTTCAATAGGATTTAGATCAGGGCTCATAGAAGGCCACTTTAGAATAGTCCAATGTTTCGCTCTTAGCCCTTCTTGGGTGTTTTTAGCTGTGTGTTTTGGGTCATTATCCTGTTGCAAGACCCATGACCTGCGACTGAGACCAAGCTGTCTGACACTGGGCAGCACATTTCTCTCTAGAATACCTTGATAGTCTTGAGATTTCATTGTACCCTGCACAGATTCAAGACACCCTGTGCCAGATGCAGCAAAGCAGCCCCAGAACATAACAGAACCTCCTCCATGTTTCACAGTAGGGACAGTGTTCTTTTCTTGGTATGCTTCATTTTTGTGTCTGTGAACATAGAGCTGATGTGCCTTGCCAAAAAATTCCAGTTTTGTCTCGTCTGTCCATAGGACACTCTCCCAGAAGCTTTGTGGCTTGTCAACATGCAGTTTGGCAAATTGCAGTCTGGCTTTTTTATGATTTGTTTTCAACAGTGGTGTCCTCCTTGACCGTCTCCCATGAAGTCCACTTTGGCTCAAACGACGACAGAAGGTGCGATGTGACACTGATGTACCTTGACCTTGGAGTTCACCATGAATGTGTTTAGAGGTTGTTCTGGGCTCTTTTGTTACCATTCATATTATCCGTCTCCTTCTGCGGCCACGTCCAGGGAGGTTGGCTACAGTCCCGTGGATCTTAAATTTCTGAATAATATGTGCAATTGTAGTCACAGGAACATCAAGCTGCTTGGAGATGGTCTTATAGCCTTTACCTTTAACATGCTTGTCTATAATTTTCTTTCTAATCTATTGAGACAACTCTGTTTAGTGTTTACTCCATGTTTAGTGTGGTACACACCATGTCAACAAACAGCAGAGTGACTACTTGTCATCCTTTAAATAGGCCGACTGACTGATTACAAGTTTGTAGACACCTGTGATGTTAATTAGAGGACACATCTTGGTTGAACATGTCCCTATGGTCACATTATTTTCATTCTTTTCTAGGGGTACCATCATTTTTGTCCAGGCCTGTTTCATGAGTTTGTTTTTTAAAATAATTCTGTTGAACTAACTACTAACTAACTAACCTGCACTTATATAGCGCTTTTCTAGTCACAAAGACCACTCAAAGCGCTTTCATTAATACTAACCCTCTATTCTAAGGGCCTATAGGAAACAAATATCTAGGGACAATTTAGAACAGCCAATTAACCTAACATGCATGTTTTTGGCATGTGGGAGGAAACCGGAGAAATCCCGGAGTAAACCCACGCAACACGGGGAGAACATGCAAACTCCACACAGAACCACAATTCAAAAGCATTGTCTGATTTTCATTGGTTAATTTTCATAGAATTTTTATTTATTACCACTTTTGTCAGATTCAAGTTATTTCTGTGACCATTGTGGGTTTTTCTTTCATTAACAGAGGGGTACCAACAATTTTGCCCACGTCTGTATGTGTGTGCGTGTGTGTGTGTGTGTATATGTATATACAGTATATATATATATATATATATATATATATATATATATATATATATATATATTGTGGAGAAGTGTGGAAGGACGAGGCTGAGTTTATTTCTCAAGACCAGTTTTATTCACATTCCATTCTCCAACATCCAAAAAACAGAAAGAGACCGGAATCCCCCACATCTGTCCCTTTAATACCCCGGGACATCAAAGCACACAGTCACATTGTCTCTTAATCCCAAATCACAATGCATCCCCCCTCCAGGTCTTCTCGTCTCCACCTAAAGTCCTGGTGGTCAGGAAATCCTTAAGGCCATCTCTTGGCATACAAAAGGCCAGACTTCACATCCTCTTGTTACCCCTAGAAGGTTCAGACCTTTTGTTCCTCTGAGACGTGAAGCAAACAATAAGCATACAGTAATATACATGTGAAGCATATGAAACCCCCATATGTGCACCACATGACCCCCTCCAAACGTCTAAGATGGAACAACATAACCACAGATTGCATGTCATAATAAAATCACTACATATCAGTCCACGTGCCGCTTGGGTCTCAACCTTCTTCCGTATTTGCTGTAAGCAGGCTGTACCACTTCCGCGGCGTCTTCCTGCTGCGGAGCTGCTGCCTGGGGTTGAGAACTGTTAGTCAACCTCTGTGGGTGTTCTGGGGAATGCTCTCTAGGGGGTCTGCCACGCCGAGGAGCCTTAGCCAACTGCACAACTTCGTCAGCTACCGCAAAAGCGGGTTTGAGCCTGTTAATGCCAATCATTTCTTTTCTGCCCCCCAAATCTAGCAAAAAATGCTTATCCCCTGTTTCCAGCACTCTATATGGTCCATCATAAGGTGGGCGTAAAGGCGGACGATGAGCATCATGTCTGACAAAAACAAACTCCGCATTTTTTAAAGCCTTAGGCACAAAAACACTGTGACACCACAGTGACACCTGGCCCCGTTCACCACAGAAAACTGTGGTGAACGGGGCCAGGTAGCGTGCTCGGGCCCGTGCTATTCTGTAACCGCTGAGCCGGGGAGCACTCTGGCGCTGGATTATCTGGGAGAAATTCCCCGGGCAGCCGAAGTGGCTGTGTGAAAACTAGCTCAGCTGGGGAGGCTTCTAAATCCTCTTTAGGTGCAGAACGCAACCCCAATAAAACCCATGGTAGCCTGTCCACCCAATTTGCATCCGTAGCCGACACTCTGAGAGCCGCCTTCAGTGACCTGTGAAAACGTTCGCATAACCCGTTAGCCTGCGGGTTGTACGCGGTCGTGCGGTGGATCGTTGCCCCCAGGCTGCGGGCCATCGCTGACCAAAGTTCGGAAACAAATTGTGGGCCTCTGTCGGACGTAACGTCCGACAGGACTCCAAAACGCACTACCCATGCCGTTAAAAACGCGCGCGCCACCTCCTCGGCTGTGGTTGACAACAGCAGAACCACTTCTGGCCAGCGCGTGGTGCGGTCAACCATTGTCAGAAGATGTGTGCACCCTTGTGAGGGCGGGAGGGGGCCTATGAGGTCCACATGGACATGATCAAACCTTTTAGCTGGGATGTGAAACGGCTCCAAGGGAGGTCTCGTGTGTCTATGGACCTTGGCCCGCTGACAGGCCATGTAGGCTGCTGCCCATTCTCTAACTTGTTTGCGCAGGCTCGGCCATACAAATTTCTCTCCTACCATTTTGACCGACGCGCGCACTCCCAGGTGCGCTAGAGAATGGATCGAGTCAAAAACGTGGCGGCGCCACGCGGCTGGAACCACCGGACCCGTCCGCCCAGTGGAGACATCGCAGATTAGGGAGGGCATACCGTCTTGCAGCACCCTGTTCTCCAGCCTTAACCCTTTTGGTCCAGACTGAAGCGCGCGCACATCCGCGTCGCTAACCTGCTCTGCGGCCATGGCTGCATAATCTATCCCCACGCGGACTGGGGCCGCTCGCACTTCCGCGTCGCTAACCTGCTCCGTGGCCATGGCTGCAGAATCTACCTCCGCACGTGCTGGAGCCTCCACGGCGCGCGAGAGGCAGTCCGCCACTACATTAAGTTTACCCGCCACATGCTGGATATCGGTAGTAAACTCCGATATCGCGGTCAGCTGTCTCTGCTGCCGGCCCAACCAAGGTTCTGAAATCTTGGCCATCGTGAAAGTCAGCGGCTTGTGGTCAACGAACGCGGTGAAACGGCGCCCTTCCAGCCAGAACTGGAAGTGGCGAATGGCCAAGTGGAGAGCTAACAACTCCCTGTCGAATGCGCTGTATTTTCGTTCGCTGTCGCGCAGGGTCTTACTGAAAAAGGCGAGCGGTTGCCAGACTCTGGCTACATACTGTTCGACGACCGCCCCTATGGCCACATTTGACGCGTCAGTAATGAGCGCCATGTGGGCCGCTGGGACTGGATGAGCCAAAAACGCAGCGTTTGCCAGGGCTGTTTTGACTTCAGAAAATGCGCGCTCTCGCTCCGGAGGCCATTCGACTTTATTTGTGGGTTTTTGTTTTTTTTACAATGGTTGTATGAGCTGCGCTGCGCGGGGGAGGAAACGGTTATAAAAATTCACCATTCCCAAAAACTCCTGTAACGCTTTGACCGTTTGCGGCTGGGGAAAATTTGTTACTGCGCGCACTTTGTCAGGCAGAGGGACCGCTCCTTCTGGGGAGATGCGATGCCCCAAAAAATCAATCTGCGTCACCCCGAACTGACACTTCACTGGGTTAATTATTAACCCGTGCTCTGCCAACCTCCGGAAAACTGCCGTGAGGCGGTTTTCGTGTTCGTCTTCGGACGCGCTGGCTACCAACATGTCGTCCAGGTAGACGAACACGAAAGGGAGACCGCGCAAAACCGCGTCCATCATGCGTTGGAATGTCTGCGCCGCCCCTTTAAGCCCAAACGGCATGCGCAAAAACTCAAAAAGCCCGAAAGGAGTTATTACCGCTGTTTTGGGTATGTCCTCAGCGCGCACTGGAACCTGGTGGTAACCGCGTACCAATTCTATTTTAGAAAAAACGCGCGCCCCCGCCAAATGAACTGAAAAATCTTGGATGTGCGGGATCGGGTAGCGGTCGTGCGCTGTAGCGTTGTTCAGCCTGCGGAAATCACCGCAAGGCAGCCACGAGCCATCAGCTTTAGGGACCATGTGAAGCGATGAAGCCCATGGGCTCTTTGAACGCCTGATGATGCCCAACCTTTCCAGGTTGGCGAACTCCTCGCGCGCTATGGTCAGTTTAGCTGAATCCAAGCGCCAAGCTTTTGCGAAAACGGGCGGACCGGTAGTAGTAATAAAATGTTCCACCCCGTGTTTAGCCACGGTCGCCGAAAATGTTGGAACCGTGAGTGCTGGGAACTGAGTGAGGAGTGTGTGGAACATACCACCTGCAGCTGTGACGTTGGCTTGTGCTGTTGGCGGGGCCACTCGAGCTGTACAGGGAATAGAATAAAAAGAGAGTGCATTAACCAAGCGTCTGTTAGCAAGATCGACCAACAAACCATGTGAGCACAAAAAATCAGCCCCTAACATGTTGAAATTGACTGCCGCTATGACGAAAGTCCACTCGTATGTATGGCCGTGTAAAGACAGAAGCAGAGTCTTCTCACTGAAGGTCTTAATCGCCGAGCCGTTCGCTGCTGACACCCGGGGACCACTGGAGGGCGCCAGCCGGTCAGCGTAGGAAGGTGTGATGAAACTCAGCTGGGAGCCCGTGTCCACGAGGAAATGCCTCCCCGAGTGCGCATCTCTCAAGTAGAGCAGCTTGTTCTCCTCTCCGAGGGCCGCGGCTGCTACCGACCCCCGGTCTTGGCGTTTCCCGAGCGCTTAAAATGGCACGGTGGAATGCACTTGCGTGCCCTCTCTGCGAAGCGGCGATGGTAGAAGCAAAGGACGTCGTCTGCTCCGTGTTTCCTGGCCCCTGCTGCCGCCGTCGTCGGTGAGTCTGGTGCTGCAGCCTCTGGCCCCCTGCCTTCTCCGGACGTTGCGCCTAGCTCCGCTGCTGCAGCCGTAGCCGCACGCCATTTATTGGCGTTGACGAGTCATTGCACCTCCTGGCCCAGTTCGTGGCAGTCTCGTTGGGCCAACAGTGGTGAACTGGCCAGGGTCACTCTCACCGCTGACGGTAGGGTCCTGAGGAAAAGGTGGGTGAAGATGAAGTTATCATCTTCGGAGTCTCTCAAACTCAGCAACTTCCCCATCAGGTCTGCAGGTCTGTTGCTCTCAAATTCAGTCAGTGCCAGGAGCCTCTCTGCTCGCTCCTCCACCGAGGGGGTGAAGTAACGGATGAGTGCAGCCTTCAACGTGCTGTACTTGTCGCTGTCCGGCGGGTGGTTGATCAGGCTCTCCACTCACTGGGCTGTGTGGTTGTCCAGCTTTGCAGCCACATGGTAGAACTTTGTGGCGTCTACCGAAATCCTCTGGAGGCGGAACTGCACCTCGACTGCACTAAACCAGGAGCACGGATTGTTCGGCCAGAAGTCTGGTGGCTGAACTGTGGCTGCATCCGTTTGGCTGGCTCCTGACGAGTCTGACTCGGGAGATTCATCTCCGCTCATGATACGTCTTAAGGGTCACCAGTGTGGAGAAGTGTGGAAGGATGAGGCTGAGTTTATTTTTCAAGACCAGTTTTATTCACATTCCATTCTCCAACATCCAAAAAACAGAAAGAGACCGGAATCCCCCACATCTGTCCCTTTAATACCCCGGAACATCAAAGCACACAGTCACATTGTCTCTTAATCCCAAATCACAATGCATCCCCCCTCCAGGTCTTCTCGTCTCCACCTAAAGTCCTGGTGGTCAGGAAATCCTTCAGGCCATCTCTTGGCATACAAAAGGCCAGACTTCACATCCTCCTGTTACCCCTAGAAGGTTCAGACCTTTTGTTCCTCTGAGACGTGAAGCAAACAATAAGCATACAGTAATATACATGTGAAGCATATGAAACCCCCATATGTGCACCACAATATATCAATATATATATATATATATATATATATATATATATATATATATATATATATATATATACACACACAGTATATAATGACCTGCTCTTTATTTTTCAAAAATTGCTTCATGGTTATAATTTGAATTACTTTAAATTGACTCAATACTTATATAAAAAATCAATCCATTGTATGTGGAAATACTTTTCCTAAGACTTGCTGATGTGCATGTACATTTGCTACCATGAAAACCCTAACCACATCTAACATATCCCAATCCCAAACTTGCTAACACTATGGTAAGAAGATGCTTATAGCAGGCTAACAACATCCTAACAGCAACAATGATAATACAAGGGCTGTTCATTAAAGATTTCTACTGACTCATTTCCCATGGACTGGGAGTAACCAAACTTGGCAGAGTTATTAGTCTTTCTCTGCAGGTGCCACTAAGGATCACACACTTCTTCCAGCACTTTGTGTCTGCAGTTTGTGTCAGAACCCACGACTTGACAATGGAATTCAGCGTTTCACTCTACTTCTTGGAAGTGCTTGCCCTTTAAAAATGACTTCATGGTTTGAAAGAGATGGAAGTCAGGAGGTACAAGGCAATGAGAGAGTGTGTGTGTGTGTGTGTGGGGGGGGGGTGAGGAAGGATTTCATAGTTGTAGAACCATGCTTCGGTCTGGGCAACATCCAAGTGGTGAACCAGGGCATTGTCTTGCAGCCAATGGAAACCTTTGGTCAGCATGCCACCCCTTTCAGTTTTGATGGCCTTCTGCAATTTCTGCAACAGTGAAGCATACTGAGTCTCGGTAATTGTGATACCCTTTGCTAGGAAATCCATCATCAATACTCTGTGCTGGCCCTAAAAGACTGTGAGCCTGACCTTGCCCACCAAGGGCTTGACATGTGCCTTTTTTGTAGGTGGTAAGTCATAATGCTTCTATTTTTTTTTTTTTTTTTTGATTGGGCTCTAGTCTCTGCATCATAGTGATGGACCCATGTTTCATCCTGCATGATTAGTTTGTCGAAGAAGTCCTCCTGGTTTTCTTGGCACATAACCAAAAGAGCCTGGGAGCACCTGACTTGTTCCGGTTTCTGGAAAGGTGTAAACAACCAGGGGATCCATTGTGCAGCCAACTTCCGCATGTGGAAATGGTCATGAATGATTTTATCCACAGACCCCACATTGATCTTGACATCTTGGGCTAGTTGGCAATCCTCCAAAGTGGTGGCCTTCACTTGCTGGATGGTTTCTTCAGGTGTCTTCATCAGTGGCGCACTGTGGTCACTTGACAATGGGTGTTGTTTTCAACGATATCCAACCACACTTGAACTGTTGATGCCAGTGCTTGACTACGTCATATGATGGGCCGTCCTCCCCATAAGTCTCTTTCATGTCATCGAACGTCTCCCGTGGTGTGCAACCTCTCAAGTACAGGAACCTGATGACCGCTTTGCATTCAACTGACTCCATTATCACACCTTACTCCACCTTAGCACTTGGAAAAGAGAACCTCTTAGGAGTTCACAGCTACAAATTACCATGTGACCTATAGAGATGTGCAGTATAATATATGTGTAATTCTAGCCTTCTACAATAACCGGAAGTGGGTCAGGGAAAATCTTTAATGAACAGCCCTCGTAGGCTGTAACAATTTTTAGTCGGTAAAACATGTACCATGCTCTACAGCTTAATTAAATAAATGCTCATTTTTCTAAACTGCAATTGTTTGAATAATATTGTCTTCTGGCATTTTCAAACTGAAAGGATAGGCTATGAAAGATGACAGCGTAGGAAAGGGACGTAGTGCACGAAACCTGTGGGCAGCCACTCATAATGTTTGATGCATGAGGTTCTGCTGTAGCTCCAGAAGGACCAGTGGATGGGAGTGATGTACTCCTCGTTTAAGCTAACCTTGTGTTGTCACATAAATTATTCAGGGACGATTCATCCTGGCAGAAAGGACGCCCTCAGCAGCGCCGGTCTCATCAGAATTCACCAAACATGGTTCACTGTGTCCACCCCTGTTAGTAGCTCTTCTCTGGACAATGGGTCTGTTTTTCTTCTCCTTGTTTTTCTTTTCCTGTAAACTTTTAAAACTCATTTCCTCTCTGAAAGTTACAGTAGCTGAGGAGTATTACAATTCCAGATTTGCTTTTTAATATTTACATCGTAGATAAACACCGAATATCATATAAAAAAGTTTTTGTATCAGTGAAAACCACAAATTATTTTTCAAACTATTCAGCCTGAGAAAGTAGTATATTTTGAGTTTTTGGGATTCTAATTTAAAATCTAAATAAAATTTACTTTAATTACACAGTGATTTTATTGATCTTTTGAGTAGGTTAAATATGTTTTGCTCTCATCTCTTTTTTACTGTTTGGAACTCACTTTAGACTCTTATACAAATCTTTTCAAATCTCTTTTGTGTTGCTTAGGGTAGATAATACTTCCTCCAATTCGACAAACAATTTTAGCAGCGTTTCACCCTGAGATTATAATAATAATTATTATTATAGAGGAGCAGTGTGGTCGAACAGTGATTAGTGCTGTTGTCTCACAGCTCCAGAATTTCTGGCCCAAATCCCTGGTTGGCAGGCTTTTCTGTGTAGAGTTTGTATATTTTCCCTGTGTGGGTTATCTCTGGCCACTCCAGGTTTCTCTTGAAGACATGCATGTTAGTTTAAATGGAGATTCTAGATTGTCCACTGACATCTTTCCCTATTAAGTCCACAAAGTTGAGGCTGATTATGCTGCAGTTTTAGTGGTGATTACACTGGTCAACACCAAATTTATTGTCTGGGGTTTTTTTTAGCTGATTTAGGACAGTTTTGATGTGCTGAATCCAAAAATCACATTGGTTTTGCTCAATCAGGTCAACTTTTTTGAATTATGGCCTCATGTTGTTTTATACATTTTTGTTTACATGTTTGTCCTTTTTCTTTAGATGTACGGGTATTACCCGGTTAAACTAAGTTACCAGGGTAATTTAGTTTAAAAGTTTGCCCAGACAAAGTTTGCACATTACTGTCATGTTCTTGTCCTTTTGCTCAACATATTCGAAGTAATGAGCATATCTCCAGCCACCAAACGCCGATTTACTCAACTCTTCCATTTGTATGATTCCCCTCGGCTGCTGCAAGTGCCGTTTGTGTTATGTCTGGAATTACCGTATAATGACGAGGCCAGCTGCACAGTCGAACTTAGCTTTATTGCATGGGTTGGCAACATACAAGACAGAGCCACCAGGCAGGAGCATCGAATTCGGAAAGAGGCCGGACTTATGTGCCCGCTGATATTTATAGAAGCGCGGCGGAAACGGAAGTAAGTGCCACTACTGCTTCTTCTTCTACTGTTTACTGGCAGTGCAGTTGTTTTCCTGTTTTGTAAGTCGTTGAAAAGAAATGCTAGTAACGCAATCTTTTCGGATTAGTAACTGTAACGGGATTACTACATTTATCAGACTAAAGCGTTACTTTACTGCGTTACACCCAACAGTAATCAGATTACTGTAACGCGTTACACCCAAAACTGGCTACAGTTGTAATGTGTGCAAAGTAGTCTCTCATCTTTCACTAACTGTCATAATATGACCTCCAGGCAGATGAGGGTTTGAAAGGAGGACTCATGGCGTAGGCAGGAGTAGTGGTGCAATGATGATAATTTAGTGAAAACAGGAACAAATTAGGGCAGTGCGGTGGCGGTGTGGTTAGCACTGCGGCAGCACAGCAACTCACCCTTGGCCCGGGGATCCTGGGTTCTATCACAGCCCCTGACCAACAGTGATCTGTGTGGAGTTTGCATGTTCTCCCCGTGACTGCATGGGTTTACTCCGGGATTTCTCGGGTTTCGTCCCACATGCCAAAAACATGCAAGTTAGGTTAATTGGAGACTCTGAAGTGGCCCCAGATGTGAATGTGTGTGTGAATAGTGAAAGGGTTGGGCGCCGCACCAGTGGTTGCCTCATCCACTCATGTGGATGCCCTGTAATTTCCCCATTGTGGGACTAATAAAGGAATCTAAATCTAAATGTAAAAAAAATTGACAGCAGCACAGGAGCTGAAAAACAAAACTAAACTGACGAGCAACAATAAACTCATGGAGGATAACTCTGGGAACACTGATAGCAAGCACAAATGAATGACTGACTAGGATGGAATCACAGACGACGACACCAGATAGAGCACAAGCAAAAACTGACATAAATAGGGGAACTGATTAATTCCAAACATGAGACAGCTGGGTGAACTATCAAGGACAGCGGGGAAGAGACTACAGGTGAGGAAAACAGGACGGGCGGGGCTATACAGACAATCATAAACAGGGGATGCACAGGAAACATGACAATGAACATGCAGGGCACAATACAGAGAGGGCAGTGGCAAAAACATGACTGTGAACATAATGATAACACTAAAGAGCAGGACCAAAAACTACAGAACATAATTAGAGGCATGATAATGAGAAATAAACACAATGATCAACTAAGGCTGAGGTAGGGGAACATGTAATGCAAATAATAATCATGACAAATGAAAACACAGAGACACCAATAATAACATTAGGGACTAATGGGGAGGACACAACATGACTACAGACTGGGGAACACAGAATACAATGACAGAGGACCCAGGGGAGACACAGAAGGCAAATAATGCAAAGAGCCATAAATTATCACAGAAAGAACAATGAACCAACATAAATCATGGGGACAGTTTGGGACTGTCCCCAGAACGTGACATGATCTCCCCTTTAAGGGGTGGATCCAGACACTCCTAAAATAAAACATAGTCACACCAAAGCGGTTGGGAGGAGGGGGACAAGGCATGATGGGAAGAAACAAAATACAGGGATCACACAAACAAAACACAGAAATGCCCATCAGGTGGTCCCATAGAAGTCCCAGGACTACTAAATCGGAGAACGAGGTGAGTCAGGGGGCCGAAGCCAGTCCATGAACCCCAGATTGGAATGCAGGATAGGTCAGGTGGCCTGCCACAGTCCTTAGGCCATCAGATCATAGAACAAGGTGAGTCAGGGGGCCTACTCAAGTTCATGGGACCCTAGACTGCAGCATAGGACTTGGAAAACACAAACTGAGGAGCCTTTTGCTCCAAAACCGGCGACTGCGGTGCACTAACCTCACAAACAGCAGGTGGAGGCCCCCTGACCTCAGAAACAATGGGTAGCGGTCCCCTGACTTCTGGAGTGATGGATGGAGGTCCCTTGACCTCTGGAATGACGGGTGGAGGTGCGCCAGCCTCTGAAGCTGATGACGGCTGGACATGAAGAACGCCCGGACAAGACACCTGGAATCCCCACTCCGATGCAGCTGCCTTGGACAAAGGAGACAGGCAGGGAGCGAGTGAGATGACACCATTATTACAAGGAGCTAGGCAAGTCTTTTCTAATATAGATGTTAAAAATGAAATGAAAAGAACTTGCCTTAGCTCCTGGTCCTCTGCTGCTGGGTTGACCACTTTGGGGAGAGCTGGAGCCAGGACATGCACCTCGGAGACTGCAGGAACTGCCGTGTGCACCTTGGGGAAAACTGAAGCAGGGATGTGCACCTTGGGGGCAGCTGGAGCAGGTTCGTGAACCTCAAGGACTGCTGGAGCTGCTGCGTGCACCTTGGGGAGAACTGAAGCTGTGGCGTGCATCTTGGAGACAGCTGGAGCTTTGGCGTGCACCTCGGAGACAAAAGGTGGAGGCCCCCTGGCCTCAGAAATGATGGGTAGTGGTCCTCTGACCTCTGGAGCGATGGATGGAGGTCCCCTGACTTCTAGAGCGACAGGTGGAGGTCCCCTGACCTCTGCAATGACGGGTGGAGGCGCGCCAGCCTTTGAAGCTGATGATGGCTGGACATGAAGAACGTCTGGCCCAGATGCCTGGAATCCCCATTCCGATGCAGCTGCCTTGGACAAAGGAGACAGGGAGGGAGCGAGTGAGGTGACACCATTATCACCAGAAGCTAGGCAAGTCTTTTCTAATGTAGATGTTAAAAATGAAAAGACAAGAACTTGCCTTGGCTCCCGGTCCTCTGCTGCTGGGTTGATGACTTAGGGGAGAGCTGGAGCTGGGATGTGCACCTCAGGGGCAGCTGGAGCAGGCTCGTACACCTTGGACACTACCGAAACTGCTGCGTGCAACTCTGGGAAAACTGGAGCAGGGATGTACACCTTGGGGGCAGCTGGAGCAGGCTTGTGCACCTCGGAGACTGCTGGAGCTGCAGTGTGCACTTCAGGGAAAAACAGGGAGACCAGAGATGGTGACAGTACCAACGCAGGACTGACAGCAGAAACACTTGGTGGGGGCTCAGCAGTAGAGAGGGGCTGCTGCTGAGACCCCTCACCTGGAACGAGGCAAGACATATCATTAGCTAGTAAAGAGAAATGCACTTGCCTGTTCCGCTGTTCTGCTGTTGCTGCCGGAGATGAGCCCAGAGTGGAGGCAGTGATTGCTGATGGGGCAGTGGGTGTGGGCACCAGCATGGCAGATGTAGGAACTGGCCCTGCATGTAGAGGAAGTCATGGAGCTGGCACTGGAGCTAGAGAGTGATGAGGAGCTGGTGTTGCAGAGCTCCACGAGGCTGAAGCGGAGCGAGGGGGAGTGGATGTTTGAGATGCCAGAGCCCGGGGATGCTTTGTCGTCTGTACAGGCTGTGGTGCAGATGGTGAGCTCTCCTCCAGCCCGTGTGGTGGCTGCGGGGCTGGGGAGAGTTCCAGGGCTGGAGGGTGCGGTGCCAGCTCCGGATAAGTCCAGTGGAGGTGGCTGCTGGTGGAGGAGAAGAGCTCCTTTAGCTCAGGGCACCCCCACAGGCAGGGGAAGGTCTCCATTACCTTCACCGCCACATCCATGCGCTCAAGAACCTCCTCCAAGGTGGAAGCGGTGGAAGCATTCGCAACGAGGGACATGAAAGTGCGAACCACCCTGACGTGATTTACGACCCAAGAGACAGACGCTGACACGAGTGATTACAGACAATTATCTTTTATTGTTAAAGTGTGAGTGTAGTGCGTGAGTGGATGTATATGTGCTCATCTGGTCACTAGAGCTGAGCCCGTCTTGTGATGACCTGGCAACCCTGGAAACACACAAGCACAAAGGTTACTGCTGTACAGTAGCAATATCGGTGTATATGCTGCAGGTGCTTACTTGTAGGTCCCACAATGTAAGTCCGGCTGGCTCTTGGTGTCCGTGTGACGTGGTGCTCGAGGTGCCCGGCGTTGCGGGGGTGAGGAAGAGCTCCGAGGAGGAGGAGGCTGTGCCTCGTCAGCTGAAGAGGATTGTCCGCCGCCTGGGAGGTCCACCTGTGCACAGGGGATAGAACTTGCAGATGATGAGTGCTGGGTTTGCTTACGTGACTTGGCTTGGCTTGGCGTTGGCTTCTTGACTTGTGGTCGAGATCTTGGCGCATTGCTTGGCAAGGAAGACAGACGACTCCGTGCTGAGGAGTCCGTGCGTCGGGCTTTTAAAGCCCGCTGATTGCCACCTGCTGGAGTGAGTGCAGCTGATGATGATGATGCTGATGACGGCCTGGCGGCCATCATGACAGTACTTCCCCCTCTAGAGGTGCCTCCAGGCACCTGCCCAATCCTACCTGGATGCGCCTGATGGAAATCGCGGATCAACTGCTTGTCGAGGATCAACGCAGGGCGTATCCAGGAGCGATGCTCAGGGCCAAACCCCTCCCAGTCCACCAAATACTGGAGGCCCCGACCCCTCCTGCGGACGTCCAGGATTGCTGTCACCCCCCAGTCCGGATGGCCATCGATCATCCTCGGGGGGACAGGAGCCGTGGGAGGCGGGCACAGCAGGTCGGCAATGTAGGGCTTGACCTGGGAGACGTGGAAAGTGGGGCAGATGCGCATGTGAGGGGGGAGAACAAGACGCACAGACACAGGGTTGACAATGCGGGCAATGACAAAAGGACCGATGAAGCGCTTGGTCAGTTTACGCTTCTCGGCAGGCACACTGATGTTTCTCATGGACAACCATACCTTCTGACCCACCTTGTAATCCGGGACGGGCCTCCTGTAACGGTTGGCCACCTCAATGTTGTGTTCCGTGGTTCTCAGAAGGGCTCTGCGGGTGATGGACCAAATCCGCCGACAACGCCTGATGTGAGCCTGTACAGACGGAACCGCCACCTCTCCCTCCTCCTCAGGGAACACAGGTGGATCGTACCCCAATGAAGCCTTAAAGGGGGACATCCCCGTGGCCGAGGACACCGTGGTGTTATGAGCGTACTCGATCCACGGGAGATACGTGCTCCAAGAAGAAGAGCAGGAGGAGATGACGCAGTGCAGCGCAGCCTCCAGCTCCTGATTGGCCCGCTCGCACTGGCCATTGCTCTGTGGGTGGTATCCAGAGGAGAGACTGGCTGTGGCCCCCAGTACCGTGCAGAACGCCTTCCAAACTTGAGACACGAACTGTGGCCCTCGATCCGAAATGATGTCAGCGGGGATCTCGTGAGGATGAACCACGTGAAGGACGAGAAGGTCCGCCGTCTCCCGCGCTGATGGCAACCCCCAGAGAGGCACAAAGTGGGCAGCTTTAGAAAAGCGGTCCACAATTGTCAAAACAGTCGTGAAGTGGCCGGAGGGGGGCAAACCGGTCACGAAGTCCATGGCCACATGGGACCAGGGGCGGGAAGGGATGGGCAAAGGGTGCAGAAGACCCGCCGGGGCCGATGATGACGTCTTCCCAGTGGCGCACTGAGCGCAGGCCCGGACATAGTTGTTAACATCCTTCCGTAGCCCTGGCCACCAAAAGGTCTTCTGGAGGAGGTCAATGGTCCGACTCACACCCGGATGGCACGCCAGTTTGGACGCGGGACCCCACTCTATTACCTGGCCCCTAACAGAACGAGGAACAAATGGACGACCCGGGAGCCCCCCACCCGGATCGGGCTCCACCTCCTGTGCTCTTCTGACCTTGTCGCAGATTCCCCAGGACAATGCACCCACCACACAGGCAGACAGCAGGATAGTCTCCTCCTGCCCGTCAGAGGATGGCACGTCAAACTGCCTGGAAAGGGCGTCAGGCTTACCATTCTTGCTTCCCGGCCGGTAGGTGATCGTAAAGTTAAAGCGACCAAAGAAGAGTGACCAGCGGGCCTGGCGTGCGTTCAGCCACTTGGCCGTCCTGAGGTATTCAAGGTTGCGATGGTCAGTCCACATGACAAACGGCTGGGCAGCCCCCTCCAGCCAGTGCCTCCACTCCTCCAGAGCGAGTTTGACGGCCAGCAGCTCCCTGTCACCAAGGCTGTAGTTCCTCTCAGTAGGTGTTAAGCGATGAGAGAAGTAAGCGCAGGGTCGGATCTTTCCATCCGTTGGGGAGCGCTGAGAGAGAACGGCCCCAACCCCCGAATCCGAGGCGTCCACCTCTACCAGGCATTGTAGCTCCGGGTCCACCTGGGTCAACACACGAGCCGAGGCGAACTCCTCCTTCAGTCTCTCAAATGCCGCAGCAGCCTCCTCACTCCAGCGAAAGGGGACCTTCGGGGATGTGAGCGCAGTCAGGGGTCTGGCGATGTTCCCAAAGTTAGGCACAAAATGCTGGTAAAAATTGGCGAAACCCCAAAACCCCTGTAGCTGTTTCCTAGATGTAGGTGTGGGCCAATCCACCACCGCCTTGACCTTGTCCGGATCGGCAAGCACCTGGTTACGGGCGATGATAAATCCCAGGAAAGAGGTGCGGTCCGTGTGGAATTCACATTTCTCTGCCTTGACGAACAACTGATTCTCCAGGAGGCGCTGCAGAACCCGCCATACATGCACCTGGTGCTCCTCCAGTGTGCGCGAGAAGATGAGGATATCATCGAGGTACACGAAGACGAAGGAGTTCAAAAAGTCCCGGAGGACGTCATTTATTAGGCGCTGGAACACCGCCGGAGCGTTGGTTAACCCAAACGGCATCACTAAATATTCAAAGTGGCCGCTTGGGGTCCGGAAAGCAGTCTTCCATTCGTCACCTTCTCGAATACACACCAGGTGATAGGCGTTCCGTAGATCTAACTTGGTGAACCATGACGCCCCCTGGAGAGAATCGAAAGCAGTGTTCATCAAGGGGAGCGTATATTTGTCTTTGATTGTGATATCATTGAGACCCCGGAAATCGATGCAGGGGCGCAGCGAGCCGTCCTTCTTCCCCACGAAGAAGAACCCTGCGCCTACGGCCGAGGACGAGGGACGGATGATACCAGAAGCCAAAGACTCCTTGATATACGTATCCATGGCCTCGCGTTCCGGAGCTGACAGGCTATACAGGCGGCTCGCCGGAAGAGGGGCCCCAGCCTTGAGATTGATTTCGCAGTCATACGGGCGATGGGGGGGAAGGGACAACGCCCGTGACTTACTAAACACCGGACCCAGGTCATGGTAGACGTCAGGCACCTTGGACAGGTCCGGAGGAGGCGTTGAGGGAGGCAGCATCGGGACCGAGGGGGCGCACGCCGCTGACTGGAGACAGGCGCTCAGGCAGAATGAGCTCCACGCCGTGATACTCCCAACTTGCCAGTCGAAAGTGGGGTTATGCAGCCGAAGCCAGGGGTACCCCAGGATGACGGGTGAAGAGGCGATGGGCAGAACCAGGAACCGTATTTCCTCCCTGTGATTCCCAGAGACTATTACAGACACAGGGGCCGTCTGGTGGGAAACTGATGTCAAAGATGCTTTGGATAGGGTGACGAGATGAACAGGGGGGCATAAGGGCTGACAGCTGAGGCCCATCAGGGTTGCCAGGTCTCTGGAGATGAAATTCTGCTCAGCTCCAGAGTCAACTAAGGCGTGTGTGGTGTGTTCCTTGTGTTTGTGGAGGAGTCTAATGGGGATGTGGCAACTAGTGAGGGGTTTTCCCTGATCTTTGTCCGCGAATCCCCCTACTGTGATCCGCGGACCTCCCCTTTTAACGGGCAGTCCACTACTCCATGTGACCCATTCCCACAGTAGAAACACAACCCCTGCTCCCTGCGGCGCTGTCTTTCAGCCGCTGTAATACCCGATTGCCCCACAATCATATCCTCCTGCTCCGGAAGTTCCTCAGATGAGGGCAGAGCGAGGAGGGAGGACCTAACGGAGCGAGGGTGAGATTTCCTCGAACGGGTCGCAGTTTGCTGTTCGGCCGCTCGCTCCCTTAGCCTGCTATCTAAGCTGATGGTGAGGGAGATTAACTCCCCTAACCTGTCTGGTTTATTCTTTGCTGCTAGCTCGTCCTTTAACTCAGGGCTAAGACTGCGGAGGAAGATTCCACAGAGCGCTGGCTCCCCCCACCCAACCTCAGCAGCTAATACCTGGAAGTCAACGGAGTAATCGGCGGCAGACCTACTGCCCTGCCGAAGCCCTAGCAGCCGTTCGGTTAACACCGTGCCCCGGTCAACATGATCGAACACCTCCATGAACTCTGCCACGAACTGCTGGTAAGTCAAAAATGGATAGCTTGGTTTGGCCATGATGGTATAAGCCCAATCTAAGGCTCTGCCTCCCAGCAAGTTGATAATATATCCAATTTTGTTCAAATCAGTGACAAAGTCCCCCGGGACGCGGAGAAACACAGACTCGCACTGCAGCAAAAACCCTCGTGCCTCCCCGAGTTTACCATTAAAACGAGCGGGGGTTGGCACGGGAGTTAGGCGATGTGCGGATGGTGGGTTGGTTTGGCTAGTAGCAGTAACTGTGGGTGCAGAAGGCGCCCCGCTGGCCGGGGGAAACACCTGGTGTCCTTCCAGGCGATCCAGCCGGCTGTTAATTTGAGTCAATTGGTTTAAGATTACCGTCTGTTGGTGGGAAATCATGTCAACTCGTGCGCTGAGGGTGTTTAAATGGCGCGACAACGCGCTGTCTGTTGGGTCATCCTGACGGAGTCGTACTGACATGATTTACGACCCAAGAGACAGACGCTGACACGAGTGATTACAGACAATTATCTTTTATTGTTAAAGTGTGAGTGTAGTGCGTGAGTGGATGTATATGTGCTCGTCTGGTCACTAGAGCTGAGCCCGTCTTGTGATGACCTGGCAACCCTGGAAACACACAAGCACAAAGGTTACTGCTGTACAGTAGCAATATCGGCGTATATGCTGCAGGTGCTTACTTGCAGGTCCCACAGTGTAAGTCCGGCTGGCTCTTGGTGTCCGTGTGACGTGGTGCTCGAGGTGCCCGGCGTTGCGGAGGTGAGGAGGAACTCCGAGGAGGAGGAGGCTGTGCCTCGTCAGCTGAGGAGGATTGTCCGCCGCCTGGGAGGTCCACCTGTGCACAGGGGATAGAACTTGCAGATGATGAGTGCTGGGTTTGCTTACGTGACTTGGCTTGGCTTGGCGTTGGCTTCTTGACCTGTGGTCGAGATCTTGGCGCATTGCTTGGCAAGGAAGACAGACGACTCCGTGCTGAGGAGTCCGTGCGTCGGGCTTTTAAAGCCTGCTGATTGCCACCTGCTGGAGTGAGCGCAGCTGATGATGATGATGCTGATGACGGCCTGGCGGCCATCATGACACACCCACCACTCACCCGTGCTGAGCCCACCAGTCACCGGCCTGCCTGCTGAGTCCTCATCTACTGGTGTCATGCTGTCATAATTTGCTCTCTGGGCAGATGAGAGTTTGAAAGGAGGACTCATGGCGCAAGTAGGAGTAGTGGTGCAATGATGGCAATTTAATGAAAACCTCAGGAACAAATTAACAGCAGCACAGGAGCTGAAAAACAAAACTAAACTGACGGGCAACAGTAAACTCACTGAGGATCAGGGAACACTGATGGCAAGCACGGACGAATGACTGACTAGGACGGAATCACAGATGATGACACCAGACAGAGCACAAGCACAAATTGATATAAACTAGTACATACCCGTGCATAACCGTCCATACGCATAGAAACCAAGTATAAGCAAATATTTCTGCATGCCTGTTGCTGAAGGGTCTCCTCCTCTCTCAGATGGCTGTGTTGTTTACAGTCATGCCTGCGGCGTACTGCTGGAACCTGAGGTGTTTCATGTTCACGGCATCTTTTCTGACGTGCAGCAGTTCTCCTCATTCTATTGCTCTCCATCTGGTGGGTCGTCTTCTTCTTTGTTCAGACCACTGGTTGAGGGATAGGTGCGTTGTAATTCCAGTTCATGGGCAGGATCATGAAAATAGATATGAGCAAAAAGTGGCTTTCAACCCTGTTCAGGAAGACCTGTAGAAACCAAGAAACTGGAGCACCCGGAGAAAATCAGCGCTTTGCTTGGCATTTTACACATTTGTAGTGTAGACTGGAATTCTTCAAGGTTGCACATTTTTACTGTGTCAGCACCTCTTTAAAAACGACATTGCTGAGAAAGTGACGCTTTTGTTTAGTTTCTTCATCTTGAGCAACAATACGAAGACTGCTTGATCTGCCAACTCTGCTCGCGGCAATGTAGAATTGGCCATGGCTGCAGAAATCTGTTGTGCAGAAAACATGAACGCGCTGTAAAGACTGGCCCTGTGACTTATTCACCTTGCCAATTTTGAGCCATATGACATCATAAAGACACATTAGTCTAGGGCATCATGAGTGATGGTCTATATGACATCATAAAGACACATTTGTCTATATGACGGCAACACGAGTCCTATGTTGCTTGATATCATCGGATCATCATAGGACATCATGCAGACATATGATAGGGGCGTATCATAGGGCGTATGATATGCTATGTCTATACAGTATAACGTCATATAAACATCATATCTTTTAGGGTCATCGTAGGACATTATGCATCATAGGACATCATGCAGATGTCATGCATCATAGGACATCATGCAGACATCATAGACTGTCCTATGATGAGCTCTGTCTATGTGCCGTCATATAGACATCATATCTTTATGATGGCATCGCGAGTCCTATGATGTTTGAGCTCATAGGATGGCCTATGATGCATCATAGGATATCAGGAAGACATCATAGGCTGTCCTATGATGTCCTATAAACGTGACAGCCACACACAAAGACACAGAGATTTCTTGAATTTATAGTGTGATAGGGGAACTGATTAATTCCAAACGTGAGACAGCTGGGTGAACAATCAGGGGCAGCGGGGAAGAGACTACAGGTGAGGAAAACAGGACGGACGGAGTTATACAGACAATCATAGACAGGGGATGCACAGGAAACATGACAATGAACATGCAGGGCACAATACAGAGAGAGCAGTGGCAAAAACATGACTGTGAACATAATCATAATACTAAAGAGCAGAACCATAAACTACAGAACATAATTAGAGGCATGATAATGAGAAATAAACACAATGATCAACTAAGGCTGAGGTAGGGGAACATGTAATGCAAATAATAATCATGACAAATGAAAACACAGAGACACCAGTAATGACATTATGGACCAATGGGGATGACACAACATGACTACAGGGCGGGGAACACAGAATACAATGACAGAGGACCCAGGGGAGACACAGAAGGCAAATAATGCAAAGAACCATAAATGATCACAGAAAGAACAATAAATGAACACAATAGAATAGAATCTTTATTGTCATTGTACACAAAATACAGCAAAACTCTGTTCAGCAGTCTCTTATCGGCAGCTTAAAATACTTAAAATACAATCATCATCATAATAAAAATAAATAGATAAAATACTAGTGCACTGTACATATGTGACTGTATGCATACCTGCTAAAAGGATTATGATTCAAGCAGTCTGTCTACTGCTCTAGGAAAAAAGCTCTCTTTCATTCCTCTGGTCCGGGTTTTGATGACTCTGAGCCTACCTGAAGGAAGGGTGGGAAACAGGTAATGTCCTGGGTGTGCTGGGTCATTCTTGATGTTTTTAGCTCTTCTGAGAAGGCATGGGCGAGATCTGCACTCATCAAGTTCCTCGGAGTGCAGATCTCGCAGGACCTGACCTGGAGCAAGAATTCCTTGGGGATCAGGAAGCGGGCCCAGCAGAGACTGCACTTCTTGAGGAAACTCAAACAGGCCTCTTTCCCCATCTGCATCCTCAGGACCTTCTACAGAGGTGTGGTGGAGAGTGTTCTGACGTACTGCATTGCTACATGGTACTCCAGCTGCAGTATGTCAGACTAAAAAGCCCTGCAGAGGATAATTAAGGGAGCTGAGAGGGTAATTGGAGTCTCCCTCCCCTCTGTCCAAGAACTTTTTCAGAACCGTTGCAGGAGTAGGGCACTGAACATTGTCAAGGACCGTTCTCACCATCTGCATAAACACTTTGAACTTCTGCCACCTGGCAAACGATTCCGGAGCATCAGAGGCAGAACCACCAGACTGATTAACAGCTTCCTTCCACAAGCTGTTAGGATGCTGAACAGCTGATCTGGAATCTCTCATACATACTACTGCACCTATGGACATTATGTATATTATTTGTATATTATAGTTCTGGTTAGTTTTTCAAGTATGTCTCAGGGATGTGTAATGGATGTGGTGGGGTGGGGGGTGAGGGTGTGTGTGAGTGTGTCTTAAATCATGTTCTTTTACTTATATGGATGCCGAGAGAAACGCAATTTCATCTTGCCTGCACTACAGTTGTATGTACAGCAATATGACAATAAAGGTTGATTTGATTTGATTTTGATGTGGAATAAATGTCCTCTCTGCTCGGGAACGGGGAGCCCACAATCCACTGGGCTGTATGACCCGTTGCAGCTCCTTCTTTTCTGCCTTTGTACAGCTGGAGTACCAGACAGTGTAACCATACGTTAGGACACTCTCTACTGTGCAGCGATAGAAGTTTTTAAGCAGAGCTGGAGGAAGTTTGTTGTGCTTCAGGGTTCTGAGAAAAAGGTGTCGTTGCTGGGCTTTCTTGATGTTGTGAGTTGTATTCGCACTCCAGCTTAAATCTTTGGATATATACACTACCGTTCAAAAGTTTGGGGTCACCCAGACAATTATTTTGTGTTTTCCATGAAAAGTCACACTTATTTACCACCATGAGTTGTAAAATGAATAGAAAATATCGTCAAGATATTGACAAGGTTAGAAATAATGATCTGTATTTGAAATAATAATTTTTTCCTTCAAACTTTGCTTTCGTCAAAGAATCCTCCATTTGCAGCAATTACAGCATTGCAGACCTAACATGATTGCACAAGGGTTTTCTAATCATCCATTAGCCTTCTGACGCAATGAGCAAACACATTGTACCATTAGAACACTGGAGTGATAGTTGCTGGAAATGGGCCTCTATACACCTATGTAGATATTGCACCAAAAACCAGACATTTGCAGCTAGAATAGTCATTTACCACATTAGCAATGTATAGAGTGTATTTCTGATTAGTTTAAAGTTATCGTCATTGAAAAAAAGTGCTTTTCTTTCAAAAATAAGGAAATTTCTAAGTGACCCCAAACTTTTGAACGGTAGTGTACACTCCCAAGAATTTGAAGTCAGCAGCCTGCTCTACCTCCTCCCCTTCGATGCTCAATCCTGCATGCTGTGCTTTTGATTTCCATAAAGCGTCCCCAACCGTGCCCAGAACCTGACACTAAATGTAACTCCCCTCCTGTTGAATCTCTGACACAAGGGAGAAATCTTACAAAAACAAATATTACTTGCTGAGTGAATTAACATCTATGACCTTTTGTAGACATCCATGCATCCATGCACAACAATGGCAAATTATTTGCTTTTTTGGACCAATTAAGAAGTGAAATTAGATAATTTCCCACAAAACCTGAATGCACCAGGGCACCCTGGTTGAAAAACACTGGTCTGATGACTAAGGAAGTGACTCACAAATATGGAAGTGAAAGCTAACACAGATGTCAGTGGGGAAAAAAAGTCCACACAGGAATGGAAACGTAGGTCTCCATATGGAAGAGCTTTTTTTTTACTGCTGCCCCTCATCCCCCACCCACCTCCACATGATAACTGAAGCCATTTTGAAACAGTGAAATGCAGTGACGTCATATCAAAACAGTACCTACAGTCACACTGGGAGGTCAAGCAGACATGAACATATGCAGGAATAAGGACTTGTTGCTTCAGAGGAGAATTTGCCATTTGCTGAAATGATTGGACAGACAAGGTATGCTATGTGGAAAAGAAGTTATTGCACTCAAAATCAAAATCTTCTTCTTCTTCTGGCTGCATGCTTCCTTTAGGGGTCGCCACAGTGGATCATCTCACCCTATCCCTTGCATCCTCTTCTGTACCACCAACCCTCTCCATGTCCTCTTTCACTACATCCATGGATGTTCTCTGTGGTCTTCCTCTTTTCCTCATGCCTGGCAACTCCATCTTCAACACCCTTTGTCCAATATACCCACTATCCCTCCTCTGCACATGTCCAGACCATCTCAGCCTTGCCTGTCTTACTTTGTCTCCAAACCGCTCAACCTGAGTTGTCCCTCTGATATACTGTGGCTGTGGTGCAGGTGTAGTGTGGCGGACTACTGATCAGAGGGTGAGGGGTTTGATTCCCACTCTGTCTGCAGCCTGCATGTTGAAGTGTCCTTGAGCAAGACACTGAACCCCCAGTTGGTTTAACACAAAAACTCGTAGCTTAAAACAGAAGACTCGTCAATTAGAAAGAAAATGGTGTTCTACTAATTTAGATGAATTCTATTTAGCATGGAGAAATCACCTCATTGACCAATCTCTAATCTGCCTTTCATTTTAAAAATCTTACAAAGAGTTGTTGCTGCACAATTGTTTGACCACTTGCAGGGAAAGGTTTATTTGAAGAGTTTCAATCTGGGTTCAGAGTTCATCACAGCACTGAAACAGCTTTAGTGAAGGTCACTAATGACCTCCTTATTGCATCTGATAATGGACTTGTTTCTGTACTTGTCCTTTTAGATCTTAGTGCAGCCTTTGATACTATCGATCATGACATTCTACTTGATAGATTAGAACACTATGTTAGACTAAATGGAACTTCGCTGCAGTGGTTTAGATCTTATTTATCTGATAGACTTCAATTTGTTCACATCAATGATAAGTTTTCTTCCAACTCTAAGCTCAGTCATGGAGTTCCACAGGGATCTGTGTTAGGCCCTACTCTTTTTAGTTTATATATGCTTCCGTTAGGCAATATCATTAGAAAGCACTGTATACATTTTCATTGTTACGCAGACGACACACAATTATACCTGTCAATGAAGCCTGATGATAGTAATCAATTAGCCAAGTTAGATGCCTGTCTTAAGGAAATCAAAGCCTGGATGACTTGTAATTTTCTGCTATTAAACCCAGATAAGACTGAAGTCATTCTTGTTGGTCCAAAAAAACCTTAGAAATTCCTTTCCAAATCATACTCTTAATTTGAATGCCACTACTCTCACTCTGAATAGTTCTGTGAGGAACCTTGGAGTTATTTTTGATCAGGATCTGTTCTTTAACCCCTTGCACTCTGGTCAATTTCCCTAAAAACACCAAAAAATAACGTAACCAAAGTAAATCAAAAGCTGTTCTTCAACCCTTTGCAGCATCTTCATGGGGTTGGTCTCATTTAAAAGAAAACACTTTGAATTTTTTGGCAAAACAGTCATAATCTCTCTAAGTGCTCCTGCCACTGAGTAACAGTCATCTAAACATACTGAACTTGAAGAAAATAAATTTCGCCTGGGTGTTTTTTTGGATACAAATGCTTGCAAATAACACACAGCTTCAGATCCAGGCTGGAAAATGCAACAGAAATGTAGAACCAAGTGTTATCCAGCTGAGGTCAAAATTTTGTAACAATACCACAAAAAATGAATATATTACACAGCTTTTTTCTTAGGTTGTTCCCAGGCGTTTTTGAACTGTGCCAAATTGTGCCAAATGGCACAGTTTGGAAAAACGTCTGTAACTTTTGAATGATTCAATATAGAAGCTTGATGTTGGGCTCTAATGAAAGGTGACACTCAGGGCTGTGTGTGTGCGCTGCGGTCACGGTGCGCCGCGGTCTACTACACACAGTTGTAATTTACCGATCGGTCAAAAGTCATTTTTGATTACAATTTTCAGGGATAAAGAATAATTTAGCTTATAACACTTACCTGTTCACAACAGCAGCGTAGCTGGCGAACTTCTCTTCCTCATTGTCAGACGAACATGAAGCTGGTCCACTTGTTACGGACTCGTGGTTCTGCTCACGTGACCTGGTCAAACCATAATTCCATTATTGCGGTTTTGCACTTCCATGATTGCGGTTTTGGCGAACGATTTTTCAAAACAAATAAGAACAGTAATAAGAAAAAAAGACTGGCGAACGCCTGTGTGTCACCCAGCCTTACACAAAACAGCTTTCGAACTTCTGTGCTTCAATTGGCTGGCTGTATTCGCAGCCGTTGGTAGGCGGGTCCTTCTTGCTAGGTTTTCAGTCATTGGTTCTTCAAGGTTTCAGAAACCCAATTCAAGGCTCTTATTAGTCGAATGAGAGGTCAATCACATCTAAACCAATCAAAGCACTCCTTTGGCTTTCTGTTCGGGGCTGTGTCTGTAGTGGAAGAACGGAAATGCAGGTGGGGTTTTTTTTTCAGTGCCTCCTTGGACACACAGTGGGCGTCCTAGGACGCAGAGACGTGCCCGCCCGCGGTACACCGAAGTGCAACAGGTTAATTCACATATTAAATTTGTTTCTAAGACTGCCTTCTATCATCTGCGCAATATTGCCAAGATTAGGAGCATCTTGTCTCTGAATGATGCTGAGAAACTGATCCACGCCTTTGTCAGCTCTAGATTAGATTATTGTAACTCGCTATTATAAGGTTGTCCTAAAATATCTTTAAAAAGTCTTCAGTTGATCCAAAATGCTGCTGCAAGAGTTTTAACTGGTTAGAGATCATATCTCTCCGGTTCTGGCCTCCCTTCATTGGCTTCCCATAGAGTTTAGAATTAAGTTTAAAATCCTTCTTCTCACTTACAAAGCTCTTAACAATCAGGCCCCCTTATATATAAAAGATCTGATATTACCCTATCATTCTAACAGAGCACTACTCTCCCAAAATGCTTGATTACTTATAATACCCAGAATCTCCAAATGTACAATGGGAGGCAGAGCCTTCTGCTATCAAGCTCCTTCTGTGGAACCAGTTACCACTCTGGGTCCGGGAGTCAGACTCGATCTCTGTTTTTAAGAACAGGGTAAAATCCTTCCTTTTCAATATAGCCTACGATTAGGGAGGGATCTTGTGTCTCTTAACCCCCCTTTTGTTTTGCTGTTAATAGATTCAGACTGCCGAGTGACCTCCAATAATGTACTTGGCTTCTCACCGTTCATGTTCTTTATGTCTGTTCTCTTCATCCTCTCTATCCCCTCACCCCCAGCCAGTTGCAGCAGATGACTGTCCCTCCCTGAGCCTGGTTCTGCTAGCACAGGTGTCAAACTCATTCCATGGAGGGCCAAGACCCTGCAGGTTTTACCTCCACCCAGTGTCTTCAACAGGTGATTTCTCAGAATTTCGTCCTACTGATTGCTGATCAGTGAAAACACCTGCTGAAGAGACTGGGTGGAAGTAAAACCTGCAGGGTCTTGGCCCTCCATAGAATGAGTTTGACACCCCTGTGCTAGAGGTTTCTTCCTGTTGAATGGGAGCTTTTCCTCTCCTCCGTCACTATGTGCTTGCTCACAGGGGATCGTCTGATTGCTGGGTCTTTCTGCAGTTGTGGGATATTCCCTGCATTTGGTAGTGCTATGAGATGACTTTTGTTGTGATATGGCGCTATATAGATAAAGCTGAATTGAATTGAATTGCTCCTGGTGGGTCAGGCCAGCACCTGTGTATGGCAGCTCTGCCGCCATCATTGTGTGAATGTGTGTGTGAATGGGTGGATAGCAGGATCTGTAAAGCACTTTGGTCATCCAGAGATGAGTAAAAAGCACTATATAAGTGAACACCATTTACTCATTTCTAATTCTGTCCCTCCTAGTCTCTCACAATGAGAATCTTAGCATCTTCAACTCTGCCACCTCCAGCTCTGCCTCCTGTCTTTTTGTCAATGCCACCGTCTCGTTTCCAAACCATACATCATAGCAGGTCTCACTACCATCTTGTAAATCTTCCCTTTCAGTCTAGCTGCTATCTTTCTGTCACAGATCACCCCTGACACACCTCCCACTCCACCCTGCTTGAACTCTCTTTCTTCATCGCTTGTGCATTTTCCATTGCTTTGGATGGTTGACCCAAGGCATTTGAACTCATCTACTTTCACTACCTCTGCTCCTTCCATCTTCACCATTCCATCTTACACTGTTTCATCCTCCCTCTCATTCACACTCATGTATTCTGTCTTGCTTCAACTGACTTTCATTCCTCTTCTGTCCAGAGCATACCTCCACATCTCCAGTTTCTGTTCCACCTGCTCCTTACTCTCACTACAGATCACAATGTCATCTGCAAACATCATGGTTTGTGGAGACTCTTGGCTGACCTCATCTGTCAGCCTGTCCATCACCATGGCAATCAACCACTCTGAGCATCATCCTTGTTTTTGAATAGACAGCCTAGACCATATACAAGAAACTTCATTTATCAACTGCAGTAGCACACATGTAGTTGACATGTTGAAGTGCCCATGTGACCAGGTCTATGTGGGACAAACAAAAAAGGACCTCAAAAATAAGAACATAAGACTGCTGTACATACCAGAAACAGGAATTATGCTATAGCACAACATGCCCAGGCCAACCATGGCTCCCCAGCTTCCTTTAAGTTCTGGGGGAAAGATAAAATCATACTTCACTTAGAGGTGGAGACATTGTCAAGATTTTACTTTGCAGGGAAACATTCTGGATTCACACACTTAATATAGTGGAACGTTATGAACTTGATTAAGAACTTTGTATTGCTTTGTGTAAACTTTGGATTTGATCTTCCTTGTTTTTAATTATCCAGTGAGTCTCTTGCTTATGGGCTAGGCTGTCTTTTTAATAGGAGACGTTATTTTCAGTTCATTTTCACTCTGAAGAAGACAGTAGTGTTAAAATGTTAGTCACTGCACCATTAAAGACTGTAAATCTGACACTGTGCTCCCGTCTCTCTTGGCCTTTTTGAGCATGTTATGCCTTTGGCCAGTGTTAGTAGGTGTGAATGAAAAGTCATGATTCTGAGTGAACTTTAGAGACTGCAATACTGAGACGGACTTACACTATGTACTACACCAACAGTTATGTTACTGACTTTGTTTCTTTTGCAATTATTAACCCTTACGGGCCCTTTAAATATTAAAGGGCCCGTAAGGGCCATTAAACTTGTACCATAAACTTGCACCATTAAACACACCAAATTATGCTTTTCATAGGCTTGCTATAAAAATATACATTAATATTTTATTCTACTTCCATTGAGCTAATTATTTTCAACTACATCAGACCTAATCAGTTATATCAAATATTCATTAGTTTTTTAAAGCTTTTAACCCTTTAAATGCCAGGTTTCTGTCATTATGCCATGTGTTTAGATGAAAAAACTGAAAAAAATGAATGCACCAAGGTGCTGTGCCTTGGTGCCTGTAGCATGGTAGCATGGACAGTTGTAAAAAAGTGGCACTCCGACCTCTACTGGCTCGGGATAGTTATTGCAATACCTTTTTTCGCTGGGGCATTGACAGAAATGGTGAGTCAAATGTGTGTTTATTTCAAAAACAAAGTGTTATTTTGAAATTCTGGCAAATTAAGTCGAGAAAATATGGTGATGCAATGATACAAGCCTTTAGTTCCACTTAATTTTGACCGGGCGAGCTGAAACAGAGAGGTGGACAGACAGACGGACAGATACACACAGCCATAAATGGACGCACTAACCGATTACTGTATGCCTCCATTTCACCTAGGCATAAAAACGGATTTTTTTCAGTGTGTGACATACAAAGTAATTTTTTGTGTTGAATTATTACACCCTGGGATACGTCAATGATTAGCAGCAACACTGATTTTATGTATTATGTGAGGGTGCAGTGACATCTAGTGGACATGTTTTGTCACCATATACCGGATATGGTCAAAATGGCACCATCTGCTGAAGAGTAGTAAAAGTGATCATTTCCAAGGCAAAAGCCCAGATTGACACCCAGATTTAATAAAATGTATGTACGGGGGACTGAAAAGTTCATAGGCTGAAATGTTCATAGTGGTGAATGGGAAATAACAAGATCAAATAAAAATACACAATCTTGCCAACATCCATGCCATATGCATGAACACAGCCAAAGTTATCAAAAAATGAAGAATCAAAAGCACGCAACATGCACACAAAAGTCTCTAAGGCAGGGGTGTCCAATCATGTGCCATGGAGGGCCAAGACCCTGCAGGTTTTCCTTTCTACCCAGTCTCTTCAGCAGGTGTTTTCACTTATCAGCAATCAGTGGGAAGAAATTCAGTGTAATCTGCTGTTGAAGACACTGGTTGGAGGTAAAGCCTGCAGGGTCTTGGCCCTCCATGGCACATGATTGGACACCCCTGCTCTAAGGGTTATTTTTTATTTTTTTTTTGCATTCTCTTGCTGTAATCCATTGTAGGCTATTGGATAACTGCATGAATAAGCCACACAGGGGGTGCTGTACTTATAGTGCTCTTTCTAGTCACAAAGCCTATTCAAAGTACTTAACTAGTAGGTACACTAACCCTCTATTCTAAGGGCCTATCAGAGACAGGCGCCTACAGGGACAATTCAGAATCAACAATTAACCTAACATGGATGGATGTCTTTGGATTGTGGGAGGAAACCCGAGCCCTCGGAGTAAACCCACACAGCACAAGGAGAACATACAAACTCCACACAGAAAGGTTCCCACCCCTGCCAGCCTGGGGATTTGAACCTGGAACCTTTTAGCTGTGAGGTAACAGTGCTAACCACTGTAACACCGTGCTGCCCATGGTGTTCCTAGTAAAGTTTCTGGCAAGGTTATGGATGAATAACCGTAACTCTTGAAACTTTTATATTTTGTTGACAGCCAAACACCAGAGCACACAGCACCAGCATCCGTGGTTAAAGGAAGAATCATTTTTTGCTGCTCCTGACAGTTGTTTTCTGGTGAGGCAGTGCTGTCTACAGTAGTGTTGATAGTGGAGCGGCGCTATCTGTTGGGCACCACACTGACAGCCTGATTTATCTGCAGATACAGTTGTGGTTGCCTTTGACAGTTTATTCTGTTTTGGAGGGGAATAGCTTCAAGTTTATGTCAGACTCAACATTTCCCAGATTTGCTGTTGTTTTTTACAAAGATCCACAACAACAGCTGTTGTGTGTCTCCCACGCTGTTGCTAACTCTTCCTCACTGTGTGCTAATACAGATCCTGCACGCTCGCTCTCCAGAAGGGATGCAGACACGAGGAGGATAATTTAAGGCCCTTTGCTCCTCACCTAAATTACATTACCTGCTAGATTACAGCAATTTTCCAGCTGTTTGCCTTCTCTGACCTTCATCATTGATATTGGCTCCCTAAAGTCCTCAGCAGTACGAGCTCTGTGTTCAGCTTGAGTTTTCATTCTTGACCCTGAACATCCCAGTCTTGCTGATAATGATTGTGATGGTTTGTATTCATGCAATGTATTACAGTGGCAGGAATGTTACAGGTTTTTAATCAGCATTTTGAAAACACAACATAATGTCAATGCTGTTTGTAGCAATTCAGCATGACTCTAACTTCCAAGTTCCTGGTTATAACTCCAATTTCAAATAGATTTAATTCTCCAATTGCTATTGTACACCAAAATTGTCATAATTAATTTGATTTTTACGTAAACTAATGACTGAAACAAGCTGTAGATTCCCTTCAGGATGATCATGAGTATATCCCGAAGCCTGTGGAAGCCCAGAAGAATAAACTTATAGCATTTTGTGAATTATTCATTCATTCATTCATTCATTCATTCATTTTCTTCCGCTTAGTCCTTATGAGATTTTTCCCCCCATTCACTACACTTCTTCCCCATTTTGACAGCTTCCACAGGTCTTAATGAAATGTTTGTGACATATTTTGGTCACATATACACATAAATACACATAAATACTTAATTATTGCAACTTTATTGTGAATCATCTTTTGCAGCCTCCCTCAGAAGGGCTGGTTTCAGTGCATGCCTCTTTAAATTCCTAAGAGCCACATTTAACTCCACCCTTCCTCTTACATCAGTATTGCTAATCTTAGCTGGCTAGCACCTAGCTTGGGGAGTGGGCCTGAACTAACTAATGTGAATTTGTCTCAGAGAATGAATAAAATAATGTGCCTGACTGGTGGATTGCTGCAGAGATGATTGTCCTTCTGGAAGGTTCTCCTCTCTCCACAGAGGAACACTGGAGCTCTGACAAAGTGACCATCGGGTTCTTGGTCACCTTCCTGAATAAGGCCCTTCTCCCTCGATCGCTCAGTTTAGACAGCTGGCTAGCTCTAGGAAGAGTCCTGGTGGTTCTGAACTTATTCCATTTACGGATAATGGAGGCCACTGTGCTCATTGGGACCTTCAAAGCAGCAGAAATCTTTCTTTATTACAAGAGGTAATAACAATTTTTACTTCTAAAAATGTACAATGGGTACTTCTAAAAATGCACAAATGGTTTCAAGCCTGGCTGTAGTGTTATATTTTATAGTTTTGGCGGATGGTATGCAATTCTTGGCAAGTGAGCAATTCTCGGCATAACACCGGCAGACTTTGGACAAATGAGATGAAATATCACTTTTCATGTTCTGTATGTGACTGTTGAAAACATGAACTGATAAATAACTTATTATCCGTTCACTCATTAAGCTTTCAATGCAATTACTTACTGCTCTCTGCCTCTCTGTCAGCTGTGTGTAAAAGGAGCTGCAGCAGCCCCGCCCACAGGGGGAGAAACAGATTGGACTAAACCATTGTGAGGATGGGGGGATTCTAATCTTTCAATAGTTATAAATGTCAAACAATGTGTTTTTAAGTTGCACCACTTGTATTGTGCCTTCAACGAACATTACTATGCTGTTCAAATAAAACATGTTTGTGTTTACAATGTAATTTTTTTGGGGGACAGCTTTATGGAAGGGGGGGACATGACCCCTGCATCCCCCCTGGGATTTACGCCCCTGGCTGTTGCAACCCCTAAAGGAAGCAGCCAAAAGAAGAAGTTGTTTAAGTATCGGGGTAAATAAATGTCAGTTATGTGTTTAAAGCCTACATGCTATTATTAGCCCATGGTGCATTTTATTTTGTGCAGTAAGAAGACATCTCTATTGTCATTCAGTCCATACAGCCAATCATGTACAGTAGAACAAAATTACATTTCTCTTATCTACAATGTTAATCACATCTAGAATCAGAGGGGTCGCTGCCATGCAAGGCGCTGCCACAAACAACTTCTCCTTCCTCCATTCTATTTTGCTGAGCACCAAGCTAGAAGGCAGGAAGTACCATTTTTATATGGTTTTTGGTATGACCCGACTGGGACTTGAACCCCCAACCTCCCGGTTGTGGGGTGGATGCTCTATCAACTAGGCCACCTCTCCGGTGGTGTGTAATGCTTTATATACCCTTGAGAATGTAGGAATACTGGAGCCATAACCTTCCTTCAATGCTCCACAAAAACAATGCATTACAGACATCTGGAAACATCAGCTTTTTATAAGTCGTGCTGCCACACTCTAGCTTTTATAAATATTACACATGAGTTTATGTAATGTTGACATTGTTGCAGGTAGGGTGCTGTCTGGGAAAGGGAACAATTATATGGAAGGCCATCCTATTCAAAATGTTGCCATGATGTGTAGTTACATTTCTGGAGAGGTGCACATCAGGTCAATATAAACTATGTATTCATTGCAGCCCAGCTGAGCTCTGGAAGGGGTGGAGGTTTGTCAGCAGGTCCTTCATATCGCTGTTGCAGTATCATCAGGACCGTGAACTCTGCCCACTCCCCCCTCCACCCCACCCCTGGACCGTAAAGCTGGATTCCTGCTGCACGTCTGCTGTCCAAGTATGTGCAACCGGAAACCTTGTGTGATGAAATTTATGTCATCGTCTCCAGTCTGCTAGTGTACGCAGGGCTCTACTGCGGACGACTGTGTTCAGCCCAAATTTTATGACCATGCGGCCTGCCCATGACCTGAACGCATTGACAGAGCAGGTCCACCATCTCATTAGGGTGTCCGGAGAGCGAGAGTTAGGTGAGGACTGAGAGCGAAAGCTATAACTAAGTGTGTTCACGTGCTTGTATTACAACGGTTCTGTAATAAAGTTCAGTTCGACAACAGCATCCTCGTCCATCATCTTTGCCAGGTTTGTGGACATAACATTTGGCGACGAGAATTACGAACCATGGAAGCGTGCTTGAGACTGCTACGCCCCTGTCTTGAGTCCCCAGGTGAACTGAGCGTGCTGTGACCATGATGGCTGGATGCGTCTGAAACCTACGTTGCAGTGTTGGACCTGGGAAAGCTCAACAAAGTAAGGAAATGAGCACTTCTTGTCCACAACCTCAGCATAGAGGGTCAGAGAATTTTCCACACTCTGGGTCCAACAGAGTCATATGTACTGTAGATGCTGTCAAACTACTTGCTAGCTACTCTGCTACACTGGACAATGTGATAGCACGATGAATTTGTTTCCGCCAGAGGCGACAGGGAGTTGGTGAGTCCATACAACAATTTGTCGCCCACCTGAGACATTTGGCTAGCATGTGCCGTTTTGAACTGTTGGAAGATGAGATGGTGTGGGACCAGTTAGCTGAGCACACGTGTAACCCGAGGCTAAGAGCTAAGATGCTAATGGTGCCAAAACGACATGACGCTAGCTAGGACAATAGAGCTAGCATTCCAGCTTGAGGCAGCGGAGAGGTTAGCAACTGAGCTAAGTGGGCGCCAAACGTAGAAGCTACCCGGACAGACGACACAGGCTAATGCGGTGGGCACAGAGGAATATGAGGACACGGCAGAAGAGTATGAGATGAATGCCGTTAACTGAAGGACCACTCCAAGAGACCCCATCTGTGGTAGCTGTGGGTCCCCGACGCACCAGGACAGAGCACGTTTTTGCCCGGCAAGAAGACAATGGTGTAACAAGTGTGGACACAAATCATTTCGCCAGAGTGTGCCAGTCGCCGACGCCGTGGAGCCCACCAAGTAAGTCAAGCTGCCCACCAACAACAACCATTCATGCGGTAAGCCACGGCAGCAACGGTTATTCATTCGGCATGGTTGAGTTAGACGGGGTAACTGTACCGCTACTGCTCGGCACAGCGGCGGTCAGGTTGATGTTAAACTGGGCCACGGTGAAGAAGTTTTTCCCCAACCATTAAGAAGAACCCAGTGGCGCTGTACGGATGCTGTGGTCACAGACTGTGCAATGTGGGAACGGTCAAGCTGATGGTCTAATACAACTCTAAGATTGTGTACGACTTCACGTTCCAAGTGGCAGCTCACGGTGACAAGATTGCGGGATGTGACCTCTTCTACAGACTGGGCTTCACAGTCCGAGACAGTGCTGTGTTTGAATGGTCTGGGTGCAGCAAATGGGGCACGACGGACCTCGACGATGACGATGTGGCATGGGATGAGGTAATTCAGGGCGGCACCGACACCAAATCATCTGCCCTGCACTCTCAGGAGGAGAGCTGCCCGGGAGGGGGGCAGCAGCCGGACTTGCCTCCGTTCCTCGTTCAGCCAGAACTGGAGCCACAGGAGAGGGAGCCTGAGCATGCAGAAAGCCCCGAAGTGCAACAACAACAACCGGGCACAGACACTGCTCATGACATGGCACAGCAGAGCACATCAGATGGGAGAGAGGAGGAACCAGACTGCTTCGGTACCCACACTCAACAAACTACGGAGGTTACGACCAAGCTGACGGGTGAAGAGTCCGCTTCAAAGAGTGATACCGGAGAGAAACGGTACACCTTCTGTACCCATGACTAGCTTCAGTCTACGGTAATGACAACAGAGACAACAGATGAAGGGTCTGCAACAAACAAGGTGACAATGGAACCGCCACAGCACGATGGAGGTCCCAAACCGGACAAGATCGCAGAACCACTGGGATCACAACGACGCATGAAACTGAGCAAAGCACCGCTCCAAGTTATGGACTGGGTTGGGTTCACACTGGTGAGAGACCGGGTCGGCGACTGACTGGGCCACAGCCGATGAGACAATGGGCGCTGCTGAGGATCGTGGCGAAACTGGGATCTGTGTGCTTTTGGCTGAAAGACGGTTTGGTTCGGCATGCAAATCAACTACGGCGTGCCCGTGTGGCTGCTCCAGATGGTGAGGCTTCACGGGTCAGCTGCCACAGTGTGGGACCCGGGCCCTAGCAACAGGAAGATTGGCCCTGGCCCTGGGGGTCTGACAGCTCCAGGGATACATCCGCCATGGGCTTGCTACAAGGCCCCTCTGGCAGAACTGCTTTCCCCGTGGAAGACTGTAAAGAAAAAAAAAAAGACTGTTCAGGCAGGAGCACAGCTGAAATGGTGGCAGAATAACCCACCCAGCCGCACTGGGTCCAGTGGTGGTCTACCCGCAGACCCTAGTTCCTAATTTTGGTTGTGTGTTTTAAAAAAAAAATTAGTGTTCTTTGAAAATAATAAGAGAAGTTGTGTTTTGGCCTGAGCAATAACATTATATGTTTTGCTATATATAATAACGCTTAAGAATGTGTGTTTGATTGATAGTACATGTTGATGATGGGGAAATTTGATACACTAAATTGGGGAGGGCTGATTCGCCAATTTTCAATATTGTATTCTGCATTTCTGCAAGGGGTGTGGGAAGAATGTGGTGTATGGATAAGGGACATTTGGAGTGGAACGCGGCCTGTGGCTGTCGTCATCTCCAATATATATTGGGCAGTCCGCCATCTCACTGGGGTGTTCGGAGAGTGAGAGTTAAGTGAGGACTCAGAGCAAGAGTTATAACTAAGTGTGTACACGTGCTTGTATTTCAACAGTTCTGTAATAAAGTTCAGTTCGACTACAGCATCCTCGTCCGTCATCATTGCCAGGTTTGTGGACATAACATGTCCCATTCATGAGTTGGTGCTACCAACACAGCATACAAAGACAAAGTAGATGAGGAAGACAATAAGGACACGGAAGACAAGAATAAACATACATGAATCCTTTTGCAGCAGCAGCAGCTTGAGCCAAGAAGAGCACTGGAAAGCGGTAATTTCTCCTTTTCCTTGAAATGATGCCATTGTTGTTGTTACAAAAAAAAAAAAATTGCGTCGCTCTTGTGTTTATAGCCGGTGAACAAACTGGCCTGTTAGCGTATTTGCACTACCCATAGGACTGGGGCGAAACTACAAATAACAGTTGTGTGCATGCGTCAATTGCTTGGCTTGGTAGATGAAAAAAAGTGAGCATGTACAACGCTGTGTGCGCGCTGGGCTTGTCCAAAGCACACGCGGATCAAAGCGGACCAGAGCGCAAATGCAGCATGAATAAGGCTTAACACACTCACCCACACAATAACTACCTCAGCTGTTTGCAAAGAAAGACTTGGCATACCAACAGTAATACATCTGCTGCTGTATGTCTCTGCACCTTACCGCAACCATTTGCACAAATGCCATACCTGCTGCTGTCTGTTATTGAAATATGATCATGTGCAGTCCAATCTGTCACTGTCTGCACCTACACTACCGCATTGAACTTGTAACTATGAGTATTACGGTGCTACTTTTTCTGTATATAGGATTGCTGGGTTTTATTGTTTATCTTTATTTGCACTGTAGGTAGAACTCTGTGAACTACATGGGGTGGACATAGACAATATGACCGACTGCATCACAGAATACATCAGATTCTGTGAAGACATAACCATGCCAGCTCAGACCATTCATTGTTTCCCCAACAGCAAACCATGGGTCACCAGGCACCTGGAAGCACTTCTGAACAAGAGGAAGAGAGCTTTTAAGTCCGGAGACAAGGAGAAACTGAGGAGAGTGCAGCACAAACTGAGAGAGATGCTAAGGAGGTGTAAAGACAATTACAGGAGGAAGTTGGAGGATAAACTCAGGCAAAATAACACCAAGGATATATGAATGGGAATGAAACAAATAACTGGGTGCAAGGGGAGAGTCACACAGTCATCTGGGAGCCTTGACAGAGCTGATAGCTGAATCTGTTTTTTAATAGGTTCAACTCACCGTCTGTCACCCCCACAACACAGACAGACCCCCCACACCCCTACCCCCACCCTCCTGTGCAGCACCTCTCTCCATCTTTCCATCTCCCCCTTCACCCCCCTCCCCTTCCTCGGAGGACCCCCCCCCCCCCCATCAGTGTGACTACAGACCAGGTTAAGAAACAGCTGGAGAGACCCTGTCAGCGGAAGGCTGTGGACCCTGATGGCATCTCCGCCAGGATCCTGAGGACCTGTGCCAACCAGCTAGCTTCGGTACTGAAACACCTGTATAACCTGAGCCTGAGTCTGGAGAGAGTACCGGTGCTGTGGAAGACGTCCTGCCTGGTTCCTGTCCCCAAGAAGTCATCTCCATCTGACCTGAATGACTATCAACCAGTTGCCCTCACATCTCCTGTGATGAAGGTCCTGGAGAGACCGGTCTTAGCTCACCTGAGGCCGCAGGTGAAGACGTGGCTGGACCCTCTGCAGTTTGCATGCCAGCCCCATGTAGGAGTTGAAGACGCTGTCATCTACCTGCTGCAACCAGCCCATCTGCACTTGGATGGCGGAGAAGACACTGTGAGAATCACATTCTTTGATTTCTCCAGTGCCTTTAACACCATCCAGCCACTGCTGCCTACAAATACCTGGGTGTCATGATCAGCAATGGACTGGACTAGAGATCCAACACCGATGCTGCGCATGAGAAGGGGATGAGCAGACTCTACTTCCTGAGGAAGATGAGCTCCTTCAACGTGTGCAGCAGGATGCTGGAGCTTTTCTACCAGACCATTGCCGCCAGCGCCATCTTCTTTGTTGCTGTCTGTTGGGGTTGCAGTATCAGAGCCAGTTGTTATGTCAGTAGTAGGAGCGAAGGACGAGACTGAGTGTTGAACTGGACACAGGTTTATTAGTGATGTCTTCTCACCATACATGCGCACCCGCCAGGTAGAGAGGCGGCCAAGAGACTGCCCCTCTCTCTCACTGCCCTCTTATACCCTGGGTGGTGGTGGAATCGGAAAGGTGGAGCCACCACCCGCGTCACACAATAAAGGTCCCTGAAACTCAACACAACACCAGTGACACCAACAGACTTGACAAGATTATCAAGAGGGCTGGCTCTGTAATTGGTCTCAGGCCGGAGACCTTTGAGACTGTGGTGGAGAGGAGGACACTAAATAAATTGTGATCCATCATGGACAATCCGGATCACCCCCTCCACCACACACTGGACAGACAGTGGAGCACTTTCTCCAGCAGACTGCTACAGCTTTGCTGTCAAACGGTTAGGTACAGGAAATCTTTCCTGCCACATGCCATTCCACTGTACAATAACTCACTCTGATGTTGTACTCTGGTCATAGCTATGCTGCCATACTGCACCTTACAGTCTAATTGTTACCTCACATCTCACTCTGCTTCTGATAGTCCTGCACTGTACAGTGGGTATGATTCATGTGTCTATACGGGTCACCATCTATTCATCTATGATGCAGATACTGTATGCTTTCGTTTAGTAGTTTCACTTTCCATGGGCAATCCCTTTGTCTGTTATGCTGTATGTGTTTCTGTCATTTGGTTGTCTACTGTCATGTTGCTGTTACACTGCAATTTCACAGTTTGGGATCAATAAAGTACATCTATCTACCTATTACTGTTCATAGACTGCTGTTGTTATTTTTCATTCTTATTCCTTCTTTTCTTATATATTGCACACACCACTAAGAGAGAGAAACACAATTTCAATTCTCCTGTATGTCCTGTACATATAGAAGTATTGACAAATAAAAATCTTTGAATCTTTGAATCAGGGTTAAACACCGCATCCATATTCACCGGGTATTGCTGCTAGTAAACTTATAAAACAGTCTGATTTGTGTCTATACAACCAGATGAACAAAAATTGTCTCGATGAATCTTTCCAACCTTGACTGACAAAATGGATCACACTGGAGATAAACAGGTAAAACACGTCTGCAACTGCTATTATTGAGATCTTAGTGAATGTAAACATTTAGTGCCCAGTGGCCAGTGGATCTCCATCCATTCATTCATCCATCCATCTTCTACCACTTTTCCAGAGGTCTGGATCACGGAGGCAGCAGTTAAGTAGAGAAGCCCAGACTTCCCTCCCCCCAGCCACCTGCTCCAGCTCTTCAGAGAGGATACCAAGGTGTTCCCAGACTAGCTGGGAGACATAGTTGTTGTGTATGGAATTACCTCCCAAATGACGAGGCCAGATGCTTGATAGAGCTCAGCTTTAGGGGTGGTGCAGTGGTGGAAGAGGAAGTGGCTGCCACTACACCGCACTTCACAAATGAAAGCAGGGATTACAATACAACACCCCTCCCCCCCGGCCCGGTAGAAAAGTCCAAAGTGCACACGCAATTAAGACCCTCCCCAATTTAGGACCCGAATCACGCACTAATAAACAAAAACTGAAATTACTAAAGGGCCTATCACATTCACACAATAAACCTAAACTGGGGGGGTGGGTGGACTACCGTCCCACCCCACATGGCAAGGTGGGTTATTCTTCCACCTGTGATCCACTAAAAAGAGTACATTAAACTAAAACTTTGCCGTGTTTCCTAAGCTAAAAGCACAGAACCATAACAACAGGTAGTGTTAACAATTAGACCACACAGAACGTCACACATAAACTAAATAAATAAATAAATATATATATATTTATATGAACATTTATATATTTATATAAACATAATGGCTGTATTTAGGCGCGTCTAAATACAGCCTAAATAAGATAAGATAAGATAAGATAAGATAAGATAAGATAAGATAAGCCTTTATTAGTCCCACAACGGGGAAATTCCAGGATTGCAACAGCACAGGGATAGCAACACTCAGAGCAACAATCAGAAGGCAAGAAAAAAAACAAGCAAGCAAGAGCAGCTAATAAACATATGTACGTATTACTATAAAATATATATATATATACACACACACACAGACACACAGTGCAGAGCATTGTAGCTGGATGGAATAAATATATGAATATATGAACACACAGTGCAGAGCATTGTAGCTAGATGGAATAAATATGTAAATATATAAACACCCACAGTACGGAGCATTGCAGCTAGGTGGAATAAATATGCAAGTATATAAACACACACAGTGCGGAGCAATGTAGCTAGATGGAATAATATGTAGATATATAAATATATAAACACACACCCAGTGCTGAGCATTGTAGCTAGATGGAATAAATATGCAAATATATAAACACACACAGTGCAGAGCATTGTTGCTAGATGGAATGAAACAGCATAACCGTCTACTTAGTTATCCTACATGGTATGATTATGTGCCCATACATATTCTCACCCTCCATAGCGACCGGTATGTTCCTAGTTGTATGCCGGAGGGGACCATTGTGTAAGTCTATTGCATCTTTTGCATTCAAAAAACTATTAGTTTGTTACGTCTTTTTGCTATCTCTGCGAGCAGCCCTGCTTAGGTTGTACAGTCTGACAGCCGTTGGTAGGAAGGACCTACGAAACCTCTCGGTTGTGCACCTGGGATGATGTAGTCTGCTGCTAAATGAGCTCCTCAGTGCATTCAGTATGTCCTGCATAGGGTGGAACTCGGACTCCAGCAGAGATGACAGTTTAGCCACCGTCCTTCTCTCTCCTATCTCCTCCATCGGATCAAGGCGCTGCCCCAGGACAGAGCTAGCTTTCTTAATCAGTTTGTTCAGTCTCTTCCTATCGGCTGCAGTAATGCCACTGCCCCAGCAGACCACTCCAAAAGTGATGGCTGATGCCACCACCGTGTCATAGAATGACTTCAGCAGCGCCCCTTGTACACCAAAAGACCTGAGTCTCCTCAGTAGGAACAGCCTGCGCTGTCCCTTCTTGTAGAGTGCATCAGTATTGTGTGACCAGTCTAGTTTATTGTTCAGATGAATACCCAGGTACTTATAGGATGTCACCATCTCGATGTCTGTTCCCTGTATATTTACTGGTACTGTGAGGGGCTGCCCATGCCTGCGGCAGTCCACCACCAGCTCCTTAGTTTTCCTCGCGTTGATCTGGAGGCAGTTCCGATGGCACCAGTCCACGAAGTCCTGGATAAGCCCTCTGTACTCAGCTTCATCTCCATTGGAGATGAGGCCAACGATCGCAGAGTCATCAGAGAACTTCTGTAGATGGCAGTGTGTTGTGTTGTGTGAGAAGTCCGCAGTATAAAGAGTGAACAGGAAGGGAGCCAGCACCGTTCCCTGGGGGGCCCCCGTGCTACAGATGATCGTGTCGGACACACAGTCCCGGGTTCTCACAAACTGAGGCCGGTTCGTGAGGTAGTCCAGGATCCATGATGACAGGTGCTGGTCCACCCCTGCGCGCAGCAGCTTGTCCTTCAGGATCATCGGTTGGATGGTGTTGAAAGCACTGGAGAAGTCAAAGAACATGATCCTCACCATATTCCCGGGCTTCTCCAGGTGGGACAGAGAACGGTGAAGGAGGAAGATCACCGCATCCTCCACCCCAATGCCATGCTGGTAGGCGAACTGGAGTGGATCCATCGCTGGTTCCACCAGGGGGCGGAGGTGAGCAAGGAGCAGTCTCTCCAGGGTCTTCATCAAGTGGGACGTCAAGGCCACCGGTCTGTAGCTGTTCAGGTCTTTGGGGTGGGAAGTTTTTGGTACAGGTACCACACAAGATGTTTTCCACAGCTGTGGTACCCTCCCCAGTTTCAGGCTCATGTTGAAGATATACGTCACAATCCCACACAGCTGGTCTGCACAGGACTTGAGGAGCTTTGCGCTGATGCCGTCCGGTCCCGGCGCCTTCCTCGCCTTGATCTTCCTCAGCTCCGTCCTCACCTGGGTCCTGGTCAGGGTCAGGATGGGGGGCTGTGTGTTGGGAGTGGGGGGGTGTTGGTGGAGTGGGGAGTGGGCAGCAGGACTTGATTTCTTTAGAGGCAGCAGTGGTTGTTGTGCAGTCAGGGGGGAGGGCGGTTGGTCAAATCTATTGAAAAACAGATTCAGGTTGTTCGCCCACTCCCTGCCCCCTGTGGCCTGGGGGGAGGTATTCTGGAGCCCCGAGATGGTTTTGAGGTTTCTCCAGACCCCGCTGATGTCGCTCTGTTGCAGCTTGTCCTCCATCTTCTTCCTGAAGCTGTCCTTGCCTTCTCTGATCTTTCTCCTCAGCTCCCTCTGTACGGACTTCAGCATCTCCCTGTTCCCTGACCTGAAGATCCTCTTCTTCTCTCTCAGAAGTGTTTTTATCTCAGGGTTGATCCAGGGTTTGTTGTTTGAGTGACGCCGTATGGTCTTGGTGGGAACGGATTTGTCCACACAGAAGCTGAGGTAGCCCGTGAAGGTGTGAATGAGGCCATCGATGTCCTCACCATGTGGATCGCAGAGCTGCTTCCAGGCGGTGGCTTCAAAACAGCCCTTTAGGGTGTCCATTGTCTCCTCAGACCATAACTCCACAGTGTGCATGGTCGGAGGTTGTCTGTGCACTAGGGGTTTGTACACCGGCCGGAGATGAACCAAGTTGTGATCCGATCTCCCGAGTGGGGGGAGTTGTGATGAGGTGTACGCCTCCTTAGTGTTTGCGTAGAATAAATCCAGTGTTTTATTGTCTCTAGTGTGGCATGTGACATACTGGGTGAACGTGGGTAGAATGGGAGACAGTGAAACATGGTTGAAATCGCCTGAGATGAGGAGAAGAGCATCTGGGTGTTCTGTCTGCAGCCTGCTGGTTACTGAATGGATGACGTCACGTGCTGTCCCAGCGTTCGCCGTCGGATTTGCATAAACAACAATGCAGATCACGTGTGAGTGTTCTCTCGGGAGATATGTAGGCCTCATGCTAACAGCTAGCAACTCAATGTCTTTGCTGCAGTGTCGTTGTTTAACAGTGATATGTCCCGGTCTGCACCAGTTGTTGTTAACATACATTATCACTCCACCGCCCCTAGCCTTGCCACTGTCTGGTGTTCGGTCAGCTCGTATCATGTGAAAACCCTCCAGCTCAATGTTAGCATCTGCTGCTAGTTCAGTTAGCCACGTCTCAGTAAACAAAAGGAGAGAGCACTCCCGGTATGTGCTATCATAACGGGAGATAGCCGCTAGCTCATCTAACTTTCCCAGTATCGACCGTACATTTCCCATGACAACAGATGGAAGGGAGGGTCTGTACCTTATATTTTTTGTCCTCCGCCTTACTCCAGCCCGGCAGCCGCGGCGTTTTCGCCTCAGTTCTCTCGGTATGTCGAGTTTTTCCAATGGGACCGGGTGGCGGTTGAATGCTAGCAGCTGTTCTCTGCTGTATCGTATCCTGCTATAGACAGTGGCTCCGTCCACCGGCTCAGGAGACATTTAGGACGATCTGTGTGTCCGTGATATAAGTGAGGTGAAAAAAAAAGACGGATCAAAAGAGAGAGGAAGGGAAAAAGACTCGGAATCGAGCCGCTGTTGCAAAAGGCAGCCGACTCGTGTGGCGCCGAGAGAAAAAAAAAAAAAAAAAAAAAAAAAAAAAAAAAAAATTGTCTATGCAATCATTGCAATCAAATGCAATCAAATACAGCCTAAATACACGTGCCTAAATACAGCCATTATGTTTTTTTTTTTAAACACTCAAACATCTCAACATTGGAGCTCTCTCTCTCTTTTTTTCTTTTTACAAACCCGCACTAGTGTCCATATGGTGAAGCAGGGGTAGAACTGGCTCATGGGGCCCCCAGGCAATCTCTCAGTAAGTCCGCCCCTGTGAGCGGCGTGCCCCCGGGGCCACGACTGATTGCATAGACAATGATGCGTCTCTTCTTCACAGTCGACCGCTCTTCTTGCCCGGACCCACCATCCAAAGCCTCCTCCCAGGCATGCCATAGCTCATTTGCGTGCCTCCACAAGCCGTCCGACAGTTGAAAGTAGGCTGCAACCCATTTAGCCACGATGCACAGCCATTCCTGGTGACTCTCTGGCTGTCGTTTGGCCTGTATTCACCGTGGGTGTCCCTCCCCCCGAGCCTGAACCGGGTCCGTGACACTCAGGAGGGGTCTTGCTCGACCTGCAGTGTTGCTGATTGGCATGTGGTCCACATGTGCCTGTCGGTCTAGCCCCGAGCTCTTTTAAAGCCAATGCGGCGGTCGCTGTCGTAGCCCCAGCTCCTCCGGCCCACTGCGGTTGAGCTCCAGGGAAAACTGGAGCTAGCTCGTCGGTGTCACTCGTTGACGCAGGCGCCTCACCATCACACTCGGTACCCTCGTCCAAGGTATTACGAGTGCCGGCATTGAGACCCTCCTGTGTCGAACCTGAGCAAGGCTGATCCGGCTCGACCGCTGTGGTGCCCAGTAGATCGTCATCCCACACTACGTCATCCTCCACCATCGGAACTGGCCGGTTCTACTTTCCACAACCAGACCACTCCTCCCCAGCATCGTCTTTAATGGTGAACCCCAGACCGTAAAATACGTTGAAGCTCATGATGTTGTTGCCTCAGGCTGTCACGTGGAACTTGAAGTCAGCCATCTCCACCGACTTGTACCATACCGTCAGCACCAATGTTTCAACCGTGCACAGCTGCCCACCTCCATAACCATAGAGCGCCACTAGGTCTCCTGCAATTCTGTAGTGGGGAAAGAATTTTCTCACCGTAGCCCAATTCAGTAGTGAACCCTTCGCCCCCGTGTCGATCAGCAGCAGCACCTCCTCACCATCCAGCTTGACTGTGCAGAACGTGTACCCATTGGTACTCGGAGACACCGTGTGGACAACTGCTGGGGTGGGGGAGGTTGATTTTCCCTGTGGGCTCCCTGGCTCAGACATACCGCACACCCTGGCATAATGGTTCAAGCGTTCACACTTGCCACAGCGTTTCCCTCTCACCAGGCAGTCCCTGGCCTTGAAGCGGTGTTTCATGGACCCACAACCCATACACACGGGTTTTCCCAGGGCAGACCTAAGTTTTGCAGCGTTGGTTTCTACAGCGTCGTCCTCCATGCTACCATCGCTGTCTGAGTTTGCTACTTGCACAGTGGCAGGAAACTCCAGCTGCCGTTGTGACTGGCTCCCACTTAGCTCAGAAGCTAGCTTGTCTGCTGTCTCCAATTGGAGAGCTAACTCGATAGCTCTAGCCAGTGTCAAGTCACTCGGTACCGTAAGCAGTTTTGTCCGTATTGCAGTGTTGTTGGTGCGCTCTGCCAGCTGGTCACGAACCATCTTCTCCTCCAGCGGTCCAAAACAACACTCACTAGCCAGTAGTTTCAGATCGGTGACAAACCGGTGGATAGGTTCACCCGCCCATTGGCAGTGCTGCCGAAACCTGATCCTCCGGACAATGACGCTGTCCGGGGCGCGAAAATGGCGTGCCATTAGCTTGACCATGTTTTTGTATGTGTCCGAGTCTCCGAGTGTGCTTAGGATCTGCTGGGCCTCAATTCCCAACTTATGCACTAGGAGCACACATGCCCTCAGCTTGTCTGTCTCACTCAGGTTGAGTGCCACTATGTAGGTCTCAAAAGCTGCAAACCATCTTGGCCAGTGGACAGGTGGCTTGCCCTGGAGCTCCAGGAAGGGCCGAATCCGTAGAATACATGCCTCCATACTTTTATCCTCGTCACCAAAATGTTGTGTATGGAATTTCCTCCCGAATGACGAGGTCAGATGCTTGATAGAACTCAATCTTTATTAGCGATTCTTTCTCCACAACACAGCTGCTAGACAGAGGCGTTGGCGATGTAGTGATATTTAATAATATAATGTAATAAGGTACAGGAATTATTTTATTTAATAGTGGGTGTGCGAGGGGAGAGAGTTAAACCGTCACCCCAACACTCACTAAATAAAATAGAAAAGCACTCGTAAAAAGGGGGCACCAGTTCTAAAAGAACAACTTGTTAATGAATTAATTTCAGTTAATTAATTTCCGTACCTTCAATTACTTAATGAATCAGTCTCAAAATTTAGTGAGTTCTTTTACTGCCGTGACCTAGAAAACGTATATGCAAAGGAAAAACGCTTCAACTTTTCTCGTTTACAATTTTATTAAATGAACTCATTCAGGTTACATGACATGGCATTCAAATGATGAATAAACAGATTCAAATGATAAACAGGTGTTTAATATCACATCAACTGTTAGTGGATTCCTGAGCATAAAATCTATAGTTAAACCTTTGTGGAACCAAGAGGAAACCAGATTTTATGTTTCAACTGTAATGGAAGGCTGAAGTATCTAACAAAACCAGAACACAATTTTATGGGAAAAAATTCCATAACCTGATTATCTAAAAAGGAACTTCTGAATTAATCTAACTCCTGGGTCTCTAACTCCCAAGTCTCTGTTAGTCCATGATCTGTTAATTGATCATCAGATTGATTTAATTTCCCTTACAGAGACTTGGTTAGGACAAGAGGATTACGTTGGTTTAAATGAATCAACCCCCTCTGGTTATTTAAACTGTCAAAATCCCAGAAGTTCTGGTCGTGGAGGAGGAGTAGCAACAATTTACCATTCCAAATTACTAGTTAATGTAAAGCAAAAAACATGTTATAATTCCTTTGAGGGCCTGGTCCTCAGTATTGGGCACTTTAGCAATTTCAGGTTAAACCCAATTTTATTTGCCATTGTTTATCGTCCCCCATCAACCTATTCAGAATTTTTATCCGAATTTGCTGATTTCTTAGCTGATTTAGTGTTGAAATCTGATAGAATAATTATAGTAGGGGACTTTAATATACATGTGGATGTAGATAGTGACTGCCTTAATGTGGCTTTTAATTCAATATTAGACTCGATTGGGTTTTCTCAGAAAGTAGGAAATTCTACTCATTACCTCCACCATACATTGGACCTTGTTCTGACATATGGCATAGAAATAGAAAATCTTGTAGTGTCTCCTCATAACCCTGTACTGTCAGACCATTGTCTGTTAACCTTTGATTTTACTATTTCTGACTATTTGGCTCCTAAAGAAAAATATTATCACAGTAGATGCCTCTCAGATGATGCTGTTTCCAAATTTATGCAGATTGTTTCCTCTATGCCATGTGTCAACACAACGGAAATAAGCTATAGACAGCTTGCTCCTTCTGTAATTGATAACATGGTGGATAGTGTTTCAGCTTCTCTGCATCAGGCTCTAGACTTGGTGGCCCCCTTAAAAAAGAAAAAGTCTAATCAGAGATTTTTAACTCCTTGGTTCAACACAGAAACTCGTAGCTTAAAACAGAAGACTCGTCAATTAGAAAGAAAATGGCGCTCTACTAATTTAGATGAAATCTATTTAGCTTGGAGAAATCATCTTTTAATTTATAAAAAATCTCTTAGAAAAGCTAGAACGAGTTATTACTCTGCATTAATAGAAGAGAACAAGAATAATCCCAGGTTTCTTTTCAGTACTGTAGCCAGGTTGACAAAGAGTCAGGACTCTGTCAATCCTAGCATCCCCTTAGAGCTTACTAGTCAGGACTTTATGAACTTTTTCAATAATAAAATTTCATCCATCAGAGATAAAATCAATCAGATTCTTCCCACAGTTAACTTAAATACTGTAACTACTATAACTCCTTCTATTGATGTCTGTCTTGATGAGTTTACTCCAATCGACCTTTGTGAGTTAGACAAAGTAGTTTCCTCATCCAAACCTTCAACTTGTCTTTTAGATCCTATTCCTACCAGGTTGTTTAAAGAAGTCTTCCCACTTATTGGTAGCTTTATTCTTCATATAATCAATTCTTCATTAACTTTAGGCCATGTACCGCAGGCTTTTAAAACGGCTGTAATTAAACCCTTACTCAAAAAGCCAACGCTAGATCCAGGAGCTTTAGCTAACTATAGACCAATCTCTAATCTCCCTTTCATTTCAAAAATCTTAGAAAGAGTTGTTGCTACGCAATTATTTGACCACCTGCAGGGAAATGGTTTACTTGAAGAGTTTCAATCTGGGTTTAGAATCCATCATAGTACTGAAACAGCCTTAGCGAAGGTCACTAATGACCTCCTCATTGCATCTGATAATGGACTAGTTTCTGTACTTGTCCTTTTAGATCTTAGTGCAGCTTTTGATACTATTGATCATAATATTCTACTTGATAGATTAGAACACTATGTTGGACTTAATGGAACTTCGTTGCAGTGGTTTAGATCTTATTTATCTGATAGGTTCCAGTTTGTTCATGTAAATGATGAGTTTTCTTTCAGCTCAAAGCTTAGTCATGGAGTTCCACAGGGATCTGTGCTAGGCCCTACTCTTTTTAGTTTATATATGCTTCCGTTAGGCAACATTATTAGAAAGCACTGTATACATTTTCATTGTTATGCAGATGACACACAATTATACCTGTCAATGAAGCCAGATGATACTAATCAATTAGCCAAGTTAGAAGCCTGTCTTAAGGAAATCAAAGCTTGGATGACTTGTAATTTCCTGCTATTAAATTCAGATAAGACTGAAGTCATTCTTGTTGGTCCAAAAAACCTTAGAAATTCCTTTCCAAATCAAACTTTCAGTTTGGACGCAGTTACTCTTTCTCTTAATAGCTCTGTGAGGAACCTTGGAGTTATTTTTGATCAGGATTTGTCCTTCAATTCACATATTAAATTTGTTTCTAAGACTGCCTTCTATCATTTGCGTAATATTGCCAAGATTAGGAGCATCTTGTCTCAGAGTGATGCTGAGAAGCTGATCCACGCTTTTGTTAGCTCGAGATTAGATTATTGTAATTCTTTATTATCAGGCTGTCCTAAAACATCTTTAAAAAGTCTTCAGCTGATCCAAAATGCTGCAGCAAGAGTTTTAACAGGTACTAGAAAGAGAGATCATATCTCTCCGGTTCTGGCCTCCCTTCATTGGCTTCCCATAGAGTTTAGAATTAAGTTTAAAATCCTTCTTCTCACTTACAAAGCTCTAAACAATCAGGCTCCTTTTTATTTAAAAGATCTGATACTACCGTATTATCCTAACAGAGCACTACGCTCTCAAAATGCAGGATTACTTGTAATACCTAGAATCTCCAAAAGTACAATGGGAGGCAGAGCCTTCAGTTATCAAGCTCCTCTCCTGTGGAATCAGCTGCCAATCTGGATTCGGGAGTCAGACTCGATCTCTGTCTTTAAGAATAGGGCTAAAACCTACCTTTTTGATCTAGCCTACAATTAGGGAGGGATCATGTGTTTCTGAACCCTCCCTTAGTTATGCTGCTAATAGGTTTAGTCAGCCGGGGGACCTCCAGTAATGCACTGGGCCTCACTCCTTTCCTTACTCTCTATGAAATATTTTTTTTTTGCTGGTCATTAACATTTGTTTGTTCTCTCCCATAGATTGAGTCCCCATCGTGCTGTTTGCTCTCTACATGTCTGTTCTTTTCTTCTTCTCTATCCCCTCACCCCCCAGCCAGTCGCAGCAGATGACTGCCCCTCCCTGAGCCTGGTTCTGCTGGAGGTTTCTTCCTGTTAAAAGGGAGTTTTTCCTCTCCACCGTCGCCAAGTGCTTGCTCACAGGGGATCGCCTGATTGTTGGGGTCTTTCTGCAACTGTGGGGGTCCCCCCTACAGTTGATAGTGCTATGAGATGACTGTTGTTGTGAAATGGCGCTATATAAATAAAGTTGAATTGAATTGAATTGAATTAATCTACAAAAATGAAAGGAGGTTACTTAAAAAGGAATAAGAATTTTCCTTCAGTTTATAGCTTTATCCTACGGCTGAGGGACTAATTGTACCATGAAATATTGGTTATGTTCAATTGTAATTGATATTTTTATGACATCACGTTTAAACCCATCATCATCATAGCAGTCTGTCGTGGGCGACAATGACTGTTTCATTTAGGTCTGATCAGATTCCTCCACACAGCTCTGTCCTTAGCCTTCTGCTGCCAGGAACTCCTGTCTATGTCCAACTTCTTCAAGTTTCTTTTTACAGTGTCACGACACATTTAAACCCAGCAGATAAGAAAATGGGAGTCTCACTTACGAACAGCTGTAGGTCCAGGTGTTCAGTGGTGGTCAGTGCCAGACGGTGATATGAGTTCGGGAAGGCTCAGCGGCTCTTCCAGACAGCGTTCGAAACGCCAGGGGAAAGCGACTGCTGGTCGGCTTTCAGATCGTTCACAGCTGTGAGAAGCGTAGACTCAGCTGGGGGCTCACACGAGGCAGACAGCAAACAGGCAGCAGTGAAGGCTGTCTTGGAGCAGGCATGGAGTCCTTTGGCAACCGGTTCAAATTTAGGACGTCTCTGGCCCGCAGAACAAAACCAAAGACTGAAGGAAGAACATTTTAGTCAGTTTCACCCACGAGCTCCTAGTTTCTTTATGGGGTCAGATGTGGATGAGGCCAGAAAAGAAAGTCCAAAAATCTCTATCAGTTCACTTTAAAATAGGAAAATTAAAAGTCCACTTTAACTGCATGAAAAGTCACAAGGGTCCAAGAAAAACTTCAAATAGAATAAGAATTGTTTCTGAGGGGAAGAAAAAAGATTTGAGAGTTTAACTCTTTTTAAAGATGAGCTCATAGAAAAAGGATGATTTCTCCTCAGTTAACCAGAAAACAAGTAAAAAAAACAATTTAGGAAAGTTAACGCAGGATTTGACAAGGTTCACACACACAAAAGACTTCTTAAAATTCACAGAACAATTTAGACAAAAGAAAACTGCAAGGAAGTACAAAGAACTCTGAAGAAGTGAAAACAAAAACTTTCTTTTGCTCTTTTTTCAATCTCGATCTCTTCTCAGTATGCAGGGTGGCTCTGAAGCATTTAACTGAAGCGTGCTGCTGGGACATAAAACTGGGCTGGCCGCAAGGCGGACCAATCATCTTCCATATAGAGGAGTTTGAATGGGCTTTTGTCCAATGAGGGAACATTTCTTTGTTTGTGAACAGCCAATCAGATGCCAGTACGTTTTCCAGCAAGAAAGGCAGCATGGTGATTGGTTATCACGAGAGGGAAGACGGACAGAGATTCATTAAACATTCAGTTCTTATGGAACTAGAAAAGCACTCGGAGAGCGCAGACCTCCGCCAAGCGCCACAGTTCCCCCCATACAGTGTTTGTGTGTACGTTTTCAGATTCCTTGACCATGAAAACATATGACTAGCAATTGGATTCACAATGATAGGATTAGTGGTTGAGTAGTTATTCACGAAAATGACATTTTCCGTAATGGCGGCCACAGTTCCGCCCATACAGTGTTTGTGTGTACGATTTCAGATTCCTTGACCACGAAAACATATGACTAGCAATTGGATTGACAATGATAGGATTAGTGGTTCAGTAGTTATTCACGAAAATGGCATTTTCCGTAATGGCAGCCACAGTTCCCCCTATACAGTGTTTGTGTGTACGTTTTCAGATTCCTTGACCATGAAAACATATGACTAGCAATTGGATTGACAATGATAGGATTAGTGGCGGAGGTAATAAAACTAAGCTCGACGAGCTTCAATAGCATGTGGGGATAGCCCTTGCCTGAGTCGCTGCATTTCTTCTCTCGCTGCAGCACGGTGATTCTCCGCATCCTCTGTGTTATCTCCCTGCCTTTTTTTCTTTCTCATGCGCTCTGCACTCTGTTGCCTTCTCTGTTTCACACTTTTAAACTCTGAACGAGGCATGACTGGCAATATTGAGCAGATCTTCTTTTAAAAAAAAAAAACATAACCTCCTGGCGTAGGTAATAAGGAAAAAAAATCAATTAAAAAAAAATAAAACTAAGCTCGACGAGCTTCAATAGCATCTGGGGATAGCCGTTGCCTGAGTCGCTGCATTTCTTCTCTCGCTGCAGCACGGTGATCCTCCACATCCTCTGTGTTGAAAATGGCCCTATCTCACAATGTTAAAGAATCCTTTAAAAAATTCCTGGATCCAGACGGTGATCCAGATCATCCCCAAAATTTAATCAGTTCTTCCTTGTACCATTTCCAACAACGCCTGAAAGTTTCATCGAAATCCGTCCAAAACTTTTTGAGTTATCTTGCTAACTAACAGACAGACAAACAGACAGACAAACCTCGGCAAAAGCATAACCTCCTGGCCTGCGGCCTGGCGGAGGGAATTACTAATAATTTTAACATTCATTGGCATAACACTCATGAAAATAAAACATTCCTAAGACATGCACTCACATTTAAATCAAGGATTAATTAATCATGGCAAATCATTATTGGTGATAAGATAAGATAAGATAAGATAAGCCTTTATTAGTCCCACAACGGGGAAATTCCAGGATTGCAACAGCACAGGGATAGCAACACTCAGAGCAACAATCAGAAGGCAAGAAAAAAACAAGCAAGCAAGAGCAGCTAATATACATATGTACGTATTACTATAAAATATATATATATACACACACACACACAGACACACAGTGCAGAGCATTGTAGCTGGATGGAATAAATATATGAATATATGAACACACAGTGCAGAGCATTGTAGCTAGATGGAATAAATATGTAAATATATATATAAACACCCACAGTGCGGAGCAATGTAGCTAGGTGGAATAAATATGCAAGTATATAAACACACACAGTGCGGAGCAATGTAGCTAGATGGAATAATATGTAGATATATAAATATATAAACACACCCAGTGCTGAGCATTGTAGCTAGATGGAATAAATATGTAAATATATAAACACACACAGTGCAGAGCATTGTTGCTAGATGGAATGAAACAGCATAACCGTCTACTTAGTTATCCTACATGGTATGATTATGTGCCCATACATATTCTCACCCTCCATAGCGACCGGTATGTTCCTAGTTGTATGCCGGAGGGGACCATTGTGTAAGTCTATTGCATCTTTTGCATTCAAAAAACTATTAGTTTGTTACGTCTTTTTGCTATCTCTGCGAGCAGCCCTGCTTAGGTTGTACAGTCTGACAGCCGTTGGTAGGAAGGACCTACGAAACCTCTCGGTTGTGCACCTGGGATGATGTAGTCTGCTGCTAAATGAGCTCCTCAGTGCATTCAGTATGTCCTGCATAGGGTGGAACTCGGACTCCAGCAGAGATGACAGTTTAGCCACCGTCCTTCTCTCTCCTATCTCCTCCATCGGATCAAGGCGCTGCCCCAGGACAGAGCTAGCTTTCTTAATCAGTTTGTTCAGTCTCTTCCTATCGGCTGCAGTAATGCCACTGCCCCAGCAGACCACTCCAAAAGTGATGGCTGATGCCACCACCGTGTCATAGAATGACTTCAGCAGCGCCCCTTGTACACCAAAAGACCTGAGTCTCCTCAGCAGGAACAGCCTGCGCTGTCCCTTCTTGTAGAGTGCATCAGTATTGTGTGACCAGTCTAGTTTATTGTTCAGATGAATACCCAGGTACTTATAGGATGTCACCATCTCGATGTCTGTTCCCTGTATATTTACTGGTACTGTGAGGGGCTGCCCATGCCTGCGGCAGTCCACCACCAGCTCCTTAGTTTTCCTCGCGTTGATCTGGAGGCAGTTCCGATGGCACCAGTCCACAAAGTCCTGGATAAGCCCTCTGTACTCAGCTTCATCTCCATTGGAGATGAGGCCAACGATCGCAGAGTCATCAGAGAACTTCTGTAGATGGCAATGTGTTGTGTTGTGTGAGAAGTCCGCAGTATAAAGAGTGAACAGGAAGGGAGCCAGCACCGTTCCCTGGGGGGCCCCCGTGCTACTGATGATCGTGTCGGACACACAGTCCCGGGTTCTCACAAACTGAGGCCGGTTCGTGAGGTAGTCCAGGATCCATGATGACAGGTGCTGGTCCACCCCTGCGCGCAGCAGCTTGTCCTTCAGGATCATCGGTTGGATGGTGCTGAAAGCACTGGAGAAGTCAAAGAACATGATCCTCACCATATTCCCGGGCTTCTCCAGGTGAGACAGAGAACGGTGAAGGAGGAAGATCACTGCATCCTCCACCCCAATGCCATGCTGGTAGGCGAACTGGAGTGGATCCATCGCTGGTTCCACCAGGGGGCGGAGGTGAGCAAGGAGCAGTCTCTCCAGGGTCTTCATCAAGTGGGACGTCAAGGCCACCGGTCTGTAGCTGTTCAGGTCTTTGGGGTGGGAAGTTTTTGGTACAGGTACCACACAAGATGTTTTCCACAGCTGTGGTACCCTCCCCAGTTTCAGGCTCATGTTGAAGATATACGTCACAATCCCACACAGCTGGTCTGCACATGACTTGAGGAGCTTTGCGCTGATGCCGTCCGGTCCCGGCGCCTTCCTCGCCTTGATCTTCCTCAGCTCCGTCCTCACCTGGGTCCTGGTCAGGGTCAGGATGGGGGGCTGTGTGTTGGGAGTGGGGGGGTGTTGGTGGAGTGGGGAGTGGGCAGCAGGACTTGATTTCTTTAGAGGCAGCAGTGGTTGTTGTGCAGTCAGGGGGGAGGGCGGTTGGTCAAATCTATTGAAAAACAGATTCAGGTTGTTCGCCCACTCCCTGCCCCCTGTGGCCTGGGGGGAGGTATTCTGGAGCCCCGAGATGGTTTTGAGGTTTCTCCAGACCCCGCTGATGTCGCTCTGTTGCAGCTTGTCCTCCATCTTCTTCCTGAAGCTGTCCTTGCCTTCTCTGATCTTTCTCCTCAGCTCCCTCTGTACGGACTTCAGCATCTCCCTGTTCCCCGACCTGAAGATCCTCTTCTTCTCTCTCAGAAGTGTTTTTATCTCAGGGTTGATCCAGGGTTTGTTGTTTGAGTGATAAAAAGGGTGATGATTTTCACAGTGTCCTTAGAATCCTGGGGAGATGATAGCTGGAAGAAAAGCTTAATGTTTAGTTAGAATTAGCAGTCAGATTACACAATGAAACATATTCCATAGATGTCCACTAGGAGGTACTGTTGAGCTGTAGATAATTTTTAGGTCTCTGGAATGTGAGCGGGGGGCCTAGAGACATTTCCCATTTCTGGGAAATGTCTAAAAGAAGGAAGAAGGCCATATATCTGCCCGCTTAAGAAGTTTATGACTTTTTAAGAGTATCAGTTCCTGGCACAAACGGATACTATCAGCATGAACTGTTCAGTTGGGGATTTGATTCCAAGAGTTTATGATCCACTTAAGCCTTTAAAAGCAAATCCTTATCAAGTCTCTCTACAAAAGTGAAATTGTTTACACTGGGGTCCTGTTGAAGACACACAGCCATTCTTGACCAGACCTTGAGTGAGAGTTGCTTTGAAATGAAGAAAAGTGAAATTTCTTTAAAATGAAGGAAAGTGATCTCCTGGATTGGCCTGAGGAGACGTTGATGCTACAGCGAAGAGGCCAAACCAAGATGCCCGCTGGTATTTATAGGGACGGTGCAGTGATGCAAGAGGAAGTGGCCGCCACTACACCGCACTTCACAAATAAAAGCATGAATTACAATACAACAATAGTCTCTCCAATGAGCCCTGTGTCTGCCCCGGGGTATCCTCCCAGTGGGACGTGCCCAAAACACCTCAAGTGGGAGGCATCCAGGAGGCATCCTGATCAGATGCCCAAACCACATCAACTGTCTCCTTTCAGTGTGGAGGAGCAGCGGTTCTACTCTGAGCCTCTCCCAGATGACTGAGCTCTTCACCCATCTCTAAAAGTGAGTCCAGCAATCCTACGGAGAAAGCTCCGTGGATGTAATCATTTTAAAGCTAATTTGCCACCTAAATTTTCCCATTGTGGGACTAATAAAGGCTTGGCTTATCTTATCTTAAATTAATAACCTCTGCTAATATTAAAGGGGGCAGGGGTAATTGGGCTTCTCTTTTACACCACAGAGGTGTTTAATTTCAGCAGCCACATGAACATGTCTTCTCATAGCTACCGTAGAAGAGCCTCTTATGGAGATGTAAATAAACCAATGCTTTAATCCTGGACTCCATGTGTGAAAGAACAGGCTTAATACACCACTGAGTAGGATCTGTGGAGTTCAGCCATCTGCTGCCTTTTTATTGGAGGAAGTCACATGCTGGGCAAAAAGAGAAACCAGGGATTCTACATCTGTGGCTTCTGCATTTAAAAATCAAACAATTATTGCTATATCATTATTATTTTGTTAGTCATTTATGGGATAGAGAAGGGAAATGAATGAAGGGGTTTTAGAGGGATGTCCACAGACTTGTTTCCAGTGTTAAGCACCACCCCCCCCGCCAAAAAAAAAAAAAAAAAAAAAAAAGTCTGGTTCATTTGAGCTGTGATCATTTGTGCTGTGCCCTAGCTTGCTTTGAGAGGTGGGTGTTAAATTATTTCTCCTTCTAGAAGGCATGTAAGAGGACACTGTCTCACCTCTGCTCTAATCCACCCCAATAAGGACCTTAAAGACAAAATAACATTTATTGCTTTCCTTGTATTAGGATTTTGCAGATGTTTGTCAAAGTGAGAGTGAGCAAGTGAAGAGTTGGGATGCTCACTTCAGTTTGATTTAAACTGAAGGGTAAATGAAAAGAGACAAACTGGAACATACTTTGGGATGAACTATTGAGCTGAGTATGAGTAAAGTCATTCACATCCCGGGGTCTGTTTGATTCTGTTTATTATGCAAAAGATCTCCTTTGGCATTGTTTTGACACACTGGCAGTTGTACAAATGTCGCCACAAAAGTCAGTGTTACAGAGTTGGTGGCATCGGTTTTAGGTTTATAAACCAGAATGCCCCTGTTTGCATCCCATTTGGACTTTTTGTTTTGACTCTTTTTAATGTTTTATTTCAAAAGCTGATATGTCATTTTCACTAACTTTTCAGTCAGGATTTTTTTTAAAAAACTTTTTAAGCATTTTTAGAGCAACCAAAAGGTGCAACCACAACATAAATCTTCACTCTCCTGCATTCAACATTTTTAATATTTTTCTTTGTATGTCTTTTTTTTATGTGAGCCTCACTCTTGACAGTGAAAGATTTAACAACGCTTGTCTTACATGGTGAGCAACAGAAACCTTTTATGCCATGAAATGATGTGACGAACATTTCATGATAACACCTAAACCTAGAGTGTCGTGCCAGTGACTTTTTGGTGCCACATGAATGAAAATTGACTTTTGGATCAATATAGAATAACTACTGAATGGTGTGATGACATACAAAATAGAGATGTATAAATGAGAGGTGGACTGTTTCTAAAAGAATTCAAAGAAAAGCTGATTCTTTTTTCCATGTAGCAGCATGTTACTTTTCGAAAAGACGAGGTTCAGCCAGGTCAGTGATGTAATCACATAGTTGGACAGCAGTGACCGAGACAGGAATGGTGTGTAAGGAAAGCAGTGCTTTAATTGGAAGATAAGGGAAAGGAGGATGTCTGCCAAAGGAGCTGAGCTGAATCTTGTTGAAACTTAGCAGACACATGGGATGTTTTTATTTTGCGTTTCACCTCCTGATATATGGATACTGGTATCTGCATTTTCCCCATGAGACAAGTTGATCATTAAAGGGTCCATATTTTTCATGGATTCATTTCAAGTTTTGACATCAAAGACCAAAAACTAGGGATGTACTTGTTATGTCCATAACTTGAGTAGACAGTGAGCGGGCTGGCGGTGCAGTAGAATGTAGCTTTATTAAATGAACCAACAATATAACAGGCACTCCGTACAAGCCAATGGGTCAACGGCGAAAGACAGCACATCCCTTCTGCCCTGGCCCTTTATACCCCGGGTGATGCCACCACTTCAAAGGTGGGCCGTCACCTCCCACTACACCCAGGGTACCACAGCCACCATCTTACTACACTACACCCCCCTCCCCTGGTGGTAAGCCTGCTCCAACAGCTGCCAGCCCAAGGAAAATATGAGGCGCTCAAAAACATGCTCATCCAGCGCTACACGCTTTCGGACTGTGAAAGAGCGGAAAAGCTCTTAACACGTTCTGAGTTAGTGGACAGATCAGCCGTGGAATTGATGGAAAGCATGTTGGCATTGATGGGCAGAGATGGCGAGCCATTCCTGTCCGCCCACTTGTTTCTCAGGAACCTCCCAGCTGCAGCAAGGGCAATCCTGGCAAACTCGTCACTGCTGGCAGGGAGGAACTACCGCGCACTAGCGCAAGAAGTGGATTGCATCATCCTAGCGACCAGAACCTTCTCCGTGAACGCAGCGGCACCGGAGCCAAGAGGGGCTGCCAGTGAGATCGAGGAGCCGCTGGTGGTGGCTGGAGCAGACACCAGGAGACGCAGGAAGGAGATGATCTGCCACTATCATCGCCTTTTCGGATTGGACACATGGTGATGCTTGCCACCGTGCCAATTCAAGCGGTCCGGAAACACCAAGGCCAGCAGTCAGTAGCAGCTGCGACCGCTGGCGACAGAGACAAGCTGCTATACATAACAGACACACGTTCGGGGAGACGGTTTCTGGTGGACTCCGGCTCCCAGAAGAGCCTCAGCCTGCCGTTCAACTCAGACAGGGTGGCAGGAAGTAGCGGCCCCAAGCTGGCGGCCGCCAATGGATCAGACATAAAGACATTTGGTGAATGGACACTGACTATATGTTTGCATGGGCACAACTTCCAGTGGACTTTCATTATAGCTGCATGTGCCTCCCCCATTTTGGGTGCAGATTTCCTACGTGCTCATGGTTTGTTAGTTGATGTTGCTAATAGATGACTGGTGGATGTGGTCTCTTTTGATTCTCTGCCCTGTACAGCTCGAGGAGCTGGGTCAGCAACACTAGCCAACATTACAGCTCCAGGGAGTCCAACAGTTATTCGCCCAGTTCCCAGCACTCACGGTTCCAACGTTTTCAGCAGCTAGAACCAAACACGGGGTCAAGCATTTTATCACTACCAAGGGACTTCCCGTAGTCGCATGACCTCGGGGCCTGGACGCAGCTAAACTGGCCAGCGCGTGCAAAGAGTTTGCAAACCTGGAGAGGTTGTGCATCATCAAACTCTCAAACAGCCCGCGGGCATCCCTGTTTCACATGGTGCCTAAAGCCAATGGGTCGTGGCAACCATGCAGTGATTTCCGGCAGTTGAACAACGCTATGGCACACGATCGCTACCCTATCCCCCATATCCAGGATTTTTCCGTGCACCTGGCCGGGGCACGCATTTTTTCCAAAGTGGATTTGGTCCGCGGTTACCACCAGGTCCTGGTGCATACAGAAGATGTCCCAAAGACGGTGGTAATAACCCCATTCGGCCTTTTTGAATTTTTGTGCATGCCTTTTGGATTAAAAGGTGCGGTGCAGACCTTCCAAAGGATGATGGATGCAGTGCTGTGCGATTTGCCCTTTGTTTTTGTCTACCTGGATGACATTCTGGTAGCCAGCGCGTCCGAGGATGAGTACATTGCCCATCTCAAGACGGTTTTCCAGAGATTGGAAGCACACGGTTTGATAATCAACCCAGCGAAGTGCCAGTTCGGTGCAGCATCGATCAATTTTTTTGGGCCACTGCATTTTGCCGGAGGGCGTGACCCCGTTACCGGACAAGATGCGTGCGGTGGCAGACTTTCCGAGTCTGCAGACGGTGAGAGCACTTCAGGAGTTTTTGGCAATGGTTAATTTTTACAACCATTTCCTCCCCCGCGCAGCCCAGCTGATGCAGCTGTTGTACGACGTGCTTAAAAAAAAAGAAACCTGCGGACAGCATTGACTGGACTCCCGAGTGGGGTCAGGCTTTTTCGAATGCCAAAACAGCGCTCACAAAGACCGCATTACTAGCACACCCAGATCCGTCTGCACGGATAGCACTTACTACGGATGCGTCTGACGTGGTCATAGGGGCAGTGGTGGAGCAGTGCGTTGCAGGTTCGTGGCAGCCGTTCGCATTTTTCAGCAAAACTGCGCGACAATGAGCACAAATACAGCACATTTGACAGAGAGTTGCTGGCTCTACACCTAGCAATACATCATTTCCAGTTCTGGCTGGAGGGGCGCAACTTCACCGTGTTTGTAGACTACAAGCTGCTAATGTATGCCATGGCCAAGGCCTCGGAACCGTGGTCGGCCCGGCAGCAATGGCAGCTGGTTGCAATCTCAGAGTTTATGAACCAACATTCAGCACGTTGCCGTTAAACTCAACGTGGTGGCAGACTGTCTCTCGCGCGCATTGGCCGCCCCTGTCTACGTGGGAACAGATTTCCCTGCCATGGCCGTAGAACAAGCCGGGGATGCGGACATTTGTGCGCTCCAGTCTGAACCAACAGGGTTAAGGCTGGAGAGTAGGGTACTGCAAGAAGGGTGCCCTCCCCTACTCTGTGACTTCTCCACAGGCCACCAGCGCCCGGTGGTCCCGAGCTCTTGGCGCCATCGTGTTTTTGAGTTGGTCCACTCCCTTGTGCACCGGGGAGTGCGCGCTTCAGTGAAACTAGTGGGGGCGAAATTCGTCTGGCCGCGTTTGCGTAAAGAGGTGAAAGAGTGGGCAGCAGCTTGCGTTGCTTGCTAACGAGCCAAGGTGCATAGACACACCAGGGCTCCCCTCGAGCCATTCCAAATCCCGGCTAAGCTGTTCGACCACGTCCACGTGGAACTGGTGGAGCCCCTTCCACCGTCGCAGGGGTTTACGCACCTTTTGACGATCGTGGACCGCACCACGTGCTGGCCTGAAGTGGTACCGCTAGCTTCTACCACATCCGTGGAAGTGGCGTGTGCCTTTTCGTCAGCTTGGGTGGCACGTTTCGGATCTCATTCGGACATCACATCTAACAGAGGCCCACAGTTTGTTTTGGAACTCTGGTCCACGATGGCCCGGAGCCTGGTGGTCAACATTCACCGCACTACCACGTACAACCCCCAGGCCAACGGGTTATGGGAGCATTTCCACAGGTCGCTTAAAGCAGTGCTCAGGGCTTCGCTCATGGACGCAAATTGGGTAGACCGTCTGCCTTGGGTTCTTTTAGGGTTGCGTTCCGCACCAAAGGAGGATCTGGCAGCTTCCCCGGCAGAACTCATTTTTTCCCAACCGCTGCGGATCCCCGGGGAATTTTTACCGGACAACCCCACGCCCTCGCCCGATCCCGAGCCGACCACGCATTCTCTACGTATCACAGAGGTAGAGAGTGTACCAGGCCTGGCCCACCACTGTTTTCCCCGCACATTCACCCCAAAACGTTTACAGAATGCCTCTTTTGTTTTCGTCAGACACGATGCGCACTGGACCCCGCTGCGCCCACCATACGACGGGCCATTCAGAGTGTTGGAACCTGGGGTGAAACATTTCGTGTTAGACTTGGGGGGGGGGGGGGGGTTAGAGAGACCATCTGCATTGACAGGCTTAAGTCTGCTTTTGTATTGGTAGATGAGCAGGTGGTGTTGGCCCGGGCTCCCTGGCACGGACGTCCCCCACTGGGAGCTCCGCAGATTGATGATTCGTCAGCAGGGACCGGCACACATTAAGAGGATGTGTTTTCTCCCCCACCCCTTTTCCCCCCACAGACTGACTTGCCCCCCCGGGGCGCCCCACCAGCAGGGCAGTGCGACAGAACCGGTGACCCCCTGTTACAGCCGTTATGGACGCCGGCTTAAGCCCAAAGGACGGGGGGGGGGGGGGTTAAAGCCCATTCTGGGTGTTTGGGGGTGGTGGTGTGGGGGACAAGGTGTTAGGCTTCTCCACCCAGAGAGCTGTGGACCATGAGAAGAGAGGTCGCCGGGGGGGTCCAGACAGAACAGCATGGTTGGGCACCCCCTGGGAAAAATACTGTAGGAGACGCTAGGCCACCGGGGTAGGAGTGAAGTGCGGCACCAGCGTAGTGTTATGTTAATGCACTGCACAGGCTTTGTCATGTAATAGTCATGATGTCGGGGCCCCGGGCCACTATGCAAATGATTAAAGGTATATAAGTGAGATGCACTATGGCCTGGGAGCTCTTATGTGATCCTGACTTGTTAGAGAGAAAATAAAGTCTGTGTTGATCCAGATTGTTGCCTCGCCTTGATAATTCTCTCTACAATATAACCAAATTTATAAAACACAACAAACTATAACAGTCAACATGTACATTCACGTACTTATTGGTGGCCCACCCCCACAACCTTTGCATTACATAACAATTAAAACAAACAGTGTTGAGGACTTTTCTTTTTTCCCTCTCTTTTTTTTTTTTAAACACAGGGCAAGCACAACAAGTTCATGTGAAACATATTGACAACATGACTTGGGGTAATAAAACTAAAACAAATACATATTAAAAGTCACCCCCAGTCACTTCACAGACCTGGTGGAAGGGCCTTCACTTCTTGGTCTCCAGCGTGAGCTGCGTCGGCGTCTCCTCTTCCCCACACGCCGCAGCTCGTTGGGGTGTTTCCATGAGTCATCAGACAGCTTCATGTAGCCATCTTCCCGGGTAGCCATCACTCTCAGCTGCCCCTGTCCATCACGTCGTTTTCTTTTCTCATGGGCCTCTTTTCTGGGCCTCTCCTTGTCCGCGACCCGTAGTGGAGCACTCGGCTTCAAATGACCCCGACGTCTAATCCAGACTTCTTCTCTGGGTCACACTGTTCCTTCGACCCGGTCCGAAGCTCCTGCTGGCCTCCAATGTGGCTGGGTGGTGCATCGTACTACTGCATCAGCCGGTCCTGCCCCGCTCTCTTTCATTTGATGCGCCGGCAAAGCCACTGTAACTCCTACCTTCTCGTGATCCTCAGGCCGCACTACAGAAGCAGAGGGGGCTAGCAATTCAGCTCCATCTGTCGTCACTGGCGTCCCACCATGCCGTCCAGTTCCCACACCAAGGGCAACGTGGACACTGGCACTGGGACCCTCCTGCGACAATCCATGGTGGGTCTCGTCCTGATCCATTCCCAGACTACTAGGCCCGTCAATGTCCCAAGCCGTGTCATCATCCACATGCAGGGCAGGTCAGTCCCACAGACCTGACCTCTAGCTGTAACCACAAATCGGACGTTTGTCATAATCATCGACTTGTACCAGACCGTTAAGTCCAGTGAGCCCACAATGGCTAGTTTGTTTCCACCATAGTTGCAGTACGATGCCGACAGTTCTCTCACGCGGTAATATGGGAACAGCCTCCTCACAGTGGGCCAGCTCAACACCGAAGCCACCCCTCCCGTGTCCAAAAAACACACTTACTGATGGTGTTCGGGGGCAGACATTGCCCAGAGGACGAATGAGAGGAGACGTGTTAGCCACAGGTGCGCCCCAGAGCCAACATCGCTTCAAGGACGCACCTGGGTGAGGACTGGGAAACATGATCAGTGGGAGTTTCAATCAGCTGGTGATAATGATAGAGGGGACGTGTCCAGACCAGTGAGATGTAAGCATGCAATCACAGAAAGTAGATCAAAGCTGGGCGTAAATCCATTAATCCTTCCCCTCCTCCGTGTTCTCCTCCTGCCTAAAAGCGCACCAGGAGGCTTATGACAGTTGGAGCTGAAGCGTGTGATGTGGTCCTGTGTTTATCTAAGCCTGAGACACAACGTGAAGGCATAGCTGTAAAATTAAAACAAGAAACCAGAGAAACTGTGAGCTACAAAGCTGCTGTTATTCTAGTTAACAACACCGGAGTCCGTTCTGTGGATTACGTCATTGGGGTGCCGCCCTTAATTCGGTGGGCGGCACCACAGTCCAGTCAGCGGCTGCAGTTTTTTGATGATAACTAGTTTATGCAGGTGCTGTTGTAAATATTATATTGATCATAGTCAATTACTTTTGGGTTTACACAACATGCTAAAAAATGTCAAAAATGTGTCATCAGCACTTTAAATCACACAAGTACATGTGTGAAGTACATTTACATGTCGAAGAAAGAATTTTTAACTTCCTTATTTTTTTGTAACAACTTACTCCGCTTGTACTAGACATTTGTTTATTAAACACCTGATACAAGTTTGTAAAGGGTTGACATCACCCTGTTTTTATTGTGGTTGCAGTTTTTTAGGTGTTTTTGTACAAACTAAACACCCTCTGGTATATTTGCATTCATGTATATTTGCGTTCATGATTACTTTAACATAACACCGTCCATGTTGTGTCATACACATTTTATTTGCTTTTCTGTTGACAAAAACTCTGCTTTTTTAAACGCTACATGAAGATAAACCTGAATCAAATGAAACTATGTTAAACAAAGTTACTTCAACCTGATTAACGTGTAATGTGTAATGTGTAAAAACATAAGTACCCCAGAATCTTACTCGATGACTAAGTTTTGATTTAGTTTATTCTTTTTCCACACAATTTTTTTTGTTGTAGTAACACTAAAATATTTCACTAACCCGTTTTTGGATAACAGATTTGTTGTAGACAAGTGATTTTTCTTTTCCTCTCGGCGGACTTGACAGACAAATATTCACAATTCTCGGTTTGGTTTCATAATGCATAAAAAATATAAGAAAGGGCATCCGTACGGTAAAACACTGTACACAATATTTACCAACGGGTAAATTATTTTATCCATATGGTAAAACACTGTACACGATATTTACCAACGGGTAAATTATTTTATTCAATTTATTTCAAAAACTTTATCATTTACAAATGTATTTACCGCGACAAGTTCTAATTAAAAAACCCCCATTATCTTTAAAAAATAAGGCCATGGCTTTTACCTTCTTTTCCGAGTTTCTAAGTCGGACTTTTAAAAAAGCATTTGATGCATTAGATCGTGCCATTTTACCATCTACATTAGAAAAATGCGGTATAAGAACCTACCCATCTACTCAACAAATGCAGGGTCGTTCTATCCAATGAATGGAGAGGGAGAGTCCCCCCCCCCATCACGGTCTACAGGCGGGCCCCTACTGTCGACCAATGAAACTACAAGGGTGGAGCGTGTGAAAATCGTATAAATAAGTAGCCCGAAATCGGAAAAATGAAACAAACTTCGGGAAAAAGACAGGAAAATTTTTTTTACCATGACTAAGAGGCTGAGCGATCTTCATCTGATCAGCAAGACACCCGTCTCCACCTTGCTACAGAGTGCTCCGGGATTAGTGCCGAAAAAGAGAATGTTGCATCTTTGTTGCATCCAGACCCCCGCGACTGGGAGTCTTTAGGAGGAATGGCAGATAGAAGGTGGAGGTAGATGGGGTTACGTGTTCAACTACGCAAGTAGCGAACTGTGTTTTTACCAGTTGCATGAAGGAGAAACTTTTGACCTGTTCTCCAGAAAAGCCACACTTTCGGCTGTGGACTGGAGCATACTGCAAAACGTGATTTACCCCGATCTGAAAACAAGCAACGTACATCGCCCACGTGTGACTGTCCAAGGGTGTTTTGAACGAGGTCCTTGGGAAGAATTATCGTCTTTGAAAATTTCGAGTGAGGATGACCACCCGCCTTCACAAACATGCTCCCCGGATACCGAGGGTCCTCCTCAACCATCTTCACCCACCCTCCCTTCTACAACGGAGCGGATCCGTTCTATGGATGTTGAAGAATACGCCGCTGACCCTCCACACGGTTCTTCCTCTACAGGCCTCGACGTGGTTTTTGAGGAAGGTGACCCAATACTTTCTGAGATTTCAGAAACGCTGTTTGCGGGCAATGAGAAAATGGCTCATCATTTGCAAGTAGCTGAGGGCTATTGGCAAGGTCGTCAGGATGGTGAGAACTTTTGGGAGGAGGATTTTGTGGGCGATCCTGACAATGAGAAGAGTTGTGATATGGACGATGATACAGACTCTGATATTGATTCTGTTGCAGAGTCGGAAAACACTGATGCTGAAATGTAATAAATGTTTTTTTTTAATTAAATCTGCATGGTTTTACTTAAACTATCTTTGTTCCACAACCAATTGACTGCTGGGATGAAATCATTGCAACGTGTATTGCTGTATAATTTGCTTTTAGGTAGTGTTTTTTTGTCACTCGACTGCATGGAGAATATACGTAGATGTGTGTAAAAAAAAAAAAAAACGTGTTTTACAATATTGGTGTTTTTTTTGTTTTAGTCTAACCTTTTACCGTGATTGTAAGAACAAAATAAATATGTTCCATTTACTGAAGTGTGGATTACTTCTTTTTTGGTCCAAATGATTAAAAAATGAAGAAATAGTTGAGAGTTTAGTCACGGTGAAGCAATAATATAACAAGTAGGAGGGTTGAATAAATGCATGAAATTTGTAAATTTCAATTTGTGGAAAACAGTTTTTAAAACCGTTCCAGTCAATAGAAAGCATAATGGTGTGTGACACAACACATGCGCGGTTATGGTAAATGCATCATACTAAATAACAGTTGATAAAATATTGTATGATCGTTTGCTTTCTAAATGTACCGTGCGAAATTACATTCGGCATTTTACGCTGATTGGTAATCAGCCTTTGATTCCACCCTGCTTTGGTAGAAAACTTGTCATAGCCTGTAGGTTGTGACACAGAGATCCCATCCGGCACCGAGAACATGATGTGCGGCGTGTGTCTAGAGGTGGTCCTGCAAAAGAGGACTCTGAATGAATGGCGTTTCGCCCTGTTACCGAACTGTAACTATTGTTACTGTCTGGAATGTATTCGCAAATGGAGAAATACCACCCAGTTTGACAAGAAAATCATTAAGTGAGTATTTCTTCATGTTACAAAGGCTTTGATGTTAATGCAGCTCACAGAGAAGGCTGACTGAATCAGAATCAGAATGAACTTTATTGCCAAGCATGTTTTTACACATACGAGGAATTTTACTTGACATTAAGGTGCGCTCATGTTAAGCGCTCCCTAATGACGCGGCAGCCGACAGGCGCCTCAACTCCCAGGCTTTTGGCTACACGACCCGAAGTCTTGGTTCCTCCACACCGAGGCTCAGTTCGCGCTCCGGGGAGTAACGGCAGATGACACCAGATACTACTACGTGGTCGCAGTGCTGGATGCACGCACAACTCAGCAGGTGGCGAGCCTGCTCCAACAGCCCCCAGCCCGTGACAAATACGGTGCTCTCAAAACCACGCTGACCCGGCGTTACACGCTCTCGGACTGTGAGAGAGCGGAGAGGATCCTGACGCACTCCGAGTTAGGAGACGGGTCGGCGGTCGAATTGATGGAGAAGATGTTGGCGTTGATGGGCACATATGACGGGCATTTTCTCTTTGCCCAACTTTTCCTCCGGAACCTCCCGACAGCGGCCAGAGCGGTCCTTGCCAATTTGCCGCTACTGGCCGTGCGCAACTACCAGGTGCTAGTCCAGGAGGCAGATCAGATTATCCGCTCTACCAGAGCCCTCACAGTGAATGCAGCGGCGTCGGAACGCAGCGAGACGGCCAGCGGAGGCGAGTTGCCAGCTATGGTGACTGCAGCGGGGGCCAAGAAGCGCCGGAGAGACACGCTCTGTTTCTACCACCGCCGCTTTGGAGAGGACGCACGCCAATGCGTGCCACCGTGTCAATTCAAGTGTTCGGGAAACGCCAGGACCGGCAGTTGGTAGCAGCTGTGACTGCCGGTGAAGCAAGCAAGCTGCTCTATGTGACAAACTCACGCTCGGGGAGACGATTCCTCGTGGACTCCGGCTCATCCTGCCATCCTACGCTGACCGGCTGGCGGGAACTAGCAGCCCCGAGCTGACGGCCGCAAACGGCTCAGACATAAAGACTTTTGGTGAGAGGACGCTGACTGCATCCTTGCACGGCTGTACATACCAATGGACATTCGTCAGAGTGGCACGCAGCTTCCCCATCTTAGGCGCTGATTTTTTGTGTGCACACGGACTACTAGTCAATGTTGCCAACAGACGCCTCATTAACGAAATGTCTTTTGATTCTCTCCCCTGTACAGTTTGAGGAATCGGGCCAACAACACTAGCCAACGTCACAGCTCCAGGTGGTAAGTTCCACACACTACTCACCCAGTTCCCAGCTCTCACGGTCCCGACGTTTTCGGTGACCGTCATGAAACATGGGGTGGAGCACTTCATTACCACCATGGGGCCGCCCATTTTCGCATGACCTTGGTGCCTGGACGGAGCAAAACTGGCCATAGCACGCGAGGAGTTTGCCAACTTGGAAAAGTTGGGCATCATCAGGTGCTCAAATAGCAGATGGGCATCCCTGCTACATATGGTTCCTAAGGCCAAGGGATCGTGGCGACCGTGTGGAGATTTCCGCAGATTAAACAACGCCACAGCGCATGACCGCAACCCCATCCCTCATATTCAAGATTTTTCCGTTTGCCTCACCGGGGCACACATTTTTTCCAAGATAGACCTGGTCCGCAGTTACCACCAGGTCCCGGTGCGTGCTGAGGACATACCTAAAATGGCAGTAATAACCCCATTTGGTCTTTTTGAGTTTTTACGCATGCCTTTCGGGTTAAAAGGCGCGGCGTGGACATTCCAACGCTTGATGGATGTGGTATTGCGCGATCTGCCATTTATGTTCGTCTACCTGGACGACATCCTGGTGGCCAGTGCGTCCGAGGACGAACACATAGACCACCTCAGGACAGTTTTCCAGAGGTTGGAGGAGCATAGGTTCAAAATCAACGCGGCGAAGTGCCAGTTCGGGGTGGCGGGAATTGATTTTTTTGGGCCATCGCATCTCACCGGAGGGCGCGATACCCTTGCCGGACAAGGTGTGCGCCGTGGCGAATTTTCCCCGGCCTCAGACGGTCAGGGCGCTGCAGGAGTTTTTGGGGATGGTTAACTTCTACAATCGTTTCCTCCCCAGCGCAGCCCAGCTCATGCAGCCGTTGTATGCTGCGCTTAAGAAACGGAAGCCGGCGGACAGAGTTGACTGGACTCTTGAGTGGGAGCAGGTGTTTTCCGAGGTTAAAACAGCCCTGGCGAACGCCGCACTGCTGGCGCACCTGAACCTGGTGTCTCGGATAGCACTCACTACCGATGCCTCGGACATGGCCATAGGGGCTGTCGTGGAGCAGCACGTCGCTGGTTCTTGGCAGCTGCTCACCTTTTTTTTGCAGGTCTTTGCGCGACAGTGAGCGTAAATACAGCGCGTTCGACATAGAGTTACTGGCTCTCCACCTGGCCATACGCCACTTCCAGTTCTGGCTGGAAGGGCGCACCTTCACTGAGTTCGTGGACCACAAGCCGCTAACGTATGTGATGGCCAAAGTTTCGGAACCATGGTCGGGCCAGCAGCAGACACAGCTAGCCAGTATCTCGGCGTTTACAACCGACATTCACCATGTGGCCGGTAAACTCAACGTGGTGGCGGACTGCCTCTCGCGTGCATTAGTGGCCCCAGTCTACGTGGGGATAAATTACACAGCCATGGCTGCTGAGCAGATCGACGATGCGGATGTTTGCGTGCTCCAGTCTGGACCAACAGGGTTAAGGCTGGAGAGCAGAGTGCTGCAAGACCAGAGGCCCCCCCAATCTGTGACGTCTCCATGGGCCGCCTGCGCCCGGTGGTTCCACGCGCTTGGCGCCGCCGCGTTTTTGAGTCAGTTCACTCCCTGGCGCACCCAGGAGTGCGCGCGTCAGTCAAAATGGTGGGAGCGAAGTTCATCTGGCCGAGTCTGTGCAAACAGGTGAAAGAGTGGACTGAAGCCTGCGTAGCGTGCCAGCGAGCCAAAGTGCACAGGCACACAAAGGTCCCCTTGGAGCCATTCCATATCCCGGCTAAGCGGTTCGACCACGTTCACGTGGACCTCGTGGGCCCCCTCCCGCCATCGCAAGGGTTCACGCACCTCCTGACAGTGGTGGACCGCACCACGCGCTGGCCCAAAGCAGTCCCGCTAGCTTCTATTCCGTCTGCAGAAGTTGCTTGTGCTTTTTTGACGACATGGGTGGCACGTTTCAGCGTCCCTTCGGATATCACGTTTGATTGGGGCCCGCAATTTGTTTCCGACCTCTGGTCCACCATGGGCCAGAGCCTGGGCGTCTCACTTCATCGCATGACCGTGTACAACCCACAGGCCAATAGGTTATGCAAGCGTTTCCATAGATCGCTTAAAGCAGCGCTCAGGGCTTCGCTTACGGATTCAAATTTGGTGGACCAGTTGCCGTGGGTTCTATTAGGGTTGCGTTCAGCACCGAAGGAGGATTTGGCAGCCTCCCCAGCAGAGCTGGTCTTTTCCCAGCCGCTGCGGCTCCCAGAGGAATTTTTGCTGGACAGCCCCGCACTGAACACCGATCCATCCCCGCTTTCACCGTGTAGCGCAGTGGTAGGGACGGTACCCGGTCCGGTCCACTACTGTTTTCCATGCGCTTTTGTGCCAAAGGCCTTGAAGGACGCGGTGTTCATATTTGTCAGGCACGATGCCCACCGGATCCCCTTGCACCCGCCCTACGATGGCCCGTTCAGAGTGCTGGATCCCGGGGAGAAACATTTTGTGATAGACTTGGGGGGATGCAGAGAAACAGTCTGTATAGACAGGCTTAAACCTGCTTTCGTGTTATCAGACGAGCAAGTAGTGTTGGCCTGAACTCCTCGGCGCGGACGACCCCCACTGAGAACTCCCCAGGTAAATGACTCGTCAGATCAGTCACAAGGGCATGCTAATGATGTTTTCCCCCCTCCCAATGTCACCCCACAGACGGACACCCCCCCGACCTTGAAGCCATAGACGTGGCCCACGTTACAGCCGCTACGGATGTAAGCTGAAGCCCAAAGGACATGAAGGTCAAGGCTCAGTCTGAGTCCGGGGGGGGGGGGGGAGTGTGGGAATCCACCTCTGTATATTTACACTCCGACTGAAAGACAAAAAGGAATCGTCATGGGGGGTTTGTGTGTGGATGTGGGGGTGGTGTGTTGATGTGAACAGTGACAAAGAGGATGGGAATTACAAAGGCTTTGATGTTAATGCAGCACACAGAGAAGGCTGACCGAGTGGTATTATTTAAGAGCAGAGGTGCTTGAGATCTGCTACTCTTTTGTTGCTTGTGTTTCTAGAGAGATGTGAGAGAGAGTGGAATAAAGCCTGATATGATCTGAACCTCTCCGCCTAGTTCTTGACTCTCTCCACAATACAAACAATATTTTCCCCCCTGCAGGATGACAAACATTAGGATAGGCCATAAGAAAAAATCCTTAACATTGGAATGGGCCTTAGGTCCCCAGTCTGAGAAATTGTTAAACCCGAGGTAGAGACAAAGTTGGTCATGTAGTATTTATTTCTGAAGGGGAAAAAAACCAACAAACTATAAACACGATGCCCAATCTAAAAGCTAAATTTACTGCATCTTGTTGTTTTCGTTAAAAAACCCCCAAAGTACTTAAGGTTCATGCAGATGTATTTCTTTCTGTACACTTGAGGTTTTGACTGCATATGCCCGTCAGTAAAATACTGAGGTTGTTGTTTTGTATCAAAAATTGTTTGGGTGTTTTTTTGTTTTTTTTTTGTGAGAATGAAGGTTGTTTCAAAATATTAACCAGAAACTACTCTGGAGCTTGGTGGTTGACCAAAAAAATTTGCGCTGTCTGTGCGCACAACTTAATTGAACTGTGTGCTGTGATAGACATAAGTTGCAAGTTTTGTTTTTGTACAAAATCATAAAAGAAATCTACATTGCGAAGCTTAGACCTTTGTGAAATGTGGTGTTGTCAGAGAAAAAATATTGTTTGGATCATCGGGAAAAAACTTTTAAATAGCATGAAACTGTTTGAATGACTGACTGACGCTGAAAAATGCAAGCGGCCTTCTGACCCAGGAGACACGGTTATGGTGCTGCTGAGGAAGCTGAAACTTTGAGTTGCCAAGCAACAGCCTCAAAACCTTCAGGATTTGGAGAGTATCCGTAAAGAGGAGTGGACCAAAATCCCTCCTGAGATGTGAGCAAACCTGTTGACCAGCTACAAGAAACGTCTGACCTCTGTCCTTGCCAACAAGGGTTTCTCCACCAAGTACTAAGTTACATTTTGAGGGTCTGATGGCATGTTTCTCTTTAACCTCAATACATTTCACCCCTGACACAGCTGTTTCGAGGGACAGTGTGTGTGTGTGTGTGTGGGGGGGGGGCTTTGTAATGTGAATGGCCACTGTGACTGATGTGTGTTTGTTTGTGTCTGTGTGTGTGTGTGTGTGTGTGGGGTAATCCCTGGTGTCTTTTAAGCACTGTAGCCAGGCTGACAAAGAGTCAGGACTCTGTCAATCCTAGCATTTGCAACAGACACACAAATAAAAAGCACATGAAAAAACAAGTAGCCGACTGAAGCTGAGAACACACAGACTGTAAAGTCTAAAGACTGTTTTAATATTCTCTGGAAAAATAAAGTGTAACTATATGAAATTCTGTTTTGTCTTATCTAAAGGCAAATTTAACAAGCGGTTCCTCTTTTCAAGGCTCTGCAATGGTGACAAAAAATGATGACATCTTCCCCCTGGCAAATTTTGACATAAAGCAGCAGACGGTTTGACATAAGCTTTGACATAAGCTGGACAGAACACTAGGGAGGGGAGTTTGAATGTTGAAAAAACTGTAGATTGATTTAAAATGTTTTCTTTTTAAATTTCCCGCCCTGTGCAAAAGCTCAAGTCATATGGTGTGGTAAAAAGAACACACAGATGCACAGACCGCCAAAAAAAACCCTCTCCAAATTCTGGTTTAAAGTTGTTATGAGTGGTTGAAAAAAAACCCCAACTATGCCTTAAAGTTACAAAACTAATTTACGGTTGGTAAATATCACATACAAGTTGTGGGGTTTGCTCAGGTCAATCTGCCTTTACAACCCTGATCTGAATGTGCAAAAGATGATGCTGCAGTTTTTGTGAGAGTCTAATTTGTGGTATTCATTCATTCATTCATTCATTCATCTTCTTCCACTTAATCCTTTTTGGGTCACGGGGGTGCTGGAGCTTATCCCAGCATCTTTGGGCGAGAGGCAGAGTACACTCTGGACAGATTGCCAGTCCATCGCAGGGCCAACGCAGAGAGACAGACAACCATTCACTCTCACAGTCATACCTAAGGACAATTTAGAATCCCCAGTTTGATGCTAATTAACTTGCATGTTTTGGGCATGTGGGAGGAAACTGGAGAAATCCTGGAGTAAACCCACGCAGACACGAGGAGAACATGCAAACTCCACACAGATCACTGTTGGTCAGGGGCTGGGATCGAACCCAGGATCCCCCGGCCAAGGGTGAGTTGCTGTGCTGCTGCAGTGCTAACCACTGCACCACCGCACCGCCCTAATTTGTGGTATTGTCACACAAAAGTCTGCCTTAGGTCCTGTAGCGTGTGTACAGCCTTTACCCCAAGACTTCTTGTCATCATTAACCCCATCCTAACCCTATCCCACATATGGACAATAGATTAAAAATACAATCTGTCAAGACTTCTTGCCATTAACCCCATCCTAACCCTATCCCACATATGGACAATAGAATAAAAACAAAATCTGTCAAGACTTCTTGTCGTCATTAACCCCATCGTAACCCTAAAACACATATAGACAATAGATTAAAAACAATCTGTCAGTTTCATGAGAAGTTCAAAGCACTTTGGATTGACAACCTAATTACGCGAGGTCAAAGGTCATGTTTTCAAAGCACTTTGGATTGACAACCTAATTACGCAAGGTTACGGGGGGCGGGTCAGGGTCAGGTCAGGTCAACGGAGGCGTGGCACCTGTCAAAAACTGTCTGAAGAGAAGCTGATAAGCAGTAACCCCCTCCCTCTCTGCTGGATGTAATGGGACACACACCTTCTAAAAAGTTCAACTTTTGTCTTGTCAGTCCACAGAGTATTTTTCCCCAAAGTCTTGGGGATCATCAAGATGTTTTCTGGCAAAACTGAGAGGAGCCTTTATGTTCTTTTTGCTCAGCAGTGGTTTTTGTCTTGGAACTCTGTCATGGAGGCCATTTTTGCCCAATCTCTTTCTTCTGGTGGAGTCATAAACACTGACCTTAACTGAGGCAAGTGAGGCCTGCAGTTCTTTGGATGTTGTTGTGGGGTCTTTTGTGACCTCTTGGATGAGTTGTCGCTGCACTCTTGGGGTAATTTTGGTCGGCCGGCCACTCCTGGGAAGGTTTACCACTGTTCCATGTTTTCGCTATTTGTGGATAATGGCTCTCACTGTGGTTTGCTTGAGTCCCAAAGCTTTAGAAATGGCTTTATAACCTTTTCCAGACTGATAGATCTCAATTACTTTGTTTCTCATTTGTTCCTGAATTTCTTTGGATCGCAGCATGATGTCCGGCTTTTGAGGATCTTTTGGTCTACTTCACTTTGTCAGGCAGGTCCTATTTAAGTGATTTCTTGATTGAGAACAGGTGTAGCAGTAATCAGCCCTGCGTGTGGCTAGAGAAATTGAACTCAGCTTTACAAAGATGTGATAAACCACAGTTAATTTATGTTTTAACGGGTGTGTGTGTGTGGGGGGGGGGGGGCACTTTTTCACACAAGGCCATGGAGGTTTGGATTTTTTGTTACCCTTAATAATAAACACCTTCATTTAAGAACTGCATTTTGTTTAATATTTAAATTTGCTTGAAACATTTAAGTGTGACAAACATGCAAATAATTGAGAAATCAGGAAGGGGGCAAACACTTTTTCACACCACTGTATCAGTTCACTGCCATTGGTGAAGTTTATCTTATTTGCTGATTTCCCAGTATCAGTCAACAAGGTGCTAAATTGGCCAATCCGTAAAAGTCTCCTGTGGACAAGTGTTGAAAATTAACACTTGTGCTAAAACACTTAAGCAATGCATTTGTTTTGTCCAATGTTTTTGTGATGTACATATCAAATAAATAAATAAAAAAGATGATTTACTGAAGTTTTTGTAAAATATCTAATGTTTTCATACCTTGATGCTTTTCGGCAGCAGAGATCCTTTTTCTTTCCCATATTGCTTGAAACCTGTTGCATGCTTAATAATGTGGAACATCCTTCTTAAATAATTTTCCTTTAATTGGGTTCACCTGGTAAGCTAATTATGACAGGTGTCTGAGACTGATATCAGTGATCCAAAGAGCCCTGAGACACAATACCATCCATGAGTTTAATTGAAAAACAAAAAAATTAATGTTTATGACACTAAAATCCTGTTTGCATAATAATTTGGAACGCAGTGTACACACAAACCCACACACATCCACACTTGCGCACACCTGCACATACACTTACAGTACATACACACACTCACACACACCCACACGCACGCATGCAAGCACACACATATACACCCACACCCACACATGTAGGCCCCGGAGGATGGGGAGCGACCCCCCCACACCCCCACCCCAGGACGCAGGCACCAGCCCCTGGAACACCGCTAGAGCCCCGGGAAGGGTATGACCCCGCTGTGTGGGGATGCACCCAGGCCAGCCCACACCGCTGGTGCACACCAGATGCTGGCCCCGAGCGAATAATGGCCCCCCAGTACCAGGGGCCCAAGCCCAGACCCAGCCCCACCCAGGAGGCAAAGCAGGCCAGCCCGGGCCCCCCCCCCCCCCCGGCTCATGGTGTAGCCCCCCCAGGCCAGACGCACAGCCACCCCAACACAGGTGCCCAAGACACTGGCTCCAGTAGGTCACAGAAAACCCCCCGCAGTCAGGGCACAGCCAGCCGCCAGCGGTGCCAAGGAGAGCGAGTCACCGCCCGCCACCCCTCAAGTTATAGAATCAATAAGTGGGGGCCAGATAGAATTGAATTCAACCAACTGGTTTTTAGAGGAGGCAGATGTTCTTTCCAGACTAATATAATTTAACAGGAGATTCTTATAATGAGTTGTACATAGATTATTTCTTGGTTTCCAGTTCATGAGGAAAGTTTTCTTGGTGATGCATAAAGCAGTGAGAATGATTTGTGACAACTTTACCTCTATATTTATTTCACTTAAGTCACCCAATATGCACAGCGTGGGAGAAGTTGAGATTAGGGCTGGGTGATATGAAAAAATTCCAGTCAACGATAAATTTTTTCCATATTGATCGATATTGTCACGAACCGAGCCGATGTTTTCCTGTAGGCTCGGTTCTGACCATTCTCTGTGGCTTAGGCATCGGGTTTATTATGCATTGTTATCTTTTGAGTTCTTGTTGTTTTTATGTCTGTGTTCTTTTTCTTTTACATGCCTGTAGCTGCTGCTCTGGCCGGCAGTTGTTAGGCAGCCTCTGTGACCCACTTTCATGTGGGCGTTGTCTAACATTTGCTGGTCCGACCACGCCCCTCTCTCTCTGACAGCCAGCTGATTCCCCGGTAATTGTCTTTCCCGCACCTCGCCAGGTGTGTCCAATTTGTGATGCCAGCAGTGTTTGTACTTAGGTGGCCCTTGCCAGTCAAACACTACTGGACCACTGTGCGCTGTCATACAGTTGTTAATCTCTGTATGACCGTCTAAGTCAATGAGGAGTTGTGTGTGCTCGCTGGAGAATTGGACTTCTGGGGCTGTTCCTGCTTAATGAGTAAACTGTTGCGTTTCTCTTTGCAGTTGTGCTGCTACGCTTGACTGATAGCGTTTCTCTTTGCGGTACAACTGCTACGCTTAGGCTGTTGCCCAGTTTTGCCCTCCTTAGACAGTCGAGCCTCATAGAAGACTCCCAGTTCTCCCAAGCTTGTATTTGTGTTTGTGTTATTTATTTGTGGCCACGGTGCACAGTGGTCAGTTCGCTGTATGCGCATTATGTCAGCCATTTTGTGCATACCATTACCTTTTTGTCAGTCTTTATTTTTGAACTGTTGGCTTTTGTGTTTAATAAATGTGTTGTGGTGAATCCTGCATGTAAATTCCATTCTTCCTTCTCCTCCTCCATGCGCTGCGTAAAAGCGCACGAGGATGTTCATGACAGATATCGATATACAGTATATTGCGATATGAATCAAATTACTATTTCTGTCATGCTTAAAGGTTCTTTTTTACTCCTAAGTGAGATGTGAAGCTACAACAAGATTAATTCTAAATATTTATTTTCTGTCAGAAGATGAACTTGACAAATGTCATGTAGAACATGATACAACTGTATTTCAAATAATTATAAAACATAAAATAATTATAAAACATAAAATATAAATATTTTATAATATTCTGCTCATCAGCTTACCAATAGCTGAGTGAAGTACATGCCCAAAGCACTGCAGCCTTTGTCGCACTGTCTGTCATGATGCAGACTTGTTTGTCTTCACTCAGTCTCCAGGATGCAAGTACTTCGGTCAGTCCTAAATGACTTCACCGGTATGGTCTTCAGGAAAGTTTGAAGACATTTGCTTTTCAAATTCCGATCTTGATCAGTGAAGTGGGCAGTGAGGCTCATATATGGTTCAGATGTGCGACTTGACCACAAATGACATATTAGCAAAGTATGGCACACTTTGCAGCTCCTTTTCAACAGTTTCTTTACATTCCGTGTACAGCTGGGAAAGTGCCGTCTGGGAGAAATATTTATGGCCGGTGAGTTGGTATCAAGGGTCAGTTACTTTAATCAGCGGTTAAATTTGACATTCTGTCCGCTCTACTGAATTCCTTGGACCCTTCTTTTCAACAGTCTCCTCATCTATTGAGCATTGGGAGGCATCCGTTTTGGTGTCTTCTTTGGTAACATTGTGACTGGACTTTTCATTAATGTTTTCTGTCATTTTCTTTTTAACCACGCTCCAACTTCAACATGGCTGTGCTAGCTCAAACATTAGCAGGTGTGCTAAGCCTCAGCTATTGGTCCTACACGCCTACGCACACTGTTGTGTGCATCAATTCAACATGGCTTCCAGCCACATGATTGGTTCGGTGTATTCTCATTTTCATTGGCTTTTTGTGCTGTCTGTCAAAACACAGAACAAATCTAAAATGTATTATATCTCTATTGAGAAAAAGTTATTTAGCGACAGTTATCGTTTTATTGCCCAGCCCTAGTTGAGATACGATGCCCAAGCCATGCCGATAAGTCTCCACGTCTTCTGCCAGAAGTTTTGGAGTGGTGCACAGGACCACATAGCATGCATATAACTATCTGGGACATTGCTGGTGCAGTGGGAACAGATATTTGTGTGACTCAGGCCCATTTTGAACAACCTTTGTCCTGTGTAATGAGTTATATGTAGAATTTTGTACTGTATGAGTTGTAAATTAGAATTTTTAGTCATCTTAAAAGTGTTTAAGCACATCTGTGTCCGGAAGCTTTCGTCTTTATTGACTGATAGGTCTGTCTCCAATTTTAATTTTGGAAGAGATACTGACTCATCCAGTTTTGATAATAGTCTGATTTTTTTTATATCAGTTCAGGGGAACTAAGATTTAGAAACTGTCATTTTAGCTGATACCTCTAAATCTACCTGGTTGAAATTGAATAAATTTCAACCAGGTAAATCTACCTGGTTGAAATTGAATCCTGCTTTTATTATAGATTTAAGCTGTTGGTATTCAAGAAATTTTTTATCACTGATGTCATACTGTGACACCAGTTCCTGGAACTGGATAAAATTTCCACCTCGAATAAGATGTTCTAAGTTTTTTAATCCTTTCTCATACCATAGTGGAAAGTTTAACATCCTCTTTTGTTGTAGGATATCAGGATTATTCCAAATGGGCGTGAGTTTACAAGGGACAAGTAAAGACCCATCCATCCATCTTCTTCTGCTTAATCCTTTTTGGGTCGCGGTGGGGCTGGAGCCTATCCCAGCATCTTTTGGCCTAGAGGCAGGGTACACCCTGAACAGATCGCCAGTCCATCGCAGGGCCAACACAGAGAGACAGACAACCATTCACTCTCACAGTCATACCTAAGGACAATTTAGAATCCCCAGTTTGATGCCAATTAACCTAAACCCCATTATTTTTAAAAAAAAAAATTCCACCAGGCGCTAATGTTAATGCTTTTAAAACAGTCATGGCACTTGATACCCCTTAATTTAATTGGGTAAGATTTACTTAGACCATTCACAAGTTAGGATAGAGGCCGGTTGCTTTTGTTTTACCATTTAGAGACTGAAAGCAGGGCCTGTTGGTTTCTTTAAGTCATTAAATGAACTCATTGTGTATTTCTCTATGAAGCAATATTTTAACAGTGTACATACAGTATAACCTATGGCTGTATTCTACAAGGTAAAACTCACGGAAATACCATTTCTGCACAGTGTGAGTCCTTTGAGGAAAACCTTGTTCTGTTTTCTTATTTATATGATTTTTCCTATTGAATTTATTATTTATTATTTATTAGTCTTGATCTTGATTTTAGGGTTGCTAAAAATATTAAAGAATGCAATCTAAACCTTCTGAAAACCATAAATAGTTGAATAAAAATATTGTGGCAATAATGTGCTTCATGAAATATTTATGTTGAACTTCTGTTGTACATTTATGATTACAAGTTTTGACTTAAAAATTAATAGACTTATCCTGCATTTTTTCTTTCTCAAACAAAATGCAAATCATATAGTAAACTCTGTACATAAATATCAGGCTTATTTACATTTTGATGAATCTCAAAATCTCCCCGCATCGTTTCACCCTTCCCTCACCCTCTGTCTATTTTCCTCTTTGCAGAAGAAGAGCAGGGAGGAGAGTTGCGGCGAGGGCAGCGGGGTGGAGATTCTGGAGAACAGGCCATACGAGGATGGCCCTGGCGGTTCGGGTCAGTACACTCATAAGGTCTATCACATCGGCAAACACATTCCGTCCTGGTTCTGTGCCATCTTGCCTCAGGCTGCCCTTCGAGTGGAGGAGGAGTCGTGGAATGCTTACCCTTACACCCGAACCCGGTGAGACAGCACATATGAAAACAGAAAAATAACTGACTGATTTTAGAAAAAATAAGCAATGACTCTATGTTAACACTTAAAAACACCTCACATCCATAATTTCAGGCAGTTGGCAGGATCTAAAATAGAAATGCTGACTTTTTATGATAAAAAATTGTTAATGGTTTTTATTGTATGGTCCCCTTATTTCATAAATTTAAAGCCATGACATAATGCTTAGTTGAAATAGCTGAGGGTTGCATTTTCTTCCTTTTTTAAAAAAAAAAAATGGAACAATATCAACTGAATGATGTCATGTTCATTTGCTGCCAGCATGCATTTTCACTCTAATCACTCCATCAATCCAAACTATTTTATCAGGCCAGACAAGCCTTTAAATACTTTTACTGGCATCAAGTTTATACAATAATGCTGATTTGCAGGGTTTTACATAATCATTGAAGTTCTGTTCACTGCTTAGTTGTGCCTGGTTGTGATTGTAGATGTTTAGGTTGAAAAAAGAAACTGGGATGCTTCTGTGGTTTATGACATCAATAAAGAATTTTTTGATGTGTTTAAAGAGGTCACTGACTGAAATGCTCACTTCTCTTTACAAAACTCACAGCCTTTACATTGTTTTTCTCTCCAAGAAGACATTTAAACTCTTCTGGGTATTTCCCTGTGCAGCAAGAAACGGGAAACAAGAACTAATGGTAAACGTCACTAGCTTTGATACTGCCCACCGCTCTATTATTGGCCAACCTAGCTGTCTGTCATTGTCACGATCTACTTACTGGGCCAAGGCCAGAGTTGCCCATCTCAGCCTGGGATCACCAAGTCCGTTCTGACCTTCAGTCAAGGTGGACAGACCCAAATCACTTTCACCCTCAGGCAAGGTAGACAGACATACACCTACGAATATCCCAGGCCGGGACTCGAACCCATGACACCGTGATCTGAAACCTCTTACTCTACCACCGAGCCAAAGAGGAATTCCTCACTAGCTCTCGGCTAGTAATGGAGGTGTACTCTAAGGCGTCAAGGACTGCACCACTGCCTAATTAATTACGAAGGAGTCAATAACACCTCCCCCCTAAGGAAATGGTGCAGATGTTAGAGCCTGGATGAGCCCCCACTTTCTGTTACAGCCCACTTACTGGGCCAAGGCTAGAATTGCCTGTCTCAGTCTGGGATCACCAAATCCGTTTCGACCCTCAGTCAAGGTGGACAGACCCAAGTCACTTTCGCCCTCAGGCAAGGTAGACATACACCTACAAATATCCCAGGCCGAGACTCGAACCCATGACACCTTGATCTGAAACCTCTTACTCTACCACTGAACCAAAGAGGAATTCCTCACTAGCTCTTGGCTAGTAACGGAGGTGTACTCTAAGGTGTCAAGGACTGTACCACTGCCTAATTCCTTACAGAGGAGTCTGTAACAGTCATGTAGATGGGGGGGGGGGGTGCCAAAGGCATTAGCTTAAGAGCCAACAGTGTTACTAGGAAGCTTATGTTGATATTCATTCGTTCATTCATTCATTCATTCATCTTCTTCCGCTTAGTCCTTTTCGGGTTGCGGGGGGGCTGGAGCCTATCCCAGCATCTTTGGGCGAGAGGCAGGGTACACCCTGGACAGATCGCCAGTCCATCGCAGGACCAACACAGAGAGACAGACAACCATTCACTCTCACAGTCATTCCTAAGGTCAATTTAGAATCCCCAGTTTTGATGCCAATTAACCTAACTTGCATGTTTTTGGCATGTGGGAGGAAACCGGAGAAATCCTGGAGTAAACCCACGCAGACACGGGGAGAACATGCAAACTCCACACCATGCTAGACATCTCTGTTTCCACCTGGTTCACTAATCCAATCAATAATACAGTGTATCTTGCATCATTCTGGCTTATTTTGTTATATTTTTGCCGTAATGCTACATCGTTAGCACCACCAAGGTGGCTAGCTGAAGCCTAGCAGTTAAGCCACCTGTCTTCACTCATTCATGAATGTTTCTGTGCTTATTTTTCTCCAGGGATTGATCCTGTCAACCACTGAACCCACACACCCCTGCCCACCAGTAGCCATGATTACATGTGCAAAATTTCTTCAATTCGATTTCAATTCAGATCAGAACTTTAGTGTTTACATGGATCCTGAAAAAGCTGATCCGATTAGGATGTGCGTTTCCATGTGTCACACGTTTGAACGGACTAAATCATTTTGACATGCGCACAATTATCTGACATTCTGGTAATAGTAGAAGAAGAAACAACTTCCGATATGAACAAACCCCGCTTTGTGTCTTTCTCTTTCTGAAATGGACCTGTATTGTGTTATTCAGACTGTACTTTTGCTTCTGCTGGTCTCTGTAATGACGCTGAAAGTCCAGCAGTACATACTTCTGCATATGACGGACAGAGGGAGACAGCAGGATGATATACTGTAGACCAGTTTTGTTTTACTCCCGCCATGCCTTCTGCTAGCTGCTGTAAAGACGGAAATACATCACGTCGACGTGTAGCTGACGTACAGACATGCGCAGTAAATATATTTTCTACCCAAACTTCGGAATAAGTGTTTATATGCACACCAATCGGATTAACAATCGGCATAACCCACCTGTCTCAGTCGGAAGGAAATTTTGATCCAAATGAGTGTGATTGGGTCAGAATATTCAGATTGGTGTGTTCACATGAAGCATTTTTATTCCGATCAGCCTTTTAATTCGGTTACTTGTGTCCATGTAAACATGGATAGTGATGCATTATTTCATTCAAACTTTGAGACAAATTTACATTAGTTGGTTCAGGCTAAATGCAAGCTAACCAGCTAATGTTAGCAATAGTGATGTAAGAGGGGGGGACGGAATTGAATGTGGCCTGAGAGATTTAAAGAGACATGCATCAAAACCAGCATCCTCAGAAAGGCTACAAAAGATTATTCAAAATTATGCTGCAATAATTAAATAATTAAAGAAAATTTGAACAAACTATGTCACAAACCTTTCATTAAGATGTGTGAGCCTATAAAATGTGGAAAAAGTGCAATCAATGGCCCCTTGAAAGTCATGGATGCTTGTTTTTTTTGCTTTAATGAATGTGATAGGATTTTGTATTAGTAAGTTATAATACCTTTTAATAAGACAACAAAATAGGCTATAGTTTACCTGACAATAACTTGTTTAAACCCCAAAAGGTCTGTATGGAGCCACAAAACTGGTAATAACTTTTTTCTTCTTAATGTGTAACTTTTTTCTCATGCATTTGCAACTTTTTCATAAAAGTATATATTTGTTCCAATATATTTGTGACTAAATTAGTAACTTTTTCTGCTTATAATTTACTTTTTCTCATAAATTTGCTATTTTGTATTGTAAATGTTTGCAGTTTAATCTCACAAATTTGATGTTTTTAATTATAAATTTGATATTATTCATGAACTTCATTATTATTCATTATCTTTTAAACCTGCAACTTCTCTCTGTTTGTTCTGGCAAATTTTCAACTTTCTGGAATTAAAATGTGCCTCTTTCTCCTCATGCTTTGCAAATTGATGACCAGTAGTACGTGGTGATGCCTGCTATATGAACACGAATAGCAAGAATTTAATGGCGACACAACTAAACATTTAGCACATCCATTTACCTACATCTTCAGCTGTTATGCCAAATGTACAAAATATTACCAAAAATTCTAGACAGGGATAGAGACCTGAAGTTACACAAACAGAACAAAAAGTCAGCTGTAAACTAAAACAATACAGGTGTTGAATTGACCATGAAATGGAACCGTGGAACTGAGTTCCTGCTCATATTCCTACAAATCACAGTCAGTGCAGCAGCCCATAGGCAGCTCCCTCAAACACGACCAAAGATCACCACACTCAATTGTGACCACTCTCCTGATTTAACAGCATCAAATAATTAACTAGAAAAGCACTCAGAGAGCAAATACCTCCACCAAGGCTCCTTCCATCCCTAGATCACCTCCAAAATGTAATGGGTTCGTGTGTAGGCCACAAGCCAGTTCTGGTGAAAATTGCATCAAAGTCTATCCAGTAGTTCTGGAGGATTCTTGCTAACACACTGTGAGAAGATAAGAGCCTTAGTGGAGGTAGGCATTCCCAGATCATCACAAAAATGTTATGGGTTCCTCTCTAGCTGAAGGACCACCTTTGGTGAAAATTTCATCAAAATCCGTCGAGTAGTTTTTGTGTGATCCTGCTAACAAACAAACCACCCCAATTACATTACCTCCTTGGTGGACGTAATTAATAACGCATCAGATTTATATAGCGCTTTTTCATAAACACTCAAAGACACTTCACAATGGATACATTATTCATTCACTCCACAGACAGACAATGGTAGTAGTAAGCTACTACTGTAGCCACAGCTGCCCTGGGGCAGACTGACGGAAACTTGGCTGCCAATCCATGCCAATGGCCTCTCCGACCACTACCGAACATTTATACACATTCATGCCCAGTGTCATGGACCTTGGAGGCAAGGTGGGTAAAATGTCTTGCCCAGGAACACAACAGCAGGATGTCTGGGGAGAGCAGGATTCGAGCCACCAACTCTACGATTATTAGATGACCCGCTCTACTGCCCACTTAAATCCAAACTGATCCAAAAAAAACAAACACCTGAACATACATTAGCTGATAAGAGCTACCTATGAGGACAGAAACTGTCTTTTGGAGAAGCATATTCAAGGAATACTTTTCGTTTTAATTGAGAAACACTCTGTGATTGTAACCCTTAGCCAATAACCTAGTCACAGCCATCAGCCAATCCCTGCAGGCCTCATTCACTACTCATCAGATTCAAACAACATACTCCCTGATTATTGGAGGGTAAACCATTTGAGTTAATGACAGCAGTTACATGCCCTTTATCGGATTATTCTGTTTACATGGCCTCTTGAATAATCAGATAATTCCAGAAATCCAATCACAACCGGTTTATTTGTATCCATGTAAACATGGTCAGTGTTGAACACCAGTACAGCATATTTCATGTCATGTGGCATTTGTGAAAAACTTGAAACACTTTATTTCAAAACCCATTTTAAAAATGGTAAAAACAACAACACTCATGGCGACAGAACCCACCTACCTCCTAGCTCAGGTAGCGAGCCTGAGCTAACTAACGTAAATCTGTCTTAAAACTGAATGAAATAAAGAATCACTGGAGGACAGGAGTGTCCTTTTAGGGGTCAATACAATGAGTACATTAAGCACAGAAACATTTGCAAATGTGTGAATGTCTAAACTGGTAGTGTCAGCTCGCCACCTTTGATATAATACTACAAGAAAGTAAGCTAAAGTAGCATCTAAGAAGAACATATATGGTCAAGTAATGGCAGATGAACAAGGACTCCAGTGGGGGGGTGAATAGAATTTATAGAAAATAGCCATCATAACTGGTCAGACTGGTAAGCTAACGGTAGGTGGCCTGTCAGCCACTCGCCACTAAGGTGAGCTCTAATGTGGCTAGACAGACAGACTCTGACCACCTAGCCAAGCTAATACTGACAGTTTGATGTAGCATCATGGTGAAAATATAACAAAATGAGCAAAAATGACACGATATATTATCAACTTTGGATTAGTGAACCAGGTGGAAACAGAGATGTCTTTTAGGGTAACTGAAATCTAAAGAAAATAATATAAACTGTACTTAGTAAACTAACTCCATAGTAGCACTGTTAACTCTGAAATTAATGCTTGGGCTCAAACTCTGGGTGGGGACTGGATCATCACAGCAAATATGGTGATGGGTTGTACTGAAGGCTGAAGCATTCGTCAGAGATGTTGGGAAAAAGATCCGGAAGAGCAAAACCGGCTTTTGACCATTCTGCTGAAATGTTGAAATGTAATTATTTCTAAGTGAAGAGATTTTAATATTTTTTACTGTAGTAATATGACCCAAGAAAGCATTTTAGAAGGTTAACTCACAAACACACAATGTTTGAGTGAATGGGACTTTAAAAACAAGAAAAACAAATGAAAAAAAGTGATAAATCAAATTAACTGTAGAAATCATGCAATTAATCATGATTAATTATTCTATTTGATTGACAGCTCTTTTTTTAATAGTTTATGATCAAAAGCAACTGTTTTCTTTTCTTGTTTCTCAGGTATACCTGTCCCTTTGTAGAGAAATTCTCTATAGACATCGAGACGTACTACAAACCCGATACGGGCAATCAAGTGGATGTCTTCAATCTGTCCTCTGCAGAGAAAAGACTGAGGACCGTGGGTAAGTTGGCCATCTTGCACACAAGAAACTCTCACACCCTGCACCATTAATCCCCAATTGTGCCGTTGGGACTGACTGGCCGGTTGTCATCTCCTCATAAGCAGGATCGGTAACCAAATTTACACAGTGTTATTTGCAATGAAAGTGCAGACAGCGCGATGCAGGGGGATACGGGGCTGTGCCGTGTAAGAGACTGTGGTGAGCCTCTGCATACTAAAATTCACCGGGGAGCAGGAAAAATGTGCAGTCTGCTCCAGGCAGGTACGCTCCCTGTAGGGATTTATTACATAAGATTCACACACTCATACACACGCAGAGAAAGTCAGAATTATCTTGGAGCAGGCGTTTAGTGAGGGCAGCGAACATCTGTCCTGCTCATACCTGGTATCATCCAGCCGTTTTTGCCCGCAAAGCACAATATGCAAATGCAATGGGCCCCCTCAGCTGGTAGGGGTCCTCCAAGCTACAAGTTCAGTCTCAGTACTTTTTGGGCGAAGAATTAAAATTAACTTCAGCTTTATTTCTTCCATATTTTGCAGTTTTTTTTCCCTTATGAGTTTGCTATTTATTTCTTCTGCAGTGCTGTTTTTTTCATGAATTTGCTACTTTTTCTTGTAAATGTGCAATTTTCTGATTTTTTTCTTGTCAACATGCAACTTTTTTCTTACAAATTTTAAACTTTTTCTCATAAATTTGTGACTATTGTAAATTTGTAAGATTTTCTCACAAATTTTCAACTTTTTTCTCATAAATTTGCAACTTTTTTCTTGTAAATTTGTAACTTTGTGACTGTTTTCTTACAAATGCAAATTTTAAGTTTTTTCCTCATAAATTTGTGACTTTTTTTGTAAACTTGTAAGGGTTGGGCATGGACTGTACTCATGTCATTATCCTGTATTAATTTTCTTGTATGTTGTTTTGTTCGGGCCGTGAGCTCACTTTAAGTTCTTGTTTATACTTTATTATTGGTATTTTCATGGTAATGTTTTGTTTTTTGGTATTATTGTTATTATCACGGTTGCTGATCATTTTAAAGGGTTTAAACTCTTTCCCATCACAAAAACCCTTGCCCCCAAACCCAATCTTGTAAAAATCTAGAAACTGCCATGCTTACGAATTTCATATTATTCTGTCACCTTTGTAGACCCCATAGACATCGTGAAGGACTACATCCCTCCTCATGAGTACCTGGTGGAAGAAGACCCAAAGCTGTATCAGTCACTCAAGACCAAACGGGGCCCGCTGTCTGAGGACTGGATTGAGGAGATCAACCAGAATCCTGGTCAGAGTGCCATCATGTGCGCCTACAAGCTCTGCAAAGTGGAGTTCCGATACTGGGGGATGCAGTCCAAGATTGAACGCTTCATACATGACGTGGGTAGGTGTGGAAGGTGATCTGCATTTTATTTCTGAAGAATTAGGAAGAACTTTCAAAAATTAATGAACATACTCAAAAAGTAAAAAAAAAACAACAACAAAAACTAAAAGGTTCATAAAGAAAAGCAACGTAGGCGATGTATTCACAGCCTCCTACGGCCCTGCAGATGCACAGCTGCTCCTGACTGAACAATGCCTGGACTGGTCAGCGACTGTATGCAAATTCTGGTTTGTCCAACACTTCAGCTCATTAGTAAATATTCTCTGACATCCAGAAGTGAAAGTAGTTTTAAATTCTTGCAGATACAGTATAGGAGCTTCATCTTCAGAAGGTGGAGAAGTCTTCTACAATGTTGCAAATAATCAAATTCTGCAAAAATGATCAAGATTTGGCAATAATCCAGAAATCTATTGTGTTTGTGGGTGGTGGTGTCAGAGTATAGAATGTCATAGAAATGGGGAAATAACTAAAATGTTTTAATATATTTTTAGAAAATATATTATTATATTTGTTGTTAAAACTCTACGATATTACAGAAAACTTGAGAATAGTCTCATTCCATCGTTTTTGAGAAAATCCTTGCGCCATCACAAACATTTAGTGATTTACAGTATATCATGGACAAACTGAAAGTCAGATTAGTCTTTGAAGTTCCCATTCACCAAAACTTTTTTTGCAGAGTTTAACCTTCTGAAATGCTTCTATTGGTCACATTATTATCGAAAAAAACATCAAAACTCTCACTTCTCTTAAAAAACACACAGTCACTGTTGTTTTTGTCTGTTTAGCCTTTTTAACGCTTATGGGTTTTTTCGTCTACATCAAGAGAAGGTAAGCCCAGCCTTAATACGCACTGCTGCTCTATTATTGGGCCGGCATACGTGTCTGTCTGTGAGTGGGGAGCCCAGCCAAGGCTTTAGCTTCCGACCTAGGGAGTTGTCTTACCAAGTGCGGTTTATATATTTTCTTTAGATTTCAGTCACACTAATAAACATTCCTGTTTCCACCTAGTTCACTAATCCAGAGTCAATAATTTATCTCGTGTCTTTCATCAAGCCACTAGCATTAGCTTGGCTAGGCTGGCGGCTAGCTGAAGTTTGCAGTTTAGCCACTCATTCACAAATGTTTCTGTGCTTGTTGTACTCACTGTTGCCAACTGTTTAGTAAGGAAAGCAGCTATTGGCTGTCCTAAAAGTTGCTAGAAATTGCTAAATGATGTCATCTCCAAATTTACATAATTGATCATTTGCATGTAATTGTAATGGATGCTGTAGGAGAGAAGAATAATGTCGTGGGAGAGACAAAAAGTGAGTAAAAAACACCCTAAATATCTTAAGAACTACAAATGAACTTTCTTCTGTTGATTCTTGGTTTGTTTGTTTTAATTTGGCATTTAAATAGGCCATCACGTCTGTATCAATTTTGTTGTGCTGTACAGCTGTACAGTGACAATAAAGCCTATTCTATCATCTCCAATAAACTGCTTCAACCAGCCTTTGAATACAGGGTTTGATTCCCATTCCTTTCTGAATTTTTGAGCGTACAGTTTAGACTGGAACATGATGAACTACCTGTTAGATGTTTAGCTTATGACACACACGCAGACACACACACAGTGGACGAAGTGAGTACATGACTGAGGCTGTTGGTCAAATGCAGTGATTTATTAGTGTGATACAGTGAAGAAACATTTACATCGATTGACGGTGGGGGGGGGGGTGTTGTGAAGGCGCAATTCATTTGCAGTCTGGACATGAGTGACGTGGCCGTGGGTTTCCTCTCTGACTGCAACTAACTGCTGCACAAGGCTGCTGTGAGACTGACTGCTTGTGAATGCTTTGGGATGGAGAGAAGCTCATGGTAGCACCCGCTGCTTGCTGAGGATAGTAACTGCACAGCAATAGTGCTTTCACGTCAGCAGTCACTGTGGCTAGTTATTTTCCAAAGTTACTAGCCGCTCAGCCTTTTTACTAGCCACAATTTTGTAGTTGAAACATTATGTTTAATAGGATCAAATTTGATTATTGCATGCTAAAATGTAGTTGAATTAAATATACAACTTTTTATATGCAATGACCCTTATACAGACATAAAAATAGCAAGAGAAACATTGTCTGTTTAAGTAGTTATTAACAGCAGTAAATAGGCAAGGAAGGCTAAATACTGTAAAACAGTTGAGAAAAATATTTGCAATGTGAGAGTGAAGTACAGGTCAATTTGGCATCTGTCCCAATTCTCATTTCTGCCCCGTCCCCTTGGCCCTTGAAATCAAGGGCCCCTTGTTCTCATCAGAAAAAAGAAGAAAAAGAAAACTGATGAGAAAAAGTTTCATCTTACAAAGAAAAATGTCTCAAATTTACACAACTATTCTAACGAGTAGAAAGTCAGAAATTTACTAGAAATGAAACTGTAAATTCACAGAGAAAATTTTGGACCCCTGGTGGGCCATTTTTGGGCCACGGGCCATATGTTTGACACCCTTGGACCAGCCTATTAAAAATACATATTTAGAGGATTTACTTCTTCAAAATAGTTGTGTATCACAACAGCATGTAAATGAATAAGATAAAATAAAATAGAAAGCACAGATAAATGAAAGTTCACCATAGAAGAAGCTTCATTTGTTCTTTACAGCAACAAATCAGTCACTTTTTCTCTGCGTGGTAAGAAAACTTACATTTGCACAACTGTGGACATTAAATGCGAGCTTCTTGCTCTAAAATTACTCATGTTTAACCACAGAGGTAGGAGCTGATGTTGGGGGCTACTCACCGCTTGGACAACAGGGGATCAGAGCTCGATATGAGAAATTGCCACTGCCACGGCATTTCTTCCCACTGAGCTGCAGTGTGAACTGGGGCGAGCAGACTGTCTGTGGCCTTACAGGGGTCCAAGTGACAGTGGACCAATGTGCACACACTGTGTGCAGATATTGCTTCTGGGAGTTATAGTTTCGTAGACGCACATTACATATTGGTTATATTTTAGATGCCGTCTAAGGAAACTACAACCTGCCAAGCCCTGCACGTCAGAGTCTCCAAAACACCAGAAAAGTCTCTGATAACACCAGAAAAAGTTGCTAGATTTGTCACTAGTCACTTTTGACAAAAAAAAGTCACCAAGAGGGTTCGAAAAGTCACCAAGTTGCAACACTGATTGTACTCCAGGGACCGTGCACATCCTACGGACCACTGAAGCTACACCCACCAGTGATGCCTTATTTCACTCATTCTTTAAAGTGACACTCCGCCAAAAACTGAGTTTTTTTTCTTGTTAACATGTCTGTGAGATGTTTTTATGACTTACAAGACATATCAAGAGTGAAATTGCTCAAATGTCTCATGTCTCTGTTTTTTTTACTTTAAAGTTTCATTTAAGACCCGTCAAAAAGGTGAGTTGAGATGGAACGTTTTTGGTGACATAACTACGCGTGGTGCTGGCACGTGGGTAGTGTTGAGCCAATCAGGACTCTCTGGCCTAACTGAAGTTATCCTCCAGGGTAGTTAGCATTTTTTTTTTAACAAACTGCTTTGAAAACTTAACCCAAATTAAGATGGATTTTACCATTAAACTGCTTTTAAAGACCAGTGCAGTTTCAGTCATTATCCTGGGCCACTGTGCATACGACTGGACATGTTTGTCAGCTGGTAAGTCTTTTTATCACAGGATTTATTCTGATAATGGAGTGTGAGCCACTGTTAGCCTTGTGGGAAGTGGGCCTAGTAATCACAGATCCTGGCATTTGAAGGAGGAGAGAAAGTGAAATAATTTTGACATGAAACTGTAAGACAATCAAAGGTTTTGTATGTAGAAAAAAGGGCATAAAATACCATTTTAGACAATGTATATTTGTTTTTATAGAGAATTTATATCCACTGGAGTGCGTCTTTAAAGGGTACCTGTAGTGAATTTTAATCAAAGGCTATTTCAAAGAATCAAATATGATACTAGTGGTTACATCCAGTAATTTTGGTCATGATTCCTTCTCAAATATGTGTGAGTTTCAAGTGACTGCTGTCTTAGTTGGTCATGGTCAACGACATCTTGTCTCCTCCATGGCCAGTTTCAGGCACGGTAGTGATGCACAGTCGTTGCTTTGTGCGACTGAGTGGGCTGCAGTATAGCAGTCAACCAAGTTTTAACATCAGAATTTTATGTAATTTTTTACAACCATGTACAAGCAAATCTACCTGCATATAATTTAATGAAATAAAATTCTAGTATATCAAGATTTATTCAACGTGTTCTGAAGTTACTTGACTGGAAACTTGCCTGTTTGTCAGGTCCCCTTCAGCTGCTGGTCCCCGGAGGTAACTGCGGATCGTGCCGTCAATAAAGGCCATTTCCAAGGACGGTTTGTCCAGTATACTGTATATCCAAGCAGATTTTGCGCCGTTTTCAATTCGGATCTCGACCCACTGAACATTTGCTGAACGTGTTTACTCGTCTCCGGTAAACACGTTACTCTTCCGTGGTAAAGCCGGAAACAACGATTGTAAGTCACTTCTGGCCGGTGATGGCTGCTCCCCGTTGGTTTTGACCTAGCGGTTTTCATGGGATAAAATTATTTGATATACTGACCCTAGGGGGTTATTTTTACTCAATAAATACATTTTTGGTTCATAAGTAATACCTAAAGCAGGATTAATGTTGTTATAATGACCAGTACAGGTTTTCTTTAAGAAAAATTTGTGTTAGTGTGCTCAGGCTCAATCGGAGATAGGCGCTATCCAGCTAATAATGGCAATAGTGATGTAAGAGGGAGGGTGGAGTTTATTTATTTAGCGAATGCAAAGTCCTTAAGCATTCGCTTAATTTTAGAGTTATTTTTTAGAGTTAAATGTGGTCTAAGAGATTTTAAAGAGACATGCACTGTAACCAGCTGTTCTAAATAAGGTTGCAAAAGATGATTCACAATGATGCCGCAATAATTAAATAATTAAAGAAAATTTGACCTAAGTATGTCAGAAACATTTCATTAAGACCTGTGGGAGGTGTCAAATGGTGGGAAAAGGGCAGCGAATGGGACTTTTAAAGTAATGCAGGAATATGGTTGAAATTTCTTGGAAGCTGAGCCCTTAAAAAATCCAATTAAATCAGAGAAGACAGGTGTATTTGTAGCTTTTCATGGGTAAAACTCTTTGTGCAAACAGGTCTGTAGAAAACATCCTATCTCTGTAGTGATTAACTAGAGATAAAGCGAAAACTCCTCCCAGGTGCAGATACCGGAAAAGAAACAAACAAGGTTTTTGGTGAACGTTAAAAGTAAACAGATAAAACATAAACGCTCCCAGGCTGAGAGAGTAGAAAGAGTCGGAGCAGTGAGAGCGTCTGCTCACGGAGATAACCAAGCAGACGGCATTAATATCCCGCCAGTGTTCGGCTGTTTCTGTTTCACTGCTGTGATCTAAGACTGTTTGTACATTCCCACCGGCTTCATCCCGCTCCTTCGCACCATTTACCTCTGGACTAATGAAGCGTGAGCTGCTCTATCTTTGCACCGTTCTCGTGCAGCGGTCTAATCTGCACATCTTCAATCATACATTGTCATTTCCCCCCCTCACACCCCCATCGCAGCCACAGCCACTCCAACCTCTTGGTGAACTTTGTGCCTATGCTAATGTCATCTGTGGCTGTTTACTCTGCTTCAACAGTGAAATAAAAAAAATCACATTCTTTATCTGCATCAACACTAAACTGCGAACGACACACGGGGTGGATCTTTTCAAACTTCCTTTAGTGTGTCATGCTGCTGTTACACTGTAATTTCCCACTTTGGGAATAATAAAATCTATCTATCTATCTATCTATCTATCTATCTATCTATCTATCTATCTGTCTGTCTGTCTGTCTGTCGTTACTGAAGAAGAAGACGCTGATTTGACATATTACATCCATTTGATATAGATACTGCATATATAAAAGAGCCTGGATATAACTTCTAAATCTTTCTAGCGCTCCAGATATTACTCACATATTCTGTGGAGATGTTGACGATAATAGTATTCATGGTAACAAAAATAACAAAAAGAGGAAATAATGGTGTTGCTATGTACCTGTTGACAGTTTTGCTATTACACATCCATGGCTGGTAACTGCCCAGTGTTTACTTTAATTTAAACCGAGTTGATGTTTGTCAAAAAACAAACCTGAAATTAATAGATAACCTGGTAAACCATAATTCACCTCACTAAATCTTAACACTCTATTAAATAAAGGAAAGATAAGGGTAGGGACCTTTAAATGTTTTTTTTTTTTTTTTTTTTTACATTTGTTAAAAAGTTAGCAATAGCAATAATTATCTCTGGAAAATCCCTGAAATATATAAATGTGCCACTTGTTGCTTAGATAAACCCCACTTTTTTGAGGGGCTTTAAAAACAAACTTTTTCTTCACTACTCTATACATCCATACACATGGTAGCCATCCACAAGCTCTGACTACTCCACTTATCAGAATTGGTGCACATCAGTTGAATTTTATTTTGGTTTCTTGGCATGTAGTTATTTCTTCAGCACAGTCCACAGAACCCCAATGGGGTTTAAGCAGTGTTGGGCAAGTTACTAAAAAATAGTAACTAATTACAGTTACTAGTTACTTCTTTTCAAAAGTAATTGAGTTACTTTACCAATTACTGCATGACTAAAGTAACTAGTTACTTGGAAAAGTTACTTTCACATTACTTTTAAATGCATACTTATATCATCTTGCACACATTGCAAGATAATTTAATTGCATTGCATTACGGGCTTATTGTCAGGCTGAAAACAGACTGTTTCAGACAGAGCTTTTAGAACATGTTCACTCTGCTTTATCCTGCCTTGAGAGCTCATATTGTGGGAAAAATCTGAAGAAAATCAATATGATATTGTCAATAATTTTCTCATTTTGGAGTGAGAGTTAGCAACACTGCATAAAGCTGTCCATCTTTATCTTACCTTTATGACTGATTTAATCCGATGTGCAGTGATCCAAAGAAAATGTCCATTATCCACAGTCCAAATGCCTGCTGTGACAAAGACATGATCCAGTCCCTCAAATTCTTTTTGGAGATCAAAATCCATTTTTGAATAATCTTTATCCAGGTAGCAAGTAAATGTATTTTAACTTCAGTGGATCAGTCACAGCTGTCTGATGGAAAGTCACTGTGTACATCCCATCTTCAGTCTGTAACGACGTATCTGGCAATCGGTCGGTTTAATCCTTGCTGGGTCACAAACTGTCCAGATGATTACCTGTGCTTGAAATCCAGCCATGGCTGTTGAGACAAGAGTATTTCCACTTTACATCCAGCTGTGGCTGTTCAGATAGCGTAGATCCACTAACGCGGTGTTGTTGGCATAGTTAGTCGTTACTTAGCACTGGCTTTGTTGTTGTTTTCAGGCGCTTCTGGAGATTGCAGTAGGTCTCAACCAGCACTTTAGCTTACAACCCACCAATATGCTTTTGTCCTTAACTGCAACAAAGGAAAATTAATCTGACTATTTCCACAAAAACAAAGGAGCTTCATCTCTTTCTCTGCTCAGTAGTGAAGACTCAGCTCTCTGCAACAGGTCACGTAGACTGGCGTCTCAGCTATGGTAGGGTCAGTTTGTATATTCATTTATTTGTGCTAAAAATATCTATCTATATTAATAAAATGAGTAACAAGTAACACATCTGATCAAATTTCAGTAACTGTAACGCATTACTGAATTTTTAAACAGTAATTTCGTTACACAGCACATTACTGCAAAAGTAGTGGTGTTACAGTAATGCTGTGGAGAGAGGAATAATCAGGCAGAGCGGTCCACAGCAGAGCAAGCTTTATTAATTTCTCTCTCTCACATTCACCAGAATCACAAGCATCAAAAGACTCACAGGTCGCAGGCACCTCTCCTTTTATAGCATACAACTTGCCCTGTGACCTGTGGTGCTGCATTAACATAAAAGACTTTGCAATTCCCATTCTCTTTGTTACTGTTCGCATCAACACACAAACCCCCCATGACCATTCTCCTTGTCCTTCCGTCTGAGTGGAAACATACTGAGTGGATTTCCCACACCGCACCCCCTCCCCCCCACAGAAACTCAGACTGAGCCTTAACCCTCATGTCCTTTGGGCTTCAGCCTACGTCCATAGTGGCTTTAACGGGTCTGCGGCTCCGAGGCGGTGCTGTGCCGATGGGGCACTCTTGGGGGTGCGTCCGTCTGTGGGGGGACATTGGGGGGGGGACATCTTTAGCATGCCATTGTGACGGATCTGACGAGTCATGTACCTGGGGAGTTCTCAGTGGGGGTCATCCGCATTGAGGAGCTCGGGCCAACACCACCTGCTCGTCTGCTAAAATGAAAGCGGGCTTAAGCCTGTCTATACAGACTGTTTCCCTACGTCCCCCCAAGTCTAACACAAAATGTTTCTCCCCGGGTTCCAGCACTCTGAACGGACCATCGTAGGGCGGGCGCAAGGGGGTCCGGTGGGCATTGTGCCTGACAAATACGAACACCGCGTCCTTCAAGGTCTTTGACATAAAAGCGCGTGGAAAACAGTGGTGGACCGGACCAGGTACCTTCCCTGTCTCTACGCTATGCAGTGAAAGCGGGGATGGATTGGTATTCGGCCCAGGGCTGTCCGGCAAAAATTCTCCTGGGAGCCGCAGCAGCTGGGAAAAAAACAGGTCTGCTGGGGAGGCTGCCAAATCCTCTTTCGGTGCTGAACGCAACCCAAATAGAACCCATGGCAACTGGTCCACCCAATTTGCATCGGTAAGCGAAGCCCTGAGTGCTGCTTTAAGTGACCTATGGAAACGCTTGCATAACCCATTGGCCTGGGGGTTGTACGCGGTCGTGCGATGAATTGTGACACCCAGGCTCTGGGCCATCGTGGACCAGAGGTCATAAACAAACTGCGGGCCCCGATCAGACATGATATCCAAAGGGGTGCCAAAGCGTGCCACCCATGTTGTCAAAAAAGTGCATGCAACTTCTGTGAACGTGGTGGAAGCTAGCGGGACTGCTTCGGGCCAGCACGTGGTGTGGTCCACCACTGTCAGGAAGTGCGTGAACTCCTGCGATGGCGGAATGGGGCCCACGAGGTCCATGTGAACATGGTTGAACCTCTTAGCCGGGATATGGAATGGCTCCAAGGTGGCCTTTGTGTGCCTGTGCACTTTGGCTCGTTAGCACGCTACGCAGGCTGCAGCCCACTCTTTCACCTGTTTGCGCAGGCTCGGCCAGATGAACTTTGCTCCCACAATTTTGACTGACGCGCGCACTCCTGGGTGCGCCAAGGAGTGAACCGACTCAAAAATGCGGCGGCGCCAAGTGTGTGCGACCACCGGGTGCGGGCGGCCCGTGGAGACGTCACAGTTTAAGGGGGGCCACTGTCTTGCGGTACTCTGCTCTCCAGCCTTAACCCTGTTGGTCCAGACTGGAGCGTGCAAACGTCCGCATCGCCGATCTGCTCAGCGGCCATGGCCGTGTTATCTATCCCCACGTAGAAAGGGGCCACTAATGCGCGCGAGAGGCAGTCTGTATGGCCAGGTGTAGAGCCAGTAACTCCCTGTCGAACGCGCTGTATTTACGCTCACTGTCGTGCAAAGACCTGCTAAAAAAAGCAAGCGGCTACCAAGAACTGGCAACATACTGCTCCACGACGGCCCCTATGGCCATGTCCATCTGATGCGTTGATAGTGAGCGCTATCCGAGCCGCCGGGTCCGGGTGCGCCAGCAGTGCGGCGTTCGCCAGAACTGTTTTAACCTCGGAAAATGCCTGCTCTCGCTCAGGAGTCCAGTCGTCTCTGTCCGCTGGTTTGCATTTCTTAAGCACGGCATACAACGGCTGCATGAGCTGGGCTGCGTGGGGGAGGAAACAGTTGTAAAAGTTAACCATCCCCAAAAACTCCTGCAGCGCCCTGACCGTCTGAGACCGGGGAAAATCTGCCATTGTGCGCATTTTGTCTGGTAAGGGTATCTCACCCTCCGGTGAGATGTGGTGGCCCAAAAAATCAATTCCCGTCACCCTGAACTGGCACTTCGCCGGGTTGATTATTAATCCGTGCTCCTCCAACCTCTGGAAAACTGTCCTGAGGTGGGCTACGTGTTTGTCCTCAGACGCGCTGGCCACCAGGATGTCGTCCAGGTAGATGAACACAAACGTCAGATCGCACAACACCGCATCCATCATGCGTTGGAATGTCTGCGCCGCACCTTTTAACCTGAAAGGCATGCGTAAAAACTCAAAAAGACCAAATGGGGTTATTACTGCCATCTTAGGTATGTCCTCAGCGCACACTGGGACCTGGTGGTAACCGCGGACCAGGTCTATCTTGGAAAAAATGCGTGCCCCAGTGAGGTGAGTGGAAAAATCCTGAATATGGGGGATCGGGTAGCGGTCGTGCGCTGTGGCGTTGTTTAATCTGCGGAAATCTCCGCACGGTCACCATGGTCCCTCGGCTTTAGGAACCATATGTAGTGGGGATGCCCATGGGCTGTTTGAGTGTCTGATGATGCTCAACTTTTCCAAGATGGCAAACTCCTCGCGCGCTATGGCCAGTTTAGCTGCGTGCAGATGCCGAGGTCGTGCGAAAACGGGCGACCCCGTGGTGGTAATGAAGTGCTCCACCCCGTGTTTAGTGACGGTTGCCGAAAAGGTTGGGACCGTGAGTGCTGGGAACTGGGTGAGTAGTGTGTGGAACTTACCCCCTGGAGCTGTGACGTTGGCTAGCATTGTGGACCCGGCTCCTCTAGCGGCACAGGGGAGAGAATCAAAAGACATTGCGTTAATCAGGCGTCTGTTAGCCGTATCGACTAGTAGACCGTGTGCACACAAAAAATCAGTGCCCAAAATGGGGAAGCTGCATGCCGCTATGACGAATGTCCATTGGTATTTACGGCCGTGCAAGGATACAGTCAGTGTCCTCTCACCAAAAGTCTTAATGTCTGAGCTGTTTGCGGCTGTCAGTCTGGGGCCGCTAGTTCCCGCCAGCCGGTCTGTGTAGGACGGCAAGATGAGACTCTTTTGGGAGCCGGAGTCCACGAGGAACCGTCTCCCCGAGCGTGAATCTATCACATAGAGCAGCTTGCTTGCTTCACCGGCGGTTGCAGCTGCTACCGACTGCCGGCCCTGGCGTTTCCCGAGCGCTTGAATTGGCATGGTGGCATGCATCGGCGTGCGTCCTCTCCCAAACGGCGGTGGTAGAAGCAGAGTGTGTCTCTCCGGTGCTTCTTGGCCTCCACTGCAGCCACCGTTGTTGGCTCCTCGCCTCTGCTGGCCGTCTCGCTGGGTTCTGACGCCGCTGCATTCACTGCAAGGGCTCTGGTGGTGAGGACAATCCAATCCGCCTCTTGCGCTAGCGCCCGGTAGTTGCATGCAGCCAGCAGCGGCGAATCGGCAAGGACCGCCCTGACCGCCGTCGGGAGTTTCCGGAGGAAAAAGGTGGGCAAAGAGGAAATGCCCGTCATCTGTGCCCATCAACGCCAACATCTTCTCCATTAACTCTACCGCCGACCCGTCTCCCAACTCAGAGCGCATCAGGAGCCTTTCCGCTCTCTCACAGTCTGAGAGCGTATAGCGCCAGGTCAGCGTAGTTTTGAGAGCCTCGTATTTGTCGTGGGCTGGGGGCCGTTGGAGCAGGCTCGCCACCTGCTGAGCTGTGCGTGCGTCCAGCGCTGCAACCACGTAGTAGTATCTGGTGTCATCCGACAAGGCAAACTCAAGGGTCACCAGTGTGGAGAGAGGAATAATCAGGCAGAGTGGTCCAGAGCAGAGCAGGCTTTATTAATCTCTCTTTCTCACATTCACCAGAATCACAAGCATCAAAAGACTCACAGGTCGCAGGCACCTCTCTTTTTATAGCATACAACTTGGCCTGTGACCTGTGGTGCTGCATTAACATAAAAGACTTTGCAATTCCCATTCTCTTTGTTACTGTTCGCATCAACACACCAACCCCACATCAACACACAACCCCCCCCCCCCCCCCCCCGTGACCATTCCCCTTGTTCTTCCGTCTGAGTGGAAACATACTGAGTGGACTTCCCACACCGCATTACTTTGTAACGCATTACGCCGAACCCTGGGTTTAAGTTAGGGCTTTGTAAAGGTCAGGATAAAAATGTAATTCTAATCTTATTAAACCATTTCTTCATCATGTATGATGCATGTTTGGGGTCACTGTCTTGTTGAAACACCCAACTGCATCAAACACTGAACCTTCTAGATGATGTTTTGAAGTTTCCATGAATAATTTGGAGCTGAAGCCTCCTTCTTCATTATTCTATTTTTTTTTTCTGTAAAGCCTCACTTCCACTGGCAGCAAAACAGCCCCAGAGCATAATACTTCCACCACCATGCCCAAGGGTAGGCATACTGTTCTTGGGGTTTCAGCACCAATACGTAACTTTCCTATTCCTAGTAGAAACACTGTAAAAAACTACAGCTGGCACATTTTAAGGACTGACTCCCAATAGCCAATTGCAGGATATTTTGTTAATTGGTAGCTAAAGCTGTGCCCTATGATTGCCTAATGGGACTCAGAATGTAAAACGAGCAGCTGTGTTTTCAGTGTTCCTACCAGGAAGAGAAAAGTTATATAGTAATGTTGTGGACATAGCAAGCCAGCTCAGACTGTGATGGAAATGACATTCACCTGGTCAAAGATTGACATGCCGTCAGAATTATTTGGGAAACATTATTTTAAGTTGATTAAGGTTAAGTTACAAAGAGTTGCTTTAAAGGCCCTTGCGTTCTTTCCTCCAAACATATTGTGACGTTGTGAGGGTTCACACAAGAAAGGAGAGATGACTGTGACGAAACAGGCTTTATTTAAACACACCTCCTCAACACAGACAGGAGGGGAGGTCATTCCCGCAGACCTCTGTCTCACAGAGGGTGTCACAAACGCATGATCAGTCACTGCTCTGACTCTTCTTATAACACTGCTGTGTCATTATAACTGTGTTATAATGACACAGCAATAACACTTTAGAACACGCGAATGATAACACCCTTTGAATTCTCTGCTGCCAAAGCATGCTGGGAGAATCCCCGCCCCCTTAACACAGCCCCGACGTTACAATATTTTAGCTCCTTGTGACCGAATAGCCTGATTGTTTTTTCGTCTGACCACTGAACTTTCTTCCAGAAGGCTTCTTCTTTGTTCATGAGATCAGCAGCAAACTTTAACTGAGCTTTAAGGTACTCCATCTTGATCAAGGGCTTATTTCTCACATGGGTGTTTTATGTATGATCATATTGCCACACTTTACTGTGGACACAACTGTGCCATGCACTTTTTACTTAGAACAAGATTGTTTGCGTAGCTGATTTTGGAATCTATAGCTGCTTTGAAATGTCCCCCAAGTAACTTTCCTGGCTTGTTCAAGTCAGTAATTTGCATTATCAGATCTGTGCTGAGATGCTCAGTCATGACCTATAGGCAATTGTAATCACTCAGGGAAGTTAAGAGACCATGTCTCCAAAAGAATCATTCGTCAGATTGACCTCAGATTTTATATGTGCTTTGTTGAGGTTATAAAGGTGTGCATCCCTGAGTATGGAGTTGCTCAGTCAAAATATGTAATTTTTTTTTCCACAATATCTTTATTGAACCTTTTTTTTTAAACAAACATGATACAAACAATCAAACACTAACGCTAAAGTACTACAAAAAAAAAAAAAATGCACTAAAAACACCAACAACCACCAACAAAATCAAGTCTTCAACAATGCTCCTCTGTTTAGTCTAGACAATCCAATACATAAGTATACATATTATGTTCACCAGTTTGGAATTTACAAGGTCCACACACATCATTCACCTTCTTCTTCAAGAGTTATGTTTAAATTTTTTACATAATCAATAAAAGGTCTCCATATATTCTCAAACACAATTTCCTTTGATTTCAGTATATATGTTATTCTTTCTAATGGAAGGTTTGTTAACATCTGTCTTAACCACTGAGTCACATCTGGTCTATGAGTCTTTTTCCATAATAGTGCAATACATTTTTTGGCATTAAGCAAACTGAGGTCTATGAATGTTCTTTCACTTTTATTAAAATTATGCTTTTCTGGGTACAGACCCAACAAAAACAGTTTAGGATTCAGTATGATTTGTTTTGAGATTATTTTTTCAATTGTTACCCTCACCTCTTCCCAAAACATTCTTATTAATCTACATTCCCATAAACAATGAAATAGGGTTCCTTTACTTTCCATGCATTTTGTGCATGTATCTGGTATATTTTTGTTATATCTATTTAACTCCTCCGGTGTAACATACATCCGCATTAACCATTTGAAATGTATCAATTTAAGGCGTGCATTTATTGATTTGGTTTGAGCTTCTGTACAAGCCAATTCCCATTGTTCCTCCGAAATTTCAATTTGCAGATCTTCTTTCCAGTAGTTTAATCTTTTCAGTGAATTTTCACTTGAAGATAGTGTCAATGAGTTATAAAACTCTGAAATAATACCCTTTCTTTTACTATCTTTCATCATCATTTTTTCCAAGGATGAATAAATAGGTCGAGTGAGAGCTTTATTTTGATTTGATCGAATAAAGTTTCTAAGTTGAAGATATTTAAAAAAATGTGTTCTATTGAGATTAAATTTGATCCTCAGCTCTTCAAAAGACATTATGTTGTCTGCACATGGTAAATATAAATCCTGAATCTTTTGTATCCCTTTTAAATTCCATACTTTAAATACAGCGTCCGCTCTCCCTGGTTTAAAATATTGATTACCCCATATTGGACTAAATTGTGACAATAACTGTGGTTCTTTTAAATAGTTTTTAGCTTCACACCATATTTTGATCATATGCTTTACAAATGGATTTTTAACTTGTTTTTGTAATTTTTTTGCCGAATCTGAGTATATGAATATGGGAAGAGGTAAAGGTAAATTGTATGATTCCATTTCAGTCCAGTGAGGGAGATCATTTGATGAAAAATAATATGTCATAGACCTCAGTTGTGCCGACCAATAATACAACATAAAATTTGGACATTTCAGACCTCCACGATCAAATGGTAAATATAATAAAGACAGACGTAATCTAGCCCTCCTGTTGTTCCATATAAATTCCACTAACTTTTTTTTTATTCTTGAGAATAGATCTAAAGGTGGTGATAAGGGAATGTATTGAAATAAATAAAGTATTTTAGGTAAAATATTACTTTTAAGTATATTGATTCTCCCGATCATCGACATTGGTAGTGACATCCATCTCTGAGTTAACTCATTGATATCTGACATTAAGGCTTCATAGTTGACGCTGGCGACTGATTCTAGCTTAGGCATAATTTGGATTCCTAAATATTTAAACTGATTTACAACATTGAATTGATTTGCCTCAGGGGCTGGGTAATTTCTCTGGGTCTCATTTAGCATTAATATTGAAGATTTAGTTTTATTTATTTTATATCCTGATATTTCCCCAAAATTCTTTATTAAATTCAACAAGGTTGGAATTGATTTTTTTAGATTTGACATAAACAAAATTATATCATCGGCGTACAGGGAGATTTTATGTTCTGTTGGTCCAACTTTAATTCCATATATTTGTGAATGTAAACGTATCGCTATCGCTAAAGGTTCAATTGCCATAGTAAACAGTAAAGGTGAAAGTGGACAGCCTTGTCGACATCCTCTATTGATTTTTATTGGTTTTGAAATATTGTTATTTGTTAGGATTTCTGCTGTAGCATTATTGTATATTATTTGAACCCATTTTATGAAATTATTTCCAAGTCCAAACCTTTGTAGGACTTCAAAAAGAAAGGGCCATTCAACTCTATCAAAGGCCTTTTCGGCGTCCAATGATAGGAGAGCTGTATCCGGTGCTTCTTTATTAAAATAAATAATATTAAATAGTCTTCTTACATTATGGAAGCCTTGTCTACCCTTTATAAAGCCATTCTGATCTCGATTAATAATATTTGGTAAAATTTCTTGTATTCGTCTTGCTAAAATTTTACAGATTATCTTAAGGTCGGCGTTTAATAGGCTTATTGGTCTCATATTTTCACATTTATTAGAGGGCTTACCTGGTTTTGGCAGCAGTATAATTAAGGCATTATTTATGTATGATGGTAAATTATTATTTTGAAATGCTTCTAAAACCATTTCCAAAAAAGGTTTTATTAATTTATTCTTAAATTTTTTATAAAGGTCAACTGGAAGACCATCTGGTCCTGCACTTTTTCCTGATTTCATATTATCAATGGCTAGCCCAACTTCTTCTTGACTAATTTTAGACTCCAATATCTCCCTGTTTTCATTTGGTATACACGGTATAGATAGTTCGTTCAAAAACCCATTTAGTTTTGTTAAATCAGGTTCATTTTTGGTATCATATAATTTTTCATAGTAATCTCTAAAGGCTCTGTTAATTTCTAAAGGATCTATAACTACCTGTCTGTTACTTATAATACTGGTAATTGGTGTTTTAATTTCCAATTGTTTAATCTGCCATGCTAATAATTTTCCTGATTTTTCACCTTGTTCATAAAAAGATTGTTTCAATCTTAGAAGACTCGAGGCAGCTCTATTCGCTGATTTTTTGTCGTATTCAGCTCTCAAAATCAGTAATTCATTCTCCAACCTTGGGTCACTTCCTGCATACACTTTTTCCTGAAGACTTTTTATTTTATGTTCCAATTTAGCTCTCTCCTCTCGAGTCTTCTTAGATTTTGATCCTGTATAACTAATAATATGTCCCCTAATAAAAGCTTTGAAAGCCTCCCACTTTACACATGCTGATGTTTGTGTAGTATTGATGTCAAAGAACTCGTCTATCTGTTTTTCTATATACTTGACAAATTCCTCATCCTGAAGCCATTTATGCTGAAATTGCCATCTACCTGATTCCTTTTTCAATTTTTTATCTACATATATTAGACAACAGGGTGCATGATCAGAGATCACGATGTTATCATAAAAGCAGTTTTGAATCTTGGACCTTAATTCTGTGGAAATCAAAAAATAATCAATACGTGAGAATGTCTTGTAGGTACTGGAATAACAAGAATAGGCTTTAACTTGTGGTTTCATTTCTCTCCATATATCTAACAATCTCAATTCTTTCATAAAATGATTAATAGTCATCCTACATCCAATGTGCGTACAATCCAGTCCTGTTGATCTATCCACACCTGGATTCAATGTACAATTAAAATCCCCTGCTATTATATGTTGCCCTGTAAGTGATGATAAGATGAGAAATAAATTAGCAAAGAACTTCTGATCATCTATATTGGGACCATATAAGTTCACAAGATTTATATTTTCTAATAGCAAAGAACCTTGAATGATTACATATCTTCCAAATTTGTCTCCAATTACATTTTTCACTTGAAAAGGAACTGATTTATGTATGAGAGTCATAACTCCCCTGGCTCGGGATGAAAATGAAGAGGTGAATACACTTCCCTGCCATCTACTCCTAATTCTTTTAACATCCTCCTCTATCAGATGAGTTTCTTGTAAAAACACAATTCTTGAACCCATGTCCTTTATTTTATTCATAACTTGTTTAAGTTTTTTTAAATTTTGTAGACCTCTGCAATTCCATGAAGTTAAATTAAGATTAACACTTTGGTCCATGATCAATAGAGAGTTTGGGATTACCTTGCAGTGTAAACATGCTCATACAGAGAAGCAAAAACATGAGTGGTTGAACATTCATCCTACAAACTACACACAAACAAATTTCCCCTTCCCACACTTGTGGCAAACCCCCCAAAATCAAAAGAAAAATTCTGTCTCCCGATATAGCCATCGACCGTTCCACACCCACGGGGAACAGCCTAAGCCACTCCTTCTTCATCCTCCCAATCACCCTAACTCTACTGCTTTTAATGACGTAACATTAACTCTCCTCTGTAGTTTTCCAACTTAACTCCAAAATTTTTAACAACTTTGTACATCATAGTTTTTTTTTTTTTTTGTTTGTTTTGTTTTTGTTTTGTTTTTTTAATATATAATACAATCTATATTTTGTAAACTTACTATTTACTTCAAGTCAGTCAGATGCCTGTGCAAATGCTTAATTATTCTACCTTATATTTTGTTCATGCTTAGCTCCCACCAGTCTCTTCTTCTTCTTTGATCTTCTTGATGAACTCCTGCGCCTCCTCTGGGGTCTTGAAGATGTGGGTTCTGCCCTCATACGTGGTCAGCAGTCTCGCAGGATAGATTACACCATGACGAATCCCAAGGTTGCGCAGCTCCTTACGTACGGGATCAAACTGCTTCCTCAATTGCTGGATTCCTGTGGCCAAATCTGGGTAGAACCGCACCTGCTGGTCCTGGTGTTTAATCTCTCCTTTTTTAGCTCGTGCAGCGCTGAAGATCTTCATCCTGTCTCTGTTGCTAAGAAACTTCATAATTAAGGTCCTCGGCGGTCCCTTATCTCTCCGTGGGCCAATACGATGTGCTTTTTCCAGAACCACTGCTGATTGCAACTCCTCGCTGCCCAGCACCTCCGGAATCCACTTTTCCAGAAAGGAACATACGTCCCGACCTTCTGATTCCTCTGGAAGACCCACCAGCCTCAAATTATTCTGTCTCGACCGAGATTCCAAATCCAAAATATTATCTTCCAGAGATTTTTTTTTTTTCCAAAGTGCGCACCTTTAATTGAAGACGGGTGACGTCATCTTCAGCACTAGCGAGACGGAGCTCCATCTGCGCCATTCGTTCTACACAGTCACCCAATTCCTTTCTTATTCCTTCCAACGCTGTCATAATCCCATCAAATCTAGAGGAAAAGTCCGCTCTCATTGAACTCATGGCAGCCATCAGCGCATCTGCGCCATTCCCCGCAGATATCGCAGCGTTGCCAGCCTCCTCCGCCATATATGGAGTTTTGTTTACTGCGTCACAGACCTGAAAGTCCGTTAATTTGGACTGTTTCGGCGGCTCGCTTTTTCCTTTTCCTGGTTTTCCAGCCTTAGGCTTCGCCGACATATCTTCGCCCAAATGCTGGGATACGTTCTGTCCCAAATGAGAGAGTTATTTGCCGATTTTTTTTTTTCCAGGAGCAGAGCAGAGCGAGACACGTCCGTCCTACGTGGCAGCCATAACCGGAAGTCAAAATATGTAATTTTTATCAATAAAAGTTTAGCCACCACTGTGTTTCCTCATGCTCTGGCTTCTCGAAGTGTGGGCGAGGTTTCCGATTGACGCCGTACTGACTGGATAATACACAGCATCACGACTAGTCACTCACCACAGCGCTCCATAAACAAGAAAAGGAAGTGAAAAGTGACAAATTTGACCAGAAAGAGAGAATACTGAAGATGCTGCCGTGATTGCATAGGTCTAGGGGATAATTTGGCATATACGGAGAACAGTGCAGGTGCGCCAGCGGGGACCCGGGGTCTGGCAGGGAACACTGGTGTTGAAGAAGCAGCAACCGGTCTGGCGGATCGCAGTCCTTCACAGGGAGCCAAGCCCAGCCTGCTGGGTTAGCGGTGGACGACAGTCCCAATTGCTGCTTCACCCGTGTGCCACTGCTGTCCTTTGCGGGACCGCGGGTTTCCAATGGTGCTCTTCCTGGTGCTGATGTGCTTACATGGCTATCTAAAAATTAAAAGTTAATATCACCATGATTGTGGAGCGGAATAGCCAGATCAGTTGCATATCATATGCAGACACATATGCATGCTTTGACTAAACGACGGCCATCACCAAACAGGACACAAAAACACCCAAATAATGAAATAAATCATTTTTTATTTACTGACAAATAGGCAACACTGATGCAACAGTTGTAGCCAAATGGGTGATTCTGCTGTGTATAATAATGTTGGGTGTTTTGTGCTTATTGCTAAAATATAAAAGGATGCACTAGAATGGGTCTCAAATATTTGTAATGTCCTGTTATAGTACTGTATGAGTTTATTGACGATACACTATACAGTAAACTACACATATAAAGTAAAACAATTATTATGTGAATGCTTTTGTTGAATTTTCACATATTTATACAGAACATAACATCACGCAACTCTAACACATTGCACACGACTATAAAAACCACTGACACAAAACAGAACAACAAAACAAGCAAAAAAAAAAAAAAAGAAGGGGGGGGTCATTCACATTTGTTCATTTTACCAAAAGTCTCTCAAAGTACAGTAAGAATGGCTGCCAAAGCCCTTTGAACTTCCTTGCCGATCCTTGAGTTATGTATCTGAAATGTTCCGACTTAAGATGTGTTACCAGATTCAATATCCAACGTTTATGGGAGGGGGGTAAAGCCTTAAAGTTAAACAGTTATAATGGTGATTGAATAACCCATTCCCCAAAGTGCAAGATACAACATTTATGAATAGAAGTCATAAAAGATCAGACAAATAAGTGATCTGACAAACAAATAAACAAGGCTCTTAAACAGTCACTAATATTGGATGTACCATTCATTTTCAATAATTCTGTAACTAATATTCACACAATCAAATAGCCATTCAGTGCCTTTTATATTTGTCAAAGTCTAACATGTGTGATTGCCTATACACACGTGGACAAAATTGTTGGTACCCCTGTTAATGAAAGAAAAACCCACAGTGGTCACAGAAATAACTTGAATCTGACAAAAGTGGTAATAAAAAAAATTCTATGAAAATTAACCAATGAAAATCACACAATACTTTTGAATTGTGGTTCAACAGAATTACTTTAAAAAACAAACTCATGAAACAGGCCTGGACAAAAATGATGGTACCCCTACAAAAGATTGAAAATAATGTGACCATAGGGACATGTTCAACCAAGATGTGTCCTCTAATTAACATCACAGGTGTCTACAAACTTGTAATCAGTCAGTCGGCCTATTTAAAGGGTGACAAGTAGTCACTGTGCTGTTTGGTGACATGGTGTGTACCACACTAAACATGGACCAGAGGAAGCAAAGGAGAGTTGTCTCAGTAGATTAGAAAGAAAATTGTAGACAAGCATGTTAAAGGTAAAGGCTATAAGACCATCTCCAAGCAGCTTGATGTTCCTGTGACTACAGCTGCACATATTATTCAGAAATTTAAGATCCACGGGACTGTAGCCAACCTCCCTGGACGTGGCCGCAGGAGGAAACTTGATGAAAAATGGAAGAGACGGCTAATACGGATGGTAACAAAAGAGCCCAGAACAACCTCTAAACACATTCATGGTGAACGCCAAGGTCAAGGTACATCAGTGTCAGATCGCACCATCCGTCGTTGTTTGAGCCAAAGTGGACTTCATGGGAGACGACCAAGGAGGACACCACTGTTGAAAACAAATCATAAAAAAGCCAGACTGCAATTTGCCAAACTGCATGTTGACAAGCCACAAAGCTTCTGGGAGAATGCCCTATGGACAGACGAGACAAAACTGTAACTTTTTGGCAAGGCACATCAGCTCTATGTTCACAGACGCAAAAATGAAGCATAGCAAGAAAAGAACACTGTCCCTACTGTGAAACATGGAGGAGGTTCTGTTATGTTCTGGGGCTGCTTTGCTGCATCTGGCACAGGGTGTCTTGAATCTGTGCAGGGTACAATGAAATCTCAAGACTATCAAAGTATTCTAGAGAGAAATGTGCTGCCCAGTGTCAGACAGCTTGGTCTCAGTCGCAGGTCATGGGTCTTTCAACAGGATAATGACCCAAAACACATAGCTAAAAACACCCAAGAATGGCTAAGAGCGAAACATTGGACTATTCTTTTTTTTTTTTTTTTTTTTATTTTTTTATTTAAGTTTTTGTAAAGGGTATACAGGTTGTTACAGCAATGCATTGTTTACATTTTCATCACATGTTCACTTATTTTCTGATATCTGACAACATTGGAAGATTAATTCTTACAACACCCCCTTTTTTTTTAAAGTGAAAGAAAAAGTGAAATTAAAGAGAAAAAAAAAAAAACAAAAAACAAAAAACAAAAAAAAAACAAACAAACCAGCAAAAAACAAACAAAAAGAAAAAGTAAGTAAATAAAGGTAAAAGAGCATCTGAGTAGCATTGGAACAAAGAGCGGAACCATTATTGAAATGGTATTTGTCAAAGATTAGATCTAATGGAAGACACATATGCGATCCAGGGTTGCCAAAAGTTCATGAACCCATCCATGTCCTGTCTCAGTGCGAATGTCAACTTTTCCATCGAGTAAATGTCTTGGATCACGTTAATCCAATCTTCAGGTGTAGGACAGTCCTTCAACATCTATTTTTTAGTTAGAGCTTTTTTGCTTGCCAATATTAAAACATTGAATAAGTATTTTTCTCCTCGTCTTTCCAGTGAGTCCGGTAGTAAACCCAAATACAAAGTTACAAAAGAAAAGGGAACTGTTATTTTGAATATTTTCCCCAATATTGTCTGTACATTGGTCCAATATTGGTGGATAACTGGGCATGACCAAAACACATGAAAATGATTTGCAGTCTTTTCACCACACAAGCGCCAACAGTTCAATCCCTTATGGGTAAATTTGTTTTGTGCAGGTGTTCTGAAAAATCTTACCAAGTTTTTCCATCCAAATTCTCTCCACTGCAGGGATGAGGTACTTTTCCATTGCTGTTTATTTAGCATTTGAATGAATGAATGAATGAATGAATGAATGAATGAATGAATTTATTTCGGATAGTACATTACAGGTTAAAAGAAACTGTATAATATAACAACAAGGTCAAATTAGACAAAGACTCCTTCTACTATACAATTCCACGTGAGTTATCCGAAATGGGTGATGGCTGAAGCCGCAGCTTATATTGCCCACCCATATTCCATCCAAGAATTCAAAGGAGAAAAAAGAGAAAACAAGACAAGAGCGATTACAATTTAAAACAAGGCTAAGACAAAATATGACTGAGAGAAAAAGAAAACTGAGCTAGTCTAAGTTAAGCGGTTACTATTCAAAAACAAATCTAAGACATAGTGTCACAGAGAAAAAAGAAAAACTAAGCTATAACACAACACAGGCTGGAAATGTCAATCCTTATGTGAGTTTACATGTCGTCTTGTAAATATGTTTGGAGTATTTCTTCCTTTAGTTTTTGTTTAAATTGTCCAAGCTTTGTACATGATTTTAATTCAGGTCCAAAATCGTTCCATAATCTGACACCTTGCACTGAAATACAGTGTTGCTTGGTAGTTGTTCTCACTGTAGGCTTTTGAAATATACATGTTCCTCTGAAGTGATATCGTTTCTCCCTTGTTTGGAACAACTTTTGGATATTTGCGGGCAGTGATAGATTCTTCACTTTGAACATTATTATTGCGGTTTTAAAGTCGATCAGATCTTTCAACTTGAGAGTTTTTTGTTTAAGAAAAAGTGGGTTTGTTGGTTCCCTGTAAGCTGCTTTGTTGATTATTCTAATAGCTCTCTTTTGAAGCATAAAGAGTGGATATATGTTTGTTTTATATGTATTTCCCCATACTTCATTACAATATGTCATGTATGGGAGTATTAATGAATGATACAAGGTGTATAGTGTGGGTTGATTCAGCAAATTTTTCACTCTGTGTAATATTGCAATTGATTTGGATACTTTACCTTTTATATAATTAATATGTGGCTTCCAACACAGTTTGTTATCAATTATTACTCCAAGGAATTTAGTTTCGGATACCCTTTCAATCTCTACACCATTTACACTGAGTTTGGGTACTGGGTAGTTGTGATGGTTGTTAAAGACTATAAATTTTGTCTTGCTTAAATTGAGCGTTAATTTGTTTGAATCAAACCACAGTTTCAGCTTTCCTAATTCCTTTCCGAGTGTATCCAGAAGTTGTTCCAAGTTGTTTCCACTGCATAGCAGGTTAGTGTCATCAGCAAACAATATTAAGTCCATTTTTTCTGAAACTTTACATATATCATTTATATACATATTGAATAATAATGGTCCCAAAACTGAACCCTGTGGGACTCCACAGGTGACCTTCAGTAGCTCTGAGTTTTTGTTGTTAACACATACAAACTGATATCTATTCTTTAAGTAACTTCTTAACCAGGACAGTGCTACCCCTCTGATACCACAATTTTGTAGTTTCTTTAATAATAGATTGTGATCTACTGTATCAAATGCTTTTTTAAGATCCAGGAATACTCCAACTGAATACTCTTTATTTTCAATGGCTGTTGATATTTTTTCTGTAAATTCCATTAAGGCATATGCTGTTGTCCTTTTGTGTCTGAACCCATATTGCTGCTCACACAATAAATCATTCTTCAGTATGAAGTTGTCAATTCTCTCATAGAATATTTTTTCAAGTATCTTGGAAAATTGCGGTAATAGTGAAATTGGTCTGTAGTTGGAGAGTTCCCCTCTGTCGCCTGTCTTGTAAATTGGAATTACTTTAGCTATTTTCATTGCATTGGGAAATATACCTGATTGGAGAGACAGGTTACAGATATACGTCAGTGGTTTCACTATGCATTCGATAACAGTTTTGACTAGTAGCATATCAATACCATCGCAGTCAGTAGATGTTTTACTTTTGAACGATTTAACAATTTCAATGACCTCTCTTTCGTCTGTGTTCTTTATGAAGATGGTGTCTTTTACAGCAGTGTTATTGCATATTGAATCACCTGTTGGCACCGTAGTGGGTATTTCTCGGGCCAGTTTAGGTCCAATGTTAACAAAAAAATTATTAAATTCATCTGCAGGTGAAGCTATATTCACATTCGGAGTCGATTTATTATTTTTTGGAGTGTTAGTTGGGTAGCTGGTATTTCTGCTTTTATTTCCAAGGATACTGTTGATTATTGTCCATGTATTTTTAATATTGTCTTTGTTTTTTTCCAGTTCTTTACTGTAATAGTCTCTTTTACTACATCTTATTATATATGTTAACTTATTTTTGTATGTTTTATACCGCTGCTCTGCTTCTTTTGTCCTTTTCTTTATGAAAGCTTTATATAATAAATTTTTCTTTTTACACGCCTTTTGTAGTCCTTTGGTTAGCCATGGTTTGTCAGTAAATTTGTGTTTAAGCTTTTTTTTAACTAATGGGCAGTTTTTTTTCACAAAGAGTGGTTACAATGTTTGTAAATGTGTCATAGGCTTCATTTACATCTGATACATAGACTTCTGTCCAGTCTTGCTTCAGCAAGTCCTCTTTAAAAGAACTGATTGCGTTTGGTGATTTGTGTCTGAACGATTTTGAGATTTTTTCTGGGTTGGGCCCCGTGTGGCCATGGATAAGGGCAAAGATTGGCAAGTGGTCGCTTATATCATTTATCAATAATCCACTTTCTATTTTCTTGTCGAGAACATTGACAAACAGGTTGTCAATAAGTGTAGCAGAGTGAGCTGTGATTCTACTGGGATGTGTTATTGTGGGATATAGACTCATGCTGTACATAGAGTTCATGAACTCTGTAACTACATTTTGTTGATGTGGATTAAGTAGGTCAATATTGAAATCTCCACAAATTGCTACCATTTTCTTACTAGTAATATTATTGTACAGCTCGACTAATTTATCTCTGAATGTCTCAATGCAAGTTCCCGGCGTTCTGTATATGCAGCTTATGATTAGATTTTTTGTTTTGTCTAGGTCAATCTCAACAGTAACACATTCCAGAATCCCTGGTAGTGCTAAGGACATTTCATTTACAAGCTTACATCTATATAGGTCATCAATATACAGTGCAACACCACCACCCTTTTTTTGAGATCTGTTAATGTTAAACATCTGATATCCCTCTATTGCCATCAGGGGAGCCTGGTCTGCATTAAGCCAGGTTTCAGAGACTGCTATAGCTGTGAATTTTTCCCATATTTCCAGTTGTAAAGTGAAATTCCCCTCTTTTTCCCATCTCTCTTTTATATAAGATGTGTTGTCTCCTTTTAAGTCTTGAAGACCTTGGTATATTTTAGAAATGTATCTGATCCCTGGGATCCCTTTATATGCCATTAAGAAGACCTTCAGAACACCTGACTGGGCCCTTTCCAAAACCTCCTTTTTAAGTATATTGTTTATGTGGTGTCTAAGCTGGAAGAACCTGTAAAGGTCTTGATTTATTAGGCCTTGTTTTTTCAAATCTTCAAAACTTCTTAAGATTTGCCCTTTAAAAAAAATCGTAATATTTTATCAGCCCTTTCTCCTTCCACTTTTTAAATTTGGTGTCTGTTTTATTAGGAGTAAAGTCCTGATCATAGGCAATCCATTGCAGAAGTCGATAGGGCTCTTTAGTTTGATTCTCTCTGACTATCTTAAACCAAATTTTTAGCGGGGTCTCTATCCACGGGTTAGTGTTATTCAAAAGCTTAGGTAAGGCATTGTTCCCTATTATCGCCTGTAGGGGGATGTCACTTGTTATTTGGCATTCGATCTCCTTCCATTGTGCAGTGTAGACTGGGTTACATATCTCTACTAAAGTTTTAATTTGTGCGGCTTTAAAGTAGTCCCTGATATTTGGCAGCGCGAGCCCACCTTTGTCTTTGTTTAGCTGTAGGGTTCTATATCTGATTCTAGGTCTCTTGCCCTGCCATATGAATCTTGAGATCCTTCTGTCCAGCTCCTGCCATGTTTTTTTGGGAGGTTCTACCGGTATTGTTTGGAAAAGGTATAGAAGACGTGGAAGTATATTCATTTTGACTGCTTCAATTCTTTGTGCAGTACCCAAGAATGGTATCATATTCCATCTTGCTAGGTCAGATTTTATTTTTGTCACCAGTGGATCATAGTTTAGTGATATAATTTTGTTGAGTTGTTTCGGGATATTGACCCCCAGATATTTCATAGATTCCGACTCCCAGTTAGTTTTGAGTTTGCTTAGTGAATAATGATTTGGGTCATAGTTGAATGTTAAAACTTGGGTTTTATGCATGTTTAATTTGTACCCCGACAAATCTCCATACTCTGAAAAAACTGAGGTTAGTTCTGGTAAAGAAGTGTCCGGCTGCCCTAGGTATATTAAAATGTCATCAGCAAAGAGTGCTATTTTATGTTCCTTCTGACCAAGTGTAATACCTTGAATTTTTTGGTTTTGTCTTATCCATTGGCTCAGAGGTTCTATGAAGATTGCAAAGAGCAGTGGAGACAGGGGGCAGCCCTGACGACATCCTCTTTCCAGTTCAAAAGATGATGATAAATTACCGTTAATCCTTATTTTAGCTGTTGGTTTTTTATATAATGCCTGTATAGTTCTAATGAAGTTGTTATGAAAATTGAAACTGGATAAGATTCTATATAGAAAAGACCAGTCAACCGAATCGAATGCTTTTTCAGCATCTAATCCCAATATGACTGCATTTAAGTTATATTTTTTTATATGATGAATTATGTGTAAAGTGCGTCGAATGTTGTCTTGTGTCTGTCTTTGTCTTATAAAACCTGTTTGGTCTAAATGAATTAGGTCTGTCAGTATATTTTCTAACCTTTTGGCAAGGATAATGGTAAAAAGCTTATAGTCCTGATTTAGTACACTGATTGGTCTGTAGTTGGAGCACTCTAGTTTATCCTTTTCAGGTTTAGGTATAACTGCAATGACCCCTTCTCTCCAGGAGGGGGGATTTCCCCTGTGTGGAGGACATAATTAAATGTTTTCAGGAGGAGAGGAGATAGTTGCTGTTTAAAGGTTTTGTACCACTCTGCTGTATAGCCATCAGCTCCTGGGGATTTGTTAGCTTTAAGTTTCATAATTGCTTTTTCCAATTCTTTAGGATGTATTTCTGACAGTAGTGTTTTATTTTGTGACTCCGTAAGTTGGGGAAGGTTTAATGTGTTTAGGAATGCCTCGGATGCGTTTTTATGTTTTTTTGTGGGAGTATAAGTTCTTATAGTAATTCTCGAAGCTTTTAAGAATATCCTGAATTCTGAATTTTATTTCCTTTGATACTGGGTCTCTGATTTTGTAGACTGCTCTTTCTGTTTGATGTTTCCTCAATTTATAGGCTAGCAATTTTGCCGATTTACTGCCTGCTTCATAGTATTTTTGTTTCAAAAATGTAAGTTTCTTCTGGATTTCTATTGTGTAGATCTCATTTATTTGGTTTTTAATTTCCTTAATCTTGAGCGAGTCAGTAGAATGAGTGTTGCCTTTGTGTTCTTTTTCTAGGTTCCTAAGTTCTGACTCTAATGTGGATAGTTTTTCTTGTCTTAGTTTCTTTTGGGTTGCCAGTTTTGCAATAATCTTTCCTCTTATTACAGCTTTGCATGCATCCCACAGTATTAAAGGGGATACTTCTCCATTATCGTTATCTTCCAAATATCTGAGAATATCTGATTCCAATTCATCTTTCAATGGTCCTTTCAGGACATTTAAATTTAACCTCCAAGAAAATGTATTATTTGTGTATTTTTGGATATTTAAGTCCATGTAGATCGGACTGTGGTCAGAGAGATCCATCAGTCCTATTTTACATGTTTTTACTCTTCCAATGTCTCTATTAAACATAAAAAAATAGTCAATCCTTGAGTAAGATGAATGTGGAGTTGAGTAAAATGTATAGTCTTTTACACTGGGGTTGAGTTCCCTCCACACGTCACAGATTCCCATTTCTTTTAGTATCATCCGAGTCTTCCTGTTTTGGGTGTTATTTTGATGTGGAGAATTACCAGAAGCATCCCAGTATGGATTCAGTCTAAGATTGAAGTCCCCACCACATATCACTAAACCTTGAGCTTTAGTTATCATTAGGTCGAATACATTTTTATAAAATTTCCAGTTAGCCCCTGGGGGAGCATACACATTCAGCAGGGTGATATCTTCTCCCTCTAGCCGCCCAGTTACCAAACTGTATCTCCCTTCTTTATCTTTGTGTTCTGATTTTTTTTCAAATGTAATTTTGGTTGATATCAATGTCGCTACTCCCCTCCTCCTCCCTGACTTATATGAAGATGAAGAGATCATTTTAAACCCTTGTCTACTGAGTTTATTGTGTTCCACGTCTGTTAGGTGGGTTTCTTGTAAAAATATTATTCCTGCTTTGTCTTTTTTCATTTTGCCTAGAATCTTGGATCTTTTAACTGGATTCAGGATTCCTTTTACATTATATGAAATTATTTTGGTTACACCCTGTTTCCCCATTGTGTTGTTTTGTTTAGTATAACTGTGTGGTGGCCCTCATTTGTGCTACTCAGAAACTGAAAGAACATTAAAAACAAGAAAAACATTAAGAACATAGTGTATAAAACTTTAAAACAAAAAGCTGTCAGAAGAACTTCCTGAGCTGAGGTCTTTTTAAAGACCCTGGAAGAGCCTTGATGGAGTGAAGGCCCTGAGGGAAATTCCTCAAACTCTGTTACGTGTTGAGGGCCCTCTCTTACCCCTGTAAGCTGCCCCATGCTTTTAACGTGAGTTTCAGAACCCAATCCAAACTTGGAATGATTTTTTTTTCCTTTTATGCCTAAACCCTGTGAAATTGTGTGCACCCTCCCACCCCCATCACATCAAACATTCACGCAAAAACAGTATTTGTTAGTATGAGGAGAACATGTGGATTATTGTCACATTTCTATTTTAACAAGTTTTTTTTTTTTTTATTACAAAGACTTATTTGTTTCAAATATTATGACTGTTCCATGAAATGTTTTACCACATGCTGAATACGCATCTCCTTTAATGTTTGTTACCTTGTATGAGGGGGGTTGGATGTGCGGATTGATTCAAGAGGAAAAAAAAAAAAAAGGTCGCTATTCCAACCTGAAAACGGATAGTTTATCCGCGACGCTCTGGCGCTGGGTTTCCCGCTGCTGGTCCGTGGATTTTGAAGGTCTTTGTGTTGTCCATGTTTGCGCTTCGATCTTCTCACTCGGGTCTGCTTCGGGTTTAAATACCGTTACCGGGAGCCCTCTTTTCGCCATGTCAGCTGTTGCTTCTTCCGCCGAATTATAGAGACACGTTTCTTCGCCGTAGAAGACCCTTAACTTCGCAGGAAATGGAGTCTGAAAGCGCAGTTTCTTCTCTCAACACCTTTTTCGCGTCATTGTATTCCCTGCGCTTTTTAAGGACCTCCGGGGCGTAATCGTGTTCCACGTAGACTTTTCTCTCCTGGTGCATAAATCCTTTTTTCTGCCAGGCCAGTCTTACAACCTCTTGTTTTATTTTGAAATTGGAAAATCTTACCAACACCGAACGTGGGGGCGCTTCCGCCGCCGGCCTAGCGGCTAATGAACGATGTGCCTTTTCTATCTTCAAGTCGGTGGTTTGTGGAATATCCAATTTCTCTCTTAGTAAGGATTCCACGCATTCTGCCATTGAGTTAAGACCGTTTTCGGCTCCTTCTATCAGACCATGAATTCTTATGTTGTCTCTTCTTTGTCTTCCTTCTTGGTTGGCTAGCTTAGCCTCTATAGATGCTTGTCTTTTGCGTAGGTCCAGCACAGAATCTTTGAGCACTTTTATTCGTTCCTCTGTTTCCAAGATTCGGTTCTCGGCCTGGTCCACTCTGCTGTTTGTCCTTTTCAATTCTTCTCTGAATTCCCGAAATTCGGCCGTAACTTCTCGGCGAAATCGTCGTAGCTCCTCAAATAGTGATTTCAGGCTAACCTTTTTGTTAGCTATCACCAGTTCCTCGTCTTCTGAACGGAGATCTTCCAGTTCAGATTCTCCGGCCAATATGTGTCCTGGCCTGGAGAATTTCAGTTTCTTCTGTTTTCCTTTAGACATGATGATTTTGTCTTTTGATTTTCACTCCTCCAAAAATCCGTTAAGTTTGATTTTCAAGGTGTTATCCTGGATTGGGTCTGAGAGCTTCAGTGTTAAGCTGCAGTCGCCATGGCGTCCAGACCGGAAGTCAACATTGGACTATTCTAAAGTGGCCTTCTATGAGCCCTGATCTAAATCCTATTGAACATCTGTGGAAGGAGCTGAAACATGCCGTCTGGAGAAGGCACCCTTCAAACCTGAGACAACTGGAGCAGTTTGCTCATGAGGAGTGGGCCAAAATACCTGCTGAGAGGTGCAGAAGTCTCATTGACAGTTACAGAAATCGTTTGATTGCAGTGATTGCCTCAAAAGGTTGTGCAACAAAATATTAAGTTAAGGGTACCATCATTTTTGTCCAGGCCTGTTTCATGAGTTTGTTTTTTAAAATAATTCTGTTGAACCACAATTCAAAAGCATTGTCTGATTATCATTGGTTAATTTTCATAGACTTTTTATTTATTACCACTTTTGTCAGATTCAAGTTATTTCTGTGACCATTGTGGGTTTTTCTTTCATTAACAGAGGGGTACCAACAATTTTGTCCACGTGTAGGCTACACCTCTTTGTATTCAACTTTCAAACCCAACCTACATTTTGGCCTGTAAAGCCTAATTGGGCTACCTGTTTTAAGACAAGAATACTTGCTTTCTATGGGCATGCACTAGTATGAATAAAACGACTTTAAGGATTTCCAAAACTGTTAATTCAAGTTGTATGTTTTTGACCAAACAGATTTTGTCTTGTTTTTAGAAGAACTATAATAAACCTATGAACAATTCAAAATACATGGTTGCTGTTTGAGTCACTCCTTCATAGAAAATTGAGAATTCTAGGATTTATTGGAAGCTCAAGACTGCCATGATATACATGCATTTTACAAATGTATGTAAACTTTTGACTTTAACTGTATGCTAATAAATCCTGGTTGCTGTTGCTGCAGGCCTACGTAAAGTGATGGTGCGAGCCCACCGGCAGGCATGGTGTTGGCAGGACGAGTGGTACGGCCTCACCATAGAGCACATCAGACAGCTGGAGCTGGAGACTCAGCTGGCTTTGGCTAAAAAGATGGCTCAGTATAGCCTCAGTGAGGAGGGAGGAACGGAGACCAATGGGTCCTCTGTAAGCCAGGACCAGGAGCAAGGAGCAGAGACTGCTGGATCGACTGCAGAGGCAGAGGATGGGAACCTTGGGGATTCACTTGAGAATCGAGGGGAGCTCACCAAGCAGTGGTCAACATCCTCCAGATCCTCCAATAGGTCATCAAAGCGAGGAGGTCAGAATTTATATTTATTAATATCTTTATTGCTTTATAATTGAACTGCATTTTCCCCAGTGATGGTATTAATACCTCAAAAGAATAAGTGAAGGATGGCATGAGCTACATTGTTATGCTAAAAACTTAAAGGCACTCTATGGAACTTTTGGGAAAAATGTGTAAGAGAATAGGACTCTGAGCCAGTCCTTCCCAAAAGTGAATAGAGCATTCACTTATTGATGACAAGCTATCACCAGTGTCTGAGGACGACACTGTCCTCCATCAGAAAATTTAAATGGAAGGCATTTTCAGCAGCTGATGTATGCCCTAAAGTTCCATCCAGACATATGTAGCGCTAACTATAACCTATAGGACCCATAAGTGCAAAATTGTGTTTTGTGGGTTTTCACCTTCTAAAATGTTTTCAAGAATCACATATATACCATTAAGATAACAAAACACTTACTTCACAAAGAAAACTAGAAAAGCACTCGGAGAGCGCAGACCTCCACCAAGCGCCACAGTTCCCCCCATACAGTGTTTGTGTGTACGTTTTCAGATTCCTTGAGCATGTAAACATATGACTAGCAATTGGATTCACATTGATTATTTTTTGTTTATTTGACAGGGACAGTGCAATAAACACAGAATTAATCAATGACAATCAATCTGATAGTGATAGGATTAGTGGTTCAGTAGTAAAAGCATTGCCTCCTTGGCGGAGGTAATAAACTGAAGCGTTGCTGTTGTGTCCATCTCCTCCACTGACGGATGCAAATTGGGTAGACAGGTTGCCGTGGGTTTTATATTATATTATTTTGGGGTTGCGCTCCGCGGCAAACGAGAATTTAGAAGCTTCGCCGGCAGAGAGCTCGTTTTTGCGCAGCGCCTATGGCTGGCCGGTGAATTTCTGCCAAATGCGCAGCTCCTATGGCTGGCCGGGGAATTTCTGCCAAAGAATCCGTCGGCGGACAGCTGCCTGTGTGAGGTTTTGCAGTTGCGCGCAAACACAGGCAGGCTGGCGGGCCCAGGCCAGCAGTGTTTTCCGCGTGCTTTTGTGCCTAAAACGTTGAAGAACGCGGAGTTTGTGTTGCAGACACGACGACTAGCGCCCTCCATTGCGCCTGCGCACATGTTGAAAATGGCTGTATGTCACAGTGTTGAAAAATGCTTTTAAAAATTCCTGTATCCAGACGGTGAACCGGATCACCCCCAAAATTTAATCAGTTCTTCCTTGTACCATTTCCAACAACGCCTGAAAGTTTCATGGAAATCCGTCCAAGACTTTTTGAGTTATCTTGCTAACCAACAGACAGACAGACAAACAGACAAACACACAGACAAACCCCGGCAAAAACATAACTTCCTCCTGGCCTTTTCGGCCTGGCGGAGGTAAATATATACACTACTTCCAGCAGGGCCCTATGGTTTTGGGGGTGCCTAAGCAAGATTGTGTTTTAGCGCCCCCTAATGCATCAATTTGGTACACAAAAAAATATTTCCCAGCAGCCCTTGTGGATGATTGGACATGTTAAATGTTGAAAAATAAGCATCATCCCCTAAGTTAGACTATAAGTGTACTGTGTATTACTGTTGTACATACAGTCATGTGAAAAAATTAGGACACCCCCATTAAATATTCAGCTCTTTATTAAGAAATGTTCACATATTGATGTCTAATCTTGTTTTTATTTATCTCTGGGAAAGAAGGTGATTTAATTGCAGGTAAATAACAAAAAATAACCTTATTTTATCCATTAAACAAAAGATATCAACAAAAATGTGTATTCTGAGGAAAAAGTTAGGACACCCTACTGCCTAATAGCTAGTGTTACCCCCTTTGGCTGAAATAACTTCAGTGAGATGCTTCTTGTAGCCATCTACCAGTCTCTTGACATCGGCCTGAGGAAAGTTTGTCCCACTCCTCAACACAGAATTCTTTCAGCTATGAGATGTTTGAGGGGTTTCTTGCATGTACAGCTCGTTTCAAGTCACCCCACAGCATCTCAATGGGATGAAGATCAGAGCTTTGACTCAGCCATTCCAGGACTCTCCATTTCTTAGTTTTTAGCCAGTTCTTGGTGTATTTACTGGTATGTTTTGGGTCACTGTCATGTTGCAGGGTCCAGTTCCACTTCAGCTTTAATTTTTTTTATGAATGGTATCACATAGTCCTCAAGCACCCTCTGATACACAGTTGAATTCATGATGCATTCTATGATGGTGAGCTGGCCAGGTCCTGCTGCAGCAAAGCATCCCCAAACCATGACACTTCCACCTCCATGCTTCACAGGTGATATGAGGTTCTTTTCGTGGAATGCTGTATTTGGTCTACGCCAAACACGTCCTGTTTTGGTGTCCAAATAATTCAATTTTAGACTCATCTGTCCAAAGAACATTATTCCAGAAGTCCTGGTCTTTGTCTATGTTCTTTCTGGCAAACTTCAGTCTGGACTCCATGTTTCTCTTGGAGAGCAAAGGTTTCCTCCTTGCATGCCTCCCATGGAAGTTAAACTTGTACAGTCTCTTTCTGATTGTAGAGGCATGCACTTTCACATCAACAGTAGCAAAAGCCTGCTGTAGGTCCCATGATGACATTTTAGGGTGTTTGGAGACTTCTTTTAGCATCTTGCGGTCTACTCTTGGGGTGAACTTGTTTGGATGGCCAGACCTGGGCATGTTGACAGTTGTTTTGAATGTCCTCCACTTGTAGACTATTTTCTGGACAGTGGAATGGCTGATTTCAAATTCTTTTGAGATCTTTTTAAATCCCTTACCAGACTCATAAGCTGCTACAATCTTCTTCCTGAAGGCCTCAGAAAGCTCTTTCAATCTCACCATGGTGTTCACTCTCACGTCAACAGTCAGGAGCACACTAAACTAAATGTCTGAGGTTTAAATAGGACAAGCCTCCTTCAAAATGCTGAGTAACGATGTTCTAATTATGTGCACCTGGTGTGATACACCTGTGTGTGATTTTAGCCATTTTAAGTGGGAATAAATGTGGGGGTGTCCTAATTTATTCCTCACCAGAAATTGCATGTTTTTAGAATTACATTTTACAGGAAATTTTAAAAAGTCTTTTCTTCACTTTTGTTTAAATACTTGAATCTCTCAGTATTGTTAAAATTGATATTAAATATCCATATGTCCAAATATGTTAAAAAAAACACACAGGTGTCCTAATTTTTTCACATGACTGAATGTCCAAGGTTTGGATGCTGTGCTTTTTGAGTATTAGAGGGCTTTCACACCTAACCTGTTTGGTCCGGACTTTTGGACTTTTCACTTTGGTTTGAACCAAAATTTTAGGTGATAAAGCTCCCCTGAACCACAGTCCGGACCAAAGAGCTGAAATTTGGTTTGGCAAAAAGAGGTAGTTTTGTTCCAGATTAAACTGAAACTTGATCCAGTTCGTTTAGAGTGTGAAAGCAATTTTCAGAAAGGTTTAGACTTTGAGACCAAACAGGAAATTAAGGCAGCTGATAAGAGGGAAAATGAGCTGTGGTATAACTTGGAGGGAGGAAACGACGCAGATTTTAATTTATATATAATCAGTTATAGTCAGTTAACCCAGCCACAGGGGGTGCACAAGCCAATGTACTCCTAGTGCCGGCCCCAAGCTTGGGTAAATGGGGAGGGTTGTGTCAGGAAGGTCATCTGACGTAAAATCTTTGCCAAGTCAAACATGCGGATCATGATGAATGAGACTTTCATATCGGATCAGTCAAGGCCTGGGTTAACAACGACTGCCACTGGTGCTCTTAACTGACAGGGTACTGGTGGAAATTGGGCTGCTGTTGGTTGAAGATCGAGGAGGAGGAGAGGGGGAAGGCATGTTAGAAGGGAGAGAGAGAAAAGGAAAGGTAGAAGTGTGGAGGTGAGAGTAGGGACGTTAAATGTAGGGACTATGACTGGTAAAGGCAGAGAGTTGGCTGATATGATGGAGAGAAGAAAGGTAGATATAGTGTGTGTTCAAGAAACCAGATGAAAGGGAAGCAAGGCTAGGAACACTGGAGGTGGATTTAAACTGTTCTACCATGGCGTAGATAGGAAGAGAAATGGAGTAGGAGTAATCTTGAAGGAAGAGTATGTGAAGAGTGTTCAGGAGGTAAAGAGGGAGTCAGACAGAATCATGAGTTTGAAGCTAGAAGTCAAAGGTGTGATGTTGAATGTTGTCAGTGCATATGCCCCACAAGTTGGATGTCAGGTAGAAGAGAGAGGAATTCTGGAGTAAGTTGGATGAAGTGGTAGAGAGTGTTCTCAGGGGGGAGAGAGTGGTGACTGGAGCAGACTTTAATGGACATGTATGTAGGTGAAGGGAACAGAGGTGATGAGGAGGTCCTGGGTAGGTATGGTCTTAAGGAGAGAAATGTGTAAGGACAGATGGTTGCGGATTTTGCTAAAAGGATGGAAATGTCTGTAGTGAACACATACTTCAAGAAGAGAGAGGAACATAGGGTGACTTACAAGAGTGGAGGAAGGTGCACACAGGTGAACTGCATCTTTTTTTTTTACTCTTTATTTAATATGGACATAACAAATTACATTAGTACAATCACAAGGAGAGACCAGATGTTTTGCATAGGTGTATATAGCACAAGTGCTAATTCTCAACACCAGTCCATAGGTGGCTTATATAGGTCATAAGTTAGCCTATGCATACGAAATTTATAAACTAATTAAAATTACAAATACATTACAAATTATAAATAGAGGAAGAGATCCATGATCACAACAAACATAATAATTCAGACTAGATATGTACACATTGCTGGTGGGATTTTAGCCAATCTTTAACGCCTCTGTTGAAGAGGTTGGCATTTGTCTCCAATTTTAAGTGAGTTGGCAGAGAGTTTGCCCCTTTTATGGAGAAAGCAGACTGACCAAATGAAGTTCTAGACATGGTGACAATGCAGTCACCGTTGATGGAAGCTCGTGTGCTTGCTCTGCTAGAGCTCGAGCGTCTAGCCACCAAACCAGAAAAAGGAGGTGCAACAAGATTGTATGGACATTTAAAAACCAGTCTGATATTACAGAAGATAATAAAATTTTCAAAAGTAAAAAGATTGTGCTTGACTAAAATACCATAGTGATGCCACCACATTGGTTTGTGGTCCAAGATTTTTATAGCCTGTTTATGTATTGCAGTTATGGGTTTTAGTGTAATTTGAGATGTTTGTGACCAAGATGTGATACAGTATGACAGATGTGAAAGAATCATCGCGTGCATATATGTATGAGCAGTTCTGAATGACAAATCCTTTCTAATGAGATGGAAGCAATTTAAATTGGGTTTGACCTTCTTACAAATATAATGCACCTGCTTGTCGAATCGCAGGTTCCTGTCTAGAATGATCTCTAAATACTTGACCTCATTCACTTCAGTAAGCACCTCATTTCCAATTTTAACATCAAAAACATAATTCATGGGCCTGTTTCTAATAGAGATACACATAGCAACAGTTTTTTTTAACATTCAAGGTTAAATGCGACAACACAAGCCATTTAGAGATGTTCTGTAAAACCTGGGTCAGGTGCTCAGCTGCCATGCTAACCGTTTTGGCAGACAGATAGATTACGGTGTCATCAGCATACATCTGGCAGCTGGCACCTGGGCAACTATCGGGCAAGTTGTTGATGTATATTGTGAACAACAATGGCCCTAGTATAGATCCTTGTGGTACTCCCATGTTATTGGTGAGCAACCCAGATTTCTCCCCATTGACCTTGACACATTGTTCTCTCCCTCCAGGTATGATCTAAACCACTGTATTGCCTCAGTTGAAATCTTGAGGTCTTTTAACTTCGACAGTAGGACAGTGTGGTTTACCATGTCAAAGGCCTTTTTTAGATCCAGAAACACGGTTCCCACAACATGCCCCTTAACCAATAAAGCCTTGACCTTCTCGATAAAATAACAGTTAGCTATTTCTGTGGAATACTTAGGTCTAAACCCAAATTGCTGTGGATAAAGTAATTGGTTGGACTCTAAATGTTCTATCAATTGAGCAGCAACAATCTTCTCCAGAATTTTTGAAACTACAGGCAATACTACAGGCAACTACAGGCCTCTTCACTTCCGCCCTCCAAAGAGAGCAGACACTTTCTTCCCAGCTCCGGCTCCCTATCATACACTCACTGCTCTCTTTGTGTCATTGTGTAGATTCTACTGTCTGCTAATTGTGCATGGAGAGTTTTTTTCTTGTAATCATAATATCGGTCATATATGAACTTTATTCTGATAAACAATGCTTTTTTCTCTCTCCTACTGTGTTCACCCCCCCCTTCCCCCCACTGCCTTCTGTTCCCCTCCTGCTGACAGGCGCCTCCATGGCTCGCCGCGTCATTGAGAATGTCATTTATGACGTTTTCAGTGTCAAGTCAAATTCCTCGTATATTTACCTGTTATTTACTTGTAAATGTGCTTGGCAATAAACTTATTCTGATTCTGATTCTGAATATGGCAATCGGCCTGTAGGTGCTTGCTAGGTCCTTGTCTCCCGACTTATAGACCGGGGTGATTACTGCTGTCTTCCAGTTCTCTGGAAAGGTATTTGTTCTTATTGACAAGTTAACTAAGTGAGTAATAGGCTCCAACAGACTATTCTGGTGTTTCTTAATTAAGGCAGCATTTAAGTTATCAACATCCTTTGTCATAGAGTTATTCATTTTCCCAATAATCTCTTTAACTGCATCACTGGATACCTCTTTAATGCAAAAACTGTTGTGAACATTAACATGTTCCTTAGAGGATAACTCAGGTGGTCTAAAATAACTTGCCAGTTTATGAACGGATTCAGTGAAAAAAACAGTTAAAGACATTGGCCATGGACTCATTACTATTGATGAGGTTATCATCTACCTTGAGACTACTTATTTTTGGATGCTTTTGTTTACTCGAATTTGTTAATCTATTAATGTGTTGCCAGAGTTTAGAACTGCTCCCATTGGCCTCCTCAATTAGTTTAAGGTAGCCTTCCGAAGCTCAGACACCACTTTGTTCCTTAGACTAGTGAAAGTGAAATGGTCAGTGTTGGTTTTAGTGACCAGAGACCTTTTGAGAGCAAGATCTCTCTTTTTCATAAGCTGAAGAATGTCCTTATTAAACCATGGGAGGGAGCATTTCTTAGGTCTACTTTTTCAAGTTCTTGTGTATTTACTAAGTTGCTTAAGACTGACATAAAATTACTGACACTACTCTTTAAGTAGTGTCAGTACTCTTATGCAGAAGGAGAAAGCTGAAAGAGATAGGAGACTGCAAGGTGGTGGCAGGGGAGAATGTAGCTAGACAGCATCGGATGGTAGTCTGTAGGATGACTTTGCAAAGCAAGAAGAGGAAAACAGTGAAGGCAGAGCCAAAGAATAAGTGGGGGAAGTTACAGAAGGAAGAAGGTCGCACAGAGTTCAGGAAGGAGTTGATGCAGGCTCTGGGTGGTAGGAAAGAATTACCAGATGACAGGGAAAGCACAGCAAAAGTATTGAGGGAAATGGGTAGAAAGGTATGTGGTGTATCCAGTGGACAGAGGAAGGAGGACAAGGAGACTTGGTGGTGGAATGAGGAGGGACAGGAAAGTATCCAAAAGAAGAGGTTTGCAAAGAAAAAGTGTGATAGGAAGATGAAGAAAGTATACAGGAGTACTTGGAATCTAGGCGCATGGCAAAGAGAGAGATGGCAAAGGCAAAGGATAAGGCATATAGTGAGTTGTACGAGAGGCTGGACACTAAGGAAGGAGAAAAGGAGTTGTATCAACTGGCTAGACAGAGAGATCGAGCTGGAAAGGATGGACAGCAGGTTTGGTTGATTCAGGACAGAAATGGTAATGTACTAACAAATGACGAGAGTGTGTTGAGAAGGTGGAAGGAGTACTTTGAAGAGCTGATGAATAAAGAAAATGAGAGAGGAGGATGGATGAAGGAAAGATGTTGAACAAGGAAGTCCCGAGGATTAGCAAGGCAGAAGTGAGGGCAGCTTTGAAGAGGATGAAGAATGGAAAGGCGATTGGTCCAGATGACATACCTGTGGAGGTATGGAGATGTTTAGGAGACACAGCAGTGGACTTTTTAACCAGATTGTTTAACACAGTCTTGGAGAGTAAGAGGATGCCCAAGGAGTGGAAAAGAAGTGTTTTGGTACCAATTTTCAAGAACAAAGGTGATGCTCAGAGCTGTAGGAACTACAGAGGCATAAAGTTGATCAGCCACACTATGAAGATATGGAAAAGAGTTGTTGAGGTTAAGAGGAGAGGTGATAATCAGTGAGTAGCAGTACGGTTTCATGCCAAGAAAGAGTACTACAGATGCAATGTTTGCTCTAAGAGTGCTTCTGGAGACGCATAGAGAGGGTCAGGAGTTGCACTGTGTCTTTGTGGATCTAGGAAAAGCATATGATAGGATGCCAAGAGAGGAAGTATGGGACTGGATAAGAAAATCAGGAGTGACAGAGAAGTATGTGAGGGTGGTGCAGGACATACAGTGGTGTGAAAAAGTGTTTGTCCCCTTCCTGATTTTTTATTTTGCTGTATGTTTGTCACACTTAACCCCTTGCACTCCGGTCAATTTCCCTAAAAACGCCAAAAAATAACGTGCCCAAATTAAATCCAAAGCTGTTCTTCAACCCTTTGCAGCATCTTCATGGGATTGGCCTCATTTAAAAGAAAACACTTTGAATATTTTGGCAAAACAGTCATAATCTCTCTAAGTGCTCCGGCCACTGAGTTACAGTCATCTAAACATACTGAACTTGAAGAAAATAAATTTGGCCTGGGTGTTTTTTTTGGATACAAATGCTTGTAAATAACACACAGCTTCAGATCCGGGCTGGAAAATGCAACAGAAATGTAGAACCACGTGTTATCCAGCTGAGGTCAAAATTTTGTAACAATACCACAAAAAATGAATATATTACACAGCTTTTTCCTCAGGTAGTTCCCAGGTGTTTTGGAACTGTGCCAAATTGTGCCAAATGGCACAGTTTGGAAAAACATAAGATAAGATAAGATAAGATAAGCCTTTATTAGTCCCACAACGGGGAAATTCCAGGATTGCAACAGCACAGGGATAGCAACACTCAGAGCAACAATCAGAAGGCAAGAAAAAACAAGCAAGCAAGAGCAGCTAATATACATATGTACATATTACTATAAAATATATATATACACACACACACACACACAGACACACAGTGCAGAGCATTGTAGCTGGATGGAATAAATATATGAATATATGAACACACAGTGCAGAGCATTGTAGCTAGATGGAACAAATACGTAAATATACAAACACCCACAGTATGGAGCATTGCAGCTAGGTGGAATAAATATGCAAGTATATAAACACACACAGTGCGGAGCAATGTAGCTAGATGGAATAATATGTAGATATATAAAAACACAGTGCGGAGCATTGTAGCTAGATGGAATAAATATATAGATATATAAATATAAACACACCCAGTGCAGAGCATTGTAGCTAGATGGAATAAATATGTAAATATATAAACACACACAGTGCAGAGCATTGTTGCTAGGTGGGATGAAACAGCATAACCGTCTATTTAGTTATCCTACATGGTATGATTATGTGCCCATACATATTCTCACCCTCCATAGCGACCGGTATGCTCCTAGTTGTATGCCGGAGAGGACCATTGTGTAAGTCTATTGCATCTTTTGCATTCAAAAAAAAACAAAACAAACAAACAAAAAAAAAAACTATTAGTTTGTTACGTCTTTTTGCTATCTCTGCGAGCAGCCCTGCTTAGGTTGTACAGTCTGACAGCCGTTGGTAGGAAGGACCTACGAAACCTCTCGGTTGTGCACCTGGGATGATGTAGTCTGCTGCTAAATGAGCTCCTCAGTGCATCCAGTATGTCCTGCATAGGGTGGAACTCGGACTCCAGCAGAGATCATCTGTAACTTTTGAATGATTCAATATAGAAGCTTCATCTTGGGCTCTAATGAAAGGTCACACTCAGGGCTGTTGTGTGTGTGTGTGTGTGGGGTGGGTTGTCCCCCCCCCCTCGCTACAGAGGACGGACATCGGCCATCGCTACATGACGGAATAGACTCATGTGGCGACCACGGCGCAGTCACCGCGGCTTCCCCCCCCCTCGCTACAGAAGAGTAGCGGGGGGGCGGGGGCGTTCACGGTCCGGACGGGGCGAACGACCCATGTACCGCGGCACATGAACTTCAGACTTCGTGCGCCGCACAGTTGTAATTTACTGATCGGTCAAAAGTCATTTTTGATTACAATTTTCAGGGATAAAGAATAATTTAGCTTAGAACACCTTACCTCTTCACAGCCACATTGTCCTGGCGAACTTCTCTTCCTCATTGTCAGACGAACGCGACGCTGGTCTGCTCGTGGTTCTGGTCTCGCGACCCAGTCAAAACATAATTCCATGATTGCGGTTTTGGCGAATGATTTACGACCTTCGTAGTCGGCCTCCGTCGGTCTATGATGACCATGGCAGAGAATCCTAAACGTCTATTCTGTTCGAATAAAAAAAAAAAAAAAAGCACCGCCTGTGGCTGAAGAGGTCTATGCGCGAATGGCTGTTCCTGTTACACAGGTAGCACTTGTGGGTGGTCTCCGTACTGCTGGGTCTGTGACGGTTCTTCCTGCGGGTCCTTTTTTTATCTGCTGCAGCAGTCTGTCTTCACCCAGCCTTACAAAAAAACAGCTCGCGAACTTCTGTGCTTCAATTGGCTCGCTGCATTCACAGTGTTGGTAGGCGGATCCTTCTTGCTAGGTTTTCAGTCATTGGTTCTTCAAGGTTTCAGAAACCCAATTCAAGGCTCTTATTAGTCGAATGAGAGGTCAGTCAGATGAACTAATCTGTTCTCGGCTGTGTCTGCAGCTTTTATTTTCAGTGCGCGCTTGGACGCATCTCCATCATGCGTCCTAGAGCGCACGAGGGCGCACGAGAGCGCCCTCGTGCGCTCTGGGATGCAGAGACTTGCCTGCCCGCGGTACAACGGAGTGCAAGAGGTTAAATGTTTCAGATCATCAAACAAATTTAAATATTAGACAAAGATAACAAGTAAACGCAAAATGCAGTTTTTAATTGAAGGTGTTTATTATTAAAGGTTAAAAGAAATCCAAATCTACATGGCCCTGTGTGAAAAAGTGATTGCCACCCTGTTAAAACATAAACTGTGGTTTATCCCATCTTTGGAAAGCTGAGTTCAGTTTTCTAGCCATTTCTAAAGCTTTGGGACTCAAGTGAACCACAGTGAGAGCAATTATCCACAAATGGCGAAAACATGAAACAGTGGTGAATCTTCCCAGGAGTGGCCGGCTGACCAAAGCTACCCCAAGAGCACAGCGACGACTCATCCAAGAGGTCACAAAAGACCCCATAGCAACATCCAAAGAACTGCAGGCCTCACTTGCCTCAGTTAAGGTCAGTGTTCATGATTCCACCATAAGAAAGAGACATTAGCAAAAATGGCCTGCATGACAGAGTTCCAAGACGAAAGGAATATAAAGGCTCATCTTAGTTTTGCCAGAAAACATCTTGATAATCCCTAAGACTTTTGGGAAAATACTCTGTGGACTGACGAGACAAAAGTTGAACTTTTTAGAAGATGTGTGTCCCATTACATCCGGCATAAAAGTAACACAGCATTTCAGAAAAGGAACATCATACCAGCAATAAAATATGGTGGTGGTAGTGTGATGCTCTGGGGTTGTTTTGCTGCTTCAGGACCTGGAAGACTTCCTGTGGTAAATGGAACCATGAATTCTGCTGTCTACCAAAAAATGAAGTGCACTTGGGTTTTGCAGCAGCACAATGATTGAAAATAAACCAGCAAGTCCACCTCTGAATGGCTTAAGAAATACAAAATGAAGACTTTGGAGTGGCCTAGTCAAAGTCCTGACCTGAATCCAACTGGGATGCTGTGGAATGACCTTAAAAAAGCGGTTCATACTTGAAAACCCTCCAATGTGGCTGAATTACATCAATTCTGCAAAGATGAGTGGGCCAAAATTCCTCCACAGCACTATAAAGGACTCATTGCCAGTTATTGCACACACTTGATTGCAGTTGTTGCTGCTAAGGGTGGCCCAGCCAGTTATTAGGTTTAGGGGGCAATCACTTTTTCACACAGGGCCATGTAGGTTTGGATTTTTTTTCCCCTTAATCATAAACACCTTAATTTAAAAACTGCATTTTGTGTTTACTTGTGTTGTCTTTGTCTAATATTTAAATTTGTTTGATGATCTGAAACATTTATGTGTGACATACAAAAAATGAGAAATCAGGAAGGGGGCAAACACTTTTTCACACCACTGTATATGAGGACAGTGAGACAGTGGTGAAGTGCACTGTAGGAATGACGGATGGATTCAAGGTGGGGGTGGGATTACATCAGGGATCGGCTCTGAGCCCCTTCTTGTTTTCCATGGTGATGGACAGGCTGACAGATGAGGACAGGCTGACAGATGAGGTCAGGCAGGACCATGATGTTCTGATGATCATGATCATGATCATGATCATGGAGATCATGATGATCTCCGTGGACCATGATGTTTGCAGACGGATGACATTGTGATCTGCAGTGAGAGTCGGGAGCAGGTGGAAGAGAACCTGGAGAGGTGGGGGTATGCTCAGGAGAGAAGAGGAATGAAAGTCAGTAGAAGCAAGACAGAATACATGAGTGTGAATCAGAGGAAGGCAGGTGTAACGGCGAAAATGGAAGGAGTAGCGGTAATTAAAGTAGATGAGTTTAAATACCTGGGGTCACCCATCCAAAGCAATGGAAAATACACAAGAGGGGTGAAGAAGAGAGTGCAGGCAGGGTGGAGTGGGTGGAGACGAGTGTCATGGGTGATTTATGACAGAAAGGTAGCAGCAAGAGTGAAAGGGAAGATTTACAAGATGGTAGTGAGACCTGCTATGATGTATGGTGTGGAGATGGTGGCGCTGACAAAAAGACAGGAGGTGGAGTTGGAGGTGACAGAGTTGAAGATGCTAAGATTTTCATTGGGAGTGACCAGGAGGGACAACATTAGAAATGAGAATATCAGAGGGACAGCTCAGGTTGAGTGGTTTGGTGACAAAGTCAGAGAGGCAAGGCTGAGATGGTTTGGACATGTGCAGAGGAGGGATAGTGGATATATTGGACAAAGGGTGTTGAAGCTGGAGCTGCCAGGCAGGAGGAAAAGAGGAAGACCACAGAAGATTCATGGATGTAGTGAAGGAGGACATGGAGAGGGTTGGTGCTACAGAGGATGATAAAAGGGATAGGGTGAGATGGAGGCAGATGATCCGCTGTGGCAACCCTTAAAGGGAGCAACCGAAAGAAGAAGTAGTTATGGTCAGTAAGCGGCATAAATAGTCAATTAAAATAAAATCATAAAATGCAGAAACTTATCAGATATTTTTGGAGGGGATGTGATGGAGAGTATGTGAAAGATTGGAGAAGCAATGGAAGCTGAAAATCATCACGGCCGATGAGAAGGACAAATGTAATACCTGGATAATATTCTAGCCTCACTAAATTAGTTCACTAACTAATATGACAGAGTCTGAACCAGTTTCCACTTCAAGTGTGGTTACCGATGTGTCCAGAGCTGCAGAAAACACCTCTGACAGCGAGTAGCATGCTTGCTAACTGCAGCGTATGTGTTAACGACATAAACGTCGTCATGACAATGATATGTCAGTACATCACGTAAAGTTTGGTCTTTAAATCTACATATGTATGTTCTTGAGGATGCCAAAACTTGAAATTAATCTCTAGAAAATGCATAATATGGGACATTTAACCACCTAAAAATGTGTATTTAATCCATAAGGAAGTGAAAGTGAACACAGACAAGAGTCAAAAACGGACACCAGCTGGATTCCAGCTCAGGTCTCTTATATGGGAAAACCCTTTATTGTCCCACACTCCGTCCCCCACCCCCCAACCACTTCGGTATACACATTTGGGTGCCTTTAAAATTATCACAAAATTTCTGCAAGACCAAAATATTACTCTCAATAAAATTCATGGGAGCTTCTCGGTGTACCGGTCTTCTTTTTGATTTTTCTGATTGCCTTTGAAACGCTGATGTGTGGTGAAACACTGTGATGTCACTGTTTTCAAGTCATATTGGGAGGACAAGAAAAAAATTACTTGTGTTAACCAGATGTAGGAAGTAACTAGTCACATTTACTCAAGGACATGTACTCAAGTAACTTTTTCATGAAATGAACTTTATTTACACTTATTGGAGTATATTCATGAAGAAAAAAACTGTACTTTTATGTAAGTACATATGGTTGTACTCCTTGAATTACTTCTGATTTCAATGATTTGAAAACTGGTTAGAAATGTGCTTATTTGCACTGTAATAACCAGAGATGACTGTATCTTTAGTAGTTTAGTGAATTTATCATTTTATTTAATTGAATAATTAATTTTAATTTAACTGAATCATAACAGAAATGGCTCAGGTGCAAAGTTACAAATTTATGAAGAGAAAATATGCAAATTAAAAATGCAAAAGTTGCAAGTTTATGAGTACAAAGTTGCAAATTTTTGCAAAAAGAGTAGCTAATCTATTCAAAAAAGCTTCATATTTATGAGGAAAAGTAGAAAGGGTATAAGAAAAAAAGTTTTTTTTTTTTTAAATTAAGAGCAAACCCTCACAAATCTGTGAGGAAAAAAATGCTTCCATCTACTCTAAGTTACTTTCTGGTGGATGCTTTCTTATTTTTACTAAAGTAAGTTCTTCAATGACTGCTCTTACTTATAGTATAGACTTTATTGTCATTGTGCAGTTGTACAGTACTATGGAATACTCTAGTAGTTATTATCAAGTAATGTTACTTGTACTTGAGTATGATTTCTGGATACTCTACCCATCTTTGGTGTTAACTTTTTAATTAGAGGACATGTTATAATGATATATTCATTAAGAATGTATATTTTACCTTGTCCATACCATAATACTTAGATGATGGTCAGACTCTTTAATCTGAATTCCTTTATTAAAATGTAAGATGCCTTTTGTGTGTGTGTAGGTAGCCCATCTCACCAGAGCATTTCAGAGTGGAGGATGCAGAGCATTGCGCGGGACTCGGAGGACAGCACAGATGACGAGTTCTTCGATGCTCACGGTAGTAAAATCATCAGTGTGTACAAACTTCTCACAGGGATCTGCTTTTTGTATTGAATTAGTATGCTGCACCTGATATTGATGCAGTGCCTTTTACTTTTTTTTTTTAACCAGACAATTATTATATTCAAAATTAAAGTTTTGTTGGGTCTCTGCTGAGAGATATTGCCCTCCTTAATTCTGTATTCTTCTAATGTTCTTAGCCCTGTAGGACTGTCCTTTTATGAATGAAGGTGTTGGAATGTTGAATATTAAATGTTATGAATAAAACTACAATTTTGCCCTTTAAAGCTAAACATGCAGTGAAAATTAAAATCTCTGAGAAGGACAGCAGGTCAGAGTTTTATGCAGTAAAACACAAACCTCTATCAAGTAACCTAAGAATTGCAGTCACTGTATTGAGCACGTGTTCCACTATACTGATGAATGCTTTATTAAGAAGTGTGATATTTTTATTTTTATTTTTTTAAATTTTGTATACTTTATTGACCCCCAGAGGGGAAATTGAGGGCATCCACCTGGGTGGATGAAGCAGCCACGGTACGGCGCTATCCCTTAACCATTCACACACACATTCACACCTAGGGCCACTTTAGAGTCTCCAGTTAACCTAACCTGCATGTTTTTGGCCTGTGGGAGGAAACCGGAGAAATCCCGGAGTAAACCCACGCAGATACGGGGAGAACATGCAAACTCCACACAGATCACTGTTGGCCAGGGGCTGGGATTGAACCAGGGATCCCATGGCCAAGGGTGAGTTGCTGTGCTGGCGCAGTGCTAACAACTGCGCCACCGCACCGCCCATCCTGCTATACATTCATTTCTTCATTCAAATTCTCATTTACATATAAAATGAAAAATCTAGATTGTCTGTTAAAATTAATACATTTATCAGCTGCAGTGAGACATTGTGATTACTTTTAAGCTGCTGTAGGCGTAGTAATTTTGTTCAGATTTGAAAAGAAATCAGTTAACATCCTATAGCAATTTGTAATGCCAGTGCTCTGGCAGGACAAGTACACCACAGATTCTCCTCTGGGCTCTGTTCAGCCTGCAGGCAGTTTTACACCTGTGACAATTTCTTTGACCAATGGCAGGCTTCGCCAAAGACTTTGCTATTGGCTGCTCTACCAAAGATGACCAGTGTCATAGAAATGCACTGCAGAGAACTGCAGAGAAAAACTGCAGGAGGAAGGCAGTTATTTCTAATTTCTCAGATTTCTGCCTACTGCAACTTTAATATCTGATCGCTGCAAGTAGGGAACTAACAGTAATAGGTGTATCTTTACCAGCTAGATAATGAGTAATAAAAGATTGTAATCACAATCATTAAGCAGTAAAACAAATATTCAGAATTATAAGAACCATGTACAGCAAGTTGTATGTAATGTCATTGCAGACAAGCTTATGCTGTCCCCAGTAACAGTTTTATTAAACGCACACACAGGTTCATTTTCTTGTGCCAATTATGGTTGAGAAGCTAAAAATGTCAAGTCCCAAAATGTTAGGCTCAAATTACTTATGCTCAGGAGAACTAACCTTATAGGAGGACACTTGGGTGTGACATGTACTGAGAAGTATAAACTATACACTTTCAGGACCTGATAGGTGTTTTAATTATTTTAATTATGCGATAAAGTGAAAATTAATTTTCTGATAATATATTCGAGAGCTTCTGTGTGTTTTACAGAGGACTTTTCTGATAACGAGGAACTGTTTTCCAAGGAGATCACCAAGTGGAGCTCAAACGACCTGATGGACAAAATCGAAACAATGGAGGTGGATGAAGCACAAGGTAGGTGACTTTTCTATTTATTATACAACAAAATCCAATTCATTCTGATGGTTTAACCCCATTTCTGGTGTGTAAATGCTGACATCTACAGTCTGTTTAAACATCAGGGAATATTTTCACATTTGAAGAAATTTTGGAGCTGAGAAATGTAGTTTAAAAAAATGTAGACATCAAGCTCAGAACTGGCTGTTGTACAGAAGTTGTGTTGAGTATCAAGAAAGTGAACTCAAGTAATAGTAATGTTACCTTATCATATTAATTACTCCAGTAAATAACAAAATATGAAAGTAATATATTAGTGTAATCCCCCCCAAAATTCCTTGAGTGAGTACGTACTGAAAAAAAAAATACTCGAGATTAAATGTGACTTTTTATTTTTTAAAGTAATTTTTCTTTTAAATGTGTGATTTTTTTTCTCATAAAATTCAGATTTTTGTCCCACTAAATCACTAATTTTGGCTTTTTTTTCCTAATAAATGTACTTTTTAAAATAAATTTGCAACTTAAATTTGTGATAAATTTCACTTTTTTCACTACAAATTTTCCACATTTTTCCTCATAATTTTGCATATTTTCTCTTGTAAATTTACAGCTTTGTCATAAATTCAGTTTTTATGGGATTTTGAAACTTTTGTAAATTTGCAACTTTATGCCTTGTGATTTTTTTTCTTTGTTCCCTCTGGGATGTGTTAGTCTAAGGTAATTGAAGTATGGACTAGCCACATGTACTTACAAATGTAATAAAGATTACATAAAGAAGCAAACAGTAATAAATATTTCTGAGCCAGAATAGAAAAATAATGATTTCAAACTGATGAGAGAAAAAAAACTTGATTCTCATTCAGTTCAAATCAGTGGCATAAAAAGTCAATAAAGAATACAACAAGATGTAGTTGAGTAAAAGGTTTTTCTTCAAAAATTTAGTCAAGTAAAAGTAAAAGGTGACTCAGTAAAGTAGAATTTTGTTTAAAAATTACCAGAGTAGATGAAACCAACAAATTGTTCCACACCTCTGGTCATTTATGAAGAATTATTATTTTTTTAAACCAAACTGGGTAGAAATCTCATCAAAATAACATATATACAGTATGTTCTGTATAACTCTGGATTAACTGGAACAGTGCATCCTCATCTCATTGTACAGCAATAAATAGATCGTAGAGCCACAGAACCCCTCTTTACAGTTAAAGTCATTATTTCTGTCTGTTTTTGCACAGTGACTATCGGAAGTCCTTTCTTTTCCTAATTACAGAAACTTTGTATCGTGAGTCTGTGGGGGAGTACGCGGTCATGAGCAGCGAGGAGACGCAGATGGAGGTATCATTTCTTCACCGTTTACTCATCTCATTCCCATTTTCTCTCACACTAACACCCTGAAATTAAGTAGCTTACAGATAATACTCCTTCTAAATTAGCTTTCAGTCAACATGACAGCAAACTGATGCTAGAGTCCAGTCTGTCTAGTCTTAATTCAACAGTAGCAGGTGATTATGATTCTCGCTCCTTGTGTTTGGTGTTGTGTCCCTAGAAGGGGGAAAAAAACGTTGATCAGATTCAGCAGAAACTGAAATGTAAATGTAGTCAGCAGTCCATGAAAGACTGTGCTGGAGTTTAGAGATCTTCTTCCAAAAGGGCAGTGTTGGAAAAAAAAAAAACGGTACTTGACTAATTCAGATTGATGCTGGTGGCAAAAATCTTGTGTTATATTAAGATAAGATAAGATAAGATAAGCCTTTATTAGCCCCGCAACGGGGAAATTCCAGGATTGCAACAGCACAGGGATAGCAACACTCAGAGCAACAATCAGAAGGCAAGAAAAAAAACAAGCAAGCAAGAGCAGCTAATATACATATGTACATATTACTATAAAATATATACTGTATATACACACACACACAGACACACAGTGCAGAGCATTGTAGCTGGATGGAATAAATATATGAATATATAAACACAGTGCAGAGCATTGTAGCTAGATGGAATAAATATGTAAATGTATAAACACCCACAGTACGGAGCATTGCAGCTAGGTGGAATAAATATGCAAGTATATAAACACACACAGTGCGGAGCAATGTAGCTAGATGGAATAATATGTAGATATATAAAAACACAGTGCGGAGCATTGTAGCTAGATGGAATAAATATATAGATATATAAATATAAACACACCCAGTGCTGAGCATTGTAGCTAGATGGAATAAATATGTAAATATATAAACACACACAGTGCAGAGCATTGTTGCTAGATGGGATGAAACAGCATAACCATCTACTTAGTTATCCTGCATGGTATGATTATGTGCCCATACATATTCTCACCCTCCATAGCGACCGGTATGTTCCTAGTTGTATGCCGGAGGGGACCATTGTGTAAGTCTATTGCATCTTTTGCATTCAAAAAACTATTAGTTTGTTACGTCTTTTTGCTATCTCTGCGAGCAGCCCTGCTTAGGTTGTACAGTCTGACAGCCGTTGGTAGGAAGGACCTACGAAACCTCTCGGTTGTGCACCTGGGATGATGTAGTCTGCTGCTAAATGAGCTCCTCAGTGCATTCAGTATGTCCTGCATAGGGTGGAACTCGGACTCCAGCAGAGATGACAGTTTAGCCACAGTCCTTCTCTCTCCTATCTCCTCCACCGGATCAAGGCGCTGCCCCAGGACAGAGCTAGCTTTCTTAATCAGTTTGTTCAGTCTCTTCCTATCGGCTGCAGTAATGCCACTGCCCCAGCAGACCACTCCAAAAGTGATGGCTGATGCCACCACCGTGTCATAGAATGTCTTCAGCAGCGCCCCTTGTACACCAAAAGACCTGAGTCTCCTCAGTAGGAACAGCCTGTGCTGTCCCTTCTTGTAGAGTGCGTCAGTATTGTGTGACCAGTCTAGTTTATTGTTCAGATGAACACCCAGGTACTTATAGGATGTCACCATCTCGATGTCTGTTCCCTGTATATTTACTGGTGCTGTGAGGGGCTGCCCATGCCTGCGGCAGTCCACCACCAGCTCCTTAGTTTCCCTTGCGTTGATCTGGAGGCAGTTCCGATGGCACCAGTCCACGAAGTCCTGGATAAGCCATCTGTACTCAGCTTCATCTCCATTGGAGATGAGGCCAACGATCGCAGAGTCATCAGAGAACTTCTGTAGATGGCAGTGTGTTGTGTTGTGTGAGAAGTCCGCAGTATAAAGAGTGAACAGGAAGGGAGCCAGCACCGTTCCCTGGGGGGCCCCCGTGCTACTGATGATCGTGTCGGACACACAGTCCCGGGTTCTCACAAACTGAGGCCGGTTCGTGAAGTAGTCCAGGATCCATGATGACAGGTGCTGGTCCACCCCTGCGCGCAGCAGCTTGTCCTTCAGGATCATCGGTTGGATGGTGTTGAAAGCACTGGAGAAGTCAAAGAACATGATCCTCACCATATTCCCGGGCTTCTCCAGGTGGGACAGAGAACGGTGAAGGAGGAAGATCACCGCATCCTCCACCCCAATGCCATGCTGGTAGGCGAACTGGAGTGGATCCATCGCTGGTTCCACCAGGGGGCGGAGGTGAGCAAGGAGCAGTCTCTCCAGGGTCTTCATTAAGTGGGACGTCAAGGCCACCGGTCTGTAGCTGTTCAGGTCTTTGGGGTGGGAAGTTTTTGGTACAGGTACCACACAAGATGTTTTCCACAGCTGTGGTACCCTCCCCAGCTTCAGGCTCAGGTTGAAGATGTACGTCACAATCCCACACAGCTGGTCTGCACAGGACTTGAGGAGCTTTGCGCTGATGCCGTCCGGTCCCGACGCCTTCCTCGCCTTGATCTTCCTCAGCTCCGTCCTCACCTGGGTCCTGGTCAGGGTCAGGATGGGGGGCTGTGTGTTGGGAGTGGGGGGGTGTTGGTGGAGTGGGGAGTGGGCAGCAGGACTTGATTTCTTTAGAGGCAGCAGTGGTTGTTGTGCAGTCAGGGGGGGAGGGCGGTTGGTCAAACCTGTTGAAAAACAGATTCAGGTTGTTCGCCCACTCCCTGCCCCCCATGGCCTGGGGGGAGGTATTCTGGAGCCCAGAGATGGTTTTGAGGTTTCTCCAGACCCCGCTGATGTCGCTCTGTTGCAACTTGTCCTCCATCTTCTCCATTACATTTAATACAGAATGAAAAGAACAATGTTGTGGAATTTTCAGACATTAAAGGTCCCATATTGTGCAAAATGTTTTTGTGTATTTTAACCTTAGGTCACACGTAAATCATTTAAATATTAAAACAATGACTTTATTAAAACACACACACACACACACACACACACACACACACACACACACACACACACACACACACACAGAGGAGCCAAAGGCGAGTTTTTATCTTTACTCCTCAACATGCCACCAAAAACTGACCACTCCCGGACTCCAAAACCGGGAAACACAAACCATGCCCCCCAACCCCAAGTCCCACTGGGTGAGAGGCACACTCTTTAGTTTCCCACACAGCACGCCCCCCCTCCCCACGAACACCCAGAGGGGACTCCCGTAGTCAAAATCAGTCTCTCACTGGGGGCCTGATGAGCCTGCCATAACAGCTGCGCCGTCCTCCAGCCGGAGCCACAGGAGAAACCTGTCGTGCTGGGTGCCCTCGTGGATGTCAGGCAGGTGAAACACAGTCCATAGCAGGCTGGAAACCAGAAAACTCATCTAGCGCAGACCCAGCCGGGGTCTTTGAAGGGGGTGACCCCGACAGGAGACCTTGGCTGGAACCATAAGCTCATCCGCCATAACGTGCGCAGGCTTAAGCCTATCTAACATGACCCCCTTTTTACACCCACCCATTTCTAGCACAAAACTCTTAGGGCCCATCTCCAGAACCCGAAATGGATCATTGTATGGGGGTTGGAGAGGCTAGCGGTGCGCGTCATGCCGCACAAAAATGAAACGGGCCACACTGAGCTCAGTAGGCACAAACGATCGTGGAAAACAGTGGTGAACGGGGCTCAGAGCCAGTGTACCGTCAGACGAAAAAGGGTAGACAGTGGGACCGGTCTGCGAGGTGGAACTTTTGGCCAAAAACTCTCCCGGAACGCGGAGCGGTTGACCAAACACCAGTTCAGCAGGTGAAGCATTGAAATCTTCCTTAAGAGCTGAACGCAACCCAAGCATCACCCAAGGCAAACGATCCACCCAATTACCATCAGAGAGTGCAGCACGCAACGCTGCTTTCAGTGACCAGTGAAAATGTTCACACATGCCGTTAGCCTGAGGGTGGTACGCTGTAGTACGGTGTACCTGCATCCCCAAGGACCTTGCAAGCACCAACCAGAGCTCCGACACGAACTGGGGGCCTCGATCGGAGGTAATAGCTGATGGGGTGCCAACACGCACAGCCCAGGAAGAAAGAAACGTGTGCCACGTCCGCGGCCGAAGTGGAGGACAGAGGGACCGCCTCTGGCCAACTAGTGGTCCAATCCACTATGGTGAGCAGGTGCGTAAAATCCTGCGAAGGGGCTAGAGGACCCACCAGGTCCACATGCATGTGGTCCAAACATTTAGCCGGAATCCGAAATGGTTCTAGGGGTGCCTTGGTGTGCTGCTGGACTTTAGCGTGTTGACACGCCAAGCATGCGGCATGCAGCTCCTTCACATCCCTGCAGAGGCTGGGCCAGACAAACTTGGCACCGACCAGTTTCACTGACGCCCGAACTCCAGGGTGAGAAAGAAAGTGAATTGATCAATCAATCAATCAATCAACTTTATTTATAAAGCACTTTCAAAGCAACACTCGCTACACAAAGTGCTGTACAGCAAGAGAACATAAAAGCAGGGCACTAACACAAAGGGCGCTAACACAAGAACCACAGTAAAAAATAAATAAATAAATAAATAAAAACATAAATTCATAAAATAAAAAATAAAATAAATAAAAATCCATTTCATTCAATAAAATTAATGTCTCATACTGGGTCGAAAGCCAGGGAGTAAAAATGTGTTTTAAGACGTGTTTTAAAAATGGACAGTGAAGGTGCTTGTCTAATGTCCAGGGGTAAATCATTCCATAACCTGGGGGCCATGATCGAAAAGGCTCTGTCCCCTCTGAGCTTGTGCCTCGCCTTTGGTCCCTCCAAAAGCAGCTGTTCAGCTGACCTAAGGGACCGGGTGGGAGCGTAGGGATGCAGAAGCTCAGAGGGGTAAGGTGGAGCAAGACTATTCAAGGATTTAAAAACAAATAAAAGAATTTTAAAATGAACTCTAAAATACACGGGCAGCCAGTGGAGTGAAGCTAAGATGGGTGTGATGTGATCTCTTCCACGTGTACCTGTTAAAAGACGAGCAGCGGCGTTTTGAACCAGCTATAGACGGGAAAGAGATGACTGGCTGACACTGGCGTGAAGTGCGTTACAGTAATCCAGCCGAGATGAAATAAAAGCATGGATTACTGTTTCCAAGTGTGGTCTAGAGAGAATGGGTTTTACTTTTGCTAAACGCCTTAGATAAAAGAAGCTGGATTTTACCATAGAACGAATCTGCGTGTCTAATTTAAAATCATTGAGTCGAAAACTCAACGGCGCCAGGTTGCAGGGACAACAGGGCTTGGGGCAAGTGGAGATGTTACAGAGGAGAGTAGGACTGCCCTCTTGCATGACTGCCTCCTTGAGTTTGAGGGCTGTACCTGTAGACTGAAGGGCCAGGACGTCCGAGTCGCTGGGCTGCTCAGCGGCCATGGCAGAAAAATCCATCCTGAGGTGCACCGGACACACCAGCGCACCTGACAGGCAATCAGCAACAGGGTTGGACTTGCTAGCCACATGCTGAACATCTGTTGTGAACTCGGAGATGGCCACCAGATGGCATTGTTGACAAGCAGACCACGGCTTGGTCATCTTGGACATAGCGAACGTCAGTGGTTTATGATCTACATAAGTCATGAAAGAACGACCCTCCAATAAGAAACGGAAATGATGGGTTGTCAGGTACAGCGCCAGCAACTCCCGGTTGAAAACGCTGTACTTATGGTCACCATCCCGCAGCTTGCAACTGAAAAACACAAGGGGCTGCCACACTTCTGCCACACGCTGTTCGACCACTGCCCCTATGACTACGTCGCAGGCGTCTGTTGTCAAAGCTATGGGCGCTATGGGCACAGGGTGAGCGAGTAGTGCTGTGCTCGCAAGGACGGACTTAGCTCCGTCAAAAGCTCGGACCCGTTCGGGAGTGCAGGCGACAGGGTTGGTGGTTTTTTTAGCCTCAGAGCCTCATAAAGCGGCTGCAGGAGGTCGGCAGCACGAGGGAGAAAGGGATTGTAAAAATCTACCATGCCCAAAAATTGCTGCAGTGCCTTAACGGAGTCTGGACGGGGAAAGTCCTCCACTGCTTGAAACTTAGAAGGCAACGGAATTGCGCCTCGCGACGAAATGTGGTGGCCTAAGAAGTCAATCACTTGCAGCCCAAACTGACACTTAGCCGAGTGATGATCAGACCGTGTTCTTCAAGACGCCAAAAAGCTTGTTTGAGGTGTGACAGATGCTCTTCAGCTGACGGACTGGCCACTAATATGTTGTCGAGGTACACAAACACAATTGGGAGGTTGTGTAACACCGAGTCTATCAACCTCTGAAATGTTTGGGCCACACCTTTAAGGTCAAACGGCATGCACAGGAATTCAAAAAGCCCAAATGGGGTAATTACCACGGTCTTGGGGACGTCATCTGCGCACGGGAACCTGGTGATAACCGCACACCAAATCCACCTTTGAAAAAATGGCAGAGCCCGCGAAAAGCATGGAAAAATCTTGGCTGTGTGGAATAGGATAATGGCCATTTGCGGTGACGTTGTTAAGCCGATGAAAATCACCACATGGCCACCACGACCCATCCGCCTTAGGTACCATGTGAAGCAGCAAGGCCCATGGGCTGTTAGAATGCCTCACTATACCCAAACGTTCCATAGTGGTGAACTCCTCTTTCGCTATGGCCAACGTAACCGCATTGAGGCGCTGCACGCTCGCAAAACCCAGTGGTCCCGTGGTGGGGATAAAATGTTCCACCCTGTGCTTAGTAGCTGCGGTGGAAAAAGCAGGCTCTGTAAGCGGTGGAAAATTTGTCAGCAAACGCAGAAAAACATTATCCGATGCTAAAAAGTTAGCATGTGACAGCAGCCCAGCTCCCCCAGCCTCACACGGGAAGGTGGCAAAAGACACAGCATCAATCAAATGGTGGTTAACAACATCAACAAGCAAACCACCTGCACACAGAAAATCTGCGCCAGCAATAGGTACTGTAATGGAAGCAATTACAAAGTCCCACACAAAACTGTGTCCCTAGAAACAAACAGTCACAAACTTTGTGCCAAATGTTTCAATGGAAGAACTGTTAGCTGCACTCAAACGCGGGCCGTTGCCCACCGCCAGTCTGTCTGCACTAGTTGGTGGGAATAGGCTCTTCTGTGAGACACTAGGAAACGTCTCCCTGACAGCGAGTCTTTAATGAAGAGCAGCTCACCTTGTCTGCCAGCGCCCACAGCTGCTACTGAGCGCTGGCTCTGGAGTTTACCGTCGTCTCAAGCGTGTATGGAGGAATGCAGCGCTTAGCCTTGCTGCCAAACTGCAGGTGGAAGAAACAGACCTTTCCCGCGTCGTCTCCTGGCCACCACTCCAGCTACTGCCACTGGGTCCGCGTCCTCCATTGTGGGTTGCAGGATATCCGATGCCACGTTTTGCACAGCAAACTGCCTGGTAGCCAGCAGGACCTGATCAGCTTCCTAGGCTAAAGCTCGATAGTCACCGGTAGCCAAATGCGGGGAGTTTGCCAAAACCATGCGCACAGGCAGCGGGAGTTGGCGCAGGAAAATGTGTGGAAACAGGAAACCACCTTTGTCCACTCCAAGCAGCGATAGTATTCTGTCCATAAGATCCACAACCGTGCCGTCACCCAAGCCTGACAGGGAAAGGATTTTATCCACTCTTTCCGCGGCCGATAGACTATACCTCCGGGGCAAGAACTGTTTGATGACGGTGTATTTACCGTGCTGTGGGGGCGCGCGAAGGAAATGCATGACATGGTGTGTGGACTGCTGATCCAGAGCAGCAACTACCAAGTAGTACCTGGGTTCATCTGCAGTGATTCCTCGCAGGTGGAGCAGCACTTCGATATGCTGGAACCACAAAGCCGGGTTGCTCTGCCAAAACTCGGTAAGCTTCACAGAGGCAGTGCAAGCGACCAGCTGTGAGTGTCAGGGCGACACGGCTGATGAGGAAATGCAGTTTTCTTCTGTGTTGGACATGCTCGAATCGGGGTACCAATGTGGCAAGAGGAAGAAACACACAGGAGCTGAAGGTGAGTTTTATCTTTACTCCTCAACATGCCACCAACAACTGAGAGAAACCACTCCTGGACTCCAAAACCAGGAAACACAAACCACACCCCCCAACCCCAAGTCCCACTGGGTGAGAGGTACACTCTTTAGTCTGCCACACCTGCCTTGATTTAATTAAGCCCTTTAGGAAACTAGCAGATTTATACTTCCTCGGTTTTATGATGTCACATCCAACAAGCTCCGCCTTCAGTTCTCTAAGTAGACAAAGCAAATGCACCCTGACTCTCTCATTATTTTTGATTGGCCCACTCAAAAAAAAGTTCACCAATCAGATTAATGACTTCTTAATATTAAATAAGGAGTATATACAACATAAATATAATGAACAGGCTGAAAACAGACTCTTTCAGACAGCGCTTTCATGACAGTGTTTTTTGAGCTGTAAAACCCCCCTACATATTAGGTTTTTTTTGTTAAATTACATACAGCTCTGGAAAAAAAATAGGAGACCACTATAATTTTTTTCTGAAATCAGCATCTCTACATGTATGACAGCCATTCCATTCTAGTGTCTGTTGAATTCCAACACAAGGAGACTTCATTCTACTTAATGAGATAGATTAGGTGATTAGCCAACCAAATCTTATTTAATGAGGAAAAATATAAAAAACCACTGCTGTGGTCATCACGATCTCCTTGCAATAGGACCAGCTGGATGGAAAAAGCTGTGCTAGTAGTACCTCAAAAGTAAAAGGAAACAAAAAATAACTGTTGACCATGCCAAAAGAGTTTGAAAGAAGTCTTGAGTGAGAAAAAGAAGGGTTCAATTCTGGCTTTACTGGCAGAGTGATACACTGAGTGTCAGGTTGCTTCCATCCTTAAAGATGGCAGTTCATAAGAACAAGGGCAAGTGGCAGACATTGAGGACAACAAAACTACAGCCCGGCAGTGGGCGAAAACAACTCTCCACTGACCAGGATGACCGTCAACTCATTTGAATGTCACTCAGCAACCGTAGGGTAACATCAAGTGATCTACTAAAAGACTGGCAAATGGCAGCTGGGGTGAAGTGCACAGCGAGAACAGTTTGAAACAGGCTCCTAGGGACAGGACTCAAGTCGTGAAAAGCTAAAAAAAAAGGCTCTTCATCAATGAGAAGCAAAGAAGAGCTTGGAGATTTGGAAACCACCGCAAGGATTGGGCCATAGAGGACTGAAGTAAGGTCATCTTCTCTGATAACTCCAATATCCAGGTCTGCCCAACACCTGGTCGACACAGAGCGACCCTCATTCAGCGTGGCGAGTCCTGCATGTAAGCTAAAAAAACCAAAACAGCTAAAACTACAGCAAAATCTCTACATCTCTACAATTCCACCTTTTAACTGCTGTCTTACTCCTATACTTACTTCTAAGTACAGTACGACATGGACTTTCAACAACAAAATATGGCAAACAACTCCACCCCACAGGTAAAGGAGGCCAGTATTTCTTTTTTTTTTTCCCCATCCCCTTGTCCTGTCAGGCAGCTAGGCAAGCAGAACAGGGATCTGTCACCCTTATCGTACCAAAACAGATTTACTTTGCCAAGAAGAGCTTATACAGTACCTAACTATGTATTGTATATTGTTGTAAACTCCTCCTGTAATAACTTTTAATACTTTATTTTAATTATTTTACCCATGGACTGTCATAAGCTCCCGAGCTCCCGAACTTCCTTCTCTAGAGAAGGAAGGAAGGAAGCTCCCCGTGCACTTTTCCACAGTGCACAGAGGAAGAGAAGGAAGGATGGACTTAAGCGCAGGGTTACACCAAACACACATTTATTGATACACAAATAGCCAGGCCACGATTACATAGACAGCTCGGGTGAAACTTAGAGTCCTCCAGGATGCTCGACTGGCACGGGAGAAGAAGCTGGGGAACAGTGCCTAAGCATAGCAGTTGTGCCGTAAAGGGGAAACGCTACAGACAAGTGTAGCAGCACAACTGCAAACAGAAACGCAGACAGGGCTTACTCACCATGCAGGATCAGTCCGAGTCATCCAAGTCTGTCAACGAGCACATACACAAAACAATCCTTCGGAGACATGACGGTCACACGGTGGAGAACAACCGTGTAAACATGTACAATGGTCCAGCGGTGTTTGACTGGCAAAGAGCTACCCAAGTACAAACACCACTGTCGTGACAAATTGACAACACCTGGGCGAGGCGTGGGAAAGATAATTACCAGGGCGAACAGATGACTGTCATAGAGAGACGGGGTGTGGTCGGACCGGCGAATGTTAGACAGCGCCCATCAGAAAGCGGGTCAAACGGCTGCCCAACAACCACCGGCCAGAACAGCGGCTACAGGCATGGAAAAGATCCACAGACATAAAAACAACGAGAAATCAAAAGATAACATACATAATAAACCCAATGCCTGAGCCACCAAGAACGGTCAGAACCGAGCCTACAGGAAACATGGGCTCGGTTCGTGACAGAGCCCCTCCTTTTAGGGGTGGATACCAGACACCCACGGTAACATCATAAAGAAAGAAAATCCCCTGCCCCTCACCCCCTACCAACCCTAACAGGAACACCAACACGAACCCGCGTGGGAGGTAGGGGGAACAGGAAAGGAGGGAACACAATACCCCGCCCTGGGTCCACAATTAACCCTCCCCAAGTCCAAACATGTGGAGGCTCGGGAGGCCGCCCAGAGTCCCAGGCCCAGCAGGCGGTTCGGCGAACCCAGTCTGGTGGCCTGCTAGAAAACACGGGCCATCTGGCCCAAAGACTCAGTCCCTCAGACGGTTGGCCAGCACTGTAAAGCCACCAGGGCCAGCGGGATGAAGCAGGAGGTGGCCCGCCCACCGGAAGGCTGACTGGTGGGTGACCGGACTGTAGGGAGGGAACCCCCACGGCGTTGGACAGGGAGGAGAAGGGGACCATGTCATCCTCAGGCAGATCCGCAGCGCCTTTGGTGGTCCCGGCTTGGGACACAGCTGCACCCGCGATGGACCCCGACTGGGCCGGCTCCGCTGCTCCCGCGATGGACCCCAACTGGGCCGGCTCCGCTGCACCTGCAATGAACCCTGACTGGGCTGGCTCGGCTGCATCTGCGGTGACCTCCGGCTGAGGCTCTGCAGCACCCGAGGTGACCTCCGGCTGAGGCTCTGCAGCACCCGTGGTGACCACCGGCTGAGGCTTTGCAGCACCCACCATGACCTCCGGTTGAGGCTTTGCAGCACCTGCGGTGACCTCCGGCTGAGGCTCAGCAGCACCTGCGGTGACTCCTGATTGGAAATCTGCAGCACCCGTGGTGGACTCCAGCTGGAGCTCAGCGGCACCCGCGGTGGACCCCGACCAGGCCAAGGCTGCCCCCTTGGTGGAACCCACGCTGGAGCGTGGCATCCATGACGGGTCCGAGCAGAAGCGCAGCACCCATGTCGGGCTGATCCTGGAGCACAGCCCCCACGATGGTCCGAAGCCAGCCTGCCACACCCATGGAAATACAGCCTGCAGAGGGACCCACACAATGGCCTCAATGGCAGCGGGGAAACTGGACTCACGACGTCGTCAAGCGGTGGGCCCAGTTCCAAGGTGACCCCTGGTGACGATGGCTCCTCTCCGGCGACCCTAGAAGAAAACTCAGGAGCAGGAGATGAAACCACGTTATTAGGGTCGCCGGCAGCAGCGGAGCCCGGCAAAGGGAGTTCAGGGGCAGCTGCGCGCTGTACCTGACTCTCCTCACCTTGAGCCAGATAAGATCTCTCTAGAACTGACATCAGAAACACAAGAGAGAAAACTTGTATAGTGATATTTAATAAAATATAGTGTAATAAGGTACAAGACTTATTTATTTTTTTAATAGTGGGTGTACGAGGGGACAGAGTTAAACCGTTACTGTAACACTCACTAAATAAAATAGGAAAGCACTCGTAAAAAGGGGGCACCAGTTCTAAAAGAACAACTTGTTAATGAATTAATTTCAATTAATTAATTTCCGTACCTTCAATTACTTAATGAATCAGTCTCAAAATTTAGTGAATTCTTTTACTACCGTGACCCAGAAAACATATACTATGCAAAGGAAAAAACGCTTCAACTTCTGTTGTTTACAGTTTTATTATGAACTCATTCAGGTTACATGACATGGCATTCAAATGATGAATAAACAGATTCAAATGATAAACAGGTGTTCGATATCACATTAACTGTTAGTGAATTCCTGAGCATAAAATCTATACCTTTGTCGAACCAAGAGGAAACCAGATTTTATGTTTCAACTGTAAAGCAATGGAAGGCTGAAGTATCTAACAAACCAGAACGCAATTTTATGGGAAAAAATTCCATACGCTGATTATCTAAAAAGGAACTTAAAAATGAATAAGAATTGTCCTACAGTTTATAGCTTTGTCCTACGGCTGAGGGACTAATTGTACCATGAAATATTGGTTATGCTCAATTGTATTTGATATCTTTAGGACATTTTGTTTAAACCCAGCACATAGGAAAATGGGAGTCTCACTTATGAATGGCTGTAGGTCCAAGTGTTCAGTGGTGGTCAGCGCCAGCCGGTGGTATAAGTTCGGGAAGGCTCAGCGGCTCTTCCAGGCAGCATTCGGAACACCGAGGGAAAACGACTGCTAGTCGGCTTTCAGATCGTTCACAGCTGTGAGAAGCGTAGACTCAGCTGGGGGCTCACACAGGGCAGGCAGCGAAGGCTGGCGACAGAGTGAAGGCTGGCCCCGGAGCAGGTGTGGAGTCCTTTGGCAACCAGTCCGAATTTAGGATGTCTCCAGCCCACAGAACAAAACCAAAGACTGAAGGAAGAATGTTTTAGTCAGTTTCACCCACGAGCTCCTAGTTTCTTTATGGGGTCAGGCATGGATGAGGCCAGAAAAGAAAGTCCAAAATCTCTATCAGTTCACTTTAAAATAGGAAAATTAAAAGTTCACTTTAATTGCTTGAAAAGTCAAAGAGTCCAAGAAAACACACGTTCAAATAGGATAAGAATGGCTTCTGAGGTGAAGAAAAAAAAAATGGATTTGAGAGTTTAACTCTCTTTAAAGACAAGCTCACAGAAAGAGATGATTTCTCTTCAGTTAACCAGAAAACAAGTAAAACTTATCAAAAGACGATTAAGGAAGGTTAATGCAGGATTTGACAAGGTTCACACACACAAAAAACTTCTTAAAACTCACAGAACAATTTAGACAAAAGAAAACTGCAAAGACGTACAAAGAACGGATAAACTCTCTGAGTATGCAGGGCGGCTCTGAAGTATTTAACTGAAGCACGCTGCTGGGTCATAAAACGGGACCGGCCACAAGACGGACCAATCATCTTCCATAAAGAGGAGTTTGAATGGGCTTTTGTCCAATGAGGGAACATTCCTTTGTTTGTGAACAGCCAATCAAAGGCCAGGATGTTATCCAGCAGAAAGGCAGCCTTGTGATTGGTTAGCATGAGAGGGAAGACGGACAGAGATTCATAAAACATTCAGTTCTTATGGAATTACGTACTCAATATAAAATCTAACTAATTTAAGTGACTCAAGGCTAATATTCAGTGACCAAGCATTTATACCGTTACTAATAATTTTAACATTCATCTGAATAACACTCGTGAAAATAAAACATTCCTAAGACATGCACTCACATTTAAATCAAGGATTAATGAATTACTGCAAACCAGTGTTGGTGATCAAAAGGGTGATGATTTTCACAGTGTCCTTAGAATCCCGGGGAGATGACAGCTGGAAGAAAAGCTTAATGTTTAGTCAGAATCAACAGTCAGATTACACAATGAAACATATTCCGTAGATGTCCACTAGGAGGTACTGTTGAGCTGTAGATAATTTATAGGTCTCTGGAATGTGAGCAAGGGGACCTAGAGGGTTCTGGAATATGTCTCAAAGAAGAAGGGGGCCATATATCTGCCCGCTTAAGAAGTTTATGATTTTTTAAGAGTATCAGTTCCTGGTACGAACGGATACTATCAGCATGAACTGTCCAGTTGGGATTTGACTCCAAGAGTTTATGGTCCACTTAAGCCTTTAAAAGCAAATCCTTATCAAGTTTCTCTACAAAAGTGAAATTGTCTGCACTGGGGTCCTGTTGAAGACACACAGCATTCTTGACCAGACCTTAAGTGAGAGTTGCTTTAAAATGAAGAAAAGTGAAATTTCTTTAAAATGAAGAAAAGTGATCTCCTGGATTGGCCTGAGGAGAAGTTGATGCTACACTTGCCTAAACTTGAGTTCCACCGCTGTCCAGGACTCCGTCCATCCCGACGATGAAGACTCGGGCCCCGCCTCCAGGAGGTCCAGCTCAGGCTCCCACTCTGCTGCTGCAGCCTCCACAGCAGGCGAGATGGTGGTAACAGTTCCATTATCCCCCTGCAGCGGCTCCAATGCAGGGAATTCCTCCGGTGTGGCTGCAGGGAAATCTCTCCATGCTGGCTCCGGGAAGGAATCCTCCGAAACCACTGGCTCCTCCATCATCTGATGGCCCCGACCTTGGGCCAACAGGTCCTCAGGGAGAATTGGAGGAGACACGGAGATGGGAAAAAATGAATTAATATTTGCAGCTGGAGGAGAGGACCTAGCGAACTGCTGAAACTGGGCCTATCCCTCGGAACACAGGCAAGATTCAATACTATTAGATGGAATGGAAAGAGAAAATACTTGCCTGTCCTCCCGGTTGTTGATGTTGACAGCTGCAGGCTGTTAGCAGTCATCCCTCTCCGTGTCAGCAGTGACGTAGGCCCCTCTAGAGACTTGTCGAGGAGCCATCTCCATGATGACGGAGGTGGGCGTTGCCGGGGTGAGCTCTGCGGACCTCACGGCAGCTGAGAAGAGGGCGGTCGCTGCCAATGAGGAGGGCTTCTCCCAGCGCTTCGACGTGGGATGACGCTGTCTGCAGGGGGCTGGAGCTGGTTGGGTCAGAGCAGGAACTGGCGCTGAACTCTGGCGTGGAGTAGGATCAATGGAACCCCGGGAGCGCCCTCCCTTCGGCCTGAGCCCGGTGTTCTTGGGGGGGCTTCCTTACCCCTCCGCCGAACTCTCGCCGCAGAGCTGCCAAATGGGTCAACCTCTCAGCTCCCTAAGGATGATCTGTGAGCTGAGGGTACCGCCGAGCTGCTGCATCTGCCAAGTCCACATACCAAAGAACATCCTCCGGGGTGGAATACGTGCTCACCAAGGCAATAAGCTCGTCTATCTCCATGACAGTCCGGCAGCATTCCCAACACAGACACAGAGGATAACTTCATGTACCAGCCAAGTCCAACATAACTCCAAGACAGGTAGGCAGACGTTGATTCAAAAAAGAAAAAGGTATGTGTCGGTGTAAACCGCTAAATCCTTTTCTTGGCTGGACCATTCTGTCATAAGCTCCCCGTGCACTTTTCCACAGTGCACGGAGGAAGAGAAGGAAGGATGGACTTAAGCGCAGGGTTACACCAAACATACATTTATTGATACACAAATAGACAGACCACGATTACATAGACAGCTCGGGTGAAACTTAGAGTCCTCCAGGATGCTCGACTGGCACAGGAGAAGAAGCTGGGCAACAGTGCCTAAGCGTAGCAGTTGTGCCGCAAAGGGGAAACGCTACAGACAAGCGTAGCAGCACAACTGCAAGCAGAAACGCAGACAGCTCTTACTCACCATGCAGGAACAGTCCGAGTCGTCCAAGTCTGCCAACGAGCACATACATAAAACAATCCTTCGGAGATGTGACGGTCACACGGCAGAGAACAACCGTGTGAAAACACACAATGGTCCAGCGGTGTTTGACTGGCAAAGAGCTGACTAAGTACAAACACCACTGGCGTGACAAATTGACAACACCGGGGCGAGGCGCAGGAAAGATAATTACCAGGGCGAACAACTGACTGTCATAGAGAGAGGGGGCGTGGTCAGACTGACAAATGTTAGACAGCGCCCACCAGAAGGCGGATAAAACTGCTGCTCAACAACCACCGGCCAGAGTGGTGGCTACAGGCATGGAAAAGAAACACAGACATAAAAACAACGAGAAATCAAAAGATAACATACATAATAAACCCAATGCCTGAGTCACCAAGAACGGTCAGAACCGAGCCTACAGGAAACACGGCATCGGTTCGTGACATGGAAGACCCGACAGGATGGGGAAGAGGGAAAGGAAGTGTGTGGAAGGGGAAAGAAAAGGGAGGGAACAGACAAAAAGACAAACAAACCAGCAACTAAAACAAATAAAAGACAAACTGCTTCTTCCACCGAAGATGTCTCAACACGTCTGATTTCCGCACCTGTTAAAGTAGAGACACTTATGCTTGTACATCTGCGTGCATATGAAAGCGCGTGCAAAATAAGTGTGTGAATGTGAGTGGTTTGTCAGGAAACATATGAAGCAGGAGGTCAGTTGCAGCAGCTCTCCCCCCGGGAACCCCGAGCAGGCAAGGTAGCGCCACCAACCCCCACAGGGCACAAACGTCCGAGGTCAGCAAGCCCCAGGAAAGCCAGGCATCCGCCCCCGGAGGGACGATTGAGGGAGGCCAGGTCGCCAGGCGGCCGACGCAGCGAGCCCACACCCCCGGACCCGCCTGCCCCTACCCCCCCAGTGGGGTCAATGCCCGCCCCTGGGCCCCAGGCACCAGGAGGCCAGCAACCTCACACCCCGGGCCGGAGACTGGCCTGCGGCCCCCAGCACAAGCCCCCCCAGGCACCCCCACAGCGGGCCTGCCGCCCCCCCCCCCAGCACCACTGCCGCACACCCCGGGGACCCCCATGCCCAAAGAAGTCCCCCCGCCCAGGGGAGCCCACTTTGCCAAGAGGGACTACCCCCCCTTAATTCAGCACCTCCTGACAAGCAGACACACCCCTCCCCACGCCTTCACACCCACATGCTCCCAAGTGCACCCATTTGTACTAACTCACTCTCACTCACCCGGACCAACCCATTGTCTCTCACTCCTGTACCCGCCCAAACTCACCCTCATTCACCCTTGTTTCATAAGGTGGCTGTGAAGCAGATGCAGCGAGCCTGAACACGCACCAGTGCCCGGCAGTGGCCAGGGAGACAGCCAGCGCAGGCCACAGAAGCAGACCCTCACACCCGGCGCCCACCCGAGCGACTGATCAGCAGACCGCCGCAGGCACCCCGAGATGCCACCCGACATGCAAAGGGCCGCGCAAAACTGATCCACCATCACCACCTCCATTCATCACCCCCTCACTATCACTTACTCTCATATTCAGTCCCGCTCTCACTCCCTTGGTTATATGTATACATTCAGTAGCATCAAGGGATTTTGACAACATGACAGGTCCCAGGCTCCCCACTGGGCCCCCACACCCCCAGCAGGAGGAGGGCAACAGGGGTGGGGGAAGACCCCCCCCCCCTGCACAAAACATGGTGGGTGTATGTCGGTTATATGATGTAATTGTGTGTAAATGTGTGGACTACCAAAGTGCAATTAAAATTGGGGGGATGGTGATTGGAGCACCGCTAGCCACTGCAATGGGCAGCGTGGCCCCCATCCCCCCAAGCCCTCAGCGTCTAAAAATCAATTAAAATTGAGGTGAGGGCAGGCCCACCACGCAGCAAAGGTATCCCCTTCGCTGACACAGTGCGGCACACCCCCACCCCAAAGCCCTAAATGTATCCATGAAGATGTGTATTCCACCCAAAGTCAGAGGGAGGGGGAGGGTGGGAAATAAGACTGGGAGGGAGGCGCTCTAAAAGCGAGCCCCCCCCTTCCCCCAGAAGCCAGCTTGCAAACTGGTTCATGAGGCCACCCACTGCCCCCAAATTCCAACCATGGGCAAGGACCGGCAGTGCAAGCAACCCAGGGCACACCAGCATCGTGCCCTGGCGCTCCAGTACCACAAACATGATGGGGCAGCCATACCCATTCCCACTCATCTTACACACACAAACATGGACAACAATAGTCACAATAGTGAACAATGGGCCAGACCCACACGGCGCCCCACATGCCAAGCGGCACCCCCAAGTGCCCCTGCAAGCCCACCGACCACCCACCCCAGATGCACACCGACAGTGGCAGGCCGCACTGCTGTCACAGCCACCCCGGAGCAAACCGATGGAAACATGGCCACCAACCTGTGCCAGCGCCCCCCCCCCCCCCCAACCACCCTCAAGCACCAACACACACCCGCCGCCAATGACACCAGGGGCAATGCGACAAAGCGCCCCACCCCCAACACAACAGCAGGGCGGTCGGGACAAGCAGGCCCCGAAACGCCAACCCCCATGCCACTAGATGGACTGCCCCACCCCCGCCACCTAAAGAAAATGCCAGTATTTCTTGTACATGAGTTACCTGGACAAAGGATGTAACAGTCCGCCAACTTACCAAGGGCAATCCTGCACAGCCAACAGCTTTGTGAGATAATTCCACCTCAGCATTATCTTGCTCCTTGCGGATGACATGGAAATAAACTCAGGACCAGTGCCCACAGACCTGTGTGTGGGACAGACACTATCAATGCTAGCAGGAATAGCGCAGCTAACATCTCCATCACCAGTTGAAACAACGAGAATATCAGTTGTTTACGGGACCAGCATAAACACGATCACTATTGCCAGTGGAATTAATGCTGCTTCCACTACCAATACTGACAGGGCTATTGTGGCCTGCACCCACACCAACCAGCACCACTGTGGCCCTGCAACCAACCAACATCGCCGTGGCATGGCAGCCTGATGATGTCATCACGGATCAACAACTGAACTGAGCCGGGGTGGACTGCTGATCGACCCTCGTCCCCGTAGCACAGCAATGAGCTCACCTCACCATGGCACAGCGGAGAACCCACATCACCACCAGACGGCCAGACATTGTGACTCCGCAGACGGCCCTCAGCACTGCGATCCAGAGGCCAATCCCTGCTGCAGCAGCCCAGCGTCAGACCCCACCACAGTTGCAATGCGACAACCAGCTGTCAGTGAGTGTAAAACTTGTTAGAGAAATCCAGTGTTAAAAAAAACATAGATCCCTCAAAGTTTTTCAAACTCTGAACCAGGCAAAACTGATTTGGGATGCTCAAAGTAAAAAGAAAAAGGTCTGCTTGGGGGGCACTTAAATGTATGGAGTTTGATCTCCAAACGAGAACTAAATTAAATTAAATTAAAATTAAATTAATTAAATTAAATCACCCTTTATTGTCATTCAACTGTACAACCAATCATGTACAGTAGAACGAGATTGTGTTTTACCTATCTACTGTGTTAATCACACACACCCCAAGTGCAGAATCAGAGGGCCGCTGCCATGCAAGGCGCCGCCACAAATTTCCCTCCTTCATTCCATTATTGCTGAGCACCAAGCTGGACGGCAGGAAGTTCCACTTTTATATGGTCTTTGGCATGACCCGGACGGGATTTGAACCCCTGCCTCCCGGGTGTGGGGCGGATGCTCTACCAACTGAGCCACCACTCCGGTGGCTCAGTTGGACTAGAACATCCTAAACTAGAACATCCTAAACAGGTTCATATGGTCTTCTTAATGATAAAACTGATATTGTTCTTCTATTAAGACAAAGCAAAGAGATGTCTCATACAGTACCTTTGACATGTTTCGACTGTCATCTGCAGTCTTCTCCAGAAAGTGTCATCTGGCATCCGTGACGTGTCACGTCAGCTGTTTTATCCTTTCCGTAGGCATGACCGACCTGACAGATTTGACATATCTGCCAGGTCAGTCACGTTTCCCACCGTGCGATGGTCTCTGGAGGAGAGAATCCCAGGTGTGCAAGAGCATGAAGGCTCCATCATCTCAGTTCATGGTGTTGTGTGCTCGATTCCTGATTTCAACTGCTTCTTTGATCCAGCATTTGTGTTTGTTGTCCTCTGATCCAATTGTTTTTGCGTTGTTCCAGTCCATGATGTGGTTGTTTACCTTGCAGTGGTCTGATATCGTATCAGACCACAGCAAGACTGCAGTCTTGCAGTCTTGCAGATGCAAGTAATGCATTATTTATGCATTGCATAAATAATGTAAGACCTTTTCTTTGCATCATTTGAGGCCTGAAAACACTGCATATTTTTATTTTGACCAGTTGTCATGTTTTGCAAATGAATAAGATTTTTATTAGAAATTTGGAAGAAATGTTTTCAGTAGGTTATAGAATAAAGCAAAAATATTCATTTTACTCAAACGCATACCTATAAATAGTACAGAGAAACTGATAATTTTGCAGTGGTGTCTTAAATTTTTCTGGAACTGTATACACCAACCTTTTACAATGCCAAAGCTTAAAGACACACTCCGGTGGATATAAATCCCCTATAAAAACAAATCTACATTGTCTAAAATGGTATCTTATATGCCCTTTTTTCAACAAAAACCTTTCATTGTCTTACAGTTTCATGTCAAAATCATTTCACCCCCCCACCCCCCAAATTCCAGAATCAGTGATTACTAGGCTGAACCACATACCACAAGGCTAACAGTGGTTAAGCTAGCACTACATTATCAGAATAAATCCTGTGATAAAACTTACCGGTTGAAGGACATGCCTAGTTGTATGCACGGTGGCCCAGGATAATGATTGAAACTGCAATGGTCTTTAAAAGCAGTTTAATGGTAAAGCCCATCTTATTTTAGGTCAAGTTTTCAAAGTAGTTTATTAAAAAATGCTAACTAGCCTGGAGGATAACTTCAGTTAAGCCAGAGAGTCCTGACTGGCTCAACACTACCCACGTGCCAGCACCACGAACAGTTATGCCAACAAAAACGTTCCGTCTCAACTCGCCTTTTTTGCAGGGAGCGGGGTTTAAGTGAAACTTCACATAAAAACAAAGACATGAGACATTTGAGCGATTTCACTCATGATATGTCTTGTAATTCATAAAAAACATGTTACAGACATGTTGACAAGAAAAAAAAAATCATTTTTTGGCCATGTCACTTTAAAGTTGATATCTGGAAAATGCACAATATGGGATCTGTGAAATGAAGTTTGTCTCCTCTTGTAAATTTGCCACTTTTCCATACAGCTGTCCCTCTAAAATCTGCAACATTTTCCCCCCTAAATTAGTAACTTTTTTCTCATAAATGTCATGTGGTGACCCTCGTGGATCACCATAAGACGCCAAGAGTCCACCGGTGAGTTTTGCAATGATGGTAATTTATTAATAAAACAAGACAAGACACAAGGCTATGAGCTGCTAAGGGCAAAAACACACACTAGGCGATACAAGGGCTCGTAGGGCTAACCCCAGCCACTACGAGCTAAACTATGACAAGACAAAACACGAACCTGTCATGATGGTCTAACGAGGCCTCACAAGGATTGTTTGACGACGTTTTGACGATACTCCTGCGATCTAACTGCCGTCAGTGCCCGCCTTATAAAGGCGAACACTAACGAGCAGTAATGACAGACAGCTGGCCAACCTTGACAGGCGGAAGCCCCACCGAGCGCCTTCACAATAAGAGCCCGGTGAGGCCAGAATACAACCCACAGCTGTCAAGGCCGGCAGCGAGCTGTGCGTAGCCCGAGCGCGGACAGAACCCAGCGCTCGGGTCGTAACAGTACCCTCTCTCCAAGGGCAGGCTCAGAACGCCTACGGACCACCCTGCCCCCCCCCACCCCCCAGGGTGGGTGGCTGGGGGTAGGTGCGGAGGGAGAGAGACCAAACCCAGAAACAATCAAAACCCGGCAAGAACAACTAAATACAGGACAATGACAAGAATACCAACTACTCAGATTAAATCAAATGTTCAACTAATGATCACAAAAAATTGCACAGGATAACATGGAGAAAACAAAAAAAACAGAATTACTGGGTCAGAAAAACTAAATACAGGACAATGACAAAATACCGACCATTCAAATCAAATAAAATACACATGGGGGAAAATAAGGCAACAGTAGGACATAACACAAATTGCCAAGGATCCCCAAATAACAGTTACAGAAAACACAGGACAGCACGAGAAAATTAAATCTTGGCCCACATGTTACACAAGAAAATGAAAATTTTCACAAGAAAATTCACCTGTGTGAATTCTCATGTGAATTTTCAAATAACCAAATACAAAAAACAAAACAAAACAGAGCAATTACTGGCTCATACCTAACTGCACACAAAACAAACTAGGGCAACTGCAAGACATAACAAATACCTGCAGACACTCAAATGGCCATAACACAAAGCACACAGGATAGCAAGGGGAAAAAAACCCCCAGAACAATCACTGGGACAGATCATCACCAGAAAATGACCACTACCCCCCCGAAGAGACTTTTGTTGTCCTCCAACTGATATCACTGATTGCACTCAACACACACACTCACACTGACTCACTATACTGACTTGAAGATTCATTCATTCACTGCTCTCTTTGTGTCATTGTATGGATTCTATTGTCTGCTAATTGTGCATTGAGAGTTTTTTTCTTGTAATCATAATATCGATCATATATGAACATTATTCTGAAAATGCTTTTTTCTCTCTCCTATTGTGTTCACCCCCCCTCTTCCCCATTGCTTCCTGTTCCCTCTCTGCTGACAGGCGCCTCATGGCTGCCGCGTCATTGAAAATGCCACCTATGACGTTCTCAGTGTCAAGTCGAATCCCTCGTATATTTACCAGTTATTTACTTGTGCATGTACTTGGCAATAAATCTTTTTCTGATTCTGATTCTGACAGTTTATGCCGACCGGCGGACACCAGGCGCCATAGGAACAGTTCAGGTGGTCTCCCCGCGTCCAACGGCCGGCGGGTGGTCATGGGAGACGGAACATGACCAGGCAGCTCACCACAGTCCAACGCGCAGCACGTCCACTCCTCTGGCGACCTAACCAGGTCGCCCAACGAAATACATAACACGTCGGGTGGCCGACCCGGGGCGCCAAACCAGCGAAGCAGTCCTTCAGGCGGCCAACCCGTGTCCCTCAGCCACCAGTCCCAGGGAAAAACAGCCCGCGGCAGCCTCCCTGACGAGGACAAAACTCGGGAGAGCCGGGGCAAGCGAACATGAACCCCCACGGCCCCCGGCGATGATGCGCAGGGGAGGTGGCTCAGTAGAGGGGAAAGAAGGCAAGGATTAGCCCGTAATCCGTCCGACGGCGAAAGGTCTGCTGCTCCTCCCCCGTCCGTGGACCACACCGGCGCTGCACCTCCGCTGGACCCCGATTGGGTCCCAGCTGCATCCACGTCGGGCCCCGATTGGGCCAGAACCGCACCTGCGGTGGACCCCGTTTGAGCCTCTGTCGCACCCACGTCGGACCCCGATTGGGCCAGAGCCGCACCTGCGGTGGACCCCAATAGGGCCTCTGTCGCACCCACGTCGGACCCCGATTGGGCCAAAGGAGCTCCCGCGATGGACCCCGATTGGGTCGGTGCAGCTCCACTGACGATCTCCACCCCCGAACCTGGGACCTCCAACCCAGTGACTCAGACTGGTTCCATGCCGGCGACACTGCAACGAGGCTCACAAACAAGAAGAAAACCGGGATCAGAATCACCGGTAGCAACAGAACCCTGCGAGACGAGCTCGGGCGCAGCAGGTGGCTGCTCCTCACTCGCCTCCCCGAGAGGTAGGCAAAAACGCTCCAAAAAAGGGGACAGAGACACAAGACAGAGCAGTTGCCTGCACTCGGGTTCTGTTGCCACCCAGGACTTCGACGATCCAGGTTCAGGGCGGCGACTCTCGTCAGCAGGCTCCAACTCAGCTGCGTCGGGCTCCGCAGCTGGCAAGATGTCATCTGCACCCTGAGGTTCCTCCCGCGCTGCTGTCCACGCCGATGACCCATATGGCGTGGGAGCAGAGGACACTCGGCCCACTGGCTTGGACTGCTCCGGCGAGGAGACCCGGGGACGCTTCATCGTCGGCTCAGGGTCCAGGCCGCAGTCCGCTCTTCTCCTCCGTCCACGACGTGGCTGCAGGGCCGGATCCAGGCTTTCCAGCACTGCAGGCCCCCTCTTCATCTGACGACGTTGGCCTGGCGTCGTGGACCGCTCAACAGGGGGGGACACAGAGGCAGCAGGTTTAGGAATAATAGTTACAGCAGGTGGCGGAAACTCGGGGGGCTGCGAACCCCGAACTCTGGCCCCAGGAGTCAGACAAGGCAGATCATAAAAATGATGGGAAGAAACAATTTGCAGTTGCCTGTCTCCTGGAGAGAAGGTGGTGCCTGCTGCAGCAGGTGGAGTTCTCCTTTCATCCCTCCGGGAGAAAACGGCAGGCTCCACGGGGCCACGAGGAGGAGCAGCTCGAGGTGGTTTGCTGACAGGCCTCGCCGAAGCACGACTCACAGCATTCCCAGCCGCGGGGGGTGACGTCACAGAGGAGGACATGGCAGTCGGGGCGACGCGGGCATGAGGAGCTGACAGCGCAGCTGGAACAGATGACCCATGGGCAGCGGCTGCGGGGATTCCCCTCTGTCGTGACGTATATGATGCGGCCAACAGGGAGGCTGGGTCCCTCCGACGACCCGGAGCTGGAGCCGGACGGGATTCTCGTTGGGGCTTGGTAGGAGCACGGCTATGGGGCCTACTGGCCGATGGAGTGGCGAAGGGCCCGGGAACACATGACGCTGGGCGGGCGGCAGGCACTGGAGTCCGATCCACAGGTCCCCTGCCGGACTTTCCCTCCAGCCGATGAATCTCCACTCTCGCCTGGGACGCTGTCCTTGCGGGAGGTGGAGGGGTTCCCAGGAGCACCTTCTCCCACAGTGTGCGTTGTGCAAAAATCCATGCTAACCTCTTTTCTCCTTCCGGAATATAGGTCAGATGGTAACGGTGCACAGCCCGCTGGGCGAGGTCTAAGTGATAACCAGCCACTTGGCTGGGCATGAGACGGGCGGCTTCCGCCAGATAGCCGTCAATCTCCTCCAGCCACTCCGGGCAATAATCACAGTCACTGGCGGGCATCTCCCTACCAAGTCCAACTACAGGAAAAAACTCCACACAATGGCAAAACTCACGGTGAAAAAGGCGTCTCGGAGTGGCGTCTCCGTTTAGACATCTGGCAGGAGTATACTGTCAAGCGGTGACCCTCGCGGATCACCATAAGACGCCAAGAGTCCACCGGTGAGTTTTGCAATGATGGTAATTTATTAATAAAACAAGACAAGACACAAGGCTATGAGCCGCTAAGGGCAAAAACACACACTAGGCGATACAAGGGCTCGTAGGGCTAACCCCAGCCACTACGAGCTAAACTATGACAAGACAAAACACGAACCTGACATGAAGGTCTAACGAGGCCTCACAAGGATTGTTTGACGATGTTTTGACGATACTCCTGCGATCTAACTGCTGTCAGTGCCCGCCTTATAAAGGCGAACACTAACGAGCAGTAATGACAGACAGCTGGCCAACCTTGACAGGCGGAAGCCCCACCGAGCGCCTTCACAATAAGAGCCCGGTGAGGCCAGAATACAACCCACAGCTGTCAAGGCCGGCAGCGAGCTGTGCGTAGCCCGAGCGCGGACAGAACCCAGCGCTCGGGTCGTAACAATAAATTTGTTTTTCATTAGAATTTTTGCTTCTAAAATTGTACCTTTTTTCTTGTCACTTTCTCTTTATAAATTTACATTTTTTTCCCCATGAATTTGCAACATTTTCCTCATAAATCTGATTTTTTCCCCATGAAATTAAATTTAAATTTGCTATTTTCCCTAGTATTTTTACCTCATATTTGCAGCTTTTCTTTTAATTTTTTTGTTCAAGTCACACATATTATAAGCTCCTGAATTATCACACTTAATAAATTAGACTAACTTGGATCAACTTACTTAGTTGATAAGTTATATTTCTATAATCCGGATGTTTTCTTGTCCTTATGCTTTTAACAATAAAAAGTCAAATTTAACAGATAAATTGTAAAAACAATTCTTTCTAGCTTGGCACTTGAATCAACTCAAGATGGCATCTATCAAGAGCTGTGGGCTAGCAGTCAAGACACTTATTTCTTGTCATCAGTTTTTTTTTTTACCTATAATTTTAGAATTTACTGTTGTCAACTGACCTAATATGTTGTTTAAGTTTTATGTTGTTTAGAATGACATGGACTAACACTGTGTTTATGCTAAGCAGTCGTAGTCAAATGCTCTCCATCCATTCATTCAGTGTTGCAGCTCTGTGCTGGTTTATTATGCCTCAGTGAACGGAGGCATATGGTAATCACTCAATGTGTCTGTGTGTGGTTCTGTCCGCCTGTCTGTTTCAGCTCACCCGGTCAAGATTAAGTGCAACTCAAGGCTTGTATCATTGTTTGGCCATATTTTCTTGACTTTTAATTTGCCAGAATTTCCAGATAAGGTTTTGTTTTCAAAATAAACACAAATTTAACACCTTTACCATCAATGGACCTGGGAAAAAAGGTATTGTAATAACTATGCTGTGCCACTAGAGGCGGCAGTGCAACTTTTTTACAGTACACAGATGACTTCCTGTCACAGTCAATTAGGGCTCGGCGATATACCAAATATACATTCATTGTATCGGTACATTTGGCTGCCCGAGATACATAAATCATTATCTCGTGGATACTCAAATATTTATCACGTTAAAAGGAGCTGCTGCTGCGAGACAGGTTTGTCTGCAGCTTGGCCACTGAAGTCTGAAAGTGAAAGCTCTCTAGCTCACTGTGACTGCCCTGTCCCCCTGCATGCTCACAGAGAAATCTAAACTGCAGCGAGCAGAGATGAAAAAGAAGATAACAGAATACATGTAGGCTCACCTTAAGTACAGAAAACGGGGGGGGAGGGGTAAACATTTCAAGTCTGAACTCTGCACGTTCAGCAAAGTGAACGAACTTAGCCAAAGAACTTTCAAAATAAGAGCTCCTATCCAGGCTTGCAACCCTTCAAAATAAGAGCAAGTGGCTTGTCAAATAAACAACAGCTGGAATGTAGACACATTAAAAAAATAAGCAATAAATTAAACTTACAGTATATCACTTATTAGATCGCCAAGTATTAACTATATGTGGTAAACTGAAACATTTTTGCCCATGTTGATACACTTGATTACTTGATAATGTGAGTTCTGTTAAACAAAGGAAAAAAGACAGTGAAATGAATAAATTTTATTTTATTATTCAGCTTTTTCATAAGTGAAATGAATATATACATAAATTTCTAATAAAAATGTAAGTAAAACAAAATTTTAAATCATGAACAAGGAAATGTGTAGGAGGAGGCAGAGCAGACTAATCATAGCTCTTACAGTTTGCATTACCGCAATGCAGTTACATTTCTGTAAGTAGTGGGGCACGATGTAGCTACTGCATTGGGTACACCATTGTTTTGATGCAGAAGCATAAGGGGGCATTCCCACCAAACACATTTTTCTGTTGTGAGGGACTATTTTCTACTCATTCTCTCTATATTTTCTCGACTTTTAATTTGCCAGTATTTCCAGATTAGGCCTTGTTTTCAAAATAAACACAAATTTTTTCACCTTTATCATCAATGCAGCTGCAAAAAAAGCTATTGTACTAACTATTCCCGCTCAATAGAAGTGGCAGTGTGACTTTTTTACAACCCCCCCATGCTACCATGCCACAGGCATCTAGGCATCAGCACCTTGGTGCCTTCATTATATACATTAGCTTTAGCCGTGTGTGGATCTAAAACATGGACACACGTGACTGGTCAATGCTGAAGTGGCACTAAAGCAGCCAAGGTCATAGATTCAAACCCAAATTTCAGTCAGATAAAAGATCAAAGACCCAGCCAGACAAAACATATTTAGTTACACAACCTACTTATGCTACTTAACTCTATTTCTGCTAATGGGGCATGAGGGCTTTGGCACTTTAACCAGGTTAATTCATTTTTGCAATTTTAATAACAAAAGAGGTTTGCCAGTATCAAACTGCTTCAAGATGTCTAGTTGTTTTTTCCATTTTACCTTTGCAAAATTGGTGCCACACTTCCATATACTGAAGTCCTGCTTGCACAGTTTTCATGTAATCCTGACGTGCTTAATCCTTGTTTACCTTCTTCTCTTTTTGCTCCTCCTTCTTGTTACGAACAGGATTGTTCATCCCAGCAGTGTCTCCAGCCGTCCAAAATTCATGTCCTCATTCTTGTCCTGCATGGAGGCAACATACTGGATACGGGATCTGGTACAGCACAACCTCTCTCATTGCTGTTTTTTTTTTTTTTAAATGACAACTAATGAATGAAAACAAAATATATTACATTACACAAAACACCCAAAGAAAGTCCTGATATTATAGATTTGCGAGATAAATTTCTTAATTCAATTCAATTCAATTTTATTTATATAGCGCCAAATCACAACACAGGTCATCTCAAGGCACTTTATAGAAAAGAGTGGGTTTAGGCCACACTCTTAGTTTATAGAACCCAGCAGAGACCCCTAAGAGCAAGCACTGCGGCAACACAGGCAAGGAAAAACTTCCCTTGAATGGGCAGAAACCTCAGGCGAAACCATAGCTCATAGAGGACGGCCATCCGCCTCGACCGGCTGGGTTGAGTAGCTACATTCAAAACAAACATACAAATACAACGTTCAAAGCTAAACAGTCCAGTACCAAGCCTGGCCAGGCTGCACATGCAAGCAAAGGCCTGGCAGGGGCAGCATTTCTAACTAAAGGCCTTATCAAAGAGAAAAGATTTCAACTTGCTCTTGAATAAAGAGTGTCTGCCTCCCAAACTGAACTGGGAAGATGGTTTCACAGGAAGGGAGCTTGATAGCTGAAAGCTCTACATCCCAATCTACTTCTAGATACCTTGGGGACCACTAGTAGTTTGGATTTTTCGGAGCGCAGAGCTCTGGTTGGATGATAGGGAACTAAGAGTTCTTGCAGGTAAGATGGAGCCATACGATTAAGAGCTTTATAGGTTAAGAGCAATATCTTGAATTCAATTCTATATTTTATTGGGAGCCAATGTAAAGAAGTTAAAACTAGAGTAATGTGAGCTCTTCTCCCTGTTCTCATAAGGATATGTGCAGCTGCATTCTGAATGAGTTGGAGAAACTTTATGGACTTATTTGGGCAACCTGATAAAAGTGAGTTACAATAGTCAAGTGTAGAGGTGATAAAGGCGTGGACAAGTTTCTCTGTATCTTTGAGACAGGATGGACCTAATTTTAGAAATATTACGCAGATGGAAGAAGGCGGTCTTAATGGTTTGCTGTATATGAGAGTTGAAAGACACATCTTGGTCAAAGACAACTCCAAGATTCCTAACAGAAGACGTAGAAGCCAGTGCAATGCCATCTAGTGTTGTTATCTTGCTAAAAAGAGTACTTCTAGCGTGTTTGGGGCCAAGAACGATGACTTCAGTTTTATCTGTATTCAGCAATAGAAAGTTGTAGTTCATCCAAGTTTTGATATCTTTAAGACACTCCTGGAGTAAATCCAACTGGCTGGAATCATTTGGATTGATGGATAAATACAACTGAGTGTTGTTAGTGTAATAATGAAAATGAATAGAATGCTTCCTCATGATGTCTCCCAAAGGCAGCATGTATAATGTAAACAATACTGGTCCAAGTACTGGTCCCTGCGGAACTCCATAGCTAACCGTGGTCTGAGTAGAGGACTTGTTATGGACATGAACAAACTGGGAATGATCTGATAGATAAGACTGGAACCATCTTAGCGTTGTTCCATTCAAGCCAATTTGCTGTTCAAGTCTCTCTAGCAGAATATGGTGGTCAATGGTATCAAAGGCAGCGCTGAGGTCCAATAAAACAAGGAAGGAGACAAGTCCTTTGTCAAATGCCATAAGGATGTCATCAGTAACTTTCACCAAGGCTGTCTCTGTGCTATGATATTTCCTAAAACCCAACTGCAATTTCTCAAATATAGAATTTTTTTCTAAAAAGGTGCATAGTTGATTGGCGACTACTTTTTCAAGAATCATGGAAAAGTAGGGGAGGTTAGATATTTGTCTATAATTGGCCAAAATCCCAGAATCAAGCAAAGGTTGGTTTTTTTTAACTAGAGGTTTAATTACTGCCACTTTAAATGACTTAATGTTATACTGTGTTATTGAAATTATTTAAAATTATCCAAAAATGTGCCAGTTTCCCACCAACACAGCTGAGAGTACTTAGTGAATAGGATGTAGTTTACTTATTAGCAACATATGCCATTAAAACAGTATTTTTCAGATTCATAAACTCTCTTCAACACCAGGTGGCAGCAGTGTGCCAAAAGGGACCAGGGCAGAGCACCCTAAATCAATTTCAACAATATTATGCCTCGATTAGTCATTTACCTATGTGCGTTACAACTTACACATCACAGTGGATCTACAGTGGGCAGTGGTGGCCTAATGGTTAGGGATGTGGACTATGAGCGGAGGTTCACGGGTTCAATCCCTGGACTGGCAGGATTAGATCTGGGTGGGACAGATAACATAGCAGTGTTTGCCCCACCCTCCTTAACCCCACTGTGGTGCCCTTGAGCAAGGCCCTTGACCCCAACTGCTCCAGTGGAGCTGCTCAGCAGCCACAGGTCAGTCTGTGGTTGTACTGGGCAGCTTCCTGGTGTGAGTGTGTAACTGTGGGAATATGAACAGGGCATCCTTGAAAAAGAGAGGTTGCCTCTCAATGGAAATACCCTGTATAAATAAAGGTTAAATAAAAAAAGGCACAAAACATTAAGTTACAGGTATCTGGACTCAAAATGTAATATTTCTCCTAACCACCTGAAGTGCTTACATACATACTTTTCCAGAGTACATCAATACAGTCACTTTAATCAACCAGAATGCTAGCTAGCTAGCCTGTGATCAGTATCTCCCTTTTGTTTATGTTCTCTTTTCTGCCTTCTTGATGGCATCTTCAAATGAAGTAGAGAGTCAAGTCAAGTGAAGTGACTTTATGCTGTGAGGCTTCTATAAAAACAGTACCCTTTGGGGTTACTAATTTTAAACATAAAATAACAAAGCTAACTGGGCTAATAATGAGCATGAACCCAGAACAAAACAACATGATTTCCTATTTATGAAGTCTGTCAGGTTTTAAACAGTTTCTTGCTGTGGAAATTAAGGTACATAACTCAACATCACAATTCTCACATATTATAACTACCCACCAAGAGTTGCTGTAATTAACAATTATCAGAAGATCAACGCGATAAACATTCAGTGAAGCTTTCAAGTGCAGTTATTGGGTAATATAGTAACTTCAGGAATCTGATATCCAATTAAATTTCTTGGTTGAAATGAACTGTTGTAAAATTAGAATTAGAGGTAATTTTTGAATATTTTAAAGTAGACAAGCTACAAAAAGCTCATTTAAAGATTAATTATGAAGTGTGTACTTGTTGATAAAATAGAAGAAGAAATGGAGACAAGCCATTATTGCATAGCAGTGCTTTTGTTTTGTTTCAAATATAATTTGCTATAATGAATAATATTCATCCTTATCAAAGTCCTAAACAGTCTATCTAACCTGCCTCCTGTTTGTGTGAAGGAGAACAAAACAGCAAGCAGGGAGATGTGAACACACTAAGTGGGGCTTTTGAGACTGTGATGAGAGTCCACTATCCCACAGCGCTGGGCCGCATCGCCATACGGATGGTCCCTTGTCCCGCTGTGTGTGTCGACGCTTTCTCACTGGTGTCTAAGTGAGCAAACAGAGCTTTAAAAACCTGTTGTAATACCTGAGCAACCCACCATGCATACATAAACTCCCTCCTACTGTTTGTTCTGCAGTCTAAGCCCCTACAGCTATGATGAGACCTGTCTGTCAAGCAGTCAGGACCACATCCCACTGGCCGCTTTGCCTCTTCTGGCTACGTCTGCACCACAGTACCAAGATGCCGTGGCAACTGTCATCTTGCGGGCAAACCAGGTGTACGGTGACTTCATCAAATCTTCAGAAGGAGTGTCCTTTGCCGGACAAGTCAGTGTTTAACCATGGGGTAAAGGGGATATTTCTGTCTCAATGGTGTGGTGTTTCATGTACACATAAAGATATTTTTGTGTTTCTGATACAGGTGTGTGTTATCGGAGATTGTGTTGGGGGCATCCTGGGCTTTGATGCTCTGTGCAGCAGCTCTGTGACAGTGTCAGAAAGTCAAAACAGCAGCAGGCGTGGCAGCACCATCAGTGTCCAGGTATTCAATACTTTACAGCTACAAGATATCATACATTTGCAGTGCATCTGGAAAGTATTCACAGCGCTTCATTTTTTTCCCACATTTTATGTTACAGCCTTATTCCAAAATGGATTAAATTCATTTTTTCCTCAGAATTCTACACACAATACCCCATAATGACGACATGATTTTTTTTGGGAGATTTTTGCAAATTTATTAAAAATAAAAAAAATAAGAAATCACATGTACACAAGTATTCACAACCTTTGCTCAATACTTTGTTGATGGACCTTTGGCAGCAATTACAGCCTCAAGTCTTTTTGAATATGATGCCACAAGCTTGGCACACCTATCTTTGGGCAGTTTTGCCCATTCCTCTTTGCAGCACCTCTCAAGCTCCATCTGGTTGGATGGGAAGCGTCAGTACACAGCCATTTTCAGATCTCTCCAGAGATGTTCAATTGGATTCAAGTCTGGCCTCTGGCTGGGCTACTCAGGGACATTCACAGAGTTGTCCTGAAGCCACTCCTTTGATATCTTGGCTGTGTGCATAGGGACGCTGTCCTGCTGAAAGATGAACCATCACCCAGTCTGAGGCCAAGTGTGCTCTGGAGCAGGTTTTCATCCAGGATGTCTCTGTATATTGCTGCATTCATCTTTACCTCTATCCTGACTAGTCTCCCAGGTCCTGCTGCTGAAAAACATCTCCACAGCATGATGCTGCCACTACCATGTTTCACTGTAGGGATAGTATCAGTGTGGTGATGAGCGGTGCCTGGTTTCCTCTAAACATGACGCCTGGCATCCACGCTGAAGAGTTCAATCAGAACTGCCTCATCAGACCAGAGAATTTTGTTTCTCATGGTCTGTGAGTCCTTCAGGTGCCTTTTGGTAAACTCCAGGTGGGCTGCCATGTGCCTTTTACTCAGGAGTGGCTTCCGTCTGGCTACTCTGCCATACAGGCCTGATTGGTGGATTGTCGCAGAGATGGCTATCCTTCTGGTAGCTTGTCCTCTCTCCACAGAGGAACGCTGGAGCTCTGACAGAGTAACCATCGGGTTCTTGGTCACCTCCCTGACTAAAGCCCTTCTTCCCCGATCACTCAGTTTAGACGTCTGGCCAGCTCTAGGAAGAGTCCTGGTGGTTCCGAACTTCTTCCATTTACAGATGATGGGGGCCACTGTGCTCAATGGGACCTTCAAAGCAACAGAAATTTTTCTGTACTCTTCCCAAGATTTGTGCCTCAAGACAATTTTGTCTCGGAGGTCTACAGACAATTCCTTTGACTTCATGCTTGGTTTGTGCTCTGACATGCACTGTCAACTGTGGAACCTTATATAGATAGGTGTGTGCCTTTCCAAATCATGTCCAATCAACTGAATTTAACACAGGTGGACTCCAGTTAAGCTATAAATAGTAAATGGCATTCACTTACAGTAGTGTGAAAAAGTGTTTGCCCCTTCCTGATTTTTCATTTTTTGGTATGTTTGTCACACTTAAATGTTTCAGATAATTAAACAAATTTAAATATTTGACAAAGATAACACAAGTAAAGACAAAATGTAGTTTTTAAATGAAAGTGTTTATTATTAAGGGGGGAAAAAAACCCCAAACCTACATGGCCCTGTGTGAAAAAGTGATTGCCCCCTAAACCTAATAACTTGCTGGGCCACCCTTAGCAGCAACAACTGCAGTCAGGCATTTGAAGTAACTGGCAATGAATCTTTTACAGTGCTGTGGAGGAATTTTGGCCCACTCATCTTTGCAGAATTGTTGTAATTCCGCCACATTGGAGGGTTTTCGAGCATGAACCGCTTTTTTAAGGTCATGCCACAGCATTCCAGTTGGATTCAGGTCAGGATTTTGACTAGGCCACTCCAAAGTCTTCATTTTGTTTTTCTTAAGCCATTCAGAGGTGGACCTGCTGGTTTATTTTCGATCATTGTGCTGCTGCAGAACCCAAGTGCGCTTCAGCTTGAGATCACAAACAGATGGCTGGACATTGTCCTTCAGGAATTTTTGGTAGACAACAGAATTCATGGTTCCATTTACCACAGGAAGTCTTCCAGGTCCTGAAGCAGCAAAACAGCCCCAGACCATCACACTACCACCACCACATTTTACTGTTGGTATGATGTTCCTTTTGTGACATGGTGCGTTACATTTATTTATTTATTTTTTACTTTATTTTAATTATTTTACCCATGGAAAACCCAACAGGATGGGGAAGAGGCAAAGGAAGTGTGTGGAGGGGGAAAGAAAAGGTAGGGGAACAGACAAAAAAACAAACAAACCAACAAAAACAAGCAAAAGACAAACTGCTTCTTCCACCAAGGATGTCTCAACATGAGTCTGGTTTCCGCACCTGTTAAAGGAGAGACACTTGTGCGTGTACATCTGTGTGCATATATATATGAGAGTGCGCGCAAAATAAGTGTGTGCATGTGAGTTGTTTGTCAGGAAACATACGAAGCCGAGGGCCAGTCACAGCAGCTCTCCCCCCCGGGAACCCTGAGCAGGCAAGGCAGCGCCACCAACCCCCACAGGGCACAAACGTCCGAGGTCAGCAAGCCCCAGGAAAGCCAGGCATCCGCCCCCGGAGGGATGATCAAGGGAGGCCAGGTCGCTTGGCGGCAGGCGTGGCGCACAAAACCGACCCACCATCACCACCTCCATTCGTCACCCTCTCACTCTCACTTACGTTCATATTCAGTCCCCCTCTCACTCCCTTGGTTGTATCTATACATTAAGTAGCACCCAGGGATTTTGACAACATGACAGGTCCCAGGCTCCCCACCGGGCCCCCACACCCCCAGCAGGAGGAGGGCAACAGGGGCCCTCCCCCCCGCACAGAACATGGTGGATGAATGTCGGTTATATGATGTAGTTGTGTGTAAATGTGTGGACTACCAAAGTGCAATTAAAATTGGGGGGATAGTGATTGGAGCACCGCTAGCCACTGCGATGGGCAGTGGGGCCCCCATCCCCCCAAGCCCTCAATGTCTAAAATGCAATTAAAATTGAGGTGAGTGCAGCCCCACTGCACAGCAAAGGTATCCCCTTTGCCGACACAGTGCGACACCCCCCCCCCACCCCAAAGCCCTAAATGTATCCAAGAAGATGTATATTCCACCCAGAGTCGGGGTGTGTGTGTGTGTGTGTGTGTGAAATAAGACTGGGAGGGAGGTGGCCTAAAAGCGAGGCCATCCCCCCCCCCCCAGAAGCCAGCTTGCAAACTGATTCATGAGGCCACCCACTGCCCCCAAATTCCAACCCAGGGCAAGGGCCGCCAGTGCAAGCAGCCCAGGACCCACCAGCATTGCGCCCCTGCGCTCCCAGCACCACAAACATGATGGGGCAGCCATACCAATTCCCACTCATTTTACACACACAAACATGGACAACAGTAGTCACAATAGTGAACAATGGGCCGGACCCACACGGCACCCCACATGCCAAGTGACACCCCCGAGCACCCCCGCAAGCCTACCGACCACCCACCCCAGTCACACACCGACAGCGGCAGGCCACCCTGCAGCCACAGCCACCCCGGAGCAACCCGACGGAAACACAGCCACCAACCCGCACCAACGGCCCCCCAACCACCCCCAAGCACCAACACACACCCGCTGCCAATGACACCAGGGGGAATGTGACAAAGCGCCTCACCCCGCATCACGACAGCAGGGCAGCCGGGACAAGCAGGCCCCGAAACACCAACCCGCATGCCACTAGATGGACTGCCCCTCCTCTGCCACCCAACAAAGTTGTCCTACCCATACACACATCCTCCACCCCCAGACATCCACCCACAGGTAACCGCACCCATACACACACGTACTCCCACCCATCATTACACATGCTCACCCACACCCAGCCCCACCTGCCCACTCACAAAACACACACACACTTCCGCATCCACTCATACAGAAGCCCCCACTCACACACACATACACACATACACATGCACACCCACACCCGCAGACCCCAGTGGATGGGGAGGGCAACCCAGGATGCAAGCACCTACCCCAGGGTGCCGCCAGAGCCCCAGGGAAAACACAACCTCACCGTACAGGGACGCATCGGGGCCAACCCGCACCACCAGGGCACACCCGACCCCGGCCCGGGGGGGGGAACACCCCCCCAGCACCAGGGGCCCAGGGCCAGACCCAGACCCCCCCCCCCCCCCATGGGAGGCGAGGCCAGCCCACCTCCCTGGCCCACCATGCAGCCCCCCCGACCAACCCCCTCCCCAGGCCAGACAAACGGCCACCCCGGAACAGGCCCCCCAGACACCCCAGACAGTCAGGGCGCAGCCAGCCACCAGAGGCGCCAAGGAGAGCAAACCACCGCCCGCCACCCCTCAGGTTATAGAATTAATAAGCGGGGACCAGAGAGAATTGAATTCTGCCAATTGATTGTTTGAGGAGGCTGACAATCTCTCCAGGCTAATATAATCTAATAAGTTAGTAAGTTATTATAATAAGTCATGCATAAGTTATTTCTTGATTTCCAGCTCATGAGGATAGTTTTCTTTACGATGCATAAGGCAATGAGAACCATGTATGACATCCTTGCATCTATATTTATTTCACTTAAATCACCTAATATGCAAAGTGTGAGTGAGGATGGGACACTATACCCAAGCCATGCCGACAAGTCCTCACATGTCTTCTGCCAGAACTTTTGAACCGGTGCACAGGACCACATAGCATACATATAGCTATCCGGGACATTGCTGGTGCAGTGAGGGCAGATATTTGTGTGACTCAGGCCCATTTTGAACATCCTCTGTCCTGTGTAATGAATTCTATGTAGAACTTTATACTGTATAAGTTGTAAGTTAGAGTTTTTAGTCATCTTAAAAGTGTTTAAACATATTTGTGTCCAGAAACTTTCCTCCTTATTGATCGACAGGTCTATCTCCCATTTTGACATTGGAAGAGGTACAGATTCATCCAGCTTTGATAATAGTCCATGTATTTTCGATATCAATTTAGGGGAATGAAGATTTAGAAACTCTGCCACCTTAACTGGTACCTCTAAATCTGTCTGATGCTGTGTTACTTTTACGCCGTATGTAATGGGACACACACCTTCCAAAAAGTTCAACTTTTGTCTCGTCAGTCCACAGAGTACTTTCCCAAAAGTATTGAGGATCATCAAGATGTTTTTTTTGGCAAAACTGAGACGAGCCTTTATGTTCTTTTCGCTCAGCAGTGGTTTTCATCTTGGAACTCTGCCATGCAGGCCATTTTTACCCAGTCTCTTTCTTATGGTGGAGTCATGAACACTGACCTTAACTGAGGCAAGTGAGGCCTGCAGTTCTTTGGATGTTGTTGAGCGGTCTTTTGTGACCTCTTGAATGGTTCGTCGCTGCACTCTTGGGGTAATTTTGGTCGGCCGGCCACTCCTGGAAAGGTTCACCACTGTTCCATGTTTTTGCCATTTGTGGATAATGGCTCTCACTGTGGTTTGCTGGAGTCCCGAAGCTTTAGAAATGGCTTTATAACCTTTTCTAGACTGATGGATCTCAATTACTTTGTTTCTCATTTGTTCCTGAATTTCTTTGGATTGCAGCAAGATGTTTGGCATGTGGGAGGAAACCGGAGAAATCCCGGATGCAAGTTAGGTTAATTGGCATCAAACTGGGGATTCTAAATTGTCCTTAGGTTTGACTGTGAGAGTGAATGGTTGTCTGTCTCTCTGTGTTGGCCCTGTGATGGACTGGCGATCTGTCCAGGGTGTACCCTGCCTCTCGCCCAAAGATGCTGGGATAGGCTCCAGCCCCCCCGCGACCCGAAAAGGATTAAGCGGAAGAAGATAAATGAAAGATGAATGAATGCAGCAAGATGTCTAGCTTTTGGGGATCTTTTGGTCTACTTCACTTTGTCAGGCAGGTCCTATTTAAGTGATTTCTTGATTGAGAACAGGTGTGGCAGTAATCAGACCTAGGGGTGGCTAGAAAAATTGAACTCAGTTTCCAAACGTGATAAACCACAGTTAATTTGTTTTAACGGGGGGGGGGGGGGTTAGGGGAATCACTTTTTCACACAGGGCCATGTAGGTTTGGATTTCTTTTTTCCCCTTAATAATAAACACCTTCATTTAAAAACTGCATTTTGTGTTTACTTGCGTTATTGTTGTCTAATATTTACCTCCGCCAGGCCGCAGGCCAGGAGGTTATGTTTTTGCTGGGGTTTGTCTGTCTGTCTGTCTGTTGGTTAGCAAGATAACTCAAAAAGTTTGGGACAGATTTCGATGAAACTTTCAGGTGTTGTTACAAATGGTACAAGGAAGAACTGATTAAATTTTGGGGATGATCCGGATCACCGTCTGGATACAGGAATTTTTTAAAGGATTCTTTAACATTGTGACATAGGGCCATTTTCAACACACAGGATGCGGAGAATCACCGTGCTGCAGCGACTCAAGAAATGCAGCGACTCAGGCGCTATTGAAGCTCGTCGAGCTTAGTTTTTTTTTTTTTTTTAATTTATTTTTTTTTCTTATTACCGCCGCCAGGAGGTTACGTTTTTTGTTTTTTTTTAAAAGAAGATCTGCTCGATATTGCCAGTCGTGCCTCCTTCAGAGTCTAAAAGTGTGAAACACAGAAGGCAACAGAGTGCACAGTGCATGAGAAAGAAAAAAAGGCAGGGAGATAACACAGACGATGCAGAGAATCACCGTGCTATTGCTACTCATATGTTTTCATGGTCAAGGAATCTCAAAACATACACACAAACACTGTATGGGGGGAACTGTCGCCGCCATTACGGAAAATGCCATTTTCGTGAATAACTACTGAACCGCTAATCCTATCATTGTCAATCCAATTGCTAGTCATATGTTTTCATGGTCAAGGAATCTGAAAACATACACACAAACACTGTATGGGCGGAACTGTGCCGCTTGGCGGAGGTCTGCGCTCTCCGAGTGCTTTTCTAGTTACATTTTTGATGATCTGAAACATTTAAGTGTGGCAAACATACAAAAAAATGAGAAATCAGGAAGGGGGCAAACACTTTTTCACATCACTGTATACAGCACTTTTTCTCATCTCTAGATGACCAAAGCGCTTTACAGATCCTGCTATCCACTCATTCACACACTGATGGCAGCAGAGCTGCTATATACCGGTGGTGGCCTGACTCACCATGAGCAACTGGGGTTCAGTGTCTTGCTCAAGGACACTTCGACATGCAGACTGCAGACAGAGCGGGAATCGAACCCCTGACCCTCCAATCAGTAGTCAGCCACACTACACCTGTGCCACAGCCGCCCCCTAAAACATCTCTAGAATGATCATTGGAAACAGGATGCACCTGTGCTCAATTTTGAGCTTCGTGTCAAAGGCTGTGAATACTTATGTACAGTGGTGTGAAAAAATGTTTGCCCCCTTCCTGATTTCTCATTTTTTTGTATGTTTGTCACACTTAAATCTTTCAGATCATCAAAGATAGCACAAGTAAACGCAAAATGCAGTTTTTTTTAAAAAATGATGGCATTTATTATTAAAGGGAAAAAAAATCCAAACCTACATGGCCCTGTGTGAAAAAGTGATTGCCTCCTAAACCTAATAACTGGTTGGGCCACTCTTAGCAGCAACAACTGCAATCAAGCGTTTGCGATAACTGCCAATGAGTCTTAGCCCTCTTATCTTTGCAGAATTGTTGTAATTCGGCCACACTGGAGGGTTTTCGAGCGTAAACCACCTTTTTAAGGTCATGCCACAGCATCTCGATCGGAATCAGGTCAGGACTTTGACTAGGCCACTCCAAAATCTTCATTTTGTTTTTCTTAAGCCATTCAGAGGTGGACCTGCTGGTTTATTTTCGATCATTGTGCTACTGCAGAACCCAAGTGCGCTTCAGGTTGAGATCACAAACAGATGGCTGGACATTCTCCTCAGGATGTTTTGGTAGACAGCAGAATTCATGGTTCCATTTACCACAGAAAGTCTTCCAGGTCCTGAAGCAGCAAAACAGCGCCAGACCATCACACTACCACCACCATATTTTACTGTTGGTATGATGTTCCTTTTCTGAAATGCTGTTACTTTTACACAAGATTTAATGGGACACACACCTTCCAAAAAGTTCAACTTTTGTCTTGACAGTCCACAGAGTATTTTCCCCAAAGTCTTGGGGATCATCAAGATGTTTTCTTGCAAAACTGAGATGAGCCTTTTTGTTCTTTTTGCTCAGCAGTGGTTTTCGTCTTGGAACTCTGCCATGCAGGCCATTTTTGCTAATGTCTCTTTCTTATGGTGGAGTCATGAACACTGACCTTAACTGAGGCAAGTGAGGCCTGCAGTTCTTTGGATGTTGTTGTGGGGTCTTTTGTGACCTCGTGGATGGTTCGTTGCTGCACTCTTGGGGTAATTTTGGTCGGCCGGCCACTACTGGGAAGGTTCACCACTGTTCCATGTTTTTGCCATTTGTGGATAATGGCTCTCACTGTGGTTTGCTGGAGTCCCAAAGCTTTAGAAATGGCTTTATAACCTTTTCCAGAATGATGGATCTCAGTTACTTTGTTTCTCATTTGTTCCTGAATTTCTTTGGATTGCAGCAAGATGTCTAGCTGTTGAGGATCTTTTGGTCTACTTCACTTTGTCAGGCAGGTCCTATTTAAGTGATTTCTTGATTGAGAACAGGTGTGGCAGTAATGAGTTTTGGGTGTGGCTAGAGAAATTGAACTCGGCTTTCCAAAGATGTGATAAACCACAGTTAATTTGTTTTAACGGGGGGGGGGGGGGGGTGTCACTTTTTCACACAGGGCCATGTAGGTTTGGATTTTTTCCCCCCTTAATAATAAATACCTTCATTTAAAAACTGCATTTTGTGTTTACCTGTGTTATCTTTGTCTAATATTTAAATTTGTTTGATGACCTGAAACATTTAAGTGTGACAAACATACAAAAAAATTGTCATGGTCCGAGCGCTGACTCTGTCCGCACTCGGGTTGTCCGGTAGTTCCCCGTTCTCTTCTCAGGTGCACCATATGGCCTCCGGGCTTTTATTGCAATAGTGTCTCGGCGGGGCTTCCGGCTGTCAGAGCCGAGCTCCGCAGGGACGGCTTGAATCCAATCAGCTGATGACGTTCTCATCAGCTGATTAATCTGTCAGCCTTATTTAGGGAAGCAGCTCGGTTTACTCCGGGCTGCAACCTCGTCAAACATCCCTTCGTCAAACATTCCCTCATCTATCATTCTTTACAGTAAGTGTTTTCCCTAAGACTCTGCATCCTGTGTCTTAGTCTTAGCCTCAGTTGTGTTTTTGCCCCTCGTGGCTCTTTATTTTGTCATTTGTCTTTCATTCATAAATTATGCAAACTCATCAGCTGGCTTTCGGCATCTCATTGATGGCTTGTGAGAGCCATCGTTGACAGTAGGTCGCAGCCAGAAGGAGATGCCGGTCACCGTGAGTTTGTGATGTGCTTGTGTTTTTTCCCTTCTCTGGGTGCTCGTCTTTCCCGTTAGCATGTCTGCTTTCTATTGTGGGTATTGCCCCGAGTGGTTTCAGGAGATAGATGGCTACCTGGCAGAAGCCCGTCTCCTTATGCCCACCTACGCGGCATACGAGCACCTGGATCTCGCCCAGAGGACATTATCAAAGTCACCTTACCTCCTTTCCGGAAGGGAGGGAGAGAGTGGCGCGGATTGTGGCGCAACGTGGACTGATCGAGATAGCGGCCGAGAAGGCGGCCAAGGAACCCTCATCTCCTTCCCCGAATACGCCGTCTCGACGAGGGAGGAGATCCACGGACTGGAGGGAAACTCCGGCAGGAGGCCGACAGTGAGGCATCCCCACTCCTCGCCTCGGGATTCAGCTCCTGTCACCCGTCCAGCCCAGGAGCGGTGGTTTCCTGACCCAACCTTTGCCTTGCCCTCTGTCGGTAGACGTCGTCACAAGGCCCAGGTAAAGCCTCAGCGAGAACCCCGTCCGGATCCAGTTCCGGGTCGCCATAGGAACTGTGCCTCCCAGCCAGCTGTTTCTCCTGTGTCACAACAGGAGGAAAACCCAGCAGCCTCTGCCTCCAGGTCATCTGTCCCTGCTGTTCCGTCAGCTCCTTGTTCCGGATCGCCTCAGCTGTTACTCCCTCCTCCTTGATGCTCTCCTCAGCTGTTGTGAGCTCCATGAGTCCTGCTCCGGGAATGCCTGTCATCGATCCTGTTCGAACGGTTTCTCCTCGTCTTCCCGGGGGGCCTTCCGTCAGCATCCAGTGGGGGAAGGGAAGAACAAAGCCCACTTCAGCAACTTCTACCGGCCCTCAGTAGAGCAGGCAAGTGCATTTTCATTCTTTTCCTTCACTGGGTGAATTGCCTTGTCTGACCCCTGGGGGTGGAGCTCGGGGCTCACAGTCCCCTGAGCTCCCTTCACCTGCTGCAGTGATTAATTATGAACCTGCTTCCTTTGTGTCTCCTTCCCTTGAGCGTTCTTCGGAGCCAGGTCTATGCCGTCGGATGAGGAAGGAGCCTGTGGCCATGGAGTACCTGGTTCCGGCCCCGCAGCCACGTCATGGGCAAAGGAGGAAGGCGGACTGCAATTTGGAGCCTGCGCCAATGAGCAAGCATCCCCGGGTCTCCACGGAGGGACAGTCCGACCCGGCAGGTCACAGATCCCCTGCTACCACGCCATGCAGGCCCTTGGTGTGGACGTCAGCGTCAGGGAATCCCCGGACTGTGGACACCATCATGCCGGCTGTGGAGCCCGCCGTAGCCGAGTGGGTACCAGAGGTGGACCTTCTACCTGCTGAACCCGGATCGCCGAAGTCCTGGACGGCGGCAGAACTCGAGATCAGGCAAGTGCTCTATTTTGTCTTTCTCCTGTCTATTCTGGAGCATTTTTGCCTGTCTCTCAGAGAGACAAGCCGGGTGCAGCCATCCACTGCATCCGATCTTGTCTCGCTGGGCTCTGTCGCTGCTGGTGATCCTGATCCCGGTTCTCTTTCTTCTCCTGAGCCTTCTCCCAGGGTCACTGGTGTGGAGTCGATTCTGGTTGCTGTTCTGGAGGTTCTGGGCTTGGGTTTGGAGGCCGTCCCTGGTGCTGCGCTAGCCCAGTCGGGGTCCATCATGGGTGCAGCTCTGACCCAATTGGGGTCCGTCGAGGGTATGGTTCCGCCCCAGTCGGGGTCTGTCGCGGGTGCAACATTGACCCAGTCAGGATTCGTCATGGGTGTGGTTCCGGCCCAATCGGGATCCGTCGTGGGTGCAGCTTTGACCCAATCGGGGTCCGTCATGGGTGTGGTTCCGGCCCAATTGGGGTCCGTTGTGGGTGCAGCATGGTCCCGCTTGGGATCCAGCGGAAGCGCAGCGCCAGTCCGTGTGGGGTTCGGAGAAGGAGCTGCAGACCCTTCGCTGATCGATGCGGGACTGGCCCCTTCCCCTTCCCCCGTTCCCTTTTCCCTTCCATCGGGGGCCGCTGGGATTCCCCGTTATCGGCTCGGCTCTCCCTCGCTATTCCTCTCTACAGGGAAGCCGTCTTCGAGTTCTTCCCTGTGGTCCTGGTGGCTGAATGATGCGGGTCGGACGCCTGGGAGATTGCTTCACCCGTTTGGCGTTCTGGGTCGGCTACCCGACAAACTTAACTCTCTGTTCGGCGATCTGGTATGGCCGCCAGAGGTATTGTTTTTCCTGGCCTCGGACTGGGGTAGGCTGCCCAAACTTTTCCTTTTTCCCCTGCCAGCGATCTGGATGCAGGAAGACCCCCAAACTATTTGTTTTTGTGATATTGTGCTCTGCCTGCTGTCATCCCTGTGTTTTTTTTCTCTGCCTGCTCTTCTGTAATTTTAGGGATGCGCTGGTGTTTTGTAATTGAACTGTGTATTTTGCCACTCTTTAGCGCGTTTTCTTTTTCTCTCTCCTCTGTAGTCTGAGGGTTGTTTTCTTTGTTGCCTATGCCCGTTTTCTGGACTATTTTGTCTATGAAGACTACATAAAGCGGCATGTTCTGTTCAATACACTTTTCTTGAACCTGTTTCAAGCAGAAAATCATGTCCGTTGTGCTTGCTTCCACTTCTAAAGCTGCACTGGGTTTCCGGTAGTACATTCTACGAGATGTGTTCACTGAGTCTGTTAAGTAGTATATGTGAGAGAATCTTACCAACAGTGGCTAGCAATGATATACCTCGGTAATTTCCACAATCTTTCCTGTCACCTTTCTTGAACAAAGGCAAAATACTTGCATCCCTCCAGTCTTGAGGTACTTTCTGTGCATCCCATATCTCTTGGATGAGCTTGTGCAGGCAGTTGGTCAGCTGAACACCACCAAATTTCCACACTTCTGCTGGAATTCCATCCCTTCCTGGAGCTTTACCATCCTGTGTTGTCCTGATAGCTGCCATTAGTTCATCAAAATTTGGTGGTTCATCCAGATATAGCTGGTCGCTGCACTAGAGCTTCTTTAGCCTCTTCAGTGAGATCTCCAGGGTTGTTTAGTAGCTGGTCAAAGTGGTCTGCAAATCTGTCCAGGATCTTGGCTTTCTCCTGCAAGACCATTTCACCATCCATAGCCTTTAGTTGGATCAATCCTGTTATGACCCGAGTGCCGATCTCGCCCGCGCTCGGGCCATGCATCATCTCTGCCGGCGTTGACAGCTGTGGATTACATTCTGGCTCCACCGGGCTCTTATTGTGACAGCGCTCGGTGGGGTTTCCGGCTGTCAAGGTCGATCAGCTGTTCAGCATCACCGCTCGTTAGCTGCCGGCTTTATTAGCAGGCGCTGACAGCTGGTTGATGGTGGAGTATCGTCAAACATCCGTCAATCATTCCTGGTCCTCGTCATGTCAGGTTCGTGCTTGTCCTTGTTCATGTCTTGTTCGTAGTTAAGGTTGTAGTAGCTGGGGTTAGCCCTGCAACCCCTTGTACCCTGTAGTGTGTGTTTTTTGCCCACAGTGGCTCATAGTCTCGTATTCGTGTCTTGTCTTTTTAATAAAACATCTATGCAAAGCTCACTGGCGACTTTTGGCGTCTTATGGTGGCCCGCGAGGGTCACCGCATGACAGTATACTCCAGCCAGGGTCGTCTAAATGGAGACACCACACCGGGACGCTTTTTCACCGGTGAGTTTTTGCATAAATTGGACTATTGCTCTTCCCTGTCTGGGTGTCATTTGCTGGGAGAATGCCATCATCCAGGGGCCGCGGTCGGCGCCTGGGCAAGGAGCTAGCGGAGGCTCTGGAGTACGTGGATGGAACTCTATTCACCGCTACGCTGTTCGACACTCCCAGCGACATATGCTGGCACCTGGACTGCACTGAGGTTCTTCTCGACAACCTTCCTCTCCACTACGACGATCACCCGGAGGTGATGACGAGGAGAGATGAACTCGCCACACAGCGCGAGATACTCATGGGCTGGAGGAGGAAGAAAGCAGGAAGCAGAGGAGGAGGCATCCTCGCTTCCCGCGTTGGAACCCTGTTCCTGTCCCGGATCCAGTCCAGGAGTTCGCGCCATCTGGGGGCCGTCGAAGACGTCGGCGCCACGGCCAAGGTGAACCTCAGCAGAATCCCCGGCTGGACCCGCTGCCGGCGAGGCCCGTCAGCGGATCTCCGAGAGCAGCTCCTCCTCGTCCTTCCAGGGGGCCCTCTGTCGCCATCCAGCGGGGAGAGGGAGGAACTACGTCCCCTACAGCAGGCACCATCCTCCCTCCGGGAGAAAGACAAGTGCTAGTCCATTCTTTGCATGATAATTGTGATCTGTCTTGTCTGACTCCTGGGGGTGGAGTTCGGGGTTCGCAGTCCCCCGAGCTCCTACCACCTGCTGTAGTTACATTAACTAAACCTGCTGCCTCTGTGTCTCCCTCTGCTGAGTGGTCCGCGACACCAGGTCTACATCGCGGGGTGAGGAGGGGGCCTGCGGTGCTGGAAAGCCTGGATCCGGCCCTGCAGCCACGTCGTGGACAGAGGAGAATAGCGGACTGCGGCCCGGAACCTGTGCCGACGATGAAGCGTCCCCGGGTCTCCTCGCCGGAGCGGTCCGAGCCAGTGGGTCGAGGGTCCCCTGCCTCCACGCCATACGGGTCATCGGTGTGGGCATCAGCACAAGAGGAACCTCAGACTGCGGAATCCATCTTGCCAGCTGCGGAGCCCGACGCAGCTGAGTTGGAGCCTGCGCACGAGCTTCTTTGCCTTGAGCCTGGATCGATGGAGTCCTGGACGGCAACAGAACCCGAGTGCAGGCAAGTGCTCCCTCTTGTGTCTCTGTCCCCTGTGTTGGAGCATTTTTGCCTGCCTCTCGGGGAGGCGAGTGAGGGGCAGCCACCTGCTGCGCCTGAACTCGTTCTGTTGCTGCCGGTGACACTGATCCCGGTTTTTCTTTATGTTCTGAGCCTCCTTGCAGTGTCACCGGCTCGGAGCCAGTCGTGGTTGGTGAGTTGGAGGCTCCAGGTTCGTGGGTAGAGGTCGTCAGTGGAGCTGCACCGACCCAGTCGGGGTCCGTTGTGGAGGCTGCTGTAGCCCAATTGGGGTCCGACGTGGGTGTGCCCGAGCCCCAATCGGGGTCCATCGCGGGAGCTGCTTTGGCCCAATCGGGGTCCGACGTGGGTGCAGCCGGGACCCAATCGGGGTCCAGCGGAGGTGCAGCGCCGGTGTGGTCCACGGACGGTGGAGGAGCTGCAGACCCTTCGCCACCTGACCCAGTTTGGGCTCATCCTTGCCTTCTGTCCCCTCTACTGAGTCATCGCCCCTGCGCATCATCGCCGTGGGCCGTGGGGGTCCCTTTTCTCTCGCCCTGGCCCTCCCGTGTTTTGTCCTTGCCAGGGAGGCCGCCGCAGGCTGTTTTCCCCCGGTACTGGTGGCTGAGGGACGCGGGTCGGCTGCCTGAGGAACTGTTTCTCCGGTTTGGCGCCTTGGGTCGGCCACCCGACATTTTGTGTTTCACTGGGCGATCTGGTTCGACCACCGGAGGAGTGGACTTTCTGGGCCTGGGACTGGGGTAAGCCGCCCGGTCATGTTCCGCCCCCTATGACCACCCGTCGGCTGTTGGACGCGGGGAGACCGCCTGAACTGTTTCCGTGGCGTTTGGTCTCCGCCAGTCGGCGTGAACTGTCGGGGGTAGAGGTCATTCTTGGTGGTGGTCTATCCCAGTAATTGTTCTGTGTTGTTTTTTTTTTTCTTCTCTGTCCTGTGTTGTATTTGCTTTTTGACCTGAGTGTGTGGTATTTTTGTTTTTGTGCCTGGGTATTGTGTTTCATGCATTTTGGAATGTGGTCTGGTCCTGTAATTGTTCTGTTTTTTTTTTTTCCTCTGTCCTGGGTTGTATTTGCTTTTTGACCTGAGAATATGGTATTTTTGTTTTCGTGCCTGGGTAATGGTGTTTAATGTATTTTGGAATGTAGTCTAACCCTGTAATTGTTCTGTGTTTTTTTCTCTCTTGTCTGTCCTGTGTTGTATTTGCCTCTTAACCTGAGAGAAAGGTATTTTTTGTTTTCGTGCCTGGATAATGTCATTTCATGTATTTTGGAGTATAGTCTGGTCCTGTAACTGTTTCATGTATTTTGAGTCATTTTTTTTTTTTCCTGTCTGTGCTCTGGTTCTCTATCTGTGGTTTGATCCTCTCCTGCCCCATCCGCCCACCCTGGAAGGGGTGGGGGGAGGTGGGTTTGGATGTCTATGGGCGTTCAGGAGCCCGCCCTCAGAGGGAGGGTACTGTTATGACCCGAGCACCGATCTCGCCTGCGCTTGGGCCATGCATCATCTCTGCCGGCCTTGACAGCTGTGGATTACATTCTGGCTCCACCGGGCTCTTATTGTGACAGCGCTCGGTGGGGTTTTCGGCTGTCAAGGCCGATCAGCTGTTCGGCATCACTGCTCGTTAGCTGCCGGCTTTATTAGCAGGCGCTGACAGCTGGTTGATGGTGGAGTATCGTCAAACATCCGTCAATCATTCCTGGTCCTCGTCATGTCAGGTTCGTGCTTATCCTTGTTCATGTCTTGTTCGTAGTTAAGGTCGTAGTAGCTGGGGTTAGCCCTACGACCCCTTGTACCCTGTAGTGTGTGTTTTTTGCCCACAGTGGCTCATAGTCTCGTATTTGTGTCTTGTCTTGTTAATAAAACATCTATGCAAAGCTCACTGGCAACTTTTGGCGTCTTATGGTGGCCCGCCAGGATCACCGCATGACAAATCCTCTTGGTTTAGGGCCGTAGATTTCTCTCAAACCTGTGAAGAATGTTTTCATGTCCTTCCTGTCTGCTGCAGTTTGAAGTTTTTCTGCTTTTTCATCCCACCAGTTGGACTTCACCTCTCTGGTGTACTTCTGTAGCTCACTCTGAGCCTTTGAGTATTTCTTCTTCTTCGACCTTGTGTTACACTGTAGGTTTTCCTGCCTAGCTGTATTCCTCGCTTCTAGTAGTTTCTTCAGGTGTTCATCATGCTCATCAAACCAATCTTGATGTTTCCTCTCAGGGTAGCCTAATACATCACTCGCAGTCTGATACACCGTATCCTTCAGTGTTGCCCATTTCTCTTCTATGTCATTCTCTGAGTTGTTGCTGTCCCAGTCTTTCAAGTTTTCATCCATTTCCTGTGTAAGTTCTTCCTGCTTCTTTTGGCCTTTCAGTACACTAGTGTTTAGCTTCCGTGGTGGCTTCGCACCCGTCCTGCAGTGCTGTTTTCGTCTCCAAATCCTTAATCTAAATCTCAGCATAACATGATCAGTACCACTGTCTGCACCTCTCATTGCTCTGGTGTCCAATGCATCCCTTATGTCTCTCTGCCTGACTATGATGTAGTCTAATACGTGCCAGTGCTTGGATCAGGTTCAGGTTCAGGTTCAGGTTACTTTATTTGTACCCGTAGGTAGATTTGTTTTGCAGTTGGTGACATCCATATTTACAAGCCACAATTACATTCAACATAGACACAAACACAGGCACACATCTTACAAAATAGGTAAATATAAAATATGTACAATATAATTTTTATAGCTTGTTCAACTCTTTGACAGCAGCAGGGACAAAGCTGTTTTTGTAGCGCTGGGTTCTACTTTTTGGGACAGCAAACCTCCGTCTGGAGGGAAGAAGCTGAAAGTTGCAGTGCAAAGGGTGGGAGTCATCATTTAAAATCGAGTCGGCCATCCTCTGTACTTGTCTGGTGTACAGGGATGTCAGGCTCAGCTGTGACTCACCAAGCAAACGACTGGACCATCTGACTACCTGATCCAAGGATTTCCTCTGTTTCAGTTTTATCTGACCAAACCATGACATTAAAGAAAAGGATAAAACAGATTCAATAAAAGCCCGATAGAACATAGTCATTATGGTTCGGTCAATTTGGAAGCGTGCAAGTTTCCTCAAACAATGCAAATTTTGCTGACCCTTTTTGCACACCCTTTCACAGTTCACCTCAAAGTTCAATCCACTATCAATAATCGTCCCAAGATATTTGTACGATTGTACACATTCGGTGGTCTGGCCTTTTAGTATGGTGACTTTGTGCCTGGGAGTTTTCCTCCTAAAGTCAATAATCATATCTTTCGTTTTTGTTGTATTCAGCTGCAGGTAGGAATCCTCACACCAGTGAACAAAGTCATCAACTACTGGGCCATGGCCACTCTCACCATCCTGGAGGAGACTGACAATGACTGAGTCATCAGCATACTTTATAATGTGTCTGTTGTCATGTCTGCTCCGACACATGTTTGTGTACAGGATGAAGAGTAGTGGTGACAACACACACCCCTGAGGAGAGCCAGTAGAAGAGCACTTTAGGTCAGACAATGTACCATTGACCCTTACTCTCTGCGTCCTGTTGGTTAAGAAATCCAGAATCCAACCCACCAGATTATTGCTTAAATCAAATTGTTGCAGGAGCCTTTCAACTAAAATATGAGGTTGGATTGTATTAAAGGCAGAAGAAAAGTCCACAAATAAAAGCCTGGCGTGTGTCCCATTAAAATCCAGATGTTTAAAAAGCATGTTAAACAGAGTGACAGTGGCATCCTCCACTCCTCTGTGAGGCCTATAGGCAAACTGCAGAGGATCCAATGCATGTTCAGTCTGCTTTAGGACCTCACATCTGACCAGTTTTTCAAAAATTTTCATTAAAATTGAAGTCAAAGCAACTGGTCTAAAGTCATTTACCGTTTTAGGACAGCTGGATTTTGGAACGGGAACAACCACGGCATCTTTCCAGATCTTAGGCACATGTTGTGTCTGTAAGGACTTATTGAAAATGTAGTGAAATATAGGACTCAGTTCATGTGCACAGGACTTTACCAGGCGTCCACATATATTATCAGGGCCCTGACTTTTGTTCACTTTTACAGCGCGGAACTCCCTTTCAACATCCTGCATCTCAATATTAAAGTGCTGATTGTCTTTGAGTTTCTGTTTCAAATCTTGGACTTCTGTGCTAAAATCAAAGGAGTCAAAACGACCATAAAAACAATTAAGAGCATTAGCCAGCTCTGTGTCTGAACTAAAACCATCTAAAAACACACGATTACTGCGCTCTGTGCTCTGAAGGCCTGCAATTTTTTTCATACTGGCCCAGGCCGAACCAAGTTTATTTGCTGCCATCTTGCTTTCCAATTCTGATTTATAATTCTGTTTTGCTCTTAAAATTTCGGCCTTTAGCTCCTTAGTGGCAACCTGTAGCGCAGAAACAGACCCCTGTTTAAAGGCAAGTGCTTTCCTCTGTAAGCAGGATTTAACTGATTTAGTAACCCATGGTTTGTTGTTGGGATATATTTTGACACGTTTACATGGAACAAACTTATTTTGACAGTGAGCCATGTATGAGCATGTGAGCTCAGCCAGAGAGTCCAAATCATCCCCGCAGGCCATTATGAACATCTTCCAGTCTGTACAGTCAAAGCATTCCTGGAGGCTGTGCTCTGAATCTTCTGTCCACACATCAATGTCTCTCATCTCCACCTTGCCTCTTCTGAGAGCAGTTTTATATGTGGGCAGCAAATGAACACAGTTGTGATCTGATGATCCTAAAGGAGGAAGGGGGAGTGATTTATAGGCCCTCTCTATGGATCCATAGCACAGGTCCAATGTCTTTTTTCGCCTGGTTGGGCAGGAGACATACTGATGAAAGTTTTTAAGTGTCTTCTTTAAAGAAACATGGTTAAAATCCCCAAGAATGAAGTTTGGCGCCTCTGGAGAAATTGACTGCAGCCGCTGGATCACATCAGAGATGGTGCTGGAGGCGGAGTCAGCGTCTGCCCTCGGATGAATGTACACAACTGTGATGAAAAGTTGGGGGAACTCTCGAGGCAAATAAAAGGGGCGAAGCGACACAGACAGCAGCTCCACATGGGGTGTACAGATGCGCTCTCTGACCGTGACAGATGTGCAGTACTGCTTATTAATGTATAAACATACTCCGCCCCCCTGACGTTTCCCCGTTACCTCTTCCTGCCGATCCGAGCGCAGCGGAGCTCCAAAGCCGTCAATCCACAGCTCTGCATCTCGATCATGCGCAGTAAGCCAAGATTCAGTGAAAGCCATGACGCAGCAGTTCTTAAAATCCTTCTGGTAACGTACGTTGCCTTGAATTTCCTCCACCTTGTTTCTCACAGACTGTGCATTCCCAAAAATGATAGAAGGAAGAGGAATGTTGCCAAACTGACGTCTCCTAAGGCGCAATTTCACACCTCCACGTCTTCCACGCTTCCTCCTGCCGCTTCTCTTTTCACCGCTGTGTCCGTCTCTCAAAATAAAGTCCGGCAGCTGAAATCTGGGCGCAATCAGAGACTCTGCACCAGCTGTGTTAAAGCGCAGCAACATGTCCCTGGAATATTGTATTCTGCCCGCTATTCTGCTCGCCATGGAGCCGAACGCGTTTACCTCAGAGACAAAGAGCCACAGCACAGAAAGCAGTAGTGCGAGATATGACAGGAAATCCATGTTGCAGATACCAGGGAGCTGTTCGCCATATATTCCACCAACGCTCCAGGGCAGAAACGACACAGAGGATTTTCTAAAAACGTAAAAAAGTACAAAAAACACACACACGCACACACGCACTATATCACCAAGCTGCTGGTCGCTGCGTGCGCATGCGCCCATTTCTCTTGGGTGCATCCATGTCTTCTTGTGCTTAAATAGAGTGTTGGTTATCACAAGGTTGTACTCTGAACATAGTGCAAGTAGAAGTTCTCCATTAGCATTGCACTTGCCTACTCCATGACTGCCTAGCACTCCTTTCCATTTCTCAGTGTCCGAACCAACTCTGGCATTAAAATCTCCAACGAGTATCAGCCTGTCATCAGTCGGTACACACCTGATAGTCTCATGTAAATCACTGTAGAACTCTTCCTTCATCTCCTCTGTGTTGGTCATTGTTGGGGCATATACACTGATGAGTGTGGCATACATCTTCCGCTGTAGTGGGAGTCTCATAGTCAGTATCCTGTCGTTGATTGGCACCGGTTCCTCATCAAGCATTGCTGCTATCTCCTTTCTAACTGCAAAGCCCACTCCTGCTTCTCTCCCTTCTTGAGTTGATCTCCCACTCCAAAAGAAGCTGTACCCATGGTCTTCCAAGCTGTCATATCCAGGCAATCTTGTTTCACTAAGTGCAGCTATGTCTACATTGTACCTGTTCATTTCCAGGGCCACAAGTGCGGTCTGTCTTTCTGGGTGCTGTGATGTTGTTCTGTCCAACAGAGTGCATACATTCCATTCTGCTACACACAAGGCTGCTGTTTTCCTCTTCTTTTGTCTTCCTGCTCCTAGCTTACTTTTCGCTGCCTGTCGGAGTGTGAACAGATCAGCAGATTTACTAAGGCAGCGCAAATTAGCGAGTGCACAATTTAAACAGAGTGCCTAAGGGAGTGGCCAATTTTTGCCAGAGATCTACTAATAACATGCAGAATTATGAACACAGACGCAGACACTTCATTTCAATAATGACCGCCCATCCACCAAGAGCAGTGCAAAATTGCACACAAGCACACCTGAGGATGCGGGTCATCTGTATGTCCACTGCAGGTAGGAAGGGTTCCTATATCCTATTTTATGGATGCATATTCATGTAGTAGGCTATATACAGTATAAACAAATGAGATTAACAGCTAAAGTGTGTGGTGGTTGGCTGGCCGGCTGGCTGGCACAGCTATTGATGCCACCAAAGACACAGTCCAAGGATCGATAATTTTTTCCACACATAAGGAGTTGTTCAGAACTCCTTATACAAAGATATAGAGTGATGATAATCAAGCCAGTGGCAGTAATACACCTGTAAGCTGGTTGCCAACAGCCAATCAAATCTAAAAGAAGAAGAAGAGGTAGAATTAAAAAAAAAACAACCTGCCAGCTGCTATCCAGCTTAGCATAACACCAATCTCTGTGAGACCGTATAATCTGTTCTTCTGTCATGCCAAATAAAGTCACGCACAGAGAGAAGCTTCAGTGACAGGCAGGAAAAGAAGTAACAAGCAGGAGCAAACCAGCCCCAGATGGCAGGGCATATTTTGTGTGATTTTTATGTTTTGCTGCAAACAAAAGCCATCACATGTGATTGCCACTTAGTGCTGTGTTGCTATACCAACTGTCCTGTAACTGGCAAGAATTCTGTTCCAATGCATCCCCTCTACGGGCATGCATGGGTATGCACTAGTCACTCTATAAAAGCAAGAAATCTGTGTGTGTCTGTCTGTCACGTTTACAGGACATCATCGGACGGCCTATGATCCCTGCCTGAACATCATAGGACGTCCTATGAACTTAGGCATCATAGGACACATAGACAAATGTGTCTTTATGATGTCATATAGGCCATGTGTCTTTGAACCCAGACATCATAGGACACATAGACAAATGTGTCTTTATGATGTCATATAGACCATGAACTCAGGCATCATAGGACGACTCGCAATGACTATATGACGGTACGGTACATAGACATATGTGTCTTTATGATGTCATATACATCAAGCCCACGGCACATAGACAAATATGTCTTTATGATGTCATATACATCAAGCCTGCCTTCATGTCTTTATGATCTCATATACAGTGACAGACATCAGACAACATGTCTTTATGATGACATATACAGTGAGTCCATGCCGGAAAGCCGCTTTTTGCTCAGATCTTTTTTCATGATCCTGTCCATGAACCGGAATTATGACACACCTATCCCTCAACCAGTGGTCAAGAAGAAGAAGAAGAAGAAGAGCAACAACAACAACATTGACAGCAATAGAATGACGGCAACTGCTGCACGTCAGAAAAGATGCCATGAAGATGAAACACCTGAGGTTCCAGCAGTACATCACACCCATCTGAGACAGGAGGACACCCTTCACCAGCATAGGGTATGATAGACTTTAAAGCACGCTTCTAGGACATCATAGGATGGCCTATGATCTCTGCCTCATCATCATAGCACGTCCTATTAACTCAGGCATCATAGGACAACTCCCCATGCCTACATGAAGGCAAATATGTAACCTTGGCGAATGTCAGTCTACACTACAAATGTGCAAAATGCCAAGCAAAGCGTTGATTTTCTCTGGGTGCTCCAGTTTCTTGGTTTCTATGGGCATGCATGGGCCTTCCTGAACAGGGTCGAAAGCCACTTTTTCAGGATCGTGCCCATGAACTGGAATTATGACGTACCTATCCCTCAACCAGTGGTCTGAATGAAGAAGAAGACCCCCCAGATGGAGAGCAATAGAATGAGGAGAACTGCTACACGTCAGAAAGGATGCCGTGAACGTGAAACACCTTAGGTTCCACCAGTACGCTGCAGGCATGACTGTGAACAACACAGCCGTCTGAGACAGGAGAAGACCCTTCAGTGGTCTGAACGAAGAAGAAGAAGACCCACCAGATGATGTCTATATGACGGCACATAGACAGAGCACATGACTCCCTACAAGACGTATACAGACGTGGACAAAATTGTTGGCACCCCTCTGTTAATGAAAGAAAAACCCACAATGGTCACAGAAATAACTTGAATCTGACAAAAGTGGTAATAAATAAAAATTCTATGAAAATTAAACAATGAAAATCAGACAATGCTTTTGAATTGTGGTTCAACAGAATTATTTTAAAAAACAAACTCATGAAACAGGCCTGGGCAAAAATGATGGTACCCTTAACTTACTATTTTGTTGCACAACCTTTTGAGGCAATCACTGCAATCGAATGATTTCTGTAACTGTCAATGAGACTTCTGCACCTCTCAGCAGGTATTTTTCCCACTCCTCATGAGCAAACTGCTCCAGTTTTCTCAGGTTTGAAGGGTGCCTTCTCCAGACGGCATGTTTCTGCTCTTTCCACAGATGTTCAATAGGATTTACGTAGATCAATGTTTCACTCTTAGCCATTCTTGGGTGTTTTTAGCTGTGTGTTTTGGGTCATTATCCTGTTGCAAGACCCATGACCACCGACTGAGACCAGGCTGTCTGACACTGGGCAGCACATTTCTCTCTAGAGTACTTTGATAGTCTTGAGATTTCATTGTACCCTGCACAGATTCAAGACACCCTGTGCCAGATGCAGCAAAGCAGCCCCAGAACATAACAGAACCTCCTCCATGTTTCACAGTAGGGACAGTGTTCTTTTCTTGCTATGCTTCATTTTTGAGTCTGTGAACATAGAGCTGATGTGCCTTGCCAAAAAGTTCCAGTTTTGTTTCGTCTGTCCATAGAACATTCTCCCATAAGCTTTGTGGCTTGTCAACATGCAGTTTGGCAAATTCCAGTCTGGCTTTTTTATGATTTGTTTTCAACAGTGGTGTCCTCCTTGGTTGTCTCCCATGAAGTCCACTTTGGCTCAAACAACGACAAATGGTGCGATGTGACACTGATGTACCTTGACCTTGGAGTTCACCATGAATGTGTTTAGAGGTTGTTCTGGGCTCTTTTGTTACCATTCGTATTATCCGTCTCCTCCTGCGGCCATGTCCAGGGAGGTTGGCTACAGTCCCGTGGATCTTAAATTTCTGAATAATATGTGCAACTGTAGTCACAGGAACATCAAGCTGCTTGGAGATGGTCTTATAGCCTTTACCTTTAACATGCTTGTCTATAATTTTCTTTCTAATCTCCTGAGACAACTCTCTCCTTTGCTTCCTCTGGTCCATGTTTAGTGTGGTACACACCATGTCACCAAACAGCACAGTGACTACTTGTCACCCTTTGGCTGACTGACTGATTACAGGTTTGTAGACAACTGTGAACTTTTTTCAGCCCTGAGCACTGCGACAAAAAGTGGCCACTGCTCAAAGCGTTTCAGCTCCGAGGGTGCTCAGCGCTGTAAACACTGGACTACATAGAGAATGAATAGAAAATAGTCACCCACAGCAGGAAAAATGAGTTTGGTGGACACGCCCCCTAATACTTTTTCTGCAGTGTTTGGCTTCCGGATTGCTGAGATGCGTGGCCCTATGGCGTGACCACACACGTAACTGAGTGGACATGTCTTAAAGGGGCAGTACATGAAAAGCGCCAGATTAATATATAAAATAATGTTCAAAAAATTCCTGCATTCACATCATGATCTGAATCACCACCAAAATCTAATCATCTGTTCCCCGTGCCATTACACACATTTCCTGATAATTTCATCAAAATCTGTTCATAACTTTTTGAGTTATGTTGGTAACAGTCCAACCAACCAACCAACAAACAGACAAACCAACCAACATTACCGAAAACATTACCTTCGTGTTCCTTTGGCAGAGCTAATAATAACATATTTCATTTATAACACACTTTACATTTCGGGGCAAAATCTCAAAGTGCTACACAAACAAGATTAAGAACATGAATAAAAGCAAACATTAAGAGATATTACATACGATGACACACCAGGACATTAAAAAGCTTTCCTAAGCAATGAATTTGTATCCATAGGATAGCCCTTCCTACCTTGAGTGCAAACATCCAGGTAAATTGCAACATCGTAATAACTCAATGACAACAGTCTCTGCTGTGGCAGTCCGAGAAATAAGGGAAATCGTATGTGCTTAATTTTATTAATTCACACTTCAGAAAACACAAAACACACATTTTTATGAAAAGTCATGGACTGGGAGACTTGTAGATTTTGTTAAAACAAAGTCATTCACATAACAAAACCCCAGAGTCTCCGTCAGACCATCTTGATGGTTCAGGTGTTAATAAAATAAACATGTTGGTCAAATAATCACTTTATTCATGAGTAGTTCTTTTTAAAATTATATACAAATACAGCACTTAATTTATACATATTAAGCAAATGATTCTGCTATGTGAAATGAAAACTTTGGTATATGACAAAGAAAAATAAACTATTTTAGTGGGGTTTGCACTTAAACAAACGCTGAAAAAACTTTATCCCCCCCCCCCCCCCCATATTATGCTCCTCAGAACTGGCTATGTCTGTGTTGATGACCTGCTTCTGCTTCCTCAGGTGTGCTTGTGTGCAATTTTGTGGTGCTCTTGGTGGATGGGTGGTCATTATTGAAATGAAGTCTGTGTTCATAATTTTGCGTGTTGTTAGTAAATCACTGGCAAAAATTGGCCGCTTCCTAAGGTGCTCTGTCTAATTATGCACTTGCTAATTTGTGCTGCCTTAGTAAATCTGCCCCTATGAGGCCTTTAAGATAGGCTAAGGTACTTCAGTTCATAGACCATTTCTCATTTGACAGAATTGTAGAACAAGAGATATTGAAAGTTAAAGTTAAAGTTAAATTAATTTATGTAGTAAAACTTGTATTAACCCCAATATGACTACTCTGAAAGACACCTACCAGAGTCACTGACGTCCTGGGTATGACGTTAAACTGCATCCGGGCGAGAGGTCTGTTGGACTAGGAGGATGATGGAGTGCTTCTTAACCCTCGCTGGTACTCCCAGGTGTCCCTTGGGCAAGGACTAGTACCTGTTAGCCTCCCTTACCAGGGCTACAGTAAAACTCTCCAACAACTTTGTTCGTTATAATCCCCTAAGGGGACCCAGGGTTAAAGTGGTTCCAAGCACCCCCTTGCTGATCATATGAGGTGACAAATGGGGCAACTTGTTTGCCGTGAGTTGCAACCCGTGTCAGTGGAGGAAGAGATCCTGGTTCTTGAGGAATGTGTCTTGCTGCGGCTCTCACAAGTCCAACAGTGCTTTGGCTCCTACTTCACTTAGACGGGAGGTTGGAAGGGCCCGGTCCAATCAATTGGCTTGTCAAGGTCTACTGTGGGATGTCTTTTGTCAGTATAACATCTCCTAATCCCAGAAGCCTATGGCAGAGGGTCAATTGAGTAATTTGCACTTTTGTGCTTTACTGCTCAAGTATACCATCCCTGTATCCCTGATGCATAACCTACAGGAAGTCCACGGCTCTGTGCATCCCCTTGTAGGGCTCCGAGGAGGGTGGGGAGCAGGGATGATGAATCATACTCTATAAAATATGGCTACTAAACAGACCCCTAAAAAACGAATGCTGGAAGATGATGTGGATGACCCAGGAATTAGCAGGATGGCTCTTTCAAATGGTGATAATTGGCCAAAGCTTATTGTTTTAGAGTCACTCTCATCAGATATTTTTTTTAGATTTAGATTTAGTATACTTTATTGATCCCCAGAGGGGAAATTGAGGGCATCCACCACCTGGATGGATGAAGCAGCCACGATACGGCGCTATCCCTTAACCATTCACACACACACTCACACCTAGGGCCACTTTAGAGTCTCCAATTAACCTAACCTGCATGTTTTTGGCATGTGGGAGGAAACCGGAGAAGTCCCGGAGTAAACCCACACAGACACGGGGAGAACATGCAAACTCCACACAGATCACTGTTGGTCGAGGGCTGGGATCGAACCCATGATCCCACGATCCCCACAATCCCCCGGCCAAGGGTAAACTGTGCTGCCGCAGTGCTAACCACTGCGCCACCGTGCAGCCCATATGCCATACATACTCCACGATATGGAACAGGATGAAATAGCCTCAGAACTTCATCAACAAGGAGTAACACATGTGAAGAGGATAACCATTAAAAAAGATGACCAAACAGTAAAAACTGGCACTTACATTCTGACGTTCAACTGGCATCAACTTGTTATGACCCGAGCGCCGATCTCGTCCGCGCTCGGGCCATGCATCATCTCTGCCGGCTTTGACAGCAGTGGATTACATTCTGGCTCCCCGGGCTCTTATTGTGACAGCGCTCGGTGGGGCTTCCTGCTGTCAGAGCCGATCAGCTGTTCTGCATCACCGCTCTTTAGTCGCGGGCTTTATTAGCGGGTGCTGACAGCTGGTTGATGCAGCAGTATTTTCGTCAAACATTCCTGGTCCTCGTTCATGTCAGGTTCATGTATATTCTTGTTCTTGTCATAGTTTAGGTCGTAGTGGCTGGGGTTAGACCTACGATCCCTTGTATTCTGTAGCGTGTGTTTTTGCCCTCAGCGGCTCACAGTCATGTTCTTGTGTCTTGTTAATAAAACACCAATGCAAAACTCACTGGCGACTTTTGGTGTCTTATGGTGGCCCGCGAGGGTCACCGCGTGACACAACTCCCAGAAAGAATCCAAATAGGATATCTGAGTGTAACTGTTGATACCTTTATTCCAAACCCGTTGAGATGTTTTAACTGCCAAAAGTTTGGCCATGGCTTTGCAGGATGTAGGAATAAACCAGTCTGCTGCAAATGTGGAGAGGAAAGGCATGAGTTGGCCTGCACAACACCTCCCAAATGTAGTAACTGTTTAGACAATCATGCATCATCATCGAAAGAATGTCCTTGTTGGATCAAGGAAAAAGAAATTCAAACTGTCAAATGTACTAAGAAAATTTGTCTACCCTGAGGCACGTAAACTGGTAGAAGGTTTCCCAAAGTACAAATTCCAGCAGACTTTCTCCTCTGTTGTGAAACCTAAGCTGCAACCTGCTGAGTGCCAGACAGATCTGACCTGGTTAACTAAAGATAAGCCCTCATTATTAAGTAGTATTAAAAATTCCGGAGTCCCAGTTAAAAGTAAAATGAGCAGTCAAAGCCTGACTACAATAAGTCAACCCTTAAGTCAAAGTCTAAGCAAGTCCGCAGAACAAAACCAATCATCAAAAGAAAAGAAAAAATCCAGCTCCTCTATTCAGGCAAAATCAAGCCAAGAAAATAAATTGCAAAAGAATGGGAATCCAGAAGATGCAGAAATGTCTGAAGTCACGACTTGCCGTAGTCGCAGCCCCTCCCCTAAAAGCAAGCATAAGGAGCGTGCTTTTGTTTTACCTACCTGATGGTGGGTAGCCACATTATCCAGTGGAACTGTTGTGGCTTTAAGGCCAATTTCTCTGAAGTGCAGCATTTAGCTGCTAGTTTTAATCCCCTTGCTTTTTGCCTTCAAGAAACTCTTCTGCTATCAACCAACCCCATGTCTCTATAACATTATACTATGTATAATACATATGGTCCAAATGTGCATCGTCCATCTGGTGGTTCAACAATTTTAGTAAGGAATGACCTAATTCACAGCCACTTGGCTTTAGTTTCCAACTTACAAGTAGTGGCAGTTCATCTAACTTTACATAAAGCAATAACCTTATGCTCTGTCTATATACCACCAGATATGATTGTGACACCGGAAAATCTTGATGCCCTTCATAATCAGTTGCCATTCCCATACATCCTTATGGGTGATTTTAATGGTCATAACCCTCTGTGGGGAGGAATTTGCTCAAATACAAAATGCAAGATACTGGGGAATTTTATTGCTAAAAATGATCTATGTCTTTGGAACGATGGGTCTCACACATACCTCCACCCAGGACATGGAACCTATACTGCAATTGACCTATCTATATGTGATCCTGAGCTAGTGCTGGAATTCTCGTGGCAGATCTTGGATGATCTTTGTGGAAGTGACCATTTTCCACTAATATTGACGTCTACACAAGTGGATGTGCAATCAAGAACTCCGCGATGGCAACTCAAAAAAGCAAACTGGTCTTCCTTTGTTTCTCTGTGCAAAGAGAAATTCAGCCAAAAATTTCAACCACACTGTCACTCTGTTCAGAGCTTTGCTCAAACCTTAATTACAATTGCAGGTAAGACTGTCCCAAAAACATCAGCAAAGCCACATCATAGGTCCAACCCATGTTCAATAAACATCCAACACCAGAAAACCTGACCAGATTTAAAATCTGTCGAGCTAAAGCACGCAGGATCATCAATGAAGCAAAGAGACAGAGCTGGAGGGAATTTGTATCAAGCCTCACATCCAACACATCTACCAAAAAGATCTGGGATTTAATTAGAAAGATGGAGGGTAAGGAGAATGGACTTCAAATACAGCATATTAATCATCAGGGTAATCTGCTGACGACAAAATATGAAATAGCTAATCAACTAGCAAAATCATTTGAGAAGAATTCATCTATTGGAAACTATCGTCCTGAGTTCCAAATCATACAAGCACAAGAAGAACAAAAATAAATAAACTTTTCTTCAGATAACTCAGAACCATACAACCAAGATTTACTATGGAAGAACTTTTGTTCTCAATAAGGAACTCTCATGACACTGCTGCGGGGCCAGATAAAATTCATTATCAGTTTTTAAAACACTTACCCCCCACTGCACTATCCATTCTCTTGATGGTTTTCAACAACATCTGGAAATCAGGCAGTATTCCTGAAAGCTGGAAAGAAGCAGTAGTTATAACTGTTCCAAAACCCGGGAAAGATCATACTGATACCAACAACTACCGTCCAATAGCTCTGACAAGTTGCCTCTGTAAAACCATGGAAAGAATGGTAAACAATCGCCTTGTGTGGGTGCTTGAGTCTGAAGGCCTTTTAACTGATTACCAGTGTGGCTTCAGACTTGGTAAAAGCACTTTAGACCACCTTATCAGATTAGAGACATATATATGTGATGGTTTTATTAGAAAAGAACATGTAGTTGCTGTATTTTTTGGTTTAGAAAAAGCATATGACACAACATGGAAATATGGTATTTTAAGAGACCTACATGGCATGGGTTTTAGGGGACATTTGCCTTTTTTCATTTCAAACTTTTTGTCCAATAGACACCTCAGAGTCTGAGTAGGAGATACCCTTTCAGAGCCCCATGTGCAAGAGCAAGGAGTCCCGCAGGAAGCATCCTCTTGGTTACTCTTTTTAACATTAAGATTAATAGTATAGTTGGAGCTCTTAGACCAAATACCTTTTGTAGTCTCTATGTAGATGACCTCTACAGGGGGAAAGACATGAGCAAAATCGAAAAGAAACTACAGCTGTGCATAAACAAGATTTATACAGTAGGTGGTCAGTCAGTAATGGCTTTAAATTTTCAAAAACAAAAACTGTCTGCATGCACTTTTGCCTGTCGTGGTCTCGTCACCTCGACCCTGAGCTTTTCATAGGTGGAGAAGCTGTCAAGGTGGTAAAAGAAACTGTAGTGTTATTAAAACACTGCATGAGTCCAACTGTAACTTTTAACGTCACTTTTAGTGAACCATGTCAACCTCGCTGCTAGTCTGTGTCTCTCCCACCAGTCGCCTACCTCTCGTCATCACTGCGCGACTCTGTAGTTCTTCTCCAAGTAACTCAATTACACCGCATCTCCCCTTTCTAGTATCAATGGGTAGACTGCCATTAATTCAACAGACCTTAGAGGATTATTCTGCCTCTGTGGCTGGAAGATCAGGTCCTATCTAATGCCATTCACACACACATAACAGACACACTGCAGTTTTCCCTTAGCACTGAACAATATGTGCAAAATCAAATACGATACTTCCATCCTAAACCCTGTACTGTTCTGTCCTCACTCTAAACTCTGAAGTTGAACATTTACATAGAAAAGAGTGCAAAATCAGAAAAATAGTGCAATCACATTTGCAACCTTTTTTTCACTATTATTTTCAAACACTCAATATTCAGAAATGTTTATAAGGCCAACCAAGTTGGTTTTACAACCGCTCTCCCAGACCTGGTTCTAGGAGTAGGAGTAGATGGTGGTTCAGGAACATTCTGCTGTGATGATGTTGCTGCAGGTTCTTCTACTGAAGGTTGTTCTGGAACACCTTCCGGGAACTGCTCAGCTGCAGCACTGTTGCTCTGCTCCGATGAGGAGTTCCAGGGGATGAGATGACGACGGTTTCGCCTGATGGTCCCATGGGGTCCCTCCACCAGATAAGAGCGCGGTGTGGCGTGATTTCCGATGACAGCTCCTGCTGCTCCTTGATCTGTGACCCACACGTCCTGTCCTGGAGTGAGTCTATTGAGATGCTTTGCACGGTGTCTCAGGTTGTAGTGTTGCGCATCTTTCGTTTTCCTCTTCCCTTCTTTCAGCATAACAGCATTTCCATCAGGAAGAGCAGGACTTAACAATGCAGGAAGAATAGGCACAGTTGCACGAAGCCTCCTCCCCATGAGCAGTTGAGCTGGGCTATACCCGTTTTGGAGAGGGGTATCCCTGTAAGCCAGTAAAGCAAGATAGGGGTCATCTGACTTCAAAAGCCCCTTCACTGTCTGCACTGCACGTTCAGCTTCAGCATTGCCCTGGGGATATTTCGGGCTGCTGGTTAAATGCTGGAACCCATACAACTTTGCAAACGCTGCAAAGGCCGCTCCGGAGAATTGTGGCCCATTGTCTGTCACCAGGGTCTCACAGATTCCATGACCTGCAAAGATTGACTTAAGGTGGTGAATCACATCATTAGATCTTGTGGGAGTTAGCAGGGCAATCTCCACATATCTTGACATGTAGTCCACTACTAGCAGGTAGGTCTTGCTCCCTAACACGAACAAGTCTGCTCCCAACTTCTGCCATGGTCTGTCTGGGTATGGTGTCGGCATCAGTGGCTCCCTGTTGTTCTGTCTCTCCTGACAGCATGCTCGACAGTTGAGAACCAACTCATTCAGCTGCTGACTCAACCCCGGCCACCATACTGACTGTCGTGCCCGTTCTCTACACTTAACCACACCCTGGTATCCTTCGTGCAGCTTAGCGAGAACATCATTTCTCATGGTTGAGGGTATGACAAGCCTATCTCCCTTTAGCAGTAGACCATCCTGGACAGTAAGGAACGCCCTATCAGTCCAGTATAGCTTGAGTGCAGGTTCATTTATGCCATGAGCTGGCCAGCCTTCTGCACACAGCTGCATCACTCGAGCACACACACTGTCCCTCTGCAGCTGCTCTCTCAGCTCCTCCAGATAGGCAGTGCTTACAGGTAGGTTCTGCATCACCATATCCACGTAGATATTTGTGTCCTCGAACAGCTCTTGGTCAGCTGGTGTCCCTTTTCTTGTGACAGGCGCTCACGACAGTGTATCGGCTGTCCACAGGCACTTCCCTGGCATGTGAGATATGGAGTAGGAATAGCGCATAAGACGCATTCAAAAACGTTGGATCCGAGGGGGTAGAGCGTCCAGTGCTTGAGACCCCAGGAGACTCAGGAGAGGCTTGTGATCTGTCTCCAACTGGAAGTGTTTTCCAATGAGGAAGTTGCTGAGGCTCTCGCAAGTCCAGGTCAGGCTCAAAGCCTCCTTTTCCACTTGCGCATATCTCTGCTCGGTGGGTGTGAGAGACCGCGACATGAAGGCTACTGGTCTCCACTCCTCACCCCAGTTTTGTAGCAGAACTCCTCCAAGTCCGTAAGACGATGCGTCTGCTGTAACTTTGCATTCTCTGTTAAGATCATATACGGCTATTACCGGCGGCGACGTCAAGGCATCCTTTAAGTCCTGGAAGGATTTAGCCTGCTCAGCGCCCCACACCCAGCAGTTCTTCTTTGAAAGGAGATCTCTGAGGGTTTTGTCCCTCTCAGCTAGCTGTGGGATAAACTTGCCTAGCTGGTTTACCATTCCAAGGAAAAGTCACCTCAGACTTTGACAGATCACACTTGCCAATGTTAAGTGTGATACCTGCCTTCTGAATCTTTCTTAGCACAGTATGCAGGCGAGCATCATGCTCCTCTTGCGTACGACGCCACACCAGCATGTCGTCAATGTGACAAACCACGCCTTCGAGCCCTTCTGTGACCTCCGTCACCATTCTGTTCTGAAAGTGTTCAGGGGCAGACGCAATGCCCAAAGGTAGCTGCTTGAAATAATAACATCCAAAGGGCGTGATGAACGTTGTCAGTTTCGCTGAATCTTCTGTCAGTGGGATCTTCCAAAACCCCATAATTGTATCCAGCTTACTAAATATTTTGGCTCCAGCCAGCCTCCTAAGTGTTTCCTCTACTGATGGTAGAATGAAGTTCTCTCTACACACGGACTCATTGAGGTTAGTGAGGTCGACACATATTTGCACAGGATCCATCTTGTTCTTTCTGGGCACTACCACGATGCCAGCACACCAGTCTGTAGGCTCCTCAATTCTGCATATCACCCCGAGGCTTTCCATGCGGGACAGCTCTTGCTTGACTTTGTCCATTAGTGGTAATGGGATCCTCCTTGGTGTCTTGAGTGAAAATGGTTTGGCACCTGGTTTGAGCTTGATGGCATATGCCTGGCGCACCTCACCTAGTCCGCTGAATAGTTTTGGATAGTTCTCCTTTAATATCTCTATAGTGACACTGTCAAGGCGTGCAACAAGCCCTAGTCTGCAGCTCACAGACCTCCCCAGCAGGGCAGTGTGCACATAATGGACAACATACACCTCCTCCATCTTCTCTTTCTCACCAATTCTCAGCAACAGCTTGGCAACGCCCACAACATCAAGTGGCCTCCTCCCCGGTCCCAGGAGTGGCTTATGTGCTTTGTGGAGCGCAGGTGGGTTTTCCCTGAGTATTTTCTGGAACACAGCATGTGACAAAACTGTGACATCGGCACCCGTGCCAATTTTGAACGTCATGCTGCTGTCATGAATGTCAATGTTGACCATCCAGGGATCACCATCTGTTGTAACACTGCCGAGGAAGATGGCATCCTCATCCTCTTCCACCTCAAGTACAGATTTTGAGGCCTTGCACACACGCTTATAGTGACCCTTTCTCCCACAAGCATGACAGTTCACTTCATTTGCAGGACACACGTTTTGAATGTGATGGAGAGCTGCCACATTTATGACATTTTGACTGTGTCCCCTTTTCCTTGCTATTCTGAGTACTGTGTGGTTTGTGAGCATGCTGAGGTTTGTTTTTAGCAGGCTTGCTACTTCCTTTGAATACTCTATCAACAGACAGTGCCTCACTTGCCTGAGTTCTGGTGTCTCCTCTCAGAGAAGCTTGCTGCTTTTTCACCTCCTCACTCTGCCGTGCCATCCTGATTGCTTTCTCCAGAGTCAGCTCTGCATCTAGCTGCATGCGTTCAGACAGCCTCTTGTCTAACAGACTGATGACGAGTCTGTCCTGAAGTAGCTCATCATGTAGCACACCATAATTGCAATGTTCAGCCAGCGCATATAGTGCAGTAACAAAAGTATCTACTGTCTCACTTTCTTGCTGTTTTCATAGGTTGAATTTGGCACGTTCATAAATTACATTCTTTTTAACCACAAAGAAGCCTTGAAAGCCGTCACTCACTGCTTCATACGAGCTGCGTTGAGCATCCGTCAGAGCCAGCCCGCGTAAAACATTATCCACCTTGTCCCCCATGCAATATATCAAAGTATTAACTTGATTCTCTTCAGAGCTTGCATTCAGATTACTTGCCAGGTGAAATCTGTCGAATCTCTGGATCCATTTGGCCCACTCCTGCGGCTTAGAAAAGTCAAAGGGCTCCGGTGGCTGGATGTTAAACGTAGCACACGGACCCGCTGCCACAGTGGCTCCCGGAGTGGCTGCTATCCCTCTGTTAGCGTCTCTGTCTTCACTCATCGTGTCCGCAAACTCCCCTCTCTTCCTCCGCGGTATACAAATGATCCTTTTTGTTTTCGGGCTTACCTCTTTATGTTAACTACAGGACTTCTGACACCATGTCGTGTTATTAAAACGCTGCGTGAGTCCAACTGTAACTTTTAACGTCGCTTTTATTGAACCATGTCAACCTCACTGCTAGTCTGTGTCTCTCCCGCCAGTCGCCTACCTCTCGTCATCACTGCGCGACTCTGTAGTTCTTTTCCAAGTAACTCAATTACACCACAGAAACCAAATTCCTTGGACTTATTTTTGATAATAAGCTGTCTTTTATTCCACATGTAAAATTTCTACGAATCAGATGTTTTAAAGCCCTTGATATTATTAAAGTTTTGGCAAAAACTAGATGGGGTACGGACTCTACTGTGCTGCTGCGTCTCTATAGAGAACTTGTAAGATCTTGGTTAGAGTATGGGAGCATAGTTTATGGATCAGCAAGGAAAACATACATCAGGACGCTGGAAAGTGTCCATCACCAGGGGCTACGGCTTGCCTTGGGGGCTTTCAGAACCTCTCCTGCTAAAAGTTTGTATGTTGAAGCAAACGAGCCTTCATTTCAAAACAGGTGCCTGAAATTGGCTCTCCAGTATATGGTTAAACTTAAAGCTGACCATAGAGATCCAGCCTACTCTGCAATTTTTCACCCTCGATTTTTGCAGATGTATAAGGTCAGACCTAAGAGCATCACTCCTTTTGGACTCCGTATAGAACCTCACCTGGTAAAATTAAACCCTGATATGAGCAATGCAACACAGACACAGTTTTGTCCTATTCCACCATGGAGTTTGAGGAAACCCAATATCATTCTGGATCTGAGCCAAAACAAAAAGGACAGAAAATGCCATTTTCCTCACCATATTTCCAAATACTAGATAGATCCAAAGTAGATGGCTCAGTCTCTGCTGCAAATGTCACCGGGCACAATCAGCATGGTTTGCGGATTCCCAAACAATGTTCAGTTTTTACAGCAGAGGCTCGTGCTTTGCTTCTAGCATTGGGACACACTGAGAGAACCAAACAACAGAGCTCCTTAATTTTTACTGACTCCAGATCTTGTCTTCAGGCACTTGGGTTTTTAAAGACTGATCACCCCATTATTGTCCGGATTTTAGAGAAACTAGGTTTTTTACGGAAACATAATTTTAATATCATCTTCTGTTGGATCCCCAGCCATGTTCGCCTGTCAGGTAACGAGCAGGCAGACAATGCTGCCAAGACAGCCCTTACCCAAGAAGTCACTCAATGCCAGATCCCAGCCTCAGACCTCAGGCCTCTAATAGCCTCCTATATTTTAAAGAAGCGGCAGACTGAATGGCACACATGCACTGCAAATATACTGCATGATATTAAACCTGCCATAAGCCATAGACACTTGCATCACTTTCAAAACCGACATGAGGTAGTGTACACTAGATGCCATACTGGCCACTCAAGGCTTACACACAGCTTTTTATTAAAAGGTGAAGCCTCACCATCTTGCCAGTTTTGCGGTGGTTTTTTTTTTATCAGTAAAGCACATTTTACTTGACTGTCCTGCTCTCATGACAGCAAAACAATGTTTTTATACTCAAAATCACTGAAGGATATTTTTAATAAGGCACCACCAAAGAAAATTTTAGGGTTTTTAGCACATGTGCATCTGAAGCATCTTATTTAATTTTTCTGTTTCATTTTATCTACATATCTGTCTAGCTCTATTTATTTATTCTTTCATTTATCATCCTCTCTCTATATAATGTTTAACTCAATTTTCTTGTTAGTTCTAATTTTGCCATGAAATAGCCATAGGTGCTGACATGGCACTAAACAAGAACACTCATTCACTCACCAGAGTCACTGAACTGTAGCTTTCAACCAAGTGTGAAACACTTTCAGTATATTTATCTGAAGTTTCTGCCTGAGTTTAAGTAGGTAAATTTTAGCTTTCTGTTAGCATCCTACATTATATTTGTACTAACACACAGTGTCTTTATTATACACTCAGTAACTGTGCAAGTCCACTATTAGCCTACACAAGACTTACTTTCTTTTAACATAAAGATACGGTCATCAGTGAATGAATGTGTGTGTGAATGGGTGGATAGCAGGATCTGTAAAGCGCTTTGGTCATCTAGAGTTGAGGAAAAAAAGTGCTACATAAGTGAATGCCATTTACCATTTTACCATTTACCATAAGATAGTCATTTGTGAAAAATGGCAAAAAAATGTATTTTTTATTCCCGCGTTTGAAGCCCGGCATCTTTTTGTTCACAGGACACAGAACTTCTTTCTCCAGGTATCATCATAAACAGCGTTCCTTCCTCCTCACCATCTCTTGAAGGAAGCCGGCATTTAAGTCGCAGCAACATTGACATCCCTCGCAGCTTGGGGCCCGATGACCCCAAGAAACAGCTTCCACGCAAGCGGAGCGACTCCTCCACGTATGAGGTGGACACCATCAAACACCACCAAGCCTTTTTGTCCAGGTGAGACACAAGAATGAACACGCACACAAAAAAAAATCCCCAAACTCTCTGAACTTTCTTGCAAATGAGTCATTGTTTGTGCCTCTCTGAGCAGTCTTCACTCCAGTGTTCTCCATAAGGAGTCGGGATCACGACGTTCCAGCAGCAGCACCATGCTGGAAGGAGGATCGTTGGGAAAGTTTGACTTCGAGGTGACTGACTTCTTCCTGTTTGGCTCTCCGCTGGGGCTGGTGCTTGCACTGAGGAAGACTGTGGTGCCCACCTTAGACGGTAATTCTTTCTGTGTATCATTTATTATACCTGATATTTATTGTGATGTTCTTGAGACATTTAAGCAGGAAGTGATTATTTGTAGTGAGCTGCGTGTTTTCCTGTGAGATGAATGGCCGCTGCAGCTGCAGAGGAGGTGTCAGAACTCGGAGGTCATGTCTGTGATCTCCAAGGCTGAAAAAGTCAAATGCATGATGGACGACATCGCAAAGACACAATGCTGACTGCATTTTACATTTTGGGGGGTTTTGAGGAAAGAGTTTATTGGCCTGCAGCTGTTAGGTAACATGGGGGTCAGCAATCTCTGCTATAGGAAAAACAGATTTTGGCAAAAAGCATGGATACACAAAATATATTTGAGCCCATTCACTGCTCTTTTCCCACATTTTGACAGCTCCCACAGGTCTTAATGAAATGATTGTGACATATTTTGGTCAAGTTGCCTTTAAATATTTAATTATTGCAGCATTGTTGTGAACTCGTTATAAAACCAGAGGTGACCTGTTCCAGTCTGTTGCTCCCCACTTGTGGAATGCTCTTTCTCTGTCTCTGCATCTGACTGATTTGGCTGACTCTTTTAAAAAACAATTGAATACACTGTTATTTAGGCAAGCTTTTAATTGACTGGTGGCTTGGTTTTTATTTATTCTATTATTTTATATTTTAATTGTGTTTTAATGTTTCTTTTATGCTTAAATTGCTGTTATCTTATTTCCTTGTTTTATATTTATTGTTAAAGCACTTTGTGAGCTTTATCTGTGAAAAGTGCTATATAAACATATATAAATGAAGTTCATCTTCTTCTTTTGGAGCCTTTCTCAGAACGGCTGGTTTCAGTGCTTGCCTCTTTAAATCCCAAAGCCCACATTTAACTCCACCCTCCCTCTTACATCACTATTGCTAATCTTAGCTGGCTAGGTCCTATCTCTGATTGAGTCTGAGTCAGCTAATGTAAATTTGTCTTAAGGAATGAATGACAGTGCATCACTGGTGGACAGGGGTGTGTGGTTTCAGTGGTCAGTAGGATGACTGCTTCCTGGAGTACAGAAACATTTGTGAATGAGTGGTTAAACTGCTAGCTTTAGCTAGCTGCCAACAGCCTAACTTAGCGAATAAGTCAGAATGATGGAAGACATACTGTACAGTGCATCCGGAAAGTATTCAGGGTGCTTCACTTTTTCCACATTTTGTTAGGTTACAGCCTTATTCCAAAATGGATTAAATTCATTTTTTCCTCAAAATTCTCCACGCAATATCCCATAATGACAACGTGAGAAAAGCTTTAAGATTTTTGCAAATTTATTAAAAATTAAAAATTAAGAAATCACATGTACACAAGTATTCACAACTTTTGCCTTGAAGCTCAAAATTGAGCTCAGGTGCATCCTGTTTCCACTGATCATCCTTGAGATGTTTCTACAGCTTAATTGCAGTCCATGTGTGGTAAATTCAGTTGATTGGACATGATTTGGAAAGGCACACACCTGTCTATGTAAGGTCCCACAGTTGACAATCCATGTCAGAGCACAAACCCAGCATGAAGTCAGAGGAATTGTCTGTAGATCTCTGAGACAGGATTGTCTCAAGGCACAAATCTGGGGAAGGGTACAGAAAAATTTCTGCTGCTTTGAAGGGCCCAATGAGTACAGTGGCCTCCATCATCCGTAAATGGAAGAAGTTCAGAACCACCAGGATTCTTCCTAGAGCTGGCCGACCGTCTAAACTGAGCGATCAGGGGAGAAGGGCCTTAGTCAGGGAGGTGACCAAGAACCCGACGGTCACTCTGCCAGACCTCCAGCGATTCTCTGTGGAGAGAGGAGAACCTTCCAGAAAGACAACCATCTCTGCAGCAATCCACCAATCAGGCTTGTGTAGTAGAGTGGCCAAACGGAAGCCACTCCTTAGTAAAAGGCACATGGCAGCCCACCTGGAATTTGCCAAAAGGCACCTGAAGGACTCTCAGACCATGAGAAACAAAATTCTCTGGTCTGATGAGACAAAGATTGAACAATTTGGCATGAATGCCAGGCATTATGTTTGGAGGAAACCAGGCACCACTCATCACCAGGCCAATACCATCCCTACAGTGAAGCATGGTGGTGGCAGCATCATGCTGTGGGGATGTTTTTCAGTGCCAGGAACTGGGAGACTAGTCAGGATAGAGGTAAAGATGAATGCAGCAATGTACAGCGACATCCTGGATGAAAACCTGCTCCAGAATGCTCTTGACCTCAGACTGGGGTGACTGTTCATCTTTCAGCAGGACAACGACCCTAAGCACACAGCCAAGATATCAAGGGAGTGGCTTCAGGACAACTCTGTGAATGTCCTTGAGTGGCCCAGCCAGAGCCCAGACTTGAATCTAATTGAACATTTCTGGAGAGATCTGAAAATGGCTGTGCACTGATGCCTCCCATCCAACCTCATGGAGCTTGAGAGGTGCTGCAAAGAGGAATGGGCGAAACTGCCGAAAGATAGGTGTGCCAAGCTTGTGGCATCATATTCAAAAAGACTTGAGGCTGTGATTGCTGCCAAAGGTGCATCAAAAAGGTATGGAGCAAAGGCTGTGAATATTTATGTACATGCGATTTCTTAGTTTTTTATTTTTTTTTTTCCACAATATCTTTATTGAACCTTTTTTTTTTTTTTTAACAAACATGATACAAACAAACACTAACACTAAAGTACTACAAAAAAAAAAAAATGCCCTAAAAACACCAACAACCACCAACAAAATCAAGTCTTCAACAATGCTCCTCTGTTTAGTCTAGACAATCCAATACATAAGTATACATATTATGTTCACCAGTTTGGAATTTACAAGGTCCACACACATCATTCACCTTCTTCTTCAAGAGTTATGTTTAAATTTTTTACATAATCAATAAAAGGTCTCCATATATTCTCAAACACAATTTCCTTTGATTTCAGTATATATGTTATTCTTTCTAATGGAAGGTTTGTTAACATCTGTCTTAACCACTGAGTCACATCTGGTCTATGAGTCTTTTTCCATAATAGTGCAATACATTTTTTGGCATTAAGCAAACTGAGGTCTATGAATGTTCTTTCACTTTTATTGAAATTATGCTTTTCTGGGTACAGACCCAACAAAAACAGTTTAGGATTCAATATGATTTGTTTTGAGATTATTTTTTCAATTGTTACCCTCACCTCCTCCCAAAACATTCTTATTAATCTACATTCCCATAAACAATGAAATAGGGTTCCTTTACTTTCCATGCATTTTGTGCATGTATCTGGTATATTTTTGTTATATCTATTTAACTCCTCTGGTGTAACATACATCCGCATTAACCATTTGAAATGTATCAATTTAAGGCGTGCATTTATTGATTTGGTTTGAGCTTCTGTACAAGCCAATTCCCATTGTTCCTCTGAAATTTCAATTTGCAGATCTTCTTTCCAGTAGTTTAATCTTTTCAGTGAATTTTCACTTGAAGATAGTGTCAATGAGTTATAAAACTCTGAAATAATACCCTTTCTTTTACTATCTTTCATCATCATTTTTTCCAAGGATGAATAAATAGGTCGAGTGAGAGCTTTATTTTGATTTGATCGAATAAAGTTTCTAAGTTGAAGATATTTAAAAAAATGTGTTCTATTGAGATTAAATTTGATCCTCAGCTCTTCAAAAGACATTATGTTGTCTGCACATGGCAAATATAAATCCTGAATCTTTTGTATCCCTTTTAAATTCCATACTTTAAATACAGCGTCCGCTCTCCCTGGTTTAAAATATTGATTACCCCATATTGGACTAAATTGTGACAATAACTGTGGTTCTTTTAAATAGTTTTTAGCTTCACACCATATTTTGATCATATGCTTTACAAATGGATTTTTAACTTGTTTTTGTAATTTTTTTGCCGAATCTGAGTATATGAATATCGGAAGAGGTAAAGGTAAATTGTATGATTCCATTTCAGTCCAGTGAGGGAGATCATTTGATGAAAAATAATATGTCATAGACCTCAGTTGTGCCGACCAATAATACAACATAAAATTTGGACATTTCAGACCTCCACGATCAAATGGTAAATATAATAAAGACAAACGTAATCTAGCCCTCCTGTTGTTCCATATAAATTCCACTAACTTTTTTTTTATTCTTGAGAATAGATCTAAAGGTGGTGATAAGGGAATGTATTGAAATAAATAAAGTATTTTAGGTAAAATATTACTTTTAAGTATATTGATTCTCCTGATCATCGACATTGGTAGTGACATCCATCTCTGAGTTAACTCATTGATATCTGATATTAAGGCTTCATAGTTGACACTGGCGACTGATTCTAGCTTAGGCATAATTTGGATTCCTAAATATTTAAACTGATTTACAACATTGAATTGATTTACCTCAGGGGCTGGGTAATTTCTCTGGGTCTCATTTAGCATTAATATTGAAGATTTAGTTTTATTTATTTTATATCCTGATATTTCCCCAAAATTCTTTTTTAAATTCAACAAGGTTGGAATTGATTTTTTTAGATTCGACATAAACAAAATTATATCATCGGCGTACAGGGAGATTTTATGTTCTGTTGGTCCAACTTTAATTCCATATATTTGTGAATGTAAACGTATCGCCATCGCTAAAGGTTCAATTGCCATAGTAAACAGTAAAGGTGAAAGTGGACAGCCTTGTCGACATCCTCTATTGATTTTTATTGGTTTTGAAATATTGTTATTTGTTAGGATTTCTGCTGTAGCATTATTGTATATTATTTGAACCCATTTTATGAAATTATTTCCAAGTCCAAACCTTTGTAGGACTTCAAAAAGAAAGGGCCATTCAACTCTATCAAAGGCCTTTTCGGCGTCCAATGATAGGAGAGCTGTATCCGGTGCTTCTTTATTAAAATAAATAATATTAAATAGTCTTCTTACATTATGGAAGCCTTGTCTACCCTTTATAAAGCCATTCTGATCTCGATTAATAATATTTGGTAAAATTTCTTGTATTCGTCTTGCTAAAATTTTACAGATTATCTTAAGGTCGGCATTTAATAGGCTTATTGGTCTCATATTTTCACATTTATTAGAGGGCTTACCTGGTTTTGGCAGCAGTATAATTAAGGCATTATTTATGTATGATGGTAAATTATTATTTTGAAATGCTTCTAAAACCATTTCCAAAAAAGGTTTTATTAATTTATTCTTAAATTTTTTATAAAGGTCAACTGGAAGACCATCTGGTCCTGCACTTTTTCCTGATTTCATATTATCAATGGCTAGCCCAACTTCTTCTTTACTAATTTTAGACTCCAATATCTCCCTGTTTTCATTTGGAATACACGGTATAGATAGTTCGTTCAAAAACCCATTTAGTTTTGTTAAATCAGGTTCATTTTTGGTATCATATAATTTTTCATAGTAATCTCTAAAGGCTCTATTAATTTCTAAAGGATCTATAACTACCTGTCCGTTACTTATAATACTGGTAATTGGTGTTTTAATTTCCAATTGTTTAATCTGCCATGCTAATAATTTTCCTGATTTTTCACCTTGTTCATAAAAAGATTGTTTCAATCTTAGAAGACTCGAGGCAGCTCTATTCGCTGATTTTTTGTCGTATTCAGCTCTCAAAATCAGTAATTCATTCTCCAACCTTGGGTCACTTCCTGCATACACTTTTTCCTTAAGACTTTTTATTTTATGTTCCAATTTAGCTCTCTCCTCTCGAGTCTTAGATTTTGATCCTGTATAACTAATAATATGTCCCCTAATAAAAGCTTTGAAAGCCTCCCACTTTACACATGCTGATGTTTGTGTAGTATTGATGTCAAAGAACTCGTCTATCTGTTTTTCTATATACTTGACAAATTCCTCATCCTGAAGCCATTTATGCTGAAATTGCCATCTACCTGATTCCTTTGTCAATTTTTTATCTACATATATTAGACAACAGGGTGCATGATCAGAAATCACGATGTTATCATAAAAGCAGTTTTGAATCTTGGACCTTAATTCTGTGGAAATCAAAAAATAATCAATACGTGAGAATGTCTTGTAGGTACTGGAATAACAAGAATAGGCTTTAACTTGTGGTTTCATTTCTCTCCATATATCTAACAATCTCAATTCTTTCATAAAATGATTAATAGTCATCCTACATCCAATGTGCGTACAATCCAGTCCTGTTGATCTATCCACACCTGGATTCAATGTACAATTAAAATCCCCTGCTATTATATGTTGCCCTGTAAGTGATGATAAGATGAGAAATAAATTAGCAAAGAACTTCTGATCATCTATATTGGGACCATATAAGTTCACAAGATTTATATTTTCTAATAGCAAAGAACCTTGAATGATTACATATCTTCCAAATTTGTCTCCAATTACATTTTTCACCTGAAAAGGAACTGATTTATGTATGAGAGTCATAACTCCCCTGGCTCGGGATGAAAATGAAGAGGTGAATACACTTCCCTGCCATCTACTCCTAATTCTTTTAACATCCTCCTCTATCAGATGAGTTTCTTGTAAAAACACAATTCTTGAACCCATGTCCTTTATTTTATTCATAACTTGTTTAAGTTTTTTTAAATTTTGTAGACCTCTGCAATTCCATGAAGTTAAATTAAGATTAACACTTTGGTCCATGATCAATAGAGAGTTTAGGATTACCTTGCAGTGTAAACATGCTCATACAGAGAAGCAAAAACATGAGTGGTTGAACATTCATCCTACAAACTACACACAAACAAATTTCCCCTTCCCACACTTGTGGCAAACCCCCCAAAATCAAAAGAAAAATTCTGTCTCCCGATATAGCCATCGGCCGTTCCACACCCACGGGGAACAGCCTAAGCCACTCCTTCTTCATCCTCCCAATCACCCTAACTCTACTGCTTTTAATGACGTAACATTAACTCTCCTCTGTAGTTTTCCAACTTAACTCCAAAATTTTTAACAACTTTGTACATCATAGTTTTTTTTTTGTTTGTTTTGTTTTTGTTTTGTTTTTTTAATATATAATACAATCTATATTTTGTAAACTTACTATTTACTTCAAGTCAGTCAGATGCCTGTGCAAATGCTTAATTATTCTACCTTATATTTTGTTCATGCTTAGCTCCCACCAGTCTCTTCTTCTTCTTTGATCTTCTTGATGAACTCCTGCGCCTCCTCTGGGGTCTTGAAGATGTGGGTTCTGCCCTCATACGTGGTCAGCAGTCTCGCAGGATAGATTACACCATGACGAATCCCAAGGTTGCGCAGCTCCTTACGTATGGGATCAAACTGCTTCCTCAATTGCTGGATTCCTGTGGCCAAATCTGGGTAGAACCGCACCTGCTGGTCCTGGTGTTTAATCTCTCCTTTAGCACGTGCAGCGTTGAAGATCTTCATCCTGTCTCTGTTGCTAAGAAACTTCATAATTAAGGTCCTCGGCGGTCCCTTATCTCTCCGTGGGCCAATACGATGTGCTTTTTCCAGAACCACTGCTGATTGCAACTCCTCGCTGCCCAGCACCTCCGGAATCCACTTTTCCAGAAAGGAACATACGTCCCGACCTTCTGATTCCTCTGGAAGACCCACCAGCCTCAAATTATTCTGTCTCGACCGAGATTCCAAATCCAAAATATTATCTTCCAGAGATTTATTTTTTTTTTCCAAAGTGCGCACCTTTAATTGAAGACGGGTGACGTCATCTTCAGCACTAGCGAGACGGAGCTCCATCTGCGCCGTTCGTTCTACACAGTCACCCAATTCCTTTCTTATTCCTTCCAACGCTGTCATAATCCCATCAAATCTAGAGGAAAAGTCCGCTCTCATTGAACTCATGGCAGCCATCAGCGCATCTGCGCCATTCCCCGCAGACATCGCACCGCCGCCAGCCTCCTCCGCCATATATGGAGTTTTGTTTGCTGCGTCACAGACCTGAAAGTCCGTTAATTTGGACTGTTTCGGCGGCTCGCTTTTTCCTTTTCCTGGTTTTCCAGCCTTAGGCTTCGCCGACATATCCTCGCCCAAATGCTGGGATACGTTCTGTCCCAAATGAGAGAGTTATTTGCCGATTTTTTTTTTCTCCAGGAGCAGAGCAGAGCGAGACACGTCCGTCCTACGTGGCAGCCATAACCGGAAGTCCTAGTTTTTTATTTTTAATAAATTTGCAAAAATCTCAAAAAAACTTTTTTCATGTTGTCATTATGGGTTATTGTGTGTAGAATTTTGAGGAAAAAATGAATTTAATCCTGTTAGATTATTTTTCAGTATAATTATTCTGAGTCAAAAATCAGGCAGAATATTTAAATGTAAGTAAATTTATTGCTCATGGCCAATGAGGGAGAAGTCAGAGTGTAACCCTCAGTCCACACACACACCGAACCTCTCAGTTAGGTCACACTCCAGTCAAACTTTTAAAGCTGTCTTATCCATGGGGAGTGAGAGAAATTGTCCAAAAGATGAACAGTCCTGCCCTTGAGACCGCAAAGCACTCAGTCCTTATCAAATATTCCTAGGAAGCATAGTCAGTACATCTTTCTTTCCCACAGAAACTGGACATGATGAATTGAAAACAGCTGTGTCTTAACGGATACTGAACACTCACACCACACTCACTCACAAACTGGACATTCTTATTACAACTATGTGATTTATAATTGCTACAGTAACTCTTGCATACAGACTGGGGCTACATGAAATGCACATATAGGCATGAGACATGAAAATATAAGACATGGAATAATATAAGAAGAATATAACAATAATATGGAATTTTTCTATCATATCCCCCCTTGATTCTTAATAAAGCATCACAATTAAAAGAAAAACCACAAAAGAAATAATCAGACAAAGTCATAAAAGTAAAGTAGATTGAATAATGATTAATGATATAAGGATATATTTGTAAGGATGTACATGTTGTGTCTTTGCAGACTAGCAGCAATTCTATGAGGTAGTTTAAACTTAAACAAGGCTATGATAAAATGTGTAGCAATAAAAGTGAGTATGTGCAGTGGTAAGTGTAAACATGAGACTGAAATCAATTAAACTGTGTAAAATAAGAATGTAGCAATTAATGATGTAATAACAATAAGTATAATGTGATAGAAACAGTAATGTGAGAATGACATGGAAAAACTCAAAACAGATTAAGACAATTTTTCAAACTCCACACCTTAGGCTAGTATCGCCCCTTTACCATCCTAATCATCTGCAGCAATTGCATCAAGACGTGTTACTAAGTTTACATGAACCAGCCTCATCATCATATTACAGATACAAGGAATAACGCAGGAAAAGACCAAAATTATCACTATAAAAATCACTAACAATTCATGATGAGACTTCTCCATGAAGAAAACAACTAATTTAATCAATTCTGTGCATCCGTGACATTATTCTTGACCGCTGCAGCCTGCGAGGTTGCGTATGGCCGAAGTAATAATATGACCATCTGCATCATTTTCAGGGATAGAAGTACAACAATAACCTCCTATAATAGGGCACACGCCCCTACGGGTGGCAGTTAATTGATCAAGAACCATCCTATTTTGTGTCATAAATTTTACAAATGATTGTAGCTTATAATTGTTTAAATCCATAAGGTGTACTTGCCCACTCTCACCCAAGGAAACAGTGAATGAAGGACCCTCACTCCTGTGCTTTCCATCTGAAATTGCTCTGATATAACCGTGCCCCAAACTGCGTCATGTGGTAGCATTCTGTGGTAAGAAAGCATCTCTCTTCACCCTGCCCACCTGGCCTGCTGACATAATGAGGGTACGATCAGTCGCCAAAACGGGGCACACAACCCTACCCAATTCCTGGCCAGGTATGGGTACACCCAATGACCACATGACCACCATCCCCCTGTATTGACAATGTAGATCTTCAGGATAACACTTGTTCGCTTCGTTGGTCAAGCAGGTGGCAGTACAGGGGAGAGATGCACTGTAAGCCGTTGTACACTTAGAGAGTGGTAAGCTGCCCAGGAGAAGTTCCCTGATGAAATTAACCTTGCCTTCACAGAGTAAGGAGTGTCATCACATTTCTGATCAGTGGAGTGGCAAGTGTTGTGACAGGTGTGATTCAAAGTAATGTTTACTGTGTTATTTCTATATATCTTAAGAAACAGACAGCCTGTGGTAGCTGCATTATTTTAGCAGTAGCAGATAATTTGTCCAGCTGATAATGGCATTAAGGAACAAACATAACAATTCGAACAATTAGCTGATTTAGCTGTGTGATTAACATATTTCCACCGGACATTGTCAGCATAAACAAGATCATAATGACCTGGAGCTTTCAGCCAGTCATGGTGAGTGTGTAATAAATCCTGCTTTACAGTGTATAGGCTTTGGAGCAGCTAAGAAAAACCAAAACAAAAGTGTTACTATGAGAATGATGAGGATGAAAAGGCAACAACACCAACTGCCTTCAGTTGCCAACCTTCTTTCCCTTGCATTTTTGCCCCTCCATGATAAACAGTTGTTTTGCTATGTAAAGCCGTTACTGGATGCCAGGGGGTGCCGTCAGCTGACACTTGTATAGAGAAACAGTTAAACAATCACTTGCTGAGGATTTTTTTTTTTTTTTTTTTTAAGTGAGTTTGTGGTGCTAAACAGTCTCTTGCTGAGGGTTCCAAGTGTGGTATAACATTAGATGCACCCAAGAGTCACGTCCTTTGCCTTTCACAGCTGTTGGTGTTGCCAGGATAACCTCTGTGTTTTCCTTGCCAGGGGGTATTGGTCCAGTTTTTTGTCCAGTGGTTTGGCCAAAGATTGGTGCACCTCCCATGGTTCCTCTATGACATGGTCCCTCCTGGGAAGGCGGCATGGATAACATCTCTGTCAACTGACATTCTTTGCATGTAATTAACCAAAAACCCTTCCTCATCACCTAAGTTAAATGGCTTTAATAGTAGGGTTTGCCATTCATAATTTTCCTATTTTTCTTTGTCACTATTTTAAGATAAGATAAGATAAGCCTTTATTAGTCCCACAATGGGGAAATTCCAGGATTGCAACAGCACAGGGATAGCAACACTCAGAGCAACACTCAGAAGGCAAGAGAAAAAAAACAAGAGCAGCGAGTATACATATGTACATATAAATATATATATATATATATATATATATATATATATAAACTGAGATCCTTCAACGTGTGCAGCAGGATGCTGGAACTTTTCTACCAGACTGTTGTCGCCAGCGCCATCTTTTTTGCTGCGGTCTGTTGGGGTAGCAGTATCAGGGCCAGAGATACCAACAGACTTGACAAGATTATCAAGAGGGCTGGCTCTGTAATTGGTCTCAGGCCGGAGACCTTTGAGACAGTGGTGGAGAGGAGAACACTAAATAAACTGCGATCCTTCATGAACAATCCTGATCACCCCCTCCACCACACACTAGGTAGGCAGCGAAGCACTTTTTCCAGTAGACTACTACAGCTTCGTTGTCGAACGGCCAGGTACAGGAAATCTTTCCTGCCACATGCAATTTCACTGTACAATAACTCACTATGATGTTGTATTCTGGTCATAGCTATGCTGCCACACTGCACCTTACAGACTAACTGGTACCTCACATTTCACTCTGCTCCTGATAGTCCTTCTTTGTGCAATGGGATGATTCATGTGTTTATACGGGTTATCATATATTAAGCTATGATGTATATAGGTTCTATAGTTGTGTTAGTTTCTTTTTTACTTTCCATGGTAATCCCTTTGTCTGTCGTGTGTGTTTCTGTTGTTTGGCTGTCAACTGTCATGCTGCTGTTACACTGTAATTTCCCAGTTTGGGATCAATAAAGTACATCTATCTATCTATCTATCTATCTATCTATCTATAGACACACAGTGCGGAGCATTGTAGCTAGATGGGATAGGTATATAAATATATAAACACAGTGCGGAGCATTGTAGCTGGATGGAATAAATATATGAGTATATAAACACAGTGCGGAGTATTGTAGCTAGATGGAATAAATATGTAAATATATAAACACACACAGTGCGGAGCATTGTAGCTAGATGGAATAATATGTAGATATATAAACACACACAGTGCGGAGCATTGTAGCTAGATGGAATAACATTTAATATTTTCCTAAGTCATCTTTCTTTTTCTAAGCCACATAAAGGACAAAATTGTTGGTACCCCTCTGTTAATCAAAGAAAAACCCACAATAGTCACAGAAATAACTTGAATCTGACAAAAGTGGTAATAAATAAAAATTCTTTGAAAATTAACCAATGAAAATCAGACAGTGCTTTTGAATTGTGGTTCAACAGAATTACTTTAAAAAACAAACTCATGAAACAGGCCTGGACAAAAATGATGGTACCCCTAGAAAAGATTGAAAATAATGTGACCATAGGGACATGTTCAACCAAGATGTGTCCTCTAATTAAGATCACAGGTGTCTACAAACTTGTAATCAGTCAGTCGGCCTATTTAAAGGGTGACAAGTAGTCACTGTGCTGTTTGTTGACATGGTGTGTACCACACTAAACATGGACCAGAGGAAGCAAAGGAGAGAGTTGTCTCAGGAAATTAGAAAGAAAATTATAGACAAGCATGTTAAAGGTAAAGGCTATAAGACCATCTCCAAGCAGCTTGATGTTCCTGTGACTACAGTTGCACATATTATTCAGAAATTTAAGATCCATGGGACTGTAGCCAACCTCCCTGGACGTGGCCGCAGGAGGAGACGGATAATACGAATGGTAACAAAAGAGCCCAGAACAACCTCTAAACACATTCATGATGAACTCCAAGGTCAAGGCACATCAGTGTCAGATTGCACCATCCATCGTTGTTTGAGCCAAAGTGGACTTCATGGGAGACGACCAAGGTGGACACCACTGTTGAAAACAAATCATAAAAAGGCCAGACTGGAATTTGCCAAACTGCATGTTGACAAGCCACAAAGCTTCTGGGAGAATGTCCTATGGACAGACGAGACAAAACTGGAACTTTTTGGCAAGGCACAGCAGCTCTATGTTCACAGACGCAAAAATGAAGCATAGCAAGAAAAGAACACTGTCCCTACTGTGAAACATGGAGGAGGTTCTGTTATGTTCTGGGGCTGCTTTGCTGCATCTGGCACAGGGTGTCTTGAATCTGTGCAGGGTACAATGAAATCTCAAGACTATCAAGGTATTCTAGAGAGAAATGTGTTGCCCAGTGTCAGACAGCTTGGTCTAAATCCTATTGAACATCTGTGGAAGGAGCTGAAACATGCCGTCTGGAGAAGGCACCCTTCAAACCTGAGACAACTGGAGCAGTTTGCTCATGAGGAGTGGGCCAAAATACCTGCTGAGAGGTGCAGAAGTCTCATTGACAGTTACAGAAATCGTTTGATTTCAGTGATTGCGTCAAAAGGTTGTGCAACAAAATATTAAGTTAAGGGTACCATAATTTTTGTCCAGGCCTGTTTCATGAGTTTGTTTTTTAAAATAATTCTGTTGAACCACAATTCAAAAGCATTGCCTGATTTTCATTGGTTAATTTTCATAGACTTTTTATTTATTACCACTTTTGTCAGATTCAAGTTATTTCTGTGACCACTGTGGGTTTTTCTTTCATTAACAGAGGGGACCAACAATTTTGTCAATGTGTGTAAATGGTTTCCTAGGTAAATGTTGAGTACCGTACCTAAAAGTGATATGATTTGATTTACATTCCATTAAGTGTATTCCATTATCTAAGTCAATCATTTTAGCTATATTAGATCTTGATATTGTTTCAGTTAATGGTTTCAGTGCCACAATAGCACTATTTTGGATTAGTGCAAGGGAAGGCTTTTGTCTATTTAGTAAATATGTTAATAATCACTAAACAACATTTTGCCTTCACACTTATTTAAAGTAGAACTGAACTGAACGGCATTGAACGGCACTGGGTGATAGTACATACAGTTATAAAGATAATTTATCATTGGCACCCCCTCCACAAATCCCGGAATCTTGGAGAAAATCGCGATTTTGAATTTCCCGCCCTGAAAAATCAGACAAATCCGCCGAAGTGCAGCCGGAGTTCCGCGTGACGTCACGAGTGTGACACAGTCCTCCATGTTTACCATTGCGAGCACGTCGACACTGGTTGTTTTTGGTGCATTTTGTCGTGATAGTTGACTACAAAACACTTCCAACACCTGGAAAGATCTGTTCAGTGGCCAAGGAAAGCTGTCATGGCGACGAAAGAAAAGAAAGGGGGAGGAAAAGCGACCGGGAAGCGATGCGTTTCTAGATATACAGTGATCCCTCACTTATCGCGTTTAATGGGGACCAGAACCGACCGCGAAAAGTGAAAAACCACGAAGTAGCGTCACCCCCCCCCCCAAGGGCGTCACAAGCACTATTTTGCACAAAAAGGCACAAGAGAACAGCGAAAAGTGCCACTAAGCAACACGAGCGATAAAGAACAATGAATGTGGTCTTCCTTCGCTGGGTAAAACGTCTCGGCCAATCAGCTTGCGAGACTCCCGAGCGGTGAAGAGGTGGGCGGAGAGGAGTGGAGCTCCGTGTTGATACCTGATGTTCTAATGTAGTCTCCCTGCCTTCTCCCTGCCTTCTGCATTAGAACATCAGGTATCAACACGGAGAGCCCGCACAACTCAAAATCTACCTCTCTGACCACCGCTCCACTCCTCTCCGCCCACCTCTTCACTGCTCGGGAATCTCGCAGGCTGATTGGCCGAGACGTTTTACCTCGCAAGCTGATTGGCCGAGACGTTTTACCTCGCAAGCTGATTGGCCGAGACGTTTTACCCAGCTTCGCTCCCTGCCGAGCGCCTATACCCAGCGAAGGAAGACCGCATTCATTGTTCTTTATCGCTCGTGTTGCTTAGTGGCACTTTTCGCTGTTCTCTTGTGCCTTTTTGTGCAAAATAGTGCTTGTGATGCCCTTGGGGGGGGGGGGGTGACGCTACTTCGTGGTTTTTCACTTTTCGCGGTCGGTTCTGGTCCCCATAAAACGCGATAAGTGAGGGATCACTGTAATAAGTTGGAAAAATGCTGATGGGTTTTTTTCCCTTTCTTTTTTATTGTTAATTTTCCTTATCCTGACACCCCAAACATGCCAAAGTAAAGACTCACCATTCTGTATTCAATAAGCGACTCTCCTCCCCATCACTGCTGCGGTCTGAGTTGGTGCCCGAATCCCCCGAAAATTCTGGCTCTAATCTGTACGGTTCAATGCCTCCCTCGCTCTCTTCCTGTTCACTTGACACTCCTGCATCCTCCTCTGTCTTGTCACCGATCCTGAATGCCTCTTCACTCTGAAAACTCTGGTGTTCTTGACTGCTGGAACTGCTATCATCTGCCATTGTTGTTTTGATAAGGGTCACACTCGTGATGTCACGCAGCGTCATCTGCACTACTTCCGGTTTGTTTGGCACTGCCAGCCAGAGGCAAAAGTTTATCGGCTTATAGCTTGGCCATCGCACGGCCTAAAAATTTCTTTTATGTGTTGAAAAATACAATAAGTAATAAGGAATTAATCTGCTATTCTACTTTTTTGGCAAAAAGGTGAGTTCAGTTCTACTTTAAGTCAATGAAATCCATGCAAAGGTTTTGAAAAGAAATAAGTTTATGCAGGGAAGGTCAAATTATTTTTGCTTTGAGTTCCCTTAAGCATTGTTTTCTTCTTACATAGTTAAGTAAAAATTTTGTTTTGTCTTTGTAGCAACTTTTAAATTGGGTCCCACAGTAAGCTTTAACAGCATAAATTGGACTTTCCTTAGAAATTTGGAACTTTCCCCGTAAATTTGCAACTTTTCCTTTTCCTTATTAGTATAATTTATTTTTTTTTTTAACATGATATTTCCCTTCCTTTGTGTGTGTGTGTTTTTTAAATGTACTGCATTTCTTATAAAGTCTTAGGACCTTTTTCCACAATGATCTGCAAATATTTTTTCATCACATAATTTTCTTAAATACCTGCAAAATTATTGATGCAAATTTAACTTTTCCTATTGAATGTTGTGATTCCATTACCAAGCTGTTTCACCTATATTTTTTCTTTCCTACATTATTGATCATTATCAATTTTTACAAATTTTTAGCTAATTAATTATTGTGGTACCCCCCCCCCCCCCCGATACATGGAGATGCCCATGCATCAAAATTGTGGCTTGCTGAAACAATGTGATAGTTTTTCCTTGTTCTAGTGTTTTCCTTAGAGATACAGTCTGTGCCATTAATATGTGTGGCACATTTACATATGGTTAATTTAGATGAAATTTTTTGGATAGTGTAACACCCTTAAAATGAGGTCTTTATAATCATGTCTCTTTTTGTGAGTGTCTTCCCTTGGCCTAATTTACAAATTTCAGTTAGAACAATTAACCCAGCTGTCTGTGCAGATTTAATGTGATTTAGCATTTATTGTAACCAATTCTCAATTATTCATTAAGCCCACATCTGCCTGTACTGTTTACCACAGACATTTTTGAATTTGTGTTTGTGCATGTTTGTGAAAGGGTATGTCCCACTCCTTCTGTTAATGGAAAAGTGGACATATTGTTTTAATTTGAATTTGGACTTCCTTCTGCACAAGGAATGCTTCATTTATCATTTGTCCTCCTAAATTTCGATCTGGCCTGCAGTCGCCGGGCCTGGCTCAGCTGAAAGCCAGGCACCGTGAACATAGTTCAGTTCCTTAGCTCATACAACACAATTATTCCTTATTCCTGTCACATGTATGCAATGTGATACTGCCATACTATTTTCTGGTGGGAAACTTTATAGAAATGTCTCGGACCTGCAACGCTTTGTTTTTAAAGTCAAAGTCAGGTAAATTGATATGCGTTATGTCATTGTCAATGCCATTTGTTTTACTTAGCTTTGGGTCTGCTTGCCACATTTTGTGGTCCACCTGAGGTCCCCCTCCTCCACTCCTCTGCCGCCCCCAGCCAATGACCCTGATGTTCAGATTGATGACAAACATCGTGTTCCCCTTGCCACAGCTGGCCTGCCCCATACCTCTCTCCATCCACCACTGGCGTCCAGTATCGGTGCCACCCTGAAAAATAAAATCGGGGGAAGCTGTAACCCCCCCCCCCCCCGCATTAGAAATCACACAAACAGGAGTTCAAATTTGTCTTCTCATAAATTTTTGTAAGTGTTACACTTGTATTCATTCAACTTTGTCCTTTTAAGTTTTCACAGTGCTTATTTGATGAAAATTTTTAGTGTAACTAATGGTTCGGGTGTATTTTCTTTCCTGTACGTCTAGAAAATGACCCAAGTTTATGTTTGTATGTTTTTTTTTTAATGGGGGAGATCTTTTCTCTCCCCTGTGACTGGATAAGTGGTAAAGGATTGATTGATGGAATTCGAGGGCTTAAATTCCACAAGGTGCCTCCCATGCACTGGCCCTTAAGTTTATTCCATTTCATTAAAGGAAAAAAATTCACAGAATATATGTTGTTTAAATGGGAAAGTCAGGCTGGAACTTCCTGAGTTCCTTTTCTAGGTAAGAAATTTGAAGCATTATGGTACTTGAGGAGTAGCATGAACTTGTTTTCTTTTCATTACTTAATCCAAAAACTCGTAAAAAGCAACATATCTGTGTTGTTTGATATTTGTCATTTGCTCATCAATGATATTTTTATTTTTAATTTTAGTGATTATTTTCAGTACATTAGAGAATAAATAAAATGGTTCCTTTTACTCAAGCACACCCACAGCAAAACAGGAAAAGTTGTTGATTTTAAAGTATTCCAGTAGTGATTTACATAACTGCCTGTCCTGATAGCGTCCCTTAACCGATACACTGTGTATTACAATGTGAACTTTCGCACAGTCTGTCATTTATTTAAACTTAACAAGACAGTAAACCAACCAATTTGTCATTGTAACGCCCACAGAATCAAATGTAATCAGAGACTTTTTCCTCTGTTTTTTTTAAATCCTATAATCCTTCAGACCTTTGCTGTTTTATCATGAACAGTAAAGGGATTAAAACTTTAATAATCACATAGTCATTCATTAAGAGTGACTTTTCTATTTCAAAAAGAACAATAATATGGCAAAGAAGCATTAAAACCTCTGTTTGATCATTAGCAGCCTCAGGTAAATCATATGCATAAACATTGTCATTATCACCTTGTTTGTGCTTTGAATCATGTCATATAAGCTGTATTTAAAGCTTTAAATTGTTGAGTATTATTTAGTGACAGCATTATTCCATAATCTTCAGTTTAATTAGTCACATTGATAATGATTGCAGTGAGTGATATATGTGCACTTTACTTAACTTATTGGCATTTGACCTGGCCCGGTGTTGACGGGAGGGGTGGGGGTGAGCAGGCATGGTGACGTCATTCGCTGGACTCCCGGGGCAGGGCCATGGCTGAGCAGCAGAAGAGCAAGGAGAAGAGGGAGGGAGGGACCCAAGTGCGGCCCTCATTGTCACGTCAGACCATTAATTCGTCTCCCTTTTTCCCTGTAAAGTTCACTGTTGTCCCTTGGTCAGAGAGATGATGCAACTGAGTTAATAAAAATTACACTGACACTTCAAAAAATTGAATAAAATAGCCCACTGCTGTGAATCTTCCCTCAGTCATCCCAAAAGATAAAAGTAAAAACCCAAATTTCCTTCTACCCTGCTAGCAGGCAATTTAACCCAAAAGAAGGAAAAAAATCTGGCAACTGAAAATGTTGGCTTTAAAAATATGAGAATATTTACCAATTGCACAACATCAGATTGGCCACCAAAAACCCATACAAAAAGAAACTGCAAAAACTCCCAAGCTTTGCAAAAATACCCATATATCTATTTTTTTTTCTCTTCACTCACTCAGATTAACCATTCAGCAGTAATTTCAGACACATGGGCCCATTACACATACACGCAGCTCTTTCACTCCCTGATTCACTCAAGGCCACAGCTAGGCAGCTGGACACACACACACAGTTGCAAGCTTCAGATTAGCACATACACAGATGTTAGTAAGATAGCCTGAAAATGACTTAAAAAAAAGCTTGAATGGCAACCTCAACTGGAAAAAAGCAAATTTGGCAACCTCACGCTGTAATATGAACCCTTTTTTCTTCTTCCCACTGCTGTGAGAACACAGTTCCTTTTCTCCCCCAAATTATTACTTGCAAACTCCCATAATCTAATTCATCACTTTATACACAGTTTTTTTTATCGTTACCCTGTGAGACAATAATCACATAACCGTCCCTTTACACTTCACAATAACCAGAAAAACAATGGACAAACACGGCTTCCAACTGTCGCGGCACTTGTACTTCCGCCTCCGCGGTCTTGCCAGGACAAACCGTATAACACAAATAAACAATTAGACAAACTGCATTAATTTTTAAACCAGCGCTATATCTTAAAGGTTAACCCTCATCAACGCTCACTCGTGATGACAGAGAAGATCTCACGTTGATGGACGTCACAACTCACTCGTGTTGGCAAAAATAAGATCTCATTGTGACTCCTGCACGTCATAACAATACCTGGTCCACTCTGTGCGATATAATACGTATTATTTTTCGCGGCCTTTAACCGCGACCACTGAGCTTGTACCTTCGTCCAATCCAAACTGTTCCGGACTGCCCCTTGTTCAGGCTGTGGCAAACAGAAATGCACAGACTTTTGCGGTATCAAACTCTCAGTTTCACAAACACAGACATACTGTACGTGTAGTTAACTCACTGGGACTCAAACCCAATGTCAATAAGCTTAACAACACATAAATGTACTCACATTCAAATCTCACCTGTAGAGTTCTAGACCCGTCACCCGGTCTGGTCCAGCACCTCGGTTCCGAATGCCTCCACTGCAGTAAGCCCGGGGAGGTCTTTTGTCAGCTGTGCACTCGCTGAAATCTGGCAGAGGCGCCCGAGACAGAACGAGATTATTGCTCGGAGTGCTAAATGTTAGATTATTTTTTCAGTATAATTATTCTGAGTCAAAAATCAGGCAGAATATTTAAATGTAAGCAAATTTATTAATCATGGCCAATGAGGGAGAAGTCACAGAGTGTAGCCCTCAGTCCACACACACACACACACACACACACACACACCGAACCTCTCTGTTAGGTCACAGTCCAGTCAAACTTTTAAAGCTGTCTTATCCATGGGGAGTGAGAGAGATTGTCCAAAAGACAAACAGTCCTGTCCTTGAGACCACAAAGCACTCAGTCCTTATCAAATGTTCCCAGGAAGCACAGAGTCAGTACATCTCTTTCCCACAGAAACTGGACATGATGAATTGAAAACAGCTGTGTCTTAATGGATATCTGAACACACACCACACTCACTCACAAACTGGACATTCTTATTACAACTATGACTTATAATTGCTAACTCATGCATACAGACTGGGCTACATGAAATGCACATATAAGCATCAGACATGAAAATATAAAAGACATGGAATAATATAAGAATAATATAACAATAATATGGAATTTTTCTATCAAATCCATTTTGGGATAAGGCTGTAATATAACAAAATGTGGAAAAAGTGAAGCGCTATGAATACTTTCTGGATGCACTGTATTATTGACAGTGGATTAGTGAACCAGGTGGAAACAGGGATGTTTAATAGGGTGACTGGAAATCTAAAGAAAATAACAATATAAAACCACACTTGGAAAGCCAATTTCCTTGTAACAATGTTAGCTCTGAAGCTAAAGCTTTGGCTGACATCACCACTCATCTGTACGTGGACAGCCAGGTATTCTGGCCAATAATAGAGCAGCAGCACGTATCAAGGCTGGGCTTATCTTTTCTTGATCCATCCATCCATCTTCTACTGCTTTTCCGGAGGTCCAGGTCGTGGAGGCAGCAGTTCAAGCAGAGAAGCCCAGACTTCTCTCTCCCCAGCCACCTGCTCCAGCTCTTCAGAGAGGATACCAAGGCGTTCCCAGACCAACTGGGAGACATAGTCTCTCCAGTGAGTCCTGGGTCTGCCCCGGGGTCTCCTCCCAGTGCCTGAAACACCTCAAGTGGGAGGCGTCCAGGAGGCATCCTGATCAGATGCCCATACCACTTCAACTGGCTACTTTCAATGTGGAGGAGCAGCGGTTCTACTCTTGAGCATCTCCCAGATGACTGAGCTCCTCACCCTATCTCTGAGGGTGAGTCCAGCAATCCTACAGAGAAAGCTCATTTCAGCTGCTTGTATCCGTGATCTCGTTCTTTCGGTCATTACCCAAAGCTCGTGACCATAGGTGAGAGTAGGAACGTAGATTGACTGGTAAATCGACAGCTTTGCCTTAGAACTCAGCTCCCTCTTCACCACAACAGACCAGTACAACGTCCGCGTCACTGCAGATGCTGCTCTGATCCGTCTGTCAATCTCTCGCTCCATTCTCCCCTCACTTGTGAATAAGACCCCAAGATACTTAAACTCCTCCACTTGGGGCAGGAGCCTGTCCCCAACCCGGAGAGGACAATCCACCTTTTTCTGGCTGAGGACCATGGACTCAGACTTGGAGGTGCTGATTCTCATCCCAGCCGCTTCACACTCAGCGGCAAACCCTCCCAGCAAGAACTGTAGGTCATTGCTGGATGAAGCCAACAGGACAACATCATCTGCAAACGACAGAGATGACACCCTCCATTCCCTGGCTGCGCCTAGTAATCCTGTCCATAAAAATTATGAACAGGATCGGTGACAAAGGGCAGCCCTGGCGGAGTCCAACTCTCACTGGGAATGAGTCCGATCGAGTGTTGGCAATACAAACCAAACTCTCACAATGGTCGTACAGAGACCGAATAGCTCATAACAACAAGCCCGATACCCCATACTCCCGAAGCACCCCCCACAAAAAACCACAAGGGACACAGTCAAATGCCTTCTCCAAGTCCACAAAACACATGTAAACTGGTTGGGCAAACTCCCACGAACCCTTGAGAATTTTTGAGAGGGTAAAGAGCTGGTCCAATGTGCTACGGCCAGGATGAAAACCACATTGTTCCTCCTGAATCCGAGGTTTGACCAACGGCCGGACTCTCCTCTCCAGTACCTTGGCATAAACCTTCCCAGGGAGGCTGAGAAGTGTGATCCCTCTGAAGTTGGAGCACACCCTCCGGTCCCCTTTTTTGAAGAGAGGAACCTCCACCCCGGTTTGCCATGCCAAAGGCACTGCCCCCGACCTCCACGCAATGTTGCAGAGGTGTGTCAACCATGACAGCCCTACAACATCCAGGGCCTTCAGGTACTCAGGGCGAATCTCGTCCACCCCTGGGGCCCAGCCACCAAAGAGATTTTTAACCACCTTGGCGACCTCAGCCCCTGTGATAGGCGAGTCGTCCCCCTCGTCCACAAGCCCTGCTTCCTCTGTGGAAGGCATATCAGTGGGATTGAGGAGATCCTCAAAGTATTCCTTCCACTGCCGGACGATATCCCCAGTCGAAGTCAACAGTGCCCCATCCGCACCATACACAGTGTGGACAGGGCGCTGCTTTCCCCTCCTGAGCTGCCGGACAGTTTGCCAGAATCTCTTTGAGGCCGACCAAAAGTCTTCAAATCAAATCAAATCAAATCAAATCAAACTTTGTCATATTGCTGTACATACAACTGTAGTGCAGGCAAGATGAAATTGCATTTCTCTCGGCATCCATATAAATAGAAGCAGCATGATTTAAGACACACTCACACATAGCTTCACCCCCCCCACCCCCACCCCCCCATCCATTCACACATCCCTGAGACATACTTGGGAAAAAAACTAACTAACTATAATATACAAATAATTTACAAAATGCCCGTAGGTGCAGTAGTGTGTATGAGAGATTCCAGGTCAACTGTTCAGCATCCTGACAGCTTGTGGAAGGAAGCTGTTGATCAGTCTGGTGGTTCTGCCTCTGATGCTCCGGAATCGTTTACCAGATGGAAGAAGTTCAAAGTGTTTATGCAAAGGGTGAGAACGGTCCTTGACAATGTTCAGTGCCCTGCTCCTACAACGGTTCTGAAAAAGTTCTTGGGCAGAGGGGAGGGAGACTCCAATTACCCTCTCAGCCCCCTTGACTATCCTCTGCAAGGCTTTTTTGTCTGACATACTGCAGCCGGAGTACCATGTAGCAATGCAGTACGTCAGAACACTCTCCACCACACCTCTGTAGAAGGTCCTGAGGATGCAGATGGGGAGAGAGGCCTGTTTGAGTTTCTTCAAGAAGTGCAGTCTCTGCTGAGCCCGCTTCCTGATCCCCAAGGAATTCTTGCTCCAGGTCACGTCCTGCGAGATCTGCACTCCGAGGAACTTGATGTTCTCCACTCTCTCCACTAAACAGCCGCCGATGCTGAGGGGGACGTGCTCGGGCTGTGACCGCCGGAAGTCAATAATCATCTCCTTCATTTTGTCCACGTTGAGCACCAGATTGTTCTCCCTGCACCAGCCCTCCAGGTCTCTCACTTCTTCCCTGTACATTGATTCCTCATCCCTCTGAATAAGTCCCACCACCGTGGTGTCGTCTGCAAACTTAATAATCTGGTTCCCCTTGTGTCTGGATACACAGTCATGTAGAAGTGTAAAAAACAGTGGACTGAGTACACAGCCTTGAGGGGATCCGGTGCTCAGCGTGACAGAGTGGGAAATGTTGTTTCCAACCCGGACAGACTGAAGTCTCTCAGTCAGGAAATCCAGGATCCAGAGACATGTGGCGGTGTTCAGACCGAGAAGGAGTAATTTCTCCATCAGTCTCTGGGGAATAATGGTGTTGAATGCTGAACTGAAATCAATGTACAGGAGTCTGGCGTAGGTGTCTTTCTGGTCCAGGTGGGTGATGACAGAGTGTAGGGTGGTGACTATAGCATCCTCCATGGAGCGGTTTGAACGATATGCAAACTGGAGCGGGTCATGTGATGCAGGGAGGCAGGCTGTAATGTGTGGTTTGACAAGCCATTCAAAACACTTCATCACAATTGGTGTCAGTGCAACAGGACGATAGTCATTCAAACAGGACACAACTGGTTTCTTTGCCACCGGTACAATGATAGAGGTCTTGAAGCATCTGGGAACGATGGCCTGACTCAGGGAGATGTTATAAATGTCAGTCAGGACATCCGCCAACTCGCTCGCGCAGTCTCGGAGCACACGTCCCGGAATGTTGTCCAGACCTGCAGCTTTGCGTGGGTTGACTCTGGTTAGGGTCCTCTGTGTGTCCGCTGTGTTGATGGTAAAAGCTGGTCCGACCGATGGTGGGGGTGGGCCAGCCCTCCCTCTGATTGTCGAGTTTGATGCTTCAAAACATGCAAAGAAGTCGTTAAGCCTGTCTGGAAGCGAAGCGTCGTCATCATTGACCCCCTGCCTAGACTTATAGCCCGTCAGTGTCTGAACTCCCTGCCACATCTGCTTGGTGTTCCTAGTGTCACAGAGGTGTCCCTGGATTTTCTCCGCATAGGCGCGCTTTGCCGGCTTACTTCCCTTTGAGAGCGCAGACCTGGCTGAGCGGAGGGCGATCCTGTCCTTCGCTCTGAAGGCTGCATCTCTGGCTGTAAGCAGCGAGCGCACCTCTGCAGTCATCCAGGGCTTATGGTTACCCCGTCTTGTTCCATGGCCTCACCGAACTCCTCCATACCCGAGTTTTTTCTTCAGCATCCACCCGAGCTGCACTCCGCTTGGCCTGCCGGTACACCTCAGCTACTTCGGGAGTCCCACAAGCCAACCAAGCCTGATAGGACTCCTTCTTCAGCTTAACGGCCCCCCTCACCACTGGTGTCCACCACTTGGTTCGGGGGTTGCCACCACGAGATGCCCCGATGGCCTTGCGGCCGCAGCTCTGGGCCACTGCTTCAAAAATAGAGGTGGAGAACATGGCCCATTCAGACTCCATGTCTCCAGACTCCCTCGGAATGTGGTTGAAATTCTTCCAGAGGTGGGAGTTGAAGACCTCCCGGACAGGGGCCTCAGCCAAACGTTCCCAGCACACCCTCACTATACGTTTGGGTCTACCAGGTCTGAATGGCATCCTCCCTTGCCATCGGATCCAACTCATCACCAGGTGGTGATCAGTTGACAGCTCTGCACCTCTCTTTACCCAAGTGTCCAAGACATACAGTCGCAGGTCTGATGACACAATAACAAAATTGATCATCGACCTGCGACCTAGGGTGTCCTGGTGCCAGGTGCACATATGGACACCCTTATGCTTGAACATGGTGTTCGTTATGGACAAACTAATAATAATAAGTTTATTTATAGAGCACTTCTCACAGACAGAGTCACAAAGTGCTTAACATGGTAAAAAACAAAATAAAAACACAAGCACATAAAACAGTAAAAAAAAAAAGTAGACAGTAAAACTTACTAACTAACTAACTAACCTGCACTTATATAGCGCTTTTCTAGTCACAAAGACCACTCAAAGCGCTTTCGTTAATACTAACCCTCTATTCTAAGGGCCTATAGGAAACAGATATCTAGGGACAATTTAGAACAAGCACATAAAAATACAATCAGCACATAGTTAATTAAAAAGCCAGGCTAAAAAGGTGGGTCTTTAGTTGCTTCTTAAAAACACCAATGGAAGGTGCAGATCTAAGTTCAAAAGGCAAGGAGTTCCACAGTCTGGGAGCAACAGCAGCAAAGACTCTATTGCCTTTGGTTCTGAGCCTAGTGCTAGGGACTACCAATAGATTCTGATGAGAAGACCCGAGAGACCTGCTGGGCTGGTGAAGAGAGAGCAGATCACTAATATAAAAAGGCGCCTCTTCATGAATGGCTTTGTAAGTAAGAACAAGAACTTTAAAATCAATTCTATAATTTACAGGAAGCCAATGCAAGGAGGCCAAAACAGGAGTGATATGACAGAATCTACTGGACCTAGTTAGTAATCTTGCAGCAGCATTCTGGACTAACTGTAGGTGGTGTAAAGAGGATTTGCTAAGACATGTGAAAAGAGCATTACAGTAGTCCAAACGTGAAGAAACAAAGGCATGAATAATGATTTCTAGCTGACTGTAGGAAACCAATGACCTAATTATGGATATATTCCTAAGGTGGAAAAAACAACTCCGGGTCAGAGATTTGACATGCTGATCAAAACTCATCGATTGATCAAAAATGACACCAAGATTTTTTAGATTAGACCGTACGTTAGAGCTTAATGAACCAATGCTATTAACCAACTTAGGAATTAGATTATCAGGTGCTACAATAAGGACTTCAGTTTTATCAGCATTAAGTTGCAAAAAGTTACTAGACATCCAGTCCTTAATTGCAGACAGACAATCATGAATAATTTTTAAATTGTCAACATGGTCAGGCTTAAAAGAGAAAAGTAGCTGTAAATCGTCAGCGTAGCAGTGATAAGACACACCTTTAAATTTTTTTGATAATCGAACCAAGTGGCAGCATATATAGGGCAAATAAAAGTGGACTTAGAATAGAACCCTGAGGCACCCCACAGGTTAAAGGAACAGAGTCAGATGAATAAGAGCCAGCAGCCACGGAAAAACTCCTACCAGAAAGGTAGGAGAAAAAACAATCCAGAGCTTTTCCAGAAATACCTACCCAATCTCTAAGCCTTTGTAACAAAATATAATGATCAATAGTATCAAATGCTGCAGTAAGATCTAATAACACTAAAACAGAGCATTTGCCAGAGTCTGATGACATTAAAATATCATTTGACACCCTGAGAAGAGTGGTCTCTGTCGAGTGTTTCTGACGAAAACCTGACTGAAATTTGTCGAAAATATTGTGTTCAATCAGAAAGTCAGTGAGCTGCTTGGCAACAACTTTTTCTAAAAGCTTAGAAATAAAAGGAAGCTTAGAAATTGGCCTGAAGTTTTTAAAAATAGATGGATCAAGGTTAGGTTTTTTTAAAAGTGGCTGCGCAACTGCATGTTTAAAATACAAGGGCACACAACCAGATTCAAGTGAACTATTAATGATATTAACCAAAGACGTACCCACCGAGCCAATTACCTCTTTTAACATTGAGGAAGGCAAAATATCTAAAACGCAGGAGGAGGATTTCATGGAACTCACCAACACTAACAAATCCTCAAAAGAAATTGGGGCAAAATCACTTAAAAAGGCCTGTCTGTTAGGACAATCAAGGATTAGGGGAAAGGAATGAGTAAAACCAGCCCTAACAGCAGTGACCTTGTCAACAAAAAAGGAAAGAAACTTGTTACAGTCATTAATTGAACAAACGGGGAGAAGAACTAACAGGATTAACTATACTGTCTATTGTACTGAAGAGGATCTTTGGATTGTTACTATTGGAGGAGATGATATTGGAAAAATAAGAAGTTCTTGCCATTTTTATCATATTGTTAAATTCAATTAACAGTTCCTTAAGGTACAATCGATGCACCTCAAGTTTAGTGGACTTCCACAGTCTTTCCACCCTCCGACATTTACGTCTAAAACAACAGAGATCATCATTTAACCAGGGGGATGAATTAACAGCACGGACAGTCCTGGTTTTAAAGGGAGCAACTACATCTAAGATGCTGGAACAGTGTGAGTTAAAAGAGCAGACCAAGCTCTCAGTGTCGTCATCAGAGGATAAAACCACACTGCTGTCAAAGGCAGCAGAAAATTTCACAGCTGAAAACTGGTCAATGACACGAGAGCATTTTACACGCTTGCCAGTGTAACAGACTGATTTAACTGATAAATTAAAAAGAACACAAAAATGGTCTGACACAAGAAGCTCCTTAGTCCGAACATTATTCACATTAAGACCAAGTGTAAAAACAAGATCAAGTGTATTTCCTTTTAGGAAGGGCCAGATAGACACAAAACAAAATTAAATGATTCAATAATACCCAAGAAATTCACTGCAAAACTGTCATTGGGATCGTTAATATGCAAATTAAAATCTCCAAGTAAAAAAATCCGCTCAAATTTAATAATAGAAGTTAAAAAAAATCACTAAACTCAGATAAAAAGGAGGCATCAACTCCTGGAGGGCGGTAAATTAAAACACAATAAAATGGGTGTGAGGAGCCAATTTTTAAAATCATCAGTTCAAATGATGAAAAAGTTCCATGGCTCACCGTCCGTGTAACGAAGCGGCTCTGGTTCACGATGGCCAGACCATCGCCACGGCCTGTCAATCTCGGAGCACAGGAGAAGGTACAATCCGGTGGACAAAGTTCAATTAAGGAGGTAAATTCCTCACTTCTCTGCCAAGTCTCAACAAGAAATAAAAAGTCCATCCCTACAGTAATGAATAAATCATTCAAAAAGAATGATTTATTTGAGATGGAACATGCGTTAAGCAACGCCAGCTGGATGGGCTCTGTAACAGCAGCAGTCTCGCCAGGAATGGGGGCTGGTGAAAGTTGACGTAGGCACCCGCTACCTGCAGGGGATTTGCTGGCTCGAAGTAGGGGGAAGGCCGGTTGGCACGGTAGAACAGGAAAAACAGGCCGGAGAAATGATGGCCGCACTCCGGGCACACCCGAGGGCCAGGATCCAGGAAAGAGGCCAGCTGCAGCATTAGGAGAAGATGAGGTGGAGCGAGCAAGCCTTCTGGATTTCACTGCGGCACCTGCACATCTTCCCCGAGGTTTGGATCGCTTTCTGCCGGTGTTACCACAGCGGGGAACCACAGCGGGGATTCTGTGCTAACTGTGGTTAGCACAGAAGTCCAATAACTGAACACCACTCAGGTTCAGATCGGGCAGGCCGTTCCTCCCAATCACCCCCTTCCAGGTTTCACTGTTGTTGCCCACGTGCGCATTGAAGTCCCCCAGTAGGACAGTGGAGTCTCCAAGAGAAGCACCCTCCAGTACCCTAGTCAGAGACTCCAAAAAGGATGGGTACTCTGAAACATCATTTGGTGCATAGGCACAAATGATGGTCAGGACCCATTTCCCAACCTGAAGGTGCAGGGAAGCAACCTTTTCGTCCACCGGGGAAAACTCCAATATAGAGGCAGCAAGGTGGGGGGATACAAGAATACCCACCCCTGCTCGTCACCTCTTGCCCGGAGCAACTCCAGAGTAGGCCAAGCTCCAGCCCCTCTCCAGGAGACTGGTTCCGGAACCAGAGCTGTGTGTTGAGGTGAGGCCGACTATATCTGCCGGTATCTCTCAACCTCATGCACCAGCTCAGGCTCCTTCCCCACCAGAGAGGTGACATTCCACGTACCAAAAGCCAGTTTAGAAAGCTTGGGATCAGTCCACCAAGGTCTCTGTCTTTGACCGCCACTTGATCCACATAGCACCGGGCCCCCATGATCCCTCCTGCAGGTGGTGAGCCCACTGGAGGGTGGACCCATGTAACTCCTTTGGGCTGAGCCTGGCTGGGTCCCATGGGTGGAAACCCGGCCACCAGACGCTAGCCATCGAGCCTCTCCCCCAGGCCTGGCTCCAGGGTGGGGCCCTGGTAACCCCATACCGGGCAGGGTACACTGAATCCTTGTTCTAGTATTTATCATGAGAGTCTGTTGGATCGTTCTTAGTCTGGCCCTTCACCCAGGACCAGTTTGTCTTGGGTGACCCTATCAGAGGCAAATTGCCCTGGACAACATAGCTCCTGGGATCACTGGGGCACACAAATCCCCCCACCATGATAAGGTGACAGTCCATGAGAGGGATGTAAAGGAAAAATCTTGATGTAAAGGAAAAATCCCAGAAGAGTTAAAAAGGATAATCGGACACAAAAAACAATATAAAGGCTGTCTTTTTTTTTAAGTGAGTGCTTTGATGTTTTTGGGATAATCACGTAACCAATAGACACATTTCATAATGTTAAAACCTACATCTCCTGGGTGATGCATCTCCTGGGTGTCAGCTTGTCTGTGCCTTGCCTGGCGTGCAACGTTGCTCGCTTTGCGGGCTTTTCAGGCTTCAAGTGACTCAGCACGTGCATGGCACACTGCCGCACATTTCCTGTGTGTCTGTGCGTCCCTTGTCTGTTGTACCCTATGCTGGTGAAGGGTCTCCTCCTGTGGCAGGCACCATAGGACACTACATCATAGGTAGGCAGGCATCGTGAGTGATAGTCTATATGACATCACAAAGACATGAAGGCAGGCATCATAGGACATGACATCATAGGTAGCCAGTCCTATTGTCTATATGACGGCATCGCCTATATGACGGCATTGCGAGTCCTATGTCGCCTGAGATCATAGAATCATCATAGGACATCAGGCAGACATCATAGGCCGTCCTATGATGTCCTATGATCATGACAGACAGATTTCTTGATTTATAGTGATTATTATTATTATTATTATTATTATTATTATTATTATTATTATTATTATCATCATTGCCATGGTCTTGTCTCTCCTGATCCTCTGTGTCTGTCTGTGCAGCTCCACCCATCCTATTTCTGTGTCAGTGATTATTCCCTGCCGTCTCCGTTTGCCCCTGATTGTGCCCCCCTGTTCTGCATTGTATTGATTACCTGTGTTGATATATGTCAGCCCCTATCTGTGTTCTGTATGGGTGTCCTTCGTCATACCAATGTGAGCAACACACTCCTGTTCATGCCTGTATTCAGCCTTGTACCCTGTTAAGCCCCTGTGAGTTTTTTGTTGCAGCTTCCAATCTGCTTATTATTTTGTGTTTTCTCGAGCTGCACCCATTTGGTCAGCTCTTTAATAAAATTATTGCAAACTTCCAAGTGCTGTGTTTGGGTCCAGTGTTCCCACCCACCATGACAGCATTAGAACATTAGAAACAGAGGCCAGAGCATAACAGGGAACAACCCAACTATGGTGGCCGCATGCATCCATTCTTAAAATACTGCAATTCTTGATTAACTATGGTGAGGACCACATAAGAAATACCCCAATACATAACACCTCTTCCCCCCACTATTCTAAATCCCGGTAATGCCTCGGGGAACTCTCAGGTGTACTGGCCGTTGGGATGTCTCTTGAGGAGTCAGCACAGGGGCAGCAGTTTCTGAGTTTGTGGAGGACTGGGCGGTGGGTGAAACATCATGCGGGCTGTTGTCCAAGCAGTCATTGTCCGATTCATTGCAAGGAGAGCTGCTTGGGCCGTCATCGAAATAATCACTTACAGGTGAAGGCAGGTGCACAGCAGGTGAGGGGCGTCGCCTCCAGAGTTGGTCCACGTGACAGCGGTGATCCTGACCAGCTGCAGTTCGCACTCTGTAAGACAGGGTCCAGTGATTCCAACAATCTCTCCTGGCACCCACTTAGGCCCCTCTCCATAGTGCCTCAAAAACATGGGCTTGCTCACTTGGAATTGCCTCACTGGCCTGTGACCTGTGGCAACTGCTACCTGGCGTTTTTGTTGTATATCTGATAAAAAGTCTGGATGCAGATGATCCAAAGCTGTTGTTAGGTGACAACCCATAAATAATTCTGCCGGACTCTTTTGTGTCACAGAGTGAGGTGTGGTGTGGTGTGCCAGCAGAAATCTGGCAAGATGCATTGGCCAGTCCCCTCAAACTATTCTTCGTAAGGCCTTCTTAGTCGTTTGGACCATTCGCTCTGCCTGCCCATTTGATGATGGGTGGTAAGAAGCAGTGGTGGTATGTCTGATGCCATTATGCTGTACGAACGTCTTGAATTCTGCTGAGGTGAATGCTGTGCCATTGTCTGAGACAATTACATCCGGAAGACCATGGGTTGCCATGAGCCAGCACAATGTGATTATCACTGCAGAGGAAGACATAGAGCTCACCAGCTCCACCTCTAGCCACTTTGAATACAAATCCACCACAATAAGGAAGACTTTCCCATGAATAGGGCCTGCAAAATCTATGTGGAGACGGGACCATCTTCTTAAGGTGCACTCTCAGGGGTGTGCAGGGGCTTTAGGTGGGGCATGTCACAATTGTTGACATATTGAGCAACCCCTCACCATCTCCTTCACTTGGGCGTCCAACCCTGGCCACCAGACATAGCTGCGAGCAAGGCCCTTCATGCAGACAATTCCAGGATGGGCATCATGTAGTAAGGTGAGAACGTCTGTACGCACCTGCTCTGGGATCACCGCCTAATTCCCCCACAGTACACAGTTCTTATGGACTGACATTTCATGGCATCACATGAAGAATGGACTGAAATGCTTGTCACTTACACAGGTAGGCCATCTGTGCAAAATCCACCATAAAACATGTGACAAAACTGGATCGCTTGCCCTCAGTGTTCCAATCTGGTCAGCATGAAGAAGCGCATCTAGAGCCGTCTCCAACAGCAGCACTTCTAGCGGTGGTGGAGTGTTAGTGAAAGTTACTGGGAGTGCTAAATGGCCCAGAACGTTGCCGTTGGTCAATTGCTTCCCTGGCTGATAGCAAAGCTCATACTGGTATGCTGAAAGGATCAGACTCCACCACAACATCCGAGGAGGAGACAAGACTTGTGGCATAGGTTTCGTAGGATGTAGTAAACCTAACAGAGGCTTATAGTCTGTGTAGACAACAAATGGCTTGCTGGATAGATACTGATAGAATTTTCGCACAGCAAAAACAATAGCACGTGCTTCCTTATCAATTTATGCATAGTTTTTCTCAGTTGATGTCATGGTTCTTGAAGCAAAACACACCAGTGCTTCACGGCCATCTGGCAGGACATGGATGAGTAGGGTTCCCAGCCCATAAGGTGAGGCGTTGGCACACCAACACTAATGACTTATTTTCATCATAGTGCACTAGAACGTAACCAGTCTGCAGCGTCTGCTTTGCTGCAGACTGTATGTAGTGTCATGCTCCCTGGTCCACTTCCATGGTGCTGATTGGTCCAACAAACGATGCAGAGGCTCCAGCACAGTAGCCTTGTCATGCAGGAAACAGTTTTAAAAGTTCAATAGGCCCAAAAAGGCTTGGAGTTCAGTCTTGTTGCATGGCGTTGGTGCACCTTGTATGGCAGCCACTTTCTCATTTGTTCGCCTGATTCCATCTTTATCTATTCGGAATCCCCAAAACTCCACTTCTTGAACTCCAAAAGAGCATTTTTCCTTTTGCAGCTACAGCCCCACCTCAGCATATCTCTGGAGCACCTCATCCAGATGCTGGTCATGCTTGCTTTGAGTGTGTCCTGTAATCAAAATATCGTCGGGGTACAGCTGAACCCCTGGATTGCCAGCTAGGAGAGTATTCATGAAGCGCTGGAAAATAGACACTGCTGTTGACACACCGAACGGCAATCTCAGAGCACGGAACAGTCCACGGTGTGTGTTGATGGTAAACAGCTCGGCAGTATTCTCATCCACAATAAGTTGTTGATATGCCTGTTTTAAGTCTAGCTTTGAGAAAACAGTCCCACTGGCCAGCTTTGCAAAGATTTCATTTACAGTTGGTAGGGGGTAGACATCGGGCTTGACTGCAGTGTTAACAGTGCAGTGGTAATCACCACAGAGTCTCAGCGAGCCACCCTTTTTTACCACTGGCACAATAGGTGTCGCCCATCTGGAATGTTTAACAGGTGTGAAAACACCTTACTCAACTAGAATGTCCAAGGCCTCATCAACTTTTGCATGTAACGCAAAAGGAACTTTCCAAGCTTTGAGAAACTTTGGTGCAACATTTGATCGAACACTTTGGTCCACTTCGATTGACACAGGCACACCCTTGTAAGCTCCCAGCTCTTCTCCAAATATTTCAGCGTGTTTCTCACTAATGCTGAGCAAGGACTGTTGGGTAACTTGATAAACCCTACTGACACCTATGTCCAAGGTACTAAACTAGTCACACCCCAACAGGTTCGTGCCATGGCCCTGGATTACCAACAAGGGTAAGGTATGTGCCATTCCTCGATACTCCACTTCAATAATGATCTTACCCAGCATGCTCAATGCTGTGTTTGACCACTGTTTTAGGACTCTGTCCTCACTCAGTAACTAGGGGCTATGTGTGGGCCAGAGGTTGTGAAAAGTGTCTTCACTGATAAGTGAACAGGTCGCACCTGAATCGACTTCCATTTTGAGCTGCTTTCCATTGAGGGTGACTGTAACATAAAATGGCACCCTCTTGTGGAAATGCTTTGCCCCCACAACTGTGTTGATCATGTATGCCCCTTCAGCGTCACTGTGTGTCGTTGTTGTCATCCCATTGCACCATCACAGCATTTGTGGTCTAAGAAGATGCGGTTGCTTGTGCCTTAGACATACAGGCTCTGGCAATGTGCCCTCTCTTCTTGCAGTAATGGCAGATGGCTGTGGTGAATTTACAAGCAGAGGAGCTATGAGCACCCCCACAGCAAAAACAAGACCTGTGGCCTAGATTTTCCTCATCTGGTGGCTTCTTTTATGGCCTGTGCTGTTTTGCTGTGTGGTGGACATCAGCTGATTCCTGTATTACCTGCTCAGGGCAGAGCATGTACACATTTGCAGAGGCTGCCTCAGCTGCAAGGCCTTTTTCTTCAGCCAGTTGAAAGGTTAATTAAGTTCTGCCAGCAGGCGGCACTGTAGACTAGCATCAAGGACACCACACACCACACAGTCTCTGAACATGTTTTCAAGTTGGTCACCAAACTCACAATAAACGGCAAGCTTCCTTAACTCTGCTATACTAGTGCATACCCGTGCATGCCCGTAGAAACCAAGTATAAGCAAGTATTTCTGCATGCCCGTAGAAAGCAGGTATAAGCAAGGGTGTAAGCAAGCACATCAGCACTCGTTCAGTGATGCCTTCCTTTGATCTTTGATTGTGTCATAGTGAGTCCTATGATCTTTGATGATGTCATAGCGAGTCCTATGATCGTGAGTGATGCCTGCGTTTGATCTTTGATGATGTCACAGCGAGTCCTATGATCGTGAGTGATGCCTGCCTTTGTTACATAGGAACATCATAGGACATTTCACACATAAGGAGTCGTTATACATAGGAACATAATAGGTCATCATGCAGCGATCATAGGAACAGCATAGGCGGTCTTATGATCTTTGGCCATGACACACTGACACAGACACAGAGATTTCTTAAATTTATAGAGTGATAACTGGTACTGGATTGGTCTGGTTTCTGCTTACAGTTGTGGAAGTGAAAATGTTGCACAATGGGAGATGGCCGGGGATTATAATGCTTGTTTAGGCACTCAGTAATGTTTTTGTACTCCACTGCAATGGGTAGCTGCGGGACTAGCAGCGATCTCAAGGTGGAATATGGCGCTGATCCACAGACACTCATTAAGACTGCTCTTTTCTTTGCATCATCCTTGATATCATTAGCAACAAAAAAAAAAAATTCAGCCTTTCAGCATATTCTTGCCACGGATTCCCTTTCTCCTCTGAAAACTCCTCAGTGTGCCCAAGAGTGGCCATAGCTGTAAAACAAACTTCCAGCCCTAGGCGGGTAGCAATGTTAACTTAGTCAGAGAGTCCGTTTAGAAGCATACTGCACCTTTGTGTCAGGGTAATATGTAGAGAGGCATTTGACAATCCGCTTCGTCACCAGTGTTAAGTGGGTTGTGATAGAGTGAGGAAGTGACACCAGGCGGCTTAATACTCAGGAACTTTTACCGAAGAACACTGCATTAGAACAGCCAGCTCAACATTATCAAACAGAGGCCAGAGCATAACAGAGAACTATCCAACTAGGTACGGTGGCTGCATGAATCCATTCTTAGAATACTGCAATTCTTGATTAACTACGGTGATCATCACTTAAGAAATACCCCAATACTTAAGCCACATTACGCAAGAGTGAGTTCGGTATCATGAATATATGAACTCCAGCAGGGCGTGATTCGGCTTGTGCCCTTTGCCAAGCCAATCACACCCTGCTGGAGTTAGTATATTCATGATACCGTAACGAACTCGAGTGTAATATTGCTTTTATACAACAGTTCCGGCAAGCAAAATGTATTAAATGACAGCAATATTGGACAAAATATTATGATTTGTTTGTTTAACCAGTTATTTTGTGCAGCTGAGAAAAAAAGTCCCTAAATCTAGCCATCTCAATCAGCATGAAGACATCTATTGTCATTTCACACACATGTAAACAAATTAAATATTGTCAAGTGCAAACGTAAAAAGTGTTTATAAAACATACCTGTTAAGTCGATACTTCAGAAAATACCAGATCAAAACGTATCTAATGCCAGTTGCCAGAAGCAAGTAGTTGGTGTGCTAGCGATTTAGCATTTGCTAGTAATTTAGCACATTTTGCTCGCTTTTCTTCACATTTTCATCACCACAAAGGTATTGTGATTTGTTAATCGAGACAATAAATAAACTCTAGCACTGCCTTTTTTTTTTTTAAACAGGTGTGAACTTGTTTAATGATCTGAAAAAAATGACCGGGACAGAAGTAGACCTTTGCAAAAAGGTGGGACTTCTGGGTCACGGATGTATAATTTCTTCTTGTCAAACAGTACTTCACTGTGGAAATTAAGGTATCCAAAACAGTACTGTAATTGTCAGAGTTGATAGAAAAATACTGTTAGTAATTAACATTACTAGAATACCTTTGAAGTAGAGTGATACATATCCAGTGAAATTGGAGTGCAGTTATCATGGATTATAGTAACTCCTGGAGTCCCAGTTGTCCAATCAAATCACTCGGTCGGAGCTAACTGTTGTATAAAGAACAAACTTGTCAGTCAATATTAGTAATAGGAGAGATTTTTCCTATTAAATGTGCAACTTTTCTCACATACTAAAAAAATCTTTTTTTTAAATTTGCAGCTTTTACAAACTTTTTAACATTAAATTTTTGATCTTTTTGGTAAATTTACATCTTTTTTTTGTTATAATTGTCTTCATATAAATTTGCAACTTCTGCACCTTTTTCCTGGTAAATTGTGGATGTGTAACTTGGGCATTTTCTTCTATTTTTTTTCTTAAATATGCGACAAGTTGTGACTATTTGTAAATGAAAGATTTCTTTTCTCATAAATATGAACTTTTTTCTTGTGTATTTTTTATGCTTTTGTATGAAATTAGCTATTTTTTCTTTATAAATGACAGTTGTTGCAATCTTGTGAGACTTTTTTTTAAATTTTTTAGCACACTGATTGTGCTCATCTATTCCATCTTTAATGCAAGAGAAACAAAGAAATAGGCATTATATAAAATAACTGAATTGAACTACTTTAAAATGGTTTAGTCTTGGACATTTCACAGTTGCCCCACTTCTGAATTCTGTGTTTTTGTCCCTGCTCTAGTGTCAGTGCTGCACCCAGCCTGTCAGCAAGTTTACAACCTATTTCATCCGGCTGATCCCTCGGCCTCCCGCCTGGAGCCTCTCCTGGACAAGAGATTCTACCTGCTGCCTCCCTTCAGCGTCCCTCGCTATCAGCGTTTTCCTCTGGGCGATGGACACTCAGCTCTCTTGGGTGAGTCCACACATCTTAAGTTATTCCCTTAATTTTCAGTACCACCAGCAAACCCCACTTTACACAGGGGTGGAGCTCGCTGAGTGATGAAAAAATGGCCAAATCTCTGAATGATCTTCCAATGATCTCCACAGCCTCAAAGTTTTGACTCATCCCAAAACAATCTCTTAACAATCATCAATGAGAAGTGATCTTGCAATGATCTCATTGATCTCCTAATGAACTCTATTGGTCTTTCATCAAATGCTCAGCAATCCCTCACTGATCTCTCAGCTATCTCTTCCTTCGGGGTGGAAAAATTTGGCGTTCATTGAAAGATTGCAGAGAGATCATTAGTGGGCCAATTTTTGATCTCTCAGTGGTTACCCAACAATGTCCATCTGTGTAAATTAGCCCTAAGTGAAATGTTAAAATCTTTTTATTTGCCAAGTTGAGACCATGCAGAGTAACCCTCAGCTTCTCATGGAGCCTGGGGGTGGAGCACCCCACCGTAGCCAGGAAAGCAGCGTCAATGAGACCTCAATCCCCGTGCCCATCCTTAACTGGCAGACCTCTCAGCTCCATGCAGACAGTGAGTATCTTTTGGTTTTCTGATGATCTCAAAGAAAACAAACTGTTGGCATCACAGAATAAACATTAAAGATGTGCGGATATAGCTTCTTCTGGGTCTGAAAAAGTGAAACCAGTGTAGGAATACCTCATTCTTTACAGTTTCCTGTTGCAGTAGTTTTCATATAGAAGTATCATCATTTCTGAGAAGCTGACCCTTCATTCACTTAACAGGGTTTAGAAACTTACTATGAAAAGAGTCATTCTTGCCAGTCCCCCCCCCCCACACACACACAGACACACACAAACAAACACACACACACACACACATAAAACAATATTTTATGACTTTTCTTGCTTGCTTGTTGTTGTTTCTGAGTGAATAGCTCATTGGACGATATATTCAGGATGTTTCCAGATGTTGTCGTCTTTGTTAAAAGTGCATGGGGAGCAAAATTGGTAATACGTAGAAACTTGAAATTTTATGGTCTGATAAGAAGCTCTCCTCACTACTTAAAGACCAAAAATCAAGGCACTGCATACATAAGTGGCACTATAATAAACAGTTTTATGTTTTTGCAAATATCTCGAGACTGGCTGGGCCTGGAATAAAAAGTCTTTCATCATTCTATTCTCTGAAATCAAGTAAAGTCAAAATGAACTCCTTCTAGGCCATTCATCCAAACTGCTTGACATTAAGCAGAGATCATTTGCAGACATTAATAACAAAAAGTTGTTAAATGATCCAAATGTCAATCCATTTTGATTTTCTAGACCAATCAAATTGTACAGTTTCTCTTTGGCATGTAGTTTTGGGTTTAACTCCAAATATAGTGATTCAAATTTGATGGAACTTCACACTACAATCACAACCGTATTCTTCAACAAAACACCAAATTTCATACAGTTCTGTTAATGTTACAAAAATCATGTTTATGAAATGTCTATCAGCCATTTGGCTTGTCAGTGGAACATTTTGTTAGTGTGTGAGGAAGTCAGTTTGTGACCCAAAGCAATTGTGGTGTAGGGGTTAGGATGCTTGTATGCCATGCAGGAGACCTGGGTCCACATCCTCTTGGTAATGTGTTGTTCTTCTGTGCATTTGAGAACTATGTGTAGTGCACATTAAGTTTTAAATGTTGTACTGCTGCTCTTCACAGTGCGGAAGATATGCAGTCTTTAGTGGAGAAATTTGCAAGAGCAACTAGCCAATTCAGCCTCAAAATCAACATCAAGAAGACAGAGTGCCTCTATCAACCGCCAAAGTTCCAGTTATCAACATCACTGCCAGAAGAGATCAGCATTGGTACAGAGCCACTAGTCAAGTGTAAGACTTTCAAGTATCTCAGGAATACTGTTTCAGAGAATGCTAGGCTGGAGGATGAACTATCTCTCAGAATGGGAAGAGCGAGCGCTGTGTTTGGAAACTTGAGGGAGAGACTGTGGAACAATCGACATGTGTCTATCCGTGTGAAATGCAAAGTGCACAGAGCGACAGTACTGGCTACTCTATTGTACGGTGCTGAAATTTGGACTGTCTACAGAGTGCAAGTGAAGAAACACCACGCATACATGATGAGACACCTTTGAGCCATAATGAACATCTCATGGAAAGACAAGATAACCAACATAGAAGTGTTGACACAAGCTGGTCTACCATGAATGGAGGACATGCTAGTACAGATGAACCTGAGGTGGCTCGGACATGTTGAGAGGATGGATCATCAGCATCTCCCTTGGCAGTTACTCTACTCACAGTTATGCAAGGGCAAACGCAATCAGGGTAGACCAAGGCTCAGATTTAAAGACACTGTAAAAAGAAACCTGAAGAAGTTGAATATAGACAGGAGTTCCTGGCAGCGGAAGGCGAAGGACAGAGCTGTGTGGAGGAATCTGATCAGACCTTAATGAAAGTCATTGTCACCCCCGACAGACTGCTGTGATGATGATGATGATGACTGCTGCTGCTGGGAATCCTTTCAAACAAACATTTGTCATTTGAGAAAGTCAGTGTGCAAGCTAAAATAGCTGTGTGGTGTTGTGGTTAAGGTGACTACTTGGTGTGCGAGAGGTCCCAGATTCAAATCTTGCCAGGGAGGTCTTGTTCTTCTGAAGTACAGCATGCATCTCCTGTGCATTTTAAAGCAACAGTATGACCGAATCTCATTCTCCACCCTTACAGATTTGTTGACTTTAGGCACGTTCACGCTAAGTGACTGAGGGTTTAGGGCTGTCCCAATCTGAAATCAGGAAGTGGCTGACTGCTCACTCGCTGACTTTTTGAGCCCTTAAATGACCCTTTCTCTAAGTCATGCCGGTGTTTCTCAAGAGAAAGCTCCTGATTGGTCACATGTTCATCATTGACTCCTGCCTTGACATGAATTTAAGATCTTTCTCAAAATAAAAAATACATGAAATAAAGACTTTCGAGTTTATGCTGAATTACACCCAGTTTAGTAGTTTAAATAATTTAGGGTGGTGTGTGTGTGTGGGGTGGTGGGGGGGGTGGTGGGGGGGATTGTGCAGTGTAAAAAAACATGATTGAATTAATTACAAAAGGCTGTAGCACATTTAATTCAGTTCATTCCGGAAGAAACTAATATGTTTAAAACCAAAAGTCTGAGACCCACAATAGTTGGTCACATTATTTAATTTCAAAGAAATTAAAAGTATGGTTAAAATAAATGGATTGGAAATATATATTTTTATTAAAACTGAAACACTGAAAGTAAAAAAAAAAAACACTGTTTGAACCTCTTTATGTCAATAAGAAAATTTTCTAAATGTAGATGTAAAAATGAACAAGAATGCAACCATTTAAAACAAAATTGGGATTTTATTTTAAAAAGTTAGACCGAAGAACAAAAAAGTTATAGAGACACTGGGCGCACACCTGAACTTTCAGGATCATTTTTTATCCTTTGTTAATACACCACTGTCAGTTTTACTTTTGTCTTTAATCAATTTTTTTATTGTCCTATTTTTGGGATGCTTTATATATATACACTATTATATAGACTATTTTTGTTTCCTAATTCTTTCATCAAAGTTCATTAAAAAAAACCTTCCAGTGTTGCTAAGGTAAAGTGAAGTGGGTCGCATTTCTGCCATTTTGAGCCTCTTCATCCCCTTGCAGACTTGCACACTTGAGCACTACTGATGGCGGCAGCCTAAGTCTACAAGGGCTCAGGGCTTGAGGGTTTAGGGAGGAGAGTGAGATTCGGCCCATATACAATTGATGGTAGACTGTGTTTGACACTTCCTGATTGAGCCTGAGTGGGCTCACGTTGTCTACAACAGCTCTTTTTTTGGTGGGATCACTGGGAGTACAGCAGATGTGGCCTCGGTCTGTGCCCTCAGTCTCAGCAGCGAATCACAGGGGATGACTTTAACCATCAAAAACAAAAAGCCCTGTGCTTGGCTGTTGGGCCTGAGGTCAGGGTCACCGTGGTTGTGGCCTTTTCAGTGTTCGTACAAGAAACAAGAAAGTTACATAGTGCTGCTTTAAAAACTAAAGTGTAGCAGACTTTAGGTTTTAAATGCTGTTGCTAAACAAAACAAGACCTTGAAGTCTACACCTGCTTGGAGCCCAATGATCGCTGCTTGCAGCTATATTTTTCTTCTTATTCTTCATTCTTCACACTGCTCTCCGTTGGTGGCGTTCCTTATTGTAAATTGTCGGCCATTCTATCTGCCGAGGGAATTCACCAACATGTTTGTAGCTATTGTTTACATAGCTCTTAGCGCTAATGCTAAAGCTAATGCTAACAAGGCACTTGGAGAGCTGCACGATGCTATTAGTAAATTTCAAACTTCACACCCGGACAGTTTTGTGGTGGTTGCAGGGGATTTTAATCACACCAGTTTAAAGACTGTGCTCCCCAAGTTTAAACAATGTGTAAACTTTAAGACCAGAGGAGAGAATATGTTGGACTTGGTGTACACAAACTTTCCAGATGCTTATAAGGCAACATCTCGCCCCCACCTCGGCCATTCTGACCACCTATCCATGATGCTGGTGCCTGCCTACAAACGTTTACTGAAGTGCAGCAGGCTAGTAGTGAAACAAATCAGGATTTGGCCAGAGGGTGCAGCCTCAGCACTTAAGGACTGTTTCCTGCACACAGACTGGGAGGTCTTCAAAATAGCAGCCTCCCAGGGAGACAGGACAGATGTGGAGGAGTATGCTGAAACGGTCATATGCTGAAACGGTCACCAGCTACATCGCGAAGTCCACAGAGGATGTCACTATAGTGAAGACTATCACTGCACGGGGCAACTATAAGCCCTGGATGACTGCAGAGGTGCGCTTGCTGCTCACAGCCAGAGATGCAGCCTTCAGAGCGAAGGACAGGATTGCCCTCCGCTCAGCCAGGTCTGCGCTCTCAAAGGGAATTAAGATGGCGAAGCGCGCCTATGCGGAGAAAATCCAGGGACACCTCTGTGACACAAGGAACACCAAACGGATGTGGCAGGGAGTTTGGGCGCTGACGGATTACAAGTCTAGGCAGGGGGTCGATGATGATGACGCATCGCTTCCAGACAGGCTCAACAACTTCTTTGCATGTTTTGAAGCATCAAACCCGACAATGAGAGGGAGGGCTGGCCCATCTCCACCATCTGTTGGGCCAGCTATCATCATCAACGCAGCAGACACACGGAGGACCCTAATCAGGGTCAACGCATGTAAAGCTGCAGGTCCGGACAACATCCCGAGACGTGTGCTCCGAGACTGCGCGAGCGAGTTGGCGGATGTCCTGACTGACATTTATAACATCTCCCTGAGTCAGGCCATCGTTCCCAGATGCTTAAGACCTCTACCATAGTACTGGTGGCAAAGAAACCAGTTGTGTCCTGTCTGAATGACTATCGTCCTGTTGCACTGACACCAATTGTGATGAAGTGTTTTGAACGGCTTGTCAAACCACACATCACAGCCTGCCTCCCTGCATCACATGACCTGCTCCAGTTTGCATATCGTTCAAACTGCTCCACAGAGGATGCTATAGTTACTACCCTGCACTCTGTCATCAACCACCTGGATCAGAAAGACACCTACGCCAGACTCCTGTACATTGATTTCAGTTCAGCATTCAACACCATTATTCCCCAGAGACTGATGGAGAAATTACTCCTTCTCGGTCTGAACACCGCCACATGTCTCTGGATCCTGGATTTCCTGACTGAGAGACCTCAGACTGTCCATGTTGGAAATAACATCTCCAACTCTATCACGCTGAGCACCGGATCCCCTCAAGGCTGTGTACTCAGTTCACTGTTGTTTACACTTCTAACACATGATTGTGTATCCAGACACGAGGGGAACCAGATTATTAAGTTTGCAGACGACACCACAGTGGTGGGACTTATTCAGAGGGATGAGGAATCAATGTACAGGGAAGAAGTTAGAGACCTGGAGGGCTGGTGCAGGGAGAACAATCTGGTGCTCAACGTGGACAAAACGAAGGAGATGATTATCGACTTCTGGTGGTTACAGCCTGAACACGTCCCTCTCAGCATTGGTGGCCATTTAGTGGAGAGACTGGAGAACATCAAGTTCCTCGGAATGCAGATCTCGCAGGACCTGACCTGGAGCAAGAATTCCTTGGGGATCAGGAAGCGGGCCCAGCAGAGACTGCATTTCTTGAGGAAACTCATACAGGCCTCTCTCCCCATCTGCATCCTCAGGACCTTCTACAGAGGTGTGGTGGAGAGTGTTCTGATGTACTGCATTGCTACATGGTACTTCAGCTGCAGTATGTCAGACAAAAAAGCCCTGCAGAGGATAGTTAAGGGAGCTGAGAGGGTAATTGGAGTTTCCCTCCCCTCTGTCCAAGAACTTTTTCAGAACCGTTGTAGGAGCAGGGCACTGAACATTGTCAAGGACCACTCTCACCCTCTGCATAAACACTTTGAACTTCTGCCATCTGGCAAACGTTTCCGGAGCATCAGAGGCAGAACCACCAGACTGATTAACAGCTTCCTTCCACAAGCTGTTAGGATGCTGAACAGTTGATCCGGAATCTCTCATACATACTACTGCACCTTATGGACATTATGTATATTATTTGTATATTATAGTTCTGGTTAGTTTTCAAGTATGTCTCAGGGATGTGTGAATGGCTGCATTGGGGTGGGGTGTGTGTGTGTGTGTGAGTGTGTCTTAAATTATGTTTTTTTACTTATATGGATGCCGAGAGAAACACAATTTCATCTTGCCTGCACTACAGTTGTATGTACAGCAATATGACAATAAAGGTTGATTTGATTTGATTTGATTTCTTCTGTTCCCTTTAGAGGTGGCTGCAGCAGCTCATCTGCCTCCATCTCATCCTATCCCTTGCATCCTCTTCTCTCACACCAACCCTCTCCATGCCCTCGTTCACTACATCCATGAATCTTCTCTGTGGTCTTCCTTTTTTCCTCCTGCCTGGCAGCTCCATCTTCAAATCCTTTGTCCAGTATATCCACTATGCCAGTCAATCAGGACAGACTATTGGGAGGTCACATGGTACATTATTTTTGTGGAAAAACCAGCCTGAGGCCCTTAAAGTAAAATCTTATTAAAGGGTTATAATGAGAACCAAAGAAATGGGTTACTGCTTCTTGTTTATATTAAACACATTTTCAACACAAAAAGTGATAGATTTGATGAGATTAACAAAAAATGTTATACAAATAAATCTCTTAAGTTATCATTGAAATCAATAATAACTGCATTTGCATATTCTTACCTTCCCTCTTTTTGTCTCCACAGCAGATACTCTTCATGCGCACATGTTAGCTGATGGCCTGTACCCACCATCCTCCTCACCAGCCCCACACCTTCGCTCCAACCGAAGGGGAAGTGAGGCCAGCATAGCCAGTCAGGTGTCAGGCTTGGCCGACTCCTACACAGCCTCCAACATCGCCACCAGTAAGCTAACCTCCTGTGTCTGACCCCAGCTTTGATCTCAATTCATACATTACATTGACATTGTCATTTCCCCCCTCAAACTTCCTCTCAGTCAGACACACTAAAAGGCACAGTCTGCTGACCCAGCTGGCTGCACCCTACAGTAGATTTGCCTCTCGAGGCACACCGCGTCGGTCCCGCAAGAAAGTCCGTCAGGTTTTCCCAAGACCAAACGGTGTGGAGTCTGAGCAGAGCTCAGACATTAGCTCTAATGTGACCTCTGGCATGACCTCTGACTTCACCGATGTCACGTCTACCATCACTGACTTCAGCTCGTTGCCTCCATCGCCCGGGGTGCTAAAGAACATAGAGAGAGGTACCCTGGGAACCGTAGTCAGAAGACGTGGATGCTAGCATCTGTCTTCTTTCCCCGTGCTATTTCCTTCCTCCTCTCAGATAGTTGTCCTGAGTCATTCTCTTTCCAGAAACGATGCCGCAGAGCCACAGCCCTTCCTAAACACACAAAAACAACTTTTGTTCTTCCTTTAAAACAGTGGTTTCTAACCAGGATTACTCACTCCATGCAGGAGTTTTGTTGTATGGGGAAACCACATGTAGCTTTACCACCATATTTGTATTTTTTGCAGGGTTGTCATGATATATTTTTTTTTACTACATGATTATTTTGGCTTGAAATATCATGATAATGATATTGTTATGATAAATGCAGGAAAAAATCAATCAGAAAGTAATAATCAGTTGCATTTTAAATTTAGTGTGTGTTTTTTCTTGTAAATACTGTAGTGTACTGTATGTACAGCAGGGTTATTCAATTACAAAATCAGTTGGGCTACAAGTTGAAATCAAGACATGTAACTGGGCCGCACATGTTCAGTGATCTGTTGAATATGACAAATTTTAAACCAGTGCAGATCAATATGATGAAAAATATGCACTGTTTATTCATTGTCTTGGTTTTAAATGTGTGCTTGGCACATGACAAAGGCACATCAAAAGTAAAACACAATAACAGTGCTGGGGTTGAGCGGAACTTGAAGTAGTCAAAATATTTTTCCTCTTGAACAACAATTAAATAAATAGAATGAAAAAGTAAAATTCTGTAAATAACCATTTTGGTCATATCTTACTCAGGCATATCTCAAAGTGCATTAACATTTGTTTCCCTTTTGAAATAAAATATACTACATCCTGGTCATAACTAGCCTTGGCACGTCACAAAGTGCATTTAGCTGATTAAAAAATGAGCTGTCAAACACTTCAATGCACAATCCCCCCCCAAGAAAAGATTGATAACATTAACGAGCATTGCACATCCACTATTATGGTTTGCTTTGTTTTAAATCACCACATGTGAGCAGGAACCTCTTTTTATAACTACACATTCCATTACACACACATATCAATCAATCAAAAATTTCTAGTAGAGTTAAGGATGCCAAAAGCACCCACTTGAAAACTTGAGTAATGACTTCAGTCTTGAAGGTTTGAGGTTTTTATCCAAAATTTACAACAATTATATTACAGTTTTCTACTTTTCGCTGTAAATTTATCTAAATTCGAAACCATTTTCCTCAAATTTGTAATTTCCTTTTGTAAAATTGACTTTTCTTGTACATTTGAGACTTTATTGTAAATTTGTGGATCATTTTATAGCAAACTAATGCCAACTAGCTAATGCTAGTTGGCATTAACTAGCTGCCATGAATGCTTGTTATTTAACTTAACACATACAGACATTTTCTGACAATTGTTCAAAATTTTATTGATCTATATTTTGTGATAATTTAAAAATTATGCATGCTGAAGCTACTAAATATCAAGTCAATATCATTTCAAGGCAGTGCAACGAATGCAAAAAAGCCCCCCAAAAACTATTTGATATCTTTCTTAAATCGTCAAGCTTTAGGAAGCAAACTGTTATTATTTTTTATTTATTATTTTACTTCATGCAGCCTTCATTCTGGTGACATATATAATACATAAACGTCAGATCTGTGACATCCATACAAGTGAAAACATACCTGCTGTGCTCTTGTGTCTGTCCTGTCTGTACCACCGATCACACCAACAGTCCTTTTTCGTTTTCAGTGTATGATCTACGCATTGCCGGTGAGAAGCCTCCATTTATACAGTCTATGGCACAACCACAAACACCAGCAACAAATACCAGAACTATGCCAAAACATTCAAAAATACAAAAACTACAGGTGCTGAAATTAGCTGCCGCTTGAGTGCAAAACACGTATGTGGATTATACATTAAAATGAATTTGAAAAACTTTTTAAAACGCTATTTTAAATGCCCCCACTACTCCACTCTTATTGACTGATTTAACACTACTTCAGCTGAAACCAGAAGTTCCGCCCATAAACGTTCCTACAGCGGCACCCCCAGGAATAAGGTGGATAGAAAATAGCGATCCCAACTGACCAGGTCAACAGTTAAGCTAATGCTAGACAGCCTGCTGGTCACATGTCTAATGCCGACTAACCACCTACCCAAGTTAATCCTAACAGAACTCAATGTAGCATCATGATGAAAATATAACAAAATAAGCCAGAATGGCATGAGATATATTATTGACTGTGGATTAGTGAACCAGGTGAAAACAGTGTCTGTTAGGGTGACGGAAATCTAAAGAAAATAATAATATAAACCACACTTGATAAGCTAACTTGTTAAACAATATAAAGGTGTGTGTATGTGTGTGTTTTATAAGAGAAGTGTTTGGATATTTTTTGATAATCATGTGACCAAAAAACACCTTTCAGAAGGTTAAAACCTACAAAAACACAGTTTTTCAGTCAATGATCCCTTTAATATGTTGTCATTTTACTTTTACTTGAGTACAATTTCTGGCTACTGTACCCACCTCTGATCATGACACTTATCAGCACTACAGTTTCATGGTTTATGAGCCACTACTTCAGACCGACTCTGGTTTATTTCTGAATAGACTCATGAATCTTCAGACCTCTGAAAGAGAGGACCAGGAGCTAATTGGAAGCCAATGCATTAGAGTCGAGATATATTGTATAATTTTGAGGAGAAATGTTGAAAGTCACAAAAAATAATCAATTTTGAACATATTGTTCATAAGTGTAAAGAACATTTTTGATAGTCACTGTAGTGCTGTAGTAGTGCTTTAGTTTATCTCGTAGAGCTTCAGCAATACATCAGCAGAGAAAAAGGATGGGAACCACTTTATTAGGTGTCTACTAGATAAAAACTTTTCCTCCAGATTGAACATTCGTATCCTCACAAATCTGGATCTCAAACCTTTGAATAACTCTTCCCTGTTTGTTGTTATCAGTAGTTTGGAGTCTCGTCCCCCTTTCTTTAAAGCAACACTATGTTGTTGTTTCCAAAATTGCTCTGATGGTACATCAACCTTTGACCAGGTGAATGTCACTTCCCCCATAGTCTGAGTGGGCTTGCATTGCCTGGAACAGCTCTGTTCTTGGTGGGAACACTGGAAGGACCACAACAATGGTGCTTCTGACTTCAGTCCAAACAGCCTATCAAAGGGCACAGCTGTAGTCACCCACAACTAAACACCACGCGATTGGTTGTTGGGACTGAGGTTATAGTCTTCATAGTTGTAGTCTTTTCAGTGTGCCTACCTGGAACAAGAAAGTTGCATAGTGTTGCTTTAACATAGTCTGTAATTTAGACCTTTGAGAGCAGGATAACAAATGGATTGGATGTACTGAGTGTCTGTTTTCTTCCCTGTAGTTGCCTCTCGGTGGTGGGGCAGTAAGAGGATGGACTACGCTCTGTACTGCCCTGACGCCCTTACAGCGTTTCCAACGGTGGCCCTGCCTCACCTCTTCCATGCCTCTTACTGGGAGTCTACAGATGTCGTCTCATTCATTCTCAGACAGGTTTCTCTGTTATGTTCATTTCAGTCTTAAAATGTCTTGACTTTTGAGTTCTAATGTGAACATATTACCTTCAGTAGATGTTTCAAAATGTGGAAAAGACAAAAATGTTTTGCAAAAATTTGATTTAGCGGACTAACTTTTCTTACTTTGAGATAATTTAATTATGTCACATAACTTTGTTGTACCTTCCAGAGGCTGTAGCGATCCTTATATTTTATTGATCTTTTACAGTTACAGAAAATAGAGCAATTTAGATATAAAGCAAGCTGATGCAATCATGACGGCTAGAATTTTAAAATAGTACTGCAGTACAAATTTTTTAGGATGGGTCAAAATTAATTTTGGTCCCATTCCATTGGTTGTCTCTGTGACTGTTGCACACTGTTTTCTCCTGCAGAAGTTTTCTCATTGATTATTTAACATCTCAGAGGGTTGAAACATAACCGTAACATTGTTGGAGAAGTCACTTTTTCATCTTAAATGTTTAATTAATCTCTAGTGACACCAGTTATTTTTAAGGTTCAATACATAATTTTCCTTTTGCCTTTAATTTGTGAATAGAGATGATAGATTACCCACTGAGGCTGCATGTCCACCAAGTGTTTTTTTTCTTTTCCTGCTCTGAGCGCCTATTCTTTTTCAATCATTTTCTATGTAGTCCAACGTTTAATGTGCTCAGTGCTCTTGATGCAAAAATGCTCTCGGCAATGAGAGTTTTTTGCTGCTGTGCTCGGGGCATTGAAAGTTGAATAAAGTTAAACTTTTGGAGCACCTCCACGCTCATCAACGGCACACCTTTTTAACCAGCCAATCAGAATCAAACTAAAAGTATACTGTGATCAATATTTATCAGCAAAAGCTCAGAAGGATGTGTGTCTTCTTACCAGTTTGATGCGGTTTAGTCCAGTTAGTAGAGAGTTTCAGATCAAAATGTGTGAAACCCGAATGCAAGCTTTGAGTGACGGCTCAAGTGGTTGCTATGATGCAGGGCAGAGACCTTTTTTTATGAACTCCTATGAAACACTGAGAAAAACAGGTTTAGCCCATTTTAACACACTCTGTGAACATGCAGCCTAATGATTTTTTTATGGGGATTTTCTTATAATCTTATTTTTATAATCGTGCTCCCCTCTCTAGGTTGTTTCTGTATTATTTTGGTCTTTATTATGATTTATTCTGGTCTTGCTTCAAGTTTATCTTGAAAGTGTTCCCCTCACTGTAGTCTTATTCTGAAAGTATTTCGTGTTTTGTTTTGTTTTGGTTTTGTAGTGTTATTTAATTTATAATTATGATTGGTATAAAGTTTATTTAATTTAGACTTGGAAGGGTATGCAGGAATGGGAATTTGCCTCCCAGTTCACCCACACACACCAGAAAAACAATATATATATACAGTATATACAGTATATCACTTATTGGGGCACCAGCTCACTCTCTTGTGAACAGTTTATTAATAATCAACCTTTATACCTTAATTATCAATTAATTAATTAATCAGTCAATCAGTCTCAAATTATTCATGAATTCAATACTGGGGACTTAGAAAACCAGGCACAGAATGGAATAAATTACTCAACGACTTCTCTCATTTCACAGATTTATTAAATGACACTCTGATTAAATGATCTTACATTCAATAACTTGTGAGTAAAGTGAAATGACCAACATATTGAGTATCACATTCAACTTATATAACTAATTATTAATCAACAGAGTATGATCACATTTACAGAACCAGAGTGAAAATGTAAGCTGAATTTAGAGCAGTTTGAAGTTGAAGGATTATGAAAAACTGAACGCAAATTTATTGAGAAAATTAAACTAATTATAGGAAAAATGACATGTTTCAGGACCCAGGAGACAGACACAGACACAGGCAGATACAAACAATTATTCTTTATTAATAGTGAGAGAGTGTAGAGCGTGTGTGAGTGCAGATATGGCAGTCTGGTCACTGGAGCTGAGCAATTCAGATGTCGACCTGGCAACCCTGGAACACACAAGCAGAGACAGTTAAGGCTGTTCAGCGATAATGGACAGTTGCCGGTGTGAATCTTACTTGAGGTGACCACAGGTTGTATCTTGCTGACTCCAAGTGTCCGTGTGATGTGGTGGTGCTTGTGCTCGTAGCTGTGGTGGAGGTTGCTCCTGTAGCTGTGGTGAAGAAGGTGATAATTGTACCTGCAGCTGTGACAGTGACTGCTTCCGTAGCCGTGGAGGTGATAGTATTCGTGGCTGTGGTGATGATGGCTCCTGTGGCTGTGAAGGTAACAGTACCTGCAGCTGTGGTGATGGTAATACCCATAGCTGTGGTGGTAAGGAGGAGCTCCGAGAAGGAGAGGGAGATTCCCCGTCGGTTGGGGAAGCTGGTCCGCTGCCTGGGAGGTCCACCTGTGCACAGGGGTAAAGATTTGGCGTAGAATAGCAGAGAGTATTCTTACGTGGTTGGTCTTGTCGAGAAGTTCTTGACGTAGCTGTGGAACGAAGCTCTGGCTCATACTCTGACGAGGAAGACAGACGACTCCGTGCCGGGCTGTCAGCGATGCTGGCTTTTAACAGCCGCTGATTGGCACCTGCTGATCTGTGCGTAGCTGGAGCTGATGAGACAGATGACAGCCCAGCGGCCGTCATGACAGTACTCCCCCCTCTAGCAGTGCCTCCAGGCACCTGCCCAATTCTACCTGGATTCGCCCGATGGAAGTCGCGGATCAACTGCTTATCCAAGATCAACGCTGGGCGAATCCAAGAACGATCCTCCGGTCCAAAGCCCTCCCAGTCCACCAAATACTGAAGACCACGACCCCGCCTGCGAACGTCCAGAATGGCAGTCACCCCCCAAGCTGGATGGCCATCGATCATCCTCGGGGGTGCAGGCGCCGCAGGGGGCGGGTACAGAGGGTCCAAGATGTACCGTTTAACCTGGGAGACATGAAAGGTGGGGCAGATGCGCATGGAAGAGGGGAGAGACAAGCGCACAGACACAGGATTGACAATACGAGAAATGGTGTAGGGACCAATGAAGCGCTTAGTGAGCTTGCGCTTCTCGGCCGGTACACCAATATTCCGGGTGGATAACCAAACCTTCTGACCCACCTTGTAGTCTGGGGCGGGTCTCCTGTGACGGTTGGCCACCCGGATGTTGCGTTCAGTGGTCTTCAAAAGGGCCCTGCGGGCGATGGACCAAACTCGCCGACAGCGCCTAATGTGGGCCTGGACAGACGGGACCGCTACCTCCTTCTCCTCCTCCGGGAACAATGGTGGATCAAACCCAAATGAAGCCTTGAAAGGAGAGACGCCCGTGGCAGTAGAGATCGTGGTGTTATGGGCGTACTCTATCCAAGGAAGGTGCTTGCTCCAAGAGGACGAACAGGAGGAGATAACACAGCGCAGCGCGGCCTCAAGCTCCTGGTTAGCCCGTTCGCACTGGCCATTACTCTGTGGGTGATATCCTGAAGAGAGGCTAGCTGTGGCTCCCAGCGCCGAGCAGAACGCCTTCCAGACCTGAGAGATGAACTGTGGTCCCCGATCTGACACTATGTCAGCGGGGATACTGTGGAGGCGGACCACATGCTGGACAAGGAGGTCCGCCGTTTCCTGGGCTGAAGGCAAACCCTGAAGGGGCACAAAATGGGCCGCCTTCAAAAAACGGTCCACAATAGTCAATACAGTGGTGAAATTATCTGAGGGGGGTAAACCAGTCACAAAATCCATGGCCACATGAGACCAAGGGCGGGAAGGGACGGGCAGGGGATGTAACAGACCCGCCGGGGGAGATGATGTCGTCTTCCCTGTGGCGCATTGAGCGCAAGCCCGGATATAACTCACCACGTCCTTCCGCAACCCTGGCCACCAGAAGGTCCTCTGGAGCAGGTCCACAGTCCGGCCTACTCCCGGATGACAGGCCAGCTTGGAGGCGTGACCCCACTCAATCACCTGACCCCGAATAGAGCGTGGAACAAACAAGCGCCCCCCCCCCCCCGGATCTGGCTCCGTCTTCAACGCTCTCCGGACTTTAGTACAGATGCCCCAGGACAGAGCGCCCACAACACAGGAGGGTGGTAAGATGGGTGCATCCTGATCCTCGGTACATGGTGCATCGAGCTGCCGTGAGAGGGCGTCCGGTTTTCCGTTCTTGCTTCCCGGCCGATAGGTGATGGAGAAGTTGAAACGGCCGAAGAAGAGGGACCAACGAGCCTGACATGCGTTCAGCCGCTTCGCCGTCTGGAGGTACTCCAGGTTGCGGTGGTCAGTCCATACAACGAATGGCTGAGCGGCCCCCTCCAGCCAGTGTCTCCATTCCTCCAGGGCGAGCTTCACCGCTAACAGTTCTCTGTCTCCAATGCTGTAGTTCCTTTCTGCCGGCGACAGGCGACGGGAGAAATAGGCACATGGTCGGATCTTGCCGTCCTCAGGAGAACTCTGGGAGAGTACTGCTCCCACCCCCAAATCCAAGGCGTCCACTTCCACCAGGCACTGGAGCTTTGGATCCACCTGAGTGAGAACACGGGCCGAAGCAAACTCTTCCTTTAATTTATCAAATGCTCTGGCTGCCTCCTCACTCCAGCAAAACGGGGTCTTAGGGGAGGTGAGCGCAGTCAGAGGGCGAGCTATATTCCCAAAATTGGGCACAAACCGATGATAAAAGTTGGCAAAGCCCAGGAACCCCTGGAGCTGCTTCCTGGAGGTCAGAGCGGGCCAATCCACTACCGCCTTAACCTTGGCCGGGTCGGGGAGCACCTGGTTCCGGGCAATGATGAACCCAAGGAAGGAGGTCTGGTTTGTGTGAAACTCGCATTTCTCTGCTTTGACGAATAGTTGATTCTCCAGGAGGCGCTGTAACACTCTGCGGACGTGTACCTGGTGCTCCTCCAATGTGCGGGAGAAGATCAATATATCGTCAAGATACACGAACACAAAGGAATTAAGGAAGTCCCGCAGCACATCATTTATTAGTCGCTGGAAGATGGCCGGAGCGTTGGTCAACCCAAACGGCATTACCAGATACTCGAAATGGCCGCTTGGGGTCCTGAAAGCCGTCTTCCACTCGTCACCCTCTCTGATGCGCACCAGGTGATAGGCGTTCCGGAGATCCAGCTTAGTAAACGAGGTCGCCCCCTGGAGGGAGTCAAAAGCAGTGTTCATAAATGGCAGAGTGTATTTGTCTTTTATCGTGATTTCATTAAGCCCCCGGAAGTCGATGCAAGGGCGTAGCGAACCGTCCTTCTTCCCAACAAAGAAGAAACCGGCCCCCACGGCCGAGGACGATGGGCGGATGATACCTGAGGCCAGGGATTCCTTTATGTAGGTGTCCATGGCCTCGCGCTCCGGGGCTGACAGGCTGTACAGGCGGCTTGCAGGAAGGGGGGCCCCAGCCTTCAGATTAATAGCACAGTCGTACGGCCGATGGGGGGGGGGGGGGGGTAGAGACAATGCCCGTGACTTGCTAAACACTAACCCCAGGTCATGGTAAACCTCTGGTACCTTGGACAGCTCCTGAGGTGACGTAGAAGGAGGAGGCACCTTGACAGATGGGGCACATGTCGCAGATTGGAGACAGGCACTTAAACAGAAGGTGCTCCACGCTGTAATACTCCCTCCCTGCCAGTCGAGGGTGGGATTATGAAGCCGAAGCCAGGGATAACCCAGGATGACAGGCAAAGAAGAGACAGGCAGGATCAAAAACCTAATTTCCTCCCTGTGATTACCCGAGACGATCACGGACACTGGGGCCGTCTGATGGGCTACGATGGTCAGTGACGCCTTAGACAAAGTGATGAGCTTGACAGGTGGATCCAGAGGCTGACAGCTGAGGCCTATCTGGGTTGCCAGGTCTCTGGAAACAAAGTTCTGCTCAGCTCCTGAGTCTACTAGGGCTAGCGTGGAGTGTTCTGTGTGTTTGTGGATGAGTCTAATGGGTATACAGAAGCTTGTGAGGGGCTTTTCTAGGTCTGTGTCCGTGAATCCCCCTACTGCGATCCACGGACCTTCCCTTTTAACCGACTAGGGCATTCGAAAACCCCATGTGACTCCTTCCCACAGTAAAAACAAAGGCCTAGATCCCTGCGGCGCTGTCTCTCAGCCGCTGACACTTTAGATTGGCCTATTACCATTGCCTGTTGGTCTGGAAGCTCCTCTGACGCCGGAAGAGCGAGCAGGGGAGAGCTAGTGGAACGAGGGCGGGGCTTAACAGGACGGGACGTAGACCGCCGTTCAGCCGCTCGTTCCCTTAACCTACTGTCTAAGCTTATAGCAAGGGCAATTAGCTCTCCTAAATTGTCTGGTTTGTCTCGTGCCGCTAACACGTCCTTTAATTCCGCGTTGAGACTGCGGAGGAAAATACCGCAAAGTGCCGGTTCCCCCCACCCAATCTCGGCGGCAAGGACCCGGAAATCAATAGCATAGTCAGCAGCTGATCTAGTGCCCTGCTGCAGGCTCAACAGCCATTCAGTCAACACCGCACCCCTATCAGAGTGATCAAACACGGACATAAACTCCGCCACGAATTGCTGGTTAAGTCAACATAGGATAACCTGGTTTCGCCATCACGGTGTATGCCCAGTCTAAGGCTCTACCCCCCAACAGGTTGATGATATATCCTATTTTGCTAGAATCTATGGCGAAGTCTCCCAGAACCCGGAGAAAAACTGACTCGCATTGTAAAATAAACCCGCGAGCTTCTCCGAGTTTACCACTAAAACGGGCAGGAGTTGGCACAGGGGTGAGGCGAGATGTAGATATAATGTTAGCTTGACTTGGCGCTAAACCTGCAGGGGTTGAAACGCTAGCGACCGGGGGAAACGCCTGGTGTCCCTCCAGGCGATCCAGCCGACCGTTAATTTGAGTGAGTTGACTCAGAATAACTGTCTGCTGATGTGAAAGCATATCTACCCGGGTGCTAAGGGTGTTAAATCTGCGCGACAGTGTGCTGTCCGCTGGGTCAACGTGACGGAGTCGTACTGACATGTTTCAGGACCCAGGAGACAGACACAGACATGGGCAGATACAAACAATTATTCTTTATTAATAGTGAGAGAGTGTAGAGCGTGTGTGAGTGCAGATATGGCAGTCTGGTCACTGGAGCTGAGCAATTCAGATGTCGACCTGGCAACCCTGGAACACACAAGCAGAGACAGTTAAGGCAGTTCAGCGATAATGGACAATTGCCGGTGTGAATCTTACTTGAGGTGACCACAGGTTGTATCTTGCTGACTCCAAGTGTCCGTGTGATGTGGTGGTGCTTGTGCTTGTAGCTGTGGTGGAGGTTGCTCCTGTAGCTGTGGTGAAGAAGGTGATAATTGTACCTGCAGCTGTGACAGTGACTGCTTCCGTAGCCGTGGAGGTGACAGTATTCGTGGCTGTGGTGATGATGGCTCCTGTGGCTGTGAAGGTAACAGTACCTGCAGCTGTGGTGATGGTAATACCCGTAGCTGTGGTGGTAAGGAGGAGCTCCGAGAAGGAGAGGGAGATTCCCCGTCGGTTGGGGAAGCTGGTCCGCCGCCTGGGAGGTCCATCTGTGCACAGGGGTAAAGATTTGGCGTAGAATAGCAGAGAGTATTCTTATGTGGTTGGTCTTGTCGAGAAGTTCTTGACGTAGCTGTGGAACGAAGCTCTGGCTCATACTCTGACGAGGAAGACAGACGACTCCGTGCCGGGCTGTCAGCGACGCTGGCTTTTAACAGCCGCTGATTGGCACCTGCTGATCTGTGCGCAGCTGGAGCTGATGAGACAGATGACGGCCCAGCGGCCGTCATGACAAAAAATTCTGAATTATTCTAAGAAAGTAAAAACGGAATTTTAATAAAAAGAAGAGTTATTTAATTCTCTTTTAATTTTGTATCTGATCAGATTCTGAATTATTTCCAAAATCTAGACAGGTCATTCAGCAGATGGAACCGAAGAGAAATGGCTCATGTGACTCCTTGCATTGTTGCGTTGTTGTTGAGATCATCCCGAAGCTTTATTCACAGGGGGTACCAGAACCAGAATACCTTGCCAGCAGATATTTGGATAAGGTACAGCAGCTTTCAAAGTCCACAGTCACAAGATGAGATTTTGACTGTATCAATCCCAGTTGGAGCTTAGGTCAGGCAACGTGAGGCTGTTTCTTCTTCTTCTTCTTTGGCCAGCGTCTTCTTCCCAAAGTTTGGGAATAATTCAAACCAGATCAGAATGAACAAATTAAAAGATTCTTCTGACTTCCTGGAGTTGAGAATAGCTTCCAGTATGGAGACGAATGGTCAGTCCTTTGAAAAACACACGGTGAGTTTAAAGAAAGTTTAACAGAATACAAATGGTAATAGAAATGCCTAGAAACATGAAGTTTGACTTCATTTGGAAGAATTTTGAGCTCAAAAGAAAAGTAATTAATTCCCAGATGTTTAAAGAAAAACATTAAAACACACAAACATTTACACAGCACACGATAAAGGAGGATCACACAAATCTGAACTGACTCTGAATAAAGATGGCTGTTCTTATACTCAGACAAGTTTTGTGGGAATTTTCTGATTGACATGAAAATAAGCCAATTATCTCCCGTCATGGGCGGGTTTTATGAACTTTAGTCCAATCAGAAAACAGTTCTTTGTTTGTCACCAACCAATAGAAATGAGAGAGCTGTTGCTAAGCAGAGACTGGCAGATCCCAGTCATATGACTCAAGGAACATTTTGGCAACATAAGAAACACATCTTAATAACATTGAAAATTCATTAATGTACTTATACACAGAGTCTGAGCTACTTTAGTGTTCCTAACTAATATTAAGTGAGCATGCATTTTTATAAACCGGTACTTATATCATTAATATGCATTAAAATAAGATATATTGAAGCATTAAAAACATTCATACACACATTTAAATTCAAGGATTAATATAAATTCTTCAAACCCATATGATTGTCCACAGAATGGTAGACCAGAGTTCATTTGATTTTCCATGGTGTTCTGAAAAAGAGAATAATCCAAAAATTGAGGGTTTTGTAAAAAGGCAGTCATTAATTTCAGGGAAGAAAGTTCACTGGTTAAATCCAACATGTCCTAGAGTTTTGTTGAGCTGTGGATATTTCCTAGTGACCATAAGATGCACTCAAAGTTTATGGGATGCTGTTCAAGAGGGTCTGTGATATGTCAACAGTGTTTATTACCCCATAAACTGGTCAAAGGGGGAAAGGAGTCCATTTATTTATGAGGTAAACTAATCCGTTCCTTGCACGAGATGGAATCCTTATCTCTCGTACCTCTTTACAAAGGAATGTGTTCTCCACAGTGGTCCTGAGATGAAAAAGCAATTCTTGACTAGCCTTTTCCTGGGTGAAACAATGTCTTTAAGATGAGAGCCAAGGGAATGATGCTACAGTTTAGTATAACTTAATTTCTTATTTTGACATCTATTTTCCTGTTAGTCCCTGTTTATGATTCACAGTTTACGCTTAAGCCCATTTTATGATACCATATTGCATTGACCCAATCCAGTACCCCATTGTGTCACCTGATGTGCACCCCTCCAAACATGGACAGTGCATGTCGATGACACAGACTGTTTCCTCCTACACATTTCCTCTTTCTCATCTCTGCTCATGCACTGAGGCGCCACTTCCAAAGCAAGTCAGATGAACAACAGTCCGAATTCAAAAGAATATTGAGGAAGTCAGCATTGATAGAACATTTGTATGACTCATCCCATAAAAAACATCAAAGAAATAAAGGCCTAAACATGTTTTTTTTTTAGCATTAATACAGCTCTATAAGCAATACAGGGTCAAAAACAGTCCTGAAAACAGCTTTCCTGTGCACCATTTCCAATGGACTATTTATTCTGATCCAATTTTCCATTTTAGGTAATGAGACATGAGACCTCTGGTATTTTGGAGCTAGATGGCAAAGAAGTATCTGAATTCACTCCTCTGAAACCTCGGGAGAAGTGGCTCCGCAAGAGGACTCATGTTAAAATTCGGGTAAGGCTTTTCTGTTAGAGACAGGAGTCCACAGATTTCTTCAGCGTAGATATAATTTTGTATTTTGGTTCAAAACGTTCACAATATTACCAAGCTGTTACATTTGTAAAGTGTTAAAATTATCTTTAGAAAAAATCCTTTAATCTGATTTACCTTTGTAAAATAAAAAATAAAGTAGTTTTGTACATTTACAGTCACTTTAAAAGAGTTTATATTTTCATGTTTGACTAATGATGACACTAAATATTTTTAGGAAAGTGACCCCAAATTAACAGTAACACTTTACTTTTTTAGAAGTTGCTGTTTTCCTTTCTTGTTGCATACAGCCAGTACTTTAAACTACTTAATTTAATTTTCATTTCTGTCCCCAGTAGTAGTCAGAAAATCCCAAAACATGGCAGAAATGAAAGAAAACTTTAAAAAGGAAAGTAATAGATAGAATTTTGAAGACATTCAAATAAAATATTGTGGTATAAAGAAGACATACAGTCATGTGAAAAAATTTGGACACCCCTTTAAATATTTAGTTCTTTGTTAAGAAATGTTCACATATCTATGTCTAACTTTGTTTTTGTTTTTATGTGCATTTTTTAAACATTTATTTTAGCCATTTTAAGTGGGAATGAATGTTGGGGTGTCCTAAAAAAGATGGGGGTGTCCTAATATATTCCTCACTATTTGTTTAGAATTACATTTTACAGAAAATTTGAAAAAAGTCTTTAATTCATTTTTAATTGTTTAGTTGTATTATATGAATCTCCCAGTATTTTAACATTAAATATGGATATTAAATATCCATATGCCCAAATATGTAAAAAAAAAAAAAAAAACCCACACAGGCTTATACAGGGTGTCCTAATTTTTTTTTTCACATAACTGTATACTGTATGGTGTGTGAGTGCCTGTATGGATGCATGTTTGTATGTGTTAACTGTACTCTGAAAATGTAAATGCATGTAGGTAAGGAGAGATTTTTACTGTACAAAACAAATACAAAATCCAATAATCATGCTTCCATATTTGCATTATCAATATATCCTGAAATGTTATTATAACACTCCTAAATGAAGACTATAGGACTTGGAAAAACAATATTAATTGGATCTCAGGAGTAACTCTGCTGTATTTTTTTCAGTAATGTGACTGTCCTGGCTATATGTTTTTTTTTTCTAATGTTGCATTTATACCTCTATTGTTGGGATGTCAGGTATCTAAAGTAAATGTTAGTAAGTGTTGTCTAGATATTTTTGTGCACTGGAAGATAAAAACAAATAACCAGGCTGCTGAACCCCTAAGACATACATTTCTTCACAATGAGACTCATAAAAAAGTTTGGTATCATTTTATAATACAGCCCGCAAATTACAGTGTAAGTTGCAAGTTAGGTTAAGTTAAGCAAGTTGGGTAAGTTAGTTAAGTTAGGTTAGGTTAATTGGGGACACTAAAGTGGCCGTAGGTGTGAATGTGTGTGTGAATGGTGAAGGGATTGGCTGCCTCATCCATCCAGGTGGATGCCCTGAATTTCCCTCTGGGATTAATAAAGTATACAAAATACAAAAAAAAAAAAAAAAAAAAAGAACAGGGTAAGTACTGAAAAATTGGGGTTAAAAACAGAAACCACAGGGGAAAAGCTGGATAAAAACATGCATTTTCCCCTTGATTTTCATGTTTGATGAAATACAGCCTGCACCTCACTACTTCCCCTCATGGATCGTCACCTTATCTTGGTGGGGGGTTTGCGTGCCCTAGTGATCCCAGGAGCTATGTTGTCTGGGGCAATTTGCCTCTGGTAGGGTCACCCAAGATAAACTGGTCCTGGGTGAAGGGCCAGACAAAGAACGATCCAACAGACTCCCATGATGAATGTTAGAATAAGGATTCAGTGTACCTCGCCCGGTATGGGGTTACCAGGGCCCTACCCTGGAGCCAGGCCTGGGGAAGGGGCTTGATGGCTAGCGCCTGGCAGCCAGGTTTCTGCCCATGGGACCCAGCCGGGCTCAGCTTGAAGGAGTTACATGGATCTGACCTCCAGTGGGCTCACCACCTGCAGGAGGGACCACGGGGGTCTGGTGCTATGTGGATCAGGTGGTGGTCTGATCCCAGGCTTCCTAAACTGGCTTTTGGGATGTGGAATGTTACTTCTCTGGTGGGGAAGGAGCCTGAGCTGGTGCATGAGGTTGAGAGACACCAGCTAGATATAGTTGGCCTCACCTCAACACACAGCTCTGGTTCTGGAACCAGTGTCCTGGGGCCTCATGTACAGTGGGTACTTATGCACAAAAACATGGTGTTTTCCATGGAAAATTTCAGATGTATCAAGAATGAAATGACCGTGGAAATATGCGCAACCCCACACCAACTTCATGGCTGGCGTACGTACGTTTCTACTGTTATTGGTCCGTTGGCGACACTTAGAGGTGATGTTGGGAGACCGATAATGATGTGAAAATGATCATACACACCAGAGACACATGATAACAACAAACATCCAAGTGTGCACAATTAGATGAGTGGATATAAAAACAAGCAGAAAGAAGTGCAGAAAATACCTCTAACAACAGAGGATTAGAGGATATTGCAAATTGCACAGTGAGAAGAGAGAGGGTATTTTAGAGACAGAAGATTTTCTGGCTCCGGATGATGACTGGCTTATCAGCCGGTTTAGTTTTCCACTGGCAGTCCTTGTGGAACGCATCTGTGTGCCCACAAATATCATCCTGTCTTCAAGGCTTCATTACAACTCAGTGATTTGAGTAAGTGACATTCTTTTTTTGCTGATTAAACTACAGTTTGACAGCATTCTACCAAGCCCCCAACTGCCTCTGTGTGTACAGGAGTTATGTCAATAAACACATGCGTAAAGTTTGAAATGCAACAGTCTCACCCATTCCCCGGTGCACTTCATTCATTTACAATAGTGTGTGTGTAATCCATGTAAGTTGAAAATAACTATAAACGATCAGATTTGCATTTTGGACATAAAATATGTACTTGCCGACTCTAATATGATCTGCTTTCAACTGACAGGTGACCGTGGCTACCCACTAAATAGGTTCATATTGTCTTCTTTTTCGTGACTGTTTTCCTTTATTCAACCAGCTGATCGACCCAGGTGGTCACAAACTGATTGATTGATTGATTTATTCATCGTTTAAAATAGCATTGTATAAAAGATAAAACATACATCTAAAAACAATGGGATGGCACAAGAAAGTGCGCACACTTATTTCCATTGTGGTCCCTAAAAGAGATCGCAGCTGGTCTTGTACCTGCAACCTTTTGCTTTGAAAGCTGACACTATAACCACAGAGCTATATACACTCCAAATTACAGCGATCAGCTGACACTGAGGAGGACTGCAGACGTCAGTCTAAATATGTCAGAGTTTAATAAACTTCTTCTTATCCCTGTCTGAATAAATGAAACAATAAACTAATCTTATAAGGCTGTGAGCAGGCTATTGAATTACCTGTATCCAGCACTAATGCCAGAGGAGAGCGTGCCAAGCAAAATGTTTTTATGTGCCACTACCTCATTCAGGAGCATCTCCAACTCGCGTTCCATGAAATTCCATTAAACCCATTATTTTTGATCGTGGATACAGGAGAATCAAACATGCTGGGCTTGTATTTGTCTATTTGCATCTAATTGCATATTCAAATGGAGGCGTGTCAAGAGAGGAGTCTGGTATTTCCTCACATACGTTCAATTTCAAGCAGTTCGGCATGTACAAAGGAAATGTGCTTGGATTCCTGCGTACGGACTGTTTCATACAACAGGATTTTTTTGATTTTTTTTTTTTTTGCTTACGGCGTTTTCTTGATTTAAACGTACGTCATCATTCAGTAGGAAATCCACGCAAGTCTTTGCACATGAGGCCCCTGGAGAGAGACTGAAGCTTGGCCTACTCTGGAGTTGCCTCAAGCAAGACACGATGAGCAGGGGTGGGTATTCTTATATCCCCCCACCTTGCTGCCTCTATATTGGAGTTTTCTCCTGTGGTCTAAAGGGTTGTTTCCCTGCGCCTCTGGGTTGGGAAACGGGTCCTGACCATCATTTGTGCCTATAGACCAAGTGATGATTCAGAATACCCACTCTTTTTGGAGTCTCTGACTGGGGTGCTGGAGAGTGCTCCTCTTGGAGACTCCATTGTCCTACTGGGGGACTTCAATGCGTACATGGACAATGACAGTGAAACCTGAAGGGGCATGATTGGGAGGAATGGCCTGCCCAATCTGAACCCAAGTGGTGTTCAGTTATTGGGCTTCTGTGCTAACCACAGTTTGTCCATAACGAACACCATGTTCAAGCATAAGGGTGTCCATATGTGCACCTGGCACCAGGACACCCTAGGTCACAGGTCGATGATCAATTTTGTTATCGTGTCATCAGACCTGCTACCATATTCAATTCAGTTCAATTCAACTTTATTTATATAGTGCCATATCACAACAAAAGTCATCTCATAGCACTACCAAATACAGGGGAAACCCCACAATTGCAGAAAGACCCAGCAATCAGAGGATCCCCTGTGAGCAAGCACATAACGACGGTGGAGAGGAAAAACTCCCATTTAACAGGAAGAAACCTCTAGCAGAACGAGGCTTAGGGAGGGGCAGTCATCTGCTGCGACTGGCTGGGTGGTGAGGGGATAGAGAGGATGAAGAGAACAGACATAAAGAACATGAACGGTGAGAAGCCAAGTACATTATTGGAGGTCACCCGGCAGTCTGAATCTATTAACAGCAAAACAAAAGGGGGGTTAAAAGACACAATATCCCTCCCTAATCGTAGGCTATATTGAAAATGAAGGATTTTACCCTGTTCTTAAAAACAGAGATCGAGTCTGACTCCCGGACCCAGAGCGGTAACTGGTTCCACAGAGAAGGAGCTTGATAGCAGAAGGCTCTGCCTCCCATTGTACTTTTGGAGATTCTGGGTATTACAAGTAATCCAGCATTTTGGGAGCGTAGTGCTCTGTTAGGATGATAGGGTAATATCAGATCTTTTATATATAAGGGGGCCTGATTATTAAGAGCTATGTAAGTGAGAAGAAGGATTTTAAACTTAATTCTAAACTCTATGGGAAGCCAATGAAGGGAGGCCAGAACCGAAGAGATATGATCTCTCTTTATAGAACCAGTTAAAACTCTTGCAGCAGCATTTTGGATCAACTGAAGTCTTTTTAAAGATATTTCAGGACAACCTGATAATAGCGAGTTACAATAATCTAATCTAGAGCTGACAAAGGCGTGGATCAGTTTCTCAGCATCATTCAGAGACAAGATGCTCCGAATCTTGGCAATATTGCGCAGATGATAGAAGGCAGTCTTCGAAACAAATTTAATATGTGAATTAAAGAAGAGATCTTGATCAAAAATAACTCCAAGGTTCCTCACAGAACTATTCAGAGTGAGAGTAGCGGCATCCAAATTAAGAGTATGATTTGGAAAGGAATTTCTAAGGCTTTTTGGACCAACAAGAATGACTTCAGTCTTATCTGGGTTTAATAGCAGAAAATTACAAGTCATCCAGGCTTTGATTTCCTTAAGACAGGCATCTAACTTGGCTAATTGATTACAATCAGTGGGCTTCATTGACAGATATAATTGTGTGTCGTCTGCGTAACAATGAAAATGTATACAGTGCTTTCTAATGATATTACCTAACGGAAGCATATATAAACTAAAAAAAGTAGGGCCTAACATGGATCCCTGTGGAACTCCATGACTGAGCTTAGAGCTGGAAGAAAACTCATCATTGATGTGAACAAACTGAAGTCTATTGGACAAATAAGATCTAAACCACTGCAGCGAAGTTCCATTTAGTCCAACATAGTGTTCTAAGCTATCAAGTAGAATGTCATGATCGATAGTATCAAAGGCTGCACTAAGCTCTAAAAGGACAAGTACAGAAACAAGTCCATTATCAGATGCGATAAGGAGGTCATTAGTGACCTTCACTAAGGCTGTTTCAGTGCTGTGATCAACTCTGAACCCAGATTGAAACTTCAAATAAACCATTTCCCTGCAAGTGGTCAAACAATTGCGAAGCAACAACTCTTTCTAAGATTTTTGAAATGAAAGGCAGATTAGAGATTGGTCAATAGTTAGCCAAAACTCTTGGGTCGAGCATAGGCTTTTTGAGTAAGGGTTTAATTACAGCAATTTTAAAAGGCTGCGGAACATAACCCAAAGTTAAAGAAGAATTAATTATATGAAGAATACGGCTACCAATAATTGGGAAGACTATTTTAAATAACCTGGTAGGAATAGGGTCTAAAAGACAAGATGAAGGCTTAGATGAGGAGATTATTTTATCTAACTCTAAAAAGGTCAATTGGAGTAAACTTATCTAAACTATTTTTTTTTTTTTTTTTTTTTTTTTTTTAATGGCGCCGGAGGCAGGGCGGCCGTACCAGCAGCAACTCTCTCGTGTCTTTGTGTTTCTATCTGTTTATACCTGTATATAGTGTGTCTCTTATTAACCAGGGCTCTGTAGGAATACTCGGACTAAGACAGGACCAACTTTTCTCTCTTTTTTAGCCGGTCTTTTTTCTAGTTTTCGTCACTTTTTCTCTTCCTCGGACAATGGAGATCAACAGAGGTGGGGGTGGACGCATTGTTTACACACGTGAACAGCTGATTGCGCTGAGGAGGCCGGCGCCTGGAGCGCTGCGGCCGGCAGTGAAGCCCCTCATCCTGGACGAGCTGAAGAAGAGACACCGCGGGCGAAGAGCTGGAGCGAAGGTGAGGAGGAGGAGGAGGAAGCATAAGCCGGCTGTACCGATGATCATCACCGGAAACGTGCGTTCCATGGGAAACAAGACAGATGAGATCACAGCGTTGGTCAGGACACAAAAGGAGTATCGTGAGTGTAGTTTCATGTGTTTTACGGAGACATGGTTACACTCACAGATCCCAGGTGTAAACGTAGCGATACCTGGCTTCAAGACTATACGGGGAGACAGAGATGTGAAAAGCAGCAGGAAAAAGAGAGGAGGAGGCGTGGCTCTTCTTGTTAATGAGCGGTGGTGTCATCCCAGGCACATTTATGTGAAGGAAAAGTGCTGCAGCCCGGACATTGAACTGCTGGCTGTCAGTATGAGACCTTATTATATGCCGCGAGAAATGAAGTGCGCTTTAGTTGTTATCGTCTACGTCCCTCCGTCCGCTGACGCAGCGGTGGCCTGTGACGTCATCAGCTCCACTGCGGCCACATTACTGGAGAAGCACCCGGATGCATTCATGGCCATCACAGGTGATTTTAACCATGTCTCTTTGGGAAAAACTTTACCCAACTTTCACCAGTTTGTTGACTGTCCCACCAGAGAGAACAAAACACTGGATTTACTGTATGCCAATGTCAGAGATGCATATAGTGCCACAGCTCTGCCCCCCATTGGTAAATCAGATCACTGCATGGTCATGTTAACACCCAAGTACGTCCCCCTTGTGCAAAGGCAGCCTGCTTATACACAGACTGTGAGGAGGTGGACACAGGAGGCTGCTGATGCACTGCAGGACTGCTTTGAGACGACAGACTGGAGCGGACTCTGTGAACCACATGGGGTGGACATAGACAATATGACCAAATGCATCACAGAATACATTAGATTCTGTGAAGACAAGACCATGCCAGCTCAGACTGTACACTGCTTCTCCAACAACAGACCATGGGTCACCAGTGACCTGAAAGCACTTCTGAACAAAAAGAAGAGAGCTTTTAGGACTGGAGACAAGGAGAAGCTGAGGGGAGTGCAGCATGAGCTGAGAGAGATGCTGAGGAGGTACAAAGACAATTATAGGAGGAAGTTGGAAGAGAAACTCAGGCAAAATAACACTAAAGATGTGTGGGAGGGAATGAAACAAATAACTGGGTACAAGGGGAGAGTCAGGCAGCCATCTGGGAGCCAGGAGAGAGCTGAGGAACTGAATCTGTTTTTTAATAGGTTCAATTCACAGTCTGTCACCCGAGCAACACAACCAGACCCCACACACCCCTCCCTACCCACGCTCCCGTGCAGAACCTCTCTCCATCTCCCTCCTCCTCCTCCTCAGGGGGCACCAGGACCCCCCCTCACTTCACGGTGACTACAGATCAGGTGGAGAAACAGCTGAAGAGACTCTGTCAGCGGAAGGCTTCGGGCCCGGATGGCATCTCCGCTAGGATCTTGAGGACCTGTGCCAACCAACTAGCTCCAGTACTGACACACCTGTACAACCTGAGCCTGAGTCTGGAGAGAGTACTGGTGCTGTGGAAGACATCTTGCCTGGTTCCTGTCCCCAAGAAGTCATCTCCATCGGATCTGAATGACTATCGACCAGTTGCCCTCACATCTCATGTGATGAAGGTCCTGGAGAGACTGGTCTTAGCCCACCTGAGGCCGCAGGTGGAGACGTGGCTGGACCCTCTGCAGTTTGCATATCAGCCCCATTTAGGAGTTGAAGATGCTGTCATCTACCTGCTGCAACGAGCCCATCAGCACCTGGATGGTGGAGGAGATACTGTGAGAATCACTTTTTTTGATTTCTCCAGTGCCTTTAACACCATCCAGCCACTGCTGCTGGGCGAGAAGCTGCGGGGGATGGGGGTTGACAGCTCTGTGATCTCCTGGATTACCGACTACCTGACAGGCAGACCACAGTTTGTCAGGCTGGGCAGTGTCTTGTCTGGAGTGGTGGCTAGTGATACGGGAGCGCCACAGGGGACTGTGCTCTCTCCTTTTCTTTTTACCTTATACACCACGGACTTTCAGTATAACACTGAGTCATGTCACCTGCAAAAATTCTCTGATGACTCAGCTGTTGTGGGGTGTATAAGAGGAGGAGAGGAGGGGGAGTACAGGGCACTGGTAGACAGATTTGTGGAGTGGACGGAGCAGAATCACCTGAGGTTGAATGTCAGCAAGACCAGGGAGATGGTGATTGACTTCAGGAAGAGGAAGGCTCCTTCTCAGCCACTGCAGATTAGGGGGGAGGATGTGGGAGTGGTTGAAGACTACAAATATCTGGGTGTCAGGATCAGTAGCGGGTTGGACTGGAGATCCAACACCGATGCTGCGCACAAGAAGGGGATGAGCAGACTCTATTTCCTGAGAAAACTGAGATCCTTCAACGTGTGCAGCAGGATGCTGGAGCTTTTCTACCAGACTGTTGTCGCCAGCGCCATCTTTTTTGCTGCGGTCTGTTGGGGTAGCAGTATCAGGGCCAGAGATACCAACAGACTTGACAAGATTATCAAGAGGGCTGGCTCTGTAATTGGTCTCAGACCAGAGACCTTTGAGACAGTGGTGGAGAGGAGAACACTAAATAAACTGCGATCCATCATGAACAATCCTGATCACCCCCTCCACCACACACTAGGTAGGCAGCGAAGCACTTTCTCCAGTAGACTACTACAGCTTCGTTGTCGAACGGCCAGGTACAGGAAATCTTTCCTGCCACATGCAATTTCACTGTACAGTAACTCACTATGATGTTGTATTCTGGCCATAGCTATGCTGCCACACTGCACCTTACAGACTAACTGGTACCTCACATTTCACTCTGCTCCTGATGGTCCTTCTTTGTGCAATGGGATGATTCATGTGTTTATACGGGTCATCATCATATATTAAGCTATGATGTATATAGGTTCTATAGTCGTGTTAGTTTATTTTTTACTTTCCATGGGTAATCCCTTTGTCTGTCGTGTGTGTTTCTGTTGTTTGGCTGTCAACTGTCATGCTGCTGTTACACTGTAATTTCCCAGTTTGGGATCAATAAAGTACATCTATCTATCTATCTATCTATCTATCTATCTATCTATCTATAAACAGATATCAGTTGAAGGAGTTGTAGTAGTTAATGTACTTAAGTTTACGGTGGGAAGAATCTGACTGATTTTATCTCTAATAGATAGAATTTTATGATTGAAAAAGTTCAAAAAGTCCTGACTAGAAAGCGCAAGGGGGATGCGAGGATTGACCGAGTCCTGACTCTTTGTCAGCCTGGCTATAGTGTTGAAAAGAAACCTGGGGTTATTCTTATTCTCTTCTATTAATGCAGAGTAATAACTTGTTCTAGGTTTTTTAAGAGATTTTTTTTATAAATTAAGAGATGATTTCTCCACGCTAAATAGATTTCATCTAAATTAGTAGAATGCCATTTTCTTTCTAATTGACGAGTCTTCTGTTTTAAGCTATGAGTTTTTGTGTTAAACCAAGGGGTTAGAAATCTCTGATTAGACTTTTTCTTTTTTAAAGGGGCCACCAAATCTAGAGTCTGATGCAGAGAGGCTGTAACACCATCTACCATGCTATCAATCACGGAAGGAGCAGGCTCTCCATCTTTTATTTCCATTGTGTTGACCCATGGTATAGAAGAGACAATCTGCAAAAATCTGGTAACGACGTCATCTGAAAGACATCTGCTGTAGTAATATTTTTCTTTAGGAGTCAAATAATCAGAAATGGTGACATCAAAGGTTAACAGACAATGGTCTGACAGTACAGGATTATGAGGAGACACTACCAGATTTTCTATTTCTATACCATAAGTCAGAGCAAGGTCCAATGTGTGGTGGAGCTAATGGGTAGAATTTTCTACTTTCTGGGAAAACCCCTTTGAGTCTAAAATTGAATTAAATGCCTTATTAAGACAGTCACTATCTACATCAACGTGTATATTAAAATCCCCTACAATAATTATTCTATCTGATTTCAGCACTAAATCAGCAAAAAATTCTGCAAATTTGGATAAAAACTCTGAGTAGGCCGAGGGAGGACAGTAAACTATGGCAAAGAAAATTGGGTTCAAGCCAAGATAATCAACATGCCCCACACTGAGGACCAGGCCCTCAAAGGAATTAAAACATGATTTTTGCTTTACGTTAACTAGTAATTTAGAATGGAAAATTGCCACTACTCCACCTCCATGACCAGAACTCCTGGGATTATGATAGTTTAGATAATCAGAGGGAGTTGATTCATTCAAACCAACATAATCATCTTGCCCTAGCCAAGTCTCTGTGAGGAATAATAAATTGATCTAATGATCAATTAATAGATCATGAACTAGTAGAGACTTAGGAGTTAGAGACCTCATATTTAATAAACCACATTTAATTTTTAAATTATGAGGAGGAACAGAGGCCAATTAAATTTAGAGACTTGAGGTTTGATTTGAGTTTTATCAACATTTTGTTTAATCACTTTGGGATGTTTATGCATTATATTTTTATTAACTTTGGGGGGAGTAGACAAAAGTTCTCTAAGGGAGAAGACGGGGCAAAGTCGGGGGGTGGTGGATGAGGAGGAGCTGCAGAGAGATGTGTATTTATCAAGTTATGTTGTATTTGTCTTGGGTTATAAAATTTGGGGTAACGGGAGACAGACACACTCTCTGTAGGGTTATAAATCGAAGACTGATCCAAACAGTGAGGATTATTTGGATTAATGGGATTAATATGAGAAGTGGAAACAAAAAAGGGCTGGTTGGCAGACCCAGGAACTTCAGAGTGAGTTAACGCACCAAATCCCAGTCACTGCATTAAAAAAACGTTGAATGGAATAGAACAGATTGTCCCTTAAAATACGTGCACCATGTCTATTTGGATGGATGCTATCAGGCCTCATAAGTGATGGTCGGTTCCAAAACAGGTTGAAATTGTCAACAAAACCAATGTTAAAAGAAGGACATGTAGAACACAACCAAGTATTAAGACTGAGAGTTCTGCTAAAATAATTGCAACCTCGTCTGAAAGGTGCCAAAGGCCCAGAGATAAACGCACGTCTGCCACAGTTCAGAAGAGTGGACAGAAGGCTCCTGAAGTCAATCTTTAAGCTCTCCGACGCTTCATCTGGGATGTTGTTGCATCCAACATGTACTATGACAGTTTTAGCATGGAGGAATTCATTTAATAGGTCAGGGGTAAGAGCCTCATTGTCAGACACTCTAGCCCCAGGAAAAAATTTAGTCACACAGTACCTGCTTCTGACATTCCTCACAATCGAGTCACCAATTACCAGCGTCATCTGGGGGGGCTTTGTCGGTGGTTTCTGAAGTGGTGAATAATTTTGTCGATGTTATTGTTGTGATGGCGGGGTGATGTGCTCTCTTCTTTTTGGAGCTGGTGTGTAATTTGGCACACCTAAAATAGTCTTAATCCGGGGTTTGCGAGTTTGAGCCGCCGCTGAAGGAGAGGGAGGAGGAGGAGGGGTAGCCATGGGCGGATGGCCAGCGTCCAGGTGAGGAAAATATGTCTTGGCTCAGGTAAAGAGAGGTGCAGAGCTGTCACCTGGTCACCACCTGGTGGTGAGTTGGATCCAATGGCGGGGGAGGATGCCATTCAGACCTGGTAGACCCAAACGTATAGTGAGGGTGCGCTGGGAACATCTGGCTGAGGCCCCTGTCCGGGAGGTCTTCAACTCCCACCTCCGGAAGGACTTTGACCACATTCCGAGGGAGTCTGGAGACATAGAGTCTGAATGGGCCATGTTCTCCACCTCCATTGTTGAAGCAGCTGCCCAGAGTTGCAGCTGCAAGGTTGTCAGTGCATCTTGTGGTGGCAACCCCCAAACCAGGTGGTGGACACCAGTGGTGAGGGGGGCCAATAAGCTGAAGAAGGAGTCCTATCAAGCTTGGTTGGCTTGTTGGACTTCCGAAGCAGCTGAGGTGTACCAGCAGGCCAAGTGGAGTGCAGTTTGAGTGGTTGCTGAAGCAAAAACTCAGTTGTGGGAGGAATTCGGTGAGGCCATTGAACAAGACTTTTGATTGGCCTCGAAGAGATTCTGGCAAACTGTCCGGCGGCTCAGGAGGGGGAAGCAGCTCCCTGTCAACACTGTGTATGGTGCGGATGGGACACTGCGGACGTCGACTGGGGATATCGTAGGGAGGTGGAGGGAATACTTTGAAGATCTCCTCAATCTCACTGACACACCTTCCACAGAGGAAGCATGGCTTGAGGACGAGGGGGACGACTTGCCCATCACAGGGGCTGAGGTCGCCAAAGTGGTTAAAAAAAAACTCTTTGGTGGCCAGGCCCCGGGGGTGGACGAGGTTTGTCGTGAGTACCTGAAGGCTCTGGATGTTGTAGGGCTGTCATGGTTGACACGTTTCTGCAACATTGTGTGGAGGTTGGGGACAGTGCCTTTGGCATGGCAAACCGGGGTGGTGGTTCCTCTCTTCAAGAAGGGGGACCAGAGGGTGTGCTCCAGCTTTAGAGGGATCACACTCCTCAGCCTTCCTGGGAAGGTCTATGCCATGAAACTGGAGAGGAGAGTCCGGCCATTGGTCGAACCTCGGATTCAGGAGGAGCAATGTGATTTTCGTCCTGGCCGTGGCACATCGGACCAGCTCTTCACCCTCTCGAGAATCCTCATTGGTTTGTGGGAGTTTGCCCAACCAGTTTACATGTGTTTTGTGGACTTGGAGAAGGCATTCGACCGCGTCCCTCATGTTTTTTTTTTTTTTTGTGGGGGGTGCTTCGGGAGTATGGAGTATTGAGCTTGTTGTTACGAGCTATCCGGTCTTTATACAGTCGTTGTGAGAGTTTAGTTCATATTGCCAACACTCAGTCGGACTCATTCCAAAGGAGAGTTGGACTCCGCCAGGGCTGCCCTTTGTCACTGATCCTGTTCATAATTTTTATGGACAGGATTTCTAGGCACAGCCAGGGAACGGATGGTGTCATGCTTGGTGACCACAGGATCTCATCTCTGTTGTTTGCAGATGATGTTGTCCTGTTGTCTTCATCCAGCAATGACCTACAGGTCTTACTGGGATGGTTTGCTGCTGAGTGTGAAGTGGCTGGGATGAGAATTAGCACCTCCAAGTCCGAGTCCATGGTCCTCAGCCGGAAAAAGGTGGATTGTCCTCTTCGGGTTGGGGACAAGCTCCTTCCCCAAGTGGAGGAGTTTAAGTATCTCGGGGTCTTATACACAAGTGAGGGGAGAATGGAGCGAGAGATTGACAGACGGATCGGAGCAGCATCTGCAGTGATGCAGAAGTTGTACCGGTCTGTTGTGGTGAAGAGGGAGCTAAGCTCTAAGGCAAAGCTGTCAATTTACAAGTCAATTTACGTTCCTACCCTCACCTATGGTCATGAGCTTTGGGTAATGACCGAAAAAATGAGATTGCAGATACAAGTGGCTGAAATGAGCTTTCTTCATAGGATTGCTGGGCTCACCCTTAGAGATCTGGTGAGGAGCTCAGTCATCCAAAAAAGGCTCAGAGTAGAACCACTGCTCCTCCACATTGAAAGGAGCCAGTTGAGGTGGTATGGGCATTTGATCTGGATGCCTCCCACTTGAGGTGTTTCAGGCACGTCCTACTGGGAGGAGACCTCGGGGGAGACTTAGGACTTGCTGGAGAGACTATGTCTTCCAGCTGGTCTGGGAATGCCTTGGTATCCTCTCTGAAGAGCTGGAGCAGGTGGCTGGGGAGGGGGAAGTCTGGGTTTCTCTGCTTGAAATGCTGCCTCCATGACCTGGACCTCCAGAAAAGTGGTAGAAGATGGATGGATGGATGGACGGAACTTACTACTTTCTTACTTACCCACTTCGTTTTTACTCTGTTTTAACTGTGTTCTCCCCCATTTCCCCATATCATTGTACTTATAGAGTAATTTTGTCAGATGAAAGTCAAGGCATTATACAGCCCTCAACCTGTACTTACCCTTTACCTACTTATTTATACACAGTTTCTCCCCGTTTTTCCTGTTTTTTCCAGTTGTTATCCCATTTTGTTCCTATTTTTTCCCTGTTACTTTCCCTATTTCTCACCTGTAATTTGTGGACTGTATTACAAAGTGCTCCCAAGAATTTTAACAACAAATATGCAAAATATAAGAACTTAAAAACATTTTAAAAAGCAACTGCAAATAAGAACATAAGCTCAGATTGGAGTTGGATGTCAGATCATTTTTATTTATTTATTTAGCGAATGCAAAGTCCTTAAGCCAAGCAGTTGCCTCCTGGTTTGCTGTATGGAGGGTGTGTAATCCTCCTTCCAGTCTTTGGAGCGGGCAAGCCTCTATGATGTGTTCCATAGTTTGCTCCTCTCCACATGCGCACAGTGGGCTAGGGATACTGCCCCATCTGTGAAGGCTGGCCAAGCAGGGGCCATGTCCAGTCCTGAAGCGATTGAGTGTAGACCACTGTCTCCTTGGGAGGTTGGTGCCCGGGACCTGTTGGTTGGGGTTTATCACCAGCTGTTTGTTTGGGACCTCCTTGGTCTCCCATTCCTCTTGCCAAGCTGTCTGGATGGTAAAGTCAGCTGGGGGAGGGTTTTTCCAAATCGGCCGTCTGGATGAAAGTTGGGCAGTGGGTGGGGTGTAGATATCTGCATGGATTGGTAAGTGAGGAAAATCTTTAACTTTTTGGAGCATCCTTTGAGTTAATGCTGCTCGCCGGATGTGTGGAGGGGCTATGTTTGACAGTACAGAGAGCCAGGGGAGTGGTGTTGAGCGGATTGTTCCAGTTATAGTTCTCATGGTTGAGTTGAGCTGGGTGTCTACATGGTGTGTGTAAGATGACCTGGACCAGACAGGGGCACAATATTCTGCTGCAGAGTATGAAAGGGCCAGTGCTGAGGTGCGCAGGGTGGAGACTGCCGCCCCCCATTTTGCACCAGCGAGCTTGCAGAGCAGGTTGTTTCGTACTTTCACCTTAGCAGCCGTCCCCTTTAGATGTTCCTTGAAGGATAAGGTCCTATCAAGGGTCACTCCAAGATAAGTTGGATTTGGGGCATGCTTAAGCTTGAGTCCGCTCAGGTGGATGTTTAGTTCTCTGGCAGCTTTTGCATTGTGGAGATGAAATACACTGGAGACGGTTTTTGCTGGGCTTGGTTTTAGGCGCCAGATTTTGCAGAACTGGTCCAGTTTAGCAAGATCTTCCGTGAGCACCCGTTCCAGTGGTTCAAAGTCTGGTGCTTGGAATGCCAAACAGATGTCGTCTGCATAGATGAATTTGCGGGATTTTGTAGTAGGCAGGTCGTTTATGTAGAGGTTGAACAGAGTTGGAGCTAGAACTGAGCCTTGTGGGAGTCCGTTTTTCTGCATTCTCCATGCACTTGTGTTCTGACTGAGGTGGACTCTGAACCTTCGGTTGGTCAGCAGGGTTTTTATAATTGCTGTTGCCCAAGCAGGGATCGCCTTTATAAGTTTCAGGAGGAGGCCTTTGTGCCAGACCGTATCATAGGTGGCTGTAAGATCGAGAAACACAGCCTCTGTCTTCAGTCTGCTCTCGAAGCCATTTTCAATGAAGGTGGTTAGGGCCAGTACTTGTTCTCCTGTACTGCGGTCCTTGCGGAAACCTGCTTGATCCACACTTAGAATATCCTCTATTTCTGGGGAAATGCGTTGCAGTATTAGGCGCTCCATGATTTTGTAAGGAACGCTGAGTAGGGAGATTGGGCGGTAGCTTGCTGGTAGTTTGTGGTCTTTGCCAGGTTTTGGGATGGCAATGACCTTTGCTGCCCGCCATTTCTTTGGGATCGAGTTCGTTTGTGTGATCCTTGTGTAGAATTGTGTCAACCAGGTTAGGGCTCGGGGGCCAAGATTTTTCATGAATTCTGGGAAGATGTTATCGTATCCTGCTGCCTTTCCACATTTCAGGCCCTGTAGGACTTTCTCCAGTTCAGCAGCCTCGAAGGGTTCAGGGTTCGTTTCCTCTACAGGCATTTTTTGGTGTTTTTTTAGCTCAGTTGTAACTGCTCTTCTGGTGTCTTTGTCTTGGGGTGCTTTGGCGATAGTCAATAGGTGGGATGCAACTTGGTTGGGTGTGACGGATGCTCGGCTTTGGCTAGGGGGCTTCTGTGCAGCTCCTAGGCGACGGATGAGGCTCCAACATTTCCTGCTAGAGTGGGTAAAGCTCCGGTCAGCAACTGTCTCCTCCCATTTCTTTCGCCGGGCTGTATTTAGCGATTCAATGAGATGGTCTGCTATCTCTGGGTCCCCCGATGTTTGATAGGATTGTAGGAGGGCAGCACTTTCTCCGTCCAAACATGGGACATAGAGGGGTCGGTAGCCTCGTGGGATTGCAGTATTGGCAGCCTTGAAGATTGCGCTGCAGAAGCGGTTGTATGCTTCATCTACAGTGATGGTGTGGAGTGGGATGGTAACAACGCTCTGGTCCAGAGTTTCACTGAATTTCTTCCAGTTGGCTTTGCGGAAGTTCCAGCGCATCTTCCTTGGGCTGTATATGACTGGAAGTTGTAGGCCAATGTGTACAAGCAGGGGCCGGTGTTGGCTGTGTGGAAAATCATCAAGAATGAGGATCTGTGTAGGATATGGCTCCCCATTCAAAGAGCTGACCCAACACAGGTCAGGAGAATAGTCCTTCTTCCACCTAGCAGAGTGGAAGGTTCCTCTTTGTTTGGGGTCGTATATCAAAGCGAGGTCATTTCTGGATGCCCAGTCTGAAAGTGCCTCCCCATCACTGTCCACTGCTGGGTACCCCCAGTCAGGGTGATGGCTGTTAAAGTCCCCCACATAGATGGCAGGGTGGGGTAGGGTGGGTAAGACCTGCAGAGCCCAGTTGGCATTAGGGGGCTTGTACACATTGACAATATGGAAGCCACCAATGATTATGGTGTCTGAGAAATGTGTTGTTATCAGGTGATTTGCTTCAACTATGTCAGAACGCACATAGGTGGCACGTCCATGTTTAGCATGTAGAACATAGCACAGGAGGTCAAAGCCTTTGATGGTGAAGCGGCCAGCTTCCTCTGTGCCAATATGAGTCTCTTGGAGGCAGATTACATCAATCGAATGTTGGAAGGCGAGGACTTCGATAAGGCTTCGCTGTCATGTCAGGTCATGAACACCAGGGATAAGTGTTATGTCGGTAAAAGAGAGCAAAAGACAAGACCAGGGGTTGGACTGGACACGACTTTATTAGTGACTTGTGGAGAATGTGCTCAAGGATGAGACTGAGTTTATTCCTCAGATTCAGCTTTATTCACAGATCACATACTCCAACAATCTCAAAGCAAGAAAAGAGGAAGTATAATCTCACATCTGGGCTTTATACCCCAGACACGAAACAGCAGTCACATGGTGTTTAATCAAACATACAGTCACATGGTACTTAATCCCAATCACAAAGTAACCCCTTTGATCTCACACCATTGTCCTTCAGTCTCTGGTGGTCCGGAAATCTCTCCAGGTCGTCTCCTTGAAACAAAGGCCGAATCTCACACTCTTCCGTTGTCTCTCAGAGGCTCAGTCTTTTTGTTCCATGAGACATGTAGCACACAATAAACATACAGCGATATATTTGTGGAGAATATGTAACCAACATATGTGCCCACATGACCCCCCCAAACGTCTAAAATGGGACAAACATAACCAGAGATACATGACATAATAACATTACTACATATCAATCCACCAGTTGCCTAGCTCTAAGTCTCCTGCCGTATCTGCTGAAAGCCGGCTTTGCTGCTCCTGCAGCGTCCCCCTGCTCCTGTGGATTAGAACTGTTAGTCAATCTCTGTGGGTGTTCTGTAGAATGCCCTCTAGGGGGTCTGCCGCGACGAGGGGCTCTCGCCAACTGCACTGCTTCATCCGCCAAAACAAAAGCGGGTTTGAGTCTGTTTATACAAATCAACTCTTTTCTGTCTCCCAAATCTAGCAAAAAATGCTTCTCTCCTGTTTCCAGCACCCTGAACGGCCCATCGTAAGGCGGGCGCAAGTTGGGGCGATAAGCATCATGCCTAACAAAAACAAACTCCGCATTTTTTAAAGCCTTCGGCACAAAAACGCGTGGGAAACTGTGATGAACCGGGCCAGGAAGCGTGTTTGATCCTGTGTCGCTCTGCAACAGCTGAGCGGGGGGGCAATTTGGCGCAGGATTATCGGGGAGAAATTCCCCGGGCAGACGGAGAGGCTGTGCAAAAACTAACTCAGCTGGGGAGGCTTGCAAATCCTCCTTAGGTGCAGAACGCAACCCCAATAAGACCCATGGTAGTTTGTCAGCCCAATTTGTATCCGTAAGCGACGCTCTGAGGGCCACTTTCAATGACCTATGAAAACGCTCACATAAACCGTTAGCCTGGGGGTTGTACGCGGTGGTTCGGTGGATCTTTACCCCTAGGCTGCGGGCCATCGATGACCAGAGTTCGGAAACCAATTGAGGACCTCTGTCAGACGTTATGTCCGACGGAACTCCAAAACGCACTACCCAAGCTGTTAAAAACGCGCGCGCCACTTCCTCCGCTGTGGTTGATGCCAGAGGGACCGCTTCCAGCCAACGCGTGGTGCGGTCCACCATCGTCAAAAGGTGTGTGTACCCCTGTGACGACGGAAGGGGGCCTACCAGGTCTACATGCACATGATCAAAGCGCTTAGCCAGAATGTGAAAAGGATCCAAAGGAGCTCTAGTGTGTTTGTGTATTTTGGCTCGCTGACACGCTACGCAGGCTGTCGCCCATTCCTTGACCTGTTTGCGCAACCCCGGCCATACAAATTTCTCTCCCACCATTTTGACCGATGCACGCATCCCTGGGTGCGCCAGAGAATGGATCGAGTCAAAAACGCGGCGGCGCCACGCAGCTGGTACCACGGGACGGCCACGTCCCGTGGAGACATCGCAGATTAGGGGAGGCATACCCATTTGCAGCACCCTGTCCTCCAGCCTTAACCCTGTTGGTCCAGACTGGAGCGCGCGCACGTCCGCATCGCTAACCTGCTCCGCGGCCATGGCTGCATAATCTAACCCTACGCGGACCGGGGCCGCGCGCGCTTCCGCGTCGCTACCCTGGCCCGCGGCCATGGCTGCAGAGTCTGCCCCCACGGGGCCTGGCGCCGGCACAGCACGCGAGAGGCAGTCTGCCACTACATTATGTTTACCTGCGACATGCTGGATATCGGTGGTGAACTCCGATATCGCGGCCAGCTGTCTTTGCTGCCGGCCCGACCAAGGTTCTGAAATCTTGGCCATCGCAAAAGTCAGCAGTTTGTGGTCCACGAACGCGGTGAAACGGCGCCCTTCCAGCCAGAACTGGAAATGGCAGATGGCCAAGTGTAGGGCCAACAACTCCCTGTCGAACGCACTGTATTTTCGCTCGCTATCGCGCAAGGTTTTGCTGAAAAACGCGAGCGGTTGCCAGGTCCCCGCTACAACCTGTTCAACGACCGCCCCTACCGCTAAATCGGACGCGTCAGTGGTGAGGGCCATGCGGGCCGTTGGAACTGGATGTGCCAACAAAGCCGCGTTTGCCAGGGCTGTTTTGACTTGAAAGAATGTGTGCTCCCGCTCAGGAGACCATTCAGTTTTATTCGTGGGTTTTTGTTTTTTTAGTGCAGCGTACAATGGTTGCATGAGCTGCGCTGCGCTTGGGAGGAAACGGTTATAAAAATTAACCATTCCCAAAAACTCCTGTAACGCTTTGACCGTTTGAGGTTGGGGAAAATTTGTTATTGCACGCACTTTATCGGGCAGAGGGACCGCTCCTTCTGGTGAAACGCGATGCCCCAAAAAATCAATCTGCGCTACCCCAAACTGACACTTCGCTGGGTTAATTATTAACCCGTGCTCTGCCAGCCTCCGGAAAACTGCTGTGAGGTGGTTTTCATGTTCGTCTTCGGACGTGCTGGCTACCAAAATGTCATCCAAGTAGACGAACACGAAAGGGAGGTCGCGTAGCACCGCGTCCATCATGCGTTGGAATGTCTGCGCGGCCCCCTTGAGTCCAAAAGGCACGCGCAAAAACTCAAAAAGCCCGAAAGGAGTTATTACCGCTGTTTTGGGTATGTCCTGGGCGCGCACTAGAACCTGATGGTAGCCGCGCACTAAATCTATTTTAGAAAAAATGCTCGCCCCCGCCAAATGAACCGAAAAATCTTGGATGTGTGGGATCGGGTAGCGGTCGTGTGCAGTGGCGTTATTCAACCTGCGGAAATCACCGCAAGGTCGCCACGAGCCATCGGTCTTTGGGACCATGTGCAATGGTGAAGCCCAGGGGCTTTTCGAACGTCTGATGATGCCCAGTTTTTCCAGGTTGGCAAACTCCTCGCGTGCTATGGTCAGTTTAGCTGAGTCCAGGCGCCGAGCTTTTGCAAAAACGGGCGGGCCGGTGGTAGTGATATAATGCTCCACCCCATGTTTGGCCACTGTCGCCGAAAACGTTGGGACTGTTAGTGCTGGGAACTGAGTGAGGAGTGCGTGGAACTTACCACCCGCAGCTGTGACATTGGCTTGTGCAGTTGGCGGTGCCACTCATGCTGTGCAGGGAATAGAGTGATAAGACTGTTAGCAAGATCAACCAATAAACCATGTGAGCACAAGAAATCAGCCCCTAACGTGTTGAAATTGACTGCAGCTACAACAAAAGTCCACTCAAATGAACGGCCCTGCAAAGACAGAAGCAGAGTCCTCTCACCGAAGGTCTTATTAGCTGAGCCGTTTGCTGCTGACACTGACACCCGGGGAACCTTGGACGGCATCAGCCGGTCCGCGTAGGAAGGCGTGATGAAGCTCAGCTGGGAGCCTGTGTCCACGAGGAAGTGTCTCCGTGCATCCGTCAGGTAGAGCAGCTTGTTCTCCTCCCCAAGGGTCGCGGCTGCTACCGACCCTCAGTCTTGGCGTTTCCCGAACGCTTGAAGTGGCACGGTGGGAGGCACTTGTGTGCCCTCTCTGCAAAGCGGCGATGATAGAAGCAAAGGACGTCATCCGCTCCGTGTCGCCTGGTCCTTGCTGCTGCCGTCGTCGGCGCGTCTGGCGCTGCAACCGCTGGCCCCATGACGTCTCCGGGCGTCGCTCCTAGCTCCGCTGCTGCAGCCGAAACTGCGTTCCGCTTGTGGGCGTCGATGAGTCGCTGCGCCTCCTTGCTTAGCCCATGGTAGTCTCACTTGGCCAACCGGGGTGAATCTGCCAGGGTAACTCTCACCGCTGGCGGCAGGGTCCGGAGGAAAAGGTGGGCGAAGATAAATTCGCAGTCTTCGGAGTCTTTCAGCCTCAGCATTTTCACCATCAGGTCTACGGGTCTGCCGTTCTCCGACTCCGTCAACGCTAGGAGCCCCTCTGCTCGCTGTTGCACCGAGGGGGTGAAATGGCTGATAAGCGCAGCTTTCAATGCGCTGTATTTGTCGCTGTCTGGTGGGTGATTGACCAGGTCTTCCACCCTCTGGACTGTGTGGCTGTCCACCTTCGCCACCACATGGTAGAATTTCGTGTCGTCCTTCGAGATTCTCCGGAGGTTGAACTGTGCCTCGACTGCGCTAAACCAGGAGCGCGAACTATGCTGCCAGAAGTCGGGCAGCCGGAGTGTGGAGGCAGCCATCAGGCTGGCTTCTGCCGAGTCCCGCTCGGGAGAATTATCTCTGCTCATTTTTCGTCGTAAGGTCACCAGTGTGGAGAATGTGCTCAAGGATGAGACTGAGTTTATTCCTCAGATTCAGCTTTATTCACAGATCACATACTCCAACAATCTCAAAGCAAGAAAAGAGGAAATATAATCTCACATCTGGGTTTTATACCCCGGACACGAAACAGCAGTCACATGGTGTTTAATCAAACATACATTCACATGGTACTTAATCCCAATCACAAAGTAACCCCTTTGATCTCACACCATTGTCCTTCAGTCTCTGGTGGTCCGGAAATCTCTCCAGGTCGTCTCCTTGAAACAAAGGCCGAATCTCACACTCTTCCGTTGTCTCTCAGAGGCTCAGTCTTTTTGTTCCATGAGACGTATAGCACACAATAAACATACAGCGATATATTTGTGGAGAATATGTAACCAACATATGTGCCCACAGACTCACTCTCACAATACAGGCGCTGCTGTCAGGCTGAGAGGAGGCCAAAGAGACCGCCCCTCTTCCTCACAGCCCTCTTATACCCGGGGTGGTAGTAGAACCGGAAAGGTGGAGCCACCACTCGTGTCACACAATAATATGTCCCCATAACAACACAACACCTCCCCCGCCCTTCAAAAAATGGTCCAAAACACATGCACACAATCGAGACCCTCCCCAATTTGGAACCCGAATCATGCACTAAAATTAAACAGAAATGCTTAAAGGTCTATTACACTCACTCAAAACAACTAAAACTAGGGGGGAACAGGTGGACTACCGTCCCACCCCCACATGGCAAGACAGATTATTCTGCCGTCTATACTGAAAGAACAGTCCATTAAACAGAAAATTGCCGTGTTCCTAAAATAAATAATATAAAACACAAAACAATCTCATTAACAGAACTCATATACAACTTGGTTATCCCCCATTTCCATTACCATGTATTATGTACATTACCAGTCAGTCTGCCCCAATAGAGGAATCACCCCCCGGAAAACCGTCAGACAGCTCCCCTCCGGTGCACCTTCTTTTCTTTGCTCCCGAGGATGACCCACGTTGAAGTCCAAACATATCCGTGACCCCCAGAGGAGCCCTACTCAGCTTCCAGTGTCTCTGTGTGGCACGTAGTTTCACCGTGCCAGCCGGTCCTGCCCCGCTCTCTTTCATTTTCACTGCCGTCAAAGCCGTTGTGACCCCCTGCTCACTGATACCTTCCAACCAAACTCCGGGAGTAGAGTGGGTCATCCACTCGGCTCCACCCGCCATCACGGGCATCCCACCGCACTGCCCAGTTCCCTCAGCTAGGGTTACTTGGGCACTGACAGCGGGACCCTCCCACGGTGGCCCTGGGTGGGGTTGGTCCTGCTCATCGTGCAGAATACTAGGCAAAGGTTTGTCCCACACAGCTCCGTCCATCGTTTGCGGAACCGGCTGGTCCCACAAACCACAGCCCAACCACTCTTCTCCAACGCTGCTGGTGATGGAAAAGCTCAATCCATAAAACAGATCACACCCCATAATATTCTGTCCACGGGCAGTCACGATGAACTTCAAGCCGGACACCTCCACCAACTTGTACCTAGCCGTCATTCCACCAATCCCACCATGGCCAATCTTCCTCCACCATACCCACACAGCGGCACTGAATGACCTCTCACTTGGTAATGTGGGAAGAAACTCCTCACGGTTGATCAATTCAACACAGATCTCACTGCTCCCGTGTCAATCAGTAATGGCACCGTTACCCCGTCCAGTTCTACCATGCAATAGGAATGGCCATCGGTACTTGGGGATACGGTGTGAACAACTGTGGGAGTTGGAGTGGGGGGGGGGGGTCCTCGTTGCATCTCTGATCCCCTTGCTCGAACCTATAACATGCCTTGGCAAAATGATGCAGGAGTCTGCACTTGCCATAACGTCTTCCGCTTGCTGGACACTCTCTAGCCTTATAATGGTGCTTGGTGGACCTACAACCCAAACACCTGGGTGACCCTGGGGCGGACCTCATCGTTACAGCATTAGCACATTCTTCATCCTCCATGCCATCGTTGCTGTCTGGGTCCACAGCCTGCGCCATCGACTGTGGTTCAAAATGGCGGTGTGACGCGCTCTCACAAAGCTCCCATGATAGCTCGCCTCAAACTGTTGAACTAACTCAGTGGACATGGCTAACGTCAGCTCGCCCGAGTATGTGAGGAGCTTTGACCTTGTTGCCAGGCAAACCGTATGTTCCGCCAACTGGTCGCAGGCCATCTCTTCCTCTAACATTCGAAACTGACAGTCCTTGGCCAGCTGACGTAGGTCTGCTACTTACCGCTGCACTGACTCGCTAGTCCGCTAGCAACGCTGCTGAAACTGGATCCTCCGGACGATGACGTTTTCCGGGGCGCGAAAATGTCACGCCATTAGCTCAACCACTTCTTCAAAGCTATCACCCTCGCCTAAGGTACTAAGGATACATTGTCCTTCCATTCCCAAGTTGTGAACCTACAGTGCCCGTGCTCGCAACTTCTCCAGTCTTCCAAGGTCCAATGCTACTAAATAATTTTGAAAGGCGGCAAACCACCTTGCCCAAGGGACAGGCGGCTCACCGGAAAGCTCCAAAAACGGCTGAATTGAAGTAATCCCCGCGTCCATACTTTTTACCCTCGTCGCCAAATGTTGTCAGTAAAAGGGAGCCAAGGATGAGCCCAAGCGTTGAACTGGACATGACTTTATTAGTGACTCATTCTTACAATACAGGCGCTGCCGTCAGGCTGAGAGGAGGCCAAAGAGACCGCCCCTCTTTCTCACAGCCCTCTCATACCCCGGATGGTAGTGGAACCAGAAAGGTGGAGCCGCCACCCGTTTCACACAATAATATGTCCCCATAACAACACAACAGTAAGCTCATTTTAACCATTGAGGGGCCCTATTACTACAATCTAAAGTGAGTATTTGTAGTTCTGCACATTAAGTCAATATACCTTAAGAATCTTTCACTTTGTGATACAAGCACCAACTTTAGCATGAATAATGTCCAGAATCTACTCTTTCAGAAAAGCATGGTGTCCATGTGGAAATCCGGGATGGTGGCCATTTTTTAAGATGGCCGGCTCATGAATTGTGACCATCAAACTTAAATGGCTGGGCATATGTCAGTGATCTAGGCCTTAAAATGTGTGTGTATTCAATTCAATTCAATTCAACTTTATTTATATAGTGCCATTTCACAACAACAGTCATCTCATAGCACTTTCAACTGTAGGGGAAACCCCCACAATTGCAGAAAGACCCCAGCAATCAGGCGATCCCCTATGAGCAAGCGCTTGGAGACGGTGGAGAGGAAAAACTCCCTTTTAACAGGAAGAAACCTCCAGCAGAACCAGACTCAGGGAGGGGCAGTCATCTGCTGTGACTGGCTGGGGGGGTGAGGGGATAGAGAAGATGAAAAGAACAGACATGTAGAGAGCAAACAGCACGATGGGGACTCAATCTATGGGAGAGAACGAACAGATGTTAACCACTTGCACTCCGGGCAATTTTCCTAAAAATGCCAAAAAATAACGTGCCCAAACTAAATTGAAAGCTGTTCTTCAACCCTTTGCAGCATCTTCATGGGGTTGGTCTCATTTAAAAGAAAACACTTTGAATTTTTTGGCAAAAAAAAACATAATCTCTCTACGTGCTCCGGCCACTGAGTTACAGTCATCTAAACATACTGAACTTGAAGAAAAAAAATTTGGACACGGTGTTTTTTTGGATACAAATGCTTGCAAATAACACACAGCTGTCCGATTCGGCTGGAAAATGCAACAGAAATGTAGAACCAAGTGTTATCCAGCTGAGATCCAAATTTGGTAACAATACCACAAAAAATGAATATTTTACACAGCTTTGTGCTCAGGCTGTTCCCAGGCGTTTTGGAACTGTGCCAAATTGTGCCAAATAGCACAGTTTGGAAAAACGTCTGTAACTTTTGAATAATTCAATGTAGAAGCTTCATTTTAGGCTCAAAGGAAAGGTCACACTCAGGGCTGTGTCTGTGTGTGTGTGTGTGGGGGGGGTCGCCCCCCCCCCCGCTACCAAGGACGGAGTTCGGCCCTCGCTACATGACGGATTACACTCGTTGCATGTTTCCACAGCAACGCTGTCACAGCGGCTCCCCCCCCCCCTCGCTACTGTGTGTGTGTGGGGGGGGGGGTTGCCCCCCCCCCTCGCTCGCTACAGAGGATGGACTTCGGCCATCGCTACACAACGGATTAGCCTCATGTGGTGATGTGGGACAGCAGTGCAATCATCGCGGCTCCCCTCCCCTCGCTGCAGAAGAATAGCGGGGGTGGGGGGGCGTTCACAGCCTGTACACTGCGAGCAACCCCTTGTACCGCGGCGCACGAACTTCAGACTTCGTGAACCGCACAGCTGTAATTTACCGATCGGTCAAAAGTCATTTTTGATTACAATTTTCAGGGATAAATAATAATTTAGCTTATAACACCTTACCTCTTCACAGCAGAGTCTTAGCGAACTTCTCTTCCTCATTGTCAGACGAACGCGACGCTGGTCCGCTCTGGTTCTGGTCTCGCGACTCGCATAATTCCATTATTGCGGTTTTGTGCTTCCATGATTGCGGTTTTTGGCGAACGATTTTTCAAAACAAATAACAGTAGTAATTAAAAAAAGACTGGCGAAGGCGTGTGTGTCACTCAGCCTTCGTGGTCAGCCTCCGTCGGTCTATGATCACCATGGAAGAAATCACAACCTCTACTCTGCTGGAACCAATACAAAATAAGCACCGCCTGTGGCCGAACATGCCGATCCACGAATGACACTCCCTGTCACACAAGTTGCATTTGTGGATGGTCTCCATGCTGCTGGGTCTGTGGGGCTCTTCCTGTGTCCTTTTTTGATCCGCTGCAGCAGCCAGTCTTCACCCAGCCTTAAAAAAAAACAGCTCACGAACTTCTCTGCTTCAATTGGCTCACTGCATTCAAAGCATTGGGAGGCGGGTCCTCCTTCCTAGGTTTTCTTTCATTGGCTCTTCATGGTTTCAGAAACCCAATTCAAAGCTCTTATTAGTCGAATGAGAGGTCAATCAGATGAACTAATCTGTTCTGTGTCTGCAGCATTTTTTTCCCAGTGGCGCTTGGAGGCCAGCACCATCTCCATCTGCACCATCATCAGTATATCATGCGTTATGCGTCCGAGCGCGCACGAGTGCGCTCTTGTGCGCCCTCATGCGTCCTAGGACGCAGAGACTTGCCCGCCCGCGGAACAACAGAGTGCAAGTGGTTAATGACCAGCAAAAAAAAAATATACTTAATTGAGAGTGAAGAAAGGAGTAAAGCCCAGTGCAATTATTGGAGGTTCCCTGGCTGTCTAAACCTAGTAGCAGCATAACTAAGGGAGGGTTCAGAAATGCATGATCCCTCCCTAATTGTAGGCTATATCAAAAAGGAAGGTTTTAACCCTATTCTTAAAAACAGAGATCGAGTCTGACTCCCAAATCCAGATTGACAGCTGGTTCCACAAGAGAGGAGCTTGATACCTGAAGGCTCTGCCCCCCATTGTACTTTTGGAGATTCTAGGTATTACAAGTAATCCTGCATTTTGGGAGCGTAGTGCTCTGTTAGGATAATAGGGTAACATCAGATCTTTTAAATAAAAAGGGGCCTGATTGTTTAGAGCTTTAAAAGTGAGAAGAAGGATTTTAAACTTAATTCTAAACTCTATGGGAAGCCAATGAAGGGAAGCCAGAACCGGAGAGATATGATCTCTGTTTCTAGTACCTGTTAAAACTCTTGCAGCAGCATTTTGGATCAAATGAAGACTTTTTAGAGATGTTTTAGGACAACCTGATAATAAAGAGTTACAATAATCTAATCTAGAGCTAACAAAAGCGTGGATCAGTTTCTCACTATCACTCTGAGACAAGATGCTCCTAATCTTGGCAATATTATGCAAATGATAGAAGGCAGTCTTAGAAACGAATATAATATGTGAATTGAAAAACAGATCTTGATCAAAAATAACTCCAAGGTTCCTCACAGAGCTATTAAGAGAAAGAGTAACTGCATCCAAACTAAAAGTTTGATTTGGAAAGGTATTTCTAAGGTTTTTTTGGACCAACAAGAATGACTCCAGTCTTATCTGAATTTAATAGCAGGAAATTACAAGTCATCCAAGCTTTGATTTCCTTAAGACAGGCTTCTAACTTGGCTAATTGATTACTATCATCTGGCTTCATTGACAGGTATAATTGTGTGTCATCTGCATAACAATTAAAATGTATACAGTGCTTCCTAATAATGTTGCCTAACGGAAGCATATATCAACTAAAAAGAGTAGGGCCTAGCACAGATCCCTGCGGAACTCCATAACTGAGCTTTGAGTTGAAAGAAAACTCATTATGAACAAACTGGAACCTATCAGATAAATAAGATCTAAACTACTGCAACGAAGTTCCATTAAGTCCAACATAGTGTTCTAATCTATCAAGTAGAATATTATGATCAATAGTATCAAAAGCTGCATTAAGGTCTAGAAGAACAAGTACAGAAACAAGTCCATTATCAGATGTGATCAGGAGGTCATTAGTGACTTTCACTAAGGCTGTTTCAGTACTATGATGGATTCTAAACCCAGATTGAAACTCTTCAAATAAACCGTTTCCCTGCAAGTGGTCAAATAATTGCGTAGCAACAACTCTTTCTAAGATTTTTGAAATGAAAGGGAGATTAGAGATTGGTCTATAGTTAGCTAAAACTCCTTGATCCAGCGTTGGCTTTTTGAGTAAGGGTTTAATTACAGCAATTTTAAAAGCCTGCGGTACATGGCCTAAAGTTAATGAAGAATTGATTATTTGAAGAATAAAGCTACCAATAAATGGGAAGACTTCTTTAAATAACCTGGTAGGAATAGGGTCTAAAAGACAAGTTGAAGGCTTGGATGAGGAAACTATTTTGTCTAACTCTAAAAGGTCAATTGGAGTAAACTGATCCAAAAAGATGGCAGTTGAAGGAGTTGTAGTAGTTAGTGTATTTAAGTTAACGGTAGGAACAATCTGACTGATTTTATCTCTGATAGATGAAATTTTATTATTGAAAAAGTTCATAAAGTCCTGATTAGTAAGCTCTAAGGGAATGCTAGGATTGACAGAGTCCTGACTCTTTGTCAGCCTGGCTACAGTGCTGAAAAGAAACCTGGGAACGTTCTTGTTCTCTTCTCTTAATGCAGAATAATAACTCGTTCTAGCTTTTCTAAGAGATTTTTTATAAATTAAAAGATGATTTCTCCAAGCTAAATAGATTTCATCTAAATTAGTGGAGCACCATTTTCTTTCTAATTGACAAGTCTTCTGTTTTAAGCTATGAGTTTCTGTGTTGAATCAAAGAGTTAGAAATCTCTGATTAGCCTTTTTCTTTTTTAAAGGGGCTACCTGTCTAGAGTCTGATCCAGAGAAGCTGTAACGCTATCTACCATGCTATCAATTACAGAAGGAGTAAGCTGTCTATAGCTTATTTCCGTTGTGTTGACACATGGCACAGAGGAAACAATCTGCATAAATTTGGTAACAACATCATCTGAGAGGCATCTACTGTAGTAATATTTTTCCTTAGGAGCCAAATAGTCAGAAATAGTAAAATCAAAGATTAACAGACAATGGTCTGACAGTACAGCGTTATGAGGAGACACTACCAGATTTTCTATTTCTATACCATATGTCAGAACAAGGTCCAACGTATGGTGGAGATAATGGGTAGAATTTCTTACTTTCTGAGAAAACCCCATCGTGTCTAATATTGAATTAAATGCCAAATTAAGGCATTCACTATCTACATCTACATGTATATTAAAGTCCCCTACTATAATTATTCTATCTGATTTCAGCACTAAATCAGCTAAGAATTCGGCAAATTTGGATAAAAACTCTGAGTAGGTTGATGGGGGATGATAAACTATGGCGTGTATGTTGATATGGCACATGTCTATTGGACTTCTAGTTTAAAGGCTGAAGCTTGTTCAAAGTGAGGCAAAGAGGGTAGACGTAGAGTGACAGACAAAACAAAAGTGCCACCCAATTGGCAAAGGTTTCTGAGAGGCAATGAAAACAAGACTGAACTCTTTGTGTTTCTAGCTGACAAAATTGTGACATTGTGTCCAGAGAATACAGTGATTGTAACCAAAGGAGATCACGCACTTTCCAACAAACCTATTGATCTTGAAGGCTTAAGTCATTGCAAACATGAAGAGGCAGACACCAAAATCTTGAATGACCTAAAAGACTGCTTTTAAACAACAGAAGAAATCTGTGTTGATTAAGGCATGTGACACAGATATTCTTGTTGTTGCAATCAATGTTTTTGTGACTCTCCAGAACACAGCCTTAGAAGAGCTTTGGACTGAATTTGGTCAGGATCAGTTCATCAGGTGGTTACCGATCCATGATATGGTAATGACTCTCGGCTCTGAAAAATCCAGTGGCATTCTATTCTTTCATGCATTCACTGAATGTGATATGATGTCAGCTTTCGTGGCAAAGGCAAAAAGAAAAACAAAGGAAAACTGTATGGCAGACATGGGAAGTGTGCTCTGAAGCTTTTCACGTCTTCAGGGAGCTCAGTCAGTACCCAGCAATTGTTGAAGATGCTGATCTAAGTACAATTTATGTTTGCCATCACAGTGTATGACAAAAACATCACTGCTGATAGGGTTGATGAGGCAAGACTTGACTTATTTGACAGGAAGCAGAGGTCCTATGATGCCATTCCTCGAACTAGGGCTTCACTTACTCAGCATGTGAAGTGTGCCACTTATCAAGCAGCCTGTATCTGAGGCCAAACAACAGTATGTCAAATGAAAATTGAGAGCCCTGGAGACTGGGGATGGCAAAAAGAATATGATGTTTGGCAAGTCAGCAAAATCTTGCTAATTAGCAAGATGGCTGCACGTCCACATGCTGCGGCTAGATGCTCCGGACTACTGCACTTGTTTGTGTTTTTCCTGCCTTTTTTTGTCCTCCTTCTGTGACGGACTATTTACCTACAGTCACCAGGAACTTCTAGACACTGGCCGCCAACTTAACTCCTACATCTCCAGCGCTTATTCCAGCAAGCAATACCACATCCCTGAGGAGATCACCAGACCTCCGGGCGCTCCATGGATTGTTATCAGTCCCAGCAAGAGGCAAAGACGGTGTTGAGAGAGAAAGAAGAAATGAGGGCGCCGGACTGGCCTCCATGCCCAGCTGTGCAAACAATGCACCAAAGCATCGTTACCTTCAATTTTCCTCACCAACGCCAGATCTCTTGCCATCAAAATGGATGAGCTGCAATCGGAGATTGCCTACAATTGCTACATTCGAGACTGTTGTATTCTGATTTTGACCTAGTCTTGGTTTCACCCGCTCATCCCAGATGCCACTGTGGAATTACCTGGCCAAACTACACTCCGTTTCAACCGTAACTCTGATTCTGGTAAGGTGGGCTTTGTGTTTATGTGCTTCAGACTTGATGTCATAACAGCAGAATAATTCAAAGCCATTGTTCACCTGACTTAGATGCCATGTCCTTTCTGTGTAGGCCCTTCTATCTACCCCGCGAACTAACGGCAGTAATTGTAACAGCTGTTTACATCACTCCAGATGCTAGCGTTAGCTTAGCACTCAGCCACCTCCAGCACATCGTTAGCAGGCAAAAGAAAGATCATCCCGACGCAGTCCACATTATTGCAGGGGATTTTAACAAAGCATGCTTAAAGACTGTACTCCCCAAATTCCACCAACATGTTAAGTGTCCCACAAGAGGGGACAGAACACTGGATCATGTTTACAGCATCATTAAGCATGCCTACAGAGCCACCCCCCTTCCTCACCTTGAACAATCAGACCATCTTTCCCTGCTTCTAATACATGCTTACACTCCACTGAAGGCTGAATTATGCAGCAGCATCACATCAGGGGACCGTTGCCTACGCAGTCCTCAGCAAAATTTACTTTCACTCCGGTTTGTCAGCGTCAGTCTGCAATTCACCGCATTTTGAGAAAATGTTTTCTTGCAAGAACACAAAACTTAAGTGGTGTGTTTTTGTTTATGCAATAGCAATGGACAAGAGCTGATTGTAGTAGTAGATTAGTTTATTTGACAGGGACAGTGCAATAAACATAGACAATTAATCAAAGACAATCAATCTGATGTGTTGCACATAGAGTGTATAGCTATTAGCTAATTTGCAACTCTTGTCCCTGGATGGGCTTTAGAAAAAAGAATCAAGATAAAAAATATACACAATAACCACATACATCAATGCAGAAAAATTATAAATACACAATTATAAATATTATAAATATTATAAATACACAAATATAACAGCCTGACTCACATTTAACATAAATATTATAAATATTATAAATACACAAATATAACAGCCTGACTCACATTTAACACATATAACATAACTCACATTTGCCTATTTCAGGCCTTCCTCCCTCCGTCACTCACTATAAACAAACACATTTATTCCTTCCCTTCATTCACTCTCACTTTGCAGACAAATAATTCATACATGAGTACATTCTTGTTTATTTTTCAGCCAGTTTTTAACATTTTTAGTGAATGTTTTAAAGTCCGTTATTATTTTAATTTCATTTGGCATTGTGTTCCAGATGTGACTGCCCTTTATAGAGAAAGCTGTTTGTCCAAATGTGGTTCTGCGGTGGAATATTTTACAGTTATTGTTAACAGAACTCCTGGTGGCTCTGCTGCTGTCCTGTCTTTGGACGAAACCAGCAAGTGGCTCGGGTGCTGATTTATGGAAACATTTGAACGTTAATTTCAGAAGACAGAGGTCAATGAAGCTCTCAAAACTCAATAGGTTGTATTTTTTTAAAACATTACAGTGATGCCACCTAATGGGCTTTTTGTCCAAGATTTTTAGGGTTTGATTATGTAATGAACCTATATGTCTTATTGTGGAAGGGGCTGCTTGAGCCCAGACTGTCAAACAGTATGATATATGAGAAAAAACCATAGAATGCATATACAGTGCAGCTGCTTCGTAAGGTATGTAATATCTAATTAATTTAAAGCAGTTCAGATTTTTTTTTACTGTTTTTGAAATTTTCTTTATATGAAGATTAAATTTGAGTTGAGGATCTAGTACAATGCCAAGGTATTTGAATTCTGTAGCTAAACTGATGCCATGATCATGTATATTAACTTTAAAATTGTCATGAAGTTGGAGCTAAAACATGTTAAGAAAAGTAACTTTTAATACAATCATTGCACATAGAAAAAGACAAGTTGGAGAAAACGGTGCGTGTGACCACCGCCGCTGCTGTTGACAATCTGTGTAATTACTGGGGTTATGACGAGCCACAAAATGTTCTGTATGTGCTTACTAGCTCCATATTCTTTTGAATTTGGACTGCTGTTTAACCAACTCGCCTCCGCAGTTGTGCTCCCGTGAACAGGCAGAGCGAAGCAGCAGCGAGAACCAGGAAATGTGAAAGAGACAAAGCAGACAATCTGTGTAATTACGACGAGCCACAAAATGCTCTGTTTGTGCTTACTTCGTCAATATTGTTTTCAATTTGGACCACTGTTAACCGACTTGCCTTGGAAGTTGTGCCGCGGTGAACAGGCAGAGTGAAGCAGTGGCAAGAGCCAGGAAATGTGAAGGAAGAGACAAAGCGGACTAATCACAGCTCTTGCAGCCTGCGTTGCACCTCTGCTTCTCTGGAGAGGTGCACGTCGGGCTACGCAATAGGAGCGCACGTTGTTGCTGCATCGACGACATCAGAGCTACGTAGTGTCAATGCAGAAGCGTAATTCAGCCTTTAGGAAGAGTTCCCCCCAACCAAACAAACAATTAAAACCTGGCCTGAAAATGCTCTCCTCCAGCTACAGGACTGCTTTAGCTGCACAGATTGGAGCATCTTTGAACAGCAGGACCTGGACTCCTACACCAAATCTGTAATGCTGTGTAAAAAATGTGACAGTCACCAAACACATCTGGGTCTTTCCAAACCGGAAACCCTGAATGACCAGTGAGGTCCAGGCTCTGATCAGAGCCCGCAACTCAGCCATCAGGCAGAGGGACAACTCTCTGTACAGCTCTGCCAGAGGCAACCTGAGGAGAGGCATAAAACATGCTAAGAACACCTACAGGAGGAAGTCGGAGGGCTTCCTCTCAGACATCAACCCCAGACAGATGTGGAGAGGTATCCAGGCCCTCACCAACTACAGGGACCAGTGCCCCCCAACATCGGACAGCAGCCTCACTCTGGCAGAGGAGCTTCACAGTTTCTTTGCCCATTTTGAGCTCACCTCCCGCCAACTCGTCCCCCCCTCCCTCTCTCTCTCTATGGGTGCATGAGGCGAGGAGGCAAATGAGAGCAATAAACCCCCACAGAGCTGCTGGTCCTGACGGCATCTCAGGAGCGGTGGTCAAAGCATGTGCAGACCAGCTGGCAGAGATCCTCACCAAGCTGTTCAACCTCTCCCTGACACTCACCACCGTCCCCTCCTACCTCTAGGCCTCCACCATCATCCTCATCCCCAAAAACTCTGCATTTAACAGCCTGAACGACTACAGACCCATAACACGTCTGTAGTCATGAAGTGTTTTGAGTGACTGGTGTCTTAGCACATCAGGGACTGTCTTCCCTCCTCCTTCGACCCCCACCAGTTTGCCTACAGGGAGAACTGGTCCATGGAAGATGCCATCACCACCACACTCTTTTCTTCCGCCTTTAATACAATCCAACCTCATATTTTAGTTGAAAGGCTCCTGCAACAATTTGATTTGAGTAATAATCTGGTGGGTTGGATTCTGGATTTTTTAACCAACAGGACACAGAGAGTAAGGGTCAATGGTACATTGTCTGACCAAAAGTGTTCTACTGGCTGTCCTCAGGGGTGTGTGTTGTCACCACTACTCTTCATCCTGTACACAAACATGTGTCGGAGCAGACATGACAACAGACACATTATAAAGTATGCTGATGATTCAGTTGTTGTCAGTCTCCTCCAGGATGGTGAGAGTGGCCACGGCCCAGTAGTTGATGATTTTGTTCACTGGTGTGAGGATTCCTACCTGCAGCTGAATACGACAAAAACTAAAGATATGATTATAGACTTTAGGAGGAAAACTCCCAGGCACGAAGTCACCGTACTAAAAGGCCAGACCACTGAATGTGTACAATCCTACAAATATCTTGGGACGATTATTGATAGTAATTTAAACTTTGAAGAGAACAGTGAAAGGGTGTGCAAAAAGGGTCAGCAACATTTGCATTGTTTAAGGAAACTTGCACGCTTCCAAATTGACTGAACCATAATGACAATGTTTTATCGGGCTTTTATTGAATCTGTTTTATCCTTTTCTTTAGTGTCATGGTTTGGTCAGATAAAACTGAAACAGAGGAAATCCTTGGATCAGGTAGTTAGATGGTCCAGTCATTTGCTTGGTGAGTCACAGCTGAGCCTGACATCCCTGTACACCAGACAGGTACAGAGGATGGCTACCTCCATTTTAAATGATGACTCCCACCCTTTGCACTGCCACTTTCAGCTTCTTCCCTCCAGACGGAGGTTTGCTGTCCCAAAAAGTAAAACCCAGCGCTACAAAAGCAGCTTTGTTCTTGCTGCTGTTAAAGAATTGAACAAGATGTAACAATATATTGCACATAATTTAGTTACCTATTTATTAATTTTATTTTATATTTACTTATTTTTGTAGGTTTTTTATTTGGGTTCTAAATCTTTTATTGGGTTTTAGACTTTTGAGTTTTTAACCTCTTTGACTAGTCTTTAACTTTTTAATATGACCCTTCTCTCTTCTCTCTTTGTTTTTTCTCTTATCTCTTTGTCCTATGTCCTGATTGGTGGAGCCTTGAGCACTTTTTTCATGTTTATAGTCAGCTACATGTGTGCCTGTGTTTGTGTTCATGTTGAATGTAACTGTGGTTTGTAAATATGGATGTCACCTGACTGCAAAACAAATCTACCTACGGGTACAAATAAAGTAACCTGAACCTGAACCTGAACACTCCACAGGGCACTGAGCTACCTGTAGGCAAACTGGTGGGGGTCGAAGGAGGAGGGAAGACAGTCCCTGATGTGCTGGGACACCAGTCACTCAAAACGCTTCATGACTACAGACGTGAGTGTTATGGGTCTGTAGTCGTTCAGGCTGTTAAATGCAGACTTTTTGGGGATGGGGAAGATGCCATCACCACCACACTCCACAGGACACTGAGCTACCTGGAGAACCCAAGAAGCTATGTGAGGATGCTCTTTGTGGACTACAGCTCAGCTTTCAACACCATCATCTTGGACATCCTGATCAAAAAACTGCACCTCCTCCAAAGCCCCCTTCCCCCTCCTACTCCTGGATAAAAAAACTTTGTCACCAACTGCCTACAAACAGTCAGACTTGGCCTCCACCACTCCTCCACACTGTGTCTCAGCACTGGCTCTCCCCCCAGGGCTATGTGCTAAGCCCTCTACTGTACTCCTTGTACACCTTTGACTGTATTCCAACCCACCCAACCACCTTCATCATAAAGTATGCAGACAATACCACCTTGGTTGGGCTCATCACTGATGACAATGAGAAGGCATACAGGGCAGAGGTAGAGAATCCGCTGCTGTGGTGCCAAGCAAACAACCTGAAAGTGAACGTCCCAAAAAACCAAAGAACTCACACTGGACTTCAGAAACACCAGACAGACACCCCCCCCCCCCCCCAGAAACAGTCCTCACCTTCAAGTTCGTGGGCACCCTTATCAGCTCTGACCTCTCCTGGGCTGTCAACACCAAGGCCCTAGTGAAGAAAGCCCAGCAGCGGCTGCACTTCCTCTGTGTCCTGAGGGAGAACAACCTGGACTAGAAGTTGCTGCTGGCCTTTTACTGCTGCTCAGTGGAGAACGTGCTCACCAACTGTCTGGGTGTGTGGTACGCCGGTTCCACAGCAAAGAACAGGAAGGCTGTGCAGAGGGTCATCAACACTGCCCAAAAAATAATCGACTGCATTCCCTGGAGGACAGCTCCAGATCCTCCTGTCTCAGAAAGATCAAGGCATTCACAGGAGACCCCTCACATCCCGCACACCACCTGTTTGACTTGCTCTCCTCTGGACAACGGTTCAGATCGATCAGGTCCCATACCTCCAGACTGGCAAACAGTTTCTTCCTCTGGGCCATCTGAACTGCAAACAGTCAGAGGCCCCACCCCTCTCCCTCGGAATGCTCACATGCACAGAACTGAGGACCTTTTGAATTATCACAATAACACACCTGTCCTTGCACTCCGCACTTTCATGAATATTGACCCATCTGTGAAACTGTATATATTTTCCAAAATCTTTGGGCCATTTTACTCATTTGTGTGCTCAATTGTGTGTTCTGCACGCCACACTCTTATGTACATAGTTTCATCCTTGAAGCCACTACCATACCTGTGTATATTTCCATAATTCTGGGCTATTTTTATTTCAGTCGTGTGTTAAACCATGTGTTCTGTAACCGTGTTTTATCGAATCCTTCTCTCTTACTTTATTGTGCAGTAGCCTGGTGGAGTACCCACAATTTTGTTGTACTGTACAATGAAATATAAGGCCTATTCTATTCTAAGTTGTATGGACAACACTTACACCAATTGCCCAGAGCTGTCAGCAGCTGATGGAGTACAGAGGCAAAAGTGAATGTTGTGGACGGTGCAAATGCTACTGCTTTGGTCTTCAGTGCACGCAGTTGTGTGCCTGTAAATGTGATGATTAAACAGTTGTTAATCCCAGCAGCTGTACTTCCACTCTTTGCAGACCACTGTCATGTCATAAATGCACATCACCCAGCCAGACATAATGCCAAATTCCTTAAAGCAAGACATTATTTTTGCAATTAATTATCTTTTATCTTCACACTTTACAATAATTTTGACTTTTTAAGTGCAGAAATGAACTTGTCGTATTGAAAAACATTAATTTTGATGCCAAGATCATCAATATTCCAAATCTGGGTGAAAAACAGCATAAAATTGGGTTAGATGGTGGTCATCTTGAAAATTGGCGGCCATATTGTTTTTTTTCACGTGGCTCCCATGCTTTTCTGAAAGAGTAGTTCCAGGAGCAAGTTTGTGCTAAATTTGGTGTTTGTTTCACAAAGTAGCCATGCTTACATGGACACAAGTAACCGGATTAAAAGCCTGATTGGAATAAAAATGTTTCATGTAAACACGCCAATCTGAAGATTCTGACCTGATCACACTCCTTTGGATCAAAATTTCCTTCCGATCGAGATGGGTGGGTTATGCCAATTGTTGATCTGACTGGTGTGCATATAAATACTTATTCCGAAGTTTGGGTAGAAAATATGTTTACTACGCATGTCTGTATATCAGCCACACGTCGACATAACATATTTCTGCCTTTACAGCAGCTAGTGGAAGACATGGCAGGAGTAAAACAGAACTGGTCTGTATCATCCTGCTGTCTCCCTCTGTTCGTCATATGCAGAAATATGTACTGCTGGGCTTGTAGCTTCATTACGGAGACCAGCAGAAGCACAAGTACAGTCTGAATAATGCAATACAGGTCCATTTCAAAAAGAGAAAGACACACAAAGCGAGTTTGTTTCCATTGGAAGTTGCTTCTTCTTCTATTACTGTATTTCCAGAATGTCAGGCAATTATGTGCATGTCAAAATGATTTAGTCCAGTCAAACATGTGATGCATGTAAATGCATGTCATAATCGGATTAACTTTTTCAGTGTCCATGTAAACAGTAAAGTTCTGATCTGAACTGTAATCAGATTGAAGAAATTTTGTGCATGTAAAACTGGCAGTGAAAGATTGTTTCACTAATCTGCAGCACTGTTGTGCCATGCTTTGTATCTTGCGCCTGTGGAGTCTGTAGTTTCTGTCAGTGCATTGTCTGTTTTTCTGCTGTGCATCGTCACCACTATGTGGCTGATTGCAGGCCATTTACACTCATAGGAGTTGGCTCATTTAAAGTGGGTGCTGCTTGGTGTGAAATTCGGTGGGTTCATATTACGTTGCAATCTCTGTCAATGTGCATTTGGTCAATGAAAAGCAGGTCTAAAGGCAACACTGCATTATCAGTCCTACAGTACATTTAAAAGACGTGACCATACAAGTATGCCTGTTCCTGTACCGGGGATAGAATTTCTCAATGTTGGTTATTTTAACAGACTGACTAAAAAAAAAAAAAAAAATCTTTCATAATCCCTTACCTGATCTGTCCTTTTAATTTTCATGTGTTAAAGACTGAATGGCTTTTGTTCTCATTTACATTTTCAGTTTTTAATAGTAAACTTAAACAAGTACACACATTAAGCATTAACTCATTTATTTATCCTCTCCTTAAATGATCAGATTGTGGGACGCTTTTTTCTAAAAATAATGACAGTCTGTCTTTGAGGGAGATTTATTTATTCCTGCAGCACATCTTGGGTGATATCAATTTAATCTGGTAAACACAACAAATTACACCATATTATTTAAAGCCTGATTTACAGTTAGCAAGTCAGAGTCCCTGAAATACACGTGTCAAGGGCAACCTCTGACTGGCAGAAAAGACAGACTCTAACGCAGGCAGGACTTCAGTTTAACTGGGTTTATTTCCCAAACAACACAAAATAAAATCTGCACTGGGCTGAACATAAAGCGAGCCATGAAAGGCTGAAAACTTAGATATTTGTAGACACAATCACGGGACAGAAGTCGGAGGGAAATCCACAGAATGACACCACACCAAATGAATGCAGACGAGGATATATATAGAGAACAGATGATCAGGGGAAACACAAGACAGCTGAAGATAGTAATCAGGGATAAATCAGCAACACATGAGGAGAAATGGCTATGACTATAAAAGATGTGGGGGACTGAGAACGATAGAAAAGGGAGTACAGGCAATACACATACTAGACTTGTACAGATGACCAAGGCGGGACACAGAATCATAACAGTTGGTAACAGGGACCACATGACAGACTGAGGACCAGGGAAGACAATAACAATCACGGAGGACCCAGGGGAGACACAGAAGGCAAAACACAGGCAAATAATCATAATAATAAAACACAAAATGTGGGCATGATCTTAGGATCCACCCATAACACAGAAGTTTTAAACTCTGGAGATAATATAGGAGCATCTTGCATAGGAGACAACATAGAAACTTCAGATTCAGGAGATAATATGGGAGCTCTTTGCTCTGAAGATAACATTATGGAGCCTTTTGCTCTGAAGATAACATAGAAGCTCTTTGCTCTGAAGATATCATAGGAGCCTGTTGCTCTGAAGATAATGATACAGGAGCCTTTTGCTCTGAAGACAATGTAGGAGCTTTTTGCTCTGAAAATAACAACATGGAAGCTTTTTGCTTTGAAGATCACCTCACAGGAACTTTCTGCTCTGAAGATGAAGATAACAACACGGGAGCTTTCTGCTCTGAAGATGAAAATAACAACATGGGAGCTTTCTGCTCTGAAGATGAAGATAACAACACAGGAGCTTTCTGCTCTGAAGATGAAGATAACAACATGGGAGCTTTCTGCTCTGAAGATGAAGATAACAACACAGGAGCTTTCTGCCCCGATGATGAAGATAACACGGGAGTTTTTTTACTTTGAAGATAGTACCTGAGGGGCCATCAGCACAATGATATTAGGCTCGGGAATCAGTAGCTGCAGAGCTCTGACCTCAGGAACACATGGTGGAGGTCCACTGGCCTCTGGGACTGATGGTGGGGTGCGCTGGTCATTGAGACTGCAGGGATCGAAATGTGCTCCTCCATCCCTGACGCAGCCACTTCAGACAAGGAGGAAGAAATACAGGTTGGTATCTGACGGCAGATGAGAACTGCAACTGGGTCTCCCCTTCAGGAGCAAGACAACACCTCTCTAAAATAGGTGCACAAGAACTAAAGAGGACTTGCCTTAACTCCTGCTACTCCGCTGGTGAAGGTCCTGATGGCACTGCTGCTGGTGGAGCGTCAGACGTGGACACAGGAAATGGAGCATATTGTGGAGCCAGCACTGGAGGCACAGAGTGATGTGGAGCTGGAACTGGAGGCACAGAGCGACGTGGAGCCGGAACTGGAGGCACAGAGTGACGTGAAGCTGGAACTGGAGGCATGATGACGGGCGAAACAGCAGATGAGGCAGTCAGAAGCTCAGCAGCAGGTGCCAATGCTGTGGAGGAGAGGAGAGCAGTAGCAACATATGTGGAAGAGGAAGGAACTGACAGGACAGCCGATGAAGATCTTAGGAGCGAAAAGGGGGCTGCTGCTGAATTTCTCTGAAGCGGCGAAGGAGTAGCTGTGTCTTCCATAACCAGCTGGTTCCAACCCAGCAGGGGCACATACTCAGGCAGAAGCCAGGGTTTATAGTCCAACATTAATTCTGTCTGAGTGAGCAAAACCTGCCGGGGCGCACCTCCTGCTCCTCCTCATTAAGAGAAAACTGGGGCCCCGATGCAGCAAACCCAATCTGACAGCCAACGAGGTTATCCAACGTAGGCATGGAGGCAGCAGGCAGAGGAGTAGTAGGTGATGATGGAGCTACCTGAGCTGAAGAGCGGCTTGGAGAGGGTCTTGTAGCTGAATGAGAAGTGGCGGATGTCTGCCCCTGGGGGTGTTTCCCCATCGGCGCAGGTATGGGCCAAGAAGAGCTTCTCACCAGCAGGCAGAGCAATCGTTGCATATGAGGAACAGAAGAGAGGAACCTGGTCAGTCCTGGCTTGGTCCACAGGCTGGGGAAAGCATCTATCAGCTCAGCTGCACCATCCAGGTACCTCAAGGCTTCCTCAGGAGAGCGGGAGGCCGGGTGTCACCAATTAAGTCCTCAATCAGGCCCGCAACCCAACACTCCTCCTCACCCAAGCTGAAGATGCTGAAGTCTGTGCCCGTAGAGTCAACTGGTGGCATCATTCTGTCAAGGGCAACCTCTGACCAGCAGAAAAGACAGACTCTAATGCAGGCAGGACTTCAGTTTAACTGGGTTTATTTTCCAAACAACACAAAACCAGCACGGGGGCTGAACGTAAAGCAAGCCGTGAATGGCTGAAAATTCACAGATATTTGCAGACACAATCACAGGGCAGGAGTCAGAGGGAAATCCATGAAATGACGCCACACCAAATGAACGCAGACGAGGGCATATATAGAGAACAGATGATCAGGGGAAACACAAGACAGCTGAAGATAGTAATCAGGGATAAATTAGCAACACGTGAGGGGAAATGGCTATGACTACAGAAGACATGAGGAACTGAGAAAAATAAAAAAAAGAGGGAATACAAGGAACACATACACACCAAACTTGTAGAGATGACCAAGATGGGACACAGAACCACAACAATTGGTAATGGGGACCACATGACAGACTGAGGTCCAGGAAAGACAATAACAATCACAGAGGACCCAGGGGAGACACAGAAGGCAAAACACAGGCAGACAATCATAATAATAAAACACAAAATGTGGGCATGCTCCTAGGACCCAGACCATGACAACACACTGTGTCACGGAGAATGAATGTTGTTCCCCAGTGCAAGAGAAGCAGTGATGTAACTCGAGTCTTAGTGTTTATGGAGTAGAAAAAGAATTTCCCATGCTGCTTGTTCCGTTACTACCCTTGTTTGAAATTGTAGTAAATCAGACTAGTGCTGCGCATGGCCCTTAAATACATTTTCACTTTGTGAATGAGAATGCATTGTTTCCAGAGCAAAATGGATTTGGCCTCCCATTTAAATGAAGTTATATTATTACACCTTAGATCTTACACCTCTGTTTATTAAAGGGAATAAGAGCAAAGACATTTTAGCAAAGACATATTTTATTGGGTTTTAGACCTTTGAGTTTTTAACCTCTTTGACTAGTTTTTAACTTTTTAATATGACCCTTCTCTCTTACCTCTGGTTTTTCTCTCATCTCTTTGTCTTTATACCCTGATTGATGGAGCCTTGAGTATTTTTATCATGTCCATAGTCAGCTTCATGTGTGCCTGTGTTTGTGTTTATGTTGAATGTAATTGTGGCTTGTAAATATGGATGTCACCAGACTGCAAAACAAATCTACCTACGGGTACAAATAAAGTAACCTGAACCTGAACCTGAAAGACAGTGATTGGTTTATTGCACATTATGCTCAAAACACAACTCTGAATAATTAGGAGCATTTGGACAGCCCCTTTGCGCTTTTCATTTTGCACAAAATTCATTTTTACAGTACTGTAATAACGAAGTGGGCTTGGACATACCCATAAATGTGCTCTGTGCCTTAGACAATAGACTGTTGACTAGATCGTCGTAATATGACCGTTAAAATAAATAATGGTTAATGGATTCAGGCCCCATTCCTCTGGTGTTCTGGCATCGAGCTCATTATCATGCATTTAAAATATTCACCACACACACTAAAATATTTGGTCCAGGCCAACCCCTGACAGAATATATTACCACGTCCTTCATGTTGGTTTCACATTTTTGATTTGGTTTTTCATTCCTCTCCTCAGAATGTGACAGCCAATCATCGGGTGAATGACGCCGTGTTCACAGAGGATGGTACCCAGATAGTAATGGGTCGTTTCATGTACGGCCCCCTGGACATGGTCACCCTCACCGGAGAGAAGGTGAAGTCGGATGCCTTCATCCAATAAAAAGCCTATTATGTAATGGAGTCACACTGAAAGCATCTTTTCTTCCCCTTCCCTTTTCACCCAGATTGACATTCACATCATGACCCAGCCTCCCTCTGGGGAATGGGTGCACTTTGACACAGAGCTCACTAACAGTAGTGGACGTGTCTCTTATGTAATTCCTGAGAACAGACGGCTGGGGATCGGAGTGTATCCTGTCAAAATGGTGGTCAGGTATGCTGAGTTGTCATTGTTTTACAGACAAAAAAAAATAGCTGTAAGTGGAATTTCTCACTGTTTCTTTCCCTCTGTTTTCCTAAAAGGGGTGACCACACATTTGCAGACAGCTATCTTACTATAGTGCCACGAGGAACGGAGTTTGTTGTTTTCAGTATTGATGGGTCATTTGCTGCCAGCGTGTCCATAATGGGGAGTGACCCAAAGGTTCGAGCTGGAGCTGTGGATGTAGTGAGGTGAGAATGAGGCCGAACCTTCTCTGCAATAATGTAGATTATATTAAAAAAAAATGTAGGGGCTGATAGGGGAAGCCACCTAGCAGCTAGCTTAGCTGTTGGATCATAGTCGGGTCTAATTTTTATTGTGTTTTTATTCTGTGTACCCTCACTAGACATCTACCAGTGCTTGACCATATACATCATTCTTATTTTACTCTAGTTTATTATACTCTAACCGGGACAACAGGGGGTTAGCAGAAGTTAGCAGTTAACCACTCACACAAATTGAGGGTTACTGTATTTCTATACTTGTACGCCAAGAACTGGTCATATCCTCCACTGAGACCACATATCCCTGTCCACCAGTGATGCTTTATTTAATTCAATGTTTTTGGCGATTTTACATTAGATGGATCAGGCTGTGTTTGCTACTGCAGCAAGGACCCAGCCAGCTAACATTTGCAATGCAGCATCAACTACTAACCTGATGTTAGTCAGTTAGTGATGAAAAAGGGAGGGTGGGGAGAAATGGGGCTCATGGGCATTTAAAGAGACATGCTTTGAAATGAGCCTTTTGGAGGAAGGCTGCAAAATGGTGCTGCAATAGTTTAACACAGGCATTCTGACAAAAGCATGTCACAGACATTTCATTAAGACCCGTGGAAACTGTGTCAGCATGTGGAAAAAATGCAGTAAATGCCAACTTTCAGTAAAGCTGTTCATCAGCTGAAACACTGGTGGAAGCACAGTAAATGCGTCAAAAATCCAGGAGAAATGCTGAAAGTGTTGCTGACCATGTTGCTGGAATGTCAAAAGCCCCAAAGGGCGAATAAAAAAAAAAGAAAAATACATATATAATCCCCCCAAAATGTGACAACCCAAAAGGAAAAAAAACATTAATGTCCCTTCGCACAAAAATGTGCTCATAGAAATATCAAGCTATATAAATGTTATAAATTATTATTTTTTTAACATTTTTAAACTAGCATCAGTCCTAATTATACACATAAAATTATATATATATATATATATATATATATATATATATATATATATATATATATATACAGTGGGGCAAAAAAGTATTTAGTCAGCCACCAATTGTGAAAGTTCTCCCACTTAAAAGATGAGAGAGGTCTCCAATTTTCATCATAGGTATACCTCAACTATGAGACAAAATGAGAAAAAAAAATCCAGAAAATCATATTGTCTGATTTTTAAAGAATTTATTTGCAAATTATGGTGGAAAATAAGTATTTGGTCAATAACAAAAGTTCATCTCAATACTTTGTTATATACCCTTTGTTGGCAATGACAGAGGTCAAACATTTTATGTAAGTCTTCACAAGGTTTTCACACACTGTTGCTGGTATTTTGGCCCATTCCTCCATGCAGATCTCCTCTAGAGCAATAATGTTTTGGGGCTGTCACTGGGCAACATGGACTTTCAACTCCCTCCAAAGATTTTCTATGGGGTTGAGATCTGGAGACTGGCTAGGCCATTCCAGGACCTTGAAATGCTTCTTACGAAGCCACTCCTTCGTTGCCTGGGCGGTGTGTTTGGGATCATTGTCATGCTGAAAGACCCAGCCACGTTTCATCTTCAATGCCCTTGCTGATGGAAGGAGGTTTTCACTCAAAATCTCACGATACATGGCCCCATTCATTCTTTCCTTTACATGGATCAGTCGTCCTGGTCCCTTTGCAGAAAAACGGCTCCAAAGTAAGATGTTTCCACCCCCATGCTTCACAGTAGGTATGGTGTTCTTTCTCCTCCAAACACGACAAGTTGAGTTTTTACCAAAAAGTTCTATTTTGGTTTCATCTGACCATATGACATTCTCCCAATCCTCTTCTGGATCATCCAAATGCTCTCTAGCAAACTTCAGACGGGCCTGGACATGTACTGGCTTAAGCAGGGGGGACACGTCTGGCACTGCAGGATTTGAGTCCCTGGCGGCATAGTGTGTTACTGATGGTAGCCTTTGTTACTTTGGTCCCAGCTCTCTGCAGGTCATTTACTAGGTCCCCCCGTGTGGTTCTGGGATTTTTGCTCACCGTTCTCGTGATCATTTTGACCCCACAGGGTGAGATCTTGCGTGGAGCCCCAGATCGAGGGAGATTATCAGTGGTCTTGTAAGTCTTCCATTTTCTAATAATTGCTCCCACAGTTGATTTCTTCACACCAAGCTGCTTACCTATTGCAGATTCAGTCTTCCCAGCCTGGTGCAGGTCTACAATTTTGTTTCTGGTGTCCTTTGACAGCTCTTTGGTCTTGGCCATAGTGGAGTTTGGAGTCTGATTGTTTGAGGTTGTGGACAGGTGTCTTTTATACTGATAACGAGTTCAAACAGGTGCCATTAATACAGGTAAGGAGTGGAGGACAGAGGAGCCTCTTAAAGAAGAAGTTACAGGTCTGTGAGAGCCAGAAATCTTGCTTGTTTGTAGGTGACCAAATACTTATTTTCCACCATAATTTGCAAATAAATTCTTTAAAAATCAGACAATGTGATTTTCTGGATTTTTTTTCTCATTTTGTCTCTCATAGTTGAGGTATACCTATGATGAAAATTGGAGACCTCTCTCATCTTTTAAGTGGGAGAACTTGCACAATTGGTGGCTGACTAAATACTTTTTTGCCCCACTGTATATATATATACTGCTCAAAAAAATAAAATAAAATTTTTTTGAGCAAAAAATAAATAAATAATAATAATAATAATAATAATAATAATCTATAAATCTATCATTTACATTTTTAACCCTTAAATTGCCAAGTTTTGTCACAATGCAGCTCCATTTTATAGTCTGAAACACAAATGATTTATTTTCAGTATCCATCCATCCATCCATCTTCTACCGCTTTTCCGGAGGTCCGGGTCGCGGAGGCAGCAGTTCAAGCAGAGAAGCCCAGACTTCCCTCTCCCCAGCCACCTGCTCCAGCTCTTCAGAGGGGATACCAAGGCGTTCCCAGACTAGCTGGGAGACATAGTCTCTCCACCGAGTCCTGGGTCTGCCCCGGGGTCTCCTCCCAGTGGGACGTGCCTGAAACACCTCAAGTGGGAGGCGTCCAGGAGGCATCCTAATCAGATGCCCATACCACCTCAACTGACTCCTTTCAATGTGGAGGAGCAGCGGTTCTACTCTGAGCCTCTCCCGGATGACTGAGCTCCTCACCCTATCTCTGAGGGTGAGTCCAGCAATCCTACGGAGAAAGCTCATTTCAGCCGCTTGTATCCGCGATCTCGTTCTTTCGGTCATTACCCAAAGCTCGTGACCATAGGTGAGAGTAGGAACGTAGATTGACTGGTAAATCGACAGCTTTGCCTTAGAACTAAGCTCCCTCTTCACCACAACAGACCGGTACAACGTCCGCATCACTGCAGATGCTGCTCCAATCCGTCTGTCGATCTCTCGCTCCATTTTCCCCTCACTCGTGAACAAGACCCCAAGATACTTAAACTCCTCCACTTGGGGCAGGAGCCTGTCCCCAACCCGGAGAGGACAATCCACCTTTTTCCGGCTGAGGACCATGGACTCGGACTTGGAGGTGCTGATTCTCATCCCAGCCGCTTCACACTCAGCGGCAAACCGTCCCAGCAAGAGCTGTAGGTCATTGCTGGATGAAGCCAACAGGACAACATCATCTGCAAACAACAGAGATGAGATCCTGTGGTCACCAAGCATGACACCCTCCATTCCCTGGCTGCGCCTAGAAATCCTGTCCATAAAAATTATGAACAGGACCGGTGACAAAGGGCAGCCCTGGCGGAGTCCAACTCTCACTGGGAATGACTCCGACCGAGTGTTGGCAATGCGAACTAAACTCTCACAACGGTCGTACAGAGACCGAATAGCTCGTAACAACAAGCCCGATACCCCATACTCCCGAAGCACCCCCCACAAAAATCCACGAGGGACGCGGTCAAATGCCTTCTCCAAGTCCACAAAGCACATGTAAACTGGTTGGGCAAACTCCCACGAACCCTCAAGAATTCTCGAGAGGGTAAAGAGCTGGTCCGATGTGCCACGGCCAGGACGAAAACCACATTGCTCCTCCTGAATCCGAGGTTCGACCAACGGCCGGACTCTCCTCTCCAGTACCTTGGCATAGACCTTCCCAGGGAGGCTGAGGAGTGTGATCCCTCTAAAGTTGGAGCACACCCTCCGGTCCCCTTTTTTGAAGAGAGGAACCACCACCCCGGTTTGCCATGCCAAAGGCACTGCCCCCGACCTCCACGCAATGTTGCAGAGGCGTGTCAACCATGACAACCCAACAACATCCAGGGCCTTGAGGTACTCGGGGCGAATCTCGTCCACCCCCGGGGCCCGGCCACCAAGGAGATTTTTAACCACCTTGGCGACCTCAGCCCCTGTGATAAGCGAGTCATCCCCCTCGTCCCCAAACCCTGCTTCCTCTGTGGAAGGCGTATCAGTGGGATTGAGGAGATCCTCGAAGTATTCCTTCCACCGCCCGACGATATCCCCAGTTGAAGTCAACAGTGTCCCATCCGCACCATACACAGTGTGGACGGGGAGCTGCTTTCCCCTCCTGAGCCGCCGAACAGTTTGCCAGAATCTCTTTGAAGCCGACCGAAAGTCTTGTTCCATGGCCTCACCGAACTCCTCCCATACCCGGGTTTTTGCTTCAGCAACCACCCGAGCTGCACTCCGCTTGGCCTGCCGGTACACCTCAGCTGCTTCGGGAGTCCCACAAGCCAACCAAGCTTGATAGGACTCCTTCTTCAGCTTAATGGCCCCCCTCACCACTGGTGTCCACCACTTGGTTCGGGGGTTGCCACCACGAGATGCACCGACCACCTTGCGGCCGCAGCTCTGGGCTGCCGCTTCAACAACAGAGGTGGAGAACATGGCCCATTCAGACTCCATGTCTCCAGACTCCCTCGGAATGTGGTTGAAGTTCTTCCGGAGGTGGGAGTTGAAGACCTCCCGGACAGGGGCCTCAGCCAGACGCTCCCAGCACACCCTCACTATACGTTTGGGTCTACCAGGTCTGAATGGCTTCCTCCCCTGCCATCGGATCCAACTCACCACCAGGTGGTGATCAGTTGACAGCTCTGCACCTCTCTTTACTCGGGTGTCCAAGACATACGGTCGCAGGTCTGATGATACGATAACAAAATCGATCATCGACCTGCGGCCTAGGGTGTCCTGGTGCCAGGTGCACATATGGACACCCTTATGCTTGAACATGGTGTTCGTTATAGACAGACTGTGGTTAGCACAGAAGTCCAATAACTGAACACCACTCGGGTTCAGATCGGGCAGGCCGTTCCTCCCAATCACCCCCCTCCAGGTTTCACTGTCGTTGCCCACGTGCGCATTGAAGTCCCCCAGTAGGACAATGGAGTCTCCAGGAGGAGCACCCTCCAGCACCCCAGTCACAGACTCCAAAAAGGGTGGGTACTCTGAAACATCATTTGGTGCATAGGCACAAATGATGGTCAGGACCCGTTTCCCAACCCGAAGGCGCAGGGAAGCAACCCTTTCGTCCACCGGGGAAAACTCCAATATAGAGGCAGCAAGGTGGGGCGATACAAGAATACCTACCCCTGCTCGTCGCCTCTCGCCCGGGGCAACTCCAGAAAAGGCCAAGCTCCAGCCCCTCTCCAGGAGACTGGTTCCGGAACCGGAGCTGTGTGTTGAGGTGAGGCCGACTATATCTAGCCCCCTCATGGATCGTCACCTTATCGTGGTGGGGGGGTTTGCGTGCCCCAGTGATCCCAGGAGCTATGTTGTCCGGGGCAATTTGCCTCTGATAGGGTCTCCCAAGACAAACTGGTCCTGGGTGAAGGGCCAGACGAAGAACGATCCAACAGACTCTCATGATAAATTGTATATCAAGGATTCAGTGTACCCCGCCCGGTATGGGGTTACCGGGGCCCCACCCTGGAGCCAGGCCTGGGGGAGGGGCTCGAAGGCTAGCGTCTGGTGGCCGGGTTTCCACCCATGGGACCCGGCCGGGCTCAGCCCGAAGGAGTTACATGGGTCCGCCCTCCAGTAGGTTCACCACCTGCAGGAGGGATCATGGAAGTCCGGTGCTATGTGGATTAGGTGGCAGTCAAAGGCGGAGACCTTGGCGGACTGACTATTTTCAGTATACTTCATGTAAAGTGGATTGTTTATGGTTTGATTATTGCAGGCTGGTATATGTGAAAGATTAACAGCAACACTTATTGATATGCATTATTATTTTTTGCTCAATGTCAAATACTTTAATGTCCCTTCACGCAATAATGTGCTCATAAAACAAAAATCAAGCTGTAAAAATGTTATAATTTGCAAGCCCCCATAGCAAAGAAAAGGTATTTTCTCCATTTGCGATGTATAGTAAAAATGACATCATCAGGAAGGAAATCCCTCAGAGCACACCCTTTTAGCCACAGGCCTCAAATGAAGTGGAGAAATGAGAAGATGCATGTTTTATACTTTTCATTTGAGCAGGAGCAAAAATAGTGATTTGAATGGGTTTCAACATGCACATTTTTGGGCAAAGGGATGTTAATGTGTGTATTTCAGACCACATTGTTTACAATAGGCTAAAAATAAAAAAAATACATGAAAAAAATTAAAAACACGCAAATAAATAAATAATTTGAGTGTTTCTAACAAAACAATATGCATGGGAAAAAATGGATAAAATATGCTAGAAAGTAAAATCCAAAAACACATAAATGTGCTTGAGTGCATCAAAGGGTTGCTGATCAGCTGATCTGGATATGAGTCTGCCTCTCCTCACTCCTTTCACTACTCCTTGTCTACAGGTACTGGCAGGACTTGGGCTATTTGATTGTGTATGTCACAGGTCGTCCCGACATGCAGAAGCAGCGCGTGGTGGCCTGGCTCTCTCAGCATAACTTTCCCCATGGAATCGTCTCATTCTGCGATGGGCTGGTTCACGACCCGCTGCGACACAAGGCCAACTTCCTTAAATCCCTCATCAGTGAGGTAAGGGAGGTCGGAGTAACCCTGGAGCAGCACTACAGCAAAATGAAATGCTTACCTGTCACGTTGTCTGATTAGGCACGAATGAGGATCTTTGCGGCCTACGGCTCCACCAAGGACATCTCTGTGTACACATCAATTGGCCTGCTGCCATCCCAAATCTACATAGTTGGAAGGCCCACAAAGAAAATGCAGCACCAGTGCCAGGTATGGAAGGAATCCTGATCTTTTTCATGCAGTAATTGATTCTTTTTTTATTATAGAATTTTACATACTTACCTAGATTAACAAACGCAGAAATAGGGGACAAGGCTGGGTGAGAATGGAACTTGCACTTGAACATCACAAAAACATAGTACGTGGAATTTGGACACCAAACTGATGGAACGGTCAGTATAAATGGCACCCCCTTAAAGAAGAGTACACACTTCAAATACCTTTGCTCGATGCTCAGCAATGACAGCGACGCGCTCACTGATGCCCGAGCCAGCGCTGGATGGGAGAAGAGGCGACAGGTAACGGGGTGTCCTCTATGACTGCCAGATACCAGTGCGCCTCAAGGGAAAGATCAGTAAGACCTTGATCCACCCTGTGCCTCTATATGGATGTGAATGCTGTCCGCTACAATGAAACAAGAGCAAACGTTCCACAGAATGGAGAGTCGTATGCTGCACTGGAGCCTCCCTGATGGTACGTGTCTACTGGATCCGTCATTTCTCCACGTCCTATTTATTGTCCATGTGAAATGCAACACTAAGCATTTGGCTCCAGTGTGGTGAGATTCAGGCAGCAGTGTGTTGAGTTGCCCGTACTTATCATTTGCATAAAGTTGAAATTTTTGTAACTTCACGCAAATGAGGTCTGGCCTGGCAGGAGTCGGCTGCAGCAATGTCGTTCACAACATTTAACTCAGCGGTTGTTGATGTCAAATAATGATGGATCCATTAACTGCACCTACTATTTCTCACGGGAAGTTCTGTTAGAAACACTTTTTTGTTTGTTTTAAAGCTATGACACGTGCAATGCGCCATGCTGTCCGGGAGCTTCAGTCCATTTAACCTTTTAACTGTCCACATTTCATGGACAGGTCGCGCGCCCCCAGTAGCACAGCGCAGCAACTACGCCTGTCAACTCTCTGGCTGTACTCTGACGTCCCCAGCTATACTGAGGATTTGTACTGAGCTGTACTGATCTGACAGTTCAGAAGGTGGCAGGCACGCATCGGAGGAATCATGGCTGACATGGAATACAGCAAAGAAGAAGAAATCCTCATTATTCTTCTTCCTTTTTCTGCCATGAGCTCACAAGACCAAGATGGCCGCCACCACGATCATCTGGATCTTCACAGAAACTGCATCATACAGGAAAAATAGCTGCGTAATACAAACAAAATTCACGTGGGATAATCATAAGAGTCTGTAGATGTGGTAGAGAGTGTAAATGACGACCAAATGCAAAACAACGACCACGATGGGCGAAACAGAGTGACCACGCAAGCGAGCGAGCCCCCCCCATCCCCCCAGTAAGTGACGTATTTATGTCTTTTTTTGTTTTTCATTTTCTTGATTTTCTGGTTCATATACTTTGAAGATAAGATGAAAACATACTGCTGTAGACAAACGGTGTAAAAAAAAAAAAAACGAACCATTTTTTGTGTAAATATGTCCGAAGTCCACTTTTGACTGAGTTATGTAATTCATATAGCTGCCATGACATTATGCAAATTAGATGCGTAAATTTATTCCTATCTGAAACTTTGGAACATATTCTACATCTTTCTTATTGACAGTAAGCCATTATCCCTTGCAACTTTCAAGTTATAGCCTTGGAAATCTGAACTATTTTATTGACAAAAAATATTTACCACTCTTGACCACTAGGGGTTATGTTTACCCTGTAACTGTCACAGTCACCATACGACGACTGGGACAGTTAAAGTTAAGACCCCTCCACAGCTGGATTGTTAACCAGTCAGGTACAGCCTTTGTGTTCTCAGCAGCTGGACCAATCAGAGTTTTTCCCTGGGACAGAGCTCTTTGACTATTGGTTTTCCATAATGCCAAATATTTTCTGTCACTCCACCTGGTTACGCCTATCGCTGCACCGCAATGCATCCCTGATGTGATGCCTTCCAGCAAAAAAAACGACCAGTGGACATGTACCACGATCCTGCACGATCACGTGAAGAACAAGGATGTACAAAAGCACATGGGTGTGGCAACAATCACTGTGAAGACGCGAGAAGCACAGCTGCGATAGTATGGACATGTTGTCTGCAGCGAAGAGGACTTGGTGGCAAGGACGGGCCTCTGCATCAGCCCAAATGGGAAGCGGCCACGAGGACAACCAAAGAAACGATGGCTCAACCGGATCAAGGATGACATGAGAACTGTGAACATCACCCCCAAGGATGCCCTTGATCGAGCCAAGTGGAGACAGGCATGCAAATATGCGGACCGTGTGGCCAGGCAGCACTAACGCAAGAACGAAGAAGACAAACTTAACTAGATTATATACTCTGAATGTTATATTAGAATTTAGTTCCCGTAACAAATGAGCCAGCGGAGAAAATATATCTACTAAAAGTAGATCTGTAAAGCTTGTGTCCAGATCCATATTGTTATTATAGTAGCTTTGCATTATTCACAGTCCTTTTATAATATGTCTTATGTGAGTGTATAATTGCAGCATAGTTTATTAAGCATCTGAAACAAAAGTAATTGTTCCCTTTGTGGCTTTAATTCTCCAGTGCTCTAATTGCACCAGTATCGTTGCAGTAGCTGACCATAACAAGGACTTCATCTCTTTCTGGATCACTGGTTTCATTTCTACCCACAAGAACTCATCATGAGAAACCGTGGACATGTTGTTATTGATAATCTCCAGTAAAAAGTTAAAAATTATGAAAAAATAAGAAGCATAAATGAGCATAATTGTTTAAGTGTAGCTGAGATTAGGACAAAAGCATGCACTACTTTTATTTATTTATTTATTTATTTATTTATTTTTTATTGGTTTATTGACTTATACTCAACTGATTCACCAACTGAAAAAGTTATTTTCTATCTGTGCTGTAGACACATAAATCCCCCAAATAAAAAGTTACAAATGAATTTGTTTTTTTAAAATATTGTTTTGTGTAAAATAATCATTTGGTGATTACTTTTTAACTGTAGCTGCTTGATAAATTAGTGTGTAAAGTACAATAATTCTTTCATTGATTTCCTATTTAAAGAAAATCCTGTTTTCCGTAGACTATAAAAAAGTTTCAGCTCTTTATAATGGCTTGGTTAACTCAGTGTGAATTACCTCATATCTGTTGTAGTTCATCCCGGACGGCTACGCTTCCCACCTATCCCAGCTGGAGTACAACCAGAGGTCTCGACCCGCCAAGTCGGCCAGCACTCGCATGGTCCTCCGCAAGGGCAGCTTTGCTCTGGGAGCCGCCGGGGGAGACTTCCTCCGTAAACGCAACCACATCTTTCGCACCATTTCCTCTCAGCAGCCTGGAGGGTCGGGGTCTAGTTCCCCCAACCTGCTGGGCCGGACTGAGCGCACGCAGAGCCAGTGTGAAGGAGAACGGGATAGAGGGGTCACAACAACAGCACAGAGGAGCATGAGTATAGCAGCAGGGTGCTGGGGCCGCACCGGGAGCACCAAGGAGGGCAGTGGAGGGTTACATGGCCAAAAGTAAGGGTAAAAAAAAAAAAGGAAGCTGTGCTTTAATGGACCCAGCTCGAACCACCATGATCTCTGGATTGAATACAGATAGGAGGAAAAAAAGGATTAGGAACTACAGTATATGGAAGATTTATAGGGTCTAAGTTCAATTAAAGTGATACACAAAAGGTGTAGCACATCTAATCGAAAGGAGGAATAAATTAGGGGCCTGTCCAGAAGGAGTGGACTAATCAAGCCAAGTGGGACCCAGAGAACAAGAACAGTTCTGTAGCATGACTCTTTTACAGGAATACTTTTATAGGGTACATCACTATTTATTTTAAAAAAAGACAAAGAAGGATTGACTAAGACATTGTAAGCCTTAATCTAATCTCGTGTAACGGGACCCCTTCTCTTCCACGCTGTTTAAACATTCACTCTCATGAGCTCAGGACAAACTGCAGAGCCAGATTCATCCTCAAACAGTCACCCATTGGTCTGAGGTCAAGTATGTTTGGCTGCCGTGGCATAAATGTGACTTTTCCACTTACTGTCATTTCTTTCTTGGTGTTTTTAACATGACGCTACCCAGTGGTGACAGGCAATAAGGATAGAAGAACTCTACAGTTTACAGAAAGAAGTTCAGATGTGACAAAAAACACCTAGCCCTGAAGGTTTTTGGTTAAATAAACACACCAAAACAAGTTTTCCTCACATCTTCATTGGTTTCTGAAGATTGGCAGATAGTTTTGATTTCATGTTATCAGAGATGGATAAGCACAAATGGAAGTTTCAGTGGAATTAGTAATTGTCTCAACATAGTTATATTATTTTAGATCTGTGGAAGGATGTACCGTACCCAGCACACAAAATCTACAATACTGCTGGGTTGAGTCTCAGGTCTTTTTGTCATGTCCGTGAGTAGCTTTATAGTATTGCATGTTTTTTCTAAAGTAAGGTTAACTAATTGCATTTTACAGTGTATATTTACGCTGAAGATGAAGATTCCACCTTAAATGTTTCCACTTAGCTTGTCATATAAACATATACATAAGCAGATAAACAAATTGCAACTGTCCTTTCACTCTTGAGGTGCTTTCAGACCAAACTTGAAGTGTGATTACATATAAAGTCAACTTAAAAACACAGGCGCAAATTCTCATCCGAACAAGTTTGAGAGAGACAGGGTTGCCCTCATAACTTCTGCAGGTGCTTTCTACCTGCTGTGGAAATCCCCAAAATGCCATCATGTTTAGGTTTACAGCATTATCTGGTGGGGCACACAGCTGGGAAAATGTCATATCCTACTTCAGAAACTGCACCTGGATGACAGCTATTATAGTGCTAGCTGCTAGCCCTTGATAGCACATGGGTAGCAGGATACGAAGTACAGACACTCCAGCTGCAGAGCTCCAGTTCATCTGTCTGCAGGTGTGTGGCAGTCTCATTTTCAAAATAGTTTACACTCCAGTGTTAATACTTTTACTACGGCGACTGCAGAATCTCAAGGCTGATTAGTTATCGCAACCAACTAACTGCCTTGGACATGAATGCACAAATTTGCATGTTTATATTGACTATATATGTAATCGATCGTTCAAAATTCGCTCTGCATTTGGTCTGAATGCACCTTTAGAGCACCAAAGCTAGTGGCTTCTACCAGCTGTTTTTGTTTTTCTCTCTGTTCAGATCAAAGGCATTTTTAATTGGGCTTAATTACCTTTTCTGAAAACTTCATGTATGCTTATTAGATTTTAATTTTATTTTATTTATCAACTACAATTATCAGTCCCTCCAGGATTTTGCAATGTTGCAATCACACTAATTCACACGAAATCAATGATTCGCTGCATCTTTTGCATGACCTTGCAACTTTGTCCAATCACTGCAACTTTTCCCGCAATTTTGGCCAATCCTCGTCAACTTCCGCCAATTTTGCCAATCAAATTTGTCCCTGAGTAGCGCTCAATGTTCAGTCTAACCAATCAAATGCATCACTGCATTACGCTCACGTCCGTGTTTACAGTGAGTATTAATGGAACACATCAGCAAAAACCAGTGTGCGATTTAAAAAAACCACTCACCTGCGAGTTTTCCCACACTGTCCCTTCCTCCGTTTCCCCTGGCCCACCGGTGGATGTCTCATCAAGTCTCCATCTTGACCACATGTACGAAGTGCTGGGTTTCTGTTGAAAAAAGCCCGCCGGCCTGAAAAGCACCCCATCGCGCGAGCGCGTGTGAGGAGAGATGCCACAAAACCACAAACAAACAAGTAAATCTAACACTACAGCCAGTGTTTGAACAGTTTATACATCTATAGAGGTAAGATCATTACTATATCTTGTTAATGGGCTTTAAAGCTGTGACTCTCCGGTCTGGACAAGGACAAATGTGCGCCCCATGGCAAACACTCAAGGAGAGCCCCTCCTCCTGGTACGACTCCCGGTATAAGAAAGATGAGTATCTGATGGGACAGGTGTGTGTCAAGATGTGCAGCAGATAGACAGACAGGTGGGAGTCAGGCAGGGAAAGAGAGAGAATATCCAGTAATTTTCTTCTCAGAAAAACACAGACTTTGATAGACAATACAGAGCAACAGAATAAATATTTCTTTTTTTTCTGCGTTTGGTACAGAGTGGCTGGGGACTGACGCTGTTAGGGAGTTTTCAAATGAAGGTGCTGCCATAATTTCCAAATCTATACTTTTTAACATTCATTCAATGCAATTTAGCTGTTGTAATGGATAATTATTTTATTCATCCTTTTTTATTCAAGTTCTCAGCAAGAGTAGCTTACAGTCTTAGTCATTTTTATGACAAATTTATGAGTAGCTACTTCATTCTCACTTAATTGTGTTAAAGTCTGTATTTGCTGTTGCACAAAAGAGTTTTTCTGTATTGCAGAAGTATCTGCTTAATTTACAAATCACTGTTTAATAGGAAATATTTGACAGTCCTGTGCTTTTCTTGTGGTGTTATATAGAATATCATTGCAGTAAACTATGGAAAAAAGCATCCGCTTTAAAATTTGTAATTCTTCCCACAACTTTTAGTGCAAAAAAAAAACAAACTCTCAAAAATCACAACTTTTAAAAAAGTGTTTTTTTGTTTTTTTTAATTCAGGCTTTTTGGACCACAACAATCATAAAAATATTCTGAGAAATCCCAGAGGGACTGATTTATGATTTTAATAACCACTCATATTGACTTTTTTCCTATAAATTGCATCTTCTTTGTGATAAATTTGACTTTTGCACATACATTTCCTATGCTTTACTATTATGTCTTAAAAAAAATTTTTTACCCCAAATTTTCATATTTGTATATGTAATTTTGCAGCGTTTCCTTATTAATTTCTCTTCCATTGGGAGGATTTTCTTTAAATTTTATTTTAAATGTCTTTAATCTGATAAAAATAAAATATCAACTATCCCTCCTCTAGATATTTAGATTATATCCTGTGATATAATCTAAATCATGGGATATAAAGAAACATTTTCTAAGCTAGAAGAGAGGAAAATGATTTCAGCGCTTATTTCAATTAAATTATAAACGCACCAAGATGGAGGTCTAATGCACAGTGTGTGATTTAGAAAGTATGCATTTCTCTTAGTTTTTCAAGGTAATTGAAATTCTCCCCCAAAATATTAAAATAAACTTGTAGCTTGGGTACCCCCAGTGGCTGAGGGGGCCCATTGCAGTCGTGCACTCTGCTTTATAGCAGAAAACAGCTGTGACTAAAACAACAAAGCTAAATTAGTGCCAGTCCAAGCAGCCTTATCTTTGTCAATACTTAATTCATGTTAATTGATAAATTTTGATGGAAAAAAAAAATTAAACATGAGCCAAACTGTCTGCTAACAAAAGAGTGAGAAAACTTGTGTTTTGGATCCTTTAAACGAGCGAAGGGTGGATTTGTGAATTATCTTTTGTGACAGAGGAGAGTACTTATGTCTCAGTCACATAACAACACAGTACCTGATAGGCTACATGTTTTAATGTACATTGTGGCATCAGGTGCTTCTGTAGTCATTTCACTCTGTGCGAGACTTTCCCTTTCAGTATGCATCCAAGGCCTTAATATCCCACCAGACGCTTACTCCACAGAGGGATCAGAAAGCAGAGAAAACAGGGCATGCAGCATTAAAGCAACAAATAAAACTCTGTACAGTCCACAGCAACAATCCCTTTATAGCTTCATCTGCTTGCAATACCTCTGATCCACCCGCCGGTGGTGTTCTTGCTTCCACGTGTGCTGTTGCTGGGGGCATTTGTGTGGCGTTCCCTGGATTTACGGACCTGTGTTTCTGCTGAGGAGCCCGTTTCATGTCAGATTGAACTGGGATGGACAGAGGCAGGATTTCTACGCAGCTTTTGGCTGCAAAGACCTGTTTCATTAACAACTGGACAGATGAATGGACAGTGGTGATTCAGTTTGAATGTTTCAAAAAGACTTGATGGAAGAATGTGGGAAGAAAAATTTGTGGTTGCCCTCACTATCACTTTGCAGAGTAAACACTTTACTGCTTCTTTCTACTGCACTGTATATTTTCATAAAAGCCACTTCACATCTCCAGTCCAAAAATACAAATAACGGGGGAAAAAAGATGATGTATCATCACACATCAAAAGGATAAAAACACAGTAGCTTAAGTCAGGTGCCTGTATGGAACAGGGTCTGTTGTATGGATGCCTCTTGTTTATAGAGATCCCTTCCTAATGTGTTTCATGGTAAACAAAATCAACTCAACATCAAGATAGAATTGCTTAGAATTTTCTGGTAGTCAGTCTTATGCTGTAGAAGTTACTCCAGTCAGGACTCGCAGCTGTAAGGGTCATGAAAGATTGATAGGAAATGGTATACAGAATAAATGGGCCGCAATAATGCCTCATTTATTTTAGATACAGCAGGACAGTCCTGCTGCTGCACCATGTGCTGTGCTCAGAAATGGCAGGCTACTTTAAAAAAAAAAAAAAAAGTACTGTCTGGTTCTTGTCCAGGTACTGGACAGTCTAGGAATTCTTGATGCCATTAGATGAATACTATGCATTTTCTTTTTTATTACTCCTCAGCCTCTAAAGGCTGAAGGGCATTGTCGTCATCCTGTTGTGCGGCGCCGTCAACACCTACCTTGTGGACACAATAATTACAGAAAGAAATGACGTGGGCATTTCAAACTGATACCATGGGTGTATCAATGAAAACTCTGAGATGAGTTCAGATTTCCCTAAATCTTGTGAAAACGCTAACTACAGAAAGAAGTGATGTAGGCTTTTCAAATCGATATCATCGTATCTAAGACAAATCTTGGTGGCTTACACACTTACTTCTGACTAGGAGTTTGGGGTCAAAAGGTCAAACATTCCCATTGCACTATTTCTATAGAACTGGTAATGGTAGGGTTACCAAACTTCGTACATACAGTAGGTTCACCCTGAGACCCTGAACTATCACTATGCTTTTGGGATTGCAAGGGCAAACATCAAGGTGCAAATGCCACATAAACTACATCTTACAGCACAGAAAGAGGCTGAAGGGTACCACTGGCAGCTGCCAGTACTTTTTATGATTTATTTTTAGCATTTATTAAGACTGAAGCAGTGACGAAAGACAGAAAGAGGTGAAAAACATATTCTGGCCAGGTTTCAAATCAGGAGTCACTGTAGACAAGCTGCATAGCCTTGTGGTATTCTTACCTAGACCTCTAGGTGCCTGTTTTTGTTTTGTTTTTGTTTTTTGTTTTTTTCAGTTGCAATAATTTGTCCTCTGTCTTTATAAATGCATGCCAGATTTAACGTATCTAATTAAAGTTGCAAACTTTTTTCTACAAACTAGGGATACACCATATGACCTTACATTTACAGTCCAGAGAGAGTAAAGTAATGCAAACTTCTAAAAGTCAAGACCATGCCAAGACCAGACCCAGATCAGTCTGTACCAAGACCAAGACATTAAGGCAGGGGTGTCAAACTCATTTTAGCTCAGGGCCACATGGAGGAAATTCTATTCCCAAGTGGGCCGGACCGGTGAAATCATGGTATAATAACTTAAAAACATCAACTTCAGATTGTTTTCTTTGTTTTAATTTGGTCCAAAATAGTATAAGCACATTCTGAAAATGTACACATCACAATTAATCCTCCTGACAAAACACTTCAAGTTAGTTGAAAATTCTGAGGAAAAAATGCAATTTCAAGAACACAATGCCTCAGTTATTGGAACTTAGACTTTGTCTCAGTTTATCTACAAAGCCATTAAACTTTAAGTCACAGCCTATCAAAATGCAAAACAAAATACAAAATAAATAAAATAATAAAATAATAATAACAATAAAATAATAAATAATAATAATCTTCTAGGTATCAAATACCTCATTTGTCATTTCTACATATTAATCCTGTGCTAACTCAACAAACCATACAAACTGAGGTAGAAACTATTCAAGAGGGTTGAGTTACTCCCTGCCTTGTATTTAATGATAGAAAAATAAAAGCTGTGCAATGGATGAACAATTTCAACAAACCAAACTTATGAACTGAAGTGACTGACAGTATCACAGTAAATTACACACTGTTGTGTTGACTTTCTTTAAATTTCCACAGAAGACAATCATTTTCACAGAACTATATCAGGGTGTCTCATGCAAAAGCCTGGCGCTTTTCAGGGCACACAGTCGCTGCTGCCTTCATCGTGCATGTTTTTACAAACTCACCCTCACTAAATGGTTTTGAAGCCACTGCAATTTCATTAGCAATAAGGTAGCTAGCTTTCACTGCAGCGTCACTGATGTCTCGGCTATGAGGAAACACAGACTGCTGTTTCTCCAGACCCGCCAACAGTTCATTCACCTTCTCTCTTCTCTGCTGTCCTTGAAAGTTGTCGTATTTGTCGGCATGAAGACTCACATAGTGGCGACGAAGGTTAGATTCTTTCAGCACTGGAACATGCTGTGAACACACCAGACATACAGCTTTCCCATTCACTTCCATGAATAAATAGGAGGATGACCATTTTTCTTGGAACACTGCACTCTGCATCCACTTTTCTCTTTTTTGACAGAGACATATTGGGGAAATGAGGGTGCCAAAGCACGTAATGTTAAAAGTAGAAGGCGTAATAAATAGCGCGGGCAAAACACAAAGTAACTCATCCGGTCTAGCTGCACTTGCTTGGCCTACTTGCTTAGCCCCGGTATAAACAGTTTGCTTGCTTAACACAATTGCTATTGCACCATCCAGTTGACGCAGTTAGAACAGCAGTTTCTTTTATTTAAAAATTGCAGCTCATTTTTATACTTTACAAAATCATCTCGCGGGATGGATTAAACCCGTTCCGCGGGCTGTACGTTTGACACCCCTGCGTTAAGGGGTCAACTATAAACAAGAGGAATGATTACAACACTAAAACTATGTAATTGGTAATTGTTCAGATGGCCACCTGACTGATTTAAATCTTGAAAGAACATCCCTTTAATCTGGAAAAAGCCTGGCATAAGAGCATATGGAGCAGTTCATTTTACTATGCTGTTATTTTCTCTCCTGCTACCACACTAAACAGGACTGTGTCCATTTCCACTCTGTGTGGTCAGCAATGTGCTGAACCCATCGCAAAAGCCAAAATCATTTTTTTTAATACTGTAGTGAATCAACTGTGTGACCTCATTGTTATTTTTGCACTAGTTTACAGTAGAAATATACTCATGTTGCTACATATGAACACTTGTGTAGTGCATGACACTTCTTATTTATGTCAGGGTACACTGATTGTATGCACAGGTTTGTGCAAATTTTGTCAAAGGAAGCGTTTAATGTAAGTTTATGTGCCAAACAGTTGACAGAGACAACTAAAGAGTACTTCAAATACCCCTAAATACGCACAAACTTTATTATGTTGAACTCCATTTTCTTACTGTCAGTTTTACTATTGCCATTATTATTATCATTTTATTTAGTGTTGGATAATTCTATAAGCTTTGGAACTACAGGTTAATATAGTGCATTACATTTATTAACTGTGGGATACAACACAGTCAATTTTCTGTTTCTCATGTAAAGTTAATTAGCGATGTCATTCTTTAATCAAAAACTGTTTTGAAAGTATTTACATAATCTTTAAAGGTCCTATATTTTGCATTTAATGAAATATAAATATAAACATATAAATATGAAAAATGAAATACGGTCATGCGTCACATGCATACCATTAAAATAGTGACATTATCAGTGTAAAAACAAACAAAAACTCATTTGATTTAGTTAAATTCTTAAATAATTAGCTGATTGCACTTATGGTGTCACACATGGACCACTTTTTTTAATTGTAAAACAATACAGAAATGGTTTTTAGTCTTTAAAACTGTACATTTGTAAGTGTAACCCCTGACAAAGAAATGAACAGCGCATAATTTTATGGTAGGTTTATTTTAACAGAGAGAGAGAGACAGAATATCAACAAAAAAATCCAGTATTAAATAAGAGTTATAAATTAATTTGCATTTGATTGAGGAAAATAAGTATTTGATCCCCTAAGAACCAGCAAGAATTATGACCCGCACAGACCAGTTTTGTATCCATGAAGCACATAAATTAGTCCTGTCCCTTTAGGAAATTCCTCCTTGTAGGAACCAAAGTTTGAGGTTTTATTTAGATGAATGAGCTCTATTTGCTTTCGCTGAGTTATCCCCATCTAGTGACTGTGGGTGGAATGGAAGCTGATATCAGGCCAAGGACACTACCTGGAGGATGTGGTTAGAGCAGGAAGACAGTCTTTTGACCTCACTTCCTGAGTCCTGGCAGCCACAGACTGTCCATTTCTGCTAGAGACTCATTAGTTTATCTCTGCTATCCTATTTTCTTTCAAGCTGTGGCATTTTGAGTATTATGTTATTTTAAAGTTTAAAATAAATAACTTGTAGTGGGTAAAAGGAAAGGATGTGGAGGGAAGGCACGAGCATAGGACAACACAGAATCATTATTAACCCTCTAACACATATGTACAGCCTATGGCCCCAGTGTGAGCATAGGGTGCTTTGGGTATGAACAAAGGAATTGCATGATGCAATTATCATAACACTTGTTACATACGTTACCTTACATCCACCCCCTTGCACTTCATGCTGCAGCTTGGCGCAGTGGGGGGCGAAGGCACATCTTCTTTCTTTCCTCAGGGGGTGCATAACTTAACAGTCCAGTCTGATTACTGGGGGCTCTTTCTCCTTAGGTCCATTGTTCTGCTTTCTGGGTGTGAGGGACAATCCCTCACCACTGTATCTTGTGTACATCACAAGCTCTTCACTTTTTGGGCATTTCTTGTGGACCTGGATTATTTTACGTGTGCAGCATCAAGACCTTTTTGCTCAGCCACAATAGTGGCTATAAATTGAACCATGGAACAGGAATAACCACTACACTCTTAATCTCAACTCGTTACGTGTATAAAAGATTTCTGTCACAGAATCAATCTCTTCAATTCAAACTTCTCCACCACCATGGACCAGACCAAAGAGCTATCAATGGACATCAAAGACAAGACTGTAGACCAGTACAAGGCTGGAATGGGCTACAAGACCATCAGTAAGAAGCTTGGTGAGAAAGAGACCACTGTTGGTGTGATAATTCAAAGGTTGAAAAGATAAGATAACAGTCAGTTGCCCATGCTCTGGAGCTCCATGCAAGATTGCACTTCATGGGGTAAGGACGATTTTGAGAAAGGTGAGGGATCAGCCCAGAATTACACAGGAGGAGCTTGTTAATGATCTCAAGGGAGCTGGGACCACAATCACCAAGAAAACCATTGGTAACACACTTCGCCATAATGGATAGAGATTCTGCAGTGCTCGCAAGGTCCCCCTGCTCAAGAAGGCACATCTGAAGTTTGTCACTGAACATCTGAATGATCCAGAGAAGTCTTGGGAGAATGTGGTGTGGTTAGATGAGACCAAAATTGATAATGATTGATATTGCCATACTGATTAATTAATATTTTTTCTGGATTTTTCTTTTTGTTGATATTCTGTCTCTCTCTGTTAAAATAAACCTACCATAAAATTTATGGACTGTTCATTTCTTCATAATGGGGTAAACTTACAAATTCATCAGGGGATCAAATACTTATTTCCCACACTGTATATCCTTGAGGATGTCAAAAGAAAAAAAATGATCCCTGGAAAATGCATAATATGGGACCTTTACTGTTCTTAATGTCTGGATTCTACAATAAGTTTGTTGCCTACAGGTGGATGTCAGGCCAGTGAAGGGGTTCAAATAGTAGACAGCAATTGTGAAGATTGTATGATACAATCAACTTAAAAGGGTCATTGACTGAAAATTTGTGTTTCTGTAATTTTAACCTTCTGAAATGTGTCTATTGGTCATGTGATTATCAAAAAACACACAGTCTTTATCTTGTTTTTCTCATGACAAAGCCGTTTCAATTCTTCCAGGTAGTTTCCTGTACGTCAAGAAATGGGAAACATCACTAAAAGGTAAACGTCACTAGCCTTGATACCTACCGCCATGTTATTATGGGCCAGCCTAGCCATCTGTCATATACATAGATGGGTGGGAGCCAAAGGCATTAGCTTAACAGTTAACTGTGGTACTAGAAAGCTCACGTTTTTATATACATATTGTCATGTCAGTGATAGGAGCCAAGGACGAGATCAGGTGTGGAACTGGACACACATTTATTAATGGTACTCCACAGTACACCAGCGTACCCGCCAGGCAGAGAGGTGGCCAAGAGACCGCCCCTCCCTCTCACTGCTCTCTTACACCCTGGGTAATAGCAGAACTGGAAAGGTGGAGCCACCACCAGTGTCACACAAATAAAGGTCCCAAACTCCAACACATGTATATATTGGTTTATCTTTTTGTATATATATTTTAGTGGTGTCGGACAATTAAAATTTTTAATCGCGGTTAATCTTTTGGAATGTTGAGTTAATCGCAATTAATAATTAGAATATTCTCCAGAAAATCCTCAAAAGTACTACTGCATGTGCAAAAAAACAGAATGCCAGGGCTCAGTAATGTCACTGTAACACAACTCGGCATCTACACTCCCATAGCAAACATCCACTGCTTTTAAGCAGCTCAACACAAAACAATGGACCTCGTGTGTCCCAACATACACAATTTCCCTTTTAGCGGAAAAATTGTAAGCAAACAAACAACTATCTCACACGTGACGTCACCCATCACACTACAAAAACAGGGCGTGGGAGTGAATGGACATTATTAACACAGTTTGAGAATTTTTACCTCCGCCAAGGGAGGAGGTAATGTTTTTAGTGACATTGGTTTGTTGGTTTGTCTGTTGGCTGGTTTGACTGTTAGCAACATAACTCAAAAAGTTATGAACAGATTTTGATGGAATTTTCAGGAAAGGTGTGTAATGGCATGAGGAACAGGTGATTAGATTTTGGTGATGATCTAAGAGTGCATACTTCCACCAAGGGTTTTGTTTGTGTTCGTGCAGCAGGATTACACAAAAACTACTGGTTGGATTTGGATGACATTTTCACCAGAGGCGGTTCTTGGGCTACAGATGAACCCATTACATTTTGGTGATAATGCATACCTCTGCCAAGGCTCTTATGTTCTCACAGTGTGTTAGCAACAATACTCCAAAACTAATGGACAGACAGAATTTTCACCACAAGTGGCTCTAGGCCTACACACAAACCCATTACATTTTGGAGGTGATCCATGAGGAATGGAAGGCGCCTTGGCAGAAGTATGCGCTCTCAAAGTGCTTTTCTAGTTTTAGACTGGTACTCACCTACTGACAGTTGGACCCAAAGCTAAGAGGATGAAACAGGCGAGTGTCTGTCCGTGTCAGCTGCTGGAAGTCAGTTACAACCTAGCATGTAGTTGTTTATACTGCTAGCCGGCTAGCAGGCTTCTGGAGTAGAAGAACAACCAACATCCAGGCAAAGTTTTGAAGGAGGCTTGTCATGACGGCTGCTGGGCCGTCATCTGTTTTATCATCTCCAGCTGCGCACAGACCAGCAGGTGCTAATCAGCGGCTTTTAAAAGTCAGTGTGACTGATGGCCCGGCACGGAGTCGTCTGTCTTCTTCGTCTGAGTATGAGCCAGAACCTCGTCCTCAAGCTAAGAAGAACGTCACGTCAAGACCGGTCACGTAAAAGAACTCTTTGCTATTCTACCCCAAGCCTTTACCCCTGTGCACAGGTGGACCTCCCTGGCGGCGGACCAGCTTCCCCGGCCAACGGGGCAACACCACCTCCATCACAGAGTTCCTCCTCACCACCACAGCTACGGGCACAATCACCACCACAGCTACGGGCACAATCACCACCACGTCGCACGGACACTCGGAGCCAGCAGAACTCAACCTGTGGTACTCTCAAGTAAGCGTCACCATCAGCAATTACTCGTTATCGCTGAACAGCTGTAATTGTTTCTGCTTGTGTGTTCCAGGGTTGCCAGGTCGCCATCAGAACTGCTCAGCTCCAGTGACCAGACAGCGATACTTGCACTCACACACGCACTACACTCACTCACTATTCAATAAAGAATAATTGTCCATATCTGCTCGTGTCAGTGTCTGTCTCCTGGGTCCTGAAACATGTCAGTACGACTCCGTCACATTGACCCAGCGGACAGTACACTGTCACGCAGACTAAACACCCTTAGCGCTCGGGTAGATATGATCTCACACCAACAGACAGTTATTCTCAACCAAATGACTCAAATTAACAGCCGGCTGGATCGTCTGGAAGGACACCAGACGTTTCCCCCGGCCGCTAGTGTTTCAACCCCTGCAGGCTTAGCGCCAGGTCAAGCTAATATAACACCTACATCTCGCCTCACCCCTGTGCCTACTCCTGCCCAGTTTAGTGGGAAACTCGGAGAAGCTCGAGGATTCATTTTACAATGTGAATCAGTTTTCCTCCGCGTTCCGGGAGACTTCGCCATTGATTCAAGTAAGATTGGATATATCATCAACTTGTTGGGGGGTAGAGCCTTAGACTGGGCATATACAGTTATGGCTAAACCAAGTTAACCTGTGTTAACTTACCAGCAGTTCGTGGCGGAGTTTATGGCTGTGTTTGACCATTCAGATAGGGGTGCGGTGTTGACTGAACGGCTGTTGAGTCTGCAGCAGGGTACTAGATCAGCTGCTGATTATGCTATTGATTTCCGGGTCCTGGCCGCTGAGATTGGGTGGGGGGAGCCGTCACTTTGCGGTATTTTCCTCCGCAGTCTCAACGCCGAATTAAAAGATGAGTTAGCGGCACGGGACAAACCGGATAATTTAGGAGAAGTAATTGCCCTTGCTATAAGCCTGGATAGTAGGTTAAGGGAGCGAGCGGCCAAACGGCCGTCTACTCCCCGTTCGATTAAGTCCCGCCCTCGTTCCACTAGCTCTCCTCTGCTCGCTTTACCCGCGTCAGAGGAACTTCCGGATCAAGAGGCTATGGTCATAGGGCAATCAAAAGTGTCAGTGGCTGAGAGACAGCGCCGCAGGGATCTTGGCCTTTGTTTCTATTGTGGAAAGGAGTCTCATGGGGTTTTTGAATGTCCTAGTCGGTTTAAAGGGAAGGTCCGTGGATCGCAGTAGGGGGATTCACGGACAAGAACTTAGAAGAACCCCTCACTAGTTTTCGCATACCCATCAGACTAATTCACAAACATACAGAACATTCCACGCTAGCTTTAGTTGACTCAGGGGCTGAGCAGAACTTTGTTTCCAGAGACCTGGCAACCCGTATGGGCCTCAGCTGTCAGTCTCTGGATCCCCCTGTCAATCTCATCACCTTGTCCAAGGCGTCATTGACCACCGTTGCCTATCAGACGGCCCCAGTTTCCGTGATCGTCTCGGGCAATCACAGGGAGGAGATTAGGTTTCTGATTCTGCCCGTCTCATCCTCGCCCGTCATCCTGGGGTATCCTTGGCTTCGGCTTCACAATCCCACCATCGACTGGCAAGCTGGGAGTATTACAGCATGGAGTACATTCTGTCTGAGTGCCTGCCTCCAATCTGCGGCGTGTGCCCCATCTGTCAAGGTGCCTCCACCCTCGACGTCACCCATGGATCTGTCCAAGGTACCGGAGGTTTACCATGACCTTGGGTTAGTATTCAGTAAGTCTCGGGCGTTGTCTCTATCCCCCGATCGACCGTATGACTGTGCTGTAAATCTGAAGGCTGGGGCCCCTCTTCCTGCTAGCCGCCTGTACAGCCTATCAGCCCCGGAGCGCGAGGCCATGGACACCTACATCAAAGAATCCCTGGCCTCTGGTATCATCCGCCCGTCGTCCTCGGCCGTGGGTCCCAGTTTCTTCTTCGTTGGGAAGAAGGATGGCTCGTTACGCCCCTGCATCGACTTCCGGGGTCTTAACGAAATCACGATAAAGGACAAGTATACTCTGCCTTTGATGAACACCGCTTTTGATTCCCTCCAGGGGGCGTCCTGGTTTACCAAGCTGGATCTCAGGAATGCCTATCACCTGGTGCGCATCAGAGAAGGTGACGAATGGAAGACTGCTTTCCGGACCCCAAGTGGTCATTTCGAGTACCTGGTAATGCCGTTTGGGTTAACCAACGCTCCGGCCGTCTTCCAGCGGTTAATAAATGATGTTCTTCGGGACTTGCTTAACTCCTTTGTGTTCGTGTATCTTGACGATATACTGATCTTCTCTCGCACATTGGAAGAGCACCAGGTGCACATTCGCAGAGTGTTGCAGCGCCTCCTGGAGAATCAACTATTCGTCAAGGCAGAAAAATGTGAGTTTCACACTGACCAGACCTCCTTCCTTGGGTTCATCATTGCTCGGAATCAGGTGCTTCCTGACCCGGCCAAGGTTAAGGCGGTAGTGGACTGGCCCGCACCGTCCTCCAGGAAGCAGCTACAGGGGTTCCTGGGCTTCGCTAATTTCTATCGTCGGTTTGTGCCCAATTTCGGGAATATTGCTCGCCCTCTGACTGCGCTCACCTCCCCAAAGACCCCGTTTTGCTGGAGTGAGGAGGCAGCCAAGGCGTTTGGAAAGCTTAAGGAGGAGTTTGCTTCAGCCCGTGTACTGACCCAGGTGGACCCGAATTTACAGTGCTTGGTGGAGGTGGACGCCTCGGATTCGGGGATGGGAGTGGTACTCTCCCAACGTTCTCCTGAGGATGGCAAGATCCGACCGTGTGCCTACTTCTCTCATCGCCTATCACTGGCGGAGAGGAATTACAGCATAGGAGACAGGGAGCTGTTGGCGGTGAAACTCGCCTTGGAGGAATGGAGACACTGGCTGGAGGGGACTGCTCAGCCGTTCATCGTATGGACTGACCACCGCAACCTGGAGTACCTCAGGACGGCGAAGCGTCTGAATGCACGCCAGGCTCGTTGGTCCCTCTTCGGCCGATTCAATTTTACCATCATTTATTGGCCGGGGAGCAAGAACGGTAAGCCGGACGCCCTCTCGCGGCAGTTCGATGCACCATCCACCGAAGATCAGGAAGCACCCATCCTACTGCCCTCCTGCGTGGTGGGCGCTCTGTCCTGGGGTATTTGTAAGACAGTCCGAAGAGCGCTGAAGACGGAGCCAAATCTGGGGGGGGGGGGGGTCCCCCGGGCCGCTTGTTTGTCCCACGCTCTATTCGGGGTCAAGTGATTGAGTGGGGTCACGCCTCCAAGCTGGCTTGTCATCCGGGAGTGGGTCGGACTGTGGACCTGCTCCAGAGGACCTTCTGGTGGCCAGGGCTGCGGAAGGACGTTGTGAGTTACACCCGGGCTTGCGCTCAATGCGCCACTGGGAAAACGACATCATCCCCCCCGGCGGGTCTGTTACATCCTCTGCCCGTTCCTTCTCGCCCTTGGTCCCATGTTGCCATGGATTTTGTGACTGGTTTGCCCCCCTCAGATAACTTTACTACAGTTTTGATTATTGTGGATCATTTTTCTAAGGCAACCCATTTTGTGCCCCTTCGGGGTCTGCCTTCGGCTCAGGAAATGGTGGACCTCCTTGTCCAGCATGTGGTCCGTCTCCACGGCATCCCCACTGACATAGTGTCAGACCGGGGACCACAGTTCATCTCTCAAGTCTGGAAGGCGTTTTGCGCAGCACTGGGAGCCACAGCCAGCCTCTCTTCTGGGTATCATCCACAGAGCAATGGTCAGTGTGAACGGGCTAACCAGGAACTTGAGGCTGCGCTGCGTTGTGTCATCTCCTCCTGTTCGTCCTCTTGGAGCAAGCATCTACCTTGGATAGAGTACGCCCATAACACCACGATCTCCACGGCCACGGGTTTTTCTCCCTTCAAGGCGTCGTTTGGGTTTGATCCACCACTGTTCCCGGAGGAGGAGAAGGAGGTAGCGGTCCCATCTGTCCAGACCCACATTAGGCGCTGTCGGCGGGTCTGGTCCATCACCCGCAGGGCCCTTCTGAAGACCACTGAGCGCAACATCCAGGTGGCCAACCATCACAGGAGACCCGCCCCGGACTACAAGGTGGGTCATAAGGTTTGGTTATCCACCCGGAATATTGGTGTGCCGGCTGAGAAGCGCAAGCTCACTAAGCACTTCATCGGTCCTTACACCATCTCTCAAATTGTCAATCCTGTGTCTGTGCGTTTGTCTCTCCCCCCTTCCATGCGCATCTGCCCCACCTTTCATGTCTCCCAGGTTAAGCCGTACATCTCTGACCCTCTGTGCCCGCCCCCCGCGGCTCCTGCCCCCCCGAGGATGATCAATGGCCATCCGGCCTGGGGGGTGACTGCCATCCTGGACGTTCGCAGGCGGGGTCGAGGTCTTCAGTATTTGGTGGACTGGGAGGGCTTTGGACCGGAGGATCGTTCCTGGATTCGCCCAGCGTTGATCCTGGATAAGCAGTTGATCCGCGACTTCCATCGGGTGAATCCAGGTAGAATTGGGCAGGTGCCTGGAGGCACTGCTAGAGGGGGGAGTACTGTCATGACGGCTGCTGGGCCGTCATCTGTTTTATCATCTCCAGCTGCGCACAGACCAGCAGGTGCTAATCAGCGGCTTTTAAAAGCCAGTGTGACTGACGGCCCGGCATGGAGTCATCTGTCTTCTTCGTCTGAGTATGAGCCAGAACCTCGTCTTCAAGCTAAGCCAAGAACGTCACGTCAAGACCGGTCACGTAAGAGAACTCTTTGCTATTCTACCTCAAGCCTTTACCCCTGTGCACAGGTGGACCTCCCTGGCGGCGGACCAGCTTCCCCGGCCAACGGGGCAACACCACCTCCATCATGGAGTTCCTCCTCACCACCACAGCTACGGGCACAATCACCACCACAGCTACGGGCACAATCACCACCACGTCGCACGGACACTCGGAGCCAGCAGAACTCAACCTGTGGTACTCTCAAGTAAGCGTCACCATCAGCAATTACTCGTTATCGCTGAACAGCTGTAATTGTTTCTGCTTGTGTGTTCCAGGGTTGCCAGGTCGCCATCAGAACTGCTCAGCTCCAGTGACCAGACAGCGATACTTGCACTCACACACGCACTACACTCACTCACTAGTCAATAAAGAATAATTGTCCATATCTGCTCGTGTCAGTGTCTGTCTCCTGGGTCCTGAAACATGTCAAGGCTGTGACAATTATCCAGGTGAGAGCTTTGACAGATAACGTTGTAAACTTAAACATGACAGTGCTTTGGGGATTTCCATGGCTGTGATCCAGCTTGTTTGACTTCACAATGTCTGTATGGTGTGCACAGTAAATGGTAAATGGTGTTCACTTATATAGCACTTTTTCTCATCTCTAGATGACCAAAGTGCTTTACAGATCCTGCTATCCACCCATTCACACACACATTCACACACTGATGGGGTGGAGCTGCCATGCACAGGTGCTGGCCTGATCCACCAGGAGCAACTGTGGCCATACAGTGTCTGTATGGCCAGAGCAGTTTTGGTACGGAGAGCAGCGAGGCCAAAAAAGTACTGTTTGCGCTTTCTGCTGTTAACTGCAGTTAACCCCAATCACAAAATTTGTAACCATTAACAGGGGCGAAGCGTTAACGGGCAATTAACGCAATAACACTGACACCACTAATATATACCATCCATCCATCTTCTTCCGCTTAATCCTTTTCGGGTCGCGGGGGGGCCGGAGCCTATCCCAGCATCTTTGGGTGAGAGGCAGGGTACACCCTGGACAGATCGCCAGTCCATCGCAGGGCCAGCACAAAGAGACAGACAACCATTCACCCTCACAGTCATACCTAAGGACAATTTAGAATCCCCAGTTTGATGCCAATTAACCTAACTTGCATGTTTTTGGTATGTGGAAGGAAACCGGAGAAATCCCGGAGTTGGACATGTGCATTAAAAAGGTTGTAGAAGGTCAAATTAAGTTAATCTGCAAAGGTTATAGTGCATTTTAGGTACATCCTGAAATTTCATCCGAAGCTCGAATATGTAACTTTTAGTGAGTTGTGTGTGTGTGTGTGTGTGTGTAATTTTTTTTCTTACCTGACTTCTGGGTCAGGTAAGAAATCTTTTCAAAACAGGGCCTCACTGTGGAAATTAAGGTATCCAACACAGTATTGCAATTCTCACTGAGAGCTGACAGTAAATTACTGTTGGTAATTAACGGTTACATGAACACCTTTGAAGTGGAGTGATGCATATCCAGTGAAACATTGGAGTACAATTATCGTGGAATATAGTAACTCCTGGAATCCCTATTGTCCAATAAATTGTTCAGTCGGAACTAACTGGTGTGTGTGTGTGTTAGACGTCAGTCATCCCCTAATAAGATAGGATAAGATAAGCCTTTATTAGTCCCACAGTGGGGAAATTCCAGGATTGCAACAGCACAGGGATAGCAACACTCAGATCAATAATTAAGAAGATACGAAAACTATAAATAAGAGCAGTGGATATACATACTTACACATAAATATATATACAAAGTGCGGAGCATTGTAGCAAGATGGAATAAACAGCATAACCGTCTACTTAGTTATCCTACATAGTATGAATATGTACCCATACATATTGTCACCCTCCGTAGCGACTGATATTGTCCTAGTTGTATACTGGAGGGGACCATTTGTGTAAGTCTGTTGCGTCTTTTGCATTCAATACTACTCTGTCATCACGTTTTTTTGCTATCTCTGCGAGCAGCCCTGCTTGGGTTATACAGTCTGACAGCCGTAGGTAGGAAGGACCTGCGAAACCTCTCGGTTGCGCACCTAGGATGATGTAGTTTACTGCTAAATGAGCTCCTCAGTGCGTTCAATATGTCCTGCATAGGGTGGGACTTGGACTCCAGCAGAGATGACAGTTTAGCCACCATCCTTCTCTCTCCTATCTCCTCCACTGGGTCAAGGCGTTGCCCCAGGACAGAGCTAGCTTTCTTGATCAGTTTGTTCAGTCTCTTCCTATCGGCTGCTGTAATGCCGTTGCCCCAACAGACAACTCCAAAAGTGATGGCTGATGCCACCACTGTGTCGTAGAATGTCTTCAGCAGTGCCCCTTGTACACCAAAAGACCTGAGTCTCCTCAGTAGGAACAGCCTGCGCTGTCCCTTCTTGTAGAGCGCGTCGGTATTGTGTGACCAGTCTAGTTTATTGTTCAGATGAACACCAAGGTACTTGTAGGATCTCACCATCTCAATGTCTGTTCCCTATATGTTTACTGGTGCTGTGAGGGGTTGTCCTTGCCTGCGGCAGTCCACCACCAGCTCCTTCGTTTTCCTCGCGTTGATCTGGAGGCAGTTCCGATGGCACCAGTCCACGAAGTCCTGGATAAGTCCTCTGTACTCAGCTTCATCTCCGTTGGAGATGAGGCTGACGATCGCAGAGTCGTCAGAGAACTTCTGTAGATGGCAGTGTGTTGTGTTGTGTGAGAAGTCCGCAGTATAAAGGGTGAACAGGAAGGGAGCCAAAACCGTTCCCTGGGGGGCCCCCGTGCTACCGATGATCGTGTCAGACACACAATCTCAGGTTCTCATAAACTGTGGCCAGTTAGTGAGGTAGTCCAGGATCCATGATGACAGGTGCTGGTCCAGCCCTGCGTACAGCAGCTTGTCCTTCAGGATCATTGGTTGAATGGTGTTGAAAGCACTGGAGAAGTCAAAGAACATGATCCTCACCGCATTCCCGGGCTTCTCCAGGTGGGACAGAGAACGGTGAAGGAGGAGGATCACTGCATCCTCCACCCCAATGCCATGCTGATAGGCGAACTGGAGTGGATCCATCGCTGGTCCCACCAGGGGGTGGAGGTGAGCAAGGAGCAGTCTCTCCAGGGTCTTCATCATGTGAGACGTCAGGGCCACTGGTCTGTAGCTGTTCAGATCTTTGGGGTGGGAAGTCTTTGGTACAGGTACCAGACAAGATGTTTTCCACAACTGTGGTACCCTCCCCAGCTTCAGGCTCAGGTTGAAGATATGCTCCACAATCCCACACAGCTGGTCTGCACAGGACTTGAGGAGCTTCGCGCTGATGCCGTCCGGTCCAGCGGCCTTCCTCGCCTTGATCTTCCTCAGCTCCGTCCTCACCTGGTTCTTAGTGAGGGTCAGGTTGGGGGGCTGTGTGCTGGGAGTGGGGGGGGGGGTGTTGGTGGAGTGGGGTGTGGACAGCAGGTCTCGATGACTTTAGAGGCAGCAGTGGTTGTTGTGCAGTCGGGGAGGAGGGCGACTGGTCAAACCTATTAAAAAACAGGTTCAGATTGTTGGCCCACTCCCTGCCCCCCGTGGCCTGGGGGGAGGTATTCTGGAGCCCAGAGATGATTTTAAGGTTTCTCCAGACCCCGCCGATGTTGCTCCGTTGCAGCTTGTGCTCCATCTTCTTCCTGAAACTGTCCTTGCCTTCTCTGATCTTCCTCCTCAGCTCCCTCTGAACGGACTTCAGCATCTCCCTGTTCCCCGACCTGAAGATCCTCTTCCAGGGATGGCAATTTTCCGCCGATCCGCGGATTTCTGCCGATTTATGATTTTAGCAAAAATTAATATGATTACAAAAGCCCTCGGCGCTTCCCTGAGTGACAGTCTCCCGCGATAACCCGGATGTTATGTACTCATGCTACTGCTGTAAACGGCCCTGCGATTGGATAGTTGGAAATGATTGGACCAATCAAATGACTCGTTGTTGCTTTGTCAAAAAGTCATGGCTGCTGGAGCAGGTGGCTGGGGAGAGGGAAGTCTGGGCTTCTCTGCTTGAACTGCTGCCTCCGCGATCCGGACTTCCGGAAAAGCGGTAGAAGATGGAAGATGGATGGTAAGGTACCTTATTGTTACCGATTTTAGCGAAAATCAACACAATACATTAGCGCTCGGCGTTTTCCCGGGTGAGTTTCCCGCGATAAACCCGGATGTTATGTGTAAACAGCCCTGCGATTGGATAGTTGCAAATTTGGACCAATGAAATGGCTCATTGTATGCTTTGTCATCGGTGTGTTGGCATTGGAATTTTGAGCTTTCGGTAATATTTTCAGCGGAATTATGAAATTTTTATCGAAGGATCAGGAGTCATCAGTGGCAGAAATAGACAGAAGTGTCAAAAAGTTCCGATGGAATTGGCTTGAGAGAAAAGTGACGATAAAAGTGAAAATTGGCTCAAAGCTTGACGAGGTAACAGAAACACTCGGACAATTTTTGAAGAAACCAGACGTGGCAGGAAAAGCTTTTTGTGTGTATTGTAAAGAGCTGATTAACTATGGATCGCGTGGATGTGTGGCGCTGTCAGACCACGCATCAAAAGTGAAAAAACATGCCCACTACCTTGCCATTCGGCGGAGCAACTATTCTTTGGGATCAGCATTTTTGAAACAATCTTCTACAGTAGATAAAGCAGTCAAAGATGTTACACACTGGGGGACTTTGGCATAGATAAAATTAACTGATTTTGATTTGATCAAGTGTTAAAGCATGTGATGGATAATGCTTGTTGGAATATTTTAGGAATGCTAGCTTCTTGGAACATAAGTCAATATTATACAGTAATAAGTGGCATTCAGCTGTTTGTTTTATGTCATTTAAGCACAGTTCTGGTACTTAAAAATCATAAAAACCCAGGAGCTTCGGGGGGCTTTGCCCCCCTTGCCCCTCCACCGGGGCTCTGCCCCGGACCCGACTGAGGGACTGCGTCCCCCAGACCCCCTGCTAAATTTTCAGATAATTTCCCCACCCCCAAATCACATCACTGGTTCGTGTTGGAATTCTGAGCTTTCGGTATTGTTTTCAGCGGAATTATGAGATTTTTATCGAAGGATCAGGAGTCATCAGTGCTAGAAATAGACAAAAGTGTCAAAAATAAGTTCCGATGGAATTGGCTTGAGAGAAAAGTGACGGTAAAGGTGAAAATTGGCTCAAAGTTCGACGAGGTAACAGAAACACTCACGACAGTTTCTGAAGAAACCAGAAAAGGAGATGAAGTTCAAAGTTCAGAGACTGACACAGCTTGCTGCCAAAAGGAAGAAAGTTTCACATTAGAAGTGACTTGGTGACCAGTGTAAATAGTGTAATAAACTCTTATAGAACTGTTAAATATGTTGGACTAAAGACGGTGAGATAACATTGAAGAAAAAGTAAGTTAACTTTTCATTAAATTTAATGATTTATCTAAGTCTAGTATTTCATTTTTTTAATCATTTTTTTCAGTCTAAATTACTTCTGTTTTACTGAAAACCTCCCAGCTTCAGGGGGGCTGCGCCCCCCCCCCCGGCCCCCCATAAGACAATCGACCAAATTAGATTTCAGCTGAAATCAGAATTTCCTGTTGCCATCCCTGCTCTTCTTCTCTCTCAGAAGTGTTTTTATCTCAGGGTTGATCCAGGGTTTGTTGTTCGAGCAACACCATATGGTCTTGGTGGGTACGGTGTTGTCCACACAGAAGCCGATGTAGTCCGTGATGGTGTGAGTGAGGCCATCGATGTCCTCACCATGTGGATCGCAGAGCTGCTCCCAGGCAATGATTTCAAATCAGTCCTTTAGCGCGTCCATTGCCTCCTCAGACCATAACTTCACCGTGCGCATGACCGGAGGTTGTCTGTGTACTAAGGGTTTGTACACCGGCAGAAGATGAACCAAGTTGTGATCTGATCTCCCGAGTGGGGGGAGTGGTGATGAGGTGTACGCCTCCTTAGTATTTGCATAGAATAAGTCCAGTGTTTTATTGTCTCTAGTGTGGCATGTGACATACTGGGTGAACGTGGGTAGAATGGGAGACAGTGAAATATGGTTGAAATCACCTGAGATGAGGAGAAGAGCATCTGGGTGTTCTGTCTGCAGCCTGCCAGTTACTGAGTGGATGACGTCACGCGCTGTCCCAGCGTTCACCGTCGGATTTGCATAAATCCCGAGTATTCCCTCGGGAGATATGTAGGCCGCATGCTAACAGCTAGCAACTCAATGTCTTTGCTACAGTGCTGTTCCTTAACTGTGATATGTCCCGGTCTGCACCAGTTGTTATTGACATACATTATCACTCCTCCGCCCCTTGTCTTCCCACTGTCTGGTGTCCGGTCTGCCCGTATTGCGTGGAAACCCTCCAGTTCGATGTTAGCATCTGTTGCTAGTTCTGTTAGCCACGTCTCAGTACATAGCATCAAACTACTCTCCCTGAAGACACTCTCGTAGCGGAAGATAGCCACTAGCTCATCAGTCTTACTGAGTAGAGATTGAACATTCCCCATAATAGGGGAACCAAGAAGACCGCCCGTAAAATCTACTGGAGGAAGAAGCCCCCCAGGAGACAGCTAGCCACAGGGCTGCTCGGAGAGGCGCTCTGGCCACCGGCAGAGTGAAGAGGCCTCGCCGTCACAGGTCCGTGGCTCTGAGAGAGATCCGTCGCTACCAGAAATCCACGGAGCTGCTCATCCGTAAGCTGCCCGTCCAGCGCCTGGTGAGGGAGATCGCTCAGGACTTCAAGACCGTCCTGCGTTTCCTGAGTTTCGCCGTCATGGCTCTGCAGGAGACCAGCGAGACCCACCTGGTGGTCTCTTCTTCGCTAAGGGGGTCACCATCATGCCCAAAGACTTCCAGCTGGCCCGCTGCATCCGCGGAGAGAGAACTTAGACTTTCTGCTGCACATCCACCAGCCATAATGCTCTGCACTGTGTGTCTATATATATACATTTATAGTAATATGGACATATGTTTACTAGATGTTGTTTTTTCTTGCCTTCTGATTGTTGCTCTGAGTGTTGCTATCCCTATGCTGTTGCAATCCTGGAATTTCCCCATTGTGGGACTAATAAAGGCTTATCTTATCTTATCTTATCTTATCTTAATAACGGATGGGAGGACGGGTCTGTACCTTATATTCCTCGCCCGTCCACTTACACCTGCTTGACACCCACGCCGTTTCCGTCTTATCTCTCCCGGTATGTCGAGTTTTTGCGTTAGCATCGTGGGCCGGTTAAGTGCTAGCAGCTGGTCTCTATTGTACTGCCGCCTCCTGCTAGAAACAGTGGCTCCGTCCGCTGGCTCAGGAAACATTTGGGCGATCTACATGTTCAGATGGAATAAAGGTGACGCTGGATCAGAAAGATTGTCAAGAGAGCCAGACAGAAAATAGAAATAGGCAGAAACTGATCCACTGTTGCAAAAAGGCAGCCTACTCGTGTGGCGCCAGAAGTAAAAAAATAAAAAAAAAAAAAAAATAATAGACTTACTAATCCACTGTTGATAGTATATCTCATACTGTTCTGGCTTGTTTTGTTATATTTTCATCATGATGAACTGTTAGAACCACCAAGGTGGCTAGCTGAAGTTTAGCCACTAGTTTCTGTGCTTATTGTGCTCCAGGGACCACCACTGAAACCATACACCCCTGCCCACCAGTGATGCATTATTTCATTCAGTCTTTCATTTCAGATGTTGTGCTCGTGTATGACTGTTTGTGTGTTTTTGTGACCTGGTGGGGGACTACAGATGCAAATTAGCAGTATTGCTAAATCTGGCATCCTTACATTTGTATTAATGTTTATTTGAAAGGGACATTACATCCTAATGAACATTAAACTAAACTAAAACTAAACTTTAAGACAAATTTTATGTTAGATGGCTCTGAGCTAGGAGCTACGATCTAGCGAGCTAAGATTATTAATAATGATGTAAGAGGGAGGGTGGAGTTAAATATGGCCTCCGAGATGGCTGCATTCAGACCAGGATAGTCTGGGGGTCTCAGTTTGACTGGGTGGGGAATGCCGAGAATTTTCACACCTTCGTTTGGTTTGGGTTGCATTCACACTGCAGCGGACCAAACTGCCAGGACAACGTCACACAGTTGTAACTGCTTGTTTGGGGCTTTGTAGCCAAAACCATCACTGACCAGGAAGAAAAAATCTTGGCGGAGAAGAAAAATCAGGCTCATCGATTGACCAGGACCGAAAATGGAAACCCGTTCCCTTCAGCCGGGTTGTTTGTCTGCCACAAACAAGACATTTTTTTAACTTTTCTCCTTGGCTTTCACCAGTGAAAGGATTTCTGGGATTTGCACAATTGTCTTTACTATTTTCTACCCAAAATGCACTATGATAAACACCACTTCCTTTTCTCAGACCACGTGTTGCTATGGTTGCACAAATGCCGAAGGGCATTTCCACCGTTTGGTTCACTGGATACTCCGTTTGGATTCACACTGCAAGCAGAGCACACCAGACTTCGTTTGCAAGAGAACTGAGACCGCCGTTTTCAGGGGGACCAGACTTCGCTTGTTTGGTGCGCACCAGAGTTCCAGTGCGCGTTCAGACTGCACCAAACGAACCACACTATCTGCGGAAGCCACTGTTTGGTCCTTTGGTCTGGACCAAACAGTGGTTGTCTGAATGCGCCCTTAGGGTGTTTTCACACCTAAATTTGTTGAATTTGGTCCGAATCAGTTGACAAGTTTGTTACTTTGTATCGTTTTCTCCTTGGTTTGGTCCCCTTTCACACAGGCAAAAATTCAAGCAGACCAAACTGTGTCACGTTAAATTCCGCGAGACTTATGTCAGAACATTCTCTGTTCTTATTGGTCAGATTTTTTTTGCCAGGAGAACAGGAAAGCTAAATACAGGAAGTAGGGTGACTACTGTGCATTTATGCATTTCTGGGGAGAAAATAATACAAATTGTAGCATAATCTACGGGAGGGTTTCCTGGCCCTGATTATTGTTTATTGCATACGTGCATATACCACTTTCGGCAAATTGTACAGTTTGAAAATGAAGTGCTGCTACAGATGGGAAATAACATGTTAACATTCATTAATCCTCCAGAACCGTGACATGCTCAGCCACAGATAGTTTCAACGCTCTATCAGGTATGTACAGTGACATAAAATGTTTTACCATTTGCCGCTGGTCCTGTTTTAGTGCAGTCACTTTCTCACCTGCAGGACCACACCAGAGTTTACAATTTGATTCGAACCGTACCGAGAGCGCCTGAAAGAGGTGATCTTGGTACAGTTGTTTTGGTGCATATTTGAGTGCGATTACCGTGGCCTCACCAGACAAAACGAACCGTACTAATGGAGAAAACAAACTCGTGCTCGATTGAAACGAACTAAAGCCTGTTGGTGTGAAAGCGTCCATGGAGATATACACTGAAACCAGCCTTTCTCAGAAATGCTGCAAAAGATGATAATTATAAAGCAATAATAAAAGAAAATTTTACCACAATATGTCACAAACATTTCATTAAGATGTGTGTGAGCTGTTAAAGTGTGGGAAAAGTGCAGTCAATGGCCCCTTTAAGTTGTTTACCTCAGCATGTTTGGTCCATATACTGTTACAGATATTAGGCAAGTAATTATGAAGCAAACATGTAAAATGATGTTCTGGGTGAAAAAAGAATTATTTATTTTGAATCAGACTGGTTTATTGTTTCTACTTTACACTAGCTTAACCTGTCACAGGCAATACTTAAGTGCAGGAAGTACAGAAAATATGTCTCCTGCGTGTTCTGGTCTGCTCTGGGATGCGTATGGTCAATCAGAAAAAAAGTGGGTTTGAGTGAGAAGAGGCAGCAATCAAGTCTGCTGGTTTTCTATTGTGGATGAACTAAAGGACTGCATTAAGAGTAGCCTAGCTTAACATTAAAACATGCAGACCCTTGGTCAGACAAAACATTTTATTAAAGGCTTGAAAATAAATGTAATTTACCCTCCAAACAAGTCCATGTAGTTGTGCCTGATGTGCTTTTTAAAAATGTCTTTAATACATTAAGGAATCAAGTATACTTTGAAAACAGTAATAAATTTATAATGTTCCATACTGTGCATTTTGTAGCAATTAAATTTAAGATTTGGTATATACTGTATGTGTACTTTTAAAGACCCAAAACCATTTCTCTGTGGTTTAACAGCTCTTCAAAAAAAAAAAAAAAGCTTACTGTGTTCCTCTCTCTGTTATTTTTTTCTGCTTGTTTATTAATGCTCGTGCACACACTAGGGCTGGGCAATAAATTAGCACACACTGAGCAACTACTAAGCTACTGCTATCTCCAAATTATACTGTAATGGCCCATATGTAACTAAATGTGTCTACTGTTTTTATCTATGTAAAGCACTTTGCACAGCATCTAATGTTTAAAAAGTGCTATACAAATAAAGTTTGATTGATTGATTGATGTTACCACAACCAACAACTGTAAAAACAGTAGGAGAAATTCCAAAATTATCACAATACCACCACCGATACTCAAACTAGACACCTCATCTTTCAACTCCAGTATATATCATCACTGCTAGGATAACAGCAGCTTAGCCACAACCTGTGTGAGGGGCACAGATTGTGTCTAATTGACAACCCTTTAAAATAAATCCTTAAATATTCCACAATTATTTACCCTTTGGCACATTTGAAAGTGTTACAACAGCTTTTTGCAGTTTTTCTTTGCACTGTACCCACAAATGCACAAAAACTGTCACTGGATTACTCACTGAAATTAAATTAAAACTGTCCTTTTTTTTCCAGCCAACTTCTACAGTCAAAAGAAGCATGCATATATATTGCATTGTTTTATATAACGGTGAAAGAAATTGCTAATGGCAAACAGAGATTGTGTTATTTCCAAAAAGATCAAGTACAACTGAATGTAATAATGTGTCATGTCTAAGTCTGGATTATGTTATGAGGTTGAAAGGTGAGAATGTGTTTGTTCAGTGATTATTTAGATATTAAGTTGTTTTGTAGGAAAACAATCAAAGGACCAAATAACAACCAGTGCTTCCTGTTGCTTTCAATCATCTCTTAACCGCACACCTCACAGTCTGAAACACCCCTATATGGATTGTACACTGGGAATAATTTTGTCTGTGCAAGAAGCGTCACAGTAGCAGAGTGCTGTGATTGAGTGTGCTGCTAACACATCATGAAACATGATATAAAAAAAGTCAGCCTGGACTTCTGTTGTGCTGTAGGTTGCGCTACAGATTTTCCACACAAACTAAAGGTTTCTCATACAATAAGTTACTTTTGCTGCTGAGTTGAATGTCACTCATCCACATTCAGGAGAAATGGAGGGGATGTGTCGCTGTACATAGTGTAAAGATCAGTGATATATAATAGGACATATAATTAATTATTTAATAGTATTTATTTAAGAATCATGATGTTACTCTGGAAATATCAGGTGAGCTATAAATGACATACTGTATGTAGCATTTTATTTGTCACTTTGGGACTGTGGACCAACACGGGAGATTTTTTTTTCCTTATTAGTGCAATATTATCTTTTCAGTCACAGCAGGGGCACAATCTACCACAACACTCGCCTACAGCTGTGCTTCACAACTGGTGAAAACAATTTATATTCATCCTACTGTTGACCTCTTGCCGTCTCTTTACAACAGTCAACTGCATTTTATAGGACCTATCGTACCTGTTTTTCAAGCTGTAGTATTTTACAGCACCTTTGAAATATGTCTCATGACTGTTTTTTTTCCCTCAATCTGCAGTGGGTGCATGAGAAAATGAAAACCCATAACAGTCATTGTTTAACAAGCTGTTGCATGCTGTCTGATGAGACTGGAATTATTTCACGCTTAACAATAATAAACTAGTTATATTGTCTATGTCTTTACTGTTCAATGAAATATATATAAAAGAATCTGCTGATTATTACAATTGTTGACACCTTTAAGATGTAACGGTGATGGACCAGCATTTTTTTTTTCCATTTACAAGCATTTCAAAAGCTGAAATATTCAAGCACGCGCACACACGCGCGCACACACACACACACACACACACACACACACACACACACACACACACACACACACACACAGTGGTGTGAAAAAGTGTTTGCCCCCTTCCTGATTTCTCACTTTTTTGTATGTTTGTCACACTTACACACACACACACACACACACACACACATACAGTATATATATATAGTATATGTTATATACAGTGCAAGTCATTACACACAGTGGTACAATATATTTCAAGTGTTTTTTTTTTAATTTTCATGGTTATTATGGCTTATAGTTTACAAAAATCCCAAATTCAGATTATCTCTTTTCAGATGAAAGTAAATTTTGCATTTCATTTGGAAATCAAGGTCCCAGAATCTGGAGGAAGAGTAGAGACACAGAATCCAAGTTGCTTGAGGTCCACCGTGAAGTTTCCACAGTCAGTGATGATTTGAGGAGCCATGCAATCTGCTGGTGTTGGTCTACTGTCTTTTATCATGTCCAAGGTCAGCATAGCCATCTACCAGGAAATTTTAGAGCATTTCATGCCTCGCTCTGCTGACGAGCTTTATGGAAATACTGATTTAATTTTCCAGCATAACTTGGCACCTGCCCACGCCGCCAAAAGTACCAAAACCTGGTTGAGTGACCATCATTGTGCTTGACTGGCCAGAAAACTCTCCTTACCTAAACCCCATAGAGAATCTATGAGGTATTGTCAACAGGAAGATGAGAGACATCATATCCAACAATGCAGACAAGCTGAAAGCCGCTATCAAAGCAGCCTGGACCTTCATAACACCTCAGCAGTGCCACAGGCTGATCGTCTCCATGCCATGCCGCATTGATGCAGTAATTCATGCAAAAGGAGCCCCTTCCAAGTATTGACTGTGTACATGGACATACTTTTCAGTCAGCCAACATTTCTATTAAAAAATCAATTTTTTAAAATTAATTTTATGCACTATTCTAATTTTTTGAGAAACTGAATTTGGGGTTTTCACGTATAACCATTGAAATTGAAAGAAATAAACACTTGAAATATATCATTCTGTGTGTAATGAATCTATGAGTTTCATTTTTTGAACTGAACTACTGCATGCCTGTAGAAAGCAAGTATTCCTGTCTGAAACAGGGAGCCCAATCAGGCTTTGCAGGCCCAAACGTAGGCTGTCTGAAAGTGGAATACAGAGGTGTAGCCTATATGTAGGCAATCACACATGTTAAGACTTTGACAAATATGAAAGGGACTTAACTGAGAATGATTGTGTGAATGTTAATTACAGAATAACTGAAAATGAATGGGACATCCAATATTAGCCACTGTTTGAGAACTGCTTGTTTATTTTTTTTTGTCAGATCACTCATTTGTGTGATCTTTTATGAGTTATATTTATAAATGTTGTATCTTGCACTTTGGGGAATGGGAGTTGTTCAGTCATTATAATTTAGTTTATATGTGTAGTTTATAGTCTATCGTCAATAAAGTCATGCATTACTATAACAGGACATGTTTATAAATATTTGAGACCAGCTGTTGTGCATCCTTTTATATTTTAGCAATATACGTAAGTACAAAACACCGAACATTGTTATTATTATTATTATTTTGTATTTGTATCTTGTATACTTTATTGCTCCCCAGAGGGAAATTCAGGGCATCCACGTACGGCGCCGATCCCTTCACCAGTCTCTCTCTCTTACACACACACACATACGCACACAGAAGAATGAGCCATTTGGCTGCAACTTTTGCATCAGTGTTGCCCATTTGTCTGTAAATATTTAAATAAAAATTATTTATTTCGTTATTTGGACATTTTTGTGTCTTTTTGTCGTGTAGTCAAAGCATGTGTCCGCATGTAATATGCAGTTGATCTGGTCATTCCACTCCTCAGTGAAGCAGCAGTCGGGACTTTGGTCTACCACTGACTGGGCAGGTTGAGCATGCCTCCCCTTGAACGTTCGTGGAGCGCCTGGTGAGACGGGAGTGTCAGCTGCTGCTTTACCTGTGCGCCAGTGATGTCATTTGCAGCACCATGGGTCTCCAGCAGCGAGCCCCCCGCACTTCATGTTCTTTATACCAAATATATCCATTAGACCTATGCAATCACAGCAATATTATAGTCTATATTTGACTGAGCGGCTCCATACTTGTGGATGCACACCTCAGCAGCAAAGCATTCCTAAAATCTTTGTTTGTGAAGCGTTGTGGTGACTGACAGGTCGTGATGTTGTGTTATCCAATCAGCATGGTCGTGATGCCGCATATTGTCCAATCAGCATGGCCGTGATGCAGCATATTCTCCAATGAGCACCGAGTCAATCCGAAACCCCGCCCACACTTCTTGAAGCCAGGGGATGAAGACATAGAGTGGTCACACAGGGGTGGCAAAACTTTTGATTAAAAATTGCATATTTTGACTGAGTGACTCCATATTCAGGGATGCACACCCTCGTAGCTTCAGCAAAGCACATTTGAAATCTTAGGTTAGTGTGATGAACGGTTTGAGAGATATCCGAGGAACACACACACAGACGCACAAACAGAGATGTCTTGAATTTATAGATAGATTATTGAAATCAACTTTTCAATGACATTCTAATTTATTGAGATGCACTTGTATGTGAGAGTGGCGCAGCACATGGATAAGAAACTTACATAGAGCTGTGCTGTAGGAGTGACAGATGGATTCAAGGTGGCGGTGGGATTACATCAGGGATCAGCTCTAAGCCCTACTTGTTTGCTATGGTGATGGACAATCTGACAGATGAGATCAGGCAGGATTCTCCATGGACCATGATGCCGGCACATGACATTATGATCTGCAGTGAGAGTAGGGAGCAGGTGGAAGAGAATCTGTAGAGGTGGAAGTATGCACTGGAGAGAAGAGGAATGAAAGTCAGTAGAAGCAAGACAGAACACATGTACAGTATGTGAATGAGGGGGAGGCAGGTGTAACAGTAAAGATGCAAGGAGTAGAGGCAGTGAAGGCAAATGAGTTTAAATACTGGTGGTCAACCATCCAAAGCAATGGACAGTGCACAAGAGAGGTGAAGAAGAGAGCACAGGCAAGGTGGAGTGGGTAGAGAGGAGTGTTAGGGGTGATTTGTGACAGAAGGATGGCAACCAGAGTGAAAGGGAAGATTTACAAGACAATAGTGAGACCTGCAATCATGTGTGGTGTGTTTTAATGTTCTTTCAACTGAATTTTGGTACTCCTGATCCAAACAGTCTTAGCCCTGTTTTTTGGTGAAATTCTTATGCACTACTAATTCTCAGGTGTTACTGTCATCCTGGAGAGAAGATGTGTTTTGTTTTTTTTTTTTTTGCATCAAATTGACTTTTAATGGTTCTTTCCTAAGTACAGTTCGTTAGCTTCTCACCAGTTTATGTGAAAATTCATAGAAAAAATGGCTCTATATATTTTCTTCCTTTGAGGCTTAGTTTGTCTAGTCAAAAGTGCAAATGTCATTGATGGGTATGTCCAAGTCAATTTTGTTAGTATTCTTCTAGAGTGGCCTAGAGGTAGAGTATCCGCCCCACAACTGGGAGGTCAGGGTTCAAGTCCCGGCCGGGTCATGCCAAAGACCATATAAAAAATGGAACTTCCTGTCGTCCAGCTTGGTGTTCAGCAAAAATGGAACGGAGGAGGGAAATGTGGGCGGCAGTGGCTCAGGAGGTAGAGTGGGTCAAAGAATAACCAGAGAGTTGGTGGTTCAAATCCCCCTCTCCCCAGCCATCCTGCTGTTGTGTTCCTGGGCAAGACACTTTACCCACCTTGCCTCCAGTGTCCATGACACTGGGTATGCATGTGTATAAATGTTTGGTAGTGGTTGGAGGGGCTGTTGCCATGGATTGGCAGCCACATTTCCATCAGTCTGCCCCAGGGCAGCTGTGGCTACAGTAGTAGCTTACCACTACCATTGTCTATGGAGTGAATGAATAATGGACTCACTGTAAGTGCTTTGAGACGTCACTTGACATTTAAAGCACCATATAAATCTAATGCATCATTATTATTATAGTATGACAGTGGGAAAAAAAGATTTTGCATCAGTGAAAAGCACAAAACGGTTGTCCTACCTCTCCTAATTATTCAGAGGTTCCATATAACAGAATAAACCATTCAAAATGTTTCTTCATCTCCCTTTTAACCACCAAGTGTGCATAATCAATGATGGTTTATCATTATAAATACATATTTACCCGGGAGGTCAAAACAGTTTTCCATTGAGAAAATGGACAGTCAAATCCACCACTAAAAGATCATCGGACCGCCTATGATGTTCCTATGATGTCTACATGATTGCCTATGATGTTCCTATGATCTCCGGCATCATAGGACTCGCTATACCATCATCAAAGATCAAGGGCAGGCATCACTCTATACTAGTACATACCCGTCCATGCCCGTAGGAACCAAGTATAAGCAAGTATTTCTGCATGCCCGTTGCTGAAGGGTCTCCTCCTGTCTGCAGAAATCTGTTGTGCAGAAAACACGAACATGCTGTAAATAAACTGGCCCTGGGACTTATTCACCTTGCCAAGGTTACACATTTTTACTGTTATGTGTCAGCATCTCCTTAAAAACGACATTGCTTAGAAAGTGACACTTTTGCTTAGTTTCTTTATCTTGAGCAACAATACGAAGACTGCTTGATCTGGCAACTCTGCTCGCAGCAACGTAGAATTGGCCATGGCTGCAGAAATCTGTTGTGCAGAAAACACGAACACGCTGTAAAATAGACTGGCCCTGTGACTTATTCACCTTGCCAATTTTGGGCCATATAACATCATAAAGACACATTAGTCTAGGCGACTAATGACAAGACGAGATCATAGGCCGAGACGAGACGAGATCATAGGCCTTCCTATGATGTCCTATAAACATAACAGACACACAGAGATTTCTTGCTTTAATAGAGTGATGATGATATAATTCACGAAATCTGTCATGATGTCGTGATCATAGGACTCGCTATGACATCATCAGAGATCATAGGACTCCCTATGACACCATCAAAAATCAAAGGCAGGCATCACTGAACGAGTGCTGATGTGCTTGCTTACACCCTTGCTTACACCTGCTTTCTACAGGCATGCAGAAATACATGCTTATACTTGGTTTCTACGGGCATGCACGGGTATGCACTAGTACTGTGAAATTTAGCTAGAGAATTTTTTATTGCTTTCTACACACACATTCTAAACCCAGACTGTTTAAATGTGTCATAATGCTCTGCAAAGTGGGAGAGTCTCAGCACAGTGCAACATGGATGTCATGATGAGAGAATGATCACCTCACGTGCAGGGATCTTACACCAATGAACACACACGACACAGAGAAGCTATGTTTAAACACAATTTTATTAAACAAAAGAGCATGAAGTCAGAAAAAGATGCCACTCGCCAGAAGACAACCCAGCCTGTAATGGAGAGACGAGAGCTGATTAGTGAGAGGAGGGAGACAGGAATGGAAATCCAAGAAAGCAACTTACGGGGGGCAAGCAGAGAACCCGACAGAGGAACCCAGCTGGAACATTTAAACCAGCGAGATGGAGCTGGCAGGAAGTAGGGAAGGCGTGGAACTGGGTGAGGTGTCTGACCAGGTGGAGTGAAGCAGCCTGGATTGATGATGGAAATGATGGAGCAGGTGAGCACACAACGAGCCCCGGAGATGCACCGCAAAGATGGCAGCAACCTGGAGAAGAGGAGGAGAACAGGGATTAGCAAAGGGTTCCAAAAAAGAGCTATAACTTACTTGCTTGTTTGTTTAGGCAGTATACCCAACAAGCCAGTGCTGGAGCATTCACAAACTGGTCCTTTTCAGTGCTGGCGGCGAAGAGACATCAGGTGCGTCCACTCATACAGGTGTAGTGATTACCTGTGGAGCCAGGAAAACTCTCACAGGAAGGGAGGGGGAGTGTACACTCACCTGATCATGACAGTGCCCCCCCCCCCCCAGGGGCGCCTCCTCGTGGCCCGCTGGGCTTTTTAGGATGAGCTTTGTGAAAGGCCAGGACTATCCCCTTATCATGGAAGTGGGAGCCTGGGATCCATGACTTTTCTTCGGGGTCGTAGCCCTTCCAGTGGACCAGGTATTGTAGCCCCCGGCCCCGACGGCATACCTCCAGAATCCTCTGGATGGTGTAGGTGGTCTGGCCGTCGAGGATCCAAGGACGAGGAGGCCACAGAGAGGGCTAGCGAAGAGGGGCTTGATTCTGGAGACATGAAATGTGGGGTGAATGCGGAGCGTCGGCAGAAGCTCCAGGCGGACCATCACATCATTAATGACCCGGGAGAAGGTAAATGGGCCCAGAAGCGAGGTGAAAGTTTCCGGGACTCCATCTTCAGGGGAACCTGGTCCGCTGACATCCAGACGAGCTGCCCGACTGAATACTTGGGTGCTGGAACCCGCCTGCGGTCCACATACTGACGATTCCGCTCAGTAGAGCGGAGGAGAGCAGCCCGGGTGGCCCTCCAGAGCTGACAGCAGCGACGAGCATGGGCCCCCACAGATGGTACGGCGACCTCCCTCTCCGCCATAGGCAATGGCGGGGGGGCGGTACTCCATGGAGGCCTCAAAGGATGTTAATCCTGTAGACGATGAGACTGCAGAGTTGTGGGAATACTCCACCCAGGTCAGATGAGTACTCCATGTGGATGGGTTGCAGGATGCCACGCATCTTAGGGCGACCTCCAGGGATTGGTTAGCATGCTCAGCCTGCCCGTTGCTTTGTGGGTGGTACCCAGACGTGAGGCTGACCGTGGTGCCTAAGGAGCAGCAAAAGGATTTCCAGATGTGGGAGATGAACTGTGGACCCCGGTCAGACACAATGTCCAAGGGAATGCTGTGCAGCCGGATGACATGGGTGATCAGCAGGTTGGCGGTCTCGGAGGCAGAGGGCAGCTTTCAGAGGGGCACCAGATGGATAGATTTGGAGAAGCGATCCATGGTGGTGAGGATAACGGTGTTGCCCTGCGAGGGGGGGGAGTCCAGTAATAAAGTCTAGGGCAATGTATGACCAAGGTCGACTAGGAACCGATAATGGGTGTAAGAGGCCAACAGGGGATGATGAGTTAGATTTGTTATGGATGCAGACTTGGCATGCCTTGATGTAGTCCTGGACGTCCGTCCACAGGGTGGGCCACTAGAACACTCGTTGGATGAGATTAATAGTCCAGGAAACCCCTGGGTGGCAGGCGGAGTGGCTAGTGTGGCCCCACTGGATGATGTCACTGCGGAGGCTGGCCGGGACAAACAGACGGTCATCAGGACCACCCTCGGGTTTGGGCTCAGTAGATTGGGCCTGCTGGACCCTCTGCTCAATCTCCCAGGTAAGGGCTCCAAGGATACACGAGGATGGGACAGTGGGTTGGGGGAGTGAAGGGGGGTTGGTAGGTCAGGGCAGAACTGGTGGGAGAGAGCGTCTGGTTTAGTGTTACAAGAGCCAGGTCTATAAGTGATGGTTAGATTGAATCTAAGAAAGAATAGGGCCCAGTGGGCCTGCCTGGCGTTTAACCTGCGGGCCGACAGAAGATATTCTAAATTTTTGTAGTGGGTTCACACTACGATGGGATGGGCCACTCCCTCCAGCCAGTGTCTCCACTCCTCAAGAGCCAGTTTAATGGCTAGGAGCTCTCTGTCCTCTATGTTGTAATTCCGCCGAGAGAAATACGCGCATGAGTGGAGCTTCTGATCGGAGCTTCTGATCGGAGGTCAAGCACTGCGAGAGAACAGCGCCCACCCTGAATCAGAAGCACCCACCTCTACAATGAATTGGAGCTGAGGGTCGACCTGGGCCAAGAAGGGGTGTTGGAGAACAGGCCCTTCAATTTGGAGATGGCCCATACGGCTGTCTCAGACCAGGTGAAAGGCACCTTGACCGAGGTTAGCTGAGTCAGAGGCTGTGCTACCCCACTGTAATCTTTGATGAAATGGCGATAAAAATTTGCGAACCCCAAGAAGCGCTGCAGCTCCTTTGCGGGACTGGGGTGTAGGCCAATCTAGCACAGCCTTCACCTTGGCCGGGTCGGCCCTCAGTTCCCCCTCAGCAACAATAAACCCTTGGAAGGAAGTGGAGTGGGTGAAGAACTTGCACTTTTCGGCCTTCACAAAGAGTTGGTTTTCCAGGAGCCACTGTAACAAGGCCCTGACACGCACTGCATGCTCCTCTTGCGTGCAGGAAAAGATCAAAATGTTGTCAAGGTAGACAAAAACAAATTAATTAACCATATTGCGGAGGACGTCATTAATCATGTGCTGGAAGACGGCGGGGGCACTGGTGAGCCCGAAGGGCATCACGAGATATTCAAATTGCCCCAAGTGTGTTTTAAAGGCTGTCTTCCACTCGTCCCCTTCACGAATACGGACCAGATGGTATGCGTTGTGCAAATCCAATTTGGTGAATACCCGCACGCGCTGAAGGAACTCAAACGCGGAGTTGATTAGGGGCAGAGGGTATTTATCTTTGACTGTTATCACTCTATCACTCTATAAAAGCAAGAAAGCTCTGTGTGTGTGTGTGTGTGTGTGTGTGTGTGTGTGTGTTTGTGTGTGTCTGTCACGTTTGTCTCTGTGTCTGTCAAGTTTATAGGACATCATAGGACAGCCTATGATTGCAGCCTGAACATCATAGGACGTCCTATGAACTCAGGCATCATAGGACACATAGACAAGTGTGTCTTTATGATGTCATATAGACCATATGTCTTTGAACTCAGGCATCATAGGACACATAGACAAATGTGTCTTTATGATCATATACAGTAGACCATGTGTCTGAACTCAGGCATCATAGGACACATAGACAAATGTGTCTTTATGATGTCATATACATCAAGCCCATGGCACATAGACAAAAGTGCATTTATGATGTCATATACATCAAGCCTGCCTTCATATCTTTATGATGTCATATACAGTGACAGACATCAGGCAACATGTCTTTATGATGTCATATACCTCAAGGCTGCCTTCATGTCTTTATGATGTCATATACAGTGAGTCCATGCCGGAAAGCCTCTTTTTGCTCAGATCTATTTTCATGATCCTGTCCATGAACTGGAATTACGACTCACCTATCCCTCAACCAGTGGTCTCAACGAAGAAGAAGAAGACCCACCAGATGGAGAGCAATAGAATGACAACTGCTGCATGTCAGAAAAGATGCCATGAAGATGAAACACCGGAGGTTCCAGCAGTACATCGCACCCGTCTGAGACAGGAAGACACCCTTCACCAGCATAGGGTACAACAGACTTTAAAGCACGTTTCTAGGACTTCATAGGATGGCCTATGATCTCTGTCTCATCATCATAGCGCATCCTATGAACTCAGGCATCATAGGACGACTCACCATGCCTACATGACAGCAAATGTGTAACCTTAACGAATGCCAGTCTACACTACAAATGTGTAAAATGCCAAGCAAAGCGTTGATTTTCTCCGGGTGCTCCAGTTTCTTGGTTTCTATGGGCATGCACGGGCCTTCCTGAACAGGGTCGAAAGCCACTTTTTGCTCAGATCTATTTTCATGATCCTGCCAGTGGGTGTGCGAGGGGACAGAGTTAAACCGTCACCCCAACACTCCCTAAATAAAATAGAAAAGCACTCGTAAAATGGGGGCACCAGTTCTAAAAGAACAACTTGTTAATGAATTAATTTCAATTAATTAATTTCTGTACCTTCAATTACTTAATGAATCAGTCTCAAAATTTAGTGAGTTCTTTTACTGCCGTGACCCAGAAAACATATATGCAAAGGAAAAATGCTTCAACTTCTCTCATTTACAATTTTATTAAATGAAAGTCATTCAGGTTACATGACATGGCATTCAAATGATTGATAAACAGATTGAAATGATAAACAGGTGTTCGATATCACATCAACTGTTAGTGGATTCCTGAACATAAAATCTATAGTTAAACCTTTGTGGAACCAAGATGAAACCAGATTTTATGTTTCATCTGTAATGCAATGGAAGGCTGAAGTATCTAACAAAATCAGAATGCAATTTTATGGGGGAAAATTCCATAAGCTGATAATCTAAAAAGGAACTTCTGAATTATTCTACAAAAATGAAACAAGGTTACTTAAAAATGAATAAGAATTTTCCTTCAGTTTATAGCTTTGTCCTATGGCTGAGGGACTAATTATACCATGAAATATTGATTATGTTCAATTGTAATTGATATTTTTAGGACATCTTGTTTAAACCCAGCAGATAGGAAAATGGGAGTCTCACTTACGAACAGCTGTAGGTCCAGGTGTTCAGCGGTGGTCAGCGCCAGCCGGTGGTATAAGTTCAGGAAGGCTCAGCGGCTCTTCCAGACAGCGTTCGGAACACAGGGGGAAAGTGACTGCTGGTTGGCCCTCAGATCATTCACAGCTGTGAGAAGCGTAGACTCGGCTGGGGGCTTCCACGGGGCAGGCAGCGAGGAGCTGGCGACAGAGTGAAGGCTGGCCCCGGAGCAGGCGTGGAGTCCTTTGGCAACCAGTCCGAATTTAGGATGTCTCCAGCCTGCAGAACAAAACCAAAGACTGAAGGAAGAATGTTTTAGTCAGTTTCACCCATGAGCTCCTAGTTTCTTTACGGGGTCAGACGTGGATGAGGCCGGAAAACTTATCAAAAGATGATTTAGGAAAGTTAACGCAGGATTTGACAAGGTTAACACACACAAAAGACTTCTTAAAATTCACAGAGCAATTTAGACAAAAGAAAACTGCAAAGAAGATAAGATAAGATAAGATAAGATAAGCCTTTATTAGTCCCACAACGGGGAAATTCCAGGATTGCAACAGCACAGGGATAGCAACACTCAGAGCAACAATCAGAAGGCAAGAAAAAAAAAACAAGCAAGCAAGAGCAGCTAATATACATATGTACATATTACTATAAAATATATATATATACACACACACACACACAGACACACAGTGCAGAGCATTGTAGCTGGATGGAATAAATATATGAATATATGAACACAGTGCAGAGCATTGTAGCTAGATGGAATAAATATGTAAATATATAAACACCCACAGTACGGAGCATTGCAGCTAGGTGGAATAAATATGCAAGTATATAAACACACACAGTGCGGAGCAATGTAGCTAGATGGAATAATATGTAGATATATAAAAACACAGTGCGGAGCATTGTAGCTAGATGGAATAAATATATAGATATATAAATATAAACACACCCAGTGCTGAGCATTGTAGCTAGATGGAATAAATATGTAAATATATAAACACACACAGTGCAGAGCATTGTTGCTAGATGGGATGAAACAGCATAACCGTCTACTTAGTTATCCTACATGGTATGATTATGTGCCCATACATATTCTCACCCTCCATAGTGACCGATATGTTCCTAGTTGTATGCCGGAGAGGACCATTGTGTAAGTCTATTGCATCTTTTGCATCCAAAAAACTATTAGTTTGTTACGTCTTTTTGCTATCTCTGCGAGCAGCCCTGCTTAGGTTGTACAGTCTGACAGCCGTTGGTAGGAAGGACCTACGAAACCTCTCGGTTGTGCACCTGGGATGATGTAGTCTGCTGCTAAATGAGCTCCTCAGTGCATCCAGTATGTCCTGCATAGGGTGGAACTCGGACTCCAGCAGAGATGACAGTTTAGCCACCGTCCTTCTCTCTCCCTATCTCCTCCATCGGATCAAGGCGCTGCCCCAGGACAGAGCTAGCTTTCTTAATCAGTTTGTTCAGTCTCTTCCTATCGGCTGCAGTAATGCCACTGCCCCAGCAGACCACTCCAAAAGTGATGGCTGATGTCACCACCGTGTCATAGAATGACTTCAGCAGCGCCCCTTGTACACCAAAAGACCTGAGTCTCCTCAGCAGGAACAGCCTGCGCTGTCCCTTCTTGTAGAGTGCGTCAGTATTGTGTGACCAGTCTAGTTTATTGTTCAGATGAACACCCAGGTACTTATAGGATGTCACCATCTCGATGTCTGTTCCCTGTATATTTACTGGTGCTGTGAGGGGTTGCCCATGCCTGCGGCAGTCCACCACCAGCTCCTTAGTTTTCCTCGCGTTGATCTGGAGGCAGTTCCGATGGCACCAGTCCACGAAGTCCTGGATAAGCCCTCTGTACTCAGCTTCATCTCCGTTGGAGATGAGACCAACGATCGCAGAGTCATCAGAGAACTTCTGTAGATGGCAGTGTTGTGTGAGAAGTCCGCAGTATAAAGAGTGAACAGGAAGGGAGCCAGCACCGTTCCCTGGGGGGCCCCCGTGCTACTGATGATCGTGTCGGAAACACAGTCCCGGGTTCTCACAAACTGAGGCCGGTTCGTGAGGTAGTCCAGGATCCATGATGACAGGTGCTGGTCCACCCCTGCGCGCAGCAGCTTGTCCTTCAGGATCATCGGTTGGATGGTGTTGAAAGCACTGGAGAAGTCAAAGAACATGATCCTCACCATATTCCCGGGCTTCTCCAGGTGGGACAGAGAACGGTGAAGGAGGAAGATCACCGCATCCTCCACCCCAATGCCATGCTGGTAGGCGAACTGGAGTGGATCCATCGCTGGTTCCACCAGGGGGCGGAGATGAGCAAGGAGCAGTCTCTCCAGGGTCTTCATCAAGTGGGACGTCAAGGCCACCGGTCTGTAGCTGTTCAGGTCATTGGGGTGGGAAGTTTTTGGTACAGGTACCACACAAGATGTTTTCCACAGCTGTGGTACCCTCCCCAGTTTCAGGCTCATGTTGAAGATATACGTCACAATCCCACACAGCTGGTCTGCACAGGACTTGAGGAGCTTTGCGCTGATGCCGTCCGGTCCCGACGCCTTCCTCGCCTTGATCTTCCTCAGCTCCGTCCTCACCTGGGTCTTGGTCAGGGTCAGGATGGGGGGCTGTGTGTTGGGAGTGGGGGGGGGGGGGGTCGGTGGAGTGGGGAGTGGGCAGCAGGACTTGATTTCTTAGAGGCAGCAGTGGTTGTTGTGCAGACAGGGGGGAGGGCGGTTGGTCAAATCTATTGAAAAACAGATTCAGGTTGTTCGCCCACTCCCTGCTCCCCGTGGCCTGGGGGGAGGTATTCTGGAGCCCCGAGATGGTTTTGAGGTTTCTCCAGACCCCGCTGATGTCGCTCTGTTGCAGCTTGTCCTCCATCTTCTTCCTGAAGCTGTCCTTGCCTTCTCTGATCTTTCTCCTCAGCTCCCTCTGTATGGACTTCAGCATCTCCCTGTTCCCCGACCTGAAGATCCTCTTCTTCTCTCTCAGAAGTGTTTTTATCTCAGGGTTGATCCAGGGTTTGTTGTTTGAGTGACGCCGTATGGTCTTGGTGGGAACGGATTTGTCCACACAGAAGCTGAGGTAGCCCGTGAAGGTGTGAATGAGGCCATCGATGTCCTCACCATGTGGATCGCAGAGCTGCTTCCAGGCGGTGGCTTCAAAACAGTCCTTTAGAGTGTCCATTGTCTCCTCAGACCATAACTCCACAGTGTGCATGGCCGGAGGTTGTCTGTGCACTAGGGGTTTGTACACCGGCCGGAGATGAACCAAGTTGTGATCCGATCTCCCGAGTGGGGGGAGTGGTGATGAGGTGTACGCCTCCCTAGTGTTTGCGTAGAATAAATCCAGTGTTTTATTGTCTCTAGTGTGGCATGTGACATACTGGGTGAACGTGGGTAGAATGGGAGACAGTGAAACATGGTTGAAATCGCCTGAGATGAGGAGAAGAGCATCTGGGTGTTCTGTCTGCAGCCTGCTGGTTACTGAATGGATGACGTCACGCGCTGTCCCAGCGTTCGCCGTCGGATTTGCATAAACAACAATGCAGATCACGTGTGAGTGTTCTCTCGGGAGATATGTAGGCCTCATGCTAACAGCTAGCAACTCAATGTCTTTGCTGCAGTGTCGTTGTTTAACAGTGATATGTCCCGGTCTGCACCAGTTGTTGTTAACATACATTATCACTCCACCGCCCCTAGCTTTGCCACTGTCCGGTGTTCGGTCAGCTCGTATCATGTGAAAACCCTCCAGCTCAATGTTAGCATCTGCTGCTAGTTCAGTTAGCCACGTCTCAGTAAACAAAAGGAGAGAGCACTCCTGGTAAGTGCTATCATAACGGGAGATAGCCGCTAGCTCATCTAACTTTCCCAGTATCGACCGTACATTTCCCATGACAACAGATGGAAGGGAGGGTCTGTACCTTATATTTTTTGTCCTCCGCCTTACTCCAGCCCGGCAGCCGCGACGCTTTCGCCTCAGTTCTCTCGGTATGTCGAGTTTTTCCAATGGGACCGGGTGGCGGTTAAATGCTAGCAGCTCTTCCCTGTTGTATCGTATCCTGCTATAAACAGTGGCTCCGTCCACCGGCTCAGGAGACATTTGGGACGATCTGTGTGTCCGTGATATAAGTGGGGTGAAAAAAAAGACTGATCAAAAGAGAGAGGAAGGGAAAAAAAACTCGGAATCGAGCCGCTGTTGCAAAAGGCAGCCTACTCGTGTGGCGCCGAGAGAGACTCTCGGCGCCAGTAAGTACAAAGAAGTACAAAGAACTCTGAAGAAGTCTCTAGAAGAAGCGAAAACAAAAAACTCTCTGAGTCTGCAGGGCAGCTCTGATGCATTTAACTGAAGCGCGCTGCTGGGTCATAAAACGGGACCGTCCACGACGGACCAATCATCTTCCATAAAGAGGAGTTTGAATGGACTTTTGTCCAATGAGGGAATATTCCTTTGTTTGTGAAGTGTTGTCCCCGACAAGTCCCATGGGTTTTTTGTGAGCTTTGATCTGATTATGATGGACCCATTTGGAGATGGGGTTCTGGCGACCTTTGAGCATCTTGATTTGGTAAACGACCGGTGAAAGTTTATCTGTGTTCGTGTATGGACCCGTCCACCTGGGGAGGAGCTTCCAAGTGAGTTTTCCTGCCCGTGAGTCGGTCTGTCCTGTTTGAGGAATGGAGTAGTAGAAAACCTTGTCTCCTACTTGGAGTTCGTCATGTGAGGCTTTCTGGTCATAGTAGGCTTTGCGTCCTTCAGCTGATCAGTCCAAATGTTTTTGGGCAAAGGCAAAAGTCTGTTGGAGATGTTTAGTCATGTCAGAATCAGAATCAGAATCAGAATCAGCTTTATTGCCAAGTATATTTACAAGTAAACACACAAGGAATTTGACTTGACATTAGACGCGCACGTTAGGCGCATCCAATGACGCGTCGCCATACAAGGCGCCTGTCAACAGTGGAGGTAAAGAGGGGAGAGGAGGGGGAGGAAAACACAATAGGAGAGAGAAAAAACATAGTAATCAGAATAAACGCTCATATGTGAGCCAAATTTTGACTACACAGAAAAAAACCCTCATGCATTAGCATACAATAGAATTCACAAGACACAAGAGAGCAGTGTACAGTATCTTTAATCAGTTCATGAATCAATGTGTGTGCGGTGTTGAGCAGTGTTGATGATAATAAGAGAGACCCAAGGACCCTTGGCAGAAGATGTTTTGTCTGTCTGGCGCCCAGTCTTATCTGGCGCTGCAGCTGGCTGTCCAAGGCCTTGTGCTCATGATTTTGAAAAAAAACACAGACTGCAGACAGCCAGGAGGAATTTTCATGGGGAATAATAATGCCAAATAGGACTGATCACAGAGAAGACTTGTATTTCTTCTGTAGATTCAGTACATTAATCCTTCATTGCGCAGCTTTGAATTCGTCGTGGAAAGACCTGAGCGAACCCATGATGTAATCCACCTTACGAGACAGTTCTCCAGTAGTCGCTATCATGGTCTTCTCCAGTTTCTCAATTTGTTGGATGCACCTCGCCTGGCCAGCATTTTGATAGGTTGAATCCATCTTCAGCAATTTGCGGTAAACCAAGACAATTCCCGTCCCAATCAGAATTATCCCAATCACCAAGATTACGAAGATAAACAGATCTTCAATATCTTCGATAGAAAGATTAGAGAGACACAGCATTTTCCATTTACCCGTGTCACATAGATAGCCCACTGGAGCCGTTCCAGCGGGGCAGACAGCTTCCCCCGGAGCACTTTTCCTTGTTGAAAAAATAGTGTCAATTGTGTTCAAAGCCCAGCTTATTAACTCCATAATTTCTTTTCGGCGGTCGCAGTCATGTATTGGTGAGTAGTGTAAGCTGTGGCAACACTGGCCTCTCCAGGTTGGTAGAGTAAATGCAGGGGCAAAGTCATTTGCCGGCCTGTCATCATTTCAAAAGGTGAGACCCCAGTAGCTTCATGGGGTGTGGCTCGGATGGCCATCAAGACCATTGGAAGTTTTACATCCCAGTCTTTTTGGTGTGGTGAAACATACTTCTTCAGTATGTTGATCACAGTTCGGTGGGCTCTTTCAACCTGTTCGGAGGATTGTGGGTGGTGGCTAATATGGAAGTTAGCTTTAACTCCCAAGGTTTCCCACAGTTGTTGTATGACTTCGGTGGTGAAATGAGTTCCGCGGTCAGAGTTGATTCAGCTTGGCAGACCGAATCTGGAGAACACATGCTTCATCAACAAGTAGGCCGTGGTTTCTGCCGTGTCATTAGGAGCAGGCAAGCACTTGACCCATTTGGTAAAAGCACATGTGACTGTGAGGAAGTATTTGTTACCTCTGGCTGACCGTGGAAGGGGACCTACCCAGTTGATTTGGAGGTCAGACCATGGGAATGATATGCCTCTTTTCTGTAGGGGTGCTCGGTGAATCGGGTTGGTTGGTTGGTTGAAACTGGCAACATACGAGACATCCCATGATGTAGTCTGCTACATCCTTTCGCATGTATGGCCAATATGCCACTTGTTTGAGCGCGTTGTACATCGCTTTGACGCCTTTGTGTCCTGCAGTTGGGAGATCGTGGGAATGAACAATCATCACCCCCCTCTGGTTACGAGGGACCACAAGCGCAGGCACAGGGAGTTAGGGATAAGGACCTGTACTTATATAGCACTTTTCTAGTCTCAAAGACTACTCAAAGCACTTCACTAGTACTAACCCTCTATTCTAAGGGCCTATAGGAGACAGATATCTAGGGACAATTTTAGAACAACCAATTAACCTAACATGCATTTCATCAGAAACATGAACTAGAATGTCAATGCGCAGCTGCAAGGACAACTGTGCGGCAAAAAGTGGTTTCAAGTCTGCAATGTCAGCGACATCTGAGTCGGATGGTGCATAGAGTACAGGATCCAAGAGATATTGTATCATTTTATGGATCGCAGGGTCAAGGGTTTGAAGAGAGATAAGGTCAGCGTCAGAGAAAACAGGGTCAACCGCTAGGGGACTGTGGTTTGTGTCGGGTCCTGGGCCCTGGTGACCGCACAGGCTGTAGGGGTGGGTGGGTGGGACTGTGTAGTCGGCACCAGAGCAGAATCAAAGGACCAGAGGGTGCCTTGTATGGCTCCTTGTTTTGCAAGTGAGTCCACAAGGTCAGTCCATTCTTTGTCCTGACCTGGTGTGTGTGAGTGACCTCTGACCTTTTCCAGTACACCTGGAGGTTGTTGGAGGTGACCAGGTGATCACTTGCCTTAAACAGGTCTTGATGTTTAACCAGTTTGCAGTTACAAAACCTTTGGCCTTCCAGAGTGCTAAATGACACGTGAAACTGAGGCGTGCATAGTTGGGAGTCAGTGCAGATGACCAATGTGTGAATACCATAGTCTACAGCAAGTTGCAGTGTAATGAGCACACCTGCGATTTCTGCATACTGTGATGATTGGGAACCCAGTTGAAAGTTGTGGGGTTCACCAGGCTGATCGTTCAACCATGCCACTCCCACACCAGCACAGATGTGAGTTTCATGGTGGAAAGAACAACCATCGACATAAGCGGTGACCATATCTTGACAAATGTTCTGGTCGAAGTAGTGATGGTTTGGGTCTTCAGTGACTGTAGGTGGCTCTGCACGAATGGATGGTCCTGGAGTGCCTCAGAGCACCGTTGGCAGGCAGCCAAGTCTGTGCCGAGAAGGCTTCTCAACTTCTATGCGTAGTGGACCTCCACGTCAAAGCTTTGTAGAGCCATCAACCAGGAGGCTATTCTGGCATTCGTTACAATGCCGGTAAGTGCTAAACCACTGCTGCACGGTGGCGCAGTGGTTTAGCACTGTGGCAGCACAGTTTTACCCTCGGCCGGGGGACCGCGGGGATCATGAGATCGTGGGTTCGATCCCAGCCCCCGACCAACAGTGAGCTGTGTGGAGTTTGCATGTTCTCCCCGTGTTGCGCGGGTTTACTCCGGGATTTCTCCGGTTTCCTCCCGCACACCAAAAAAAAAAAAACATGTAGGTTTAGGGCGCTCGCGCACGCAGCGACCAGCAGCCAGTGGCTTGTCACCAGACTGCAAACCAAGTCTACCTACGGGTACAAATAAGTAACAAAAAAAAAAAAAAAAAAAATGCCTTCTCTGATGCGTTGACTGTAAAGAAAAACCACTGGTTGGTGGTGAGTCTCAACTGTGATTCTCTGGCCACCAAAGTAGTTGGAGAAATGTTTGATTGCCTATACAGTGGCCAGAAGGGCTTTTTTGCAGTCCGAGTACTTCAATTCCGGACCAGAGAGGGTTTTGCTGGCATAGGCCATGACTCGTTTGTCATGGTCATAGATTTTGTATAATCCAGCACTTAAGCAGTTGGCAGAGAACCCCACTTGTAGGAAGAATGGCTAGTCGCAGTTGAGATATGCCAGACAGGTTGCTGTGCATAACTTTTGCTTTAACCCTAGCATAGTCTGTTTTTGAGCCTCAGACCAAATGAAAGGGGTGTCCTTTCGTAGGAGGTCTGTAATGGGTTTTGCCAAGTCTGCATAATCCTCAACGAACTGGCGTGAGTAGTTGCATACCCCTAGAAAGCTCCGGAGTTCGGAGATGTTGGTAGGGGCCTTGATGTTTAGGACGCCTTGAATTTGTGCTGTTTGTGGTAGGGCCCCGTTGGATCCCACCAAGAGACCAACATAGTTGACTTTGGTTTTGCACCACTGGCACTTGGAAAGAGAAATTTTGGCTCCTGCTCATGTGAGCTGGCCAAGGACATGGTCGATTTCAGTCAGGTGGGCGTCCAGAGTTGGACTCCAAATGGCAATGTCATCAACATAGATGAGATTACCTCTGTCTCGGGCGTCTGGACATGCTTTGTTCAAGAAGATGTTGAACTCTGCAGGAGAGTTAGCATACCCGAAAGGGCATCGGGTGCATGTATACTGGCGATTCGCGAATGTGAAGGCCAGTTTGTGTTGGTCCTCAGCTTGGACAGGAATCATCCAGAAACCAGAAGCAATGTCTAGCATTGAGAAGTATTTGGCGTCTTTGACTCTGGGAAGTTCTTGCTCCAGTTGAGTCATAGGCCACCTGGAGAGAGGAACTTGAGTGTTCAATTTCCGGTAGTCAATGGTGAGTCGGCACTTACCATTGGGCTTTAGGACAGGCCATAAGGGGGCCGAGTAGGTGCTGTTGCATGGCCTGATTATGCCACGGTCCAGTAGGTCATTGATTATTTCCTGTACTGGGCCGTACGAGGCCAAGGGAATCTTGTACTGCCTGACGTAGGTGGGAGGAGCGTCAGGTGGTGTAGGAATGCATCCAGAGTGGATTGTGGTTAGCCCACAGTCCAAGGAGTATTTGGAGAATGATTGTTACTTAAGAACCTGGTGAAGTTTTTCACATTCTTCATCAGTGGTTAGGGCATCAGCATCAACTACCACCTGTGCAATCTCTTCGGCGATGGTGAGGACCAGTTTCAGTGGAGCATCGCTGAGATTGTCAGTGGTCTGCTGATCGGACACCGATGTAAGGAGTTCAATGGCTTGGACAAGCATTTGGTCATTGTTGGTCAAGCCAATCTGTCCCACTGACTCTTTGTCAGGGGTTGACATTGACACAAGGGTGATGGCCTTAGAAGGCTTAGTGTACCCGACTTTAGATTCAAGAGAGTCGGCCCAAAGAGAATCAGGGAGGCTGCCTAACACTGGAGCAGTCAGTTCAAAATCGTGAAAATCAATTCAACTTTATTTATATAGTGCCATTTCACAACAACAGTCATCTCATAGCACTTTCAAATGTAGGGGAAACCCCCACAATTGCAGAAAGACCCCAGCAATCTGGCGATCCCCTGTGAGCAAGCGCTTGGTGACAGTGGAGAGGAAAAACTCAAAATCAAATCAAATCAACCTTTATTGTCATATTGCTGTACATACAACTGTAGTGCAGGCAAGATGAAATTGTGTTTCTCTTGGCATCCATATAAATAAAAAGAACATAATTTAAGACACACTCACACACACCCTCACCCCCCACCCCAACACAGCCATTCACACTTCCCTGAGACATACTTGAAAACTAACCAGAACTATAATATACAAATAATATGCATAATGTCCATAGGTGTAGTAGTACATATGAGAGATTCCGGATCAACTGTTCAGCATCCTAACAGCTTGTGGAAGGAAGCTGTTAATCAGTCTGGTGGTTCTGCCTCTGATGCTCCGGAATCGTTTGCCAGATGGCAGAAGTTCAAAGTGTTTATGCAGAAGGTGAGAATGGTCCTTGACAATGTTCAGTGCCCTGCTCCTACAACGGTTCTGAAAAAGTTCTTGGACTGAGGGGAGGGAAACTCCAATTATCCTCTCAGATCCCTTAACTATCCTCTGCAGAGCTTTTTTGTCTGACATACTGCAGCTGGAGTACCATGTTGCAATGCAGTACGTCAGAACACTCTCCATCACACCTCTGTAGAAGGTCCTGAGGATGCAGATGGGGAGAGAGGCCTGTTTGAGTTTCCTCAAGAAGTGCAGTCTCTGCTGGGCCCGCTTCCTGATCCCCAAGGAATTCTTGCTCCAGGTCAGGTCCTGTGAGATCTGCACTCCGAGGAACTTGATGTTCTCCACTCTCTCCACTAAACTCCCTTTTAACAGGAAGAAACCTCTAGCAGAACCAGGCTCAGGGAAGGGCAGACATCTGCTGTGACTGGCTGGGGGGTGAGGGGATAGAGAAGATGAGAAGAACAGACATGTAGAGAGCAAACATTAAATGGGAGAAGCCCAGTACATTATTGGATGCTCCCTGGCTGTCTAACTCTATTAGCAGCATAACTAAGGGAGGGTTTAGAGACACACAATCCCTCCTAATTGTAAGCTATATCGAAAAGGAAGGTTTTTACCCTATTCTTAAAAACAGAGATCGAGTCTGACTCCCGAATCCAGATTGGTAACTGGTTCCACAGGAAAGGAGCTTGATAACTGAAGGCTCTGCCTCCCATTGTACTTTTGGAGATTCTAGGTATTACAAGTAATCCAGCATTTTGGGACTGTAATGCTCTATTAGGATGATAGGGTAGTATCAGATCTTTTAAATAAAAAGGGGCCTGATTATTAAGAGCTTTGTAAGAGAAGAAAAATTATAAAATTAATTCTGAACTCTATGGGAAGCCAGTGAAGGGAGGCCAAAACCGGAGAGATATGATCTCTCTTTCTAGTACCTGTTAAAACTCTTGCAGCAGCATTTTGGATCAACTGAAGACTTTTTAAAGATATTTTAGGGCAACCTGATAATAAAGAGTTACAATAATCTAATCTAGAGCAAACAAAAGCATGGATCAGTTTCTCAGCATCAGTCTGAGACAAGATGATCCTAATCTTGGCAATATTATAAGATAAGATAAGATAAGATATGCCTTTATTAGTCCCACAATGGGGAAATTCCAGGATTGCAACAGCACAGGGATAGCAACACTCAGAGCAACAATCAGAAGGCAAGAAAAAACAAGAACAGCTAGTAAACATATGTACATATTACTATAAATATATATATATATATATATAGACACACAGTGCGGAGCATTATGGTTGGTGAATGTGCAGCAGAAAGTCTAAGCTCTCTCTCTGCGGATGCGGCGGGCCAGCTGGAAGTCTTTGGGCATGATGGTGACCCTCTTAGCGAAGAAGAGACCCACCAGGTAGGCCTTGCTGGCCTCCTGCCGAGCCATGACGGCGAAGCTCAGGAAGCGCAGGTCGGTCTTGAAGTCCTGAGCGATCTCCCTCACCAGGCGCTGGATGGGCAGCTTACGGATAAGATAAGATAAGATAAGCCTTTATTAGTCCCACAACGGGGAAATTCCAGGATTGCAACAGCACAGGGATAGCAACACTCAGAGCAACAATCAGAAGGCAAGAAAAAACAAGCAAGCAAGAGCAGCTAATATACATATGTACATATTACTATAAAATATATATATACACACACACACACACACACAGACACACAGTGCAGAGCATTGTAGCTGGATGGAATAAATATATGAATATATGAACACACGGATGAGCAGCTCCGTGGATTTCTGGTAGCGACGGATCTCTCTCAGAGCCACGGGCCTGTAACGGTGAGGCTTCTTCACTCCACCGGTGGCCAGGGCGCTTTTCCGAGCAGCCTTGGTGGCTAGCTGCTTCCTGGGGGGCTTTTTCCTCCAGTAGATTTTACGGGCGGTCTGCTTGGTTCTTGCCATCACTCTTTATTATTCTGTCTTATATTTCTTGCACGCCGCCTAAACTCCAGCCCGGCACCCGCGTTGTTTTTGCTACAGTTCCCAGTATGTCGAGTTTCACCGTTAGCCCGGGTGGTGGTTGAGTGCTAGCTAGCACTAGCTCTTCCTGCTGTAACGTCTCCTGCTGTAAACAGTGGCTCCGTTTGCCGACTCGGGAGACCTTGGGGCGATCTGTGTGTCCGTGATATACAGTATATATAGAGTGAAAGGTGTAGAAAGAAGGAAGATAAAAAAAAGGCTATTGCAATGGACAGCCAACTTGTGTGGCGCCGCCGGTCCGGCGGAACCGGAACCGGAAAAAAAAAATGATAGAAATGCAAATGATAGAAGGCAGCCTTAGAAACAAATTTAATATGTGAATTGAAAAACAGATCTTGATCAAAAATAACTCCAAAGTTCCTCACAGGACTATTAAGAGAAAGAGTAACCGCATCCAAACTAAGAGTTTGATTTGGAAAGGTATTTCTAAGGTTTTTTGGCCCAACAAGAATGACTTCAGTCTTATCTGAATTTAATAGCAGGAAATTACAAGTCATCCAAGCTTTGATTTCCTTAAGACAGGCTTCTAACTTGGCTAATTGATTACTATCATCTGGCTTCATTGACAGGTATAATTGTGTGTCATCTGCATAACAATGAAAATGTATACAGTGCTTTCTAATGATGTTGCCTAACGAAAGCATATATAAACTAAAAAGAGTAGGGCCTAGCACAGATCCCTGTGGAACTCCATGACTGAGCTTTGAGTTGGAAGAAAACTCATTATTGACATGAACAAACTGGAGCCTATCAGACAAATAAGATCTAAACCACTGCAGCGAAGTTCCATTAAGTCCAACATAGTGTTCTAATCTATTGAGTAGAATATTATGGTCGATCATGTCAAAGGCTGCACTAAGGTCTATATTGCCAACATGGGATTGATTGGCACCTGTGCAGCTGTGCAGCCTTCAGTTGCGTCAGAGTATTATTTTCTCCGCTTTTGTTTGTTTTTATCAATTTCATTTTTGATTTTTTACTTCTGTTTGTGTTACTAGTCTTTGTTTGCTGTTAGGTCGGTATTGGCCTCGCCTAAAAGCCCGTTCGGACGCGCAAGTAGGTCCGATCCCCGGCTGGACTGCTTTTTACCAGGCTAGGCTACTTGCTAGTCTGTTTTTAGCCTTTTAGCTGTTTTTAGCTAACTTTCAGCTAACTTGTTTTTAGCTATTTTAGCCGTTTTTGGCTAGTTAGCGGACTATCCATCTCAGCCCCTGGAACACCATGGCTCCGTCTCCAACTTGTACTCGCTGTTTATCTCTCCTCAGTATGGTCTCTGAGTTGGAAATGAGGCTCTCCAACCTTTATAAGATTCAGGTGGCCAAAGATCACCTCGATACCATCATTCTCAGGCATACATTGGCTCTGGCTACCGACTCGCAGTTGGCAGAGATGGCTACTTACTTGGGTGAGCTCAGCGCTTCTCCATCCACCTCTACCCCTGCTCCAGCCTCTGCAGACGCCCATGACCAAAGCAATAAAAACTGGCTTCGTCTCGGGGCTAAACCCAAAGCCTCGGTTGGTCCCCCTCATCCTCAATGCGCACCCTGGACTTTGGTTCGACCAGCTAACAACCATTGTCAATCGACCAGAAAGGGCTGCGCCGCTTCTCTTTCAGTGTCCTTGGATAACAGATTTGATATTCTTTCTATGGAGGATTTTCCTCACCAGGACGCTGGCTGTCCGCCCATGGATGCCCCTCGTCCTCCCTTCTCTTCTTCAGTGGTGGCTCATGTCCGCAAACCCCGGATAAAGACCACCCTGAGTGTGTCAAATCACACACCAGCCCCAGATAGAAGAGAACGCTTCTCCCCGCCTTCGCACCAACAACATCACCCTCTACAAAATTACTCTCCTCGTCAAGATCCACCGACACCCCCCCCCCCCCCAGACGACGCTGGTAATTGGTGACTCGATCGTGGGGAACATCAGAAGCAGGTACTGCGTTACTCGATTTTTTCCCGGGGCTAGAGTCTCTGACATTGAGGCTGTTATCCCTGACCTGCTGAATGAATTCCCCCACGTACAAACTGTTGTTGTGCATGTGGCATGCAATAACATCTCAGATGAAGCATTGGAGATTTTAAAGAGTGACTTCAGGAGCCTTCTGTCCACTCTTATGAACTGTGGCAGACGTGTGCTCATCTCTGGGCCTTTGGCACCTCTCAGACGAGGCTGCAATTGTTTCAGTAGAACTCTCAGTCTTAATACTTGGCTGTGTTTTACTTGTCCTATTTTTAACATTGGTTTTGTTGACAATTTTAACTTATTTTGGAACCGCCCATCACTTACTGTATGAGGCCTGATGGCATCCACCCAAATAGACTTGGTGCACATGTTTTAAGAGACAATCTTTTCTATTCCATTCGGTGTTTTTTGGTACAGTGACTGGGACTTGGCGTGTTTACTTGCTCTGAAGCTTCTGGGTTTGCCAAACTGCCCTTTTTTGGTTCTGTTCCCACTTCTTGCATCGATCCCGTTAATTCAGGTGGTCTTTACCATTTGGATCAGCCTTTGATTTATAACCCTACAGAGATTGTGTCTGTCTCCCGTTGCCCTAAATATTGTAACCCAGGACAAATACAACATAACTTGAAAAACACACGCACTTCTGCAGCTACTCCTCATCCACCAACCTTCAACTTTGCCCCTGTCTCCTCCCTTAGAGAACCTTTTTCTGCTTCCTCCAAAGTTAATAAAAAAAGTTAATAAAAACAGAATGCATAAACATCCCAAATTGATTAAACAAAATGTTGGTAAAATTCAAATCCAACCTCAAGTCCCTAAAATTAATATATTGGCCTCTGTTCCTCCCCAAAATTTAAATATTAAATGTGGTCTATTAAATATTAGGTCTCTAATTTCTAAGTCTCTTCTGGTTCATCATCTATTAATCGATCATCAGATCGATCTATTATCCCTCACAGAGACCTGGCTTGGGCAAGATGATTTTGTTAGTCTTAATGAATCAACTCCCTCTGGGTATTTAAACTGTCATAACCCCAGAGGTTCTGGTTGTGGTGGTGGAGTGGCGGCAATTTTCCATTCTAAATTACTAGTTAATGTTAAGCGAAAATTATGTTTTAATTCTTTGAAGGTTTGGTCCTCAGTGTGGGGTTTGTTGGCAATCTTGGCTTGAACCCAATTTTCTTTGCCATAGTTTATTGTCCTCCCTCGGTCTATTCAGAGTTTCTATCTGAATTTGCCGAATTTTTGGCTGATTTAGTGCTGAAATCCGATAGAATAATTATTGTAGGGGACTTTAATATACATGTTGATGTAGAGAGTGATTGTCTTAATAAGGCATTCATTTCAATTTTACACTCAATGGGGTTTTCCCAGAAAGTAAAAAATTCTACCCATCATTTCCACCATACATTGGACCTTGTTCTGACTTATGGTATAGATATCGAAAATCTGGTAGTGTCCCCTCATAATCCTGTACTGTCTGACCATTGTTTGTTTGGTTGACCATGGTTTGCTAAGCTAACGCTAGTTAGCTTAACGCTGGCGCCAGTCGTGCCGCCTAACACCGACATGAAGCGACTCAGTCCCCAGTGAGGGCTCGCCGGAGGAACTAACCGAGGTGGCAGTTGGACGTGAGCTGGATCGGAGTTCGGGGGTGGCGGTGGTGGGAGACGGGGACCAGTGGAGGACCACCGGGACCCAGCCAGACAATAGCCTGAGTCGGAGCCCAGTTGCGAGGCCCAGTGGAGGAACTACCCAGGCAGACGGCAGTTGGTGGCGGGGCTCAGCGGAGGAACTACCCAGGCAGACGGCGGTAGGCAGCGGTGCTCAGCGGAGGATCTACCCGGGCTCCAGCGGAGCTCGGCTGCAGCGGCGGTGTGTGGCGGGACTCGGTGGAGGAGCTGGACAGGAGCTCGGTTACGGTGGCGGTAAGCAGTGGGACTAGCAGCGGAGGGGGCTAGTTGGCTAGCTGAGGCCCAGCTGGATTCAAGGTCAGTTGGATCAGATACCGGCGACACAAGCAGAGATTGTTTTTACTATCCACAGGTCAGTAAAAATGCCACCAAAGAAGGAGGAGATGGAAGAGATCAAAAAATCTCTGAACTTCTTGTCAGAAGAAGTGGCCAAAATGGTTAGCCAGCAGGCCAAAATAATAGGCCTAATGGAAGATGTACAAGACTTAAAATTAACAATTCAGGAAAAAGACAAAAAAATTATGGACTTGGAGCGAAGCGTCGAGGATCTTGAACAAGGTTCTCGTATGGATGACCTAGTTATAAGTGGACTAGACATTAAATATCAGTCATACGCTCATGCTACAACAGGACTGAGAGGTGAGGAGTCTCCCCTGAGTGAATCAGTCTCCCTAGAAAACCAGGTGCTTCAGTTCCTTGGCAGTAAAGATATAAAGGTAGAAGCAAATGCAATTTCAGCCTGTTATGCTTTACCCAGGAAAGATAATAAAACAAAGAAATCAATTGTGATGCGCTTTGTGAACAGAAGGGTAAAGAATGACATACTGAGGCAGGCCAGAAAGCTACGAGGAACACAAGTTTACCTAAATGAACACCTAACTAAAACAAATGCTGAAATAGCACGGCAAGCACGGATGCTGAAAAGACAAAATAAGATACAGGCAACATGGACAAGCAATTGTAGAGTTTGGATCAAACTAAATGGAACACCTGAGTAAGCAAAGAGTATAATTATCAGAGATGTTACTGACTTAGATAAATACAGATGAACACTGATTAAGAAAATTAAGAGACAATGATAATCCATATTCACACACACGGTAAGAATAGTTCTTTTGATATACCATGTCAAAGTACTTTAAAAAAAATAAGCAAAACAAACAAAAACTTATGACTGACTTGAGTAGACATCAATTATCCCCAGTTGGAGGAAGTCATTTGACACAGAGTAAGGATACTCAAACTCTGAAAATATGCCATTATGCTGAACATAAACTACAAGAGATGGAGAATGATATTGATCCTGATAACCACTTTTTCAATAATATTCATAACCATTGTGAATATTACACTGAAAAGCAATTCAAAAGTCAAGTGCAACTAGATGATAAACTATCAATAATACACTTCAACAGCAGAAGTCTTAACAAAAACTTTCCACAGATTCAGGACTATTTAAAACAGCTAGACAGAAAATTTATAGCTATTGCAGTCTCTGAAACTTGGCTTAATGAAGAGCAGGCTCCCCTGATGGCAATAGAGGGATATCAGATGTTTCATATTAACAGATCTCAAAAAAAGGGTGGTGGTGTTGCACTGTATATTGATGACCTGTATAGGTGTAAGCTTGTAAATGGAATGTCCTTTGCACCACCAGGGATTTTGGAATGTGTTACTGTTGAGATTGACCAAGATAAAACAAAAAATCTAATTATAAGCTGTATATATAGAACGCCGGGAACTTGCATTGAGACAGTCAGAGATAAATTAGTCGAGCTGTACAATACTATTACTAGTAAGAAAATGGTAGTAATTTGTGGAGATTTCAATATTGATTTACTAAATCCACATCAGCAAAATGTAATTACAGAGTTCATGAACTCTATGTACAGCATGAGTCTATATCCCACAATAACACATCCCAGTAGAATCACAGTTCACACTGCTACACTTACTGACAACCTGCTTGTTAATATTATTGATAAGAAAATAGAAAGTGGATTATTGATAAATGATATAAGTGACCACTTGCCAACCTTTGCACTTATCCATGGCCACACGGGGGCCAATACAGAAAAATTTTTAAAATCGTTCAGATACAAATCACCAAATGCAATCAGTTCTTTTAAAGAGGACTTGCTGAAGCAAGACTGGACAGAGGTCTATGTATAAGATGTAAATGAAGCCTATGACACATTTAAAAACATTGTAACCACTCTTTATGAAAAAAACTGTCCATTAGTAAAAAAAAAAAGCTTAAACATAAATTTGCCGATAAGCCATGGTTAACCAAAGGATTACAAAAGGCGTGTAAAAAGAAAAATTTATTATATAAAGCTTTCCTAAAGAAAAGGACAAAAGAAGCAGAGCAGCGGTATAAAACATACAAAAATAAGTTAACATATATAATAAGATGTAGTAAGAGAGACTATTACAGTAAAGAACTGGAGAAAAACAGAGACAATATTAAAAATATATGGACAATACTTAACAGTATTCTTGGAAATAAAAGCAGAAACACAAGCTACCCAACCGATTTTTCAAAAAATAATAAAACGACTCAGACTGTGAGTGCAGCTTCACCTGCAGATGAATTTAATAACTTTTTTGTTAACATTGGTCCTAATTTGGCTCGAGAAATACCCATTACGGTGCCTACAGATGATACAATAAGCAATAACACTGCTATAAAAGACTCCATTTTCATAAAGAGCACAGACGAGAGAGAGGTCATTGAAATTGTTAAATCGTTTAAAAGTAAAACATCTACGGACTGTGATGGTATTGACATGCTCTTAGTCAAAACTATTATTGAATGCTTAGTGAAACCACTGACGTATATCTGTAACCTGTCTCTCCAAACAGGTATATTTCCCAATGCAATGAAAATAGCTAAAGTAATTCCGATATACAAGACGGGTGACAGAGGGGAATTCTCAAACTATAGACCAATTTCACTATTGCCGCAATTTTCCAAGATACTTGAAAAAATATTCTATGAGAGAATTGACAACTTCATACTGAAGAATAATTTATTGTGTGAGCAGCAATATGGGTTCAGACACAAGAGGACAACTGCATTTGCTCTAATGGAATTTATAGAAAAAATATCAACTGCCATTGAAAATAAAGAGTATTCAGTTGGGGTATTCCTGGATCTTAAAAAAGCATTTGATACAGTGGATCATAATTTATTATTAAAGAAACTACAAAATTGTGGTATTAGAGGGGTAGCACTGTCCTGGTTAAGTAGTTACTTAAAGAATAGATATCAGTATGTATGTGTTGGTAACAAAAACTCACAGTTACTGAAGGTTACTTGTGGAGTCCCACAGGGTTCAGTTTTGGGGCCATTATTATTCAATATGTATATAAATGATATATGTAAAGTTTCAGAAAAATGGACTTAATATTGTTTGCCGATGACACTAATCTATTTTGCAGTGGAAGCAATTTGGAACAACTTCTGGGTACACTTGGAAAGGAATTAGGAAAGCTTAAACTGTGGTTTGATTCAAACAAATTAACGCTCAATTTAAGTAAGACAAAATTTATAGTCTTTAACAACCATCACAACAACTCAGTATCTAAACTCAGTGTAAATGGTGTAGAGATTGAAAGGGTATCTGAAACTAAATTTCTTGGAGTAATAATTGATAATAAACTGTGTTGGAAATCACATATTAATTATATTAAAGGTAAAATATCCAAATCAATTGCAATATTACACAGAGTGAAATATTTGCTGAATCAACCCACACTATATACCTTGTATCATTCATTAATACTCCCATACATGACATTGTAATGAAGTATGGGGAAATACATATAAAACAAACATATATCCACTCTTTATGCTTCAGAAGAGAGCTATTAGAATAATAAACAAAGCAGCTTACAGGGAACCAACAAACCCACTTTTTCTTAAATTAAAAAGCTCTCAAGTTGAAAGATCTGGTTGACTTTAAAACTGCAATAATAATGTTTAAAGTGAAGAATCTATCACTGCCCACAAATATCCAAAAGTTGTTCCAAATAAGGGAGAAACAATATCATTTTAGAGGAACATGTATATTTCAAAAACCTTCAGTGAGAACTACCACCAAGCAACACTGTGTTTCAGTGCAAGGAGTCAGATTATGGAACGATTTTGGACCTGAATTAAAATCATGTACAACGCTTGGACAATTTAAACAAAAACTAAAGGAAGAAATACTCCAAACATTTATACAAGATGACATGTAAAATCACATAAGGATTGTCATATCCAGCCTGTGTTGTGTTGTAGCTTAGTTTTTTTTCTGTCACATTTTGTCTTAGCTTCGTTTTTGAATTGTAATTGCTCTTGTCTTGTTTTTTTTTTCTTTTGAATTCTTGGATGGAATATGGGTGGGCAATATAAGCTGCGGCTTTAGCCATCACCCATTTCGGATAACTTATATTGAACTGTATAATCAGAGGAGTTATTGTCTAATTTGACCTTGTTGGATTTTCTTTCCCCCTTTGTTATATTATTCAGTTTCTTTTAACCTGTACTATCTGAAATAAAGATTCATTCATTCATTCATTCATTCATTCATTCATTCATTGTCTGTTAATTTTTGATTTCATTATCTCTGATCACTTGTTTCCTAAAGAAAAATACTACTACAGCAGATGTCTTTCTGATGACGTTGTTGCCAAGTTTTTGCAGATTGTCTCCTCTAAGCCATGGGTCAACACAACAGAAACAACAGAAATAATAGATGGAGAGTCTGCTCCATTCGTGATTGATGGCATGGTTGATAGTGTTACAGCCTCTCTGCATTGGACTCTAGATTTGGTAGCCCCTTTAAAAAAGAAAAAGTCTAACCAGAGATTTCTAACCCCTTGGTTTAACTCAGAAACTCATGGCTTAAAATAGAAAACTCATCAGTTGGAAAGGAAATGGCGTTCAGCTAATTCAGATGAATTTTACTTAGCATGGAGAAATCATTTCCTAATCTATAAAAAATCTCTTAGAAAAGCTAGAGCAAGCTATTATTCTGCATTAATAGAAGCGAACATGAATAACCCCAGGTTTTTCTTCAAAGCTATAGCCAGGCTTACAAAGAGCCAGGACTCAATCAATCCTCGCATCCCCCCTGAATTTTCTAGTCAGGACTTTCTGAACTTTTTCAATCTTAAAATTTTATCTATCAGAGATGAAATCAGTCAGATTCTTCCTACCGTAAGCTCAATTACATTAACTTCTACAGCTCCCTCAATTGATATCTGCTTAGATAAGTTTACTCCAATCGACCTCTTAGAGTTGGATAAAATAATTTCCTCATCTAAGTCTTCATCTTGCCTTTTAGACCCTATTCCTTCTAGGTTATTTAAAATCATCTTCCAAATTATTTGTAGCCATATTCTTCTTATAATTAATTCTTCTTTAACTCTGGGTTATGTACCACTGGCTTTTAAAACTGCTGTAATTAAACCCTTACTCAAAAAACCGACTCTTGATTCAGGAGTTTTGGCCAATTATCGACCAATCTCTAAGTTGCCTTTCATTTCAAAAATCATGGAAAGAGTTGTTGCTGCGCAACTAACTGACCATTTGCAGGGAATTGGTTTGTTTGAGGTGTTTCAATCTGGGTTCAGAGCTAATCACAGCACTGAAACTGCTTTAGTGAAGGTCACTAATGACCTCCTGATCGCATCTGATAATGGATTTGTCTCTGTTCTTGTTCTTTTAGATCTCAGTGCAGCCTTTGACACTATTGATCATGCCATTCTACTTGATAGATTAGAATACTTTGCTGGACTAAATGGAATTCCGTTGCAGTGGTTTAGATCTTATTTGTCCGATAGATTTCAGTTTGTTCACATTAACAATGAAGTTTCTTTCAACTCTAGGCTCAGTCACAGAGTTCCACAGGGATCTGTGTTGGGCCCTACTCTTTTTAGTGTTTAGTATATATGCTCCCGTTAGGCAATATAGTCAGAAAGCACTGTATACATTTTCAATGTTACGCAGATGACACACAACTATACCTGTCAATGAAGCCCGATGATTATAATCAATTTGCCAAGTTAGATGCCTGTCTTAAGGACATCAAAGCTTGGATGACTTGTAATTTTCTACTATTAAACTCTGATAAGACTGAAGTCATTCTTGTTGGCCCAAAACATCTTAGAAATTCCTTCTCAAATTATGCCTTTATTTTAGATGCCGCCACTCTCACTTTGAATAGTTCTGTGAAGAACCTTGGAGTTATTTTTGATCAAGATTTGTCCTTTAATTCACATATTAAAATTGTTTCTAAGACTGCCTTCTATCATCTGCGCAATATTGCCAAGATCAGGAGCATTCATTCATTCATTCATTCATTCATCTTCTTCCGCTTAATCCTTTTCGGGTCGCGGTGGGGCTGGAGCCTATCCCAGTGTCTTTGGGCGAGAGGCAGGGTACACCCTGGACAGATCGCCAGTCCATTGCAGGGCCAACACAGAGAGACAGACAACCATTCACTCTCACAGTCATACCTAAGGACAATTCAGAATCCCCAGTTTGATGCCAGTTAACCTAATTTGCATATTTTTGGCATGTGAGAGGAAACTGTCTCTGACGGTCTGTAATTCATTATTATCTGGTTGTCCTAAAGTATCCTTAAAATATCTTCAGTTGATTCAAAATGCTGCTGCTAGAGTTTTAACTGGTTCTAGAAAAAAAGATCATATCTCCCCGGTTCTGTTCTCCCTTCATTAGCTTCCCATAGAATTTAGAATCAAGTTTAAAATCCTTCTTCTTACTTTCAAAGCTCTTAATAATCAGGCCCCCCCAATATATAAAAGATCTGATATTACCTTACCATCCTAATAGAGCATTACGCTCCCAAAATGCTGGCTTACTTGTGGTGCCCAGAATCTCCAAAAGTACAGTGGGAGGCAGAGCCTTCTGCTACCAAGCTCCTTCTCTATGGAACCAGTTACCACTCTGGGTCCGGGAGTCAGACTCGGTCTCTGTTTTTAAGAACAGGGTAAAATCCTTCTTTTTTAATATAGCTTACATTTAAGGAGGGATTTTGTGTCTTTTATCCCAACTTTTGTTCTGTTGTTATTTGATCCATACTGCTGGTTGACCTCCAATAATGTACTTGGCACCTTACCGTTATGTTCTTTATGTCTGCCCTCTCCATCCTCCCTATCCCCTCACCCCCAGCCAGTCACAGCAGATGACTGCCCCTCCCTGAGCCTGGTTCTGCTAGAGGTTTCTTCCTTCCAAATGGGAGTTTTTCCTCTTCACTGTCGCTTAGTGCTTGCTCATAGGGGATTGTCTGATTGCTGGGTTTTTCTGAGACTGTGGGGTTTTTCTCTGCACTCTGGCACCACGAGACAGCCTCTGTTGTGATGTGGCGCAGTATAAATAAAGCTGAATTGAATTGAACTGAATTAAAAGGACAAGATACCATCAATCATTCCATCCTGCTCCGTCGTCTGCTTTCTATTGGCATCACTGACTCCGCCCTCTCTTGGTTCACCTCCTACCTGTCTGACAGATTCCAGTACATCTCCATCAACAATCACAAATCACGCACCACCCCCGTATCACATGGTGTCCCTCAAGGCTCTGTGCTCGGTCCAACCCTTTTCACTCTCTACATGCTTTCGCTTGGTCACATCATCCGTCGACATGGTCTTCACTTTCACTGCTACGCCAACGACACCCAGCTGTACATCTCCTCTAAATCCATCACCCCTGCCATTCTCTCCACCATCACCAACTGCCTCACAGACATAAAAACCTGGGTGACTAACAACTTTCACAAGCTAAACAGCAATAAAACAGAAATCATCATTTTTGGACCAAAATCTCTTTTCCCCTCTTCCCAGAACTTTTCATTCCAAATCGATGGTCACTCAGTCACCCCCTCCCCCCTGGCGAGAAACCTCGGCATTATCATGGACCCCACCCTCTCCTTCAAATCTCACATCAACCATATCACCAAAACATCATTTTTTCATCTTCGTAATATTGCAGGCCTCCGTCCCACCCTCTCCCCCTCTGCTGCTGAAATACTCATCCATGCCTTCATCACCTCCAGACTTGATTACTGTAACAGCATTCTGTATGGACTTCCTTCCACCATCCTCCAAAAACTGCAGTATGTCCAAAACTCAGCCGCCCGCCTACTTACTCACTCCCGCTCCAGAGACCACATCACTCCTCTCCTCCATCAACTACACTGGCTCCCCATTCAACAGCGCATCAACTTCAAGATCCTCCTATCACCTATAAAGCTCTTCATAACCTCGCCCCCTCATACCTAACTGACCTTCTGTCTCGTCTTTCCCCCACTCACCTCCTCCGCTCTGCTGACACTCACCTTCTCACCCCCATCACCAAGACAAAACTCCGCACCCTGGGTGATAGATCATTCGCCATCGCCGCACCAACCCTCTGGAATTCCTTGCCCCTTCACATCTGGTCCGCCAACATACTTGCTTCCTTCAAAAGTCAACTCAAAACCCATCTCTTCAAATCTACCTACGAAAACTGACTGCCTCTTCTACCTATGTGTACCTACCTTGTCTGTTTACCCGTTCTCTGTATGTTTGTCCCTATGCTGCTTTGTAAAGCGTCTTTGAGTATTTAGAAGAGCGCTATATAAGACTGATGTATTATTATTATTATTATTATTAAGTACAGAAACAAGTCCATTATCAGATGTGATAAGGAGGTCATTAGTGACCTTCACTAAGACTGTTTCAGTACTATGATGGATTCTAAACCCTGATTGAAACTCTTCAAATAAACCATTTCCCTGCAAATGATCAAATTGTGTAGCAACAACTCTTTCTAAGATTTTTGAAATGAAAGGCAGATTAGAGATTGGTCGATAGTTAGCTAAAACTCATGGATCCAGCATTGGTTTTTTGAGTAAAGGTTTAATTACAGCAGTTTTAAAAGCCTGCGGTACATGGCCTAATGTTAAAGAAGAATTGATTATTTGAAGAATACGGCTGCCAATAAATGGGAAGACTTTTTTAAATAACCTAGTAGGAATAGGGTCTTAAAAGACAAGTTGAAGGCATGGATGAGGAAATTATTTTATCAAACTCTAAAAGGTCAATTGGAGTAAACTTATCCAAACAGATATCAATAAAAGACTTTCGCATCTCGGCTCACGCAAAGCATCATGGGAATGTGGCTACCAAACATGCTCTATCGATACATTTAATTTATGGAAAGTTCCTGATCTACGAGCATATTGGCCCTCCACTCCATCCTGCAGCACCTGGACTCCCCGGGAACCTACGTCAGGATCCTGTTTGTGGACTTCAGCTCTGCATTCAATACCATCCGCCCCGCTCTGCTCCAGGACAAGCTGTCCCTGCTCAACGTGCCTGACTCCCTCTGCAGGTGGATCACCGACTTCCTGACGGACCGGAGGCAGCATGTGCGGCTGGGAAAGACTGTCTCGGACTCTGTAAGCATCAGCACCGGATCACCCCAGGGCTGTGTACTTTCCCCCCTGCTCTTCTCCCTGTACACCAACTCCTGCACCTCCAGCCACCAGTCTGTCAAGCTGATCAAGTTTGCGGACGACACCACCCTCATCAGGCTCATCTCCAACGGCGATGAGTCGTCTACAGGAGAGAGGTGGCCTGGCTGGCGTCCTGGTGCAGCCACAACAACCTGCAGCTGAACGCTCTGAAGACAGTGGAGATGATTGCGGACTTCAGAAAAGTCACAGCCCCTCTGCCCCCCTTACCCTCACAGACTCTCCCATCACCACTGCGGATTCCTTCCGCTTCCTGGGCACCACCATCACCCGGGACCTCAAGTGGGAGCCGACCATCAGCTCCCTCATCAAAAGGCCCAGCAGAGGATGTTCTTCCTGCGGCAGCTGAGGAAGCTCAAGCTGCCCACCAAGATGTTGGTGCAGTTCTACACAGCCATCATGGAGTCCATCCTCACCACCTCCATCACTGTGTGGTACGCAGGAGCCACCGCCAGGGACAGACTAAGACTGCAGTGCGTTGTGTGCGCTGCTGAGAAGGTGATCGGCTGCAAGCTCCCATCCCTCAAGGACCTGTACATCTCCAGGACCCGGAGGCATGCAGGTTGGATCAGAGCCGACCCTTCACACCCTGGACATGCACTGTTTGCCCCCCTCCCCTCAGGCAGGAGACTTCGGTTCATTCAGACTAAAACCTCCCGCTACATGAACAGCTTCTTCCCCTCTGCCATCAGACTGCTGAACACTAAGTGACTTATTAGACTCTCGTGCACTATGTACAGCAGCTCAACCGGACTCATGACAATTATCACTTGTTTTCTTTTTGCATTGCCGACTGCACGATGTGGAACTCCACAATATCTGCTGCTTGTTCATATATTTAAAAATTGCATAGATTAGCGTTACTTATTCTTATTCTACCTTTTATTGCATGCATAGTTTTTTATCTTTAGTGTTACTCTATGTTTAATGTTGCAGCATTGCACTGAGACAAATTCCTAGTTTGTGTACTACATGAACAATGGCAATAAATCTCATTCTGATTCATATTGTATGCGTAAGGGTCTTCCCGGTTGTACCCACAAACGCAAGGATAAACTAGTTGCGCTTGCATTCGCGGCCACGTTGCAGAAATTGGCCAAAATGGCCCTCCTGTATGTATGCTGACATAACAGACTTTTTGTTGTCGAAGGACCAAGCACCCTTACATGCGAGACTCCGAGATGACTACAAAGAAGGTAAGCGAGTGGTTTGACAGCTCAACTTTGGTTTTGTCATTCTGAGTAAATTTCAGTACAAGGCATAGCCTGCTTACTTAGATCTATAGGTTGATACTACTATAGTTTAAGTACCACACGTTTTCAATGATTTGCTATTTTATTTTATACCAGCCTACTTATCAATGGCCTTAATTACATGTGTGTGTTGATCAAGCTTCATTACCAATATATAAAGAACTATATCCTAGAACCAGGCCTGCCTGTCTGTACCTACTACTTCAGGGTTTAGACTTGTGTCAATTAGGCTAGAACTTGAACAATACACAACACTATTTAATTATGTTATAAAATAGACTTACTGCTTTAATCCAACAATTACATCCACCCGGATCCTTCAGCTCCTTGGGGAATGTATATAACGTGAATGGCGGCGGACATGTACACACGCTGGTCCTGAAGTTACATGCATGTATGCTGCAAGTTTGCTTTTTCCACCGCTCTAGATGATGCATGCCGTTCCACACTTCACTACGGCACAATGTGCATCTGGCATAACGGCGATTTAAAGCTTGAAGCAGACTTTAAACAGCAATTGTTCAGGTGTGACAGTACTGTCTCTATACAAAAGCAATGCGGCTACTGGAATGTTTGATAGTCGTGAACTTTGAACTCACATAGTCCATACATGCGCACTCGTAATGCGAAAGTTGGTTATTGAAGGAGTTGTAGTAGACGCTGTATTTAAGTTAATGGTGGGAAGAATCTGACTGATTTTATCTCTAATAGATGAAATTCTATGATTGAAAAAGTTCATAAAGTCCTGACTAGTAAACTCTAAGGGAATGGGGAGTCTGGGAGCCCTGGCTCTTTGTCAGCCTGGCTACAGTGCTGAAAAGAAACCTGGGATTATTCTTGTTCTCTTCTATTAATGCTGAGTAATAACTTGTTCTAGCTTTTCTAAGAGATTTTTTTTTTATAAATTAAAAGATGATTTCTTCAAGCTGAATAGTTTTCATCTAAATTAGTGGAACGCCATTTTCTTTCTAATTGATGAGTATTCTGTTTTAAGCTACGAGTTTCTGTGTTAAACCAAGGGGTTAGAAATCTCTGATTGGACTTTTTCTTTTTTAAAGGGGCCACCAAGTCTAGAGTCTGATGCAGAGAAGCTGTAACATTATCTACCATGCTATCAATTACAGAAGGGGCAAGCTCTCCATAGCTTATTTCCGTTGTGTTGACACATGGCATAGAGGAGACAATCTGCATAAATTTGGTAGCAACATCATCTGAAAGACATCTGCTGTAGTAATATTTTTCTTTAGGAATCAAATAGTCAGGAATAGTGAAATCAAAAGTTAACAGACAGTGGTCTGACAGTACAGGATTATGAGGAGACACTACCAGATTTTCTATTTCTATGCCATATATCAGAACAAGGCCCAACGTGTGGTGGAGATAATGGGTAGAATTTTCTACTTTCTGAGAAAACCCCATTGAGTCTAATGTTGAATTAAATGCCTTATTAAGACAGTCACTATCTACATTTACATGTATATTAAAATCCCCTACTATAGTTAGTCTGATTTCAGCACTAAATCAGCTAGGAATTTGGCAAATTCGGATAAAAACTCTGAGTAGGCTGAGGGAGGACGATAAACTATGGCAAGGAAAATTGGGTTTAACCTAAGATTGATAACATGCCCAATACTGAGGACCAGGCCCTCAAAAGAATTAAAACATGTTTTTTGCTTTACATTAACTAGTAATTTAGAATGGTAAATTGTCGCTACTCCTCCTCCATGACCAAAACTTCTTGGATTTTGATAGTTTAAATAACCAGAGGGAGTTGATTCATTTAAACCAACATAATCTTCTTGCCCTAACCAAGTCTCTGTAAGGGATATTAAATCAATCTGATGATCAATTAACAGATCATGGACTAGCAGAGACTTTTTTTGTTTTTTTGTTTTGTTTTTTTTTTGTTACTTATTTGTACCCGTAGGTAGATTTGGTTTGCAGTCTGGTGACAAGCCACTGGCTGCTGGTCGCTGCGTGCGCGAGCGCCCTAAACCTACATGTTTTTGGTATGCGGGAGGAAACCGGAGAAATCCCGGAGTAAACCCATGCAACACGGGGAGAACATGCAAACTCCACACAGCTCACTGTTGGTCGGGGGCTGGGATCGAACCCACGATCTCATGATCCCCGCGATCCCCCGGCCGAGGGTAAACTGTGCTGCCACAGTGCTAAACCACTGCGCCACCGTGCAGCCCGGTGCACGGTGGCGGTCTCTAACTCCCAAGTCTCCCCAGACTTGGGAGTTAGAGACCTAATATTTAACAAACCACATTTAATTTTTGAATTATGAGGAGGAACGGAGGCCAAATTATTAAATTTAGAGACTTGATATTTAATTTGAGTTTTATCAACTGTTTGTTTAATCATTCTGGGATGCTTATACATTATATTTTTATTAACTTTGGGGGGAGCAGACAATGATTCTCTGATGGGGAAGACAGGGGCTAAGTTGAGGGGTGGCCGATGAAGAGGAGCTGCAGAGAGGCGTGTATTTATCAAGTTATGTTGTATTTGTCTTGGGTTATAATGTTTTGGGTAACGGGAGACAGACACAATCTCTATGGGGTTATGAATTGAAGACTGATCTAAACAGTGAGAATTATTTGGATTAATAGGATTAATATGAGAAGTGGAAGCAAAAAAGGGCTGGTTGGCAGACCCTGGTACTTCGAGGAGAGTACCATATCCACATGTGGTACCACATACCAGCTTTCAGTCACTGTACGGTACTAAAAAATGCTGAATGGAATAAAACAGATTGTCCCTTAGAACACGTGCACCGAGTCTATTTGGATGGATGCCATCTGGCTTCATAAATGATGGGCGGTTCCTAAACAGGTTGATATTGTCTATAAAACAAATGTTAAAAATAGGACATGTTGAACACAACCAGGTATTAAGGCTGAGAGTTCTGCTAAAATAATTGCAACCTCTTCTAAGAGGTGCAAGTGGCCCCGAAATAAACACATGTCTGCCACAGTTCATAAGAGTGGACAGAAGGTTGCTGAAGTCACTCTTTAAGATCTCTAATGTTTCATCTGTCATGTTGTTGCATCCAACGTGCACAATAACAGTTTTAGTGCGGGGCTATTTATTTAATAGGTCAGGGGTAAGAGCCTCAATGTCTGACACTTTAGCCCCAGGAAAAAATTTTGTAACACAGTACCTGCTTCTGACGTTCCTCATTATTGAATCACCAATTACCAGCATCGTCTGGGGAAGGGGGGGGGCGGTTGGCTTTGTCGGTGGCTTCTGAAATGGTGGATAATTTTGCTGTAGTTGCTGCTGTGGCGGCGGGGTGCGGATGCGGGGGGATGCGCTCTCTTCTTTTTGGAGCTGGTGTATAGTTTGGCACACCTAAGGTAGTTTTGATCCGAGGCTTGTGGGTTTGGGCCGCTGCTGAAGGAATCGGGGCGGCCATGGGAGGATGATCGATGTCCAGGTGGGGGAAATCTTCCAGGGAAAGGATGTCAAATCTGTTTTCCAGCAAAAGGGGAAGGGAGGAGGTGTGGCCATGTCTGGTCAATCCCCGACATTTGCTATTTGGCTCAACCAAGGTCCAGGGCATGCATTGAGGCTGTGACAAACCACGCGGGGCTGTGGCTTAGCTCCGAGCTGAAGCCAGTGTTTGATGCTGAAGTCCTGGACAGCTGAAGTGACCAGAGCAGGGGTGGAAGTGGATGGCGATGTGCTAATTTCACCCAGGTAAGTAGCCGTCTCTGCTAGCTGCGAGTCTGTCACTGGGGCCGATGTCCGTCCAAAAATAATAGTGTCAAGGTGGTTTTCAGCCTCCTGAATCTTATAAAGGTTAGAGAGTCTCAATTCCAACTCAGAAACCTTCTTAGAGAGGGAGACACAGCTGACACAAGTAGGGGATGGAGCCATGGCTTTCCAGGCCAGAAGTGGCTAGCTAGCTAGCTAAAACAGGTTAGCCTAACCTGGTGAAACAGCTCTGCCCGGGGTCTGATTCACCTGTGTGCCTGATTGGGCTTTCGTATTTACTAAGTTAACACTAAGTAAAAAGATAATATCTGGGTCTGTACCCAGAAAAGCATAATTTTAATAAAAGTGAAAGAACATTCATAGACCTCAGTTTGCTTAATGCCAAAAAATGTATTGCACTATTATGGAAAAAGACTCATAGACCAGATGTGACTCAGTGGTTAAGACAGATGTTAACAAACCTTCCATTAGAAAGAATAACATATATACTGAAATCAAAGGAAATTGTGTTTGAGAATATATGGAGACCTTTTATTGATTATGTAAAAAATTTAAACATAACTCTTGAAGAAGAAGGTGAATGATGTGTGTGGACCTTGTAAATTCCAAACTGGTGAACATAATATGTATACTTATGTATTGGATTGTCTAGACTAAACAGAGGAGCATTGTTGAAGACTTGATTTTGTTGGTGGTTGTTGGTGTTTTTAGTGCATTTTTTTTTTTGTAGTACTTTAGTGTTAGTGTTTGATTGTTTGTATCATGTTTGTTAAAAAAAAAAAAAAGGTTCAATAAAGATATTGTGGAAAAAAAAAAAAGATAATATCAGTTAAAGAGATAAAGAGATAAAAATTTCAAACGGCGCTAGTACAACAAACAAAAACAGACAAGATGACGCTTTGAGAGCATTGTGACAGTTTACAACCAGACCTATTTAAGTGATTAGTGGTGATGAGCCAGCCGAGAGGCGTGGCCTTGGGCTGGACGATGGTCTCTGCTTTGGGATTGTTTACCGGCAACGTGGTGGTTCTCGATTCTAGACTTAAAAGGGTTCAGGTTCAGGTTCAGGTTACTTTATTTGTACCCGTAGGTAGATTTGTTTTGCAGTTGGTGACATCCATATTTACAAGCCACTAATTACATTCAACATAGACACAAACACAGGCACACATCTTACAAAATAGGTAAATATAAAATATGTACAATATAATTTTTATAGCTTGTTCAACTCTTTGACAGCAGCAGGGACAAAGCTGTTTTTGTAGCGCTGGGTTCTACTTTTTGGGACAGCAAACCTCCGTCTGGAGGGAAGAAGCTGAAAGTTGCAGTGCAAAGGGTGGGAGTCATCATTTAAAATCGAGTCGGCCATCCTCTGTACTTGTCTGGTGTACAGGGATGTCAGGTTCAGCTGTGACTCACCAAGCAAACGACTGGACCATCTGACTACCTGATCCAAGGATTTCCAAGGGGCGTAGCCTCCAGAGTTAAGCCTAGATTGTCAAACAAAGGAGCCGGTTGGAAAAATGCTTGCGGATGCATGAGTTTCTGTCCGGTCTGAATGCATAGTTGGACCGGGTAGCATGTGACATTAGCAGGTATGACACTGTGTTGAGTGTTCAGTACCTGGCAGGCTTCAGGGATGGTCTGGCCTGACTTTAGAGCATCTAGATCTGGCGTAGAGTGAGTGTCTTGGACTGGGGTGAGAACTCTTTGAATGGGGAGCCATATCCTACACAGATCCTCATTCTTGATGATTTTCCACATAGCCAACACCGGCCCCTGCTTGTACACATTGGCCTACAACTTCCAGTCATATACAGCCCAAGGAAGATGCGCTGGAACTTCCGCAAAGCCAACTGGAAGAAATTCAGTGAAACTCTGGACCGGAGCGTTGTTACCATCCCACTCCACTCCATCACTGTAGAAGAAGCATACAACCGCTTCTGCAGCGCAATCTTCAAGGCTGCCCATACTGCAATCCCACGAGGCTACCGACCCCTCTATGTCCCATGTTTGGACGGAGAAAGTGCTGCCCTCCTACAATCCTATCAAACATCAGGGGACCCAGAGATAGCAGACCATCTCATTGATTCGCTAAATACAGCCCGGCGAAAGAAATGGGAGGAGACAGTTGCTGACCGGAGCTTTACGCACTCTAGCAGGAAATGTTGGAGCCTCATCCGTCGCCTAGGAGCTGCACAGAAGCCCCCTAGCCAAAGCCGAGCATCCGTCACACCCAACCAAGTTGCATCCCACCTACTGACTATCGCCAAAGCACCCCAAGACAAAGACACCAGAAGAGCAGTTACAACTGAGCTAAAAAAAACACCAAAAAATGCCTGTAGAGGAAACGAACCCTGAACCCTTCGAGGCTGCTGAACTGGAGAAAGTCCTACAGGGCCTGAAATGTGGAAAGGCAGCAGGATACGATAACATCTTCCCAGAATTCATGAAAAATCTTGGCCCCGGAGCCCTAACCTGGTTGACACAATTCTACACAAGGATCACACAAACGAACTCGATCCCAAAGAAATGGCGGACAGCAAAGGTCATTGCCATCCCAAAACCTGGCAAAGACCACAAACTACCAGCAAGCTACCGCCCAATCTCCCTACTCAGCGTTCCTTACAAAATCATGGAGCGCCTAATACTGCAACGCATTTCCCTAGAAATAGAGGATATTCTAAGTGTGGATCAAGCAGGTTTCCGCAAGGACCGCAGTACAGGAGAACAAGTACTGGCCCTAACCACCTTCATTGAAAATGGCTTCGAGAGCAGACTGAAGACAGGGGCTGTGTTTCTCGATCTTACAGCCGCCTATGATACGGTCTGGCACAAAGGCCTCCTCCTGAAACTTATAAAGGCGATCCCTGCTTGGGCAACAGCAATTATAAAAACCCTGCTGACCAACCGAAGGTTCAGAGTCCACCTTAGTCAGAACACAAGTGCATGGAGAATGCAGAAAAACGGACTCCCACAAGGCTCAGTTCTAGCTCCAACTCTGTTCAACCTCTACATAAACGACCTGCCTACTACAAAATCCCGCAAATTCATCTATGCAGATGACATCTGTTTGGCATTCCAAGCACCAGACTTTGAACCACTGGAACGGGTGCTCACGGAAGATCTTGCTAAACTGGACCAGTTCTGCAAAATCTGGCGCCTAAAACCAAGCCCAGCAAAAACCGTCTCCAGTGTATTCCATCTCCACAATGCAAAAGCTGCCAGAGAACTAAACATCCACCTGAGCGGACTCAAGCTTAAGCATGCCCCAAATCCAACTTATCTTGGAGTGACCCTTGATAGGACCTTATCCTTCAAGGAACATCTAAAGGGGACGGCTGCTAAGGTGAAAGTACGAAACAACCTGCTCTGCAAGCTCGCTGGTGCAAAATGGGGGGCGGCAGTCTCCACCCTGCGCACCTCAGCACTGGCCCTTTCATACTCTGTAGCAGAATATTGTGCCCCTGTCTGGTCCAGGTCATCTTACACACACCATGTAGACACCCAGCTCAACTCAACCATGAGAACTATAACTGGAACAATCCGCTCAACACCACTCCCCTGGCTCTCTGTACTGTCAAACATAGCCCCTCCACACATCCGGCGAGCAGCATTAACTCAAAGGATGCTCCAAAAAGTTAAAGATTTTCCTCACTTACCAATCCATGCAGATATCTACACCCCACCCACTGCTCGACTTTCATCCAGACGGCCGATTTGGAAAAACCCTCCCCCAGCTGACTTTACCATCCAGACAGCTTGGCAAGAGGAATGGGAGACCAAGGAGGTCCCAAACAAACAGCTGGTGATAAACCCCAACCAACAGGTCCCGGGCACCAACCTCCCAAGGAGACAGTGGTCTACACTCAATCGCTTCAGGACTGGACATGGCCCCTGCTTGGCCAGCCTTCACAGATGGGGCAGTAGCCCTAGCCCACTGTGCGCATGTGGAGAGGAGCAAACTATGGAACACATCATAGAGGTTTGCCCACTCCAAAGACTGGAAGGAGGATTACACACCCTCCATACAGCAAACCAGGAGGCAACTGCTTGGCTTAAGGACTTTGCATTCGCTAAATAAATAAATAACTGGGGTGAGAGACCATAAAGCATTGTTTATGGTATCAACCTGAGCTCCAAGTCTCACAAGAAGATCACTGCCGATGTAGACTGCATGTGGTAGGTCGGGAACGACCAAGAAAGGATGAATTAGCAGTCTGTGGTTCCACTGAAGGTGGAGGACGCAGATACCTGTGGCAACCAATGTGTTGTTTGATTTGGCCCCAGCGGGGAAATGAAAAGACTTGTTAGTGACCAGAAGGTCAGGGTATTTCTCGTGCAGAGAATCGAAAAGTTTCTGGCTGATCGTGGATTTATCAGCCCAGAGAGCCAGTACTATGTCTTCTACGTGGGAGCTTTGGATAACCAGTCCTTTGACCACTTGGGGGCAGTATTCGTTGTCGGCTGCCCCTGGTTTTAGGGTGCAAAGGAATGAACTATTTTCATTTAGGGTTGGGTTGTCAGATGTGATGACATGGGAAGGGGTGCCTGTTTCGACCTGGTCCCCAAGGTCACCTTCAGTCAAACTTGGTTGGGTCAGCAGTGCGATTGGAGTGACTCCTGGAACACCCAAGGTGTCAAGAGTGTAGCACTGTGATCCGGTTGCTTCAGTTAGAGTGGTTGGGTGAGGTTGTCAAACTTGAGCCCATAGTTTGAGATTCTTGAAATCTATCAGAGGCTCAAAGCAATTAAGCAGGTCATCGCCTATCAGCAGTGGAATTGAGTTGAAATTGGACACATAGACCGGATGGATCAAGGTCATGGGTCCAATGGAGATCTTTACCAACGACGTGTGTGACAGAGTCATGTTTGAGGGTGCATAAGGTTGAATAGCTAAGGAGCAAGGTCTTAGTTTCAAGTCTTTGTGCGTGCGGTTAGCAGCGACACGTGGGTGGTCAAAAAGGTCCTGCTACATTAGTGTGATGTCCGCTGCAGTATCCAATAGGGCTTCATGCGTCATCACATCTTCCAGAGTCAATGAAAGGAAAAATTTTCGTGCAACCCCCCTTTCGGTCAAATCACACAGAAATTGTTGGACCGGTGGTTCAACGTAGATTAAGGAGTCGCCTGTTTCGGGCGAGTGAAGTTTTTCAGGTAGCTGGACTACCAAAATGGCACTGGGTGGCGTTACGTTTTCAGGCCTCTCCGGAGCCTCGGGTGGAGGATGTTCAGTTGTGTCTTCGGTACCCCCCCCCCTTTGTAGTTGGAGATCCCTCAGGGTTGGGTTGTGGCAACCCTAAAGGATCGTTTGGGGTTGTCACAATATTTATGGCTAGGACATCTGGCTTCTTGTCTTCTCTCTTCTCCTTTTTCCTCTTCAGTTCGTCAAGTATACGTTTGAGAGCTTCCATGTCTTCTCGACTGAAAATGGGCGTTTCTTTCTTCTCCCAGGGTTTGGAGCTAAACTTACCAGGGGGGAGGTCTTGCTTCCCTGTCGAAGTTTTTCCGGCGGTGTGAGGGAGGCGACTATCTCCTGCGGTTACGCGAGTCTTGAAATCGATATCTGTCATCCCGGGTATCTGTACTGTATTCTCGTGACTTACCTGGTGGGCTTGGCCTCCGACGGCAGTCAGGCTTTGGTGATGTTGACTTTGAGCTGGGTGTAGAAAATTTGGTCGGGTTCTGACTCGACTTAGCTTGGCTAGAGGACTGTGGTGGTTTTACTTGTGACCGAGGTGCTGGAACAGGGGCTGGCCTTGAGGCGCCCTCTAGGTCCAGGGTGTCCGATGCAGTGTTGACAGCTAACACCGTGGTAGACTCGGTATGCTTCTGATTACTTTGTTGTTGTTTCTGGAATGCATAATGTACAAACTCTCTTAGCTGGTTTATTGAGTTTGACCTTGGGTTAGCCATGACTCCAAGGTGGTGTCCGACCGTGGGATGGAGATTCTGAATGAAGAGAGCCTTGAAATTGTGGTCTTCTTCCATCTCTGGCATGTTTTGAGATCCAAAATATGCACGCAGGAGTCACTGGTAGTATGCCTGTGGGGGCTCTGAGTGACCCTATTTCACAGCTAGGGCTGTCGCTAGCCCTGACTGTAGGCAGTCGTCAGAGAACTCCTTTTCAATGGCTTCATAGAGTTTCCGGTGGTTCATCTTGATATCCAATGGCTGTCGGTCTATAAATTTTGATACCGACCTGTTGGATGTCAACTTGATCAAATAAATGTGATCGTCGACCGTAACATCGGGGTATTTACGCAAGTAGTAGTCAGTGTCTTGCAAATAAGCCTTGGTATCAGGTGACCCACTGGTTGAGGGGTCAAATTTGGTGATGTGGCGAGCAATCTTATCGAGGTCTCTATCGGACGGGATTTGCAAACATCTTTCACATTGCCATTTGGGTCCGTTGAACAGGTCAGGTGAGTGCACGCCGGGGTAGTCCCCGTCCCATGAGGGGATGCCCCCCTTTGTTGAAGGAACCGGCCTGTTCATGGCTTCTGGTCTTGGTTCCCTTTGTTTGTGGTAATCTTCCAGCTCTTCGTTGACGTCCTGAAGGCCTTTTTGTGCTTCTCGTAGGAGCAGTTTACATTTCCTGTAGTCGGAGTCTGTGTAGTCCAGTTGACCTTCAACTCTCTTGAGTTGGTTCGCTCTGTCCAGAAGGGCAGTTCCTAATTCCTCATTTTCTTGCCAAAACGAGGTATTGTCTTCCTCCAGTCATTGCTTTTCTTGCTTTGCTTGTTCCAAATTTAGCAGTGCCTGATCAAGTGTAGCTTGGGTATCTTCTTGCTCTATGCGAGCTTGTTCGTGCTTTCTCAAAAGTGATTTGTTCTCTTCCTGGAGAGAGAGGATGGTTGATTGTTGTTTCGCCAGTTCCTTTTCGGCATAGAATACCTGGGATTCAGCTAATCTTCCCTAACACACCGGGGATTTCCTTTGCTTTCGGTGGGTTAGTATCGCATTCATCCAAAAGTTTTTTCGTGATTTGCTTCAAATCTTTGGGTGGAGTTTCTTGAACTTGTTTGGAGAAACCGGGTATAAGGTTGGAAGCCAACTCTTCCAATGTTGCTTGAAGGTCATCCAATTCGGCAAGTAGATTCAACATGTTCGACCATTTGTGTAATGCTTAGCTTGAAATCAGTTTGTTGATTATAGCTAAAGTTGTTAGTCAAGAGTTAACCTTGAGTGTTGTTTTGCAGTGAGGGTAGTTATAAGCTTCTTTTTAGAATTTGTTTCAACTTACAGGCTTGTAAGAAGGGAACTGAATATGTTGGAATTGTTTAGAAATTTGGAATATGTGTTAATTTACTGTATTTGTTGACACTGTATTTTGATTTGTATTTCACAAGACAAAAAAATTGTGTGGATTGACTTCTTTCACTTCAGTTATCAAAGTGTAGTTTTGGAATAGTCATCAATAACTAGGTTGTGAATTTTTGTTGAATCTCACTTGAAAGTAATGATTTTATTTACAAAAGGAAAACAACAAAAATAGAAAAGGTTAAATGCTTTAGGGCTTCAGAGTTATAAGTTTTCACTTTGTCTTAAAGTTAAAATTGGCTTTTTGTTTTTTTATTTGTTAAAGCCCATTTTCATTGAAAGCTTTTAAATGTTTTAATATTTACAGATTAGGAAACAAGTGAATTGTTTTTGCGTATTGTCACTAAGGCTTCCTTAGGATTAAAGTTAATGGTGATTTATGAAAAAAAAATATTTACAGACCAATGTTTTCACCTTTTGACTTCTTATTTTAAATCTTGGTGAGAAATAGTGAGTTGGTTAAATGTTTTCCTTCTTCTGTGCAGGGAACATGAATCAAAAGCAACACACTGACTGTAAATAAGCTACAGCTTTCAAGTGTTAATTGCTGAATGTGGTTTCCTAAATTTGGAAAATTTTGGAAGATATTTAATAAATCACTAAATACTTTACCAACATGCACAGAATTAATATTAACTTAAGTTTAAATAAACATTGTTATTTATTTGAATCCCTAAGTTGAATGGCTTTCTGTGAAAGGAATCGTACAAAGTAGGATTTAAAACAAAACACATATATAGTTTCAAAAGTTTGCAAATTTTAGCATAATATAATAATAATAATAATAATAATAATAATACATTAGTCTTATATAGCACTTTTCTAAATACTCAAAGACGCTTTACAAAGTAGCATAGGAACAAACATACAGTGAACGGGTAAACAGGCAAGGTAGGTACACATAGGTAGAAGAGGCAGTCAGTTTTCGTAGGTAGATTTGAAGAGATGGGTTTTGAGTTGACTTTTGAAGGAAGCAAGTGTGTTGGCGGACCGGATGTGAAGGGGAAAGGAATTCCAGAGGGTTGGTGTGGTGATGGCGAATGATCTATCACCCAGGGTGCGGAGTTTTGTCTTGATGATGGGGGCGAGAAGGTGAGTGTCAGCAGAGCGGAGGAAGCGAGTGGGGGAATGACGAGATAGAAGGTCAGTTAGGTATGAGGGGGCGAGGTTATGAAGAGCTTTATAGGTGATGATGAGGATCTTGAAGTTGATGCGCTGTTGAATGGGGAGCCAGTGGAGTTGATGGAGGAGAGGAGTGATATGGTCTCTGGAGCGGGAGTGAGTAAGTAGGCGGGCGGCTGAGTTTTGGACATACTGTAGTTTTTGGAGGATGGTGGAAGGAAGTCCATACAGAATGCTGTTACAGTAATCAAGTCTGGAGGTGATGAAGGCATGGATGAGTATTTCAGCAGCAGAGGGGGAGAAGGTGGGACGGAGGCCTGCAATATTATGAAGATGAAAAAAATGATGTTTTGGTGATATGATTGATGTGAGATGTGAAGGAGAGGGTGGGGTCCATGATAATGCCAAGGTTTCTGGCCAGGGGGGAGGGGGTGACTGAGTGACCAATGATTTGGAATGAAAAGTTCTGGGAGGAAGGTAAAAGAGATTTTGGTCCAAAAATGATGATTTCTGTTTTATTGCTGTTTAGTTTGAGAAAGTTGTTAGTCATCCAGGTTTTTATATCTGTGAGGCAGTTGGCGATGGTGGAGAGAATGGCGGGGGTGATGGATTTAGAGGAGATGTACAGCTGGGTGCCGTCGGCGTAGCAGTGAAAGTGAAGACCATGTTGATGGATGATGTGACCAAGTGGAAGCATGTAGAGAGTGAAAAGGGTTGGACCGAGCACAGAGCCTTGAGGGACACCATGTGATACGGGGGTGGTGCGTGATTTGTGATTGTTGATGGAGATGTACTGGAATCTGTCAGACAGGTAGGAGGTAAACCAGGAGAGGGCGGAGTCAGTGATGCCAATAGAAAGCAGATGACGGAGCAGGATGGAATGATTGATGGTATCGAAAGCTGCGCTGAGATCGAGGAGGAGAAGAATTGTGAGGGAGCCAGAGTCAGAGGTGAGCGGAAGGTCATTGGTGACCTTGAGGAGGGTGGTTTCCGTGCTGTGGTGAGAACGAAATCCAGATTGAAATGTTTCATAGAGTTTGTTGGAGAGGAAGTGTTTCTTGAGTTGGGTGGTGACAGCTTTTTCCAATATTTTAGCCAGAAATGGGAGGTTGGAGATGGGTCTGAAATTGTTGGGGTCGTCAGAGTCCAGGCCAGGTTTCTTAAGGAGGGGGGTGATGGCAGCAATCTTGAGTGATGGGGGGACAGTACCAGTGGTGAGGGAGGAGTTGATGGTGTTGATGATAAGGGGGGCAAGAGGGGTGAGACAGGCTTTGATAAGGGGGGAGGGGATGGGGTCCAGGTGGCATGTGGATGATTTCATGCTGGAGAGTATTTCAGAAAGTTCATCAGTGGTTATGGGTGAGAAAAGGGAGAGCTGTTTATCTATGGGTGGAGAAAAAGTGGGTTCAGAGTCAGGGGTGATGGCTGAGGAGGAGGCAAGCTGATTGTGAATATTGTCAATTTTGGAATGGAAAAATGATTGTTATTGCATTTTTCAGGGGTGAAGGATGATGAAATGATGTCCTGGGGTTTGAGGAGTTTGTTGATGGTGGAGAACAGGGTGCGGGGGTTGGAGGATCCAGAGTGAATGATGCTGGAGTAGTAGGCGGAGCGAGCTTTATTGAGTGAGGATTGGTATAGGTGCATCAGTTCTTTGTGAGCGAGGGTGTGTACAATCAGACCAGTTTTGCAGCTCAGGCGTTCAAGCTGTCGCAGTTGTTTTTTGAGTTTGTGAAATTCTGAGGTGTATCAGGGGGCTGAACGAGTGAAAGTAACGGTTTTTGTTTTCATGGGGGCCAGTTTGTTGAGAAAGGTAGACAGTGTGTTGTTGTAGATGTTTACTAAGTCCGTAGGGGTTGGGTTTACAGGGAAGGTGAGGTCGGAGAGAGTGTTTGATATGCATGTGGAGAGAGAAACTGAGCAGATGGACTTAAGATTCCTGAAGGTTATTGTTCGGTCTTGTTTGGGTTGAGGGGCCGGGATGTCAATGTCCAGTGTGATGGCGAGATGATCTGAGATGGTGAGGTCAGTGCTGGAGATGTTGTGAATGTGGAGACCAGTGGAGCAAACCAGGTCCAGGATATGTCCACGGCTGTGGGTGGGGAAAGTTATGTGTTGGGTGAAGTTGAGACACTTGAGTAAGTCCAGAAAATTGTTTGCATTTTTGCAGTCAGGGGAATCACTGTGGAGGTTAAAATCGCCAAGCAGTAGGACAGATGGTGAGGTTGCAGACAGTACTGTAATGAGTTCTGAAAGATCTGATAAGAAGGATGAATTTGGTTTGGGAGGGCGGTAGATAATTGCAATGAGGAGAGGTTTTGGGCCGGGGAGTTTAAAAGTGAGGTTGTGGGCTATATTAATCATATATTCCATAACCTACATATGTTGAAGCATGTGGGAATGTTTGGTGATTACATATGTAAGGCGACTTCACACCTCAGAAAGGACAAAGACTCTCAACCGCCAGTGAAGAACAAAGACGTTCCCAGACACTGCGGTGGAGACCGGAGGAGCTACCCTCACCCCCCCAGGGCGAAGAGACGAAGTACCAAGACAATGGGGGGATTAAGATAATGAGGGATGTCAGCCTTTGATATGTATGTCTTTTGTTATGTGCAAGTATAAAGTCAGAGAGCCGGAGGTATTCGGCCTCTTTTTCCTTCTGCTGCTTCTGCACTTAGATGAGACTTGTTAGAGGAGCTGATAATAAACTTTGGTTTATACATCACACCACCTCATTCTTCCAAGCTCTTCTACACTGGTGACCCTGACGCGAGTATGGACCGGAGGCGTTCCCCCGCGATCGACTCATCTGTGGCGACCCAGGTAGACGCCAGCGCCCACGCAGACAGGGGAACAGATGGACGACTTTCCCCCCCGGCAGAAGGGATTGAGAGGGCTCAACCGAGCACCAGTGCCACTGAGAGAGCCGAAGCAAGGCACTCTCACCCTGCGGACACATCAGTGACGGTCTACACGAATGCCGTCGCTGTCAAGCTGCCGGACTTCTGGCAGGAAGACCCCGCCTCGTGGTTTCAACAAGCTGAAGCCCAGTTTACACTGGCGGGCATCACGGCTGACGATACGAAGTTCTATCACATCGTCTCCAAACTCGACGCTGCCACTTCGAGGTGTGTGCGGAGCATGATCCGGCGGCCGCCGGCCCAAGACAAATATGAAACACTGAAAGCAACTATCGTGGCAAATTACGTCCCCTCAGCTGAAGAGAGAGCCGAGAAGATCCTGGCGGTCTACGGCCACAGAGGGTGCAAACCTAAAGCCCTCATGGAGGACTTGCTGTAGCTTAAAGAAGAGGACAATGACAACTTCCTCTTCCAATTCATATTCCTCAGCACGCTGCCACCACACATGAGAGGGACACTCGCCAACATGAGATGCAGCACCCAGCAAGACTTCCGCGTGCTCGCCAACGAAGCTCAACGGCTCGTCAACGCCTGCAAGGAGCAGACACCCACAGCAGCATCCGCAGACCTCAACGCTGATGCCCAGAACCACGAAGAGCCGCAACCCACTGAGCAGATCCAGCCTGCGGTGACAGCGACACGGCCAAAACGTAACAGACGGAGCGACATCTGTTATTATCACCACCGCTTCGCCGAGAAGGCCCGCAAATGCGTTCCCCCCTGCAAATTTACGATTTCGGGAAATGCCAAAGCCGAGAGCCGTTAATGGCAGCGGTTCTCGGCGAGAAGAGTAAGCTGTTATATGTGACGGATGGACACACCGGCAAGCAGTTCCTTATTGACACAGGAGCTCAACTGAGTTTTGTCATGCCCTCCCAAGCAGATCGAGCCATGGGCACCTGGGGCAACGGAGCGGTGGCAGCCACTGGCTCAAGCATTGACACTTTCGGCGAAAAGAGCCTGCACCTCCACATCCACGGCCACAACTACAGATGGACATTTGTTGTAGCGGTGGTGAGTTTTAACTTGTTGGGCGCAGATTTTTTGTGTGCACATGGGTTATTAGTGGATCTAGCGAATAGACGCTTGGTTAATGCACTGTCCTTTGCTTCTATTCCCTGCTCAGCCCGAGTTTCTCCACCACCTGTGCAGGCTAGTGTCACCACGGCAGGAGGTAAGTTTGAGCAACTCCTCACCCAATTTCCAGCACTCACAATTCCCAAATTCTCAGCCACTGTGGCTAAACACGGGGTTGAACACTTTATTCCCACAACGGGCCCACCCGTATTTGCCAAAGCTCGCCGCTTAGACGCGGCCAAGCTCACCATAGCTCGGGACGAGTTTACTACCCTTGAAAAATTAGGCATTGTTAGACGCTCGAAGAGCCCTTGGGCCTCACCACTTCACATGGTTCCGAAACCCGACGGTTCTTGGAGACCGTGCGGAGATTACCGCAGATTAAACAATGCAACAGCGCATGACCGCTACCCAATTCCTCACATTCAGGATTTTTCACTGCATCTGGCGGGTGCGCGCATTTTTTCAAAAATAGACCTGGTCCGCGGTTATCATCAAGTCCCAGTTCGAGCAGAGGACATTCCTAAAACAGCTGTAATAACCCCTTTCGGCCTTTTTGAATTTCTGCGAATGCCTTTCGGCCTCAAAGGCGCTGCTCAAACTTTTCAGCGGATGATGGACGCGGTATTACGCGACCTTCCTTTTGTTTTCGTCTACCTCGACGACATGCTGGTAGCCAGCTCGTCTGAGGAAGAACACGAGCAGCACCTCACTACGGTTTTTCAGAGACTAGAAGAGCACGGGTTAATAATCAATTCAGCCAAATGCAAATTCGGCGTGTCACAAATTGATTTTTTAGGACACAAAGTCTCTCCGAAAGGGGCAGTTCCACTTCCAGACAAAGTTCACGCAATAAAAAGTTTCCCATGGCCACAAACGGTCAAATCGCTGCAAGAATTTTTAGGAATGGTTAATTTTTACAACCGTTTCCTCCCCCACGCAGCTCAGCTCATGCAGCCCCTATATGACACACTCAAAAAAAAGAAAGCTTCCAACGCGGTTGAATGGACCCCGGAGCGCGAATGCGCCTTCGCGGAAGTAAAGAGCGCTCTAGCTAATGCCACATTGTTAGTTCACCCCGATCCCTCGGCCCGCATTGCACTAACCACAGACGCTTCGGACCTAGCTATAGGGGTAGTTGTAGAACAACATGTCAGCGGGATCTGGCAACCTTTAGCATTCTTCAGCAAATCGCTAAACCAAACTGAGCGTAAGTACAGCACTTTTGACAGGGAGCTGCTAGCGCTTCATTTATCCATCCGCCACTTCCAGTTCTGGTTAGAAGGGCGGAGTTTCACGGCTTTTGTAGACCATAAACCGCTCACCTTTGCTATGGCTAAAATTTCAGAACCATGGTCAGGCAGGCAACAAAGACAGCTGGCTGCGATTTCAGAGTTCACCACAGACATTCGACATGTGGCAGGCAAACTTAACGTGGTAGCAGACTGCCTCTCTCGCGCTGTGACATCACCAGAGCGCGAGGAGACAGATTATACTGCCTCAGCCGCAGAACTTTTCACTAACGCGGACACATACGCAGCACCTATCCATGCAGGGATAGATTATGCAGCCATGGCAGAGGAACAAAGCAGTGACGCGGACGTGCGCGCACTCCTGTCTGGACCAACAGGGTTAAGGCTGGAGGAAAAGGGTTTACGCGACAGCGTGCCCCCCCTAATATGCGATATTTCAACCGGCCGACCTCGCCCGTTAGTCCCAGCCACATGGCGCCGCCGTATTTTCGACTCAATTCACTCCCTCACGCACCCAGGTGTGCGCGCCTCGGTTAAAATGGTCGCCGAAAAGTTTGTGTGGCCGGGCCTGCGCAAAAACGTAAAAGAATGGGCAAAAACTTGCATTTCTTGTCAGCGCGCCAAAATACACAAACACACAAAAGCCCCTCTGGAGCCTTTTCCAATCCCTGCTAGAAGGTTCGACCACGTTCATGTCGACCTCGTGGGGCCACTACCTTCCTCCCAAGGTTTCACACACCTGTTAACAATGATAGACCGCACCACGCGCTGGCCAGAGGCCGTCCCTCTAGCGTCAACTACAGCGGAGGAAGTCGCTCGCGTTTTTTTGACAAACTGGGTGGCACGTTTCGGGGTCCCATCGGACATCACGTCCGATAGAGGACCTCAATTTGTCTCGGAGCTTTGGTCAGCCATGTCCAGCAGCTTAGGGGCAACAATTCATCGCACCACCGCTTATCACCCTCAGGCTAATGGGTTATGCGAGCGTTTTCACAGGTCTTTAAAAGCCGCCCTCAGAGCCTCACTAACGGATACAAATTGGGTAAATAAACTTCCCCGGGTTTTATTGGGGTTGCGTGCTGCGCCTAAAGAGGATCTAGACGCCTCTCCAGCAGAATTAGTTTTCGCACAACCTCTCAGGCTCCCAGGTGAATTTTTACCAGAGAACCCAGAGCCAGGGCATCTTCCAGTCCCGAGGTTTTTAGGCAGCAACGGACCGAACTCTCTCCCCGGTCCAGCTCATCACTCCTTTCCACGGGTTTTTGTCCCACAAGCTTTAAAGAACGCTGAATTCGTTTTTGTTAGACATGAAGCTTTAAAACCAACTTTCCGCCCACCATACGATGGGCCATTCAGAGTGCTGGAACCTGGTGATAAACACTTTGTGCTTGATTTTGGGGATAGAAAAGAAACAGTCAGCATTGACAGACTTAAACCTGCCTTCTTGTTGAAAGACGAGCCTGCACTGTTGGCGAGAGCACCTCGGCGGGGTAGACCCCCCAAGAGAAAAGACTCAGCCCCCCTGCAGGGAACAATTAATCACTCTCCTTCCCACGCTGCAGATTCCTTACAAGAAGGTCCCAGCAGGACGCCTAAACGAACCCACAGCAGTTTTGGGAGAAGATTAAAACCCAGACAGCACAGGGACTGATGCAAACTACTCCACAGTTGTTCACTAATTGTGCTGTAACAGTTTAGGACTGACTTATGATTTTACTATGCTGTTATGATTACCACTGAACTCTCTTAGGAGCATGGCTGCTGGAAAGTTTCTTCTGTGGCAAGAGGTGTAACAGTTAGTATGTCATAGTAATTATCTTAAACTGTGAATTTTTCTATTGTCCTTTCTTAGTCGTTTGGGGGGGGAGCTGTGGGCTATATTAATCATATATTCCATAACCTACATATGTTGAAGCATGTGGGAATGTTTGGTGATTACATATGTAAGGCGACTTCACACCTCAGAAAGGACAAAGACTCTCAACCGCCAGTGAAGAACAAAGACGTTCCCAGACGCTGCGGTGGAGACCGGAGGAGCTACCCTCACCCCCCCCAGGGCGAAGAGAGGAAGTACCAAGACAATGGGGGGATTAAGATAATGAGGGATGTCAGCCTTTGATATGCATGTCTTTTGTTATGTGCAAGTATAAAGTCAGAGAGCCGGAGGTATTCGGCCTCTTTTTCCTTCTGCTGCTTCTGCACTTAGATGAGACTTGTTAGAGGAGCTGATAATAAACTTTGGTTTATATATCACACCGCCTCGTTCTTCCAAGCTCTTCTACAAGGTGTTCAAAAGAGGAAACAATGGGAATGGAGAGAGGTCATGGATTGAGGTCATGAAGGTGAATAGCAGCAATGCCTCCTCCATGGCCTTCAGGTTGTGGGTTGTCCAGGTATGAATATCCAGCAGGGGTGGTTTGGTTAAGTGCAATGTAATCCAGGGTTTTTTGCCAAGTTTCAGTAAGACAGAGGAGATCCAGTTTATTATCACTGATGAATTTGTTTAGAATGAGGCTTTTATTGTTAAGGGATCGTGTGTTGAAGAGGGCAAGTTTCAGGTGCTTTTGTTTTGAAAATGCAGGTGTGGAAGTGATAGGGTGGAGGTTGAAAGCGTTCACGTTGGGGTTGTTCTGATGATGCGTCACGTTGTTGTGATGACGCAACACGGAAGTGCGGAAGCCAGTGTCCATGCAGCGATTTGACCAGAGAACAGGGATACAGTTTGTTGTGGTGAAGTGATAATTAAACTTACGGCGTGAACTTTGGTGGATATACTGGGGCCGGAGGAGAAGTCTGGAGCTTTTTAGTGAGGCAATGAGTTCCAAGGAGGGAGAGGTTTGGTGGTTTAGCCGGAGGAGTTGCGTGGATGTGTAGCGTAGTGCCATAACATACCGGAACATACCGGTCGCTATGGAGGGTGAGAATATGTATGGGCACATAATCATACCATGTAGGATAACTAAGTAGACGGTTATGCTGTTTCATTCCATCTAGCAACAATGCTCTGCACTGTGTGTGTTTATATATTTGCATATTTATTCCATCTAGCTACAATGCTCCGTACTGTGGGTGTTTATATATTTATATATCTACATATTATTCCATCTAGCTACATTGCTCCGCACTGTGTGTGTTTATATACTTGCATATTTATTCCACCTAGCTGCAATGCTCCGTACTGTGGGTGTTTATATATTTACATATTTATTCCATCTAGCTACAATGCTCTGCACTGTGTGTTCATATATTCATATATTTATTCCATCCAGCTACAATGCTCTGCACTGTGTGTCTGTGTGTGTGTGTATATATATATATTTTATAGTAATACGTACATATGTTTATTAGCTGCTCTTGCTTGCTTGTTTTTTTTTTTTTTTTTTTTTTTTTTTTTTTTTTCTTGCCTTCTGATTGTTGCTCTGAGTGTTGCTATCCCTGTGCTGTTGCAATCCTGGAATTTCCCCGTTGTGGGACTAATAAAGGCTTATCTTATCTTATCTTATCTTATCTTAACTGGGGCTATGCCGGTACCGGAGGTGGGTGATGGAGGTCCAAGTTTGTTGCAGGTGTTAAAACCAATGAGTCAGCAGAGTTGCAGGATGGAGTGACAGAACATGAAGATGTGTAAATATATGCTTTTAACTTTAAAGATTAAAATATGTGGTTAACATACATGAGTAAATACAAAGTCTATGCTTTTAGGTTCTTTCACTGTGTATATATGCAGTCAAAAGCTCTTCCACCAATGAGAACAACCTCTAAAACCTACAAGTTTCTTTATCCTTTTGTTCTTGGCATAAAACCTTGAATTGGATTTAAATTTAGGTTGTTCTGGATAATCTGGGTTGACTTGAAGTTAATTTGGAAGCTCGATTTGATTATAAATCAGCTTAATAGATTCGGTCTGCTTTAATCTGGATGTGCACTCATGCAAGAAGTGCAACTCCTATAGCTGACCACAAGATAGAGGCAGTTATCTCTGCACTCCTAAGAGGAGGAGACACCAGTGACGTCGCTCTGGGCGGATCTACCGGTCTCACTCAAAATGGCGGCTAGGGTGACTCCCTCTTAGCGCCTTCAAAATGGCGTTTGCACGCTGACTGTGCTCATGCGCAATTTTTCGTGCACAGCCTGTCGGTCACACGTGCAACAACACCATGCCTTGCTTTTCTAAAACTGGAGAGATTTAATCCCCACCTTTCCTTTATTCATGCACAAATAATCTTACCCCTTTAATTCTAGGTATAGTTAAGTGCTACTCGCAAACAGGCTACTCAGTGACTTGATCAGCTGCGTCCAGCCTAATCTGACATCACCGAACACTTGGGCGGTTCAGAACTGGTCAGTTTAATTCGTCCCACCCGGATAATTTGCCAGGATGTTAAACTGACGAGTAAACATAACGGTTTTCTTTGCATTTCTGTCACGCTAGGCCTTTATTTCTCTTAATTCAGCATATAATACTGCTTAAAGTAGAACTGAACTCACCTTTTTGCCAAAAAAGTAGAATAGCAGATTAATTCCTTATTACCTATTGTATTTTTCAACACATAAAAGAAATTTTTAGGCCGTGCGATGGCCAAGCTATAAGCCGATAAACTTTTGCCTCTGGCTGGCAGTGCCAAACAAACCGGAAGTAGTGCAGACGACGTCACGAGTGTGACCCTTATCAAAACAACAATGGCAGATGATAGCAGTTCCAGCAGTCAAGAACACCAGAGTTTTCCGAGTGAAGAGGCATTCAGGATCAGTGACAAGACAGAGGAGGACAGAGGAGGATGCAGGAGTGTCAAGTGAACAGGAAGAGAGCGAGGGAGGCATCGAACCGTACAGATTAGAGCCAGAATTTTCGGCAGGGAAATTATAGGCGCTCGGCAGGGAGCGAAGCTGGGTAAAACGTCTCGGCCAATCAACTTGCGAGGTAAAATGTCTCGGCCAATCAGCTTGCGAGGTAAAACGTCTCGGCCAATCAGCTTGCGAGATTCCCGAGCGGTGAAGAGGTGGGCGGAGAGGAGTGGAGCGGTGGTCAGAGAGGTAGATTTTCAGTTGTGCGGGCTCTCCGTGTTGATACCTGATGTTCTAATGTAGAAGGCAGGGAGACTACATTAGAACATCAGGTATCAACACGGAGAGCCCGCACAACGAAAATCTACCTCTCTGACCACCGCTCCACTCCTCTCCGCCCACCTCTTCACCGCTCGGGAATCTTGCAAGCTGATTGGCCGAGACGTTTTACCCAGCGAAGGAAGACCGCATTCATTGTTCTTTATCGCTCGTGTTGCTTAGTGGCACTTTTCGCTGTTCTCTTGTGCCTTTTTGTGCAAAATAGTGCTTGTGACGCCCTTGGGGGGGGGTGACGCTACTTCGTGGTTTTTCACTTTTCGCGGTCGGTTCTGGTCCCCATTAAACGCGATAAGTGAGAGATCACTGTATATCTAGAAACGCATCGCTTCCCGGTCGCTTTTCCTCCCCCTTTCTTTTCTTTCGTCGCCATGACAGCTTTCCTTGGCCACTGAACACATCTTCCCAGGTGTTGGAAGTGTTTTGTAGTCAACTATCACAACAAAATGCACCAAAAACAACCAGTGTCGACGTGCTCGCAATGGTAAACATGAGGACTGGGTCACACTCGTGACGTCACACGGAACTCCGACTGCACTTCGGCGGATTTGTCTGATTTTTCAGGGCGGGAAATTCAAAATCGCGATTTTCTCCAAGATTCCGGGATTTGTGGAGGGGGTGCCAATGATAAATTATCTTTATAATTGTATGTACTATCACCCAGTGCCGTTCAATGCCGTTCAGTTCAGTTCTACTTTAAAACTTCCTGCATGCATTAACACAGTTCTTCTGCTCAACTCAAGCAGCGGGGTGAATCAGCTCACCCCCCCTTGCAGCTATCAGAAACACAGACACCTCAGCAGGAGGCGGGGTAAACAAACACAGAGAGAGAGAGACACAGACCTGCCTGCTGCAGCTCTCCAAGACACACACAGGTTCATCGTAAAAAGTGGATCAATATTTGATCAAAAAAACATACAGCTTATGTCTCAATGATTTTTTCTTTTGCATATACTCTTCCAGCTGAACACAGGCTCACACGGGGCATCACAATATGTAGTGATATGTAATAAAATATAGTGTAATAAGGTACAGGAATTGTTTATTTTATTTAATAGTGGGAGTGCGAGGGGACAGAGATAAACCATCACCCCAACACTCACTAAGTAAAATAGAAAAGCACTTGTAAAAAGGGGGCACCAGTTCTAAAAGAACTGCTTGTTAATGAATTAATTTCAATTAATTAATTTCCATATCTTCAATTACTTAATGAATCAGTCTCAAAATTTAGTGAGTTCTTTTACTGCCATGACCCAGAAAACATATATGCAAAGGAAAAACGCTTCAACTTCTCACGTTTACAATTTTATTAAATGAAAGTCATTCAGGTTACATGACATGGCATTCAAATGATGGATAAACAGATTGAAATGATAAACAGGTGTTTGATATCACATCAACTGTTAGTGGATTCCTGAACATAAAATCTATAGTTAAACCTTTGTGGAACCAAGAGAAAACCAGATTTTATGTTTCAACTGTAGTGCAATGGAAGGCTGTATGGGGAAAATTTCCATAAGCTGATTATCTAAAAAAGAAACTTCTGAATTAATCTACAAAAATGAAAGAGGTTACTGAAAAGTTAAGAATTTTCCTTCAGTTTTATAGCTTTGCCCTACGGCTGAGGGACTAATTGTACCATGACATATTGGTCATGTTCAATTGTAATTGATATTTTTTGGGCATCTTGTTTAAACCCAGCAGATAGGAAAATGGGAGTCTCACTTACAAACAGCTGTAGGTCCAGGTGTTCAGCGCCAGCCGGTGGTATAAGTTCGGGAAAGCTCAGCAGCACATCCAGACAGTGTTCGGAACACTTGGGGAAAGCAACTGCTGGTCGGCTTTCAGATTGTTCACAGCTGTGAGAAGCGTAGACTCAGCTGGGGGCTCCCTCGGGACAGGCAGCGAGGAGCTGGCGACAGAGTGAAGGCTGGCCCCGGAGCAGGCGTGGAGTCCTTTGGCGTCCAGTCCGAATTTAGGATGTCTCTGGCCCGCAGAACAAAACCAAAGACTGAAGGAAGAATGTTTTAGTCAGTTTCACCCACGAGCTCCTAGTTTCTTTACGGGGTCAGACGTGGATGAGGCCGGAAAAGAAATGTCCAAAAATCTCCATCAGTTCACTTTAAAACAGGAAAATTAAAAAGTCCACTTTAATGGCAGGAAAAGTCAAAAAGTCCAACAAAAACACATTCAAATAGGATAAGAATGGCTTCTGAGGTGACGGAAAAAAGGGATTTGAGAGTTTAACTCTCTTTAAGGCGAGATCATAGAAAAAAAGATGATTTCTCCTCATTTAACCAGAAAACAAGTAAAACTTATCAAAGGACGATTTAGGAAAGTTAAGGCAGGATTTGACAAGGTTCACACACACAAAAGACTTCTTAAAACTCACAGAACAATTTAGACAAACAAAAACTTCGAAGAAGTACAAAGAACTCTGAAGAAGTCTCTAGACGAAGCAAAAACAAAAAAACTCTCTGAGTATGCAGGGCGGCTCTGATGCATTTAACTGAAGCGCGCTGCTGGGTCATAAAATGGGACCATCCACAAAACGGAGCAATCATCTTCCATAAAGAGGAGTCTGAATGAACTTTTGTCCAGTGAGGGAACATTCCTTTGTTTGTGAACAGCCAATCAAATGCCAGGAGAGAGGCAGCCTGGTAATTGGTTATCACGAGAGGGAGATGGACAGAAATTGATAAAACATTCAGTTCTTATGGAATTATATACTCAATATAAAATCTAACCAATTTAAGTGACTCAAGGCTAATATTCAGTGACCATGCATTTATACCATTACTAATAATTTTAACATTCAATTGAATAACACTCATGAAAATAAAACATTCCTAAGAAATGCACTCACATTTAAATCAAGGATTAATGAAACATGGCAAACCATTATTGAGAATCAGAATCAGATTTATTGCCATTGTTCATGTAGTACACAAACTAGGAATTTGTCTCGGTGCAATGCTGCAACATTAAACATGATAAAATAAAAGAAATAAACTATACATGCAATAAAGTGTAGAATAAGAGTGAGTAATACTAGTCAGCAGTTTAAATATATTAGCGAGCAGCAGATAATGTGGAGAACCATATAGTGCAGTCGGTAATGCAGGAAGAAAACAGTGATGATTGACATGAGTCTGGTTGAGCTGCTGTACATAGTGCACGAGAGACAATAAGTCACTTAGTGTTCAGCAGTCTGATGGCAGAGGGGAAGAAGCTGTTCATGTGACAGGAGGTTTTAGTCTGGATGGACCGAAGTCTTCTACCTGAGGGGAGGGGGGCAAACAGTACGTGACCAGGGTGTGAGGGATCGGCTATGATCCGGCCAGCATGCCTCCGGGTCCTGGAGATGTACAGATCCTGGAGAGATGGGAGCTTGCAGCCGATCACCTTCTCAGCAGTGCGCACGACGCGCTGCAGCCTTAGTCTGTCCCTGGCAGTGGCTCCTGCGTACCACACAGTTATGAAGGAGGTGAGGATGGACTCGATGATGGCTGTGTAGAACTGCACTAACATCTTGGTGGGTAGCTTGAGCTTCCTCAGCTGCCGCAGGAAGAACATCCTCTGCTGGGCCTTTTTGATGAGGGAGCTGATGGTCGGCTCCCACTTGAGGTCCCTGGTGATGGTGGTGCCTAGGAAGCGGAAGGAATCAGCAGTGGTGATGGGAGAGCCTGTGAGGGTGAGGGGGGACAGAGGGGTTGTGACTTTCCTGAAGTCCACAATCATCTCCACAGTCTTCAGAGCGTTCAGCTGCAGGTTGTTGTTGTTGCACCAGGACGCCAGCTGGGCCACCTCTCTCCTGTAGGCGGACTCGTCGCCATTGGAGATGAGCCCGATGAGGGTGGTGTCGTCCGCAAACTTGATCAACTTGACAGACTGGTGGCTGGAGGTGCAGGAGTTGGTATAAAGGGAGAAGAGTAGGGGGAAAGTACACAGCCCTGGGGTGATCCGGTGCTGATGCTAGCAGAGTCTGAGACAGTCTTTCCCAGCCACACATGCTGCCTCCGGTCCGTCAGGAAGTCGGTGATCCACCTGCAGAGGGAGTCAGGCACGCCGAGCAGGGACAGCTTGTCCTGGAGCAGAGCGGGGCGGATGGTGTTGAATGCGGAGCTGAAGTCCACAAACAGGATCCTGGCGTAGGTTCCCGGGGAGTCCAGGTGCTGCAGGATGGAGTGGAGGGCCAGGTTGACTGTGTCGTCTACAGACCTGTTGGCTCGGTAGGCAAACTGCAGCGGGTCCAGGAGGGGGGTGGTGATGGACTTGAGGTGGGGCAGGACCAGGCGCTCAAAGGACTTCATGACTACAGAGGTGAGTGCTACAGGTGTGTAGTCGTTAAGTTCAGTGATCCGTGGCTTCTTGGGGACAGGGATGATGGTGGAGGATTTGAGGCAGGACGGCACGTGGCATAGCTTAAGGGAGGTGTTAAAAATGTCTGTGAAGACAGGAGCCAGCTCTTTCGCACAGTGTCTCAGTGTGGAGGGAGACACGCCGTCCGGACCAGGGGCCTTGCGCGGGTTCAGTCTGGAGAACTGTTTGAGCACGTCCTGCTCACTGATGACAAGGGCAGTGGGGAGGGGGGGGCGCCTTTGATGAAGTAGGGATCGTGGAGGCTGTGGAGCTGGAGGGAGGGGGGGAGTTGGACACAGATGATGAGGTGTCAAAACGGGCATAGTGTTGGGACAGTCTTTGACAAAGGGCTTTGTCATCCTGACCTTTAGGAGCCTGAGGCCGATAATTGGTGATTTGCCTCAGTCCTCTCCACACAGAAGCCGAGTCATTAGCAGTGAACTGCTGCTAGAGTCTCTCAGAATACACAGATTTAGCTTTCTTCAGCTCTCTGTTAAACCGATATTTAACCTCCCTGTAGCAGCCCCTGTCTCCACTTTTCAGCGCTGCTTCCTTCTCCTTCCTGATCTGTCTGAGCTTAGCAGTGAACCAGGGCTTATCATTAGAGTACCTCACCCTGGTGCGCGATGGAAGAATGTTCTCCTCACAGAAGTGGATATATGAGTTCACAGTGTCCGTGTATTGGCGATTATCTTCACAATGTCCTTAGAATCCCGGGGAGATGGTAGCTGGAAGAAAAGCTTAATGTTTAGTCAGAATTAACAGTCTTAGATTACACAATGAAACATATTTTGTAGATGTCCACTAGGAGGTACTGTTGAGCTGTAGATAATTTTTTGGTCTTTGGAATGTGAGCAGGGGGGCCTAGAGGGTTATGGGATATGTGTAAAAGAAGAAGGGGGGCCATATATCTGCCAGCTTAAGAAGTTTGACTTTTTAAGAGTATCAGTTCCGGGTACGAACAGATACTATCAGCATGAACTGTCCAGTTGGGATTTGACTCCAAGAGTTTATGGTCGACTTAAGCCTTTAAAAGCAAATCCTTATCAAGTTTCTCTACAAAAGTGAAATTGTTTACACTGGGGTCCTGTTGAAGACACACAGCATTCTTGACCAGACCTTGAGTGAGAGTTGCTTTAAAACAAAGAAAAGTGAAATTTCTTAAAATGAAGAAAAGTGATCTCCTGGATTGGCCTGAGGAGAAGTTGATGTCACATGGTGATGGTGTATATGACATCATAAAGACACATTTGTCTATGTGCCGTCTTATATGACTGCACATAGACAAGCACATACATGTCTATATATAGACATGTGATGTCATATAGACATCATATCTTTATGATGGCATCGCGAGTCCTATGGTGCCTGAGTTCATAGGACGTCCTATGATGTTCAGGCAGAGATCATAGGCTGTCCTATGATGTCCTATAAATGTGACAGACAGACAGACAGACACACACACACACACACACAGATTTCTTGCTTTAATAGAGTGACTAGTGCATACCCGTGCATGCCCGTAGAGGGGATGCATTGGAACAGAATTCTTGCCAGTTACAGGACAGTTGGTATAGCAACACAACACTAAGTGGCAATCACATGCAATGGCTTTTGTATGCAGCAAAACATAAAAATCACACAAAATATGCCCTGCCATCTGGGGCTGTTTGCCCCTGCTTGTTACTTCTTCTCCTGCCTGTCACTGTTCTGTGTTATGTTGCTTACCTGTGTCTATATACAGTATGTCTTATAGGGAGTCATGTGCTCTGTCTATGTGCCGTCATATAGACATCATCTGGTGGGCCTTCTTCTTCTTCGTTCAGACCACTGAAGGGTCTCCTCCTGTCTCAGACAGCTGTGTTGTTCACAGTCATGCCTGCGGCGTACTGGTGGAACCTGAGGTGTTTCATGTTCATGGCATCCTTTCTGTCATGCAGCAGTGTTCCTCATTCTATTGCTCTCTATCTGGTGGGTCTTCTTCTTCTTCGTTCAGACCACTGGTTGAGGGATAGGTGCATCGTAATTCTAATTCATGCGCACGATCCTGAAAAAGTGGCTTTCGACCCTGTTCAGGAAGGCCCATGCATGCCCATAGAAACCAAGAAACTGGAGCACCTGGAGAAAATCAGTACTTTGCTTGGCATTTTACACACTTGTAGTGTAGACTGGCATTCGTCAAGGTTACACATTTGCCGTCATGTAGGCATGGCGAGTCGTCCTATGATGCCTGAGTTCATAGGATGCACTATGATGAGGCAGAGATCATAGGCCATCCTATGATGCCCTAGAAACATGCTTTAAAGTCTGTCATACCCGATGCTGGTGAAGGGTGTCCTCCTGTCTCAGACAGATGTGATGTACTGCTGGAACCTGAGGTGTTTCATCTTCATGGCATCTTTTCTGACGTGCAGCAGTTGTTGTCATTCTATTGCTCTCCATCTGGTGGTTCTTCTTCTTCTTCTTCTTCTTCTTCTTCTTCTTCTTCTTCTTCGTTGAGACCACTGGTTGAGGGATAGGTGCGTCATAATTCTAGTTCATGGACAGGATCATGAAAATAGATCTGAGCAAAAAGAGGCTTTCCGGCATGGACTCATTGTATATGACATCATAAAGACATGAAGGCAACCTTGATGCATATGACATCATAAAGACATGTTGTCTGATGTCTGTCATTGTGTATGACATCATAAGGACATGAAGGCAGGCTTGGTTGTCTATGTGCCGTCATATAGGCATCGTGCGTAGTCCAATGATGCCTGAGTTCATGGTCTATATGACATCATAAAGACACATTTATCTATGTGTCCTATGATGCCTGAGTTCATAGGACGTCCTATGATGTTCAGGCAGAGATCATAGGTCGTCCTATGATGTCCTACAAACGTGACAGACAGACAGACACACACACACACAGATTTCTTGCTTTTATAGTGATATGAAAGTTTTATTTTCATAAAGACTCCCAATGTATCTTTAGTAACATATGAAAGTTTTATTTTCATAAAGGCTTCCTATGTATCATTAGTAACATATGAAAGTTTTATTTTATATTAAAACTCCCTATGTATCTTTAAAAAGCGGCTCATTAATCTGTCCCTAACATGTAAATGCATGCATGCATGCTTATGAGACTTCCTGTGTGTTATTACAATCATAAAAAAATAGCCACAAAATATAACACTATCTTTATCGTAAGTTTTTCCAATAGAATTTAACAAACAGAACAAAAGACTTATTTTGACTGGATATCACACACAATCTTACAGAGATTTTTAAAAGAGGTGCTCACCTTTTGATTTGGGGCCCAGATCGTCTGCCGTAACCAGCCAAAGCTTTATGTTCCGATGTCTGTCATCAAAAAAGTTGGCTAACTGTCTGCATTCTCCACCACTGAAACTGTAAAAATTAATTTTGGACAATTAGCAGAATCTTTTCAGTTAAGATAAGATAAGCCTTTATTAGTCCCACAACGGGGAAATTCCAGGATTGCAACAGCACAGGGATAGCAACACTCAGAGCAACAATCAGAAGGCAAGAAAAAAAACAAACAAGCAAGAGCAGCTAATATACATATGTACATATTACTATAAAATATATATATACACACACACAGACACACAGTGCAGAGCATTGTAGCTGGATGGAATAAATATATGAATATGTAAACACACAGTGCGGAGCATTGTAGCAAGATGGAATAAATATGTAAATATATAAACACCCACAGTACGGAGCAATGTAGCTAGATGGAATAATATGTAGATATATAAACACACAGTGCGGAGCATTGTAGCTAGATGGAATAAATATATAGATATATAAATATAAACACACCCAGTGCGGAGCATTGTAGCTAGATGGAATAAATATGTAAATATATAAACGCACACAGTGCAGAGCATTGTTGCTAGATGGGATGAAACAGCACAACCGTCTACTTAGTTATCCTACATGGTATGATTATGTGCCCATACATATTCTCACTCTCCATAGCGACCGGTATTTTCCTAGTTGTATGCCGGAGGGGACCATTGTATAAGTCTATTGCATCTTTGCATTCAAAAAACTATTAGTTTGTTACGTCTTTTTGCTATCTCTGCGAGCAGCTCTGCTTAGGTTGTACAGTCTGACAGCCGTTGGTAGGAAGGACCTGCGAAACCTTTCGGTTGTGCACCTGGGATGATGTAGTCTGCTGCTAAATGAGCTCCCCAGTGCATTCAGTATGTCCTGCATAGGGTGGAACTCGGACTCCAGCAGAGATGGCAGTTTAGCCACCGTCCTTCTCTCTCCTATCTCCTCCACCGGATCAAGGCGCTGCCCCAGGACAGAGCTAGCTTTCTTGATCAGTTTGTTCAGTCTCTTCCTATCGGCTGCAGTAATGCCACTGCCCCAGCAGACCACTCCAAAAGTGATGGCTGATGCCACCACCGTGTCATAGAATGTCTTCAGCAGCGCGCCTTGTACACCAAAAGACCTGAGTCTCCTCAGCAGGAACAGCCTGCGCTGTCCCTTCTTGTAGAGTGCGTCAGTATTGTGTGACCAGTCTAGTTTATTGTTCAGATGAACACCCAGGTACTTATAGGCTGTCACCATCTCGATGTCTGTTCCCTGTATATTTACTGGTGCTGTGAGGGGTTGTCCTTGCCTGCGACAGTCCACCACCAGCTCCTTAGTTTTTCTCGCGTTGATCTGGAGGCAGTTCCGATGGCACCAGTCCACGAAGTCCTGGATAAGCCCTCTGTACTCAGCTTCATCTCCATTGGAGATGAGGCCAACGATCGCAGAGTCATCAGAGAACTTCTGTAGATGGCAGTGTGTTGTGTTGTGTGAGAAGTCTGCAGTATAAAGAGTGAACAGGAAGGGAGCCAGCACCGTTCCCTGGGGGGCCCCCGTGCTACTGATGATCGTGTCGGACACACAGTCCCGGGTTCTCACAAACTGAGGCCGGTTCGTGAGGTAGTCCAGGATCCATGATGACAGGTGCTGGTCCACCCCTGCGCGCAGCAGCTTGTCCTTCAGGATCATCGGTTGGATGGTGTTGAAAGCACTGGAGAAGTCAAAGAACATGATCCTCACCATATTCCCGGGCTTCTCTAGGTGGGACAGAGAACGGTGAAGGAGGAAGATCACCGCATCCTCCACCCCAATGCAATGCTGGTAGGCGAACTGGAGTGGATCCATCGCTGGTTCCACCAGGGGGTGGAGGTGAGCAAGGAGCAGTCTCTCCAGGGTCTTCATCAAGTGGGACGTCAAGTCCACCAGTCTGTAGCTGTTCAGGTCATTGGGGTGGGAAGTTTTTGGTACAGGTACCACACAAGATGTTTTCCACAGCTGTGGTACCCTCCCCAGTTTCAGGCTCAGGTTGAAGATATACGTCACAATCCCACACAGCTGGTCTGCACAGGACTTGAGGAGCTTTGCGCTGATGCCGTCCGGTCCCGACGCCTTCCTCGCCTTGATCTTCCTCAGCTCCGTCCTCACCTGGGTCCTGGTCAGGGTCAGGATGGGGGGCTGTGTGTTGGGAGTGTGGGGGGGGGTGTTGGTGGAGTGGGGGGTGGGCAGCAGGACTTGATTTCTTTAGAGGCAGCAGTGGTTGTTGTGCAGACAGGGGGGAGGGCGGTTGGTCAAACCTATTGAAAAACAGTTTGATTCAGGTTGTTCGCCCACTCCCTGTCCCCCGTGGCCTGGGGGGAGGTATTCTGGAGCCCAGAGATGGTTTTGAGGTTTCTCCAGACCCCGCTGATGTCGCTCTGTTGCAGCTTGTCCTCCGTCCTCTTCCTGAAGCTGTCCTTGCCTACTCTGATCTTTCTCCTCAGCTCCCTCTGTACGGACTTCAGCATCTCCCTATTCCCCGACCTGAAGATCCTCTTCTTCTCTCTCAGAAGTGTTTTTATCTCAGGGTTGATCCAGGGTTTGTTGTTTGAGTGACGCCGTATGGTCTTGGTGGGAACGGATTTGTCCACACAGAAGTTGAGGTAGCCCGTGAAGGTGTGAGTGAGGCCATCGATGTCCTCACCATGTGGATCGCAGAGCTGCTTCCAGGCGGTGGCTTCAAAACAGCCCTTTAGAGTGTCCATTGTCTCCTCAGACCATAACTCCACAGTGTGCATGGCCGGAGGTTGTGCACTAGGGGTTTGTACACCGGCCGGAGATGAACCAAGTTGTGGTCCGATCTCCCGAGTGGGGGGAGTTGTGATGAGGTGTACGCCTCCTTAGTGTTTGCGTAGAATAAGTCCAGTGGAACCAACCAATAACCAACCAATAATCACAGAAGAGACACTATTTCTCATCTTATCTTTTATTGAATCACACAGGGAGTCAGAGAACACGGCCGTGGGTCTCTCACTGCTCCCTCTGGTGAAAAGACCCAGAACAAAGAAGTCCACAGCTACAAATAGGCTTCAAATTACTGGGCGTTCCCCAGTAACTTTCCAACAATACGCTGATCATTGTCCAAACTGGTACAAACCTGTTCTCTTGGCATCCAATTGGCTTCAGATGTCATCTCAGCTCTTTATGACTTCCATCCTGTCGGTTCCTGTCTCTCCAGATGTCTCCTCTTTAGTCCTACATGACTCCCATGCCCATATATGGAAACAGGAACAGAGACTTTCCTGTGGAGCTTGTATGTGTGTATACATGTGTGTGTGTGTGTGTGTGTGTGTGTGTGTGTGTGTGTGTGTGTGTGTGTGTGTGTGTGTGTGTGTGCAGCTTGTGGGTGTGGATGGTGTATATGTAATTAACTTAGCCGGTGCGTTTGTGTGGCTTGTATGTATGAGAGCATTTTGTGTAATCTCTAACTAACTAATCTTTACTATTTATTTATTATAACGTCAGAATGAAAACTGGGTGTTTATGATTATTTTTCTCAAAAAATGATAATTTTAAGCTGCTGGTACAATACTTCAACATGTTCCATCTGGCAACACTGCTGAGTATGTTCATGATATGAAACCATGAGGGCCATGGACTTAGCCAGGTTGTATTCATCATGTGTTTTTGGACACCGTTACAAAAATGTCAAACTAAAAAAAACAAAAACAAAAACAAACTTAAAACTGGAAAATGTTGCATTTATAAACTATAGTAGAACTCATAATAACAGTAGGCCAAAACAAAGAGGAAAATCATCTAAAACAGCAATAACATACTAACAGTATGCTAGTATATGCATTATACTTCCTTCCACAGATGTGTTGGAAAAGCAGTTTGGACAGCCTATTTGCACAATATGCTCCTGTGAACACATGGAACATTAGCTTGACGGAGAACCATAAATCAGGCTTTACCTGTAGTCCACTGGCTGCTTTGAGGTTGGTATGCGCACCAGCTTCGTACATGTCCATGTCCCTGTCCAACGACACTTCACGACAAGTGTATGGAGAGAGAGAAAGAGAGAGCAGCGCAGTCTGTCTCTGTTTCCCCTTCTGACAACACTCCACCAGCAGGTGTATGGACAGAGGGTAGCGGGTGCGTGTAAAAGAATCTGGGGTGTGCTCATTCTTCTCCCGGCATACACCATGACAAGGGTTATATTTTTGTGTCCCAGCACCCAATGGGAGCCTGTACCGCTGTCTTCCCATCAGTCCACAATCCCTGTATTGTGGAAAGAGACCCAGGGATCCTAAACTCCGAGACTGTGTCAGGTGCGCTTGATTCCTTCCCCAGCGTACATCTCCTCTGGTGAAGTTTGGTTAAAAGGGATCACCTTTGACCCCTTTTATGGTCAAGCGGTCAGTGAAACCATGTCAAGTGCACTCTTCAGGTATTGTGGTATTGCCATGCAACAGATGAGAGTCCGCGGTCAAGTGGCTTCTGAGTTAGCAGGGAGACAAAGTTATACATATATACATGCATACATACTGTACATACATACATAATACCCACACTGCAGAATGTCATATACACACGTGGACAAAATTGTTGGTACCCCTCTGTTAATGAAAGAAAAACCCACAATGGTCACAGAAATAACTAATAAATAAAAAATTTATGAAAATTAACCAATGAAAATTAGACAATGCTTTTGAATTGTGGTTCAACAGAATTATTTTAAAAAACAAACTCATGAAACAGGCCTGGACAAAAATGATGGTACTCCTAGAAAAGATTGAAAATAATGTGACCATAGGGACATGTTCAACCAAGATGTGTCCTCTAATTAACATCACAGGTGTCTACAAACTTGTAATCAGTCAGTCGGCCTATTTAAAGGGTGACAAGTAGTCACTGTGCTGTTCGGTGACATGGTGTGTACCATGCTAAACATGGACCAGAGGAAGCAAAGGAGAGAGTTGTCTCAGGAGATTAGAAAGAAAATTATAAACAAGCATGTTAAAGGTAAAGGCTATAAGACCATCTCCAAGCAGCTTGATGTTCCTGTGACTACAGTTGCACATATTCAGAAATTTAAGAGCCACGGGACTGTAGCCAACCTCCCTGGACATGGCTGCAGGAGGAAACTTGATGAAAAATGGAAGAGACGGATAATACGAATGGTAACAAAAGAGCCCAGAACAACCTCTAAACACATTCATGGTGAACTCCAAGGTCAAGGTAAATCAGTGTCAGATTGCACCATCCGTCGTTGTTTGAGCCAAAGTGGACTTCATGAGGTCAAGGTAAATCAGTGTCAGATTGCACCATCCGTCGTTGTTTGAGCCAAAGTGGACTTCATGAGAGACGACCAAGGAGGACGCCACTGTTGAAAACAAATCATAAAAAAGCCAGACTGGAATTTGCCAAACTGCATGTTGACAAGCCACAAAGCTTCTGGGAGAATGTCCTATGGACAGACGAGACAAAACTGGAACTTTTTGCCAAGGCACATCAGCGCTTTGTTCACAGATGCAAAAATGAAGCATACCAAGAAAAGAACACTGTCCCTACTGTGAAACATGGAGGAGGTTCTGTTATGTTCTGGGGCTGCTTTGCTGCATCTGGCACAGGGGGTCTTGAATCTGTGCAGGGTACAATGAAATCTCAAGACTATCAAAGTATTCTAGAGAGAAATGTGCTGCCCAGTGTCAGACAGCTTGGTCTCAGTTGCAGGTCATGTGTCTTGCAACAGGATAATGACCCAAAACACACAGCTAAAAACACCCAAGAATGGCTAAGAGCCAAACATTGGACTATTCTAAAGTGGCCTTCTATGAGCCCTGATCTAAATCCTATTGAACATCTGTGGAAGGAGCTGAAACATGCCGTCTGGAGAAGGCACCCTTCAAACCTGAGACAATTGGAGCAGTTTGCCCATGAAGAGTGGGCCAAAATACGTGCTGAGAGGTGCAGAAGTCGCACTGACAGTTACAGAAATCGTTTGATTGCAGTGATTGCCTCAAAAGGTTGTGCAACAAAATATTAAGTTAAGGGTACCATCATTTTTGTCCAGGCCTGTTTCATGAGTTTGTTTTTTAAAATAATTCTGTTGAACCACAATTCAAAAGCATTGTCTGATTTTCATTGGTTAATTTTCATAGAATTTTTATTTATTGCCATTTTTGTCAGATTCAAGTTATTTCTGTGACCATTGTGGGTTTTTCTTTCATTAACAGAGGGGTACCAACAATTTTGTCCACGGCTATACACATATATACACTACCGTTCAAAAGTTTGGGGTCACCCAGACAATTATTTTGTGTTTTTCATGAAAAGTCACACTTATTTACCACCATGAGTTGTAAAATGAATAGAAAATATAGTCAAGACATTGACAATGTTAGAAATAATGATTTGTATTTGAAATAATAATTTTTTCCTTCAAACTTTGCTTTCGTCCAAGAATCCTCCATTTGCAGCAATTACAGCATTGCAGACCTAACATGATTGCACAAGGGTTTTCTAATCATCCATTAGCCTTCTGATGAAATGAGCAAATACATTGTACCATTAGAACACCGGAGTGATAGTTGCTGGAAATGGGCCTCTATACACCTATGTAGATATTGCACCAAAAAACAGACATTTAAGATAAGATAAGATAAGATAAGATAAGCCTTTATTAGTCCCACAACAGGGAAATTCCAGGATTGCAACAGCACAGGGATAGCAACACTCAGAGCAACAATCAGAAGGCAAGAAAAAAAACAAGCAAGCAAGAGCAGCTAATATACATATGTACATATTACTATAAAATATATATATACACACACACACACACACAGACACACAGTGCAGAGCATTGTAGCTGGATGGAATAAATATATGAATATATGAACACACAGTGCAGAGCATTGTAGCTAGATGGAATAAATATGTAAATATATAAACACCCACAGTACGGAGCATCATTTGCAGCTAGAATAGTCATTTACCACATTAGCAATGTATAGAGTGTATTTCTGATTAGTTTAAAGTTATCTTCATTGAAAAAAAGTGCTTTTCTTTCAAAAATAAGGAAATTTCTAAGTGACCCCAAACTTTTGAACGGTAGTATATATACAGTGGGACAAAAAAGTATTTAGTCAGCCACCAATTGTGCAGGTTCTCCCACTTAAAAGATGAGAGAGGGCTCCAATTTTCATCATAGGTATACCTCAACTATGAGAGACAAAATAAGAAAAAAAAATCCAGAAAATCACATTGAAGGATTTTTAATGAATTGATTGGTAAATTCCTTGATAAAATAAGTACTTGGTCACCTACAAACAAGCAATATTTCTGGCTCTCACAGACCTGTAACTTCTTCTTTAAGAGGCTCCTCTGTCCTCCACTCGTTACCTGTATTAATGGCACCTGTTTGAACTTGTTATCAGTATAAAAGACACCTGTCCACAACCTCAAACAGTCAGACTCCAAACTCCACTATGGCTAAGACCAAAGAGCTGTCAAAGGACACCAGAAACAAAATTGTAGACCTGCACCAGGCTGGGAAGACTGAATCTGCAATAGGTAAGCAGCTTGGTGTGAAGAAATCAACTGTGGGAGCAATTATTAGAAAATGGAAGACCTACAAGACCACTGATAATCTCCCTCAATCTGGGGCTCCACGCAAGATCTCATCCCGTGGGGTCAAAATGATCACAAGAACGGTGAGCAAAAATCCCAGAACCACACGGGGGGACCTAGTGAATGACCTGCAGAGAGCTGGGACCAAAGTAACAAAGGCTACATCAGTAACACACTATGCCGCCAGGGACTCAAATCCTGCAGTGCCAGACGTGTCCCCCTGCTTAAGCCAGTACATGTCCAAGCCCGTCTGAAGTTTGCTAGAGATCATTTGGATGATCCAGAAGAGGACTGGGAAAATGTCATATGGTCAGATGAAACCAAAATAGAACTTTTTGGTAAAAACTCAACTTGTCGTGTTTGGAGGAGAAAGAACACCATACCTACTGTGAAGCATGGGGGTGGAAACATCATACTTTGGGGCTGTTTTTCTGCAAAGGGACCAGGACGACTGATCCATGTAAAGGAAAGAATGAATGGGGCCATGTATCGTGAGATTTTGAGTGAAAACCTCCTTCCATCAGCAAGGGCATTGAAGATGAAACATGGCTGGATCTTTCAGCATGACAATGATCGCAAACACACCACCCGGGCAACGAAGGAGTGGCTTCGTAAGAAGCATTTCAAGGTCCTGGAGTGGCCTAGCCAGTCTCCAGATCTCAACCCCATAGAAAATCTTTGGAGGGAGTTGAAAGTCCGTGTTGCCCAGCGACAGCCCCAAAACATCACTGCTCTAGAGGAGATCTGCATGGAGGAATGGGCCAAAATACCAGCAACAGTGTGTGAAAACCTTGTGAAGACTTACAGAAAACGTTTGACCTCTGTCATTGCCAGCGAAAGGTATATAACAAAGTATTGAGATAAACTTTTGTTATTGACCAAATACTTATTTTACCGAGGAATTTACCAATTAATTCATTAAAAATCATTCAATGTGATTTTCTGGATTTTTTTTTCTTATTTTGTCTCTCATAGTTGAGGTATACCTATGACGAAAATTGGAGACCTCTCTCATCTTTTAAGTGGGAGAACTTGCACAGTTGGTGGCTGACTAAATACTTTTTTTGCCCCACTATATATATATATATATATATATATATACACACACACACACACACTACTGTTCAAAAGTTTGGGGTCACTTAGAAATTTCCTTATTTTTGAAAGAAAAGCACTGTTTTTTACAATGAAGATAACTTTAAACTAATCAGAAATACACTCTATACATTGCTAATGTGGTAAATGACTATTCTAGCTGCAAATGTCTGTTTTTTGGTGCAATATCTACATAGGTGTATAGAGGCCCATTTCCAGCAACTATCACTCCGGTGTTCTAATGGTACAATGTGTTTGCTCATTGCGTCACAATTCTCCAGATTACCTCAACAAATTAACAGCTAGAATGCCAAAGGTCGGCAATGCTGTAATTGCTGCAAATGGAGGATTCTTTGACGAAAGCAAAGTTTGAAGGAAAAAATTATTATTTCAAATACAAATCATTATTTCTAACATTGTCAATGTCTTGACTATATTTTCTATTCATTTTATAACTCATGGTGGTAAAAAAAAGTGTGACTTTTCATGGAAGACACAAAATTGTCTGGGTGACCTCAAACTTTTGAACGGTAGTGTATATATATACATATATACATATATATATATATCGGCGGCGGCGGCCTCCGTCGGTCTATGATGACCATGGAAGAGAATCCTAAACGTCTACTCTGCTGGAACAGCACCGCCTGTGGCTGAACAGGCCGATGCACGAATGGCAGTCCCTGTCACACAGGTCGCACTTGTGGGTGGTCTCCGTGCTGCTGGGTCTGTGGGGGTTCTTCCTGCGGGTCCTTTTTTCATCTACTGCAGCAGTCAGTCTCTCTTCACCCGCCTTGAGCTGTCTGGTCAGGGTGCCTCTCCATTTGGAGCGGTCCGTTGCAAGGTCCTCCCAGCGCTCTGTGTTGATCTCTAGTGCCTTCATGTCTCTCTTGCAGACGTCTCTAAAGCGCAGCTGTGGGCGGCCAACGTCTCTCCTGCCAGTTCTCCGTAGAGGACGTCTTTGGGGATTCTGCATCCTCCATACGGTGAACGTGGCCTAGCCAGCGGAGCCTGCGCTGCCTGAGTAGAGTGAACATGGAGGGAAGGCCGGCGCGGGACAGAACTTCTGTGTTGGGCACTTTGTCCTCCCAGGATATGTCCAGGATGTGGTGAATGCAGCGCAAGTGGAAGGAGTTCAGTCTCTTTTCCTGCCGGGCGTATGTTGTCCACGTCTCACTCCCATAGAGCAGTGTGCTGATGACGCAGGCATTGTACACTGCCATCTTCGTCTTGACAGAGAGTTTGGGATTCTCCCACACTCGTGTGGTGAGGCGAGCGAGTGTGAAGGCTGATTTTCCAATCCTCTTGTTGATCTCTGTATCAAGGGAGAGGTTGTTGCTGATCGTGGACCCCAGGTACGTGAACTGATTCACAACCTCCAGCTCGTAGTCGTCGATGGTGATGGTTGGTGGTGCTTCTGTGCCTTGCGCCAAGACGTTAGTCTTCTTCAGGCTGATGGTAAGCCCGAAGTCCTTGCATGCCTGGGAGAAGCGGTCCATCAGGGTCTGAAGCTCTTGCTGTGTGTGGGTTGCGACTGCAGCGTCGTCTGCGAACAGCATGTCTCTGATTAGAGCCTCGCGTACTTTGGTTCTGGCTTTCAGGCGGGCAAGGTTGAAAAGCCTGCCGTCAGGTCTTGTGTGCAGGTAGATTCCCTCTGTTGCTATGCTGAAGGCATGCCTCAGGAGCATAGCAAAGAAAATCCCAAAGAGGGTTGGCGCACGTACACAGCCCTGTTTCACTCCGCTGCGTATGTTGAATGGCTCTGAGACGTTGCCATCGTGCTGCACTATCCCCTGCATGTTGGTGTGAAACAATTCGATGAGGCTTTGCAACTTTGGTGGGCATCCCATCTTTGACAGGATCTTGAAAAGGCCCTCTCTGCTGACCAGATCGAACGCTTTGGTGAGGTCGATGAAGGCGACATACAGGGGTATGTTCTGTTCTCTGCATTTCTCCTGGAGTTGGTGGATGGAGAATATCATGTCTACCGTCGATCGCTCAGCGCGGAAGCCACACTGAGACTTGGGGTAGGCACGTTCGGCAAGCTTCTGTAGACGAACGAGAACAACTCATGCGTAGACTTTGCCAACAACGCTGAGGAGGGAGATGCCCCTGTAGTTGTTGCAGTCACTTCTCTCCCCTTTGTTTTTGTTGAGGGTGATGATCTTGGCGTCCCTCATGTCCTGTGGTACGGCACCTTCCTTCCAACACTGACAGAGGACGTCATGCAATGGCAGCAGTAGGGCGGTCTTGCAGTGCTTGATCAGGTCAGGGGGTATGCCGTCATTGCCGGGTGCCTTGCCAGCGGCCAAGCTATCAATGGCCTTGCTGAGTTCATCGATGGTTGGCTCGGCGTTGAGTTCGTCCATGGATGGCAGGCAGTCAATGGCATCAAGGGCTGACGGTGTCACGGTGTTCTGTCTGGAGTAGAGGTCGGAGTAGTGTTCCACCCATCTCTCCATCTGCTTGTTCTTTTGTGTGATCATCTCCCCAGTGGAGGATTTGAGGGGGGCCGTCTTGCTCTGAGCCGGACCAAGTGCTTTCTTGATGCCATCGTACATACCACGGATGTTCCCTGTTATGGCAGCGGTTTGAATGTCTTGGCTGAGCTGAGTCCAGTACTCGTTGGCACAGCGCCGAGCAGTCTGCTGAACTTTGCTTCTTGCAGCCCTGAGAATCTGGAGATTCTTCTCGTTTGGGTACTTCTTGTACTCAGCAAGTGCTGAGCGCTTGGCTTCAATGACGGGGGTCATCACGGTCAACTTGGCATCAAACCAGTCCTGTGACTTCAAGGTCTTCCTCCCAAAGGTAGCCAGGGCTGTGCGGTGGATGGTGTTTCGCAGCTCTTCCCACTTCTGGTTTGCAGATTCTCCTTCTTGTGGTACACCAAGTTCCTTCTCAAAGGTGGAGGCAAACTGCTCAACAAGTTCTGGTTGAGCCATCTTGCTGGTGTCAATCCGTGCCTTTCCAGGCTGTCTAGCACGATGGAATTTCTTCAGCTGCAGCTTGACCTTGCAACACACTAATGAATGGTCTGTGTCGCAATCTGCACTCTGGAACGAACGGGTGATTAGCACGTTCTTCATTGAGGTGCGCCTGGTCAGGATCAAGTCCAGCTGGTGCCAGTGCTTTGAGCGCGGATGTTGCCAGGAAACCTTGTGTTGGGGCTTGGTCTTGAAGAACGAGTTTGTGATGCACAGATCGTGATATGTGCAGAACTCGAGTTGCCGCTGTCTGTTGTCGTTCATTCTGCCCACGCCAAAAGGTCCAAGACAGGAGGGCCAGGAGTCGTGGTCAGCACCCACTCTGGCATTGAAGTCTCCAAGGAGAATGAGTTGTTCAGAGTTGGGGATGATCCTGACAGTTGTTGCGAGATTCTCGTAGAACTCGTCTTTTGCCTCTGGTGTGGCTGTCAGTGTTAGGGCATACACACTGACGAGGGTGACTGGGCCTTGAGTGGTGTTCAGGTGGAGGGTGAGGAGTCGTGCAGAGCCAGTGCTGCCTGGTTCCACCATCTTCAGCAAGGTGTTCTTCACTGCGAAGCCCACTCCGTGTTCCCTGTGTTCGTCACTGCCCTTTCCCTGCCAGTAGAATGTGTAGTCCTTCTCTCTCAGTGTGCCTGCGTCAGCCAACCGTGTTTCCTGGAGAGTGGCGATATCCACTCCCAGTCTCTTCATCTCATTATTGTTGATGACAGTCTTCCTGGTGTCGTTGATGTCCTTGAGGTTAGCAGCGAGTCCTGTCATCATAGTGCGGACGTTCCAAGTTCCCAGTTTTAAAGTTGGTCTCTTTTGTTTTATTGTCTTGCCTGGTGCAAAGGTTCTCAGCCTGCTGTTCGGACTTCTCCTCATCCCCATGCACCCAATGAGGGAAGCAAGCTGTGGCGGGACAACACCTTATTGGCTGGGGGCTGCCCAGCTTTAGGCGGGCGGTAGCTGTCCAGTGAGATCCGATGATCCCTCCCACCATCGGGAACAACCCCTGGCACCGCGCTCTACGCCAATTGAGCGGTGGCTTATAACCGGTAACTGTCATTCCCCGTGTTTTGTCTACGCCAAAGGCGAAGCTGGAGTGTCCTCTCCAGTGATCCGGTGTTCTACCTTCCAGCGTTGGGCGTTGGTAGGATTCAAGCCTGGGCAGGAAGATATGGAGGACAAGATGTTGCCCATGCAGCATGTCCCCCCTCTCCACGTCACTGATGAATCCAAAGGAACAGCAGGGCTGCTACAGTTTGGCACCAGCGCCGTTGCAGGAGCTGCCAGAACGATGTTGAGCACAACATAGAACTGCCTTAGGGGCTCCGACTCCGGATTTTTCCTCAGGGTTGACTCCCGAAGCCTTTCCCGTGACCGGGTATGCCGCAAGGCAGCGGAGGTTTGAAATCAGGGTTTACCTTCCCCTAGATGGGCTACCTTCCCAGGTTGATGAGCCACCATCTACCCGAAGCATCTGGTTTTAAGGCGCCAGAGATCCGCCCTCGCCCCTTCTCCTATTAGTAAAAGCAGTTCCGCCGGGCTTAGAGACTAAACCACACGGGCAGGCTAGGAGTTGGACTTAGTTGTCAGAGACTTTTCGAGACGCACGCCATAAGGAGCATTTTATGAGCACTGGGAGCTTAACCCCAGTGCCGCTCCTGGCTATGACAACCTTGGAACCATATATATATATATATATACTGTATATATATATATTGTGGTGGACAAAGGAGATGACACTCGACCCAGTACTTCGGGGTGTTGGGGGGTGCTTGCCACGAGCGCCAGAACACCAGGGGGTATGTAGTAAATAAAGTTGTGCCTTTCACCCCCGCTGTGCCAGACTCAGTGGGGCGCAGATGTGTTAATGTGTGTGTTGATGTGTGTTCACACTTGGTAACTGGTATGTAAATGTGTTTACCCTGAGTGCCAGAGGCAGGAAGAAAATGTATAAAGCAGTTTGCTTTGGCACTCAGAGGGAGTCTGTTTCTGTGTTGGAGGAGAAATAAACCTCTGTGTCATCAGCTCGTGCCTCGACTGCTTTCATCCTCCACATTGTTGACCTGGAGACATGAAATGGAAAACGGTCCGAGCACCACCACAGAGACACTCCCGCTTGAGTTTTCCACTGCTGTATGCACTGTTGCAGTCAGACTCACGGACTTTTGGCTTCATGACCCGGCCGCTTGGTTTATTCATGTGGAAGCCCAGTTCGCCCTTCGCGGAGTCGTGACAACACAAAGTACTATCATGTGGTGGCATCGCTGAACGCGCGCGCCATGCAGCGCACCATGAGTCTACTCCGAGCCCCACCAGACCAAGGAAAATACGACACTCTCAAGCAACTGCTGCTGCGCCATTATACCCTTTCAGACACAGAGAGGGCAGAAACGTTCCTCACCCGCTCGGAGCTAGGAGAGAGATCGACTGTGGAACTGATGGAGAGCATGCTTGCGTTAATGGGCACGGACAATGGATCTTTCCTTTTCGCCCACCTCTTCCTCAGAAACCTACCAGCTTCTGCGAGAGCGATTCTCGTTAACTCACCACTGCTGGCGGCCATTGACTACCGCGCGCTGGCAGAGGAGGCAGGCCGCATCATCCTGGCAATCCAGGCTTTCAGCGTTCAGGCAGTGAGACCGGGATCTCCACTGGAGCCCAGCAAGGTCAAGGAGCCGATGGTGGTGGCTGGGACTGCCACCCGGAGAAACAGGACCGGGACGCTGTGTTTTTATCACTGCTGTTTTGGCAAGGAAGCGCAACGTTGTCTGCTGCCATGCCACTTCAAGAAGACAGGAAATGAGACAGCCAGCGGTCAGTAGCAGCTGTGACCACTGGCAACAGTGAAAAGCTGCTTTTCATGACGGACACACGTTCGGGGAGACATTTTCTGGTAGACTCTGGCTCCCAGAAGAGCCTCATTTTGCCAGTCAGCACAGACAGGATGGCAGAAGGTTGTGGGCCGTCTTTAACGGCCGCAAACAGATCCCACATCAGGACATTTGGAGAAAGGAGAGAAAGGATGGTCACTGTATGTTTACATGGATGCAATTACCAGTGGGACTTTGTGATAGCTGCATGTTCGGTCCCCATCTTAGGTGCTCATTTTCTGTGTGCTCATGGACTACTTGATGTTGCCAACAGGCTTTAAATGGACATTGTATCATTTTCCTCCTTGCCCTGCACAGCTCGGGGGATTGGGCCACCAACACACACAAATATTCTAGCTCCAGGGGGTAAGTACCAGCATTTGCTTTCTGAGTTCCTAGTACTCACGGTGCCCACTTTTTCCACTATGGTAACCAAGCACGGGGTCGAGCATTTTATCACCACGATAGGTTGCCCGTGTTTGCGTGCCCTCGCCGCCTGGATGCGGCTAAACTAGCCATCGCGTGCGAGGAGTTTGCTAACTTAGAACGCTTAGGTATCGTTCATCGCTCCAACAGCCCTTGGGCATTGCCGCTGCACATGGTGCCCAAGTCCGATGGGTTGTGGCGGCCGTGCGGCAATTTCTGACGCTTTAACAATGCCATGGAACACGATCATTACCCCATCCCACACATCCGGGATTTTTCTGTGCAGCTGGCCGGGACGCGCATTTTTTCAAAAGTGGACCGGTGCGTGCAGAGGACATCCCCAAAATGGTGGTAATAACCCCCATCAGTCTTTTCGAGTTTTTGCGCATGCTGATCGGGTTAAAGGGCGCAGCACAAACTTTCCAAAAGATGATTGACGCGGTGCTCTGGGACTTACCGTTCATTTTTGTCTACTTGGACAACATTTTGGAGAAGGAGCACCTCAGAGAAGGAGCACCTTGCCCATCTCAAACAAGTTTTCCAATGTTTGGAAGAGCAGGGGCTGATCATTAACCCAGCGAAGTGTCAGTTCAGGCTGCCGGTAATCAACTTTTTCAGCCACCGCATCTCACCAGATGGCACGATCCCGCTGCCAGATAAAGTGAGCGCAGTGTCGGATTTTCCACATCCACAGACCGTGAGAGCGCTGCAGGAATTTTTTGGGATGGTCAGTTTTTACAACCACTTCCTCCCTTGTGCAGCCCAGCTGCTGCAGCTGCTCTATGGCGTGCTCAAAAAAAGAAGCCTGTGGACAGCATCGACTGGATCCCTGAGCGGGTCCAGGTGTTCACAAATGCCAAAATGACGCTCGCTAACGCATCTTTGCTGGCCCACTCAGCCCCGTCAGTGCAGATAGCGCTCACCACAGACATGTCTGACGTCGCGGTAGGAGCTGTAGTGGAACAGTATGTCTCTGGGTCATGGCAGTCTTGCCTTTTTCAGCCGTACATATAAGTGTAAGTATAGTGTTTTTGACAGAGTTGTTGGCTCTTCACCTCGCTATGTGTCATTTTCAGTTCTGGCTCAAGGTTTGCGAGATTACCACGTTTGTCGATCATAAACCACTGACCTACGCAAGGTCCAAAGTCTTGGAACCGTGGTCAGCTCGGCAACAACGGCACTTGGCCACAATTTCGGTTCATGACCAACATCCAATATGTAGCCAGTAAACTGAACGTTGTGGCAGACTGCTTGTCACGCGCGCTGGTCTCTCCAGTATACATGGACATCAATTTTTCCACAATGGCCACCGACCAAACCGGGGATACAGACATTTGCACGCTCTATCGGATTAAAACTTGAGAGCAGGGTGATAACAAGAAGGGTGCCCCCCCTTGCTCTGCAACATCTCCACTGGCCGCACCCTCCCTGTGGTTCCGAGCTCCTGGCGCCACCATGTTTTCAAGTCCATCCACTCCCTTTCACATCCTGGCATGCAAGCCTTAGTTAAACCAGTGGGGTCCAAATTTGTTTGGCCTCATTTACGCAGGGATGTGAAAGAATGGGCAGCAGCATGCATTGCGTGCCAACGGGCTAAGGTGCACAAGCACACCAAAGCCCCACTCGAGCCTTTTCAAATTCCAGCCAGGAGGTTCGGCCACATACACGTGGACTTAGTGGATCCCCTTCCACCATCGCAGGGGTTCACACACCTTTTAACAATCATGGACTGCACTACATGTTGGCCAGAGGTGGTTCCGCTGAGTTCCACCACGTCGGCTGAAGTAGCCCGCGCGTTTTTGTCACCTTGGGTTGTACGGTTGGGATCCCTATTGGACATCACTTCCGACAGGGGTCCGCAATTTGTTTTGGAACTTTGGTCCGCGATGGCCGACGGCCTGGGGGTCAAAATCCACCGCCCCACAGCATACAACCCACAGGCTAACGGTTTGTGTGAGCGTTTTCACAGGTCGCTTAAAGCAGCGCTCAGAACCTCACTAACGGATGCAAATTGGGTCGCCCTCGTGCCTTGGGTCCTATTGGGGTTGCGCTCTGCACCTAAGGAAGATTTGGCAGCTTCCCTGGCAGAACTCGCTTTTTCTCAGCCGTTGCGGATCCTGGGGGAGTTTTTGCCAGACAGCCCCGTGCCCGGAACCGATCCGCACCCACACTTTTTTCCGGTACAGGGGTTGCCAGTGTTCCGGACCCGGCGCACCATTGCTTTCTCTGCACTTTTGTTCCAAAGTGCTTGGAGAATGCCAAATTTGTTTTTGTCAAGCACAACGACCACAGAACCCCGCTGCATCTGCCATATGATGGACCGTTCAGAGTGCTGGAAACTGGGGAGAAACATTTTGTGTTAGACTTGGGGGGGCGTAAGGAAACGGTCTGCTTAGACAGGCTGAAGCCTGCTTATGTGTTGCCAGATGAGCAGCTGGTGTTGGCTTAAGCTCCCGGTGCGGGTGCCCCCCTACAGTGGGTCCGCAGGTTAGTGTTCCTCCGAGAAAGGACTGTTTTCAGGAAACTAACTTTTTCCCCTCACCACCCTTTCCCCCTCCAGAGACCAAGCTTTTCTCCTACCTGCCTCAACAGGAAGGCGCTTCAACCGGCCCACATTACAGCCACTATGGGCGCTTCCTCAAGCCCAAAGGTCCGGAGGGTTAGGACCCCTTCTGGGTGTTCGGGGGTGGGGGGAGGCTGTGTGGTAACACGATGGGGATGACACTCCACCCTGTACTTCGGGGTGTTGGGGATGTTAGCCAGGGGCGCCAGAGCACTGGGGGTATGTAGTAAATAAAGATATGCCTGTCACCCCTGCTGTGCCAGGCTCACACCTGAGGATGCAGGGGCGCGAATGTGTTAATGTGTGTGTTGATGTGTGTTAATACTTGGTAACTGGTATGTAAATGTGTTTACCCTGAGTGCCAGAGGCGGGAAGAAAATGTATAAAGCGGTTGCTTTGGCACTCAGACCTCTGTGTCGTCAGCTCGTGTTGCGACTGCTTTCATCCTCCACAATATATACAGTGGGGTAAAAAAGTATTTAGTCAGCCACCAATTGTGCAAGTTCTCCCACTTAAAAGATGAGAGAGGTCTCCAATTTTCATAATAGGTATACCTCAACTATGAGAGACAAAATTAGAAAAAAAAAATCGAGAAAATCACATTGAAGGATTTTTAATGAATTAATTGGTAAATTCCTCGGTAAAATAAGTATTTGGTCAATAACAAAAGTTCATCTCAATACTTTGTTAAATACCCTTTGTTGGCAATGACAGAGGTCAAACGTTTTCTGTAAGTTTTCACAAGGTTTTCATACACTGTTGCTGGTATTTTGGCCCATTCCTCCATGCAGATCTCCGCTAGCTGATGTTTTGGGGCTGTCGCTGGTCAACACAGACTTTCAACTCCCTCCAAAGATTTTCTATGGGGTTGAGATCTGAAGACTGGCTAGGCCACTCCAGGACCTTGAAATGCTTCTTACGAAGCCACTCCTTCGTTGCCCAGGTTGTGTGTTTGGGATCATTGTCATGCTGAAAGATCCAGCCACGTTTCATCTTCAATGCCCTTGCTGGTGGAAAGAGGTTTTCACTCAAAATCTCACGATACATGGCCCCATTCATTCTTTCCTTTACACAGATCAGTCGTCCTGGTCCCTTTGCAGAAAAACAGCCCCAAAGTATGATGTTTCCACCCCATGCTTCACAGTAGGTATGGTGTTCTTTCTCCTCCAAACACGACAAGTTGAATTTTTACCAAAAAGTTCTATTTTGGTTTCATCTGACCATATGACATTCTCCCAATCCTCTTCTGGATCATCCAAATGCTCTCTAGCAAACTTCAGGCGGGCCTGGACATGTACTGGCTTAAGCAGGGGGACACGTCTGGCACTGCAGGATTTGAGTCCCTGGCAGCGTAGTGCGTTTCTGATGTAGCCTTTGTTACTTTGGTCCCAGCTCTCTGCAGGTCATTCACTAGGTCCCCCCGTGTGGTTCTGGGATTTTTGCTCACCGTTCTTGTGATCATTTTGACCCCACGGGATGAGATCTTGCGTGGAGCCCCAGATCGAGGGAGATTATCAGTGGTCTTGTATGTCTTCCATTTTCTAATAATTGCTCCCACAGTTGATTTCTTCACACCAAGTTGCTTACCTATTGCAGATTTAGTCTTCCCAGCCTGGTGTAGGTCTACAATTTTGTTTCTGGTGTCCTTTGACAGCTCTTTGGTCTTAGCCATAGTGGAGTTTGGAGTCTGACTGTTTGAGGTTGTGGACAGGTGTCTTTTATACTGATAACGAGTTCAAACAGGTGCCATTAATACAGGTAACAAGTGGAGAACAGAGGAGCGTCTTAAAGAAGAAGTTACAGGTCTGTGAGAGGCAGAAATCTTGCTTGTTTGTAGGTGACCAAATACTTATTTTACTGAGGAATTTACCAATTAATTCATTAAAAATCCTTCAATGTGATTTTCTGGATTTTTTTTTCTCATTTTGTCTTTCATAGTTGAGGTATACCTATGATGAAAACTGGAGACCTCTCTCATCTTTCAAGTGGGAGAACTTGCACAATTGGTGGCTGACTAAATACTTTTTTGCCCCACTGTATATATAGGATGTAAAATGTCTACACACCCCTGTTCAAATGCCAGGTTTCTGTGATGTAAAAAAATGAGTCCAAGATAAAGCATTTCAAAACTTTTTTCCACTAATAATGTGACCTATAACCTGTACAACTCAATTGAAAAACAAAGAAATCTTTTAAGGGGAAAATTTAAAAAATTACAATAACCTGGTTGCATAAATATGCACACCCTCATAACTGGGGATGTGGCTGTTGTAGTGTAAGGGAACTACAGGGTTAACGGGCACTGGCGTGATGTCGCAGCCGTATGGTGACATCATCACTCCAAGCCAATAAAAGAGGAGTCGGCCATCTTAGGCCTCTCTCAGCTCCAGGCTATACAGCGCACAGCCCAACAGTAAACCAGTGGTGTAACTATAATGACTTGTAATAAAGTTCGTATTCTGAATCTGCATCATTCTCCGTTGGTCATCCTGGGTTTCCAGACATAACAGCTTGTTTTATGAAAATATTTAGACAGGTTCGTGAGGAGTCGGCACACAGGAAAGGAATTCACACTGAGACAGACTGCTAGAATAAACTGTATCTTTTATTCCCCACAGTATCTCCTTCACACACAGAGAAATCATTGCATGTCACACATTTCCTTCACACAAGGATTAATGCATTTCATGTTATTCCATTAGCTCTTACCTATGATACAGATGACTGGAGAGCCGGCAGTCCAAAAGAAAGAGCGTTGATTTCTCAGCTGGACGTTTTGCGCAAAAAAACTCACAGCAGACTCTTCCGTATTGAGGGAAAACCCCTGTTTTTAAAGGAAAGGCTATGTGCAGGACAGAGTGGCCATCTCTGTTCCGAGTAAGCCTCCCTCCCACATTCTCAGAGTTGCATGGGGAGCGGGGAGGGCCAGTCCCAGCCCCCCAGACAGCTCCTTGCCCGGCTCCCAAAACATACACGAACACCTGCTCCATCACACACACACACATATGAGGAATAAAGGCGCCTTTGTTTTATAAGCATAGTTGGAAGGAGTAACAGCTGTAAGGAGTAACAGTTTCTTAGGTCATACTGCCCAGGTCATGGTGTGCCTTAAGATAAATCCACCATGAGAAAAGAACTGGATTGTTAAAACATATTAAAAACAACTGAGAAACAAATCAGGGCACACATTAAAAACACATTTATATTACACAGCTGTGTTCAGAATTAATCAGTCACATTCAAACTCATGTTAAATGGGAGTCAGCACACACCTGCCACCATTTAAAGTGCCTCTGATTAACCCCAAATAAAGTTAAGCTGTTCTAGTTGGCTTTTCCTGACATTTTTATAGCCACATCTTACAGCACAAGCCATAGTCTGCAGAGAGCTTCCAAAGCATTGTTCAAAGGTATCGGTCAGGAGAAGAGTACAAAAGAATTTCCAAGGCATTAAATATACCATGGATCACAGTGAAGACAGTCATCATCAAGTGGAGAAAATATGGCACAACAGTGACATGACCAAGAACTGGATGTCCCTCCAAAACTGATGAAAAGATGAGAAGAAAACTGGTCAGGGAGGCCGCCAAGAGGCCGACAGCAACATTGAAGGAGCTGCAGGAATTTCTGGCCAGCACTGACTGTTTAGTAATGCGAACACAATCTCCTGTCTTCTTCATATGTCTGGGCTATGGGGTAGGGTGGCAAGATGGAAGCCTTATCTTACAAAGAAAAACATCCAAGCCTGGCTACATTTTGCAAAAACACATTTGAAATCTCCCAAATGCATGTGGGAAAATGTGTTATAGTCCGATGAAACCAAGGTTGAACTTTCTGGCCATAATTCCAAAAGGTACATTTGGCGCAAACACAACACTGCTCATCACCAAAAGAACACCATACCTATAGTGAAGCATGGTGGTGGCAGCATCATGCTTTGGGGCTGTTTTTCTTCAGCAGGAATTGGGGCCTTAGTCAAGGTGGAGGGAATTATGAACAGTTCCAAATACCAGTCAGTGTTGGCACAAAACCTTCTGCTAGGCTTCTGTTAGAAAGCTGAAGAGGAACTTCATCTTTCAGCACGACAATGACCCAAAGCACACATCCAAATCAACAAAAGAATGGCTTCACCAGAAGAAGATTAAGGTTTTGGAATGGCCCAGCCTGAATCCAGACCTGAATCTGATCAAACATCTGTGGGGTGATCTGAAGAGGGCTGTGCACAGGAGATGCCCTCGCAATCTGACAGAGTTGGAGCGTTTTTGCAACAAACAGTGGGCAAATATTGCCACATCAAGATGTGCCACACTGATAAGACTCCTACCCAAAAAGACTGGGTGTTGTAATAAAAGTTAAAGGTGCTGCAACAAAGTATTAGTTTAAGGGTGTGCATATTTATGTAACCAGGTGATTGTAAGTTTTTTATTTTTCCCCTTAAAAGATTTCAGTTTGTTTTTCAATTGGGTTGTGCACGTTATAGGTCACATTAATGGTGGAAAAAGTTTTTCAATGATTTATCTTGGTCTCATTTTTTACATCACAAAAACCTAACATTTGAACAGGGGGTGTGTAGACTTTTTATAGTGGTGTGAAAAAGTGTTTGCCCCCTGGCAAATGTTTCTCATTTTATTGTATGTTTGTCACACTTGTCACACATGGACATTTTTTGTTGTGGTATACCCACCACTGTTGTTGGCTTTTGTTTCAATAAATTGTGTGAGATGAGAAAATCACCATTGCATGCTTCTGCTTAAAGTGGTGTGAAAAGTTTTTGCTCATTTCCTGATTTTTCATTTTTTTGTATGTTTGTCACACTTAAATGCTTCAGATCATCAAACAAATTTAAATATTAGATATAGACAACACAAGTAAACACAAAATGCAGTTTTTAAATGAAGGTTATTATTAAGGGAAATAAAATCCAAACCTACATGGCCCTGTGTGAAAAAGTGATTGCCTCCTAAACCTAATTGTAACCCTTGCCTTATGTTAATTAGGTAAGGGAAATAATTAAGTGTAGACCAGTTGCTAGGTTCGTAAGGGTTACAATAGGGAATTAAAATGAGTGTGGAATGAAATAGCTGGAGGCAAGAAATGAGCAATAATGGTTGTTATTTTGTAGGGATAAAGCGAACAATATATACAAACAATTTACAACTATACAAATATAACAACGGCCGGTATAAAATAAAACCCCAAAAATGTCCTACTGAGCTCAGTGTTTGTTTGCCCTTTTGGTCTAGTCGTTTGACCAGTCAAGATATCTTGTATCTCCAGGCTGAGCTTTCTTTTCCTCTTTTAAAGCGGCAGCTTGAGTTGTTACCACTTCAATGTTGTGCACTGGAGAGAGGAAGGATGCCCCTCAATCGAGATCTTGGTCAGATCTCGGTTCAGTCTTGAGTCAGGCTCGCCATCTCCATTCGGAGAGAATCCAGGATCCAGAAGGTTCTTGATCGGCAACCAAAAAAACCTAGCCTGCACAACAATAATGGTATTATTGTTTACAGCTAGAGTAATTTGCTTTCCAATCCCTTCTTATATAACACCATAGCTTAGTGTTTAAATTCTTCTCTCATATTACTATTATTACAATCCAGCAATATAGTAATATCTTACATTTCACATCTTACATCTTACATGCATGTGTTCTTTTCTCACAATCTCTCTGGTAGCACATGAAATACCCTTAATTTCATGTAACCAATTGAATGAATTCCTCTTTTTATCTCTATATCATTTAACCATGAAATTATGATTAATCCTTTTTAACCTTGTCTTTGTAAATCATGAAATGAAATACAATTAATTTATCACATAACCAGGGAATATACTGTCCCATTACTTCCAATATTCCCTTTTAAAATCAGTAAAACCCTGTCTGAGCTACTGGGTTTAGCATAACCTATGCATTTACATAGGAGACCAACACCATGTGCTTTTAGCATCAAACTACACATTACATTCGACAGAAATAGTGCATAAGAACTAAAAGTACTTCAGCATACTGTTGGGAACTGAAATCACATTTAGCAAAAGGACACAGCCACAATGCCTCTCAAGCTCGTGCTCCCGTCAACTTAGGATAATAAAGGTTTCAAATTAGCATTTGGAGAGTGTTTAGATCCATTTATAGCATCTTTCTAAATTAAACTCACCAAGAAGAGGTATCAGTGTGAACCAGACCGCCCACAGCCTCTCTCGTCCACTCTCAGATCATAAAGACCGACAAACCAGCAGAGCGCCTCGGCATTCTGCTCGGAAGGCGGGACTAATATCGCTCTTAACGAATGAAAAGACCCAGATCACCCAATGTGACCATGAAACGGGAATTTAAAAGTTGGATAACAAGGATCACACTTCCTCTTCCCCAAATAATCGGTTTTCAAAATAAAATCACACAATTGTATTAATACAATTGACATCTGAGAAAAAAAAGGGGTCATTTTCTCAGCTGGGTTACACTCTCCCGCGCTAAATATCATGCACATCCTGTTGCATGTGCAACCAAGACTGTCCATCGTCAGTATTGGTTGAGTTGTAATGTGATCATTTTCAGTATTGTCTCCATCCGGTATCATTTATGGTCGGAACTACGACGGTATCTGATCGTCTTCGAACCTCCGACTTTCGTTTCTCTTTTGGCTTTGTACTGAGTGTACTTTTTGAGTTTTGAGCTTTTGGTTCTGCAGTTAGTTTTACTAGTTGCGTTTGAATTTCTGCAACTTGTTTTGAGAGTTCTTGGAGTGAGTTTAGCGTGATATTGTCCTCATCTTCATCTGAACTGCATTGCGTAGTTTGCACGTGGGAGGTCACTTTTTGTTTTGAACTGCTCAAATGTTGTCTCATCCTTAAGTTTTTGGCAGCAATTTGGTCTTCTTCAGTGCGTAGCAAGAGAAGCAAATCAGGAAAAGTTGGGGGACTTGTTCGTTTTTGTTTTAACTGGAGTGCAGTTAAAAGGGAATCATCCCAACAACCTCTACAAAACTGTATGACAAGCAGCCTGTCAAAATCCTGGCTTGAAGCGCCACCATGCTTCACAGTGTGAGTCAAAGCTACGTGAAGACGTTGTAGATATGACGAGGGTTTCTCACCTGTGTTTTGGAAGGTGTCAATAAACCTGGCGTAAAGCTCTCCGCCATCTTGAACTGTACCATAAGCATAATCTAACAGCTGAAGGTATTCTGATGGTGAGCTGTTGGGGTTCAAGTACTTGACTACATCAGCTGCTGGGGGTAAAAGACTCTCAATGATCTTTCGGGATTGTTGCAATTTGGACATAGCAGGATCAGTCAAGATTAATTCTACACTGGAGTGCCAAGTATCATAATCTAGCTCATAAGTTGGTCGGAGGTCTTTGCCAGAAAAAGCTCCGAGCTTTTGTGAAAACGGCTGCACAGAAAAATCTTCCCTTTTTACAATGTGCTCAACTACCACACGTTGCACTTCTGGGGGATTTAAATCATGTGCAGAAATGGTGGGCATACTTCAAGCTGGGGTGCTCACAGTGTGATTTGACTGGTTAGTTGGTTGTGCACCTTGAATACTGGACTCAGCTGAAGAAGGCTGAGGTTGAGGTTCATCCAAGAAAGCTTCAGGTAAGTTATCAGGTAACTTAACTTGCTCTGATTGATCATTTTCAGATTCTTTGATTGCCTCAGAAATCTGTAACATCACGTCTTTCAGGTCATCTGCAAAATCTCTGCCACTCATCTTCGCTAGGTTTTTAATGTCAGTGAGATATAACTTGGTCAATTCGCTCCCTACACGGTGCGTATAAACACTGGCAAGAGATTGTATCATATAGCTGGCTCCACTATCAGATACATGACTACATGGCAATGGGTCAAGAGCTTCAAAAGCAATACCCGAGTGATACTCAAAAATAGCACTCTGGGAAAACTCAGACTTACTATCTGCTATTTTTATGACTCTTGAAATCGATCCATACCGTTTCAAAAACTCAGTCACTTCATCAAGTTGCTCATCTCCAGCGATTTCACTCACTATCACTGCATTTGGAATTTTCACAGATTCACGTTCAACAATATCCATTTTGGGTACGTTATAGGCTTGGGAAAAGGGAAAGAAGAAAAAAGCTTCTGGCTGGCTTGCCATTTCTTATTGTAACCCTTGCCTTATGTTAATTAGGTAAGGGAAATAATTAAGTGTAGACCAGTTGCTAGGTTCGTAAGGGTTACAATAGGGAATTAAAATGAGTGTGAAATGAAATAGCTGGAGGCAAGAAATGAGCAATAATGGTTGTTATTTGTAGGGATAAAGCGAACAATATATACAAACAATTTACAACTATACAAATATAACAACGGCCGGTATGAAATAAAACCCCAAAAATGTCCTACTGAGCTCAGTGTTTGTTTGCCCTTTAGGTCTAGTCGTTTGACCAGTCAAGATATCTTGTATCTCCAGGCTGAGGTTTCTTTTCCTCTTTTAAAGCGGCAGCTTGAGTTGTTACCACTTCAATGTTGTGCACTGGAGAGAGGAAGGATGCCCTTCAATCGAGATCTTGGTCAGATCTCGGTTCAGTCTCGGTTCAGTCTTGGGTCAGGCTCGCCATCTCCATTTGGAGAGAATCCAGGATCCAGAAGGTTCTTGATTGGCAACCAAAAAAAAACCTAGCCTGCACAACAATAATGGTATTATTGTTTACAGTTAGAGTAATTCATTTTCCAATCTCTTCTTATATAACACCATAGCTTAGTGTTTAAATTCTCTCATATTACTATTATTACAATCCAGCAATATAGTAATATCTTACATTTCACATCTTACATCTTACATGCATGTGTTCTTTTCTCACAATCTCTCTGGTAGCACATGAAATACCCTTAATTTCTTGTAACCAATTGAATGAATTCCTGTTTTTATCTCTACATCATTTAACCATGAAATTATGATTAATCCTTTTTAGCCTTGTCTTTGTAAATCATGAAATGAAATACAATTAATTTATCACATAACCAGGGAATATACTGTCCCATTACTTCCAATATTCCCTTTTAAAATCAGTAAAACCCCGTCTGAGCTACTGGGTTTAGCATAACCTATGCATTTACATAGGAGACCAACACCATGTGCTTTTAGCATCAAACTACACATTACATTCGACAGAAATAGTGCATAAGAACTAAAAGTACTTCAGCATACTGTTGGGAACTGAAATCACATTTAGGAAAACCATACAGACACAAAAACAGCCTTTTCCATTGCTTTTAAACAGAAAAAATCCACTCACGATTAGCATTAGCATAACACTAACATTAGCATGTATTGTTTGGCTTTCACTCACCAAGATCAGGTATCAATGTGAACACAGCAAAAGAACACAGCCACAATGCCTCTCAAGCTCGTGCTCCCGTCAACTTAGGAATATAAAGGTTTCAAATTAGCGTTTGGAGAGTGTTTAGATCCATTTATAGCATCTTTCTAAATTAAACTCACCAAGAAGAGGTATCAGTGTGAACCAGACCGCCCACAGCCTCTCTCGTCCGCTCTCAGATCGTAAAGACCGACAAACCAGCAGAGCGCCTCGGCACTCTGCTCGGAAGGTGGGGCTAATATCACTCTTAACGAATGAAAAGACCCAGATCACCCGTGACCATGAAACGGGAATTTAAAAGTTGGATAACGAGGATCACACTTCCTCTTCCCAAAATAATCGGTTTTCAAAATAAAATCACACAATTGTATTAATACAATTGACATCTGAGAAAAAAAAGGGGTCATTTTCACAGCTGGGTTACATAATAACTGGTTGGGCCACCCTCAGCAGCAACAACTGCAATCCAGCGTTTGCGATAACTGGCAATGAGTCTTTTACAGCACTGTGAAGGAAATTTGGCCCACTCATCTTTGCAGAATTGTTGTAATTCAGTCACATTGAAGGGTTTTCGAGCATGAACAGCCTTTTTAAGGTCATGTCACAGCATCTCAATCAGATTCAGGTCAGGACTTTGACTAGGCCACTCCAAAGTCTTTATTTTGTTTTTCTTAAGCCATTCAGAGGTGAACTTGCTGGTGTGTTTTGGATCATTGTCCTGCTGCAGAACCCAAGTGTGCTCCAGCTTGAGGTCATGAACAGATGGCCGGATATTCTCCTTCAGGATTTTTTGGTAGACAGCAGAATTCATGGTTCCATTTACCACAGCAAGTCTTCCAGGTCCTGAAACAGCAAAACAGCCCCAGACCATCCCACTACCACCACCATATTTTACTGTTGGTATGATGTTTCTTTTCTTAAATGCTGTTTTAATTTTATGGCAGATGTAATGGGACACACACCTTCCAAAAAGTTCAACTTTTATCTCGTCAGTCCACAGAGTATTTTACCAAAAGTCTTGGGGATCATCAAGATGTTTTCTGGCAAAACTGAGATGACCCTTTATTCTTTTTGCTCAGCAGTGGTTCTCGTCTTGCAACTCTGCCATGCAGGTCATTTTTGCCCAGTCTCTTCCTTATGGTGGAGTCATGAACACTAGATAGATATATAAATAGATAGATACTTTATTTCGAACAAAAAAGTAAAACAAAAACAAAACAAATGACAAGTGCAATAAACTAACAGTATACAGTGTTCGAAAGGGAGAAGGAAGAAGTGAACACTTATTAATTCCAACTCCTCTTTTCCATAAATACAACCCATGTGAAATATATACAAATTACCACATTTAAGACCCCAAGTAAACAATTAACTATATTTTGTACATATCAAAATTATCATCCATCCATCCCAACATACATACAGTCCATACAACACTGACCTTAACTGAGGCAAGTGAGGCCTGCAGTTCTTTGGATGTTGTTGTGGGTCTTTTGTGACCTCTTGGATGAGTCGTCGCTGTGCTCTTGGGGTAATTTTGGTCAGCCTGCCACTCCTGGGAAGGTTCACCACTGTTCCATGTTTTTGCCATTTGTGGATAATGGCTCTCACTGTGGTTCGCTGGAGTCCCAAAGCTTTAGAAATGGCTTTACAACCTTTTCCAGTCTGATAGATCTCAATTACATTGTTTCTCATTTGTTTCTGAATTTCTTTGGATCGTAGCATGGTGTCTAGCCTTTGAGGATCTTTTGGTCTACTTCACTTTGTCAGGCATGTCCTATTTAAGTGGTTTCTTGATTGAGAACAGGTGTGGCAGTAATCAGGCCTGGGTGTGGCTACAGAAATTGAACTCAGCTTTCCAAAGATGTGATAAACCACAGTTAATTTGTTTTAACGGGGCGGGGGGTCACTTTTTCACACAGGATCATGGAGGTTTTGATTTTTTTCCCCTTAATAATAAACACCTTCATTTAAAAACTGCATTTTGTGTTTACTTGTGTTATCTTTGTCTAATATTTAAATTTGTTTAATGATCTGAAACATTTAAGTGTGACAAACATACAAAAAAGTGAGAAATCAGAAAGGGGGCAAACACTTTTTCACACCACTGTATATCCACTGTATGTATAGTTTTAAAGATGGACTCCGGTGACTTAAAGACTGTTGTACACCAGTGGAACCGATCCAATTTGAAGGAGCTGCAACAGTTTTGGTAAAGAATGGGCAGTAATACAAGTGCCTAGATGCATCAAGCTCATAGAGATATACCCTAAGAAATCACAGCTACAATTGCTGCAAAAGGTGGCTCTAGAGAGTATTGACTTAGCATTTTGTATCTTCAAGATTCTTGGCATGCTGTGTAAATTGACAGATATAACCCCCAAATATCCATTTTAATGCAGGCTGTAAGACAGCAACATAGTAAAAAATGCTGAGGGGGTGAATACTTTTGCAAGCCACTGTATGTAGTACCAGTTCATTAGTTGTCTCAATGCACTTTGAAGGTAAAAGAAATTGCCTTTATCAGATCACAGAAGTTAGTAGGTGTGTGCATAGACGTAAATAAAAAACACATACAGCAAATAGAAGCAGCCTTTTTTAATTATGGCAAATATTTCCTTGAACACTTTGAATACAGTACAATTTTTAAGCTTCAACTACTCCCTTGTAAGATTAGTTCAGTGTTGCTGTGTTTCAAACTTTTACTACATACAGTATAGGCAAAAACACAGTGGCTGTGTGCCACTATGATGAAACAATGGTGAGAGCAGGGGGAATTTAACAAACAAATCCCAGAATATTGCATAAACTGGCAAAAGCCGTTTATCACATTGGCCATAGGGAGGACATGTTGTGACTGACCCATAAAAAATAATCTGCTTTTTTTCCATAAATGAAGCACTTGTAACTGAGCACACAGAATGTATTGATATGTGAAGTTCATATAGAGTCACCACTAGAGGGCAGTATGACCCCGGCCATGACCTGACTATAAAAGGAGATGTACTAGAGCCACTGTGTGGTTAGTTGTTAGTTGCAGTTGAAGTGACAAGTAAAAAGTCCTAACTGACACCCGGTGTGTGCGCCTCGTCATTACATGTTCCAGGAGAACATTACAAGGTTCCAGGAGAACATTACATGGTACCAGGATAAAACTACGAACCGATGACGAAGATGAACGCTCTTCGACAGCCGGACGAGTTAAAGTTGACCGGTAACGTCAACGAGAACTGGAAAGCATTCAAACAAAGTTTTGAACTTTATTCGCTTGCTATCGGTCTCCGTGACGAGGAGAGGAAAATAGCATTACTGCTAACAGTAGCAGGGCGAGCGGCGCTAAATGTGTTTAACACATTCGTCTTCACGGAAGAAGAAAAAGGCAACTTCGACGCCGTGATGAAGAAATTTGACGATTATTGCACACCGAGAAAGAATGAAACGTACGAGAGGTATGTGTTCAGAAAAAGACTTCAGAAAGAGTCACAGTCCATCGAGCTGTATGTCACAGACCTACGGTTGAAATGTCAGTCATGCAACTTTGGAACATTGAGTGAGTCAATGATACAGGACCAAATTGTAATTGGGGTCCAAGACAACAAATTGCGGATGCAATTACTGAAAGAGACTAACTTAACGCTGGAGAAAGCGATACAGATTTGCCAAGCGTCTGAGAGTACAAAGGTACAATTAAAGACTTTTAGCAGCAAGGAAAAAGAGACTGCTGAGGTCGATGCAGTGCAGCGCGCGAAGCCGAAAGGAACGTTGCATGCAAGAAAAAGGGAGGCAAACCCAGAGCGCGCGCGCGGGAACTGTGAGCGGTGTGGAAGGCAACATGTGCCGAAGCAGTGTCCAGCATTTGGGAAGGAATGTCGCAAGTGTGGCGGAAAAAATCACTTCGCAAAGACCTGCTTCTCGAAGAAGAGGGTGCAACTCGTGGAGAAAAAGAGCGACAGCGAAGAGGATCAGTTTTACGTGGACGCCATCAAGGGAGAGACGAGCGCTGACGAATGGATAGTGTGCCTGGAGATGAATGGCACGGACATGTCACTGAAGCTCGACACAGGTGCGCAGGTAAACATCCTGCCAATGAAAGATTTTAAAAGACTGAAAAACAAACCAAAAATAAGAGATAAAAAGATTAATCTGAGAACATATAACGATAAGCCAATACCCACTAAGGGAATGTGCAGGGTTACACTGTCAAACAAAGATAAGACAGTGAATGCATTGTTTGTACTTGTTGATGGAAATAGACAAGCAATTTTGGGTTTAAAAACATGCGATCAGCTAGGTCTGATCAAAAGAGTGAATGTCATTGATACAGACAAGGTGAAAACACAAGAAAATACAGAGGCTACAACAAGTAGGCACAAACACACTGACTGGGTGAAAGAATACAAAGAGGTGTTCAAAGGAATAGGCCGCCTACCAGGCAAACAAAAAATTAGGCTGAAAGAGAATGCAGAGCCAGTCATACATGCAGCAAGAAAAGTGCCAATAGCTCTTAAAAAGAGGCTGAGAGAAACACTAGACTCACTGATAGCAGACGGAGTGGTCAGAAAAATAGAAGAACCAACTGAATGGGTTAACTCACTAGTTATAGTGGAGAAGCCAAATGGAGATTTGAGATTGTGCATAGATCCAAAAGATCTAAATAAAGTAATACAGCGGGAGCATTACAGGCTACCAACAAAATCTGACATAACCAGCACAATGAGTGGAGCAAGTTACTTCACAAAATTAGATGCCAAATCTGGGTTTTACCAAATAGTGCTCGACGAGGAAAGTGCTAAATTGTGCACATTTATCACGCCATTTGGAAGGCATTGCTTTCTACGAATGCCGTTCGGGATTAGCTCAGCCCCTGAAATTTTCCATAGAACTGTGCAGCAATTGTTTGACGGAATAGAAGGGGTGGGAGTTTTTCTTGATGATGTGGTAGTCTGGGGAAAAACAAAAGAGGAGCACGACGAAAGGTTGGCTAGAGTTCTCACACAGGCACAAAAGTCAGGTATGAAACTGAATAAGAGTAAGTGCCAATTTGGGGTACGGGAGATTACATACCTGGGAGAGAAATTATCTGGGGCAGGCGTGCAACCAGATCTGGAAAAACAAAACTGACTTGCAAAGAGCCTTAGGGCTAGTCAATTACATGGGAAAATTTATCCCAAATTTATCAGCTAACACAATAGCTCTTAGAAGCTTGTTAGAGACCAATACAATGTGGCAGTGGATGGCAGAGCATGCCAGAGAATGGGAGTGGCTCAAAAGCAGTCTAATAAAGGAGCCAGTGTTAAAATTCTATGATCAGGACAAACTGCTAAAAGTGTCCACAGATGCGTCCAAAGCCGGCCTAGGAGCTGTGCTATTGCAAAAACATGACACAGAGTGGTATCCAGTCGCATACGCATCGCGCACCATGACAAGCGCAGAAAAAAATTACGCGCAAATAGAGAAAGAGACTCTAGGTGCAGTGTTTGGATGTGAGAAGTTTCATGAATATGTGTATGGACGGTCAGTAATACTAGAAACAGACCACAAACCACTGATTGCGATCTCACAGAAGCCACTGGGTGACGCACCACCGCGCATCCAGCGTCTAATGTTAAGATTACAGAAATATGACTTGAAATTTGAGTTTACACCAGGCAAGCAACTAATTGTAGCCGATGCGCTGAGTAGGGCTAGCTTGAGCAACACCAGCAGCACAACAGAGGAAGCTGTGCAAATACATGTAGACTCTATTAAGGCACACATGCCAGTGTCAGATGCAAAATGGACGAAGATAGTGAAAGAAACACAAAAAGATGAGAAACTAAAAAGAGTAATGGAACAGATACATCAGCCAGGACAGGTTATGATTGACAAGCCTTACCAACACTTTAAAGGTGAACTGTCTGTGTTAGACGGGGTTCTGTTAAAAGGTACAAGGATAGTCATACCTACCTCCATGAGATCAGAAATGGTTAAATTAGTGCATGAGGGGCATTTGGGTATTGAAAAGTGCAAAAGACGTGCACGTGATGTTTTGTATTGGCCCAGCATGCACAAGGCATATGTGCAGCGCTGTGAGATTTGCCAGCGCCACAGGTATCAACAGCCAAAGGAGCCTATGAGGCCCCATGAGAAGCCTCAAGGGCCATGGAGAAAAGTGGGCATGGATCTATTTCAGCTTAAGGGCAAGGACTATCTGTTAGTCATGGACTATCATTCCACCTACCCAGAGTTTGCAGGGTTGAGTGACACAACAGCAGAAAAGGTGATTGCACATACAAAGACAATGTTCGCACGCCATGGAATTCCAATGACTGTTGTAAGTGATAACGGACCACAATTCACGAGTCAGTGCTTCAAAGACTTTGCAGACCCATATGGGTTCAAGCACGTGACCTCAAGCCCTCTGTACCCACAGTCGAATGGGTTAGCAGAGAAAGGAATGCAAATAGTGAAGCACATACTGAAAAAGGCTGCAGACAATGCAGAAGACCCACATCTGGCGATCCTGAATTACCGAGCATCACCACTGGAGAATGGACTGTCCCCAGCAGAAATGCTCATGAACAGAAAACTCAGAACGCGACTTCCATCAGCATCTCAAGTGATGGAAAAGAGAGATGTGAGGCGTGATGAGAGGCAAACTGAACTGTACAACAGAACAGCACGACCTCTGAGACCACTTGCACATGAGGACATAGTGCGAGTGAGAAGTGATGGAGAATGGGGACCGCTGGCAAAAGTGGTCAAGGAAACAACTCCCAGATCATATGAAGTCATCACAGAGCATGGGAAAACAATGAGGCGAAACCGACGTCACTTACTGAAAGTGCCTCAGACAAAAATGAGAGTCACAGACAGTGAAACAAGCGACATGCTAATTTCCAGCCAAACCGAACAATTAGAAATGGCTGAGAACCAGAACTTAGAGACAGACACTAACGAACAGACTGAGGTGACACAAAGGAGATGCTCACAAAGGCAAATTGTGAAACCGAAAAGATTGATTGAGGAAATGTAAGGAGTACTGAGATGAATGAAAAAAAAAAATGTGTTGATATTGAATTGTAAACAGAGAAAAAAATGTGTTGATGTTGAATTGTAAACAGAGAAAAAATTGAACTTGCGATTCAGTGTACAAGGTTGAAAGAAATGTAAATAGAAATGGAGTTTATTTTGTATATTGACATTTGAGAAAAAGTTTATAGTTGGACATGACCTTTACTTGAAAAAAAAGGGAGATGTATTGATATGTGAAGTTCATATGGAGTCACCACTAGAGGGCAGTATGACCCCGGCCATGACCTGACTATAAAAGGAGATGTACTAGAGCCACTGTGTGGTTAGTTGTTAGTTGCAGTTGAAGTGACAAGTAAAAAGTCCTAACTGACACCCGGTGTGTGCGCCTCATCATTACATGTTCCAGGAGAACATTACAAGGTTCTAGGAGAACATTACACAGAAACTTTTTGTGGGTACCATTTACAGGACAATGAAACAGTGACAGTGGTCTGCCCTTTGGTTTTGATGGACAGACGGTTGGATGGATGAATGGATGGACAGATGAATGGATGCTGCCTGTAGAGGATGCGTTCAATGATGAGGCTGAGTTTTATTTCTCAGGTTCAGCTTTATTGACAGAACACATACTCTAGCATTCTCAAAGCAGGAAGAAGAGAAAGAACTATATCACATCACCTCTTTATATGTTTCCAGCATCAGAACTCAAGTCATATGGTGCTTCAGTAAACATACAGTCACAATGCAACCCTTTGAACTTTCACCATTGTCTCTCATTCATTGATGAACCGGAAATCTCTCTGGGGCATCTTCTCCGAGACAAAGGCCAAATCTCACACCTCCTCGTCATCTTCTGCAGATTCGAGCCTTTTGTCCTTCGAGACGTGAAGCCTCCAATAAACATGCAGTCATACCTTTGTGGAAAATGTGAGCCCAACATATGTGCAGTCATACCTTTGTGGAAAATGTGAGCCCAACATATGTGCCACATAACCCCCCCCACAAACGTCTATTAAAGGACAAAACATGCATGGCATAAAAAAAACACTCCACATATTACAAATCAATCCACCAGATGCCTGGGTCTTAACCTTCTGCCGAATCTGCTGTAAACCGGCTTTGCTACCTCTGCAGCGTCTTTCTGCCTCTGTGGATTAAAGCTGTTAGCATGTCTCTGTGAAGGTTCTGGAGAATGTCTTCTCGGCGGCCTGCCACGGCGGGGGGGCCTCGCCAGCTGCACGTGGTCATCAGCCAAAACAAAAGCGGGTTTGAGTCTGTTTATGCAAATCAACTCCTTTCTGCCCCCTAAATCTAGCAGAAAATGCTTCTCCCCAGTTTCCAGCACTCTGAACGGTCCGTTATAAAACGGTCGCAAACTTGGGCGCTGAGCCTCATGACTAACAAAAACAAACTCCGCATTTTTTAAAGCCTTCGGCACAAAAACGCGTGGGAAACTGTGATGAACCGGGCCAGGGAGTGTGTTTGCTCCTGTGTCGCTCTGCAACGGCTGAGCGGGGAGGCAATTTGGTGCGGGATTGTCGGGGAGAAATTCCCCCGGCAAACGGAGAGGTTGTGCAAAAACTAACTCAGCCGGGGAAGCCTGCAAATCTTCCTTAGGTGCAGAACGCAACCCCAATAAAACCCATGGAAGCTTGTCCACCCAATTTGTATCCGTCAGCGACGCTCTGAGGGCTGCTTTTAACGACCTGTGAAAGCGTTTGCATAAACCATTAGCCTGGGGGTTATATGCGGTAGTGCGGTGAATCTTCACCCCTAAGCTGCGGGCCATCGATGACCATAGTTCGGAAATAAATTGGGGACCCCTGTCGGACGTTATGTCCGACGGGACTCCGAAACGCGCAACCCACGCTGTTAAAAATGCTTGCGCAACCTCTTCCGCTGTGGTTGATGCCAGAGGGATCGCCTCTGGCCAACGCGTGGTGCGATCCACCATCGTCAAAAGATGTGTGTGCCCTTGTGATGGCGGAAGGGGGCCCACCAAGTCAACATGCACGTGATCAAAACGCTTAGCGGGGATGTGAAAAGGTTCCAACGGAGCCCTAGTGTGCTTGTGTATTTTGGCTCACTGACACGCTATGCAGGCTGCTGCCCATTCCTTGACCTGTTTGCGCAACCCAGGCCAAACAAATTTCTCCCCCACCATCTTAATCGATGCGCGCACCCCCTGGTGCACCAGAGAATGGACCGAGTCAAAAACGCGGCGACACCACGCAGCTGGAACCACGGGGCGAGGCCGTCCCGTGGAGACATCGCAGATTAGGGGGGGCATACCAATTTGCTGCACCCCGTGCTCCAGCCTTAACCCTGTTGGTCCAGACTGGAGTGCGCACACGTCCGCATCATTAACCTGCTCCACGGCCATGGCTGCATAATCTAAACCTACACGGACCAGGGCTGCGCACACTTCCGCGTCGCTGCCCTGGCCCGCGGCCACGGCTACAGAGTCTGCCCCCACGGGGCCTGGCGTTGCTACCGCACGCGAGAGACAGTCTGCCACTACATGGTGTTTACCTGCGACATGCTGGATATCGGTGGTGAACTCCGATATCGCGGCTAGTTGCCTTTGTTGCCGGCCTGACCAGGGTTCTGAAATCTTGGCCATCGCAAACGTTAGCGGTTTGTGATCCACAAACACGGTGAAACGTCGCCCTTCCAGCCAGAACTGGAAATGGTGGATGGCCAAGTGTAGGGCCAAAAGTTCCCTGTCGAACGCGCTGTATTTACGCTCGCTATCGCGCAAGGTTTTGCTGAAAAACGCGAGGGGTTGCCAGGTACCTGCCACAAACTGTTCAACGACCGCCCCCACTGCTAAATCAGAAGCGTCAGTGGTGAGCACCATGCGGGCCGTTGGAACTGGGTGCGCTAACAAAACTGCGTTTGCCAGGGCTGATTTGACCTGGGCAAAAGCGCGCTCCCGCTCCGGAGACCATTCAACCTTATTTGCTGGCTTTTGTTTTTTTAACGCAGTGTATAATGGTTGCATGAGCCGCGCTGCCCTTGGGAGGAACCGGTTGTAAAAATTAACCATTCCCAAAAACTCCTGTAGCGCCTTGACCGTTTGAGGTTGCGGAAAATCTGTTATTGCGCGCACCTTATCGGGCAGAGGAACCACTCCTTCTGGCGAAACGCGATGCCCCAAAAAATCAATTTGCGCCACCCCAAACTGGCACTTCGCTGGGTTAATTATTAACCCGTGCTCTGTCAGCCTCCGAAAAACTGCTGTGAGGTGACTTTCGTGTTCGCTTTCGGACGTGCTGGCTACTAAAATGTCATCCAAGTAAATGAACACGAAAGGGAGGTCACGTAAAACTGCATCCATCATGCGTTGGAAGGTCTGCGCGGCCCCCTTGAGACCAAACGGCATGTGCAAAAACTCAAAAAAGCCGAAAGGAGTTATAACCGCTGTTTTGGGTATATCCTGAGCGCGCACTGGAACTTGGTGGTAACCGCGCACCAAATCTATTTTAGAAAAAATGTGCGCCCCCGCCAAATGAACTGAGAAATCCTGAATGTGCGGAATCGGGTAGCGGTCGTGTGCTGAAACGTTGTTCAACCTGCGGAAATCGCCGCAAGGACGCCACGAGCCATCAGCTTTTGGGACCATGTGTAGCGGCGAAGCCCAGGGGCTTTTAGAGCGTCTAATAATGCCCAGTTTTTCCAGGTTGGCGAACTCCTCGCGCACGATGGCCAGTTTAGCTGAGTCCAAGCGCCGAGCTTTTGCCAAAACGGGCAGCCCGGTGGTGGTGATAAAATGCTCCACCCCATGCTTAGCCACTGTCGCCGAAAACGTGGGGACTGTGAATGCTGGGAACTGAGCGAGCAATGCGTGAAACTTACCACCCGCAGCTGTGACGCTGGCATGTGCAGTCGGTGGGGCCACCCGAGCTGTGCAGGGAATAGAATGGAAAGACAGTGCATTAACCAAACGTCTATTAGCAAGGTCAACCAATAAACCATGTGAGCACAAAAAATCAGCCCCTAACATGTTGAAACTGACTGCTGCTACAATAAAAGTCCACTCAAATGAACGGCCTTGTAAGGACAGAAGCATAGTCCTCTCACCGAAAGTCTTAATCGCTGAGCTGTTCGCTGCTGACACCGACACCCAGGGAGCTTTAGACGGCATCAGCCGTTCCGCGTAGGTAGGTGTGACGAAACTCAGCTGGGAGCCCGTGTCCACGAGGAATTGTTTCCCCGAGTGTGCATCCGTCAGGTAAAGCAGCTTGTTCTCCTCGCCGAGGGTCGCAGCTGCTACCGGCCCTCGGTCTTGGCGTTTCCCGGACGCTTGAAGTGGCACGGTGGGATGCACTTGTGTGCTCTCTCTGCAAAACAGCGATGGTAGAAGCACAGGCCGTCATCCGCTCCGCGCCGCCTGGTCCCCGTCGCCGCCGTCGTCGGTGCGTCTGGCGCCGCGACCACTGGCTCCAAGCCGTCTCCAGCCGTCGTTCCTGGGCTAGCTGCCGCGGCCGAAACTGCACTCTGCTTGTGGGCATCGACAAGCCGCTGCGCCTCCTTGCTCAGCCCATGGTAGTCTCGCCTGGCCAATCGGGGCGACTCTGCCAGGGCTACTCTTACTGCTGGCGGCAGGGTCCGGAGGAAAAGGTGGGCGAAAATAAATTCGCCATCCTCGGAGTCTTTCAACCTCAGCATCTTCACCATCAGGTCCGCAGGTCTGTCATTCTCCAACTCCGTCAACGTTAGGAGCCCCTCTGCTCGCTGTTGGACCGAAGGGGTGAAATGGCTGATCAGCGCGTCCTTCAATGCGTTGTACTTGTCGCTGTCCGGTGGATGATTAACCAGATCTTCCACCCTCTGGACCGTGTGGCTGTCCAGCTTCGCTACCACATGGTAGAATCTTGTGTCGTCCTTTGAGATTCTCCGGAGGTTGAACTGCACCTCGACCACGCTAAACCATGAGCGCGGGCTGTGCTGCCAGAAATCGGGCAGCCGGAGTGTGGAGGCGGCCATCAGGCTGGCTTCCGCCGAGCCCCGCTCGGGAGAATTCTGTCTGCTCATTCTTTGTCGTAGGGTCACCAGTGTAGAGGATGCGTTCAATGATGAGGCTGAGTTTTATTTCTCAGGTTCAGCTTTATTGACAGAACACATACTCTAGCATTCTCAAAGCAGGAAGAAGAGAAAGAACTATATCACATCACCTCTTTATATGTTTCCAGCATCAGAACTCAAGTCACATGGTGCTTCAGTAAACAAACAGTCACAATGCAGCCCTTTGAACTTTCACCATTGTCTCTCATTCATTGATGAACCGGAAATCTCTCTGGGGCATCTTCTCCGAGACAAAGGTCAAATCTCACACCTCCTCGTCATCTTCTGCAGATTCGAGCCTTTTGTCCTTCGAGACGTGAAGCCTCCAATAAACATGCAGTCATACCTTTGTGGAAAGTGTGAGCCCAATATATGTGCCACACTGCCTACATATCAGAAGTCAGGAGGAACCATACACACATACTCAGAGTAAAATCACAGCTGAGTGAAATCAGCTCTTTATTCAGCAGAGACCTCCTCATGGCGGGCCTTCAGGATTACAATTTAAACATCACATTTCATTTGTCTATAGGCCTCTTGGGGGTGATTTGTTTGCTAGCTTGTTCCTCTTCTTGGAGAGTACAGCGGAACGACTTGACTTTGTCTGAAAGAAATGACAATGACAATGCTGCCTTTATAGGTCTGATAAAATCTTAAGCCCAATGTCTATGTTGTTGGACTTGGAGGTGTGTTCCCTCCAAGTCTGTGAGACCTTTGCCAATGCAGAATCAACAAATGTAAACATCAGATATTTCGGACATCTTCAAGGACATACAGTCAGGTGAAAAAAATTAGGATACCCTCTGAAAGCCTCTGTGTTTTTTAACATATTTGGACATATGGATATTGAATATCAATTTTAACAATACTGGGAGATTCAAGTAATATAACTAAACAATTAAAACTTTAGAAAAGACTTTTGTAAAATTTTCTGAATTTATGAATGAATGAATTTATTTATTTCGGATAGTACATTACAGGTTAAAAGAAACTGCATAATATAACAAGGTCAAATTAGACAAAGACTCCTTCTACTATACAATTCCACGTGAGTTATCCGAAATGGGTGATGGCTGAAGCCGCAAATTGTTTGGCGTAGACCAAATTCCAGGAAAAGAACCTCATACCAACTGTAAAGCATGGAGGTGGAAGTGTCATGATTTGGGGATTCTTTGCTGCAGCTGGACCTGGCCAGCTCACCATCATAGAATCCATCATGAATTCTACCATGTATCAGAGGGTGCTTGAGGACCACATGAGACCATCTGTAAAAAAAATTAAAGCTGAAGCAGAACTGGACCCTGCAACATGACAATGATCCAAAACATACCAGTAAATCCACCAAGAACTGGCTAAAAACTAAGAAATGGAGAGTCCTGGGATGGCTGAGTCAAAGCCCAGATCTTAATCCCATTGAGATGCTGTGGGGTGACTTGAAACGGGCTGTACATGCAAGAAACCCCTCAAACATCTCACAGCTGAAAGAATTCTGCATTGAGGAGTGGGACAAACTTTCCTCAGTCCGATGTCAGAGACTGGTAGATGGCTACAAGAGGCGTCTCACTGAAGTTATTTCAACCAAAGAGGGTAACACTAGCTAGTGTAGCATCATCTCACTTTGGCTCAGCAACAATTATTTTTCTGCTTAAAGACATTTTTGTTTCATCCAGGAATAATGCAAAGAAATGGATTTTCTTCCCCCAGGCCACAGCTGAAATCCCCTTTTGTTAAAACCAGCCTAAGGAATTTTCCCCAATGTCCGGCTGCACTTTTATTGCCCCCATAAAACATGCAACAGATCCACACTCAGCTAATTTCCTTAAACTGTGAAAACGCTGGATTTAAACAACTTTAAAGTACATTATTACAAACTCAATTCTAAACCTTCATTCTTTTCAGAACTATGAAAATGCAGATGGACTCTGATGTTTTTGATGTGGAAAATCAATAATATGTGTGAAATGCATTAATCTGTGATTTTATATATATATGCATGGTAATGTTAAATGAATGTTTATTCCTGCATGTTGATTTAGAAGCACTGCTTATAAGATACACTAAGGTTAGTTTAGTTATACATAAGTGTGTAACAGTACATTCCAATGTATTTAAAACTGTGTATTCCTGTGGACTGATATCATGTATCAAAGTTTGCCTCTAAAACCATGTGACTCCCACAGCCAATCGCTGCACGACAGCTCTTCACCCCAAAGGACTCCGAACAATAGACTGTTTGTTCATTGGACTAAAAGTTCATCGAGCCCGCCCACGAAGGACGCTCATTGGCTGAGATTCCGGTCAGGGCAGAATCCCGCGAAACTCAACAGAGCTTATAAAAAGGAGAGAGACTCCGGTTTCAGCCTCTTTTCGTCACTCTTTCTGCTCCGGATTCTCTTTTTCATCCTCTCTTTTCACCACCGCTTTTTCTGATCTCCTCCATTGTCTACACACAGCAAGGGAGAACAAAGGACTTCAACCACATGTCGCTTTTCTGAACACAGAGCAGATAACTCTTAATTTGTTTGTCACTTTGTATTTTTCTTTTTCTCTTAAATACCTAGGAATTCCTTTTTCTTTGAGCTCAATTCTTAATCGGAGTCAAAATCCAATTTTATTCATCACTTTTTCTTTGTTAAACTTTCTGTAAAACCACCGTTTGTTTAATTTTAATGTAAACTTTAATCTTGACTTTATTTTTATACTTTTCTTGACCAAGCACCCACCAGAAGCTACTATTTTACCTAAAGTCCGAAAGTTTTTTTTTTCTTCTAATTTGAAATCTGATCAGATATCTTTAATTATCCCCAAAGACCTCTTGAAGAAAGACGCAGCTGAGAAATCAACGCGCAGCTGTCCCACATCGCTCTGAAGAAAAGTCATCTAACCCAGTTACAACTCTGGGTCATACAGCCCAGAATCCAGCCTCCTTCGACCGCTTGAATTTAAAGGTCGAACTGTGTGGACTTTGAAGTATCTGCGGGCAGATATTTCCCTCACATCCACAAAGTCTTGGGCTGAAGAAGGACGACAGAACTGCCATCACCAGGACACGTGAGCTGCAAAAACTTTAATTCCCCTGCTGAATTAACTTCTGAGGTTCGGTACTAATTTATATATCTAATCAGATGCAAATTAAGAAGCCCTTAACATAACTCTCCTTTTCATTAAAATTCCGTTTTTATTTTCTTAAGATTAATTTAGGACTTTTTCATAATTAGCAAACTTTCTCCATAAATTTGCGTTGTTTTTAATAATCTGTTAACTCAAACTGATAGAAATTCGTTTCTCAGTTTAACCCTGGTTCCGAAAATATTGACATTGTTAATCTATCATTTACAGGATTGATTTTATGATTAATGAAATTATTTCAATGTCTATTAATCATTTCGTTTAATAAATATTTAAAAATGAGAAGTTGTTGGGAATTTATTTCATTCTGAGTCTGTTTCAAGCCCAGGTATCGAATTCACGGAAAATTTTTGAGACTGATTATTGATTAATTTATTGAGTGATCAAACAGGTATAAAGTGAAATTAAAGATTAAATTGCTTCTTAAAGATAGAAGCTGGTGCCCCTTACGAGTGTCATTAACTTTTCTGATGTATATGAAATGAGATTTGAGCTCAGATTCCAATACATCAATATAAATTAAATAATTCATACCTGATCATATTTATTATTTATTAATATTCCATATTTTCACGTTACACTAGGTAGGGAGTCTTAACTTTTTCCTCAGTTAGAAAAGGCATTTTTGATGATATATTTTGTTTAATGAGTAAAACAAGGTTAATTTTTGTCATTTACCTGCAATTAAATCACCTTCTTTTCCAAAGATAAATAAAAACAAGGTTAGACATCAATATGTGAACATTTCTTAATAAAGAACTGAATATTTAATGGGGTGTCCTAATTTTTTCACGACACTACATGTACTTTTTAAAGACCAAAATCAATTTCTTTGTTATTTTACAGCTAAACTAAAAATACTGCCAGTGGTACCCCTCAGCCTGCTGGCATTAAGAACATTGGCTGGCTGAATTTTTGTGCAAAGCCACTCAAAATCAAAATCATTCAGATTTTTTCACAGATACAACTATGATATCAATGTGGAAAGCCTGCGTCATTTCATTCACAAATTATCACATTTACAAAGTTTTCTGAGGTGACCTCTGACCTTGATCTGAGGCCAAGGGTGCCAAAATCTGAGTTCAACCCATATTTTTCAAAGACAAGTATGGTATCACTATCAAAAGCTTCCCCCATTTCCTTGTCGAGTTATGTTTACAAGAATTATGGCAAATCTGACCTCTGACCTTGAAGTCAAGGTCACCCAAGTTTGAACTTGTGTGGGATTTTTCATACATATATCTATGATGCGAGTATGAAAACCCTATATCATTTCCTTCTCAAGTTATGACATTTACAAGGTTTAGGGAAAACTGACCTGTAGCCTTGACCTAGGCTTCAAGGTCACCCAAATTTGAACTTGTCCAAGATTTCGCATAGATACAACTATGATAGCAATATCATGTCCTTGTGGAGCTACCATGTTTATGAGAGTTGTTGAAAATCTGACCTCTGACCTTGACCTCAAGGTCACCCAAATTCGAACTCTTCCAAGATTTTTCTTAAACACAACTATACTATCGATTTGAAAAGCCTACATCATTTCTTTCTCTAGTTCGGGGTCCTCAAATGTTTTTCCCAGGGCTTATTTTTTTTTTTCCAGTGGGCCGGAGGTCCGGAGCATGGGTGAATATTTCATTTCCATGTTGCAAGGGACAATAAACAGAACATTTTTTTCAGAGTAAGTTTCTGATAAATTTGTTATTTTTTCTTGCAAATTTACAAGAAAAAAGTCAAATTTATGAGAAAGAAAACTGCAAATTTATAAGAAACAGTTGCACATGTATAAAAAGTCAAGTTTAGTAGAAAAAAAGTCACAATTTCATGAGGAAAAATCGGTAAATTTACAGAAAAAATACAAATTTATTAGAAAAAGGTTACCAATTTAAAAGAAAAAACTGCAGCTTTAAAATGCAAAAAAAAAGCAGATTTATGAGGAAAAAGTGCCAAATTTACAAGAAAAAAGTTGCAAATTTACTCGAAAAAGTGGCAAAATTATAAGAAAAAAGTTGCTCATTTAAGATGCAAAAAGTTAATTTACAAGAAAAAAGCTTTACATTTATTAACAAGAAAAAGTTATGAGAAAAGCTGCAATTTATGAGAATTGTAAAGACAATTACAGGAGGAAGTTAAAGGATAAACTCCAGCAGAAAAACATGAGGGATGTGTGGACTGGAATGAAACACATCACTGGGTGTAAGGGGAGAGACAGACATCGGCGAGCCTTGAGAGAGCTGATGAGCTGAACCTGTTTTTTAATAGGTTCAACTCACCGTCTGTCACCCCCACAACACAGCCAGACCCCCACACACCATTCCCCCCTCACTCTCCTGTGCAGCACCTCTCTCTCTCCCCCCTCACCCCCTCGTCTGAAGACATCAGCACCAACTCCCACATCACTGTGACTACAGACCAGGTTAAGAAACAGCTGGAGAGACTTCACCAGCGGAAAGCTATGGCCTCTGATGGCATCTCTTCCAGGATCCTGAGGACCTATGCCAACCAGCTATCTTCTGTACAACCTGAGCCTGAGTTTGAAGAGAGTACCGGTGCTATGGAAGATGCCTTGCCTGGTTCCTGTCCCCAAGAATTCATTTCCATTGGACCTGAATGACTATCGACCAGTTGCCCTCATATCTCATGTGATGAAGGTCCTGGAGGAGTTGAAGATGCTGTCATCTACCTGCTGCAACAAGCCCATCTGCACCTGGATAGTGGAGGAGACACTGTGAGAATCACGTTCTTTGATTTCTCCAGTGCTTTTAATACCATCCAGCCACTGCTGCTGGGTGAGAAGCTGTGGGGGATGGAGGTCAACAGCTCTGTGATCTCCTGGATTACTGACTACCTGACAAGCAGGTCACAGTTTGTCCAGCTGGGCAGTGTTGTTAGTAATATGGGAGCTCCACAGAGGACTGTGCTTTCTCCTTTTCTCTTCACCTTATACACTAATGATTTTCAGTACAACTCCGAGTTATGCCACCTGCAGAAATTCTCTGATGACTCGGCTGTTGTTGGGTGTATAACAGGGGGAGAAGAGGGAGAGTATAGGGCACTGGTAGACAGATTTGTGGAGTGGACCGAGCAAAATCACCTGAGGCTGAACGTTAGCAAGACTAGAGAGATGGTGATTGACTTCAGGAAGAAGAGGATGCCTTCACAGCCATAGCGGATTGGGGGGAGGATGTGGAGGTAGTGGAGGACTACAAATACCTGGGTGTCTTGATCAGCAATGGACTGGACTGGAAATCTAACACCGATGTTGTGCACATGAAGGGGATGAGCAGACTACTTTCTGAGGAAGCTGAGATCCTTCAACATGTACAACAAGATGCTGGAGCTTTTCTACCAGACCATCTTGCCAGCGCCATCTTCTTTACTGCTGTCTGTTGGGGTAGCAGTATCAGAGCCAGCAACACTAACAGACTTGACAAGACTATCAAGAAGGCTGGCTCTGTAATTGGTCTCAGGCCAGAGACCTTTGAGACTGTGGTGGAGAGGAGGACACTGAACAAACGGAACAACCCTGATCACCCCCTTCACCACACACTGGACAGACAGCAGAGCACTTTCTCCAGCAGACTGCTACAGCTCCGCTGCCAAACGGTCAAGTACAGGAAATCTTTCCTGCCACATGCTATTTCACTGTACAATAACTCACTCTAATGTGGAATTTTGGTCATAACAATGCTGCCATACTGCACCTTGCAGTCTAATTGGTCCCTCGCATTTCACCCTGCACCCAATAGTGCTGCATTGTGCAGCTAGTACGATCCGTGTATCTATACGGGTCATCATCTATTCATCTTAGAGGTGGTCTGCAATGTATATAAAGTTATCTAGGCAGTTTTGCTTTCCCTGGGTAATTCCTTTTTCTGTTATGATGTGTGTGTTTCTGTCGTTTTGGTCGTCTACTGTCATGCTGCCATTACACTGTAATTTCCCAGTTTGGGATCAATAAAGTACATCTATCCATTCATCTATCTATGAAAAAAAATTAACAGGAAAGCAGCAAATTTTAAAGAAAAACTTGTCCCCCGGATCCTCTTGATTTACGTCTGTCACCAGGCTATCCTCCCGTGGGAGTAGCTGGGTGAATGCAGCGACTTTCAGAAGCAGTCAGTGGAACATTAGTGTATGTTGCACCGGTGCTGGGTGCACGCACACACGGATAGCAAGCGTGCTCTTTGAGCTTCGGTGGCAGCAAGGCCAAGTTGGTGGTAGCGGTCAGGTGGCTGTGTTTGGAACGGAGTGACTGCGAACACAGGTGCCGCTCAGTGTGCATATGCAACACTTCAGTCACACGCAGGCAGCGCAGCAAAGTTGGTAAGCATCGAGAAGGTCGTAAATAAACAAGTAACATAGTCCTTCAGTCAAAAATACACAGAAATTCTAACATGAATATAAGATAAGATAAGATAAGCCTTTATTAGTCCCACAACGGGGAAATTCCAGGATTGCAACAGCACAGGGATAGCAACACTCAGAGCAACAATCAGAAGGCAAGAAAAAAAAACAAGCAAGCAAGAGCAGCTAATAAACATATGTACGTATTACTATAAAATATATATATATACACACACACACAGACACACAGTGCAGAGCATTGTAGCTGGATGGAATAAATATATGAATATATGAACACACAGTGCAGAGCATTGTAGCTAGATGGAATAAATATGTAAATATATAAACACCCACAGTACGGAGCATTGCAGCTAGGTGGAATAAATATGCAAGTATATAAACACACACAGTGCGGAGCAATGTAGCTAGATGGAATAATATGTAGATATATAAATATATAAACACCCACAGTACGGAGCATTGTAGCTAGATGGAATAAATATGCAAATATATAAACACACACAGTGCAGAGCATTGTTGCTAGATGGAATGAAACAGCATAACCGTCTACTTAGTTATCCTACATGGTATGATTATGTGCCCATACATATTCTCACCCTCCATAGCGACCGGTATGTTCCTAGTTGTATGCCGGAGAGGACCATTGTGTAAGTCTATTGCATCTTTTGCATTCAAAAAACTATTAGTTTGTTACGTCTTTTTGCTATCTCTGCGAGCAGCCCTGCTTAGGTTGTACAGTCTGACAGCCGTTGGTAGGAAGGACCTACGAAACCTCTCGGTTGTGCACCTGGGATGATGTAGTCTGCTGCTAAATGAGCTCCTCAGTGCATTCAGTATGTCCTGCATAGGGTGGAACTCGGACTCCAGCAGAGATGACAGTTTAGCCACCGTCCTTCTCTCTCCTATCTCCTCCATCGGATCAAGGCGCTGCCCCAGGACAGAGCTAGCTTTCTTAATCAGTTTGTTCAGTCTCTTCCTATCGGCTGCAGTAATGCCACTGCCCCAGCAGACCACTCCAAAAGTGATGGCTGATGCCACCACCGTGTCATAGAATGACTTCAGCAGCGCCCCTTGTACACCAAAAGACCTGAGTCTCCTCAGCAGGAACAGCCTGCGCTGTCCCTTCTTGTAGAGTGCATCAGTATTGTGTGACCAGTCTAGTTTATTGTTCAGATGAATACCCAGGTACTTATAGGATGTCACCATCTCGATGTCTGTTCCCTGTATATTTACTGGTACTGTGAGGGGCTGCCCATGCCTGCGGCAGTCCACCACCAGCTCCTTAGTTTTCCTCGCGTTGATCTGGAGGCAGTTCCGATGGCACCAGTCCACGAAGTCCTGGATAAGCCCTCTGTACTCAGCTTCATCTCCATTGGAGATGAGGCCAACGATCGCAGAGTCATCAGAGAACTTCTGTAGATGGCAGTGTGTTGTGTTGTGTGAGAAGTCCGCAGTATAAAGAGTGAACAGGAAGGGAGCCAGCACCGTTCCCTGGGGGGCCCCCGTGCTACTGATGATCGTGTCGGACACACAGTCCCGGGTTCTCACAAACTGAGGCCGGTTCGTGAGGTAGTCCAGGATCCATGATGACAGGTGCTGGTCCACCCCTGCGCGCAGCAGCTTGTCCTTCAGGATCATCGGTTGGATGGTGTTGAAAGCACTGGAGAAGTCAAAGAACATGATCCTCACCATATTCCCGGGCTTCTCCAGGTGGGACAGAGAACGGTGAAGGAGGAAGATCACCGCATCCTCCACCCCAATGCCATGCTGGTAGGCGAACTGGAGTGGATCCATCGCTGGTTCCACCAGGGGGCGGAGGTGAGCAAGGAGCAGTCTCTCCAGGGTCTTCATCAAGTGGGACGTCAAGGCCACCGGTCTGTAGCTGTTCAGGTCTTTGGGGTGGGAAGTTTTTGGTACAGGTACCACACAAGATGTTTTCCACAGCTGTGGTACCCTCCCCAGTTTCAGGCTCATGTTGAAGATATACGTCACAATCCCACACAGCTGGTCTGCACAGGACTTGAGGAGCTTTGCGCTGATGCCGTCCGGTCCCGGCGCCTTCCTCGCCTTGATCTTCCTCAGCTCCGTCCTCACCTGGGTCCTGGTCAGGGTCAGGATGGGGGGCTGTGTGTTGGGAGTGGGGGGGTGTTGGTAGAGTGGGGAGTGGGCAGCAGGACTTGATTTCTTTAGAGGCAGCAGTGGTTGTTGTGCAGTCAGGGGGGAGGGCGGTTGGTCAAATCTATTGAAAAACAGATTCAGGTTGTTCGCCCACTCCCTGCCCCCTGTGGCCTGGGGGGAGGTATTCTGGAGCCCCGAGATGGTTTTGAGGTTTCTCCAGACCCCGCTGATGTCGCTCTGTTGCAGCTTGTCCTCCATCTTCTTCCTGAAGCTGTCCTTGCCTTCTCTGATCTTTCTCCTCAGCTCCCTCTGTACGGACTTCAGCATCTCCCTGTTCCCCGACCTGAAGATCCTCTTCTTCTCTCTCAGAAGTGTTTTTATCTCAGGGTTGATCCAGGGTTTGTTGTTTGAGTGACGCCGTATGGTCTTGGTGGGAATGGATTTGTCCACACAGAAGCTGAGGTAGCCCGTGAAGGTGTGAATGAGGCCATCGATGTCCTCACCATGTGGATCGCAGAGCTGCTTCCAGGCGGTGGCTTCAAAACAGCCCTTTAGGGTGTCCATTGTCTCCTCAGACCATAACTCCACAGTGTGCATGGCCGGAGGTTGTCTGTGCACTAGGGGTTTGTACACCGGCCGGAGATGAACCAAGTTGTGATCCGATCTCCCGAGTGGGGGTAGTTGTGATGAGGTGTACGCCTCCTTAGTGTTTGCGTAGAATAAATCCAGTGTTTTATTGTCTCTAGTGTGGCATGTGACATACTGGGTGAACGTGGGTAGAATGGGAGACAGTGAAACATGGTTGAAATCGCCTGAGATGAGGAGAAGAGCATCTGGGTGTTCTGTCTGCAGCCTGCTGGTTACTGAATGGATGACGTCACGTGCTGTCCCAGCGTTCGCCGTCGGATTTGCATAAACAACAATGCAGATCACGTGTGAGTGTTCTCTCGGGAGATATGTAGGCCTCATGCTAACAGCTAGCAACTCAATGTCTTTGCTGCAGTGTCGTTGTTTAACAGTGATATGTCCCGGTCTGCACCAGTTGTTGTTAACATACATGATCACTCCACCGCCCCTAGCCTTGCCACTGTCTGGTGTTCGGTCAGCTCGTATCATGTGAAAACCCTCCAGCTCAATGTTAGCATCTGCTGCTAGTTCAGTTAGCCACGTCTCAGTAAACAAAAGGAGAGAGCACTCCCGGTATGTGCTATCATAACGGGAGATAGCCGCTAGCTCATCTAACTTTCCCAGTATCGACCGTACATTTCCCATGACAACAGATGGAAGGGAGGGTCTGTACCTTATATTTTTTGTCCTCCGCCTTACTCCAGCCCGGCAGCCGCGGCGTTTTCACCTCAGTTCACTCGGTATGTCGAGTTTTTCCAATGGGACCGGGTGGCGGTTGAATGCTAGCAGCTGTTCTCTGCTGTATCGTATCCTGCTATAGACAGTGGCTCCGTCCACCGGCTCAGGAGACATTTAGGACGATCTGTGTGTCCGTGATATAAGTGGGGTGAAAAAAAAAAAAAAAGACGGATCAAAAGAGAGAGGAAGGGAAAAAGACTCGGAATCGAGCCGCTGTTGCAAAAGGCAGCCGACTCGTGTGGCGCCGAGAGAAAAAAAAAAAAAAAAAAAAAAAAAAAAATATATCAGACTTCTAATGAAAACTCAAACCAAGCCGCTGTCTGATGGAGGCTCCTGGCTTTCATTTCTGCATCATGTTTGGATCACTGGTCCATGGAGTGGTGTGTGCTGTGACGTGGAGTGGGCGGGGATCCCAGTTATCAAAGGCAGAATGCAGGCGTCTGTTTCAGTTTGTGTTCCTCTGGTTGCAAGTGGCGGTCTCAAGTTTTCTTTCTCTCCTCTGGGTGTTGTCCTAGGAATGGTTTCTTATGCTTTCCTGCCTCCACTGCGCATTTTGCCCTGGTTTGACGGAGCCTCGTCAAAGACCTCACTGCATCCAAGGCTGTCTGTACGCCATAAACTGTCTGGCTGGCCCCATTACAATGTTTGAGTTCTGTTTTTTCGTTCTGTCAAAACGAAACAGCCTTTTTTTTTTTAAATTGCATCAAAAGGCTTCAAGGTCTGGACAGAAGTCCTTAGGAGTCCGGATACGGACCGGGTTTCAGCATTTGAGGAGCCCTGCTCTAGTTATTGCGTTCACAAAGTAGGTGGTGATTGCGTGACAATACCCTATCAGCCTATGAAAGACTAAAGGTTAAAACGCCCTTAATGTTCTGTCTGATACACTCATAAATATTAATGAGCTTCTAGACTGACTGGGTGAAGGTTTTTTGAATGGGCCAATCACATGAAAGGAGGCACTCAGTGTTTTTTTTTTTAACTTAGAAAAACACAGGCAGGATTTGTTGGTTTTTCACATTACAAAATCCAGGGTGGGCAATCCACTCATTTCATTAGGTGTGTAACTAAATAAAGGCAGTGTATACTCCTTTGTGAAGTGGTATTTTAAAGGTATACATGTGACCCGCAGCTGTATTTTACATGGTTAAAATAATGAAACCCCATTTTGGACAATATGGGACCTTTAACAAAAAAAAAATCATAAGACAGGGTGTAGCTGAAGCCTAAAAAAGAAGTTACAGAATTACAGGAAGAGTTTAATACAGACCTATATCAGTTTATAAATATGTTTTAAAGAATTTTAAGGAGTTATGAGGAATTTGGTCAGACTATCTCATAGTGTCTTTAGTTTGGTTTTATTCTAACTGTTAAATATGTGATCAAAAGAGTAATAAAAGAGGAATATGCTTGAAAGGAGTTCAGCATTTGGAGAGTCATATTTACCTCTCAGTTCGGTGAGAATGTTTATCTTCTGATCCAGGATTTGTTCTAGTTTAGTTGCATAAGATTCAACGTCGTAGTCCACCTCCTCAGTCATTTCCAGAAGCACCATTTCATCTTCCAGCCAGCGAATCGACTCCTACAGGGGAAAAGCTGCAGTTGAAAACCTACTGGACTATTTCATCGACAAAAATGATATAAAACATCAAAGCTAAAAACATTATCAAGAAAAGGAGATGCATGACTGATGGATAAGCACACCAAAGTAGCAGAGAAGTCTTCTGTCCTTCATAAAATGCTGCTATGGCCAGATTCTCTCCATGCTGTACATCACAAGCTCGAAACCCTCTGGATACTGACCACATGTCCATGACCAACAACGCCATTTTACTTAAAATCTAATTTCAGTCACCCTCATACATTAACAACAAAAAAGGCTGCTTTTTTAACAGCTAATGTAGTACACATGCCTACATAACCTTGAAACTTGTATTTTTTTTAGCATAAATACAAGATTTATCTGTCAAAGTTACAGTGTGTAAACCTTTTTTTTTGTGCTCTGAATCCTGAAATTTAATGCAACATAAAATCTTAAGTTTACTTTTATGCTTATACAGTATATTTTAATTACTATTAAGTAATTAAATTACTTAAGTACTATTAAGTAGAAGTTCTACTTCTACATCGTACAAGTTCTACATCCAACAAGTATCTGGGCGTTCACCTAGTAAACTGGACTGGTCACACAACACCAATGTGCTCTACAAGAAGGGACAGCGCAGGTTCTTCCTCCTGAGGAGGCTCAGGTCTTTTGGAGTGCAAGGGGCACTCCTGAAGACCTTCTACAACTCAGTGGTGGCATCAGCCATCACATCTGGAGTGGTCTGCTGGGGCAACACGGCAGCTGACAAGAAGCTGACAAGAAGAGACTGAACAGACTGATCAAAAAAGCTAGCTCTGTTCTGGGGCGTCGCCTTGACCCAGTGGAGGAGATAGGAGAGAGGAGGATGGTGGCTAAGCTGTCATCTCTGCTGGAGTCCGAGTCCCACCCCATGCAGGAAACGCGGAACGCACTGAGGAGCTCTTTTAGCAGTAGGCTGCACCACCCTAGGTGTGCAACCGAGAGGTTCCGCAGGTCCTTCCTACCTACAGCTGTCAGACTTTATAACCTAACCAGGGCTGCTCGTAGAGGTCGTATTGAATGTACAAAATATAACAACCTTGCACAATAGATGGTCCCCTCCACTATACAACTAGGACAATATCAATCATTACCGAGGGTGACAACACGGCTGATTCAAATACGAAATATACTGTATGGGTACATATCCATATTCTGCGGGGTAACTTAACAGACCGTAATGCTGTCTATACCATCTAGCTGCAATGCTACCGCACTGTGTATATATCTGTGTACATATGCATATTCATCTATTCTTATTATCTTATTAATTATTGCTCTGAGTGCTGCTATCCCTGTGCTGTTGCAATCCTGGAATTTCCCGTTGTGGGACTAATAAAAGCTTATCTCATCTTATCTAAGTAGTGTTTCTGTACCTTAAGATAAGTTTTATTTTTATACACAAGAAGTGGGTCCTCGTCCATGTAGGCGGCCATATTGGACCACAATAACATCTTGTCATGTTTTTATGTCAGACTTCACAGATGTTACACAAATGGCTTCTGCAGGTTTAATCTTTATGAATCTTTATTTCGGATAGATTAGATTAAAAGAAAGGAACAGAACAATATATCAAGAGGAAAAAAAATCCAACAAGGTCGAATTAAACAATAACTCCTCAGATTATACAATTCAACATAAGTTATCCGAAAAGGGTGATAACTGAAGCCGCAGCTTATATTGCCCACCCATGTTCCATCTAAGAATTAAAAAAAAAATGACCACACCATCCAGTTTGTTTGTCATCTTGTGAATGAGCTAAAAGAGCTGGCACAACCTTTTTGGCAAAAGGTTGTGCCAGCTTTTGCTGGCTTTCAGTTACCGGTATGTTAAATGTTGATCAGTTAACATTTAACATAACTGGTTAACAACTGGTTAACCAGTTATGTTAAATAATTGGTTAACATTTAAATGTTAACCAGCATAACTGGTTAAATGTTACGTGGCTATGCTTTGAAATCTGACTGCTAGGTTGTGCTGAATATTACACACTGCACCTTTAATTTGAATACTATTGGGTTTTTTCTGTTTGTTTTTTTGTTGTTTTTTTTTTTGCTGGTTGTGGGCTTGACTATCATTTTGTGGCCACACTAAGATCTAAACAGATGTCCATCTTGAGCTCCATTTATGACAGAAAAAACACTTTTTTTTAATATTCACTAAAAATAATAAATTTTTGTCTTGGTCAGGGAACAGACTACAGCATCTGGTGACTGCTGGGGTTAGTTTATTGTAGACCACCTCCATCTTGAACATATGTTTGATAAGGTAACAGTATGGGTTCTTGATTGTATGTTCCATCCTTCTTTACTGTTCTACCTGAAACACAGTGCCTCGATGGGATCACCACCTTATCGTGGTGGGGCACTTTGAGCGTCTCCATGACCCCTAGAGCTATGTCGGCCGGAGTCTCGTACTCCTGGCAGGGTCACCCAAGCCGAACAGGTCGAAGGGTAGAGGCCAGACTAAGAGTGATCCCGAAGACGAAGATGAAGACCTCAACGGTAGAGCAGGCAGAAGCTGGTAGTAACGATAAACACCACAATGGCTGTAATAGCGGACGAAGGCTAAGGGAGCACACCCAGACAAAAAGCAAGCTGGTGGTGGCACGCTTTGAGGCGGTTTCCCAAAAATCTGGATTCCGGCAGCCTCCTGCAGTTGTGAGAAGATGCCTGTCGTCTAGGGTCTCCCTTGCCACTGGAACCATCTTCTCTACAATCAAGGTAGTGGCATCGGGAAAAGCGCACCCCCCATGCCACTCTAAAAACCATCACTGCGCAGGTATCTTCTTTACCTGAGTTTCCGACCTCTAAAGTCTGGCGGCGATGGAGCATCCAGTAACGGGGGCAGGTTTGAATGAGCTGGAAGCTTCTAGCTGGAACTCTGCACGTCAGCGGCACAGGACAACGGCCGTTAGCAGTTGGGATTGAGTGGCAGCTGCTTCCGGCAGACTCCTGTGCGTCTGAGCAGCCCTATTTAGGGACCGCACTGTTCACCCCAACTGGGGAAAGGCCTAGAAAAGGTGGCCTAAACATTGCCCACTCAGCACAGCACCCGGATAGGAAACCGCACCTGTCGGGACATTCCACTATGCGGTCGAAAAATAAAAACAATACCATTTAGAATTGCAGCATTGAATATAAGGACACTCCTGGATGCCAGTCCAGACAGACCACAGCGCAGAACAGCACTCGTTGCCAGCGAGCTGAAGCGTTACAATGTGGATGTGGCAGCACTCAGTGAGACACGACTCCTCGAGGAAGGCTCACTCAATGAAGTAGGAGAGGGTTTTACATTCTTTTGGAAAGGATACCCCATTGGCGGTCAACTCCTTCATGGAGTTGGTTTTGCAATCAAGAACAGCCTCCTGCACAAGCTCACAGAATCACCAGTGGGTGTCAGTGAAAGGCTCATGACTCTTCGCATCCCCCTTGCAAAATGCAGGTATGTCACTTTGGTAAGTGCCTATGCACCAACTCTGTCATCGAACGCTGAAGAGAAGGACCGCTTCTACCAGGCACTCGATGACATCCTCAGTCACATCCCAAAGGGTGACAAAATCATGCTGCTTGGTGATTTCAACGCAAGAGTCGGAAAGAACTTGCAAAACTGGAATGGTGTGATCGGTGCCCATGGCATTTGAAAAGTCAATCTCAATGGCATGAGACTTCTTAGTCTCTGTGCGGAACATGATCTTACCATCACTAACACAATCTTCCAACAAAAGAACAAATATAAGGCATCCTGGATGCATCCCAGGTCCAAACATTGGCACCTGATCGACTATGTGATCGTGAGAAGGGCTGACCTCAAGGACGTGCTCATCACAAGAGCTATGCGAGGGGCAGACTGCTGGACCGACCACCGCATGATTCTGTCAAAGGTCAGAATGCATGTTCGGCCCCTAGCTCGCCACGGTGGCCCAAAGAGGAAAACACTCCACTGTGCCAGACTCTCCAGCAGCGACATCTGTGACAACTTCCGTCGCTCCCTAGCTGAGAGGCTGGAAGGTATTGAACAACTGATCATCTCAGAGTCTGGGATGGATGAGAAGTGGACCGCTCTATCTACCATTCTCTTTGACACTGCAGCCCAAGCCATCGGTTTCAAAACCAAGAAACATCAGGACTGGTTTGACCAGAATGCTGGAGAGATCTCCACCCTCCTGGACAGAATGCACAGGGCACACAGAGCCACCTTGAACAACCCACAATCCCAATTCCATAAGAAGCAATGGCAAGCCCTTCGTTCTGAGGTCCAAACAACTCTCAGGAAACTGCAAGATGAGTGGTGGATCTCAAAGGCCAACGAAATCCAGACTCATGCTGATAGAAACGATATGCACAGTTTCTATGATGCAGTCAAAACCATCTACGGCCCCAGAAACTGCTCCCTGGCACCTGTGAGATCTGTTGATGGTTCTTCTTTAATCAAGGATCAGGCCATGATAGTGGAGCGGTGGGCTGAGCATTTTAACACCGTGCTTAACCTGCCCACCTCAGTGGACCCAACTGTCATTGCAGAGCTCCCTGAACATCCTACCATGCCAGATCTCGACCTCCCCCCAACCTTCAAAGAAATCCTGCAAGCAGTAAAAACCCTGAAAAACAATAAATCCCCTGGACCTGATGGCATTCCAGCTGAACTTCTCAAGGAAGGAGGCTACCTCTGTACTCGGACACTGTATCTCTATATCTCAGAGGTGTGGAGACGAGAGTGTGTCCCTCAACAGTGGAAAGACAGCAACATTGTGACCATCTACAAGAACAAAGGAGACAAAGCCATCTGCTCCAATAGTAGGGGTATCTCTCTGTTGGCTACTGCTGGAAAGGTCCTTGCCAAGGTCATGCTCCGCAGACTCATCTCTGCAATATCAGAGCGGGTCACCCCAGAGTCACAGTGTGGTTTTCGGAAGGACAGGGGAACAGTTGACATGATCTTTGTGACGCGTCAGCTCCAAGAGAAATGTTGGGAGCAGCATAAGGACCTGTTCATTGCCTTTGTCGACCTGTCAAAGGCATTTGACACAGTGAACAGGGAACTACTGTGGCAAGTCCTAAAGAGATTTGGGTGTCCACCCAAGTTTCTCACCATCCTTGCGCAGTTCCATTCTGGGATGATGGCCCGAGTGGTGGTGGGAAGGCACAGCTCAGAACCTTTTGGAGTGCAAACTGGAGTGAGGCAAGGCTGTGTGCTGGCCCCAGTTCTCTTCAACATCTTCCTTGTCTGTGTAACAACTCTGCTACGTAGGAGGGTGGAGAAACAAGCTGGAGTTACCATTGACTTCAGGCTTGATGGTAACCTGTTTAACATCAGGAGGCTACAGGCAACTTCCAAACTGACATCAGAGACCATCATTGAGCTACAGTACGCCGATGACTGTGCCCTGGTTGCTCATACACCAGACGCTCTACAAAACATCCTCTCGGCAGCTGTAACTGCATACACCAGAATGGGACTGACAATCAACACCCAGAAGACAGAGGTACTCTGTCAGTCCAGTACCGACCCCCCACAAAACCCAATAACCCTCACAGCAGCAGGGCAACAGCTGCTCACAGTGCCCACATTCAAATACCTGGGGAGCATAATGTTTGACACCTGCTCAATGGATGACTAGATCCAGAACCGCCTCAAGCAAGCATCAGCACCTTTTGGTCGTCTAAGGAGAAGGGTTCTTCAGAACAGCAATCTCAAACTCCACACCAAAGTGCTGGTCTACAGAGCTGTATGTATCACCACCTTACTATATGGATGTGAGGCATGGACTATTTACAGCCACCATCTGAGAAGCTTGGAGACCTTCCATGTAAGATGTCTCCAGAAGATCTTTGGCATCACTTGGAAGGACAGAGTGCCGCACACAGAAGTGCTGGAGAGAGCTGGCAGCTGTAGCGTGGAGTCCATCATGGCCCAGCATCAACTCAGGTGGTTGGGGCATGTCATCCGGATGCCCAGCCACAGACTCCCACGCAGAATCCTGTATGGTCAGTTACACCGTGGCCAACGCAGCGCTGGTGGGCAGAAGAAGCGCTTCAAAGATCAAATGAAGTCCATCCTGAAGAGATGTCAGATCAACCCCTCTTCACTGGAGGAACTCGCTTCCTGCCGAGACATCTGGCGCTTCCACTCCTCACAGGGATTGAATTATATGGAGGAACAGCGCACACAACACAGGACAGCAAAGCGTGCAAAGAGGCATGCTCGCCAAGTCCCCCCTGCTCCCCCCAGCACCTCCTTCACATGCCCGGTCTGTAACCGAATCTGTAGATCCAGGATCGGACTATTCAAACACCAGCAGACTCACAAATAAAGAAGATGGTCATCATCGAATCGATGGACTACTAGAGAGAGAGAGAGAGACCTGAAACACAGCCTTGTGATCCTCCAGAACCTGCTCCTCTATCTCAACCAGCTGAGAGACTGCCTCATGGAAGGTGAAGAGCTGCGGAGAAACCTCTTCTTCCTGAAACAAAAAACAAACATAAAAAGTTATGGCTAGGAACTTTAACTCTATTCAGGCATCGGTTGTACAGGTGCATTTAAAAAAAAAATCAGGAAAATTATCATGTATTTTTCATAATTTAACTCTTACAGTAAACTTTTATAGGTATATTTTATCTTTACAAGGGAAATATTTCCAGTCTTTTTGTGGTAATTTTAATTATGATCTGTAGTTTAATTAAGCTCTTAAAATTCTGGTGTTGTACCTGTGGGACGGTTCTAATTTTCTACTGACACTCAATGAAGAAAGAATTTGATTTACCTCATGTATGCTGTCTTTAGACATTTTTAGAGAAATTGACTGGAATGCTAAGGGGTTAAATCAGAAATGTTGAATCTCATATGATTAGAATATCCCCTAAGATCAATCAAAAACGATTTACAATACAGAAGTGTACAACTAATAAGAAATTTGTTCATTTACGAGGGGGGGGGGCTGAAAAGTTCATAGGCTGACTAAGAAGGAGTTATGCTGCAGCAACGAAACTAGTCATGCATTACAGTAAATTCAACCTTTTCTGATACGAACTGCATTGTTTCTTTTCAGATACATGGCATTGGAGACCACTATATTGAAAAATAAACCATATTTGGCCAAATTTGACCACTACATCATGGTCAGCCTATGAACTTTTCATGCCCCCAGTATACTTTCAGTCCTTGGTTGCAGTTATTTTACCATGAATTACTGCATCAGTGCAGTGTTTCATGGAGGCAATCAGATTGTTGCACTGCATGAATTAAAAAAAAAAAAACAACTTGCCAAATTTACAAGACCAGACAATGACAGAGTAGCTCATTCCAGCTTGGTGAAATCACCCCAAGAGTGTTTGGATCGTTGACCTTAACCTTGAGCACAGCCTGAATGCAAAGTAACCTGAGGATCATTGTGTGTGTGAGTTTGTTGAGAAGTAGGGACAATTTAGAGTCATCAATTAACCAAACATACATGTCTTTGGATGGTGGGAGGAAACTGGAGCCCCCAGATTAAACCCATATAGCGCTGGGAGAACATGCAAACTCCACACAGAAAGGCTCCCACCCCTGCCAGCCTGGGGATTCGAACCTGGGACCTTGGAGCTGGAAGGCAACAGTGCTAACCACTGCATCACCGTGCCGAACTTGGCCATGACCACAACCTTTATGCAGACCAACCTGAAGAATTAGGGCAGTCCGCCGACGGAGCCTCTGTTTACAGCAGGAAACAATACAGCAGGGAAGAGCTAGCTAGCACTCAACCGCCACCCGGTGCTAACGGAGCAACTCGACATACCGGGGAACTGAAGCGAAAACGACGCGGGTGCCGGGCTGGAGTTTAGGCGGCGTGCAAGAAATATAAGACAGAATAATAAAGAGCGATGGCAAGACCCAAGCAGACCGCCGGTAAATCTACTGGAGGAAAAAGCCCCCAGGAAGCAGCTGGCCACCAAGGCTGCTCAAAAAAGCGCTCCGGCCACCGGTGGAGTGAAGAAGCCTCACCGTTACAGGCCCGGTACCGTGGCTCTGAGAGAGATCCGTCGCTACCAGAAATCCACGGAGCTGCTCATCCGTAAGCTGCCCTTCCAGCGCCTGGTGAGGGAGATCGCTCAGGACTTCTAGACCGACCTGCGCTTACACAGCTCCACCGTCATGGCTCTGCAGGAGGCCAGCGAGGCCTACCTGGTGGGTCTCTTCGAGGACACCAACCTGTGCGCCATCCACGCCAAGAGGGTCACCATCATGCCCAAAGACATCCAGCTGGCCCGTCGCATCCGCGGAGAGAGAGCTTAGACTTTCTGCTGCACATCCACCAACCACAATGCTCCGCACTGTGTGTCTATATACATATATACTGTATATATATATATATATATATATATATATATATATATATATATATTTATAGTAATATGTACATATGTATACTAGCTGCTCTTGTTTTCTCTTGCCTTCTGATTGTTGCTCTGAGTGTTGCTATCCCTGTGCTGTTGCAATCCTGCAATTTCCCCATTGTGGGACTAATAAAGGCTTATCTTATCTTATCGTCTAGCAGGAGTATTGATTTTTCTGAAATCATAAAGGTGCCCAGATCTCCTGACCTTTGACCTTGACACTGAGGACAATCTGAATCATTGTGAGTGAGTTTGGTGACCATCGGTGCAATAGCCCCCCCCACGACCTGAAAAGGATTAAGCAGAAGAAGATGGATGGAAGGATGGACGGTGCAACTGCCGAGAAGGAGGAGTGATTCCCGTGAAATATGGATGGACGGACTAACACCACACCATTTAATTAGCTCCTTTGAGTTTAAAAAAAAAACCCCAAACACTTCATGAGAGTCACAAATGTAAGAGGAAAACCTTGACTTTCTGGAAAATGAAGGAAGTTTCCACTTTCAGACTGTAGCTCAAGAAAAAACAAAAACATCCATCTTGAAAAAACAAGGTTCACCTTGAAGAGAAAAGAGTAACACTTTGGCAGGACTGCCGCTTGTCTTTTGCTGAAAAGACCTTACCTTTGCGTAATTGTGTTAGTGCAATTTTATCAATTTTTGGTCTTTATTTCTCAGTACACCCACTATAATTGGAAACATTAAACTGAGTATGAGGTGAGGGGTGGATAGTTGTATGTTTTCTTCTTGCTAGATTGTGTTTGTTGTGTTGTATTTCATTACTGTGATTATTTATGTATTAATATAAATTTTAACAAGAGAACTGCACCCATTATATATTATATGTCTGTCCACAGCCATTATTGATAGTGCATAACTAGCACACCTACAACTGAAAAATTGATTACAAATTCTAGATTCAATATAGAGTAGATCTGTAATAAAACTAATAGCCATGTAATTGCAATGAATATAAGCAAAGCAAACAATCTACAATTCAAAGTGGAACAAATTTAGAGAAAATATCAGAAAACCATTTAACTCCCTACAATATGCACATCTTCAATACATGTACACACAGTGTGAAGTAAAAATTTTAAAAAAAGTCTTAGTTTTAAAACCGTGGGAAGAGTTCACCGGACAAACTCGTATGGACGGATGGAAACGAACAGACAGACGTCATCATTACACAATACATCCTGTCTTTGGACGGGCGTATAAAAACTAGTTTTGCTGCACTTGTGTGTGTAATGTAATCCTTGTTCATTAAAACATACCTGACAAAAAAAGAAATTAGCAACAGTAAAGCTGCACGGTGGCGCAGTGGTTAGCACTGCAGCAGCACAGTTTTACCCTCGGCCGGGGGATCGCGGGGATCATGAGATCGTGGGTTCGATCCCTGCCCCCGGCCAACAGTGATCTGTGTGGAGTTTGCATGTTCTCCCCGTGTTGCGTGGGTTTACTCCGGAATTTCTCCGGTTTCCTCCCACATGCTAAAAACATGCAGGTTAGGGATACGGGGCGCTTGCGCACGCAGCGACCGGCAGCTGGTGGCTTGTCACCAGACTGCAAAACAAATCTACCTACGGGTACAAAATAAGTACAAAAAAAAAAAAAAATTACTCACATCTGAATAAAATTTTTGAATAGAGAATTTCTTTTTCTTCTTTTAGATTTGATTGGCGGTTGGCAACCAGCTTACAGGTGCATTACCACCACGTACTTCACTCTATATCATCACTCTATCTGGTCAGGAGCGCTGTCTCTTATTAATTTTTTGGCAACTATTCTTCCTTGAGTAATTACTATCATAAGGTAATGCTACATTTACATGAGTACAATTTGTGGTTACTCTTCACACCTCTGATAATTACTATCTGTTGCCATGGTAGCATTTATAGAAACATTGACATATTCTTGCTCCAACTCAATCAACAGTCCACATCTGTTAGTCTTACATTCTGCTCACAGAGCAGCTTCAGATCGTCTCTCTGCGGAGAACTCCCGACTCCCCACTGAGCCTCCAGCGCCTCTAACTGGGTCATGTGTCCTCCCATCTGACTCTCCATCAAGGATGCTTCCGGGTCCACTTTGAGCTCCTTCACCCTGCCAACACATCAGTTCCACTGGTGAAACAACAATGTGACAACCGCAACTGCCGCTGAGGTCAGCAACAATGGTTCATCGCTGCATACAAAATAATACAAGCACAAATATGCTGCTTGTGGAATGATCAGGGTGTAGCCACACATGTGACTTGCTTAATGCCTTGCATAATGCCTCACATCTTAGATAAGAACAAAGTGCAGAGTTTCCTTGGAGATAACAGGAAGCTGTGAAAGTGTAATCTTTTATATGCAAGAGACTGCTTGGAGGATCCTTTGTGTGCCAAGAGGCTGCTTGGAGGATCCTTTGTGGGCCAAAGACTGTGAGGGGGATGCTAGGGGATTTAAGAGGAAATGCAAAGTTACCTTTGATGTGAATGCAATGTGACTTGTGAGCTGTGGGGAGACCTGGGTATATAAGGGACGAGTTTTTTCTGAGATGTCCTCTTTCTACAATGCTCATGTTGGAGACGTGTAGTAAACTGCCTTGAGACAAACTTGCCTCGTCAATTACACACTCCACACTGGTGACCCAAGACGTAGCATGCAGCAAGAAGAGAATTCCCCGGGGCCAGCCACGTTGGGAGCCCCCAGCCAAGCGTATGCCGTTACGGTCCAGCTACGGGACTTTTGGCAGCACAACCTGCGCTCCTGGTTCCACCTGGTTGAGGCACAGTTCGCCCTCCGGGGAATATCGGTAGACGACACGAAATTCTACCATGTGATCGCAAAGCTCGGCAACCACATGGCTCAGCATGTGGAGAGCCTTCTGGAGCAGCCACCAGCCAGCGACAAATACGACGCGTTGAAGGCTGCACTCATCCAGCACTACACACTCTCGGTGGAGGAGAGAGCAGAGAGACTCCTGGCGCTGACCAGGTTGGGAGATTGCACGCCCATTGACCTGATGGAGAAGATGCTGAGGTTGAAAGGCTCGGACGATGACCACTTCATCTTTACCCACCTCTTTCTCAGGAACCTGCCATCAGCAACGAGAGCGGCACTGGCCAGTTCGCCGTTGTTGGCCAAGTGGGACTACCGTGCGCTGGTCTGGGAGGCGAATCGGATTGTCATGGCCAGCAGAGAACGCACGGCCACGGCGGCAGCAACGGAGCTCGGCGCGACGGCCGGAGATGGCGGGGAGCCATTGACAGTGGTATCAGAGCCACCAACGACGGCAGCGGCGGGGGCCAAGGAACGCGGAGGAGACACCCTTTGTTTCTACCACCGCCGTTTTGCAGAGAAGGCACGCAAATGTGTACCACCGTGCCAGTTCAAGCGCTCGGGAAACGCCAAGACCGGGGGTCGGTAGCAGCTGCGGCCCTCGGGGAGGAGAACAAGCTGCTCTGCTTGACGGACGCACGCTCAGGGAGGCATTTCCTCGTGGACACAGGCGCCCAGTTGAGTTTCATCACGCCTTCCTACGCTGACCGGCTGGCAAGGTCCAGCGGCCCCGAGATGGCAGCAGCGAACGGCTCAGAGATTAAGACTTTTGGTGAGAGGACTCTGCTTCTGTCTCTACACGACCGTACATTTGAGTGGACTTTTGTCATAGTAGCATTGAATTTCAATATATTGGGGGCTGATTTTTTGTGCTCACATGGTTTGTTGGTTGATGTCGCTAACAGGCGCCTGGTTAATGCACTTTCTTTTGATTCTATTCCCTGTACAGCTCGAGCGGCCCGGCCAACAGCACAAGCCAACGTCACAGCTGCAAGCGGTAAGTTCCACACACTGCTCACTCAGTTCCCAGCACTCACGGTCCCCACATTTTCGGCAACCATCACTAAGCACGGGGTGGAACATTTTATTACCACCACCGGGCCGCCCGTTTTTGCAAAACCTCGGCGTTTGGACGCAGCTAAACTGGCCACAGCGCGTGAGGAGTTCGCCAACCTGGAGAGGTTGGGCATCATCAGGCGTTCGAATAGCCCATGGGCTTCCCCGCTACACATGGTCCCCAAAGCTGACGGTTCGTGGCGACCTTGCGGGGATTTCCGCAGGTTGAACAACGCCACAGCGCATGACCGCTACCCAATCCCTCATATCCAAGATTTTTCCGTTCATTTGGCAGGGGTACGCGTTTTTTCTAAAATAGACTTGGTCCGCGGTTACCACCAAGTCCCAGTGCGTGCTGAAGACATACCCAAAACAGCGGTGATAACTCCATTTGGCCTATTCGAGTTTTTGCGCATGCCATTCGGGCTTAAAGGGGCTGCACAGACGTTCCAACGCATGATGGACGCGGTGCTGCGCGACCTCCCTTTCGTGTTCATCTACTTAGACGATATCTTGGTAGCCAGGGCGTCCGAAGACAAACACGAAAGCCACCTCGCGGCAGTTTTCCGGAGGTTGGGAGAGCACGGGTTAATAATCAACCCTGCGAAGTGTCAGTTCGGGGTGATGCAGATCAATTTTTTAGGACACCGCGTCTCCCCCGAAGGAGTGGTTCCGCTACCTGACAAAGTGCGCGCGGTAGCAGACTTCCCCCGGCCGCAGACGGTCAGGGCGTTACAGGAGTTTTTGGGAATGGTGAATTTTTATAACCGTTTCCTTCCCCGTGCAGCGCAACTCATGCAACCGCTGTATGCCGCGCTCAAAAAACAGAAACCCGTGAATAAGATCGAGTGGTCCCCGGAGCGGGAGCGAGCGTTTGTGGAAGTCAAAGCAGCCCTGACAAACGCTGCGTTGTTGGCACATCCAGACCCAACGGCCCGCATAGCGCTCACCACTGACGCGTCAGATGTGGCCATAGGGGCGGTTGTGGAGCAGCATGTAGCCGGGGCTTGGCAGCCATTCGCCTTTTTCAGCAGGACCTTACGCGATAGTGAACGTAAATACAGCGCGTTTGACAGGGAGTTGCTGGCTCTCCATTTGGCCATTCGCCACTTCCAGTTCTGGCTAGAAGGGCGCTGTTTCACCGCGTTCGTTGACCACAAGCCACTAAGTTTCGCGATGGCCAAAGTTTCAGAACCGTGGTCGGGCCGGCAGCAGAGGCAGCTAGCCACGATCTCAGAGTTTACTACCGATATTCAGCACATGTCGGGTAAACTGAATGTAGTGGCAGACTGCCTCTCGTGCGCCGTGGCTGCCCCCGTCCGCGTGGGGATAGATTACACAGCCATGGCCGCGGAGCAGGTTAGTGACGCGGATGTGCGCGCGCTCCAGTCTGGACCAACAGGGTTAAGGCTGGAGAGCAGGGTGCTGCAGGATGGTATGCCCCCTCTAATCTGTGATGTCTCCACGGGGAGACCGCGTCCCGTGGTACCGGCAGCGTGGCGCCGCTGCGTTTTTGACTCGATTCATTCTTTGGTGCACCCGGGGGTGCACGCGTCGGTCAAAATGGTAGCAGAAAAATTTGTGTGGCCAGGCCTCCGCAAACAAGATAAAGAGTGGGCGGCAGCCTGCATGGCGTGCCAACGAGCCAAGGTACACAGACACACGAGAGCTCCCTTGGAGCCATTTCACATTCCGGCTAAGAGGTTTGACCACGTTCACGTGGACCTCGTGGGTCCCCTCCTGCCATCACAGGGGTGCACACACCTTCTGACAATGGTGGACCGCACCACGCGCTGGCTGGAGGTGGTTCCTTTAGCGTCAACCACAGCCGAGGAGGTGGCGCGCGCGTTTGTAACAGCATGGGTGGCGCATTTTGGAGTCCCGTCGGACATTACGTCCGACAGAGGCCCTCAATTTGTTTCCGAACTTTGGTCAACAATGGCCCGCAGCCTAGGCATCACAATTCACCGTACAACCGTGTACAATCCACAGGCTAACGGGTTATGCGAACGTTTTCACAGGTCATTGAAAGCAGCTCTCAGAGTGTCACTGTCCGATGCAAATTGGGTAGACAAGCTACCGTGGGTTTTATTGGGGTTACGTTCTGTGCCTAGAGAGGACATAGAGGCTTCCCCAGCCGAACTCGTTTTTGCGCAGCCACTTCAGTTGCCCAGGGAGTTTCTCCCAGATAATCCTGCACCGGGCAGCTCCCCATCTCGGCTTTTGCAGCGTAGCATCGACACAGGCATGCTGCTGGGCCCTGCCCACCACAGTTTTCCGCGCATTTTTGTACCTAAAACTTTGAAAAACGTGGAGTTTGTTTTTGTCAGACACAATGCACATCGCCCCCCATTGCGACCGCCTTATGATGGACCGTTCAGAGTGCTGGAAACAGGGGACAAGCATTTTTTGCTAGATTTGGGGGGTAGGAGGGAAAAGGTTGGCTTAAACAGACTCAAACCCGCTTTTGTGGTGGCGGACGAGCAAGTGCTGTTGGCGAGGGCCCCTCGGCGCGGAAGACCCCACGAGGAGCTTCCCAGAGTAAAATTTCCCCAGAACACCCGCAGGGACTGACAAAAGGTCTTCACCCCCAGACAGCAGCTCCCCAGCATGACAGCGCCGCTGAGGCGGCAAATCCTGGTTACAACAGATACGGGAGAAGACTGAAGCCCAAGCAGCATGGGGATTGATGTGTAATGATTCTATCACAGCATGCAGACTGTTATTCTTTTGTTCGATCTAAAATGTTTGGGGGGGGGGGGTGTAGCCACACATGTAACTTACTTAATGCCTTGCATAATGCCTCACATCTTAGATAAGAACAAAGTGCAGAGTTTCCTTGGAGATAACAGGAAGCTGTGAAAGTGTAATCTTTTATATGCAAGAGACTGCTTGGAGGATCCTTTGTGTGCCAAGAGGCTGCTTGGAGGATCCTTTGTGGGCCAAAGACTGTGAGGGGGATGCTAGGGGATTTAAGAGGAAATGCAAAGTTACCTTTGATGTGAATGCAATGTGACTTGTGAGCTGTGGGGAGACCTGGGTATATAAGGGACGAGTTTTTTCTGAGATGTCCTCTTTCTACAATGCTCATGTTGGAGACGTGTAATAAACTGCCTTGAGACAAACCTGCCTCGTCAATTACACACTCCACAAGGGAAGAAAGCAGTGATGAATATAACTCACACAACAGTTAGTTCCGGCCAAGTAATGTGACTGGACAATAGGGATTCTAGGAGTTACTATTTGACCACACTTGGACGCAGTGTTCTGATAACTTTTAATTGCAGTAACTGTTGGTGGTTTCTTATATAGGATTGCAATGTGCTGAGTACCTTAATTTCCATAATAAGGTATTATTTAAAAAGAGACAGACTTTACAACCAGGAGATTGTTCTTGTGCTCTGGGTTCATGCTAAGAGTTAGCCCTGTTAGCTGCATTAGCTCACTTTTAAAATTAATAAACCGAAAGTTTAGATTAAAGCCTCAGAGTACAATTTCTCCATAAGCCTTACCACATAATGCGTGCTTCTGACTGTCTACTTCATCTAAAGAAGTTTATAAGAAGATGTCAAAGAGAAATAAAGAAAAATAGAAATACCGAGCAGACGTTAGCTAAGTCGCTAGCTAGCAGGCTACTCAACAAAAGAGACCAGACTAGTGGACTCTGGAAAAGTATGTATTGTAGAGGCTGGGTTAATCATCTCAGACTGGATGCAGAGGGTAAACAGAGAAGGACAATAGGTATGGAGATTATGGTGAGGTAGCAGGAAGAAGGAGTTGGGGGAGAAGGGATGAATGTATTGTGATGCGAGGTGTCATGCAGAAGTGAGATGGGCGGTTGATATAAAAGGAGAACCCCTGGTGTATTGAGACATGCTTTTTCTGTGTATGACTGATGTGAGAGTGAATATAGTCGTCTGCTGCATAAATCTGCCTCCGTTATTTACACTCTCCACACTGGTGACCCTTTGACGAATTATGGAACACGAGGCAAGAACCCCGGATTCGGCCCGGACGGGAAGCCCCACCAACGCGGCGGGCATCCCAGAGACAGCCCGGATGGGAACCCACAGCAACGCGTGTGCTGTTTCGGTCAAACTACCGGACTTTTGGCTGCACGACCCGCGGTCTTGGTTCCACCACACCGAGGCTCAGTTCGCCCTGCGGGGAATAACGGCAGATGACACCAAATATTACTATGTGGTCGCAGCGCTGGATGCTCGCATGTCTCAGCAAGTAGTGAGCCTGCTCCAACAGCCTCCAGCCCACGACAAATACGGGGCTCTCAAGGCCGTGCTGACCCGGCGCTACACGCTCTCGGACTGTGAGAGAGCAGAGAGGCTCCTGAGGCACTTCGAGTTAGGAGATGGGTCAGCGGTCGAACTGATGGAGAAGATATTGGCGTTGATGGGCACGGACGATGGGCATTTTCTGTTTGCCCACCTTTTCCTCCGGAACCTCCCAACAGTGACCAGAGCGGTCCTGGCCAATTCGCCATTGCTGGCCGCGCGTGACTACCATGCGCTAGCCCAGCAGGCAGATTGGATCATCCTCACCACCAGAGCCCTCACAGTGAATGTGGCGGCGTTGGAACCCAGCGAGATGACCAGCGGAGGCGAGGAGCCGCCGACGGTAGCGGCAGCGGGGGCCAGGGAGCGCCAGAGAGACACACTCTGCTTCTACCACCGCCGCTTTGGAGAGAACGCACACAGATGTGTGCCACCATGCTAATTCAAGCATTCGGGAAATGCCAAGGCCGGCAGTCGGTAGAAGCTGCAACCGCCGGTGAAGAGAACAAGCTGCTCTACGTGACGGACTCGCGCTCGGGGAGACGGTTCCTTGTAGACACTGGCGCCCAGAAGAGCATCATCCTGCTGTCCTATGCCAACCGGCTAGCGGGAGCTAGCGGCCCCGGGCTGGTAGCAGTAAACGGCTCGGACATTAAGACTTTTGGTGAGAGAACACTGACTTTATCCCTACACGGCCGTATGTACCAGTGGACTTTTGTCATAGCGGCATTGAGTTTCCCAATCCTGGGAGCTGATTTTCTGTGTGCACATGGATTGCTAGTCGATGTTGCTAACAGACGCTTGGTTAATGCAATGTCTTTTGATTCTCTCCCCTGTACAGCTCGAGAGGCCGGGCCAATAACACAAGCCAACATCACAGCTCCAGGCGGTAACTTTCACACACTGCTCACTTAGTTCCCAGCACTCACGGTCCCAACGTTTTCGGCGGCCATTGCTAAATACGGGGTGGAACACTTTATCACCACCACCGGGCCGCCCGTTTTCGCATGACCTCGGCGCTTGGATGCAGCTAAACTGGCCATAGCACATGAGGAGTTTGCCAACTTGGAAAGGTTGGGCATCATCAGGCGCTCAAACAGCCCATGGGCATCCCCACTACACATGGTCCCTAAGGCCGAGGGATCATGGCGACCGTGTGGAGATTTCTGCAGGTTGAATAACGCCACAGCGCACGACCCAATTCCCCATATTCAGGATTTTTCCGTTCACCTCGCCGGGGCACGCATTTTTTCTAAAATAGACCTGGTCCGTGGTTACCACCAGGTCCCAGTGCGCGTGGAGGACATACCCAAAACACCGGTAATAACTCCGGCTTGTTTGAGTTTTTACACATGCCCTTCAGATTAAAAGGAATGGCACAGACATTCCAACGCATGATGGATGCGGTGTTGCGCAATCTGCCATTTGTATTTGTCTACCTGGATGACATCCTGGTGGCCAGTGCGTCCGAGGATGAACACGTAACCCACCTCAGGATGGTTTTCCAGAGGTTGGAAGAGCACGGGTTAATAATCAACCCGGCGAAATGCCAGCTCGGCCTGACGGGGATTGAGTTTTTGGGGCACCGCGTCTCACCGGAGGGAGCGATACCCTTGCCCAACAAAATGCGCGCCGTGGCGAATTTTCCCCGGCCTCAGACAGTCAGGGCACTGCAAGAATTTTTGGGGATGGTTATCTTTTATAACCGTTTCCTCCCCCACGCAGCTGCATACAATGCAGTCATTGTATGCCGCGCTCAAGAAACTGAAACCCGCGGACAGAGTCGAATGGACTCCGGAGCGGGAGCAGGCATTCTCTGAGGTTAAAACAGCCCTGGCAAACACCGCACTGTTGGCACACCCAGACCCGGTGGCCCAGATAGCGCTCACTACCGATGCCTCGGAAGTGGCCATAGGGGCCGTCGTGGAGCAACGTGTCGCCGGTTCTTGGCAACCGCTCGCTTTTTTCAGCTGGGCTTTGTGCGACAGTGAGCGTAAATACAGCGCGTTTGACAGAGCTGCCTCTTCACCTGGCCATACGCCACTTCCAGTTCTGGCTGGAAGGGCGCAGCTTCACCGCATTTGTGGACCACAAGCCGCTAATGTTTGCGATGGCCAAGGTTTTGGAACCATGGTCGGGCCAGCAGCAGAGACAGCTGGCCGCGATCTCGGAGTTTACGACTGACATTCAGCATGTGTCGGGTAAACTGAATGTGGTGGCGGACTGCCTCTCGTGCGCAGTAGTGGCCCCAGTCTGCGTGGGGATAGATTATACAGCCATGGCCGCAGAGCAGATTGGCGATACGGACGTGTGCGCGCTCCAGTCTGGACCGACAGGGTTAAGGCTGGAGAGCAGAGTACTGCAAGACGGCAGCTCCCCCCAATCTGCGACGTCTCCACAGGACGCCTGCGCCCGGTGCTCCCAGTTGCTTGGCGCCGCGTGTTTGAGTCAATTCACGCTCTGGCGCACCCAGGAGTGCGCGCGTCAGTCAAAATTGTGGGAGCGAAGTTCATGTGGCCAGGCCTGCGCAAACAAGTGAAAGAGTGGGCTGCAGCCTGCGTAGCGTGCCAACGAGCCAAAGTACACAGACACACAAAGGCTCCTTTGGAGCATTTTCGTATACTGGCGAAGAGGTTTGACCATGTTCACGTGGACCTTGTGGGCCCCCTCCCACCATCGCAGGGGTGCACGCACCTTCTGACAGTGGTGGACCGTACCACACGCTGGCCTGAAGCAGTCCCGCTGGCAGCAACCACGTCCGAGGAAGTGGCGCGCGCTTTTTTGACGACATGGGTGGCACGTTTTGGAATCCCGTCGGACATCACATCCGATAGAGGCCCTCAGTTTGTTTCCGACCACTGGTCCGCGATGGCCCGTAGCCTGGGTGTTGCAATTCATCGCACAACCACGTACAACCCACAGGCCAATGGGTTATGCGAGCGTTTTCATAGGTCACTGAAAGCAGCGCTCAGGGCTTTGCTGATGGATGCAAATTGGGTAGACCGGTTGCAGTGGGTTTTATTGGGGTTGCGTTCCACACCAAAAGAGGATTTGGAGGCTTCCCCGGCAGAGCTTGTTTTTTCTCAGCCACTACGGCTGCCCGGGGAATTTTTGCCGGACAACTGCCCGTCTCAGCGTTTGCAGCATAGCGCAGACACAGGCACGCTGCCCGGCCCACCACTGTTTTCCATGCACTTTTGTGCCAAAAACTTTGAAGAACGCCGCGTTCGTGTTTGTCAGGCACGATGCCCACCACCCTCCATTGCGCCCACCCTACGATGGCCCATTCAGAGTGCTGGAAACAGGGGACAAACATTTTTTGTTAGACTTGGGGGGTCGCCGGGAGAAAATATGCATAGACAGACTTAAGCCCGCCTTTGTGGTGGCGGACGAGCAAGGGCTGTTGGCTCGGGCCCCTCGGTGTGGAAGACCCCCACTGAGAACTCCCCAGGTAAACAATTCATCAGAGCAGCCACACGGACAAGTCGAAGGTTTCCCCCCCCTCGCCATGGCCCACCCGCAGATAGACATACCCCCAGGAGCCCCCCGCTGGCACAGCAGTGCCGCGGAGGCGGTAAACCTCCGTTACAGCAGATATGGGAGGAGACTGAAGCCAAAAGGACATGAGGACTGAAACTCGGTCTGAGATTCGGGGAGGGGGCGGTGTAGAGGCTGGGTTAATCATCTCAGACTGGATGCAGAGCGTGAACAGAGAAGGACAATAGGTATGGAGATTATGGTGAGGTAGCAGGAAGAAGGAGTTGGGGGAGAAGGGATGAATGTATTGTGATGCGAGATGTCATGCAGATGTGAGATGGGTGGTTGATATAAAAGGAGAACCCCTGGTGTAGAGACATGCTTTTTCTGTGTATGACTGATGTGAGAGTGAATAAAGTTGTCTGCTGCATAAATCTGCCTCCGTTATTTACACTCTCCACAGTATGTAAATGATAACTGGTGGGCAACAACTAATTTCATTGTGCATATGTGTGAAGTGACAATAAAGCTATTATATTCTATGCTTGTTGTTTTTGTTAATTAGCAAGATCCAAAAGGGACAACTATTTTTACATAGAGCAGTCTTAGTGAAACAATATATCATTAAGTAAACAAACAAAACATAATCTGTTGCCCCTTATTAGTCCCTTAATAAATTGTCATTTATTAAGATTCATCAGAGCTTGTCTGCTTGATGTCCTATGCTGTTCCTATGCTGTCGGCAATCACAGGACCATCTACATGATGTCTATATGACGTCACATAAACTGTAGTCTAGATGACGCCAGATAAACCGTAAGGCTGCTGTTCCTATGATCTCAGAAGGATGCCTATATGACGACTCGCTAAAACATACATATATACACAGGTAAGCAACATAACACAGAACAGTAACAAGCAGGGGCAAACAGAGACAGCAGGGCACGGTTACAGGAAACGGCATGGCCGGGGCTGCACAGATAATCACACACAGGGTACCAGAGGGCAGACAAGACCAAGGCAATAAGGATAATGACGATGACGATAATAATATGGGCAGGGACCCATGCCCTGGAGACTAGGAATATCACTCTATATATAATTCAAGAAATCTCTGTCTGTCACGATGTCATGGAGAAACAAGACCAAGGCAATAATGAGAATGATAATGACGATAATAATAACAACACTGGTCAACACCAAATTTATTGCCTACGGTTTTTTTTAGCTGATTTAGGACAATTTTAATGTGATGAATCCAAAAATCACATTGGTTTTGCTCAATCAGGTCAACTTTTTGAATTATGGCCACATGTTGTTTTATACGTTTTTGTTTACATGTACGGGTATTTTCGCTTTATAGGATGCAAAATTCTTTTATATGTCTTGAAATTCTCTGAATTTTGAACAATGATGTAACATTCAATTTACATGTACTTACCTTTAAGTACATACACAGTACAAAGTAAGTACTAAGTAAGTACAGGTTTTTACTTAGCACCTGATCGAGAGAAACGGATGTCATTTTCAGATTCAGCGGTGCAAAATTGTCTTAAATTAGTTGAAAAAACACAGACAACTTACAAAAAAATTATTTTTGTAACCCTGTGTAATAATGCTGATAAACTTAAACAAAGAGGAAGACCAGTGAAGAAATAAATATGCAAGACAGAATCACGCTATAAATTCAAGAAATCTCTTTTTCTTCTTCTCTTCTTCTCTCGGTTACTGGCGGATAGCAAACAACTGAAAGATGCATACCGCCACCTACTGTACAAGAGTGTGTAACATTATGTCATCTGAGCCCGGCCCCTAAATTCTATGACTTAATCCTGTGTTATTTAAAAAAGAGAAAAGAGCCTTTCTCGTGATTCTTATTGCCTCTCCATCTCCATCTGTTCCCAGAATCCCAGAATCCCAGTTAAATCCCATTCCCTAGCGGCCTCTCGAACTTCATTTTCCATTATCTGTCTTTCATTTCTGTATTTGTGACAGTGCAGTAAGATGTGCTCAGCATTTTCTTTTACTCCACATTCTCTACATTTGTCACTTTCGCTTTTCCCCATGGGGAATAAAGTGCCATTTAAACGTGTGTGATCCGGTCTGAGTCTTACCATAATGATGTCTTCCCTCCTTTTGGTTGTTATGAAATTCTTTATTGCAATAGATTTTTGTATTTTGTAATATGATTACCTTTATCAGCCCATCTTTTTTGCCATAGTTCAGTTCCTTTTATCTTGATTACTGCTTTCCTTTCACCTTTTCCAAGAAACAATGGTATAGTTATCTCTTTTCCAAGAGCACTTCTTGCTAATTTGTCTGCACATTCCCTTTCAACCCTTCATGTGCAGGAACCCAACAAAACTGAACTTCTCCACCACCCCTGTGTACCCTAAATAAACTGTGATATAGCTCAATCACCAAGACTTCCCTTGTAGATTTTAGTGTCTGTATGATTTTTAGCGCTGCAAGTGAGTCCGTGCACACCACCACCCGGTCTGGTCTGACCTTCTCCACCCACTGCAAAGCAATAATTATTGCCACCATCTCTGCTGTAAACACGGATGTATTGTTGGAGAGTCTTTTTGCGATGGTCACTTTAAATTCTGGGATGTATACTCGAACAGAGCCCTCTTTATTCTTTGAACTGTCAGTATAGAGCTGTAAGAAGTTATAGTAATTGTTCCTGAGGTAAATGCTTGTTTTAACACCAACTTCACTCATATGCCAATCCTTTTTCTTCATTAGCAGACTAGCATCTACTTCTATTCCCGGAAAAAGCCAAGGGGGAACATTACTCACTGGACTGATGTTTGCTACACACATGGACAAAATTGTTGGTACCCCTCTGTTAATGAAAGAAAACCCCACAATGGTCACAGAAATAACTTGAATCTGACAAAAGTGGTAATAAATAAAAATTCTATGAAAATTAACCAATGAAAATCAGACAATGCTTTTGAATTGTGGTTCAACAGAATTATTTTAAAAAACAAACTCATGAAACAGGCCTGGACAAAAATGATGGTACCCTTAACTTAATATTTTGTCGCACAACCTTTTGAGGCAATCACTGCAATCAAACGATTTCTGTAACTGTCAATGAGACTTCTGCACCTCTCAGCAGGTATTTTGGCCCACTCCTCATGAGCAAACTGCTCCAGTTGTCCAGGTTTGAAGGGTGCCTTCTCCAGACGGCATGTTTCAGCTCCTTCCACAGATGTTCAATAGGATTTAGATCAGGGCTCATAGAAGGCCACTTAAGAATAGTCTAATGTTTCACTCCTAGCCATTCTTGGGTGTTTTTAGCTGTGTGTTTTGGGTCATTATCCTGTTGCAAGACCCATGACCTGCGACTGAGACCAAGCTGTCTGACACTGGGCAACACATTTCTCTCTAGAATACCTTGATAGTCTTGAGATTTCATTGTACCCTGCACAGATTCAAGACACCCTGTCCCAGATGCAGCAAAGCAGCCCCAGAACATAACAGAACCTCCTCCATGTTTCACAGTAGGGACAGTGTTCTTTTCTTGGTATGCTTCATTTTTGTGTCTGTGAACATAGAGCTGATGTGCCTTGCCAAAAAGTTGCAGTTTTGTCTCGTCTGTCCATAGTACATTCTCCCAGAAGCTTTGTGGCTTGTCAACATGCAGTTTGGCAAATTCCAGTCTGGCTTTTTTATGATTTGTTTTCAACAGTGGTGTCCTCCTTGGTCGTCTCCCATGAAGTCCACTTTGGCTCAAACAACGACGGATGGTGCGATCTGACACTGATGTACCTTGACCATGGAGTTCATCATGAATGTGTTTAGAGGTTGTTTTGGGCTCTTTTGTTACCATTCGTATTATCCGTGTTTTCCATTTTTCATCAAGTTTCCTCCTGCGGCCATGTCCAGGGAGGTTGGCTACAGTCCCGTGGATCTTAAATTTCTGAATATGTGCAACTGTAGTCACAGGAACATCAAGCTGCTTGGAGATGGTCTTATAGCCTTTACCTTTAACATGCTTGTCTATAATTTTCTTTCTAATCTCCTGAGACAACTCTCTCCTTTGCTTCCTCTAGTCCATGTTTAGTGTGGTACACACCATGTCACCAAACAGCACAGTGACTACTTGTCACCCTCTAAATAAGCCGACTGACTGATTACAAGTTTGTAGGCACCTGTGATGTTAATTAGAAGACACATCTTGGTTGAACATGTCCCTGTGGTCACATTATTTTCAATCTTTTGTAGGGGTACCATCATTTTTGTCCAGGCCTGTTTCATGAGTTTGTTTTTTAAAATAATTCTGCTGAACCACAATTCAAAAGCATTGTCTGATTTTCATTGGTTAATTTTCATAGAATTTTTATTTATTACCACTTTTGTCAGATTCAAGTTATTTCTGTGACCATTGTGGGGTTTTCTCTCATTAACAGAGGGGTACCAACAATTTTGTCCACGTGTGTACATATGAGAGTCTGTAAACTAACACCTTCTCCATACATTTCCCTAAATGTGACGTTAATGCTATTGGCCTGTAGTTGCCTGGATGAGCTGGATCTTTCCCTGGCTTATTAAATGGTAAAATTACAGCCTTTTTCCACCCACTTGGGATAACCCCCTCCTTCCATATCCTGTTAAGCAATTTCAGCACCAGTTGCATTGATTGCATAGGCAACTGCCGGAACATAGCATAGCTTAACTGATCATATCCTGGAGCTGTGTATCCACTATTTTGCAAAGCTCTCTTCAGCTCTGACATTGTGAGCTCGAGGTCTAATACAGTCATGTCCTCTTTCACTTCATTTTTTAAGTTTGCATTTTCTCTGAGTTTATGCTGCCTTTGCTGTCTATGACTCTCACCAAGATGGTCTCCTCTATGCACTGCTGCAAATGCTCTACCTAGGACTTCTGCCTTTTCTTTGTCTGATACAGCCATCTTGTCTCTGTCCACTAAAGCTGGAATTTTAACTGATACCCTTTTCTCACTCATTTTTTAAACATACCCCAGACATCACCTAGTTCTGTTTTCCTACCAAGGGTGGAACAAAATTCTCTCCATGTTGACCTTTTCCTGTTTTTAATAATCCTTCGAGCTACTGCCCTTTTCTTTTTATACTCTATTAAGTTTTCACTAGTCATATTCTTCCTCAGCTCTCTGAATGCCTTGTTTCGCTCTTTTATTGCAATACTACATTCCTCATTCCACCAGGATACAACCTTCTTCTTACCCTGTGTTGTTTTCTTAGGTAAATCTCTGTCAGTTTGTGTGTCTGTGTGTCACGATCATAGGACATCAGAGGACGGTCTATGGTGTCTGCATGATGTCCTATGATGATCCTTTGATATCAAGGCAACATAGGACTCGCCATGCCATCATATAGACAACAGGACTGGCTACCTATGATGTCATATAGACAATAGGACTACCTACCTATGATGCAGGCATGATGTCCTGTGATGCCTGCCTTGATGTCTTTATGATGTCATATAGACCATCACTCACGATGCCTGCCTTGATGTCTTTATGATGTCATATAGACCATCACTCACCAAAGAAGAGATACTCATCACCCGATTACCAACAGGACACAGCGCTTTAAACCACACCCATTTGAAGCAGTAAATCTGGTAAGCTTACTCATCACCCAATTAACAAGAGGACACACTACGTTAAACCACACCCATTCAAAGCAGTATATTTGACAAACAAAACAGACATTGCAATGGCTCAAGATGCATCATTGAACAAATACAGCCTCACCTGTTGGTTGCAACATGTGATTGGTTTCAACGCTGGACACACTCTCCTGATTCCACGAATCACACTCACAACATCTCACAACATGTTTCCATTCACCTTGCCACGTAAACAGTTTCCAGTAACATCCTGCTTTGCCATGACTGTGAATAAGTCACAGGGCCAGTCTTTACAGCGCGTTGGGGTTTTCTGCACAAGAGATTTCTTCAGCCATGGCCAATTCTACGTTTCCGTGAGCAGAGTTGGCAGATCAAGCAGTCTTCGTATTCTTGCTCAAGATGAAGAAACTAAGCAAAAGGATCACTTTCTGAGCAATGTTGTTTTTAAAGAGGTGCTGACACAGTAAAAATGTGTAACCCTGAAGAATGGCAGTCTACACTACAAATGTGTAAAATGCCAAGCAAAGTGCTGATTTTCTCTGGATGCTCCGGTTTCTTGGTTTCTACGGGCACACACGGGTCTTCCTGAATAGGGTCGAAAGCCACTTTTTGTTCAGATCGATTTTCATGATCCTTTCCATGAACTGGAATTACGACGCACCTATCCCTCAACCAGTGGTTTGAACAAAGAAGAACAAGAAGACCCACCAGATGGAGAGCAATAGAGTGAGCAGAACTGCTGCATGTCAGAAAAGATGCCATGAAGATGAAACACCTCAGGTTTGAGCAGTACGCCACAGGCATGACTGTGAACAACACAGCCGTCTGAAACAGGAGGAGATCCTTCAGCAAAGGGCACACAGAAATACTTGCGTAGACTTGGTTTCTACGGATGGGATCATGGATGGGTATCCACGGCTATGTACTAGTTCACTCAAATTATAGCTAGTGTGAAATACAGGGTCCTTCCTACCTACAGCTGTCAGACTGTATAACCTAAGCAGGGCTGCTCGCAGAGATAGCAAAAAAAATGTGACGACCTAATAGTATTGAATGCAAAAGACGCAATAGACTTACACAATGGTCCCCTCCAGTATATACAACTAGGACATTATCGGTCGCTATGGAGGGTGACAATATGTATGGGTACATATTCATACTATGTAGGATAACTAAGTAGACTGTTATGCTGTTTATTCCATCTTGCTACAATGCTCCGCACTTTGTATATATATATTTATATATTTATGTGTATGTATGTATATCCACTGCTCTTATTTATATCTTCCGTATCTTCTTAATTATTGCTTTGAGTGTTGCTATCCCTGTGCTGTTGCAATCCTGGAATTTCCCCATTGTGGGACTAATAAAGGCTTATCTTATCTCATCTTATAGTTTCTTATGGCACTGCTAGAGGATTTGCATGTTTTTTCTTTTGCAATTTTTGGGCTCATACATCATATACAATAACATTGTTCTAACCAACAATGATGAGTTTCTCATCAAACATACAGCAGACACAACATGCATGATTAGCAAAAACTGTGTGCCTGTATTTATACAGGAGATGTTATATGGCACAATAATGTCCAGGAGAATATGTTTAAATGAATTAAACGTGGTAATAAAGTAATCATACTCATAGGTAGGGGAGAGCTCAGAGTGACCTCCTCCGCCTCCGCTTTGGGAGAACCGGATATCTGAGGGACTTATCCCAAACACCTTTACCCTGAAAAATCCTATCTGGGCATGATGGCAGGAAAGCAGGAAGAAGAAACAAAAAATAAACATTAATGTTTTCGCCAATAGGACGATGGCAGTCGACCACGTGGCTATCGGCCGATGCTGATGGTCATCTGATATATCATTGCACCCATAACAATGACTAATATAAAATAGGTAAAGACAACTGTTCTGTGCTGCCAAAAAACAAAACAACTAACTAACTAACCTGCACTTATATAGCGCTTTTCTAGTCACAAAGACCACTCAAAGCGCTTTCATTAATACTAACCCTCTATTCTAAGGGCCAAAACAACTGTGTGGATACATTAGACTTTTGGCACCTACTGTATTTATGCTTTTAAACAGAATTCAAAATGGTTTACAGGGTGTTTAACATACAGGAATAATCTTTTTTTTTTTTTTTTTTAAATCCAGAACTATATCACACCTGTGAGCATATCTCAGGGTATTCAGGGTGTTTTCACAAGATGCCATACCAGGAGAGATGGTAGCAATCTGCAGAGTAAAACAATAGTGTATCATTACAAAGACATCATCCAGAAGAAAAAAAAAAGTGCATTTTTTTAGAGGAGAAACAGTGATGCATATTGAGCATTTCTGAAAATCTCTTACCATACATGTTCTGGAGTTTTCTCCTATGAATGAATCCCTCAGCACCTGGGTTAACTTGCTGGCTCTAAAAGGTGTGTGGGATTTGTTTCGGCCAAGGGCTCGAATGCACTCCTTTAGAAATGTACCAGGCAAAGCAGAAGAGAATTAAAGACTAAGCCAGCTAATTTAATTCATTTTCAAGTCATTTTGTAAAACAAAATACAAATAACAGTTTATAGTTTTTATGTTTCCAAAATATATATCTATACCTTTAATTACTAGTCTGACTTCCTTTCTATTTTAAAATGAATCAAGTTTTACAGTAACACAAAGTTAAGCAACAATAAAGAAGATCTTCATCTGGAAAAATTAAACCAACGATGGTTCGAGAAATACATGTCAATTAAGCTAACAGAGATCTAGACCAACTTTAGTGCTTAAAACCCAACAATGACACAGAACACAGAAATAAAAGACCAAACACCATGAACTGTGTGCGTAGAACACACTTTGTGGTTCCATTAGAACCACAAAGTTAAAATACTTAATATTTAAAGATGTGAAAGGGAAGACCTTGAGTGCCAGCAGGCTCTTATTGATCTCAGCTCCTTCGAGGCGTGTCTGTCGGTCGGCACTGGACGTGTCCGCCCCTCTCTCATTACCAGCCAGGTCGATAAGTGAGAATTTTCCGTGCATCTTCCCCCTTCGACGCAGGATGATCTGGAAGACGGCGTGGCTCCGAGAAGAGTGAGCGTTTGCAGACGTCTGCCCAGATGTCCTGGAAAGATGTCACATTGACTTGGCTGTCATGAAAATTTTTCTATTGTTTATTGTTTAGCTGGATCTCCCTCTGTGCTTACCTGCAGCTGTTTCCCACTTCTATGAGTTTCAGAACATCCTCTGTGCATGTCACCTCCCTCTCCTGCAGCCCCACCACCTGGACCTGCTGCTTTCCATCCTCAAGGACCTGTAACTTGGCTTTGTGGTTTAGCAGGTCAAACACCTTTGAACACAAATACAGATTTATGTCATTCAAGTGTCAAAAAATGACAAGATTAATGTAAATGGTCATTCTTGGGTAAAGTATTCTTCATGTTACCAAATTATTTCTACACAGGGGCGGTCCTGGCTTGTATGACGCCCTGGGTGGACTGCCCCCACACACACATTTTTTTTTAACTTCTTATTAGTTCTCTCTTAAATGCCCAAATGTTCAATTAGTGAGGTTTTTCTTGCAACATTTTCCTGCCAAGTTTATTATTTTTTTAACCCAAATTCAATTTCTCAAAAAAAAATAGAATTCATTTTTCATTCATATTACATAAAATTAATTTTAAACAACTGATTTTCTTTTTTTTAATTCAAAGTCAGTGCAGCTATCTACAGGGAAATTTTAGAGCACTTCATGCTTCCCTCTACTGACAAGCTTTATGGAGATGCTGATTTTATTTTCCAGCAGGACTTGGCACCTGCCCACACTGCCAAAAGTACCAAAACCTGGTTTAATGACCATGGTATCACTGTGATTGATTGGCCAGCAAACCAGAGTGCTGGCTCAGTTGGTAGAGCATCCGCCCCACACCCGGGAGGCAGGGGTTCAAATCCCGGCTGGGTCATGCCAAGGACCATATAAAAGCGGAACTTCCTGCCATCCAGCTTGGTGCTCAGCAATAATGGAATGGAGGAGGGAAATCTGTGGCAGCGCCTTGCATGGCAGCGACCCCTCTGATTCTATATATGGGTGTGTGTGTGTGATTAACACTGTAGATAAGAGAAACACAATTTCATTCTACTGTACATGATTGGCTGTATGGATTGAATGACAATAAAGGGTGGTTTAAGTTTAAACCCCGACCTAAAACCCCAGAGACAATCTATGGAGTATTGTCAAGAGGAAGATGAGAGACACCACACCCAACAATGCAGATGAGCTGAAGGCCGCTATCAAAACAACCTGGGCCTCCATACACCTCAGCAGAACCACAGGCTGATCACCTCCATGACACGCCGCATTGATGCAGTAATTCATGCAAAAGGAACCCCGACCAAGTATTGAGTGTGTACATGGACACACTTTACAGTCAGCCAACATTTTTATTAAAAATCCATTTAAAAAAAAATAATAATTATACACAATCTTCTAATTTTTGGAGAAACTGAATTTGGGGTTTTCATGAGCTATAAGCCATAACCATCAACATTAAAAGAAATAAACACTTGAAATGAAACACTGTGTGCAATGAATCTATATATAACTAATTTTTTTAATTGAATTACTGATAAATCAACTTTTCAATGACATTCTAATTTATTGAGATGCACCTGTACTACGTTGTCCTGTATAAACTATCCTTGCAGTCTTTGTGGGGATGGAGGGTGGCAGTATAACACGGGATGGTTTGGGTTCATTTTGCTGACTAGGCAAATGGCCTTTTTAATTTTTTTGCAATGATTTAGTCATTTGAATAAAGTTTTAATTATTTGTTGAAAGAAAAATGTTATTCAGATTTTTGCAAAGATGTTTTTATTTTGAAGAGATAATCCTTTTTCAATGGAAGTTGCCCATTTTTAATTTATTTTTTGGTCATTGACCTTTTACATAATTAATCATGAAGACCGCAGTCTCTTTGTGAGCTAATAATTTGTAAAATCTGTGGGGTATTAAATATGACCATGAGTGTATAGTTTTTAAAGTAAAATAGATACCAACTAAGTAACATATAAAGCTGACATATTTTTAACAAATCTCATTCAATGTGCCTTTTTGAATTAATTTGCACCCCTGTCTCTCAAATGGTTTCTCACAGTCCTGAAATTAATTCATGTGGCCACTAAACTGAAGCCGATTACAACACATTAGAGAAAAATTATGTCACATTAACATAAGCTGTGATAACAAAATGTTGCCGTTTTAGGGCTCAATGGTTTAAAATTCAAACCGCTGCATAATTTAAGAAAAAAAAACTAATTTTAATGTTTTTTTTCTTCGTTTGCTGCGCTTTGAATGGGCCATATAATATTGGAGTGTGATCAGTGGAGTCTGCCAGCCGCAGCACACATAATTATGAATCTTTTATAATTTTCTTTATTCTTTTGATTCTCATGGTGCCCTCAAAAGAAGGGCGCCCAACATACCCACCCACCTCGCCCATATCTGTGTCTGCCTCTGCTTCTACACCATAAAAACTTTAGATGAATGAGTTCAAATTCCAAGAGACATCATCTGTCTCTTTTTTAGAAAACATTCCTTATTGATTATTTTTTAAAGACGATAGTCTGCGTGTTTGGATACTTATAATTCATTAAAAGTGTCAGTTATTTGGACACAGTTAAAGGTCCTATTTGTGCATTTCCAGGGGCTAATTCTAACATCTCTAAGGAGATACACATTTCATTTTAAAGACCAAAATAATTACTGTTGTTTTACAGCTCATCAAAAACCTTTTAAGTTTTTAAAGCTCATTAACATTAAGGAGCCCCTGATTGGGTAAAAGCTTTTTCAGTGGGCCAGTTATAAGTCACAAGGTCGTCATGGTGTGTTGAGAACTGAAAGTGAGCCTTGTTGGTTTGTAATGTCATAAAACTCAGGAAGTGCTCATTTCTTCAAACATTTATCTAAATAGAGGCAATGTGTATTTCTTTGTTAATTGAACATTTTAATATTCTGACAGTATACAGTACATATGACCCATGGCTGTATTCGATAAGGTTGAAAGTCACAAAAATGCCACTTTGCCCAATATGGGATTTTAAAAAATGATTTCTAAGCTCAGCTTGAAAAACAGAATATTTCACCACTGGTGCACCCCTACTATTTATATTTACACATATTACAGTGCTGTCAAAGAAGTGTTTGCTCCCTTCTTGATTTCTTATATTTTTGCATGTTTGTCACAAAGAAGAAAACCCAAGTTAATACAAAATGTAGTTTTTAAATGATGATTTCATTTATTAAGGGAAAAAAATCTATACAAACCTACCTTGCCCTATGTGAAAAAGTAATTGTCCCCTAAACCTAATAACTGGTTGTGCCACCCTGGAAGGTTTGAGCTTGAGGTCACAAACTGATGGCCAGACAATTTCCTTAAGGATTCTCTGGTAGAGAACAGAATTCATGGTTCCGTTAATTATGGCAAGCCGTCCAGGTCCTGAAGCAGCAAAGGAGCCCCAGACCATCACACTACCACCATCATGTTTGACTGACGGGATGATTTTCTTTTTATAAAACTAGTACATACCCGTCCATGCCCATAGAAACCAAGTCTACGCAAGTATTTCTGCATGCCCCCTGTGGGGGTTGGTGGCACTGCCTTGCCTGCTCGGGGTTCCTGGGGGGGGAGAGCTGCTGCGACCGGCCCCCCGCTTCATATGTTTCCTGACAAATCACTCACATGCACACACTTATTTTGCGCGTGCTCTCATATATATGCACGCAGACGTACACACACAAGTGTCTCTCCTTTAGCAGGTGCGGAAACCAGACTTGTGTTGAGACATCTTTGGTGGAAGAAGCAGTTTGTCTTTTGTTTTAGTTGTTGGTTTGTTTGTTTTTTTTCAATTCAATTCAATTCAATTCAACTTTATTTATATAGCGCCATTTCACAACAACAGTCATCTCATAGCACTATCAACTGTAGGGGGAACCTCCACAGTTGCAGAAAGACCCCAGCAATCAGGTGATCCCCTGTGAGCAAGCACTTGGCGACGGTGGAGAGGAAAAACTCCCTTTTAACAGGAAGAAACCTCCAGCAGAACCAGGCTCAGGGAGGGGCAGTCATCTGCCCCGACTGGCTGGGGGGTGAGGGGATAGAGAAGAAGAAAAGAACAGACATGTAGAGAGCAAACAGCACGATGGGGACTCAATCTATGGGAGAGAACAAACAAATGTTAATGACCAGCAAAAAAAAATATATTTCATAGAGAGTGAGGAAAGGAGTGAGGCCCAGTGCATTACTGGAGGTCCCCCGGCTGACTAAACCTAATAGCAGCATAACTAAGGGAGGGTTCAGAAACACATGATCCCTCCCTAATTGTAGGCTATATCAAAAAGGTAGGTTTTAGCCCTATTCATAAAAACAGAGATCGAGTCTGACTCCCGAATCCAGATTGGCAGCTGATTCCACAGGAGAGGAGCTTGATAACTGAAGGCTCTGCCTCCCATTGTACTTTTGGGGATTCTAGGTATTACAAGTAATCCTGCATTTTGGGAGCGTAGTGCTCTGCTAGGATAATACGGTAGTATCAGATCTTTTAAATAAAAAGGAGCCTGATTGTTTAGAGCTTTGTAAGTAAGAAGAAGGATTTTAAACTTAATTCTAAACTCTATGGGAAGCCAATGAAGGGAGGCCAGAACCGGAGAGATATGATCTCTCTTTCTAGTACCTGTTAAAACTCTTGCTGCAGCATTTTGGATCAGCTGAAGACTTTTTAAAGATGTTTCAGGACAGCCTGATAATAAAGAATTACAATAATCTAATCTCGAGCTAACAAAAGCGTGGATCAGCTTCTCAGCATCACTCTGAGACAAGATGCTCCTAATCTTGGCAATATTACGCAAATGATAGAAGGCAGTCTTAGAAACAAATTTAATATGTGAATTGAAGGACAAATCCTGATCAAAAATAACTCCAAGGTTCCTCACAGAGCTATTAAGAGAAAGAGTAACTGCATCCAAACTGAAAGTTTGATTTGGAAAGGAATTTCTAAGGTTTTTTGGACCAACAAGAATGACTTCAGTCTTATCTGAATTTAATAGCAGGAAATTACAAGTCATCCAAGCTTTGATTTCCTTAAGACAGGCTTCTAACTTGGCTAGTTGATTAGTATCATCTGGCTTCATTGACAGGTATAATTGTGTGTCATCTGCATAACAATGAAAATGTATACAGTGCTTTCTAATAATGTTGCCTAACGGAAGCATATATAAACTAAAAAGAGTAGGGCCTAGCACAGATCCCTGTGGAACTCCATGACTAAGCTTTGAGCTGAAAGAAAACTCATCATTTACATGAACAAACTGGAACCTATCAGATAAATAAGATCTAAACCACTGCAACGAAGTTCCATTAAGTCCAACATAGTGTTCTAATCTATCAAGTAGAATATTATGATCAATAGTATCAAAAGCTGCACTAAGATCTAAAAGGACAAGTACAGAAACTAGTCCATTATCAGATACAATGAGGAGGTCGTTAGTGACTTTCACTAAGGCTGTTTCAGTACTATGATGGATTCTAAACCCAGATTGAAACTCTTCAAGTAAACCATTTTCCTGCAGGTGGTCAAATAATTGCGTTGCAACAACTCTTTCTAAAATTTTTGAAATGAAAGGGAGATTAGAGATTGGTCTATAGTTAGCTAAAGCTCCTGGATCTAGCGTTGGCTTTTTGAGTAAGGGTTTAATTACAGCCGTTTTAAAAGCCTGCGGTACATGGCCTAAAGTTAATGAAGAATTGATTATATGAAGAATAAAGCTACCAATAAGTGGGAAGACTTCTTTAAATAACCTGGTAGGAATAGGGTCTAAAAGACAAGTTGAAGGTTTGGATGAGGAAACTACTTTGTCTAACTCACAAAGGTCGATTGGAGTAAACTCATCAAGACAGACATCAATAGAAGGAGTTGTAGTAGTTACGGTATTTAAGTTAACTGTGGGAAGAATCTGATTGATTTTATCTCTGATGGATGAAATTTTATTATTGAAAAAGTTCATAAAGTCCTGACTAGTAAGCTCTAAGGGGATGCTAGGATTGACAGAGTCCTGACTCTTTGTCAACCTGGCTACAGTACTGAAAAGAAACCTGGGATTATTCTTGTTCTCTTCTATTAATGCAGAGTAATAACTCGTTCTAGCTTTTCTAAGAGATTTTTTATAAATTAAAAGATGATTTCTCCAAGCTAAATAGATTTCATCTAAATTAGTAGAGCGCCATTTTCTTTCTAATTGACGAGTCTTCTGTTTTAAGCTACGAGTTTCTGTGTTGAACCAAGGAGTTAAAAATCTCTGATTAGACTTTTTCTTTTTTAAGGGGGCCACCAAGTCTAGAGCCTGATGCAGAGAAGCTGAAACACTATCCACCATGTTATCAATTACAGAAGGAGCAAGCTGTCTATAGCTTATTTCCGTTGTGTTGACACATGGCATAGAGGAAACAATCTGCATAAATTTGGAAACAGCATCATCTGAGAGGCATCTACTGTGATAATATTTTTCTTTAGGAGCCAAATAGTCAGAAATAGTAAAATCAAAGGTTAACAGACAATGGTCTGACAGTACAGGGTTATGAGGAGACACTACAAGATTTTCTATTTCTATGCCATATGTCAGAACAAGGTCCAATGTATGGTGGAGGTAATGAGTAGAATTTCCTACTTTCTGAGAAAACCCAATCGAGTCTAATATTGAATTAAATGCCACATTAAGGCAGTCACTATCTACATCCACATGTATATTAAAGTCCCCTACTATAATTATTCTATCAGATTTCAACACTAAATCAGCTAAGAAATCAGCAAATTCGGATAAAAATTCTGAATAGGTTGATGGGGGACGATAAACAATGGCAAATAAAATTGGGTTTAACCTGAAATTGCTAAAGTGCCCAACACTGAGGACCAGGCCCTCAAAGGAATTATAACATGTTTTTTGCTTTACATTAACTAGTAATTTGGAATGGTAAATTGTTGCTACTCCTCCTCCACGACCAGAACTTCTGGGATTTTGACAGTTTAAATAACCAGAGGGGGTTGATTCATTTAAACCAACATAATCCTCTTGCCCTAACCAAGTCTCTGTAAGGGAAATTAAATCAATCTGATGATCAATTAACAGATCATGGACTAACAGAGACTTGGGAGTTAGAGACCTAATATTTAATAAACCACATTTAATTTTTAAATTATGAGGAGGAACAGAGGCCAAATCATTCAATTTAGAGGCTTTATGTTTAATTTGAGTTTTACCAATATTTTGCTTTATCACTTTGGGATGCTTATATATTATATTTTTATTTACTTTGGAGGGAGCAGACAACGATTCTCTGAATCGATTTTTTGTCTGTTCCCCTCCCTTTTCTTTCCTCCTCCACACATTTCCTTTCCCTCTTCCCCATCTTGTCGGGTCTTCCATGGATAAAATAATTAAAATGAAGTATTAAAAGTTATTACAGGAGGAGTTTACAACAATATGCAATACATAGTTAGGTACTGTATAAGCTCCTCTTGGCAAAGTACGGTGAGAGATCCCTGTTCTGCTTGCATAGCTGCCTGACAGGACGGGGGGTGGGGGGGTATTTCTGCATGCCCGTTGCTGAAGGGTCTCCTCCTGTCTCAGATGGCTGTGTTGTTCACAGTCATGCCTGCGGCATACTGCTCAAACCTGAGGCGTTTCATCTTCACAGCATCTTTTCTGACATGCAGCAGTTCTCCTCACTCTAATGCTCTCCATCTGGTGGGTCTTCTTGTTCTTCTTTGTTCAGACCACTGGTTGAGGGATAGGTGCGTCGTAATTCCAGTTTATGGAAAGGATCACGAAAATCGATCTGAGCAAAAAATGGCTTTCGACCCTGTTCAGGAAGACTCGTGCATGCTCGTAGAAACCAGGAAACCGGAGCACCCGGAGAAAATCAGCGCTTTACTTGGCATTTTATACATTTGTAGTGTAGACTGCCATTCTTCAAGGTTACATATTTTTACTGTGTCAGCACCTCTTTAAAAACAACACTGCTCAGAAAGCAACACTTTTGCTTAGTTTCTTCATCTTGAGCAAGAATACGAAGACTGCTTGATCTGCCAACTCTGCTTGTGGGAATGTAGAATTGGCCATGGCTGAAGAAATCTCTTGTGCAGAAAACCCCAATGCGCAACAAAGACTGGCCCTGTAACTTATTCAGTCATGGCAAAGCAGGGTGTCACTGGAAACTGTTTACGTGGCAAGGTGAATGGAAACATGTTGTGAGATGTTGTGAGTGTGATTCGTGGAATCAGGACAGTGCGTCCAGCATTGACACCAATCACAGATGTCGCAACCAACAGGTGAGGCTGTATTTGTTCAAGGATGTACAGTGATCCCTCGCTACTTCGCGCTTCACCTTTCGCGCCCTCAGTGCATCGCGGATTTTTCAGAAATTCAAATTCAAATTCAAATTCAAACGTTTATTTCAAACTCAGGGTTCATATTAAGAGCAAAAAGTAAAACAAGTAGAAAATAGATAAACAAATGAATAAAAGTATATACAGATCAGCAGACACTTGGCGCTCTTGTAACAACAATAACATACAATAATGGGCTCAGTATAAAATGGAACGCCACCACTTCCAAATGCTGGAATGAAGTGTGAGTGACGAGTTGACAATTGCTGATATAAGATGATTGTTACATGCCAGCAACCTTCTCAAAAAACTGTAAACATTCTTACATATCAATTCGCCAAAAGACGAAATGTTCACAGACACAAACATCTTGCTTGCACTCGACCTTCGTGGTACATCTAACAACCTTCTTAGGGAGTTATTATATGCAATGCGGATTTTGTTCCTAACAGCAACATTGCTATTAAACCATAAAGGCGAGCAGTACATTGAGGTACAGAAGGTCTTGAACAACATACATTTGACATCAGGAGAACATCTATGGAAATTACGCAACAGTAAATTTGTTTGAGCGTACAGTTTCCTGAGATGCCTGTTACAATCAACATTGGTCTTATCAGATTCAATCCACACACCTAGGTATTTGACTTTTTCAACAAAGTTCAAGCTATTACCACAAAGTGGCATAACAGGATTCGACGTATTGACACCCTTTGGTTTGAAAGCCATACACATAGATTTAGTACAGTTGAACAGGATGTCATTTTTTTCACCAAATTTTTCACATACCGAAAGGAGATGTTGCATCGCTGCAGTAGACAAACTTAACAAACAGAGGTCATCAGCGTAGAAAATGTGATTTAACAGTGCACCGTTAAAGGAGCCGCCCACATTAGTATTGTTCAACAGTACACTGAGATCATCAACATAGACATTAAACAACAAGGGTGACAGTATACCACCTTGTTTAACACCGTTGGTCACATGAAATTTGGATGAGGTGACATTGCCCTATCTAACAACCATAGACTGCCTTCTGTACCAGTAAAGCAGGATGCTAACAATGTAAATAGGAATACCTCGATCGATCAATTTTCTGAACAAACACCAGTGGTTAATCCTGTCAAAAGCTTTGCTAGCATCTAGGAACGTAGCATAGACACTAGTGGAATGGCTTCTGAAGTAGTCAACAAATTCATGGAGTAGGTAAACAGCCTTGTCAGTTGAAAGAGCTGATTTGAAACCAAACTGATTGTCGTTTGTCCACAAACGTACTTGTACTTCATCAAAAATTCAAAATTGAGAAAAAATGGGCAGGCGCTAGCAGAAGGCAGGGAGACTACATTAGAACATCAGGTATCAACACGGAGAGCCGCACAACTGAAAATCCACCTCTCTGACCACCGCTCCACTCCTCTCCGTCCACCTCTTCACTGCTCGGGAATCTCGCAAGCTGATTGGCCGAGACGTTTTACCTCACAAGCTGATTGGCCGAGACGTTTTACCCAGCTTCTCTCCCTGCAGAGCGCCCATACCCACCGAAGGAAGACCGCATTCATTGTTCTTTATCGCTAGTCTCGCAGCGTGGAACTTTTCGCTGTTCTCTTGCCCCTTTTTGTGTGAAATAGTCTTCCCGTCGAGCCACTACGCCGCCTCCTGCAGCTGCCCTCGACAATCCTGCGCCTCTAGCACCTGACGATGAGGCGTCACCTGAGGAGCAGTAAAGCTCTCATTAACCTGTGCAGTAAATCATCTTAATCTTGAGTTACGTATCTTGTTATAAAAATAAAAGAGTTCTAAAAACATATTTATGTACACTTTATTTACATCTACGTATGTATGTACACTTACTCACACACACACACACACACACACGTATCATATGAGAGAGAGTGAGAGAATGAACGTATGTGTTATTTATGGGTGACGTCATTAGGGGTGACGCTACTTCGCGGTTTTTCACTTTTCGCGGTCGGTTCTGGAACCCATTAACCGCGATAAGTGAGGGATCACTGTATCTTGATCCATTGCAATGTCCGTTTTGTTGGTCAAATGTACTGCTTCGAATGGGTGTGGTTTAACGTAGTGTGTCCTCTTGTTAATTGGGTGATGAGTAAGCTTTCCATATTTACTGCTTCGAATGAGTGTGGCTTAAAGTGCTGTGTCCTATTCATATTCGGGTGATGAGTGTCTCTTGTTTGGTGATGGCAGGCATTGTGAGTGATGGTCTATATGACATCATAAAGACATCAAGGCAGGCATCAGAGGACATCATGCTTGCATCATAGGTAGACAGTCCTATTGTCTATATGACATCACAGGTAGCCAGTCCTATTGTCTATATGACGGCATGGCCAGTGCTATGTTGGCTGATATCATAGGATCATCATAAGACATCATGCAGACACCACAGGCCATCCTCTGATGTCCTATGATTGTGAGTGGCCGTCCTATCGTGACACACACACACACACACACACACACACAAACTGACACAGATTTCTTGAATGTATAGTGTGATTCTGTCTTGCATATTTATTTCTTCATTGGGTTTATCAGCATTATTATTATTCCATCCATCCATGTCATGTGGTGATCCTCGCGGATCACCAAGAGACGCCACAGAGTTCACCAGAGAGTTTGGCTAAAATGTTATTTATTTTCAGACGTGACAAAACACAACTATGAACCCCTTAGGGCGAACACACACATAACTGAGACTTGGGTTCGTAGGGCTAACCCAGCCGCTACGAGCTAACTGTGACAAAACTATGAAGACAAACCTGACATGAAGGTCTACGGCACTCTCTAACATGACGAGGCGTAGACCCAGACTTGACGAGACGTTGACAGAATATAGACCAATACTCCTGCGTCTTACCGTCGTCAGTGCCGGGCTTAAAAGGGCGAAGCACTAACGATGGTAATGACAGTCAGCTGACCGGCCGTTGACAGGCGGAAGCCCCACCGAGCACTTTCACAATAAGAGCCCGGTGAGGCCAGAATACAGCCTGCAGCTGTCAAGGCCGGCAGCGAGAAATAACTTAGCCCGAGCGCGATCAGAACCGGCGCTTGGGTCATAACAGTACCGTCCCTCCACGGGCGGACTCCGAACGCCCCAAGAAACCACCCTGCCCCCCCACCCCCCCCAGGGTGGGAGGTTGGGGGACAGGTGCGGAGGGAGAGAAACCAACCCATGAACAACACAAAAAAACCATACAAGACAATGACAAGACTAAGAAAAAATGTACAAGGGAAAACAAAAACCAGAACTACAGGTTCAGAAAAAAATTAAATGCAAGAATAGAGCATACTCGCTCATACCAGACTATACATGAAAAAACAAAAAACAGAGCATTACTCGCTCATACCAGACTATACAAAACAGAAACAGAGCATTACACGCTCATACCAGACTACATGAAACAAAAAAAAACAGAGCACTACTCGCTCATATCAAGCTATACACGAAACAAAAACAAAACAAAAAAAATAAAAACCCAGAGCACCACACGCTCTACCCAGACTATACATAAGCCAGCAGGGCTACTGTAGCAAAGCATAAGCACTAGATACAAAATAACCAGGACAAAGAAAAAAAAGCACAAATACTGAGACAAACCCAGGGACCACTACCACCCCCCAACAGTTTATGTCGACCGATGGTCAAAGAAGGCGGACCAGGCGGCTCACCAGAGTCCAAAGTCCCGCACGTCCGCTTCTCCGGTGGTCGAACTAGGTAGCCCCATGGCACACATAACAGGTCGGGTGGCCAAACCGAGGCACCTAACCGGCGAAACAGTCCCTCCGACGGCCGACCCGTGTCCCTCAGCCACCAGTCCAGGGCATCAACAACCCGCAGCGGCCTCCCTGACGAGAACAAAACTCGGGAGAACTGGGGCGAGCAAACAGGGACCCCCATGGCCCCCGGCGATGATGAATAGGGGCGGTGACTCAGAGGGGATCGATGAGCAGGGCGAGCCAAGAATCCGGTCCGCGAAGAAGGGTCTGCAGCTCCTCCTCCGCCAATGGACCACGCTCGCGCTGCATCACCGCTGGACCCAGATTAGGTCCCAGCTGCACCCACGTTGGGCCCCGATTGGGCCAGAACCGCACCCGCGGTGGACCCCGATCGAGCCTCCAGTGCACCCACGTTGGACCCCGATTGGGCCGGAACTGCCCCTGCGGTGGGACCCGATTGGGCCTCCAGTGCAGCTCCGCTGACAAACTCCACCCCCGAACCTGGGACCTCCACCTTGGTGACACCGACCCGTTCCCCGCCGGCGACAATAGAACAAAGCTCGGGGACAGGAAAACCGGGATCAGTATCACCGGTAGCAACGGAACCCAGCGAGACGAGCTCGGGCGCAGCAGACGGCTGCTCCTCACTTGCCTCCCCGAGAGGCAGGCAAAAATGCTCAACAGGGGACAGAGACAGAAAAGGGAGCACTTGCCTGCACTCGGGTTCCGTTGCCACCCAGGACTCCGACGATCTGGGTTCAGGGCGACTCTCGTCAGCTGACTCGGACTCAGCTGCGTCGGGCTCCGCAGCTGGCACGATGTCATCAGCAGCCTCAGGTTCCTCCCATGCTGTTGTCCACGCCGACGACCCGTATGGCGTGGAGGCAGGGAACCCTTGACCCACTGGCTCGGACCGCTCCGGCGAGGAGACCAGGGGACGCTTCTTCATCGGCTCAGGCTCCGGGCCGTCTCCAAGACCATCTCCAAGCAGCTTGATATTCCTGTGACTACAGTTGCACATATTATTCAGAAATTTAAGATCCACGGGACTGTAGCCAACCTCCCTGGATGTGGCTGCAGGAGGAGACGGATAATACGAATGGTAACAAAAGAGCTCAAAACAACCTCTAAACACATTCATGGTGAACTCCAAGGTCAAGGTACATCAGTGTCAGATCGCACCATCTGTCGTTGTTTGAGCCAAAGTGGATTTCATGGGAGACGACCAAGGAGGACACCACTGTTGAAAACAAATGATAAGCCAGACTGGAATTTGCCAAACTGCATGTTGACAAGCCACAAAGCTTCTGGGAGAATGTCCTATGGACAGACGAGACAAAACTGGAACTTTTTGGCAAGGCACATCAGCTCTATGTTCACAGACTGTCACAACTCGCCGCTCTCAGGCATCCACCTCAGCTGCGCGCACACCTGCCCCTCGTCAGTGATGGACTATTTAGTCCACTCTGCCCTGAGCTTCGGTCTGGAGCCGTCTGTTCTACTACGCGCTCAAACCCTCAGCAGGATTGTCTCTTCCCATCCTGCCACTCCTTGCTTCATCACGTAAGCTGTTTGCCTCTTACCTGTCTTTCAGTCCTCCCCTGTGCACAGGTGGATTCCCTGGCAGCGGATTCTCTCATCTTCGCCATCTTCTCCTCCCGCATCTCCACGCCTCGTTGTGTGCGCAGTAGGGCGCTGTCTCCCAGGCCGAAGATCCTAGCCAACGCCAGCCACCTTCCCTTCTGCAAGTAAGCATCACCCAGCATTACTTCCCCATGTGGTTATGCCCAGCTAATTTCCCTGTCTCTGTTCTTCCCATAGGGTTGCCTGGCCGCACGGCGTGCTGCTCTGTTCCCAACTCTCATCGTCCACCCACAATCCACAGACATATCTCATACACGCACCCAAACACCCTTTTGCTGTTGAATAAAGCTATTAAACCTTACCTGAGCCTGCGTGCGTGTTTCCTGGGCCGATAAATATGTCACAGATGCAAAAATAAAGCATACCAAGAAAAGAACACCGTCCCTACTGTGAAACTTGGAGGAGGTTCTGTTATGTTCTGGGGCTGCTTTGCTGCATCTGGGACAGGGTGTCTTGAATCTGTGCAGGGTACAATGAAATCTCAAGACTATCAAGGTATTCTAGAGAGAAATGTGCTGCCCAGTGTCAGACAGCTTGGTCTCAGTCGCAGGTCATGGGTCTTGCAACAGGATAATGACCCAAAGCACAGCTAAAAACACCCAAGAATGGCTAAGAGCCAAACATTGGACTATTCTAAAGTGGCCTTCTATGAGCCCTGATCTAAATCCTATTGAAGATCTGTGGAAGGAGCTGAAACATGCCGTCTGGAGAAGGCACCCTTCAAACCTGAGACAACTGGAGCAGTTTGCTCATGAGGAGTGGGCCAAAATACCTGCTGAGAGGTGCAGAACTCTCATTGACAGTTACAGAAATCGTTATGATTGCAGTGATTGCCTCAAAAGGTTGTGCAACAAAATATTAAGTTAAGGGTACCATCATTTTTGTCCAGGCCTGTTTCATGAGTTTGTTTTTTAAAATAATTCTGTTGAACCACAATTCAAAAGCATTGTCTGATTTTCATTGGTTAATTTTCATAGAATTTTTATTTATTACCACTTTTGTCAGATTCAAGTTATTTCTGTGATTATTGTGGGTTTTTCTTTCATTAACAGAGGGATACCAACAATTTTGTCCACGTCTGTAGACATCATATAGACGGTGCTGTGATCGTTGACATCATAGGAACATCACAGGACATCAAGCAGACATCATAGGCCGTCCTATGATGTCCTATGATCGTGACACACAGACAGACACAACAGAGATTTCTTAAATTTATAGAGTCAGACATTTAAATTTATAGAGTGATGTTCTCTAGATCAGTTAATCTACTAATGGTTTCATTGAACAGAAAAAATATGGTTAAAAAAAATCACATTACCAACTAATAAAAAAAAATACATATTTTTTTGGTTCTGGTGTTCTGCAGCCCATTTCTTTTCAACCCTAACAGCCAATGTTATAACCTTTAAGCTGTAAGGATAAGGTAGCTGGAAAATACTGCCGCTGTCTCTTCTTCTTCTAGATTTGATTGGCTGTTGGCAACCAGCTTACAGGTGCATTACCACCACTGACTTGATCATCATCACTCTATATCTCTTTGTATAAGGATTTCTTATAAGGGGTTCTGAACATCTCCTTATGTGTGAAAAAATTATCCATCCTTGGACTGTGTCCTCGGCAGCGTCAATAGCTGTGCCAGCCGGCCAGCGCATTACATGTGGCAACTTCTTCTTCTCTCGGTTATTGACGGATAGCAGGCAACTGAAAGGTGCATACCGCCATCCACTGTACCAGAGTGTGTAACATTATGTCATTTGAACCCGACCCCTAAATTCTATGACTTAATCCTGTGTTATTTAAAAAAGAGAAAAGAGCCCTTCTCATGATTTTTATTGTCTCTCCATCTCCGCCACACCTCAGGCACAGTCCAAGGATGGAAAATTTTTTCCCACAAAAGGAGTTGTTCAGAACTCCTTATACAAAGATATAGTGATGATAATCAAGTCAGTGGCAGTAATGCACCTGTAAACTGGTTGCCAACCGCCAATCAAATCTAAAAGATGAAGAAGAAGACAGTATAAAGTAGAAGCAGGAGACATGCCAGTGGATTTGAGAAGAGATAAACTCCCATTATCATACTGGGTCAAGCTGAAAGGAAGTAAGGAAGCAAATATTTCAAAAACAACACTACAAGACTGCTGGGAATACCACCACAGACTTCACTCTACGTATATCATCACTCTATCTTGTCAGGAGCTGTAGTCCTATCATCATTCTTCTTCTTCTTCTTCTCCTCCTCCTCTCGGTTACTGGCAGATAGCAAACAACTGAAAGGTGCATACCGCCACCTACTGTACAAGAGTGTGTAACATTATATCATCTGAGCCCGACCCCTAAATTCTATGACTTAATCCTGTGTTATTTAAAAAAGAGAAAAGAGCCCTCCTCATGATTCTTATTGCCTCTCCAGCTCCATCTGTTCCTAGAATCCCAGTTAAATCCCATTCCCTACTGGCTTCTCAAACTTCATTTTCCATTATCTGTCTTTCATTTCTGTATTTGTGACAGTGTAATAAGATGTGCTCGACATTTTCTTTTACTCCACATTCTCTACATTTGTCACTTTGGCTTTTCCCCCATGGTGAATAAAGAGCCATTTAAACATGTGTGATCCAGTCTGATTTCTTGCCATAATGATGTCTTCCCTCTTTTTGGTTGTTATGAAATTCTTTATTGCAATAGATTTTTGTATTTTGTAATACGATCTACCTTTATGATCTTCATCCCATCTTTTTTGCCATAGCTCAGTTCCTTTTTTCTTGATTACCGTATTTTTCGGACTATAAGGCACACTTAAAATCCTTTAATTTTCTCAAAAATCGACAGTGCGCCTTATAATCCGGTGCGCCTTATGTATTAATTCTGGTTGTGCTTACTGACCTCAAACTGATTTTATGTGGTACACGACGCTCAAAAATCTGTCAAAATGTTTTAGTACGACTTTGGTAAGCTACGAAGCTGCACCGCTTGATGGATTGTTGGAGCATTACAGCTACCGTAGTCAGGAGCCTCGCGGAGTAATATGTGCTTCAACATAATGGCCGGATGGCTTTTTCCACAAATCTCCGTCCCTATTGATCTGCGACTCCATGCGCACCCATCTCACCGATACTGTCAAAACCCAAGTGAAGCAAACTAATTTGGAGCTTACCATCATTCCGGGTGGATTAACCAAAGAACTCCAACCGCTAGATATTGGTGTCAACAGGTCGTTCAAAGTTAAACTGCGAGCGAGTTACGCCACTATCTGCCAATGGATCGTGGATGCCTGGGCTAAGGTATCAGTCTCAAGTGTCGTCCGAGCTTTCACGAAGGCCGGAATCATCACTGAACAGCTAAATAACAGCAACGAGACTGACTAAGATAATGACGAGAGGGATCCGGGCATGCTTGATGCCGAAATCGCCCAACTGTTAAACTCAGCTATGTTTACATGGACACAAGTAACCGGATTAAAAGCCTGATCGGAATAAAAATGCTTCATGTAAACATGGCAATCTGAATATTCTAACCCAATCACGCTCATTCGGATCAAAATTTCATTCCGATTGAGAGGGGTGGGTTATGCCGATTGTTAATCCGAATGGTGCACATGAAAACACTGATTCCGAATGTAGGGCAGAAAATATGTTTACTGCGCATGTCTGTACACCAGCCGCACGTCGACGTGACGTATTTCCGCCTTAGCAGCAGCTAGCAGAAAACATAGCAGGAGTAAAACAAAACTGGTCTGTATCGTCCTGCTGTCTCCCTCTGTTCGTCATATGCAGAAGTATGTACTTGTAGCTTCATTACGGAGACCAGCAGAAGCAAAAGTACAGTCTGAATAACACAATACAGGTCAATTTCAACACGAAGCGGGGCTTGCTAACACCGGAAGTTGCTTCTTCTTCTACTATTTTTGGAATGTCGAAATGTCGACGTGCGCATGTCAAAATGATTTATTCCATTCAAACGACTTAATGCACCTTGTAATCCGGTGTGGCTTATGTATGAAAATAGACCATCAAATAGACCATTCATTGATATTGCGCCTTATAATCCGGTGCGCCTTATAGTCTGAAAAATACGGTACTGCTTTCCCTCTTGGCGTGTTTGTGTGTATACAGTATATACTGTATATATATATATATATATATATATATATAGTATATACAGTATATGGTGTGGTTTAAAGTGCTGTGTCCTATTGTGTATACAACAGCATGGTCCTTTTGTCTATATGACGGCATCGCAAGTCCTGATGTTCACTGTATTTGACATCATAAAGACATCAAGGACAGCATCATATCATACGCTGTCAGGCAGGCATCACTGTATAAAGACATGAAGGCAGGCTTGATGTCCTATGATGCAGATCAGGACACCATAGGAACATCATAGGCTCTCCTATGATGCAGACATCATCGGAACATCATAAGCACATCATAGGCCGTCCTATGATGACCTATGATTGTGACACACAAACAGACACATCTTCTTGAATTGAAAGAGTGATAGTGATGCTGCTGTGTTAGCTTTATGCCAGATGTAATGGGGCACACCCCTTCCAAAAAGTTCAACTTTTGTCTCGTCAGTCCACAAAATATTTTCCCAAAAGTCTTGGGGATTAGCAAGATGTTTTTCAACAAATGTAAGACGAGCCTTTGTGTTCTCTTTGGTCAGCAGTGGTTTTCGCCTTGGAACCCTCCCATGTTATTTTTGCCCAGTTTCTTTCTTCATCACTCTATAAATTTAAGAAATCTGTGTGTCTGTGTGTTACAATCATAGGACATCATAGGATGGCCTATGATGTATGCTTGATGTCCTATGATGTCAGCGATCATAGGACCATCTACATGATGTCTATATGACGTCAGATAAACTGTAAGGCTGCTGTTCCTATGATATGACGTCCTACAGACCACAGAACTGGCTAAAAGACATACACATAGACACAGGTAAGCAACATAACACAGAACAGTAACAAGCAGGGGCAAACAGAGACGGCATGGCCGGGGGCTGCACAGATAATCACACACAGGGGACCAGAGGGCAGACAAGACCAAGGCAATAATGATGATGATGATGACAATAATAATATGGGCTGGGATCCATTCCCTGGAGATAAGGAATATCACTCTATCACTCTATATATAATTCAAGAAATCTCTGTCACGATGTCATGGGAAGACAAGACCAAGGCAATAATGATAATGATAATGACGATAATAATAATAATAATGCTGATAAACTTAAATGAAGATCAAGACCAATGAAGAAATAAATATGCAAGACAGAATCATGGTCATAGGACATCAGAGGACAGCCTATGGTGTCTGCATGATGTCTTATGATGATCCTATGATATCAGCCAACATAGGACTGGCCATGCCGTCATATATACAATAGGACTGGCTACCTATGATGTCATAAAAACAATAGGACTGCCTACCTATGATGTAGGCATGATGTCCTGTGATGCCTGCCTTGACGTCTTTATGATGTCATATAGACCATCACTCACGATGCCTGCCTTGATGTCTTTATGATGTCATATAGACCATCACTCACCAAAGAAGTGATATCTCGGCTATGCCTCGGACACAGTCCAAGGACAGATAATTTTTTTCACACATGTGGAGTTGTTCAGAACTCCTCATAGAGATATAGAGTGATGATAATCAAGTCAGTGGCGGTAATGCACCTGTAAGCTGGTTTTCAACTGCCAATTAAATTTAAAAGAAAAAGAGATACTCATTACCTGATTACGAATAGGACACAGCACTTCAAACCACACCCATTCAAAGCAGTCAATCTGGAAATCATACTCATCACCCAATTAACAAGAGGACACACTACGAAAAACCGCACCCATTCAAAGCAGTACATTTGACAAACAAAACAGACATTGCAATGGCTCAAGATGCATCATTGAACAAATACAACCTCACCTGTTGGCTGCAACATCTGTGATTGATGTCAATGCTGGACGTACTGTTCTGATTCCACAAATCACACTCACACCATCTCACAACATGTTTCCATTCACCTTGCCACGTAAACAGTTTCCAGTAACACCCTGCTTTGCCATGACTGTAAATAAGTCACAGGACCAGTCTTTACAGCACGTTGGGATTTTCTGCACAAGAGATTCTTCAGCCATGGCCAATTCTACGTTGCTGCGAGCAGAGCTGGCAGATCAAGCAGTCTTCGTATTCTTGCTCAAGATGAAGAAACTAAGCAAAAGCGTCACTTTCTGAGCAGTGTTGTTTTTAAAAGGTGCTGACACAGTAAAAATGTGTAACCTTGAAGAATGGCAGTCTACACTGCAAATGTGTAAAATGCCAAGCAAAGCGCTGATTTTTCTCCGGGTGCTCCGGTTTCTTGGTTTCTACGGGCATGCACGGGTCTTCCTGAGCAGGGTCGAAAGCCACATTTTGCTCAGCTCAATTTTCGTGATCCTGTCCATGAACTGGAATTACAACGCACCTATCCCTCAACCAGTGGTCTGAAGAAGAAGAAGAAGAAGAAGAAGAAGAAGAAGAAGAAGAAGACCCACCAGATGGAGAGCAATACAGTGAGGAGAACTGCTGCATGTCAGAAAAGATGCCGTGAAGATGAAACACCTCAGGTTTGAGCAGTACTCAGCAGGCATGACTGTGAACAACACAGCCATCTGAGACAGGAAGAGACCCTTCAGCAACGGGCATGCAGAAATACTTGCATAGACTTGGTTTCTACGGGCATGGACGGGTATGTACTAGTACTGTGGAATCATGGACCAGTGTCATTCTTGAATCTCTTCAGATTGTGGCATGACATGTTGCTTCTTGAGATCTTTTAGCCTACTTTGTCAGACAGGTTCTATTTAAGTGATTTCTTGATTCAACAGCTCTGGTAGTAATCAGGCCTGGCTGTGGCTGGGGGGTGGGTAGGGAGATTTAATAAGGTTATCTTTGTCTAATATTAAAATCTGTTTGATGATCTGAAACATTTAAGTGTGACAAATATGTAGAAATATGAAAAAAATCAGGAAGGGGCAAATACTTTTTCACAACACTGTATATAGCTGAAAACACTCATGATGTCAGGATACTTGCCTTCCCACTGTAAATCTCAAAAAATGTGGCAAAAACTTGCAGGTCCAACTTGCTGTATTTTGGCTTGTTTAACATGGCAAAAACGTCTCTGGCTGCAGGGACAGAAAAGAGGCCGTTAAATGAATTCAGTGGAGTGTAGTAGCCTAGCATTTGGGAGGGTGGTGAAGTAAAAACTAACCAGACAGTGCATAGATGCCTTTGGAGCAGTCCTGATTCTTCTCTGAAAAGTCGCCTCCCATGGTCTGAAATGAAATCAAAGTTAAGAGACAACACACATTAAATGCTTGTTAAATAAAGCTATAGCACTCACATGTGTTTTTCCACTCCCAGTTTGACCATAAGCAAAGCAGGTGGCCATTCCCCTCTCAAAAATGGTTTCAACCAGTGGCTGAGCAGTGAACCTGAAGAAGAGGTCAGGTTATTACCAGCACTACCTCTGCTTTAAGGGATGCAGTGTAAAACCAACAATGTACCTGTAAACCATTTCATTGGTGGAGTTCTCATCAAACGCATAGTCAAAGCGGAAAGTCTGATTCTCCAGATAGCGGGTTAGGTCCACTTTCTGCTTGGGTTCATGCACCATTACCACATCCTTACTAGGAATGGTAATAACATCCAGATCCTTCATTGCTACCTCTGGAGAGAGAAGTATTTTCTATTCATTATATGTTTTCTATTCATTCTTAAACAGCACAAAATTGAGCCCCAAAAATTATGTACACGCTTATGTCCTTGAACAATCAACGCTCAGTCCACCTGAGACAAAGCTTTCCAGTGAAAGGAAAATAAATGTTGGGTATTTTGAGCAGACTTTGCTGATTTATTTTACATCGCTGCATATACTGTGTGTGTTAAAGGATCTGTAGCATTTGTAAGTTATAAAATCATGTACATGTCTTTGACGCATAGATGTGTCTACATAACTTATATACTGTGTCTGGTTATTCTGAAGAAATATTTCATCTGTGTACAAAACCTAAAAATGTAATAAAGACTGAACACACAATATCTGGCAGTTCCAGTGGCTGACTTTGTGTTCTGAAGGAATGTCTGCATGTGCACATGAAAAGCACCTCTTTACCTTTTTTGTTGAAAGGTCGTGCACGGACACACACACATATCCTGTGCTCCTCTATCTGAAATATTACAGAGTACAGGTTAGTTCTTCTTCTTGTATTGTTTCTATTGTTGTATTGGCATATGTGCTTCAGGAATTACTGATTATAAACACAAGCTTGTATTTCCTCTTCTCATCTACTCTATATTGTAGTGATCCATGCTGTGTGCTCCCTGCTTACTAATTATCATCCTCAGCTGCACCTGCTCTCTCCAATAGGCAGCCTTTATCAGGAGTGGATTCCTGCATGGAGACGTCAACGCTCCTTGGGTGAAGCCATTCACGTACTGACTCGCCCTTCTCTACTGCTGGGAGTTTTGCCTCCCTGCCTCGCATCATTCCTGCACTTGTTCGTCTGGGAACTTCGCCTCCCCAACTCTACAGTGAGCTTGCGTCACTGGATATTTCCTCTCCTACTTCTGCTTCGTTCCTCCTCTCTCCCCTGTGCACAGGTGGACCTTCCTCCAGGCGGCGGACCGGATTCTCTCCTGTGATCTGGAGGCCGCTCCCTCTCCCTCTCATCTTTCAGCTGTGGCTGCACCTGCCCCATCTGCCTCGTCACGGACACTGCACCTCCCGAGTGGGACTCTGGTAATCTGGAGTGGACTAAGCTTCTCTTCGGTGCTTCTACTACTCCTGAGCTCCGTAAGATTATTTATTATTCAGCCCATTCAACCCGCTGTTGCTGAACTGTTAATTCCCTCTCTTCCCGCAGGTTTGCCAGTTCTCTCCTGCTCTGCACCCACATCCATTCACTCACACACATCCACTTTGTTAATAAAGGTCATTGTGATTTCTAATCGAGTCTGTCTGAATTTGGGTTTTTGTGCAAACATGTCATATTCTCTCCTGTCCATGTTTCCTTTCTTTTGATTTTCCTTCTTTTCTGCTTGCACTTCCCTTGTTTCCCCTCCTTCATTCCATGTCCATTCCCTCCTTCCTTCTGTCTGTCTTTGATTCGGTACCACACTCACCAGATCATTGCTGGTTAAAGGTCTGTAATCCAAGCTGGCTCTGAAGTCTCTGATCATACACATGATCTCATAATTTGGCAATTTAACATCAACCTCCTGCAGTGGAAAAAACAAAGTGTTGCTCAAATTACAAACACAAAGCGGATGCTTGACAGTGTTTCTGATACAGATCCCCACAGTCTTCTTTTTTTTTTTTTCTGAAGAGGACAAATCTCTCGTCTGTAATTCCAAATCACTCGTTTTAATTCTGAACTCAGTTTCCTTATTTTAGCCTATTCATTAAAAGTTTTGTGCCACAAAACTTGGATGCACAAGATAAATATCGGCCACTGATGAATCTTACCTTATTTGCCAGTCGGCCAATATTAGTAGATATACTGTATATCGGTGCATCCCTAATTTCAAACTAACCCATGGACTGAGATCTATCTGTAATGACCCACTGTCCTATGAACAGAATGCTTTCCTAAACACTTTATCAAAGTCAGGAGATTTAATCAGCATTTAGGTGCTTTAATGCCAGCTGTGATGGTGCTACATCTCAATACTGCAGTACTAGACTGGGTGTATGACTTTATCCGTGTGTTCTGTCCTCACCTGTGCCCGCTTCTCTTTGATCTCTTTCTGCTGTAGACGTCTCTTCTCTCGTTTCTCCTGCAGTTGCTCCACCACCTTTACGCAGTTCGATTTCCTTCGTGCTGTAATGATTTAAAGAATCACAAATAATCCAAAGTTAAGGTGCGTTCAAACACAAACCGCAAATTTTTCACAAGGCGCAAACACACAAAGACAAGAACAGGTCTGATTGAAAAGATGTGCAGTCTATGGTTTTAACTTATCTATGAAATAAAGTGCGCTGAGGGGACATGCAAATTTGACTGGCTGGTAGCATCACGTGGAGCACTACACCGGCTAGAAGCGGAGCATAAATATGAAGACTAGATGTTCTGTTCGGCTTCTCAGCATGCGTCAATACCACCGCAATATTGGTACGGGGTTCCAAGCTCAAATCGGTCATTCAGCTCAACAAAGAAACCAGATTTTTGTGCCGCATACAGCTGTTGTAACAAAGAAAACAAAAGAATAAGGCATAACATTTCATAGGTGAGATTTCACTATCCTGAAAATGCTCTGAAATAAATATGGAAGGGTTTAAATATGAAAATGTGTCTCCTTTAACTGTTTGGTCCAAATGCTTCCTAATCAGAGCCAGGGCCTTTTATAATCATACTGTATATCACTCTATTAATCACTCTATCATCACTCTATAAATTCAAGAAATCTGTGTGTCTGTCTGTTTGTGTGTCACGAACATAGGACATCATAGGATGACCCTATGATGTCTGCATGATGTCCGATGATGATCCTATGATCTCAGGCTACATAGGACTCGTGATGCCGTCATATAGGCAATGCCGTCATATAGACAATAGGACTGGCTACCGATGATGTCACGATGTCTGCCTTGCTGTATTTTATAACTGGCGACCTATGATGGAGTGTCCTATGATGCCTGCCTTGATGTCTTTATGATGTCATATAGACCATCACTCACGATGCCTGCCTTGATGTCTTTATATACTAGAGTCTACAGTATATAAAGACTTCTTTGGCGAGTGAAAGAAGTTCTGTTCTGTTCTTCTCGCCAAAGAAGAGATACTCATCACCCGATTACGAATAGGACACAGCACTTTAAACCACACCCGCAATTCAAAAGCATGTAAACTGTGGAATGGGAGTTGCCAGAAACAGGAAAGAAGAGATACTCATCACCCAATTAAGAATAGGACACACTAATTTAAACCAGTCGCTACATAAATGGAGAGCAATAGAGTGAGGAGAGCTGCTGCACGTCAGGAAAGATCCCATGAAGATGACACAGCTGAGGTTCGAACAGTACCTCCCAGACATGACTGTGTTGCACGTCAGAAAAGATGCCGTGAAGATGAAACACCTGAGGTTCGAGCACATCAGGAAAGATCCCATGAAGATGACACAGCTGAGGTTTGAACAGTACCTCCCAGGCATGACTGTGTTGCACATCAGAAAAGATGCCATGAAGATGAAACACCTGAGGTTCAAGCGCGTCAGGAAAGGTCCCGTAAAGATGACACAGCTGAGGTTCAAGCAGTACCTCCCAGGCATGACTGTGTTGCACATCAGACAAGATGCCGTGAAGATGAAACACCTGAGGGAACAACACACCCGTCTGAGACAGGAGGAGACCCTTCACTCGCATAGGGTGCAACAGACAAGGGATGCACAGACAGACAGGAAATGTGTGGCAGTGCGCCATGCACGTGCTGAGTCATTTGAAGCCCAAAATGCCTGCAAAGCGAACAATGCTGCACGCCAGGCAAGGCACAGACAAGCTGAGACCGAGGAGATGCAGAATAGTCAGCTGGCCGCTAACGCTGCACGCCAGACAAGGCACAGAGAAGCTGAGACCGAATGGGACACACTACTTTAAACCACACCCATTCAAAGCAGTAAATCTGGAAATCTCATTCAGTAAGGCAGAAGGCACTCTATAAATTCAAGAAATCTCTGTCAGTGTGTCAGTCACCCAATTAAGAATAGGACACACTGTAGAGGATGTGCTCGAATGATGAGGCTGAGTTTAGTTCTTAAGTCAGCTTTATTGACAGAACACATCGTCTAGCATTCTCAAAGCAGGAAAAGAGAAAGAATCATATCTCATCACCCTTTTATATGTTTCCAGCATCAGAATTCAAGTCACATGGTGTTTTCAGTAAACATACAGTCACAAAGCATCCCTTTGAACCTTCACCATTGTCTCTCATTTCTTGATGAACCGGAAATCCCTCCGGGGCATCTTTTGTGGGACAAAAAGACCAATCTCACACCTCCTCGTTATCTTCTGCAGATTCGAGTCCTTTGTCCTTCCAGACATGACACCCCCAATACGCATGCAGTCATATCTCTGTGGAAATGTGAGCCCACAATGTGTGTCGCCCACACTACCCCCCCAAACGTCTAGTAAGGGCAAAACCTGCATGGCATAAAAAAAAAAAAAAAAGAAAAACACAAAACACTCCATATATCGCTAATCAATCCACCAACTGCCTGGGTTTTAACCTTCTGCCGAATCTGCTGCAACCTGGCTTTGCTGCCCCTGCAACATCTCTCTGCATCTGTGGATTAAAGCTGTTAGCACCTTTCTGTGAAGATTCTGGAGAATGTCCTCTCAGCGGCCTGCCACGGTGGGGGGGCCTCGCGAGCTGCACTTCCTCATCAGCCAAAACAAAAGCGGGTTTGAGCCTGTTTATGCAAATCAACTCCCTTCTGCCCCCTAAATCTAGCAGAAAATGCTTCTGCCCGGTCTCCAGCACTCTGAACGGTCCGTCATAAAACGGCCGCAAACTTGGACGCTGAGCATCATGTCTAACAAAAACAAACTCTGCATTTTTTAAAGCCTTTGGCACAAAAATGTGTGGGAAACTGTGATGGACCGGGCCAGGGAGCGTGTTTGCTCCCGAGTCGCTCTGCCACGGCTGAGCAGGGGGGCCATTTGGTGCGGGATTATCGGGGAGAAATTCCCCCGGCAAACGGAGAGGTTGTGCAAAAACTAATTCAGCTGGGGAAGCATGCAAATCTTCCTTAGGTGCAGAACGCAACCCCAATAAAACCCATGGAAGTTTGTCCACCCAATTTGTATCCGTCAGCGACGCTCTGAGGGCTGCTTTCAATGACCTGTGAAAGCGTTCGCATAAACCATTAGCCTGGGGGTTATACGCGGTAGTGCGATGAATCTTCACCCCCAAGCTGCGGGCCATCGATGACCATAGTTCGGAAATAAATTGGGGACCCCTGTTGGACGTTATGTCCGACGGTACACCGAAACGCGCAACCCACACTGCTAAAAATGCTCGCGCAACTTCTTCCGCTGTGGTTGATGTCAGAGGAATCGCCTCTGGCCAACGCGTGGTACGATCCACCATCGTCAAAAGATGTGTGTGCCCGTGTGATGATGGGAGCGGGCCCACCAAGTCAATATGCACGTGGTCAAAACGCTTAGCGGGGATGTGAAAAGGTTCCAACGAGGCCTTAGTGTGTCTGTGTATTTTGGCTTGCTGACACGCTACGCAGGCTGCCGCCCATTCCTTGACCTGTTTGCGCAACCTGGGCCAAACAAATTTCTCCCCCACCAACTTAATCGATGCGCGCACCCGGGGGTGCGCGAGAGAATGGACCGAGTCAAAAACGCGGCAACGCCACGCGGCTGGCACCACGGGGTGGGGCCGTCCCGTGGAGACATCGCAGATTAGTGGGGGCATACCACTTTGTTGGTCCCTGTGCTCCAGCCTTAACCCTGTTGGTCCAGACTGGAGCGCGCGCACGTCCGCGTCGTTAACCTGCTCCGCAGCCATGGCTGCATAATCTAACCCTACACAGTCTGGGGGTGCGCGCGCTCCCGCGTTGCTGCCCGGGCCCGCGGCCACGGCTACAGAGTCTGCCCCCATGGGGCTTGGTGGTGCTACCGTGCGCGAGAGACAGTCTGCCACAACATTGTGTTTACCCGCGACATGCTGAATATCAGTAGTGAACTCCGATATTGCGGCTAGTTGCCTTTGTTGTCGGCCTGACCAGGGTTCTGAAATTTTGGCCATCGCAAACGTTAGCGGTTTATGATCCACAAACGCGGTGAAACGTCACCCCTCTAACCAGAACTGAAAATGGCGGATGGCCAAGTGTAGGGCCAAAAGCTCCCTGTCAAACGCACTGTATTTACGCTCACTATCGTGGAAAGTCCTGCTGAAAAACGTGAGGGGTTGCCAGGTACCTGCCACAAACTGTTCAACTACCGCCCCCACCGCTACATCGGAAGCGTCAGTGGTGAGCGCCATGCGGGCCGTTGGAACTGGGTGCGCTAACAAAACTGCGTTTGCCAGGGCTGATTTGACCTGGGCAAAAGCGCGCTCCTGCTCCAGAGACCATTCAACTTTATTTGCGGGCTTTTGTTTTTTTAACGCGGTGTACAATGGCTGCATGAGCCGTGCTGCACTTGGGAGGAACCGGTTGTAAAAATTAACCATCCCTAGAAACTCCTGAAGCGCCTTGACCGTTTGAGGTTGCGGAAAATCCGTTATGGCACGCATTTTATCTGGCAGCGGAACTGCTCCTTCTGCCGAAACGCGATGCCCCAAAAAATCAATCTGCGCCACCCCAAACTGGCACTTCGCTGGGTTAACTATTAACCCGTGCTCTGCCAGCCTCCGAAAAACTGCTGTGAGGTGTTTTTCATGCTCGCCCTCGGACGCGCTGGCTACCAAAATATCGTCCAAATAAACGAACACGAAAGGGAGGTCGTGTAAAACTGCATCCATCATGTGTTGGAAAGTCTGCGCGGCCCCCTTGAGGCCAAAAGGCATGCGCAAAAACTCAAAAAGGCCGAAAGGAGTTATGACCGCTGTTTTGGGTACATCCTGTGCGCGCACTGGAACCTGGTGGTAACCGCGCACCAAGTCTATTTTAGAAAAAATGCGCGCCACCGCCAAATGAACAGAAAAATCCTGAATGTGCGGAATCGGGTAGCAGTCATGAGCTGAAACATTGTTCAACCTGCGGAAATCGCCGCAAGGTCGCCACGAGCCGTCAGCCTTTGGGACCATGTGTAGCGGCGAAGCCCAGGAGCTTTGGGAGCGTCTAACAATGCCCGGTTTTTCCAGATTAGTGAACTCCTCGCGCGCAATGGCCAGTTTAGCTGGGTCCAAACGCCGAGCTTTTGCAAAAACGGGAGGCCCGGTGGTGGTGATAAAATGCTCCACCCCATGTTTAGCCACCGTTGCCGAAAACGTGGGGACTGTGAGTGCTGGGAACTGAGCGAGCAATGTGTGAAACTTACCACCCGCAGCTGAGACGCTGGCATGTGCAGTCGGCGGGGCCACCCGAGCTGTGCAGGGAATAGAATGAAAGGACAGTGCATTAATCAGACGTCTATTAGCAAGGTCAACCAATAAACCATGTGAGCACAAAAAATCAGCCCCTAACATGTTGAAACTGACTGCTGCTACAATAAATGTCCACTCAAATGAACGGCCCTGTAAGGAAAGAAGCATGGTCCTCTCACCGAACGTTTTAATCGCAGAGCCGTTCGCTGCTGACATTGACACCCAGGGAGCTTTAGACGGCATCAGCCGTTCCGCGTAGGTGGGTGTGACGAAACTCAGCTGGGAGCCCGTGTCCACGAGGAACTGTTTCCCCGAGTGTGCATCCGTCAGGTAAAGCAGCTTGTTCTCGTTGCCGAGGGTCGCAGCTGCTACCGGCCCTCAGTCTTGGCGTTTCCCTGGCGCTTGAAGTTGCACGGCGGGACGCACCTGTGCGCTCTCTCTGCAAAACGGCGGTGGTAGAAACACCGGCCGTCCTCCGCTCCGCGTCGCCTGGCCCCCGTCGCCGCCGTCGTTGGTGCGTCTGGCGCCGCGGCCGCTGGACCTGCGCTGTCTCCGGACGCCGTTCCTGGGCTAGCTGCTGCAGCCGAAACCACGTTCCGCTTGTGGGCATCGACAAGCCGCTGCGCCTCTTTGCTCAGCCCATGGTAGTCTCGCCAGGCCAATCGGGGCGACTCTGCCAGGGCCACTCTCACTGCTGGTGGCAGGGTCCGAAGGAAAAGGTGGGCGAAAATGAATTCGCCATCCTCAGAGTCTTTGAGCCTCAGCATCTTCACCATCAGGTCCGCAGGTCTATCATTCTCTGACTCCGTCAACGTCAGGAGCCCTTCTGCTCGCTGTTGGACCGAAGGGGTGAAATGGCTGATCAGCGCGTCCTTCAATGCGCTGTACTTGTCGCTGTCTGGTGGATGATTAACCAGATCCTCCACTCTCTGGACCGTGTTGCTGTCCAGCTTCGCTACCACATGGTAGAATTTTGTGTCGTCGTTGGAGATTCTTCGGAGGTTGAACTGCGCCTCGACTGCGCTAAACCATGAGCGCGGGCTGTGCTGCCAGAAATCGGGCAGCCGGATCGTGGAGGCGGCCATCAGGCTGGCTTCCACCGAGCCCCGCTCGGGAGAATTCTGTCTGCTCATTCTTTGTCGTAGGTCACCAGTGTAGAGGATGTGCTCGAATGATGAGGCTGAGTTTAGTTCTTAAGTCAGCTTTATTGACAGAACACATCGTCTAGCATTCTCAAAGCAGGAAAAGAGAAAGAATCATATCTCATCACCCTTTTATATGTTTCCAGCATCAGAATTCAAGTCACATGGTGTTTTCAGTAAACATACAGTCACAAAGCATCCCTTTGAACCTTCACCATTGTCTCTCATTTCTTGATGAACCGGAAATCCCTCCGGGGCATCTTCTGTGGGACAAAAAGACCAATCTCACACCTCCTCGTTATCTTCTGCAGATTCGAGTCCTTTGTCCTTCCAGACGTGACACCCCCAATACGCATGCAGTCATATCTGTGGAAATGTGAGCCCACAATGTGTGTCGCCCACAACACTACTTTAAACCACACCCATTCGAAGCAGTAAATCTGGAAATCTCACTAAGGCAAAAGGCACTCTATAAATTCAAGAAAACTCTCAGTGTGTCAGTTTGTCACCCCATTAAGAATAGGACACACTACTTTAAACCACACACATTTGAAGCAGTACCTATGAAGAATGGCAGTCTACACTACAAATGTGTAAAATGCCAAGCAAAGCGTTGATTTTCTCCGGGTGCTCCGGTTTCCGGGTTTCGACAGGCATGCACGGGTTTTCATGAACAGGATTGAAAGTCACTTTTTGCTGATCAGATCTATTTTCATGATCCTGTCCATGAACTGAAATTACAACTCACCTGTCCCTCAACCAGTGGTCTGAACAAAGAAGAAGAAGAACAAGACGACCCACCAGATGGAGAGCAATACAGTGAGGAGAACTGCTGTACATCAGAAAAGATGCCGTGAAGGTGAAACACTTCAGGTTCGAGCAGTACGCCGCAGGCATGACTGTGAACAACACAGCCGTCTGGGACAGGAGGAGACCCTTCAGCAATGGGCATGCAGAAGTACTTGCTTATACTTGGTTTCTACGGGGATGGATGGGTATGCACGAGTATATACATAGGATTATAATTATGATGATTATAATAGCAAGCTTGCCATAATCTAATACTATATAACGTGCTATGTGAGCTCCCATCTTATTACACAATATAAGACTTTTTCAATAAGTTACATAGAGGCAAAAAAGGGGAAAAACACAGCATTAATAAATATAATGGAAACGGATGAAATAACAACAGTTTCCTCCTTTAGCCTATGTAAGAGTCAATTTTCTTGACTGACCTGCTGTTTTAGTTCCAAACGTTTCAGTTATTTCACTGCATTTTGCTGCATCTGTAGAAAGGGCTTTTCTCCTTTTAATTCACTCCCTCTCTACTCCTCATTTCCCTTTCTTTTGAGCACCACTACCTAACATTTTGCCACTGACGGGATGTTATGTCTGTTTTTATTAGCATAGTAAGTTTTTTTTAACCTGTAGTTGGCAAGTTTGGAGCGAGTGCAAACTACAAAATAATAGCACCAGGGGTGTTGATGCCTTGTTGTATGTCTGCAAAAACACACACACACACACACACACACACACACACACACACACACACACACACACACACACACACACACACACACACACAGAGACATTGACAGACTACTGTATGCTGAGTTTCACTGAGGCATAAGTAGTATTTACAGTACTAGTAAGCAGTGTGGGGTGATCATCCCCCATCGAGCGCATCCCCAGGTAGTGGATAGGGGATCGGCTATATGATAGCATGGCTACTAGCAGTGAATAATGCCTCCTCGCCCCTGGGCTTGGTGAATAAGCAGTCATGAGCCAACTGGCGGTAGGGCTACCAGAGCGAAGGTGGATCAGGTGTTTGCACCACCTGAACCATTAAATACCTTTACCAGCTCTATGACGGTCGTATCTGGCGAGTTGGAGCCACCTAAAAAGCTCTTCCCAGCCTGCTGCACATCACAGCAGACTTTAACAAACTGAAGTGCCAGCACGATGCTGTAGTGCACGGACCTGCTGGTCGTCGTGGGACCTCCCTTGCCATCAGTCTTCAGGTCAGGGTATGAAGATGGTGAGATCGCTGGTCCTGTGCAGCCCCCTTCCCACCTTCTTCTGGTCACTGTGCAGGTTTTCACTACCTTTACCCTAAGGAAACCTCAAGGCATGTAATAGTCCCCCAAACCAATTAGAACATCTGGCTGCAAACCACTCCCAGTGGTGCTCCACCATCCACAAAGGCATCACCCATTTTGAAGAACAAAGGACAAATGCCAGAACTCTGAAGCGAGCCAGGAGACATGCCAGATTCAACAGAGCACCCATCGGCCCAGGTGACAGCATACCGTGCTCCACCTGTGGCAGAATTTGAACTACAGAGCCACCAGAGATCTTACCGACCTTAAAATGGACACGACTATAAGTAGTGAACATCATCATTGTTTTTTTACGACAGACCACCACAAGCAAGTAAGCAGTTAAATTATTTAGCAGTATATTTTACAGTTAAATGAGTAGTGTTGTTGCAACCTTCAGCAATAATATTACAGTGGATTTGATAAGGAACATTCCTTATTAGTCCAAAGACGTAGTGCTATGTGGAGTCTCTATGAGCAGTGCAGATTGTAAAGTCTGACAGCAGCAGGTACAAAGTAGGCGCTTTCTCTTTCATTTTAATCACGACTCAACTGTAGATACATGTCTGACATTTGTAAAAAAAACCAAGAAGTAAAAAACAAACCACTTGTAAAATTGGCAATTTATGGTGATTTTAATTCTGGGGAGACCATGGCCCCGATTGAGCTTCATGCACTAAAGAGGAGTGGCTACCCCGTACCAAGATGGCAGCTTCATTGACACATTCACTCCAATGCATTAGCCAATGCGAGATCTAGTGTCCATATCTATGGAAGTGCAGAAGTGCTGTGCCTCAGGCCTGGTGCACATGACAATGTTTTCATTTAGAACTGGACAGAAAGATCAGCGTGCACACAACAAGTCACAGAAGCCACCGCAGGGTGCACACGGATCCACCAAAGGTGTGAAAACTGCCGTTGTAACTAACAGATGACAAGTAGAAGTTTTACTCAGAGGAACTTTGGATTATAAAACTATACAACTATAAATGCCAGATTCCCCTGCAAGAAATATAGTACATACATTCATTTTTTAAAGACACTCTTCAGAGACCCTTCTTTAAACCTAATCCTAAATATAAACACATAAAACTTAAAGTTTAATTCCAGAGTGTGTATTTCTGTGAGAAATACAAGCTACAAAAGCAGTGCCAATAACCTCTCCACTCTGGAGACTGGTTTCAAATCTCTACACTTTCACACCTCCAAAAACCTAGTGGCATATGCAAGGACAGCTAAACTGTGGACGAAGTCCCTCGGTTTTGGGTAAAAATGTTGTCATGTGCACGCCCCTCAATGATGCCCACTGATAGCTTGACAACAGACATGCATGCACATAACTTTTAATCCATTTGCATTCATTCACAAGGCAGAGAGAAGCAGAGGGAGGAGAACTAATTATAATATAATATATATAATATATATAATAATTTCCAGGCCAGCTTAAGCTTTTGCAGGAAACTTGACTTTTCTTATACGTTTTCCATCCATCCATCCATCCTCTACCGCTTAATCCTTTTCAGGTCATGGGGGGCTGGAGCCTATCCCAGCATCTTTGGGCGAGAGACAGGGTACACCCTGGACAGATCGCCAGTCCCATATGTTTTCCATGTGTGGAAAATTGGTCAATCATTTTCCAGGTCTTCCAGATTTTCTAGGACATGTGGAAACCCTAGTTGAGTAGGGATGGACCAAGGAGCAGTCTTGTGTTTAAGTGTTGTGTTCCCTGATACCTAAATTTCAACTTGATGAACTTTACAACTGTTATAACTTTAGAACTTGGCCTGTTGGCCTGTGATGGACTGGCGATCTGTCCAGGATATAATGTACCTCTCACCCAAAGATGCTGGGATAGGCTCCATTCATTCATCCATCCATCTTGTACCGCTTTATCCTTTTCGGGTTGTGGAGGGTTCTGGAGCTTATCCCAGCATCTTTGGGCGAGAGGCAGGGTACACCCTGGACAGATCGCCAGTCCATCGCAGGGCCAACACATCGCGACCCAAAAAGGATTAAGTGGTTGAAGATGAATGAATGAATGAAAGAAAGCATGACAGTTATTTAGACAATTTCAAAGTTTGAGGTTGTCTTTTTTTTGTATTTTAAACCTTGTCCTTAAATGACAATTATCAAAGCCCCAGTGTCTCATGGTTTGTAAAATGGTTGTGGGTTTTGACCCTATTTTGTAAAGCCATGAGTCACATATATTCTATTAAAAATACATATTAAAACATTCACAAAGAAATGGACACCACTGTTAACTTAGTAGTGGTGATATGCCTTAGTAAGTAAAAGTTGAATAGCAGTTCATTGTGAAGAAGGTACATTGAAGTTAACTCTTTAGATAACTCAGTTTACTCAGCTGAAAACATTTGATGTGCTTGAATGGTTTGACTCAACAAACTGAAATGATTCAAGGCAATCGTTTTGTTCAAACACTTTGGGCCCTATTTTGACAGTCAACAGCGGACTTTTGCGCCAGACTTCCTGCCGTACACCAGTGTTTTTGTTAGTTTCTGTAAGTGCACTGTCTGCTTTTATGCTTAGCATCATGCCATCTAATTACCAGTAGACAGTGCGTTGTCTTTGCACTGGGAGGCAGAGGCTCATTTTAAAGAGGTGTGGTGGCACACAATCTCATGCGCACCAGTATTATGGTGCATGTTATGCCAGTGAACTTTTGATCAGGAAAAGGGTGGTCTGTTGTCAGAAGCACATTGTTTAATGCTATTTTGATGGTGTGTTTTGAAATCGCGCAGCTCTGGAACTCATGATGAAACAGCATGTGCTACGATTTTTTTGGTATTTTAACGGAGAGAGTTGTAACAGTTATAATTTGCCTGTCCTTTTATTTATATGATGATACATTAAATATTTTTTTATTCCATCCATATTTTCATTTTAATTGCAAACTTAACATTGGAGTGCACAGATTAGGCAATAATGTATGACTTGTTTAGGGGAATGAGTGAACAGGGAGCATGTGTGCTCTCTTGTGGGTGTGACGCATGGGGAGTGGTGGTTGGGGGTGCTGAGTCATCATATCACATCATATCTTTTGTCCATTTGTGCTGGCACGTCCCGATTAATGAAAAAACAAACTCAGCCGAAATGAGGATAATTAGATACGAACTATTTGAAGATACAAAAGGGTTTTTCTCTACACAGAGGGAAAAAAAAAAAAAAAAACATGTTACAGGAGTTTATGATTCAGTGCTCTACCAGACTGCAGCAGGACCAGTCTGCCTTTACTGGGAAAACAGCCGTCACAGTGGCCCCAGAGAAAAACAGGTATATGCACACAAACCCAATATTCATTTTCTAATGATGACAGTTTTTACAATTTTAACCTCATTCTTCTTCTTTTTCTTCTTCTCTTAGATTTGATTGGCAGTTGGCAACCAGCTTACACATGCATTACTGCCACGTACTTCACTCTATATCATCTCTCTATCAGGAGCTGTAGTCCTTACCGCCACGTACCTCACTCAGTAAACATCACTCTGTTTTAACCTCATTCTTCTTCTTCTTCTTTTAGATTTGATTGGCGGTTGGCAACCATTCACTGTCATGACTCTATATATAATCATCAGTCTTGCATAATTCAAGAAATCTCTGTCTGTGTGTCTGTCACGACTATAAGACTTGCTAAAAGATCATAGGATCGCCTATGATCTCTACACGATGTGCATATGATGTCATATAGACACCACAGCATAGAGCAGGGGTCACCAACCTTTTTGAAACCAAGAGCTACTTCATGGGTATCGAGTCATGTGAAGGGCACCAGCTTGACACACTCCTCTAAAATAACAAATTGTGTGTATATATATATATATATATATATATATATATATATATATATATATATATATATATATATATATATACATATATACACATAAATAAATAATTATCAATAACTTAGAGTGGGTAACAGACAAGATCAATATTCAACACTTTATTTTTATTAATCTCAGCAATTGTTCAGGTGATCACTTCTACATTTCATAAAAAAATGTCCAGTTTTCACCAGTCCCTTTTAACCATAAAAAACTAAACCCTTTTAATTCATGAACTATGTTGAACCATGTTTGAAAAAGTTATGCAACATTTAAGAAAAATCAACTTTCATATTAAATAAATCTTATCACATTTTTAACTGAACAAATCTGCTGCAATTCTGCTCAAAATCTGTTACATTTAATAAACACACTTTTGTGTGTTCTTCTTCACTGGAATTATATCCATACAGTTCTTGCCAAGAATCATGCTTGAGTAATAACCAGCACTGTCCTTTCATGAGAAGAAGCTAAACAGCGCTGAGAGTGCTTATATGCACGGTGGCGCAGTGGTTAGCACCGCAGCCTTCCCTTCCACCCTCCCCATCCCTGCCCCCGGCCAACAGTGATCTGTGTGGAGTTTGCATGTTCTGGCTTTTCATGCAAAAAACATGCAGGTTAGGGAGTTAAGGGGCGCTTACGCAGCCACCGGCAGCTGGTGGCTTGTCACCGGACTGCAGAACAAATCCACCTACGGGTACAAGTTAAGTCCAAAAAAAAAAAAAAAAGAGTGGGTAGTCAAATGTCGCTCCGTGGCGCTTCGCTGTCACCCCGCAAATGAAGCACACGCAGCTTCCTTTCACGGTAGTAAAAAAGAACTCTTCCTCCCGCTCACTTTGAAAATGATAAATTTTCTGTCTTTTTTGCCATGTTTTTGGCCTAGGAAACTGCACTCCGCTGACCATCTTCACTGCCCGCTAGCTAAGCTTATGCTCCACAAGCGCGAAGGTTTTGTCATGCGCACAATACTGACCTTTGAACTAGGTCAGATTCACCTTAACTTTACGTATAATAAACATATTTTCATTTTTTTTATTTTTAAGACATTGTCATTTTAAAATCTATATAAATGCAAGTGTGATTTTAAAAAACAGCGGCAGAAAAAATTACATCTTAGACGCAGCTCACTTGCGAGTTGTGCTATTTTTAGAACAGGCCTGCGGGCGACTCATGTGGTCCCTGCGGGCGACATGGTGCCCGCGGGCACCGCGTTGGTGACCCCTGGTATAGAGTGATTCAAGAAAATCTGTGTGTCTGTGTGTGATTCAAAGGCAGGCATCACTCTTCTTCTTCTTTTAGATTTGATTGGGTGTTGGCAACCAGCTTATAGGTGCATTACCGCCACGTACTTCACTTGTCACTCTATATCGCAGGCATTACTCACGATCATAGGACATCAAAGTTCAAAGGCAGGCATCACTCACGATCATAGGACTCACTATGGCATCATCAAAAAATCAAAGGCAGGCATCGCTTACGCTCACGATCATAGGACATCAAAGTTCAAAGGCAGGCATCACTCACCATCATAGGACTCACTATGACATCATCAAATATCAAACGCAGGCATCACTCATGATCATAGGACTCGCTATGACATCATCAAAGATCAAATGCAGGCATCATAGGACTCGCTATGCCATCAGCCTATGGTGTCTATATACATACATCATAGGACCGAGTTTACCAACAGAAGTCTGAGCTGTCATTTTGTCATTCTGTCCAGCGTTTTGAACTCCTGAAAAGATCAAAGGCTGGTTTCACCATGGTTACTGTTACCATGATAACCATGTCAAAGATCAAAGGCAGGCATCACCATGGTTACTGTTGCCATGGCAACAGTAACTTTCTACGGGCATGGATAAATGCTTGCTTACACTTGCTTTCTACGGGCATGCAGAAATACTTACTTATACTTGGTTTCTGCAGGTATGCCCAGGTATGCACTAGTTCTTTTAAAAGAATGATTCAAAAAGAAAATATCCCAACAGTTGTTTTGAATTAAATCTAAATTTTGCATGCATCAGAGCAGAATAATAGAGTTCCGGCTGAGATGAGCAGCTCCTCTTTCTTGGTTTAAAAGAGAAGCTTGGATGAGCAACAATACATTTTTTAGTGAGATCGGGTTGATAACATAACTGAGGGAAATTTTACAACTCTGTCAAACTCATGGACAAAGAGAAAGACTGGCATCATCTCTGAATTGTAGCTGACAGCTCTCATCCGTGAGCAAGCAAGGCTGTGGAGTTAAAAAGCTCCTTGCTTTTAAATGCATTTTCACTTTGTGAATGAGCCCACATTGTCCTCAGCGCAAAATGGAATTGTTCTCCCACTTCAACCTCTTTCGTGTTAGTATCATGTCTTTGATCCCGCGCCCCTGTTTATTAAAGGGAATGAGAGCAAAGGCAGCGACTGGTTTATTTCACATTACACCCCAAACACACCTCTGAATAATTAAGAGTCTTAGGTCAGCCTTTTTCAACTTTGCGCCCAGTGGAAAATTCGGTTTTGCAAGGCTGTTATAGCGAAATGAACTTGGAAATGTACATAAATGAAAGCTTCAGGCAACTGACGACTGACCTCATACTTGTAATACAGCCCTTTGTGTTGAACTAACTCATCAGGTTGTACAGTGTACCTCATAGTCATTTAGGGATCAGCAGATTTAAATCACGTACCCCTGTTCTCCTGTGGAGCATTCTCAGACTTGGTTGCCGCTGTTATTCGTCTGGGCTGCAAGAGAGTAATGATCAGAGCTAAATGTAAAGATACAGTAGACTGTAAAGATCTGATTTATGAAAAGTCAAAGAATTCATGAACTGATTAGTTGACTGTTCATTTCAAATTACTTTTATAACAAAAATTAGAAATACTAGCAGTTTTTTTTTGGGGGGGGGGGGGTTTGGTCTCTAGGGTTTCTCAGTTATCCAAGGTAAATAACGAAACGGTAATCTTTTTTTATTTCCCCTGAGCCAGAACAGGAGGACATTATTTCAAATTTCAAAGGGAAAACTTGACTTTCACTCAATTCAAAAGTACAGGGTTTTCTTTAAAAAATATATTCACATAAAAGTAAGAAGGGTCATTCAATAAAACTATTCAAAGTACAATTTTGTGAAAAAGTTACTTGAGTACATGTGTTTGTGAAGTAAAGAAGTGGGCTACACAGAGGTGCTACACCTGTAGTGAAGATTGGCGGTTGGCAACCAGCTTACATGTGCATTACTGCAACTGACTTGATTATCATATATCTTTGTATAAGTTCTTATAAGGAGTTCTGAACAACTCCCTATGTGTGAAAAAAACATCCGTCCCTGGACTGTGTCCTTCTGCCACGTTGGCAACCAACTTGTTCTTCTTCTTTCCATTTGATTGATGATTTGCAACCAGCTTACAGGTGCATTACCCCCATGTACTTCACTCTATATCATCACTCTAAATATCTTGGCTGTCTCGACCAGCATCCCTCAACTTTAAATCCACCCACTCTTCTTCTTCTTTTAGATTTGATTGGCAGTTGGCAACCAGCCCACAGGTTTACCATTGCCACGTACTTTACTCTATATCATCATTCTATATAATGGTATATCTTCTTCTTCTTCCTCTTCTCTTAGATTTGATTGGCGGTTGGCAACCAGCTCACAGGTGCACCACCGCCTCGCACCCCACTCCACATCATCACTCCATATGGTCAGGAGCTGTACTAAATATCCCACCGTTATTCTCCTTCTTCTCCTTCTTCTTCTTCTTCTCCTTCTCCTTCTTTTAGATTTGATTGGCGGTTGGCAACCAGCTTACAGGTGCATTCCCACCACTGGCTTGATTACCATCACTCTATATCTTTGTATAAGGAGTTCTTATAAGTGTGAAAAAATGATCCGTCTGTCTCTGGTATTCGAAGAACTAAAAGCGTCCTTCTTCTTCCTCTTCTTCCAGATTTGATTGGTGGCTGGCAACCAGCCTACAGGTGCATTACCGCCACTGACTTGATTATCATCACTCTATATCTTTGTATAAGGAGTTCTTATAAGGAGTTCTGAATATCATCCTTCTATATCTTCTTCTTCCTCCTCTTTTAGACCTGGTCAGCGGCTAGCAACAAGCCCACAGGTGCATCACTGCCACTGACTTGATTATCATCACTCTATATCTTTGTATAAGGAGTTCTTATTATGTGTGAAAAAATTATCTGTCTGTCTCTGGCATTTGAAGAACTAAAAGTGTCCTTCTTCTTCCTCTTCTTCCAGATTTGATTGGTGGCTGGCAACCAGCCTACAAGTGCATTACCGCCACTGACTTGATTATCATCACTCTATATCTTTGTATAAGGAGTTCTTATAAGGAGTTCTGAATATCATCCTACTATATCTTCTTCTTGTTCCTCCTCTTTTAGACCTGGTTGGCGGCTAGTAACAAGCCCACAGGTGCATCACCACCACTGACTTGATCATCATCACTCTATATCTTTGTATAAGGAGTTCTTATAAGGAGTTCTGAACAACTCCTTATGTGTGAAAAAAAATTATCCGTCTCTGGCATTTGAAGAACTAAATGTGTCATTCTTCTTCCTCTTCGTCCAGATTTGATTGGTGGCTGGCAACCAGCCTACAGGTACATTACCGCCACTGACTTGATTATCATCACTCTATATCATTGTATAAGGAGTTCTTATAAGGAGTTCTGAACAATCGTCTTCTTCTTCTTCTTCTTCTTCTTCCAGACCCAACTGGCAGCTGGCAACCAGCCTGCAGATGCATCACCGCCACGCACCCCACTCCACATCAAGACTTGACAAGATTATCAAGAGGGCTGGCTCTATAATTGGTCTCAGACCGGAGACCTTTGAGACAGTGTGGAGAGGAGAACACTAAATAAACTGCGATCCATCATGAACAATCCTGATCACCCCCTCCACCACACACTAGATAGGCAGCGAAGCACTTTCTCCAGTAGACTACTACAGCTTTGTTGTCGAACGGCCAGGTACAGGAAATCTTTCCTGCCACATGCAATTTCACTGTACAATAACTCACTATGATGTTGTATTCTGGTCATAGCTATGCTGCCACACTGCACCTTACAGACTAACTAGAACCTCACATTTTCACTCTGCTCCTGATAGTCCTTCTTTGTGCAATGGGATGATCCATGTGTTTATACGGGTCATCATATATTAAGCTATGATGTATATAGGTTCTATAGTCGTGTAAGTTTCTTTTTTACTTTCCATGGGTAATCCCTTTGTCTGTCGTGTGTGTTTCTGTTGTTTGGCTGTCAACTGTCATGCTGCTGTTACACTGTAATTTCCCAGTTTGGGATCAATAAAGTCCGTCCGTCCGTCCGTCCATCCATCCATCCATCCATCCATCCATCCATCCATCCGGTCAGGAGCTGTAGTCCGTATCTGCATCTCATCTCATCATTCTTCTGCAGGCTTGCTGAATACCTCAGTAAGCCACCTAGAGTCCAAGGACGGGTGATTTTTTTTGCGCATGGGGAGTTGTTCAGAACTCCTTGTGGGAGCTCCTTATGCAAAGATATAGAGTGATGATAATCAGGTCAGTGGCAGTAATTCACCTGTGGGCTGGTTGCCAACCGCCAATCAAAAATCTAAATGAAGAAGAAGAAGAAGATTTGATTGGCGGCTGATCCACCAGCCCATAATGTCTGTGAACTTAAAGATCCCCCACTTAACAAGTCCTCAACTGCTTCCCAATGTAGCCCCTTAATGTCAAGATATTTTTCTGCTGCACAATGATTTTGATTTTTTCTAGTGCAGTCTGTGCAGCGCAGTTTATCACATCTACCACAAATAAGACAAAATTATTTTCCTTAAAAACCAGAGTATCTTCCTTAATTCTACTGCAAGCACTGCAAGCCTGCACACTTTCCCTGTTAGAGTCCACTCCCACTTTTTTAGCTGGCACCTTTTTCGCAGCTTCCGCATATGTTAACCCCTGGAAGACCTTAACCTGTTGAATTTCTGCTGCTCTTTTGCTGGCTTCACAACCATGATATGCAGTTCACCACCACAGTTACAGCACTTTAATTTGGCTCCTCTTTCACACTTGCCATATTCATGTTCACCGGAGCATCTGGCACATCGTTTCACCATGAGACTAATTTAAATACCAACTGACTGTTGCTCTTATTCTCTGTTTTGCTATTGTATTTAATACAGAGAATATATAGCATCCATTGGCAGCCGCCAATCGGGTCTGGAGGAGGAAGAAGAAGAGGAAGGATGGATAATTTTTTTTACAAGAGTTGTTCAGAACTCCTTATAAGAACTCCTTATACAAAGATATAGAGTGATGACAGAGATTTTTTGAATTATATATAGAGTGATATACTTAAGCAGGCTTGGATGGATGTTTTTTTCGCATATGGGGAGTTGTTCAGAGCTCCTTATAAGAACTCCTTATACAAATATATACACAGTGGAATTATATGATGACAAAACAGCAAATAGATAGAGTGATGTTTAATATATAGAGTGAGATGACAGAACTACAGCTCCTGAGAGACAGGGTTTAGACAGAATATAGTGATGGTATGGAGTGAAGTACATGGCGGTAATGCACCTGTAAGCTGGTTGCCAACCACCAATCAAATCTAAAAGAAGAAGAAGAAGCAGCAAATACGGCCGGGTTGTGAATGGACGGGAGATGGCAGATCAGGCAGCGGAAGGTGATAAAATGTTGAGTGAACTGGGAGGAGTGGAGGTGGGAAGAGGAGAGAGAAGGTTTGGAGTTCGGTGGAGTCTGGAAGAGGCAAACGTAAATGTGAAGAAAATCAGTCAAGAGCATTATCAAGTGCTGATGAATCAGATGATGAACAATCCCAAAATGGACTTTTGTGAGTGGAACCCAATTAAGCTTGCAAATGCAATTAATAAGTTACTTGGAGAATTTTTAAATGCAAGAATTCTTCATAGTGGTTCCTTACTAGTTACATGTAAAGAGAGTGTTCAACAAGGAAAAGCAATCAGAGTCAATAAGATGGAGGGGGAAAATGTGCAGTGGTCAGTATTGGAAGGAAATAAGGCAATGAGAGGAGTGATATCGGGCATTTCAATGGCTGTCTCAACTGATGAAGTAATGAAAAACTTAACTGGAGCAAAAGTGACAGAGGTACAAAGATTGAAAACTAATAGAAATGGTGAAAAATGTGATAGTCTGTCGGTAATGTTAAAATTTGATGAAACAAGACTGCCAAGCAAGGTGTATATTGGCTACATGAGCTATGAAGTCAGACTTTACATTCCTCCTCCATTCAGATGTTTCAAGTGTCAAAAGTTTGGTCATGTAGCAGCAATATGCAAAGGTAGACGAGTGCCAGATGCTCTGGTGAACATGAATATGGCAAGTGTGAAAGAGGAGCCAAATTAAAGTGCTGTAACTGCGGTAGTGAACATAGCTCTGTATATCGAGGTTGTGAAGCCAGCAAAAGAGCAGCAGAAATTCAACAAGTTAAAGTCTTCCAGGGATTAGCATATGCAGAAGCTGCGAAAAAGGTGCCGGCTAAAAAAGTGGGAGTGGACTCGAACAAGGAAAGTGTGCAGGCTTGCGGTGCATGCAGTAGAATTAAGGAAGGTACTCTGGTTATGAAGGAAAATAATTTTGTCTTATTTGTGGTAGATGTGATAAACTGCACTGCACAGACTTCCAAAAAAACAGAAAAAATCAAAATCATTGTGAAAGCAGCAGAAAAATGTCTTTGCATTAAGGGGCTACATTGGGAAGCAGTTGAGGACTTGTTAAGTGGGGGATTTTTAAGTTCACAGACATCATGGGCTAGTGGATAACCGCCAATCAAATCTAAAAGAAGAAGAAGAATGAGATGAGACATAGATATGGACTACAGCTCCTGACCAGACACAGTGTTGATGTGGGATGATGCGCCTGTGGGCTTGTTGCTGGCCGCCAATCGAGTCTAAAAGAAGAAGAAGAAGAAGAAGAAGAAGAAGAAGAAGAAGAAGAAGAAGAAGAAGAAGAAGAAGAAGAAGTTGCAGTGGTTTAGATCTTACTTATCTGATAGGTTCCAGTTTGTTCATGTAAATAATGAGTTTTCTTTCAACTCAAAGCTTAGTCATGGAGTTCCACAGGGATCTGTGCTAGGCCCTACTCTTTTTAGTTTATATATGCTTCCGTTAGGCAACATTATTAGAAAGCACTGTATACATTTTCATTGTTATGCAGATGACACACAATTATACCTGTCAATGAAGCCAGATGATAGTAATCAATTAGCCAAGTTAGAAGCCTGTCTTAAGGAAATCAAAGCTTGGATGACTTGTAATTTCCTGCTATTAAATTCAGATAAGACTGAAGTCATTCTTGTTGGTCCAAAAAACCTTAGAAATTCCTTTCCAAATCAAACTTTCATTTTGGATGCAGTTACTCTTTCTCTTAATAGCTCTGTGAGGAACCTTGGAGTTATTTTTGATCAGGATTTGTCCTTCAATTCACATATTAAATTTGTTTCTAAGACTGCCTTCTATCATTTGTGTAATATTGCCAAGATTAGGAGCATCTTGTCTCAGAGTGATGCTGAGAAGCTGATCCATGCTTTTGTTAGCTCGAGATTAGATTATTGTAATTCTTTATTATCAGGCTGTCCTAAAACATCTTTAAAAAGTCTTCAGCTGATCCAAAATGCTGCAGCAAGAGTTTTAACAGGTACTAGAAAGAGAGATCATATCTCTCCGGTTCTGGCCTCCCTTCATTGGCTTACCATAGAGTTTAGAATTAAGTTTAAAATCCTTCTTCTTACTTACAAAGCTCTAAACAATCAGGCTCCTTTTTATTTAAAAGAACTGATACTAACATATTATCCTAACAGAGCACTACGCTCCCAAAATGCAGGATTACTTGTAATACCTAGAATCTCCAAAAGTACAATGGGAGGCAGAGCCTTCAGTTATCAAGCTCCTCTCCTGTGGAATCAGCTGCCAATCTGGATTCGGGAGTCAGACTCGATCTCTGTTTTTAAGAATAGGGCTAAAACCTACCTTTTTGATATAGCCTACAATTAGGGAGGGATCATGTGTTTCTGAACCCTCCCTTAGTTATGCTGCTAATAGGTTTAGTCAGCCGGGGGACCTCCAGTAATGCACTGGGCCTCATTCCTTTCCTCACTCTCTATGAAATATTTTTTTTTGCTGGTCATTAACATTTGTTTGTTCTCTCCCATAGATTGAGTCCCCATCGTGCTGTTTGCTCTCTACATGTCTGTTCTTTTCTTCTTCTCTATCCCCTCACCCCCCAGCCAGTCGCAGCAGATGACTGCCCCTCCCTGAGCCTGGTTCTGCTGGAGGTTTCTTCCTGTTAAAAGGGAGTTTTTCCTCTCCACCGTCGCCAAGTGCTTGCTCACAGGGGATCGCCTGATTGCTGGGGTCTTTCTGCAACTGTGGGGATTCCCCCCTACAGTTGATAGTGCTATGAGATGACTGTTGTTGTGAAATGGCGCTATATAAATAAAGTTGAATTGAATTGAATTGAATTGAATTGAAGAAGAAGAAGAGCTTATAAGAACTCATACAAAGATGAATGAACGCAGGCTTGCTGAATACCTGATAATTTTTTCACATATAGGAGGTTGTTCAGAACTCCTTATGAGAACTCCTTATATGGAGATATAGAGTGATGATAATCATGATAATGCACCTGTAGGCTGGTTGCCAACCGCCAATCAAATCTAAAAGAAGAAGTAGTCAGTGGCGGTAATACACCTGTAAGCTGGATTCCAACCGCCAATCAAATAAAAAGAAGAAGATGCAGACAGCTCCTCTGAAGGACGGATAATTTTTTTCACACATAATGAGTTGTTCAGAACTCCTTATAAGAACTCCTTATACAGAGTGATGATAATCAAGTCAGTGGTGGTAATGCACCTGTAAGCTGATTGCCAACTGCCAATCAAATCTAAAAGAAGAATGAACACACACACTAGAGCAGTTGAAGTACACCACTGAGAAGACACAGTCCAAGGATGGGTAATTTTTTCACACATAAGGAGTTGTTCAGAACGCCTTATAAGAACTCCTTATACAAAGACATAGAGTGATGATAATCAAGCCAGTGGCGGTAATGCACCTGTAAGCTGGTTGCCAACCACCAATCAAATCAAAAAGAAGAAGAAGAATTAACACATACATTAGAGCAGTTGGGAGTACACCGCCGAGAGGACACAGTCCAAGGACGGATAATTTTTTCCCACATAAGGAGTTGTTCAGAACTCCCTATAAGAACTCCTTATACAAAGATATAGAGTGATGATTATCAAGTCAGTGGCGGTAATGCACCACTGTGTAAGCTGGTTGCCAACCACCAATCAAACCTAAAAGAAGAAGAAAATATTAACAGAGGAAAAAACTGACAAAAACCAACATGGGTATGATTATGTCTGAATGTTGGTTTCAGTCCATATTCTGTTAACTGCCCAGCCCTACTACACATGCAGTGATGCTGTCTTAAATAGATCAACTAAAACATCTACTTACTGTGCTGAAATAATCAGTGATATCGTGTCTATCTACCATTATACTGTACAAGATGTCTGATGAGTTTCAGAATTTGATGGAAAATTATCAAAGGTGTCTCTTGCCTGAGTGGTTTTCATTTGTTCACTTGGTATTTGAGAGATGACATCATTTGTTTGTGGTTCTTCAGTAGATTTCTGTGTTCCAGCTGTCTGGTTGTCCTTAAGAGAAGCCATCTGGGCATCTTTGTCCACATTTTTAGTTTGGGTTCCCCCACAAATCCATTTGAGGGCTTTCTGAGGCAGATTAAGATCCGGTGACTCACAAATGCCTTGCATTTTTGAAGACAGAGAAAGATGCAGGGATTCCTGTATTGGATTCTTGCTCTACTCTTGGTAAAATCAGCAGACAATCTATGGAGTGTTCTGACCTCAACAATGTGCCTACCTATAAATCTTCTTTTAGATTTGATTGGCGGTTGGCATCCCGCTTACAGGTGCATTACCGCCACATACTTCATCACTCTATATATAATTCAAGAAATCTCTGTGTGTCTGTCTGTGTGTCTGTCGGTCACGATCATAGAACTCTCTAAGAGATTGTAGGACCGCCTATGATGTTCCTATGATGTCTACATGATGTCCTATGATGTTCATAGGCCTCGCTAAAAGATCATAGGACTGCCTATGGTGTTCCTATGATGTCTACATGATGTCCTATGTTCATCATCGCTCTATATGTAATTCAAGAAATCTCTGTGTGTGTGTGTGTCTGTCTGTCTGTCTATGTGTGTGTCTGTCACGACCATATGACTCACTAAAAGATCATAGGATTGCCTATGATGTGCCTATGATGTCTACATGATGTCTACATGACGTCATATAGACACCATAGTATAGAGTGATTCAAGAAAATCTGTGTGTCTCTGTGTGATCAAAGGCAGCTATCACTCACGATCATAGGGCATCAAACAAAGGCAGGCGTCACTCATGATCATAGGACTCATTATGACATCATCAAAGATCAAAGGCAGTCATCACGATAATTGGACTCGCTATGACATCATCAAAGATCATAGGATTCGCTATGACACCATTAAAGATCAAAGGCAGGCATCACTGAACAAGTGCTGATGTATTTGCTTACACCCTTGCTTACACCTGCTTTCTAGGGGCATGCAGAAATATTTGCTTACAAGATAAGATAAGATAAGATAAGATAAGCCTTTATTAGTCCCACAACGGGGAAATTCCAGGATTGCAACAGCACAGGGATAGCAACACTCAGAGCAACAATCAGAAGGCAAGAAAAAAACAAGCAAGCAAGAGCGGCTAATATACATATGTACATATTACTATAAAATAAATATATACACACACACACACAGACACACAGTGCAGAGCATTGTAGCTGGATGGAATAAATATATGAGTATATGAACACACAGTGCAGGGAAAAGCCAGTGTGAACACACAGTGCAGAGCATTGTAGCTAGATGGAATAAATATGTAAATATATAAACACCCACAGTACGGAGCATTGCAGCTAGGTGGAATAAATATGCAAGTATATAAACACACACAGTGCGGAGCAATGTAGCTAGATGGAATAATATGTAGATATATAAAAAACACAGTGCGGAGCATTGTAGCTAGATGGAATAAATATGTAAATATATAAACACACACAGTGCAGAGCATTGTTGCTAGATGGGATGAAACAGCATAACCGTCTATTAATTATAACCGTCATTATTTTATCTAACTCTAAATTTACTACTTTTTCCTTTGAAAAATGTTTTCAAAACTTTTTTCTCATAAATTTGCTATTTTTTTCTTGTAAATTTGCAATATTTTACCCGTAAATCTGCAACTTTTTCTCAAAAATTTGAGACTTTTTTCTCATAAATTTTCACTTTTTTTCTTAGAGATTGGCATTTTCCCCCATAATTAAGATAAAATAAGATAAGATAAGCCTTTATTAGTCCCACAATGGGGAAATTCCAGGATTGCAACAGCACAGGGATAGCAACACTCAGAGCAACAATCAGAAGGCAAGAAAAAACAACATCTAGTAAACATATGTCCATATTACTATAAATGTATATATATATACTGTAGACACACAGTGCAGAGCATTATGGCTGGTGAATGTGCAGCAGAAAGTCTAAGCTCTCTCTCCGCGGATGCAGCGGGCCAGCTGGAAGTCTTTGGGCATGATGGTGACCCCCTTAGCGAAGAAGAGACCACCAGGTGGGCCTCGCTGGTCTCCTGCAGAGCCATGACGGCGAAGCTCAGGAAACGCAGGACGGTCTTGAAGTCCTGAGCGATCTCCCTCACCAGGCGCTGGATGGGCAGCTTACGGATGAGCAGCTCCGTGGATTTCTGGTAGCGACAGATCTCTCTCAGAGCCACGGGCCTGTGACGTTGTGATGTTATACTTGGTTTCTAAGGGCACGCACAGGAATGCACTAGTCATCATATTATAATTCAAGAAATCTGTGTGTCTGTGTGTCTGTGTGTCACGAACATAGGACTTTCTAAAAGATCACAGAATCACCTATGTCTACATGATGTCCTATGATGTTCCTATGATGTCTCCATGATGTTTATAATTCATGAAACCTCTTGTCTTCTTCTTAGATTTGATTGGCGGTTGGCAACCAGCTTACAGGTGCATTACCGCCACGTACTTCACTCTATATCATCATTGTGTCTGTGTGTCTGTCTATCTGTGTGTCACTACCATAGGACCTGCTAAAAGATCATAGGGCCGTCTATGATGTTCCTATGTCTACATGATGTCCTATGATGTCTACATGATGTCTATATGACATCATATAGACACTGTAACGACCATAGGACTTGCTAAAAGATTATAGGATCGCCTATGATGGTCCTATGATCTCTACATGATGTCTATATGACATCATATAGACACCATAGTATAGCGTGATCAAAGGCAGGCATCACTTGCCTAATTCAATGTCTGCGTCACGATCATAGGACTCGCTCTTCTGTATCTTCTGTTGTTCTGAGTTCTGAACAACTTATGTGTGAAAAAAATTATTCGTCCTTGGACTACATCACTCACGATCATAGGACTCGCTATGACATCATCAAAGATCAAAGGCAGGCATCACTCATGCTGTAAGCTGGTTGCCAACTGACAATCAAATCTAAAAGAAGAAGAAGATCTGGCAAAGCACAGGATGGCCGCACCTAGGACAGAGTCCAAGGACGGATAATTTTTTCACACATAAGGAGTTGTTCAGAACTCTTTATACAAAGAAATAGAGTGATGATAATGAAGTCAGTGGCGGTAATGCACCTGTAAGCTTAATTACCACATCTTTCATGCTGGTTTCACATTTTTGATTTGTTTTTTAATTCCTCTCCTCAGAATGTGACAGCCAATCATCGGGTGAATGACGCTGTGTTCACAGAGGATGGTGCCCAGATAGTAATGGGTTGTTTCATGTACGGCCCCCTGGACATGGTCACTGTCCTTCTTCTTCTTCTTCTTTTAGATTTGATTAGCGGTTGGCAACCAAGCTGGTTCTTCATCCGAAGAAGAAGGTGAAGTCTTCTTCGGATGCCTTCTTCTTCTCTCGGTTACTGGCGGATAGCAAGCAACTAAAAGGTGCATACCGCCACCTACTGTACAAGAGTGTGTAATATTATCATTGTGTGTAATATTGTCATTTGAGCCCGACCCCTAAATTCTATGACTTAATCCTGTGTTATTTAAAAAAAAGAAAAGAGCCCTTCTCCTGATTCTTAGTGCCTCTCCATCTCCATCTGTTCCCAGAATCCCAGTTAAATCATGTTCCCTACGGGTCTCTCGAACTTCATTTTTCATTCTCTCTCTTTCATTTCCATACTTGTGACAGTGTAATAAATGTGCTCTACATTTTCTTTTACTCCACATTCTCTACATTTGTCACTTTTGCTTTTCCCCATGGTGAATAAAGTGCCGTTTAAACCTGTGTGATCCAGTCTGAGTCTTGCCATAATGATGTCTTCCCTCCTGTTTGTTCTTTTATGATTCTTTATTGCAATAGATTTTTGTATTTTGTAATACGATCTACCTTTATGATCTTCATCCCACCTTTTTTGCCATAGCTCAATTCCCTTTTCCTTGATTACTGTTTTCCCTTCTCCTTTTCCATGTCATGGTCTGAGCGTTGATATTGTCCACGCTCAGGTCATGCAGTATTTTTCTCCCGTTCTGTATTAGTTCCTTGTGGCCCCTCCGAGCTTTTATTCTGACAGCGTCTTGGAGGGGCTTCCGGCTGTCAGAGCCGAGCTCCGGTGACAGCTGGATTTCATTCAGCTGATGAGGCCCTCATCAGCTGATTAATCCTCTTGCCCTATTTAAGGGAGCAGCTTAGGTTACTCCGGGATGCGACCTCACATAGGCATAATGCTGGTTTCCCCAGTGTTCGGCTGAAGCTCCTCACTGTGGCTTCAGTCACTCCCTTGATCCTCCGTGCTCCCAGTAAATCTCTTTCTTAATTAAGTAATTCTCCTTGTTCTCAATGCATCGTTAGTGTGCCCTAGTCATAGCCTTTGTTTGTGTTTTGCCCCACGTGGCTCATTATTTTGTACCCTGTATCAGTCCTTTAATAAATACGCAAACTCACTGGTTGCCTATAGCGTCTCATTAGTGGTACGCTGACCACTATGCTGACCACCCTGAAATCACGGCGAGGATGGCGGACATCTCTGCTCACCGGGAGAAGCTCCGTGGGCTGGAGGGAAACTCCAGCAGGAAGCCAAAGATCCCATTCCTGTCCCCCGTCCAGTCCAGGAGTTCACACCACCCAGGGGTCATCCCCAGCGGAGAGAGACGTCAGTCGGGATTCCCTCGGTGGAGATACAGCGGACCGCTATCACCATCCAGGACCGAGTGGCTGCAGCTCGCGCCACCTTCCATCCAACCCAGATAATGAAGCATGTGACGGCAGCGGTCAGGCTGGTGGAGAGGAATCCGGAACTTTATGATTACCCCAAAAACGCCGACCTGCTCGCCTCTGTTTCTGCGCAGGAGCAGAGTTTCCCACATCTCACCTTCGCCTCGCCCTCTGCCGGCAAACGTCGTCACCATGCTTATTGCAAGCCTCTGCGAGAACCCCGTCCGGATCCAGTTCCAGGTAGCTGCACAAACTCTGTCTCCCAGCCAGCTGCAGCCTCTGTGTCTCGCCAGAGGGGTAAGACAGCCACCGCCACCTCCGAGTTGTATGTGCCTCGTCCCTGGCCTGCCTCGGCTGTTGATCCCTCCTCCTCAGTGCTCTCTCCAGCTGCTGAGAACGCCACAAGTCCTGTTCCAGCTGTGCCCGTCATCGGTCCGGTGCGAGTGGCTCCTCCTCGTCTTCCTGTGGGGCCCTCCATCACCATCCAAAAGGGAAGGGAGAAAACAAAGCCCACCGCAGCATCTTCCATCGGCCCTCAGCAGATCAGGAAAGTGTCACTTCATTCTTTTCCTTCACTGGGTGAATTGCCTTGTTCGATCCCTGGGGGTGAAGTTCAGGGTTCTCAGTCCCCCGAGCTTCCTCCACCTGCTGCAATTATTAACTGTGAATCTGCTACCTGTGTGTTTCCTTCCCCTGAGCATTCCCTGGTCCCAGGACTACACCGCCGGACTAGGAAGGAGCCTGCGACCCTGGAGAGCCTGGTTCCAGCCCCGCAGCCATGTCATGGGCAGAGGAGGAGGGTGGACCACCAACTGGACCCCTCGCCGACGACTAAGCATCCCTGGGTCTCCACGGAGGAACGGCTCGACCCAGCAGGTCAAGGATCCCCTGCCACCACACCATGCGGGTTTTCGGCCTGGATGTCAGCGTCAGGGAATCCCCAGACAGAGGACACCATCATGCCGGCTGCGGAGCCCACCGCAGTCGAGTGAGAGCCAGAAGTGGACCTTCATCTTGCTGAACCTGGATCGCCGAAGTCCTGGACGGCGGCGGAACCCGAGATCAGGCAAGTGCTCTATTTTATCTTCTTCCTTTCTATTCTAGAGCATTTTTGCCTGTGTCTCGGGGAAACAAGCCGGGTGCAGCCATTGGCTGCATCCGAGCTTGTCTCGCCGGGCTCTGCCGCTACTGGTGATCCTGATCCCAGCTCTCTTTCTTCTCCTGAACCTTCTCCCAGGGTCACCGGTAATGAGTCGGCTCCGGTCGCTGTTCTGGAGGTTCCGGGTTTGGGTTTGGAGGTTGCTCCTGGTGCTGCTCCGGCCCAATCGGGGTCCATCGTGGGTGCTTCGCTGGTCCAGTCGGGGCTCGTTGTGGGTACTTGACCGGTCCGATCGGGGTCCACCGAGGACGCTGCGCCGGCTCAATTGGGGTCCACTGAGGGTGCAGCACGGTCTCGCGTGGGATCCAGCTGGAGCGCAGCGCCAGTCCAAGTGGAGTTCGAAGGAGGAGCTGCAGATCCTTAGCTATTCGACGCCGGACTGGTCCCTCATTTTTTCCCTGTTTCTTTTTCCCCTCTATCAGGGGCCGAGGGGATTCCCTGTAATCGGTTCGGCTCTCCCTCGCTATTCCTCGCGATAGGGAGGCCGCCTCCGAGTTCTCCCCTGCGGTCCTGGTGGCCTGATGACGCGGATTGGCCGCCTGAGAAACTGTTTCGCCGGTCTGGCATTCTGGATTGGCCACCCGACAAACTGGAATCTTTGTTCGGTGACCTGGTCCAGCCACCAGAGGTACTGTTTCTCCAGGCCTGGGACTGGGGTAGTCCGCCCAAACTCATTCTTTTCCCCCTGCTAGCGATCTGGACGCTGGATGCAGGTAGACCGCCTGGACTAATTGTTTTTCTTGGTTATTTCTTTGTGCTCTGCCCGCTGTCATCCCTGTAGTTTTTTTCCCTCTCCTGTAGTTCTGGGATGCTCTTGTGTTTTTATTTTTCCTATGAACTATATTGTACTGGTATGTATTCGCTGCTCTTTAGCGTGTTTTTCTTTTCCCCTTTTTTTTGTCTGGTATTATTAGGGTACGTTGTATTTTGGTAATGTGCCTGTATTTCAGTTTCTCCCTCCTCTGTTGTTTGAGAGGCTCCTTTTGTTGCCTATGCCTGGTTATTTGTATTTATCTGTACTGTCTGTAGTTTGCCGCTCAGCGTGTGTTTTTTTCCCTTCTGTAGTCTGAGTTATGCGCTGTTGTTGTTTCTGCCAGTTTATTGGGACTATAGTGAACTGTATGTATTCGCCGCTATTCAGCGTGGTTTTTTTTTCCTTTCCTCTGAGAGATATGTGGTTGCTTTTGTTTCTTTTGGCCTGTGTTTCTTGGTCTATGCACTTGGTATTTCTGTTATTTGTGGCCTGTAGGCTTAGTATTCCTGATATTTGCATTTATTGTCCTGTCTGTTTTTCCATCTGTGCATTATGGAGTATGTTTGTGGTTCTGTTTTTTGTTTTCATGCTCTGTTGTTGCACCATGTTATATTTTCGGTATTCGCCCTTGTCATTTTATTCCGGTTCCTTGTCTTGATGGTTTTTTTTTTTTTCTGGTTCTCGCCCTCCTGACCTTTTTCCCCCTCCTCCCACCCTGGGTGGGCCGTTGTAGCCTTCCGTGTGTGTGTGTGGGGGGGGGGGGGCTTGGATGTCACGCTACGCCCAGAGTGCATCATTCGGGAGGGAGTACTGTCATGGTCTGAACGTTGATATTGTCCACGCTCGGGTCATGCAGTATTTTCCTCCCATTCTGTATTAGTTCCTTGTGGCCTCTCCGAGCTTTTATTCTGACAGCATCTCAGAGGGGCTTCCGGCTGTCAGAGCCGAGCTCCGGTGACAGCTGGATTTCATTCAGCTGATGAGGCCCTCATCAGTTGATTAATCCTCTTGCCCTATTTAAGGGAGCAGCTTAGGTTACTCCGGGCTGCGACCTCATATACGCATAACGCTGGTTTCCCCAGTGTTCAGCTGAAGCTTCTAATCGTGGCTTCAGTCACTCACTTGATCCTCCGTGCTCCCAGTAAGTTTCTCCTTGTTCTCAATGTATCGTTAGTGTGCCCTAGTCATAGCCTTGTTTGTGTTTTGCCCCACGTGGCTCATTATTTTGTACCTCGTATAAGTCCTTTAATAAATACGCAAACTCACTGGTTGCTGATAGCATCTTATTAGTGGTCCGCCAGGACCACACCATGACATTCCAAGCGACAATGGTATAGTTATTTCTTCCTCAAGTGCACTTTTTGCTAATTTGTCTGCAGTCATTCCCTTTCAACCCTTCATGTGCAGGAATCCAACAAAACTGAACATCTCTACCACCCCTGTCTACCCTAAATAAACTGTGATATAGCTCAATCACCAAGTCTTCCCTTGTAGATTTTAGTGTCTGTATGGTTTTTAAAGCTGCAAGTGAATCTGTGCACACCACCATCCGGTCCGGTCTGACCTCCTCCACCCACTTCAAACCAATAATTATTGCCACCATCTCTGCTGTATACACGGATGTATTGTTGGAGAGTCTTTTTGAGATGGTCACTTTAAACTCTGGAATGTATACTCCAATTCCAACAGAGCCCTCTTTGTTCTTTGAACCATCAGTATAGAGCTGTAAGTAGCTATAGTAATTATTCCTGAGGTAAATGCTTGTTTTAACACCAACTTCACTCATATGCCAATCCTTTTTCCTCATTAGCAGACTGATGTCAACTTCTTTTCCAGGAAACAGCCAAGGTGGAACATTACTCACTGGACTGGTGTTAGCTGTATCGATAGTGTCTAGTCCAAACATTCTGGCTTTTCTTTCAATTGTCCACCCAAACCCATGTCCCTGGAAGTTAGAATATTCCCAGCAGTCTTGTAGCGTTGTTTTTGAAATATTTGCTTCCTCACTTCCTTTCAGCTTGACCCAGTATGATAATGCAAGTTTATCTCTTCTGAAATCCACTGGCATTTCTCCTGCTTCTATTAAAACTGCCTTGCTTGGTGTTGTTTTGATGGCTCCAATGCACAGGCAAAGTGCTCTGTGTTGCATTCTATTTTTTCCAGAGTCGCTCCATAAATCATGCATCCATAGTCTATTGTCGATCTCATTAGTGCTATGTAAATGTCAATTAATGCCTGTCTATCTGCACCCCATTCATGTCCAGCTACAGCTTTTATGAGAATAATGACTTTTTTGCACTTTGTCTTCAGATTTTCAACATGAACTCTCTATGTGTATGCACTATCAAACAACAATCCTAGATATATGAACTCACTCACTTTCTCTATTGGTTGACTGTATAATGTTAATAGTTCTGTGGGTTTTTTTTGTTTTTTTTGTGAAAATCATATAGCAGGTTTTACTGTTTGAAAATTTAAATGCCTTTTCCACTTTCTCCTTTGCTTTCCTGATGTTTTTGAACACAATTTCTCATTTCTTCCCCTCATCCATATCGCTCCATCATCTGCATATAGTGCTCTTTTGATGTATCCCTCTTAATCCCCAAACACGTCATTAATCATAATGTTGAATAAAACTGGGCTTATCACACTCCCTTGAGAACACCATTTTCTATTTCAAAGTCATTAGAAACTTTTTATACTTTACCCTAATTTTCCTGTTTATTAAAAAATCCATTATCCAATTATACATCCTACCACCAATGCCCAGGAATTATGGTTTGACTGGGTCGCGTGACCAGAACCACGAGTCCGTAACAAGCGGACCAGCGTCATGTTCGTCTGACAATGAGGAAGAGAAGTTCGCCAGCGACACTGCTGTTGTGGACAGGTAAGTGTTATGAGCTAAATTATTCTTTATCCCTGAAAATTGTAATCAAAATGACTTTTGACCGATCGGTAAATTACAACTGTGCGTCATCGCCACATGACGGACCGGTCCGTGTGCTGCATCCGGACCGTGAACGCCCCCCCCCCCCCGCTACTCTTCTGTAGTGGATTGCAGATATTGCAGATATTTTAGTACAACTGTGCGTAGTAGACCGCGGCGCACCGTCCCCGCTTTCCGTCATGTAGCGATGGGTGATGTCCGTTCTCTGTAGCGGTGGGGGGGGGGGGGGAGTTGTTATCTTCTACATTACAGATATTTTAGTATAATTTTTAGTGCACTGTAGGTTATTTTTTCTTGTAAAAAAAAGCCACACATTTTTTTTACAGGGCATGCTTCTTTGCGTGTGGGGGCTTGTTTGTTCATTCATTCATTCATGAATGAATAAACAACCCCCTCTCTTACACACACACACACACACACACACACAGCCCTTCACCTTTCATTAGAGCCCAAGATGAAGCTTCTATATTGAATCATTCAAAAGTTACAGACGTTTTTTCCAAACTGTGCCATTTGGCACAATTTGGCACAGTTCAAAAACGCCTGGGAACAACCTAAGAAAAAAGCTGTGTAATATATTCATTTTTTGTGGTATTGTTACAAAATTTGGACCTCAGCTGGATAACACTTGATTCTACATTTCTGTTGCATTTTCCAGCCCGGATCTGACAGCTGTGTGTTATTTGCAAGCATTTGTATCCAAAAAAAACCCACCCAGGCAGAATTTATTTTCTTCAAGTTCAGTATGCTTAGATGACTGTTATTCAGTGGCCGGAGCACTTAGAGGGATTATGACTGTTTTGCCAAAAAATTCAAAGTGTTTTCTTTTAAATGAGACCAACCCCATGAAGATGCTGCAAAGGGTTGAAGAACAGCTTTTGATTTACTTTGGGTACACTATTTTTTGGCGTTTTTAGGGAAATTGACCAGAGTGCAAGGGGTTAATTAGCGATGTCATTCTTTAATCAAAAACTATTTTGAAGTATTTACATAATCTTTAAAGGTCCTATATTTTGCATTTAATGAAATATAAATATATAAATATAAACATATAAAAATGAAAAATGAAATACAGCCATGGGTCACATGCATACCATTAAAATAATGAAATTATCAGTGTAAAACAAACAAAAACTCATTTGATTTAGTTAAATTTTTAAATAATTAGCTGATTGCACTTATGGTGTCACACATGGACCATTTTTTTTAATTGTAAAACAATACAGAAATGGTTTTTGGTCTTTAAAACTGTAAATTTGTAAGTGTACCCCCTGACAAAGGAATGAACAGTGCATAATTTTATGGTAGGTTTATTTTAACAGAGAGAGACAGAATATCAACAAAACAATCCAGAAAAAATATTAAATAAGAGTTATAAATTAATTTGCATTTGATCTAGGGAAATAAGTATTTGATCCCCTGAGAACCAGCAAGAATTCTGACCCACACAGACCAGTTATGTATCCATGAAGGACATAAATTAGTTCTGTCCTTTTCGGAAAGTCCTCCTTGTAGGAACCAAAGTCTCAGGTTTAATTTAGATGAATGAACTCTGATATTTGCTTTCTCTGAGTTATCCCCATCTAGTGACTGTGGGTGGAATGGAAGCTGATATAAGTCCAAGGACACTACCTGGAGGGTGTGGTTAGAGCAGAAAGACTTTTGACCTCACTGCCTGAGTCCTGGCAGCCACAGACTGTCCATTTCTACTAGAGACTCATTAGTTTATCTCTAAAGTCCTATTTTCTTTCCAAGCTGTGACATTTTGAGTATTTTGTTATTTTTTTTTTTATTTAAGTTTTTGTAAAGGGTATACAGGTCATTACAGCATTGCATTGTTTACATTTTCATCACATGTTCCCTTATTTTTTGCTATTTGACAACATTGGTAGGATAGTTATTACAACACCCCCCCTTTTTTTTTAAAGTGAAAGAAAAAGTGAAATTAAGGAGAATTAAATTAAAAAAAACAAAAAAACAAATGAATAAACAAACAAACAGAACAGCAAAAAACAAACAAACAGAAAATTAAGTAATTAAAAGTAAAAGAGCAACTGAGTAGCTTTGGAACAAAGAGTGGGACCATTATTGAAATGGTATTTGTCAAAGATTAGATCTAATGGAAGACACATATGCGATCCAGGGTTGCCAAAAGTTCATGAACTCATCCATGTCCTGTCTCAGTGCGAATGTCAACTTTTCCATCGAGTAAATGTCTTGAATCACGTTAATCCAATCTTCAGGTGTAGGACAGTCCTTCAGCATCCATTTTTTAGTTAGGGCTTTTTTACTTGCCAATATTAAAACATTGAATAAGTATTTATCTCCTCGTCTTTCCAGTGAGTCTGGTAGTAGTAAACCCAAATACAAAGTTACAAAAGAAAAGGGAACTGTTATTTTGAATATTTTCCCCAATATTGTCTGTACGTTGGTCCAATATTGGTGGATAACTGGGCATGTTATTTTAAAGTTTAAAATAAATAACTCTTCATTTTTTGAACATTTCTCGTGGACCTGGATTATTTTATGTGTGCAGCATCAAGACTTTTTTGCTCAGCCACAATAGTGGTTATAAATTGAACCACGGAACAGGAATAACCACAGCACTCCTAATCTCAACTCATTATGTGTATTAAAGATTCCTGTCACAGAATCAGTCTCTTCAATTCAAACTTCTCCACCACCATGGGCAAGACCAAAGAGCTGTCAATGGACATCAAAGACAAGACTGTAGACCAGCACAAGCCTGGAATGGGCTACAAGACCATCAGCAAGAAGCTTGGTGAGAAAGAGACCACTGTTGGTGTGATAATTCAAAGGTGGAAAAAATAAGCTAACAGTCAGTCACCCTCGCTCTGGAGCTCCATGCAAGATTGCACTTCATGAGGTAAGGGTGATTTTGAGAAAAGTGAGGGACCAGCTCAGAATTACACAGGAGTTGCTTATTAATGATCTCAAGGGAGCTGGGACCACAATCACCAAGAAAACCATTGGTAACACACTTAACCATAATGGATAGAGATTCTGCAGTGCTCGCAAGGTCCCTCTGCTCAAGAAGGCACATCTGAAGTTTGTCACTGAACATCTGAATGATCCAGAGAAGGCTTGGGAGAATGTGGTTTGGTTAGATGAGACCAAAATTGATAATGATTGATATTGCCATATTGATTAATTAATATTTTTTCTGGATTTTTCTTTTTGTTGATATTCTGTCTCTGTTAAAATAAACCTACCATAAAATTTATGGACTGTTCATTTCTTTGTAATGGAGTAAATTTACAAATTCATCAGGGGATCAAATACTTATTTCCCACACTGTATATCCTTGAGGATGTCAAAAGAAAAAAAATGATCCTGGAAAATGCATAATATGGGACCTTTACTGTTCTTAATGTCTGGATTCTGCAATAAGTTTGTTGCTTACAGGTGGATATCAGGCCAGTGAAGGGGTTCAAATAGTAGACAGCAATTGTGAAGATTGTATGATACAATCAACTTTGTAGTGGATTTATGGGTTTTTATAGGCAATTTAATGTTGGTACAAGTATTAATATAAATATGAATGTGAGTAGGAATGATGATTTACTATCATTACACTTAAATCCTTGTTAGGGCACCAGTCCAGATAATGGATAATTTTATTAACAATTCTTTAATTGTTCCAATTATAAATCAGTCTCAAAACAAACCCTTTTGTGAGTTCTTGTCTCTGATAATCAAGAAGATGGACATGAAATCAAACAATAACTCCCATATGTCTTTCATTGGTTTAATAAGAAATGTCAGAAAAGGTTAACATATTTGGATAACTTTAAAAACTGAGAATTCAACATGTCTCATGGGCGTCATAGACTGAGTTACTTATGAATCAAGCATTTGTGGAACCAAATGAAGCACAGTTTAACCTTTTAACTGTCAGATGTCATGCTCCCCCAGTGGTACAGCACAGCAACTGTGCCTGTTAACTGACTCTGACATCCCCAGCTGTACTGAGGATTTGTACTGATCTGCCAGTTCAGAAGGTGGCAGACATACATTGGAGAAATCATGGCTTACACGCAATACACCAAAGAAGAAGAAATCCTTATTATTATTATTATTCCCCTTTCCTTCTCTGAGCTTACAAGACCAATATGACCACCATGCATCATCATGTATCATCACATAAATGGCTTCATACATGAAAAATTGCCTCGGGATACAAACGAAATTGACGTGGGATAAGACTTTGTAGATGTAGGAGAGAGCACAAATGACCGACAGAACACAAAACAATGACCACGATGGACGAAAACAGAGCGACCACGCCAGCCAGCGAGCCCCCCTTTGCCAACAGCAAGTGACAAATTTCTTTGTTTCTTTACATTGCATTGATTTTGTGGTTCATATACTTTGAAGATAACAAAATGCCCCTGTAGAAAAAAAGGTGTCAAAAAAACGAACCATTCTTTTGTGTAAATATGTCCAAAGTCCACTTTTGACTGAGTTATGTGATTTATATAGCTGCCGTGACATTATGCAAATTAGATGTATAAATTTATTCCTATCTGAAACTTTGGCTCATATTCTACATCTTTCTAATTGACAGTAAGCCATTATCTCTTGCAACTTTCAATTTATAGCCTTGGAGATCTGAACTATTTTCTTGACAAAAAATCTTTACCACTCTTGACCACTAGAGGTATGGTGCCAAACAGTGCCTGGTGTAGAAGAGCTTGGAATAGCGAGGCGATGTGATTTATAAACCAATTATTATTATCAGCTTCGCTCCTCTAACAAGTCTCATCTCAGTGCAGAAGCAGAATAAGCGGTCGAACGCATTCAGACCTACATACTTATACCTACACATAACAAAAGACATTGCATATCAAAGCTGACATCCCGCATTAGCTTAATCCCCCCTCCTTTGTCTTCCAACTCCTCCACCTGACCCTGGGTGGTCAGTGCGATCGATCTCCTCCATTGTCCTCTGTCTCCTCCACCTGGCCCTGGGAAGTCAGGGCGATCGATCTGGTCTCCACCGCTGCGCCTCAGATGCTCTTTGATCTTCGCTGGCGGTTGAGACCTCTTGTCCTGTTCTGAGGCGTGAGGTCGTTGCACATATGTAATCACCAAACATTCTAATATACTTATACATATGTAGGTTATGGGATATATGATTAATATAAACCACAGCCCCCCCCAAACGACTAAGAAAAGGACAATCAAAGTAAGTCCACAGTTTAAGATAATTTCTATGACATACTATACTGTTAAACCTCTTGACAAGGAAGAAACTTTTCCAGCAGCCATGCTCCTGTAGAGAATTCAGTGGTAACCATAACAGCGTAGTAATATCACAAATCAGTCTTAAAACTGTCACAGCACAATCTGATAAAATAGTTAACAACTTTTGGTTAATTTGCATCAGTCCCTGTGCTGTCTGGGTTTTAATCTTCTCCCGAATCTGCTGTGGGTCCACTTGGGCATCCTGGCGGGACCTTCCTGTAAGGAATCTGCAGCTTGGGGAGGAGGGTGGTTATTTGTTCCCTGAAGGGGGGTTGAGTCTTTTTTCTTGGGGGGTCTACCCCGCCGAGGTGTCCTCGCCACCCGTGCAGGTTCGTCTCTCAACAAGAAAGCAGGTTTAAGTCTGTCAATGCTGACTGTTTCTTTTCTGTCCCCTAAATCAAGCACAAAATGCTTATCACCAGGTTCCAGCACTCTGAATGGTCCATCGTATGGTGGACGGAGGGTTGATTTTGAAGCATCATGCCTAACAAAAACGAATTCGGCGTTTTTTAAAGCTTGGGGGACAAAAACCTGTGGAAAAGAGTGATGTGCCGGTCCGGGGAGAGTGTCCGGTCCGTTGCTGCCTAAAGGCCTCAGGGTTGGAAGATGCCCATGCTCTGGGTTCTCTGGTAAAAACTCACCTGGGAGTCTGAGAGGTTGTGCAAAAACTAATTCTGCTGGGGAGGCGTCTAGATCCTCTTTAGGCGCAGCACGCAACCCCAATAAAACCCAGGGAAGTTTATTTACCCAATTTGTATCCGTTAGTGAGGCTCTGAGGGCGGCCTTTGAAGATCTGTGAAAGTGCTTGCATAACCCATTAGCCTGAGGGTGATAAGTGGTGGTGCGGTGAATTGTCGCCCCTAAGCTGCTGGCCATAGCTGACCAAAGCTCTGAGACAAATTGAGGCCCCCTATCGGACGTGATGTCCGATGGGACGCCGAAACGTGCCACCCAGTTTGTCAAAAAAACGCGAGCGACTTCCGCCGCTGTGGTTGACGCCAGAGGGACTGCCTCAGGACAGCGCGTAGTACGGTCTATCATTGTTAACAGGTGTGTGAAACCTTGAGAGGAAGGTAGTGGTCCCACGAGGTCGACATGAACGTGGTCGAACCTTCTAGCTGGGATTGGAAAAGGCTCTAGAGGGGCTTTTGTGTGCTTGTGTATTTTGGCACGCTGACAAGACATGCAAGTTTTTGCCCATTCCTTTATATTTTTGCGCAGGCCGGGCCACACAAACTTTTCGGCGACCATTTTAACCGAGGCGCGCACACCTGGGTGCGCGAGGGAATGAACTGAGTCGAAAATACGGCGGCGCCATGCAGCTGGGACTACCGGGCGAGGTCGGCCAGTTGAGATGTCACATATTAGGGGGGGGTACACCGCCGCGTAAACCCCTTTCCTCCAGCCTTAACCCTGTTGGTCCAGACAGGAGCGCACGCACGTCCGCGTCACTGCTTTGCTCCTCTGCCATGGCTGCGTAATCTATCCCTACGTGAATTGGGGCCGCATACATATCCGCGTTGGCGAAGAGTTCTGCGGCTGAGGTAGTATAATCTGTCTCCTCGTGCTCTGGCGATGTCACAGCGCGAGAGAGGCAGTCTGCTACCACGTTAAGTTTGCCTGCCACATGTCGAATGTCTGTGGTGAACTCTGAAATTGCAGCTAGCTGTCTTTGTTGCCTGCCTGACCATGGTTCTGAAATTTTAGCCATCGCAAAGGTGAGCGGTTTGTGGTCTACAAAAGCCGTGAAACGCCGCCCTTCTAACCAGAACTGGAAGTGGCGGATGGATAAATGAAGCGCTAGCAGCTCCCTGTCAAAAGTGCTGTATTTACGCTCAGTTTGGTTTAACGATTTGCTAAAAAATGCTAAAGGTTGCCAGGTTCCGCCAACGTGTTGTTCCACAACTGCCCCTATGGCCAGGTCTGAAGCGTCTGTGGATAGCGCAATGCGGGCCGAGGGATCAGGGTGAACCAACAATGTGGCGTTCGCTAGAGCACTTTTTACTTCTGCAAAGGCGCGTTTGCACTCCGGGGTCCATTTGACCGCGTTGGAAGGCTTTTGTTTTCTGAGCGCGGCATACAGGGGCTGCATGAGTTGAGCTGTGCGGGGGAGGAAACGGTTGTAAAAATTAACCATTCCCAAAAATTCTTGCAGCGATTTGACTGTTTGTGGTCGTGGAAAATTTTTTACTGCGCGAACTTTGTCTGGCAATGGGACTGCCCCCTTCGGTGAAACTCTGTGTCCCAAAAAATCAATTTGTGACACGCCGAATTTGCATTTGGCTGGATTGATTATTAACCCGTGCTCTTCTAGTCTCTGAAAAACCGTAGTGAGGTGTTGTTCGTGTTCTTCCTCCGACGAGCTGGCTACCAGCATATCGTCGAGGTAGACGAACACGAAAGGGAGATCACGTAATACCGCGTCCATCATCCGCTGAAAGGTTTGAGCAGCGCCTTTGAGGCCAAACGGCATCCGCAAAAATTCAAAAAGACCGAAGGGGGTTATTACAGCTATTTTAGGAATGTCTTCCGCTCGAACGGGGACTTGGTGATAGCCGCGGACCAGGTCTATTTTAGAAAAAATGCACGCACCCGCCAGATGTAGTGAAAAATCTTGGATGTGAGGAATTGGGTAGCGGTCATGCGCTGTCGCATTGTTTAATCTGCGGTAATCGCCGCACGGTCTCCAAGAACCGTCGGTTTTCGGGACCATGTGTAGTGGCGATGCCCAGGGGCTTTTCGAGCGTCTGATAATGTCTAATTTTTCAAGGGTGGTAAATTCGTCCCGTGCTATGGCGAGCTTGGTCGCGTCTAAGCGCCGAGCTTTGGCGAATACGGGTGGGCCCGTTGTGGGAATGAAGTGTTCAACCCCGTGTTTCGCTACTGTTGCTGAAAATTTTGGAACTGTGAGTGCTGGAAATTGGGTGAGGAGTTGGTCAAACTTACCTCCTGCTGTTGTGACGTTGGCCTGCACGGGTGGTGGAGAAACTCGAGCTGAGCAGGGGATAGAAGAAAATGGCAGTGCATTAACCAAGCGTCTATTTGCTAGATCGACTAACAACCCATGTGCACACAAAAAATCAGCGCCCAACATGTTAAAGCTCACCGCCGCTACAATAAATGTCCATCTATAGTTGCGGCCGTGGACGCAAAGATGCAGGTTCCTTTCACCGAAGGTGTCGATGATCGAGCCGTTGGCTGCCATCGCTCCATTTCCCCGGGGACCCATGGCCCGGTCTGCGTGGGAAGGGGTGATAAAACTCAGCTGAGCTCCGGTGTCGATCAGGAATTGTCTCCCGGTGTGTCCGTCAGTTACATACAGTAGTTTATTTTTCTCGCCGAGAGCCGCGGCTGTTAACGGCCTCTCGGCTTTGGCGTTTCCTGAACTTTTGAATTTGCAGGGGGGCATGCATTTGTACGCTCTCCCGGCGAAACGGTGGTGGTAATAGCAGAGGTCGTTCGGCCTGCTGCTGCGTCTTGGTCGTGTTGCCGCTATGGTGGGCGGGCTCTGCTCGGTTGTCTGTGGTTCTCTGCTGCTCTGGGCTTCCGCGCTGAGATCTGCGGATGCTGCCATGGCCATCTGTTCCCCGCAGGCGTTGACGAGCCGCTGCGCCTCTCGGGCCAGCCCGTGGAAGTCCTGCTGGGTGTTGCACCGCATGTTGACCAGCGTCCCTCTCATGTGTGGTGGCAGAGTGCTGAGGAAGATATATCGGAAAAGGAAGTTGTCGTTGTCCTCTTCCTTAAGCTGCAGCATGTCTTCCATGAGGGCCTTGGGTCTGCATCCTCTGTGGCCGTAGATCGCCAGGATTTTCTCTGCTCTCTCCTCAGCTGAGGGGACGAAATTCTCCATGATGACCGCCTTAAGCTCTCTGTATTTGTCATGGGCGGGCGGCCGTTGGATTATGCTCCGCACACATCTTGACGTGGCAGCGTCGAGTTTGGTGACGATGTGATAAAATTTTGTGTCGTCTGCCGTTATGCCCGCCAGTGCAAACTGAGCCTCAGCTTGCTGGAACCATGAGCTCGGGTCTTCTTGCCAGAAGTCTGGCAGCTTGACGGTGACGGCATTTGTGTGGGGCGTCCCTGATGTGTCCGCCGGGTGAGAGTGCCTTTCTTCCGCTTTCACGGCGGGGCTGGTGCTCGGTTGAGCCCTCTCTGTAGCTTCTGCTGTGGGGGAACGTCGTCCATCTGTTCCCCTGTCTGCATGGGTGCTGGCGCTTGCCTGGGTCGCCTCCGATGAGTCAATCGCGGGAGAACGTCTCTGTTCCATCCTCGCGTCGGGGTCACCAGTGTAGAAGAGCTTGGAATAACGAGGCGATGTGATTTATAAACCAAAGTTTATTATCAGCTTCGCTCCTCTAACAAGTCTCATCTCAGTGCAGAAGCAGAATAAGCGGTCGAACACATTCAGACCTACATACTTATACCTACACATAACAAAAGACATTGCATATCAAAGCTGACATCCCGCATTAGCTTAATCCCCCCTCCTTTGTCTTCCGACTCCTCCACCTGACCCTGGGTGGTCAGGGTGATCGATCTCCTCCATTGTCCTCTGTCTTCTCCACCTGGCCCTGGGAAGTCAGGGCGATCGATCTGGTCTCCACCGTTGCACCTCAGATGCTCTTTGATCTTCGCTGGCGGTTGAGACCTCTTGTCCTGTTCTGAGGCGTGAGGTCGTTGCACATATGTAATCTCCAAACATTCTAATATGCTTATACATATGTAGGTTATGGGATATATGATTAATATAAACCACACCTGGGACAGTTAAAGCCTTTGTCAGTATACTGGAAATTGGAAAACCATAAAATAACATTAGTTAAAAAAAAGTGGATGTAATTTTATGAAGAAAATGATGATCAGCTCTTTATAAAACTGGGAAAATTTGTTTTACCCTGAAAAAGAACATAGATTAATGAAAGAACAACATGCATTTTGAGTTTCTGATGGGGGTTTGCATGAAATTAAGTTAAAAGAACTTATATCAGGAATATTCTGAAGAATTAAGTTAAATGAAACAACAGACCGTCAGCCAGAGTCAGATCATGTCCCTGGTGGCAGCAGGGCCCTCACATGCCAACCTTGGTTCAGTTGGATGTCTGTGGATCCTGTTGATGGAGAGGCTGAGAGACCGATTCTCCCACAAGGCTGTGCTCCTGAGGTCGCAATCGGGCTGTTTGTCAGCAAGCTGGTGAGGTCTTCTCACCGAAGAAAGAATTGGTTTATTGTGCAAAGTTCCATCAGAGAGTCAAAATGAAGGAAAAAAATTCACACATCTGTTTTTTTCGATGTTGGTGATTTAAATGAGTTGGTTTAAGCTTAAAAAAAAATTCAAACAAAACCTTCTTGCACGGTGATTTAAAGAAAAAAAGATTAAAATAAGAAAATTGAATTTTAAAAAGAAGAAACAGGATCTTCACAGAGCCTGGAAGAGAGTCTGGGCCTTCTTGGAAAATAATAAAAAAAATATATATAGGAGTGCAAAAGGGGGCTCCTTACAGCTCAGCCAACGCCCCAGAACTGAGACAAAGAGCAATAAAAAGCTAGTTTTCCCAGGTGCAGCAGGATGGTTCTAAACGGACGTGCTTCGCCGGACGTGCTTCGCCTCCTGTATTAGACAACAGGTGAGCCGCCTTTGATCCCAATCAATCTAGTCAGTACGCCTCCGAAAAGGAATCAGATAAATGGAGAGGAGTTGGAGGAGATCAAACTCTCACTAAATTTCATGACTGAAGAAATATCGAAGATAGCAAAACAACAAACTTTGCTTATTAGCTTTATGGACCAAGTGCGTGAATTAAAGGTTGAAGTTATGGAAAAAGACAAGAAAATTAATTTTTTAGAAAGACGTGTGGATGAATTAGAACAGTATACGAGAATGGATGATGTCACTGTGAGTGGTCTTAGCACCAGACACCGCTCCTATACACGTGTGACAGCAGGAGTTGGTAACCAGGATGGGGAGGATGAGACATTGGCAGAATCACACACTCTTGAGCAGCAGGTATTACATTTTTTCAACTCTAAAACATTGTTGTGGACAATAAGACTATTTCGGCTTGCCACACATTACCTAGAAAAGACAGTAAAGGAAAACCAGCAATCATCATCCGATTTGTCAACGGGAAAGCAAAAACTGATCTTCTACGACAAGCAAGAAAACTGAGAGGAACGGCTGTCTATATAAATGAACATTTAACAAAAAAGAACTCTGAAATAGCTAGACAAGCCAGGGCTCTCAGAAAACAGGGAAAAATACAGTCAACATGGACAAAGAACTGTAAGGTGTGGATTAAACTGCTTGGCACTCCAGAAGAAGCTAAAGTAATAATGATTAGAGAAATGGAGGAATTAAACAAATTTAAACCTTAGCCCTGATGCAAGAATAACAGTGCAGTAAGATTATGAGTGGAGATTTTTGTGTTCTTTTCCTTTTTCCCTTTGGTGTACATTGTTGACATAACTTATGATTAGTACTTTAACCAATCATCCTTCATCATTTAATAATGTAAGTGTATTAGGGCAAATTGAAGGTGGAATCTTTGTCAATACTGAACAGCAACCACAAGACATTTTAGGAGATATTGACCCAGACAATAACTATTTTAATCATATTAATAATAAGTGTGTTTATTATGATGAACAACAATTAAATGGAGTTATGAATTTGGATCAGACATTGACAATAATACATATTAATAGTAGGAGTCTCTATGCAAACTTTGATAGTATTAAGGAGTTTTTAAATCAATTTAACACACCATTTAGGATTATTGCAATAAGTGAAACATGGATTAATGAAGAAAAAGATGTAAATTTTGAACTATATGGTTATGAGATGTACACACAAAATAGGAAATGTAAAAGTGGTGGCGGGGTAGCACTGTATGTTGATAGAAAATTAAAAAGTAAAAAAGTGGACAGCATGACATCAACAGTGAATGAAAGTATGGAATGTTTAACAATTGAGATTACGATGGAAAATAGAAAAAAACATAATAGTAAGTTGTATATATAGCGCACCGGGATCTGATATGGAAAAATTTAGAAATGAGATGGAAAAGATGTATGCAAAAAAAAGACAAAAAGATATCTTTATTTGTGGTTACTTTAATATAGATTTAATGAAAACAAAACAACATAAACCAACTGAAGATTTCTTAGATACGATGTATAGCTTAACCTTATTTCCAAAGACTACAAAACCTACGAGAATAACGACACACTGTGCTACCCTGATAGACAACATTTTTACCAATGTTATTGAATATAATACGGTGTGTGGTATACTAATAAATGATATTAGTGACCACCTGCCTGTATTTGTTTCTTTAGATGTGAATTATGGGGCTAATGAGAGTAAGAATAATAATAGACCATGTAAAAAGATTATCTATAAAAGAATACGAACAGAAGATTGAATCAGTGCTTTTAAAGAAGACTTAATGTTACAGAATTGGGATGTTGTCTATAGAGAGAAAAAAGTGGACTTGGCATATGATAAATTTATTGATATATTTAAATCATTATATGATTAAAAAAACTGTCCAATTAAAGAAATTAATTAAAAAAACATATATACAAAAAATTGCCTGTGGTTAACCAAGGGGCTACAAAATGTTTGTAAAAAGAAAAAATTATTTATAAAAATTTCATTAAATTAAGAACCAAAGAATCTGAAAAAGATATAAAATGTATAAAAATAAATTAACTGAAATAATACGAACTAGTAAAAAATTATACTATAGGAAAATGTTAAATGAAAATAAAAATAATATAAAAGGAGTCTGGGATATATTAAATAAATTAAGGAAAAATGGAACTAAGAAAATGATATATCCAGAGTATTTTACTGATAATTGTGGTGATAATTATGATAAGAATATGGTAGAAAATAAAATGAATAAATTTTTTGTAAATGTTGGACCAGAGTTGGCAGCAAAAATTCCAAACCTAGGAAGAGACACCGTGAGTGAGACATTGATTGGGAATAGCCCTCGGTCAATCTTTCTTACAGCGGTGGATGAACTAGAGGTAAAATCTGTTGTTGAAAAGTGTAAAAATAAATTATCAACTGATTGTGATGGTATTGATATGGCACTAGTAAAAAGAACTGTTGATGGCATATTAAAACCATTCACGTAATCTATCATTTCAAACTGGCTCATTTCCGCAGAAAATGAAAATAGCAAAAGTAATACCATTATTCAAGCAAGGAAATAAACACCAATACACAAACTACAGACCAATATCGCTTCTCCCACAATTTTCAAAGATTCTGGAGAAACTTTTCAACAACAGATTAGAAAACTTTTTAAATAAACATGATGTGCTTAATCAGAACTAATATGGATTTAGAGCCAAGAGTACAACATAGTTGGCGATAATGGAAGCAACAGAGGAAATAATAAATGCATTAGATCAAGGAAAATATGCAATTGGTGTATTTATAGATTTTAGAAAAGCATTTGATACAATAAATCATTCAATACTTCTTAATAAACTGCAAATGTATGGTATTAGGGGAATGGCTCTGAATTGGGTTACAGGTTATCTATCTGAGAGACAACAGTTTGTGAAGATGGGAGAATATCTGTCTGGATGTATGGGAATTGCCTGTGGGGTCCCCCAGGGGTCAGTATTGGGTCCCAAATTATTTAACATATATATAATTGATATATTCCAAGTTTCTAAATTATTAAAAATAATATTATTTGCTGATGATACTAATATATTTATTCTGGAAATAATTATGATCAACTAATTCATACCCTAAATAATGAATTAAGTAAGCTTAAAAATGGATGGATTGTAATAAATTATCACTAAATATAGATAAAACTAAGGTAATGATATTTGGTAATTGTAAAAATAAAGAAGATATACATATTCATATAGATAATGTTATTATTGAAAAAGTTAAGGAGATCAAGTTTTTGGGTGTAATACTAGATGATAAAATTAGTTGGAAACCACACGTCAGATACATACAAAACAAAATTGCAAAAAATATTGCAATTATAAATAAAATTAAGCAGGTCCTAGATTACAAATCACTTCATATCTTGTATTGCTCATTAGTACTTCCATACTTGACCTATTGTATAGAGGTATGGGGTAGCAATTATAGAAGTACACTTCATTCATTATTACAAAAAAGAGCAGTCTGTGTTATACACAAAGTCGGGTACCTTGAACATACTAATTTATTGTTTTTACATTCAAAGTTATTGAAATTACGGGATCTGGTTCATTATTATACAGCACAATTAATGTTTAAAGTCAGTAAAAACCTTTTGCCACACAGTATACAAAATCTTTTCAGTGAGAGAGAAGGGAAATATAATTTACGGGGGAATACAAAATTTAAAATGCACTTAGTAAGATCTACTAGGAAGGGTTTCTGTGTGTCTGTGTGTGGGTTAAAATTGTGGAATGGGTTGGGGGAGAAACACAGGCAATGTCCAAACATCCATATATTTAAATCAACATATAAAGACATGATTTTTGAGCAATATAAAAATAAAGGGCAGTAATATTACAATGTGTCTTCAATGAAAAAAGGTTGCTTTTGTGTGTGTTATTGTGTTATGTGATTGTGATGGTGATGTCTGTGTTTGTGTTGAACATACCAGAAGTATTTATTTATTATTGTTACAATTGTTGTTGGATGTTGGTATTATTGTCAGTATGGACTGTTGTTGTTGTGTCATTTCTGTTGTATAATTTGACTATGGGGTGTATTATGGTGAATGTGGTTGTGGGATGAATGATGACTAAGAGTGATATTGTAATTTGTTGGGTATGGAAAAGGGGTGGGACTATATAAGCGTTGGCTTCTTCCCACTCCTTTTGAACATTTTATTTTTGGCTTGATTTTTGTTTTGTTTTAAATTATTTTTTTTCTTTTGTCGGAATGTTCGTCGCCTGTATGTACAGGCATGGCAGGGTAGGCACGGAATGTACCTACCCCTGTTCGTCGCCGAGAGGCGACGAGCAGGGGTAGGTATTCTTGTATCGCCCCACCTTGCTGCCTCTATATTGGAGTTTTCCCCGGTGGACGAAAGGGTTGCTTCCCTGCGCCTTCGGGTTGGGAAACGGGTCCTGACCATCATTTGTGCCTATGCACCAAATGATGTTTCAGAGTACCCACCCTTTTTGGAGTCTGTGACTGGGGTGCTGGAGGGTGCTCCTCCTGGAGACTCCATTGTCCTACTGGGGGACTTCAATGCGCACGTGGGCAACGACAGTGAAACCTGGAGGGGGGTGATTGGGAGGAACGGCCTGCCCGATCTGAACCCGAGTGGTGTTCAGTTATTGGACTTCTGTGCTAACCACAGTCTGTCTATAACGAACACCATGTTCAAGCATAAGGGTGTCCATATGTGCACCTGGCACCAGGACACCCTAGGCCGCAGGTCGATGATCGATTTTGTTATCGTATCATCAGACCTGCGACCGTATGTCTTGGACACCCGAGTAAAGAGAGGTGCAGAGCTGTCAACTGATCACCACCTGGTGGTGAGTTGGATCCGATGGCAGGGGAGGAAGCCATTCAGACCTGGTAGACCCAAACGTATAGTGAGGGTGTGCTGGGAGCGTCTGGCTGAGGCCCCTGTCCGGGAGGTCTTCAACTCCCACCTCCGGAAGAACTTCAACCACATTCCGAGGGAGTCTGGAGACATGGAGTCTGAATGGGCCATGTTCTCCACCTCTGTTGTTGAAGCGGCAGCCCAGAGCTGCGGCCGCAAGGTGGTCGGTGCATCTCGTGGTGGCAACCCCCGAACCAAGTGGTGGACACCAGTGGTGAGGGGGGCCATTAAGCTGAAGAAGGAGTCCTATCAAGCTTGGTTGGCTTGTGGGACTCCCGAAGCAGCTGAGGTGTACCGGCAGGCCAAGCGGAGTGCAGCTCGGGTGGTTGCTGAAGCAAAAACCCGGGTATGGGAGGAGTTCGGTGAGGCCATGGAACAAGACTTTCGGTCGGCTTCAAAGAGATTCTGGCAAACTGTTCGGCGGCTCAGGAGGGGAAAGCAGCTCCCCGTCCACACTGTGTATGGTGCGGATGGGACACTGTTGACTTCAACTGGGGATATCGTCGGGCGGTGGAAGGAATACTTCGAGGATCTCCTCAATCCCACTGATACGCCTTCCACAGAGGAAGCAGGGTTTGGGGACGAGGGGGATGACTCGCCTATCACAGGGGCTGAGGTCGCCAAGGTGGTTAAAAATCTCCTTGGTGGCCGGGCCCCGGGGGTGGACGAGATTCGCCCCGAGTACCTCAAGGCCCTGGATGTTGTTGGGTTGTCATGGTTGACACGCCTCTGCAACATTGCGTGGAGGTCGGGGGCAGTGCCTTTGGCATGGCAAACCGGGGTGGTGGTTCCTCTCTTCAAAAAAGGGGACCGGAGGGTGTGCTCCAACTTTAGAGGGATCACACTCCTCAGCCTCCCTGGGAAGGTCTATGCCAAGGTACTGGAGAGGAGAGTCCGGCCGTTGGTCGAACCTCGGATTCAGGAGGAGCAATGTGGTTTTCGTCCTGGCCGTGGCACATCGGACCAGCTCTTTACCCTCTCGAGAATTCTTGAGGGTTCGTGGGAGTTTGCCCAACCAGTTTACATGTGTTTTGTGGACTTGGAGAAGGCATTTGACCGCGTCCCTCGTGGATTTTTGTGGGGGGTGCTTCGGGAGTATGGGGTATCGGGCTTGTTGTTACGAGCTATTCGGTCTCTGTACGACCGTTGTGAGAGTTTAGTTCGCATTGCCAACACTCGGTCGGAGTCATTCCCAGTGAGAGTTGGACTCCGCCAGGGCTGCCCTTTGTCACCGGTCCTGTTCATAATTTTTATGGACAGGATTTCTAGGCGCAGCCAGGGAATGGAGGGTGTCATGCTTGGTGACCACAGGATCTCATCTCTGTTGTTTGCAGATGATGTTGTCCTGTTGGCTTCATCCAGCAATGACCTACAGCTCTTGCTGGGACGGTTTGCCGCTGAGTGTGAAGCGGCTGGGATGAGAATCAGCACCTCCAAGTCCGAGTCCATGGTCCTCAGCCGGAAAAAGGTGGATTGTCCTCTCCGGGTTGGGGACAGGCTCCTGCCCCAAGTGGAGGAGTTTAAGTATCTTGGGGTCTTGTTCACGAGTGAGGGGAAAATGGAGCGAGAGATCGACAGACGGATTGGAGCAGCATCTGCAGTGATGCGGACGTTGTACCGGTCTGTTGTGGTGAAGAGGGAGCTTAGTTCTAAGGCAAAGCTGTCGATTTACCAGTCAATCTACGTTCCTACTCTCACCTATGGTCACGAGCTTTGGGTAATGACCGAAAGAACGAGATCGCGGATACAAGCGGCTGAAATGAGCTTTCTCCGTAGGATTGCTGGACTCACCCTCAGAGATAGGGTGAGGAGCTCAGTCATCCGGGAGAGGCTCAGAGTAGAACCGCTGCTCCTCCACATTGAAAGGAGTCAGTTGAGGTGGTATGGGCATCTGATTAGGATGCCTCCTGGACGCCTTCCACTTGAGGTGTTTCAGGCACGTCCCACTGGGAGGAGACCCCGGGGCAGACCCAGGACTCGGTGGAGAGACTATGTCTCCCAGCTAGTCTGGGAACGCCTTGGTATCCCCTCTGAAGAGCTGGAGCAGGTGGCTGGGGAGAGGGAAGTCTGGGCTTCTCTGCTTGAACTGCTGCCTCCGCGACCCGGACCTCCGGAAAAGCGGTAGAAGATGGATGGATGGATGGATGGATGTCGGAATGTTCAAATAAATAAAATCAATCAATCAATCAATAAATAAATCAATCAAAACTTCATGAAACCTGAGCTGAACCAATTACATTTGAGCTTTGTTCAACAGCAAAAGTAATAAACTCTAGCTAAAAAGGAGATGAAGATAGGTGTTAGGAGCCCATTGGTCAGAATCAGAATCAGGTTTATTGCCATTGTTCATGTAGTACACAAACTAGGAATTTGTCTCGGTACAATGCTGCAACATTAAACATGATAAGATAAGAGAAATAAATTATACATGTAATAAAGTGTAGGATAAGATTAAGTGATACTGGTCAACAGTTAAAATATATATTAGCCAGCAGCAGATACTGTGGAGAACTATATAGTGCAGTCGGTAATGCAGGAAGAAAACAGTGATGATTGACATGAGTCTGGTTGAGCTGCTGTACATGGTGCACGAGAGTCAATAAGTCACTTAGTGTTCAGCAGTCTAATGGCAGAGGGGAAGAAGCTGTTCATGTGACGGGAGGTTTTAGTCTGGATGGACCGAAGTCTTCTACCAGAGGGGAGGGGGGTCAGTTAAAGTCCAGCTATGGTCTCTCACAGAGCAGAGAAAGGAGGGGGAGAGACATTAGATATGAGAAGTGAGACCCCCCTTTAAGACACATGTTGCTGAATAAAGCATAAATTCCTTAAACTTTAGTGACTAAGATATTTTACTCACTAATAAGGGAACATACAATGTCTCTACATTGTAACTGTAATTAATTTGTAATAGTAAGCATGCAGAAATTCATTTCTTCCTGAAAACAGCAGCACATATCAAGTTATATCAAATCATTTCAATAAAAGCATTTGAAACCACATTGACCGTCCTAGAGTTCAACCAGGTCTTCAGGAGCAGGTATTGTCTTAAGAGAAAGAATATGAATTAGTTCATTTGTCCAAAATGGCATAAATTCCACTGCAAAGGAAAAAGTTATATATTCCTGATTCGTCCACCAGATGGCACAGTGAAACTGGTTGGTTGTATACTGGAGAATCCTGACCCCCTCAAGGTCTGGATAAGATCAGTCATAAATCTGTCAATGGAAACATTCCTTTGCCAAAGAGTCTTGGAGAAAGGGATTAACTTTCCACTTTATGGCCAATGGATAGGGTTACAGCTCTGGTCCTTGGATGAGAGCAGCAGTTCAGCCAGATCTAGCAGTTGAAACAATTTTTCTTCAGCATAGAATGATCTTAATAAATTGGAACTCAAGGTCATGCTACATATCAACCCTCTGTAGTAATGGTCAGCTTTGGTACACATCCTTGGTGGCTGGTTCCAATTGGCGACTCTTGACTCAACTGCTGAGCTAACGGTTCTGATGTCCATAAGCAATAGCTTGTAAACAGAATCTATTCCTGAGTATAGATCTTTGGGTTTGGTTTACAAAAACTTCTAAAAATCTTCAAAAAGAAAAAACTGAATATGGACAAATACAAAAATTGTAAAATTCTATAAAATATAATGTATATGCATGCAAAGACTCAAAAATTCTGGGTGCCAAGTACAAAAAGAAAATTCTGGGTACTGAAGTACAACTCAAGGTGGTTCAAATTGAATTGGTTTAGCTGGACTAAACCATGGTTCCACTGATGTCTGAGTCCTAAGGTGTTTGAGACCTTTGTTCTAGAAAACTGGGTGACATGGAATGTTATCATTGTTCTTTCAATGGAAACGAAGAGTAAATTTATGATCACTGAAAAAGGGACAAGATGAGGTGAAAAAAGGCTCATCGCTAAAGTGTTAACTGAAGAGCTAATGTTTCTAGCTACATCTGGGAGTAACAAAGACATCAGCTGTGTGTGAGCATAGTCAACCTTTAACACGAAGAGCAACAAGTTCAAGACCTTGTTGAGTTTGACTGAAGCTTCGGAGCAAACATTCAAAACCAACACAGTATCTTGCAAAGCCTTGGTAACGGTTTGTGGTTAAACTACCTAGCGTTTCAGTGTAGCAGTGTTGACCGAGTTAACAGTGGATGTGCTAAGGCTAACAAGAAGCCCTAACGATGAAGCTGTTACTGACAATCCACCTAAGGATTGTTGACTTTTTGTCTTGGCTCTGCCCAGTTCTGACTGGGTGACTAGAAATGTGATTGCTAGGAAGACAGCTATACTGAAAAACAGGAGGGCCATCATCCTGACAAATAAATAGAAGTGAGTGATTGTAATCTCAACCTTCTTGTTGGTTTTTCCTTTAGACACCTGAGTGGCAGATGAAAATTATTCTCAGAGGTGAAACAATTTCTTTTAGAGATTGAACTCGAAACCTTAGATACTGTAGTTTATCACCTGTAGCATCATCTCACTTTGGCTCAGCAATAATTATTCTTCTGCTTAAAGACATTTTTGTTTCACCCAGGAGTAAGACAAAAAAATGGATTTTCTTCCTCCAGGCCACAGCTGAAATTCCCTTTCTTTTGTTAAAACCAACCTAAGGAATTTCCCCAATGTCCGGCTTCACTTTTATTGCCCCCATAAAACATGCAACAGATCCACAACTCAGTTAATTTCCTTAAACTCTGGAAACGCTGGATTTAACCAGTGAACTTTAAAGTACATTATTACAAACTCAATTCTAAACCTTCATTCTTTTCAGAACTATGAAAATGCAGATGGACTCTGATGTTTTTGATGTGGAAAATCAATATATGTGAAATGCATTAATCTGTGATTTTTTATATATATATATATGCATGTTAAAAATGTTTAAATGAATGTTTATTCCTGCATGTTGATTTAGAAGCACTGCTTATAAGATACACTAAGGTTAGTTTAGTTACACATAAGTGTGTGTAAAAACATATTCCAATGTATTTAAAATTTTGTGTATTCCTGTAGACTGATATCACATTTCACCCAGTCTTCAGAGAGACCCCACCTTCTGCATCTCATTGGTCCCTTGTAGACTGTTTGTTATTGGACTAAAAGTTCATCGAGCCCGCCCACGAAGGACGCTCATTGGCTGAGATCCCGGAAGCCCGCGAAGCTCAACAGAACTTATAAATAACAGAGAGACCCCTGCTTCAGTCTCTCTTCCCCTTTGGCTCTCTTTCCCGGATCGTCTACTCTCTTTTCCTCTTTCCGGCTCCCCTTTTCACCGATCGTCTCTCTCTATTGTCTACACACAGCAAGGAAGAACAAAGGACCGTCTGAACAAAGACTCGACCACGTGTCGCTTTTCTGAACACAGAGCAGATAACTCGTAATTCGTTTATGTAACTCTGTATTTTTAATGCCTTTCTCTTTTTCTCTTAAATACCTAGGAATTCCTATTTCTTTGAGCTCAATTCTTAATTGGAGTTAAACTCCAATTTTTACTTATCTCTTTTTCTTTGTTAAACTTTCTGTAAAACCACCGTTTGTTTAATTTTAATGTAAACTTTAATCTTGACTTTATTTTTATATTTTTCTTGACCAAGCACCCACCAGAAGCTATTATTTTATCTAAAGTCCGAAAGTTTTTTTTTTCTCTTCTAATTTGAAATCTGATCAGATATCTTTAATTATTCCCGAAGACCTGCAGCGCTTGTCTGCCAGGAAGAAAAGACGCAGCTGTCCACATCACGCGCAGGCTGAGGAATCAGCGCGCTTCTGCAGCATCTCAACCATCGAGATCCAACTTACGATCTCATGAATATCATTCATCGTCAAGAGAATATTTGCGGGACAAATATTCTGGGTTTTGCCCCTGAACAAGACTTCAAAACTTCATGAGGACGACTACAGAACCATCATCGAACGAGGATCACGTGAGCTGCAAACTTCATTCATCTGCTGAATTAAACGTCTGAGGTTCGGTAATAATTTGTGTATCTAATCAGATGCAAATTAAGAAGCCCTTAACATAACTCTTCTTTTTATTAAAATTCTGTTTTTATTTTCTTAAGAGTAATCCAGGACTTTTTCATATAATTAGTAAACTTTCTACATAAATTCGCGTTGTTTCCATAATCTGTTAACTCAAATTGGTTTCTCAAGTTAACCCTGGTTCCAAAAATATTGACATTGTCATTTACAAGATTGATTCTATGATTAATGAAATTACTGCAATGTCTGTTAATCATTTTGTTTAATAAATCTGTAAAAATGAGAAGTTGTTGAGAATTTATTTCATTCTGAGTCTGTTCAAGCACAGGTATCGAATTCACGGAAAATTTTTGAGACTGATTATTGATTATTTTATTGAGTGATTAAACAGGTATAAAGTGAAATTAAAGATTAAATTGTTTCTTAAAGATAGAAGCTGGTGCCCCTTACGAGTGTTATTAACTTTTCTGATGTATATGAAATGAGATTTGATCTCAGATTCCAATACATCAATATAAATTAAATAATTCATACCTGATCATATTTATTATTTATTAATACTCCCTATTTCCTCCTATACACCTTTAATGGAGAAGTTGATATTGTTAGCTCAAGCTAATGGTATTGGATGTTTTGTGTGTACTATTTGGTAATAGTAAGTTGATTGAAATTGATTAGAATTTTACAGAGGCCTTTAAGATTAGTTTAAGGAATAACTTGGTTTTAATTTACCTCTTTTCTTTTGGAAGTTTTGATGCAGTTAACTGATTGGTTTGGAGAAATGCGACCGAGTGTACCTGTGGCTAATAGTTAGCTAACGGTTATTTCTCGGACGTAGGCCTGATTTTAATCTTATTTTATGGACTTACTGTGACAGTGTTGTACCCAACAAGTCCCATGGGGTTTTGGTAAAGTTTACTCTGATTGTGATGGGCCCATTTGAAAATGGGGTCCTGGATTTGGTACTTAAGCGGCCAACGTTTGTTGTTGACAGTGTGTGGATTCATCCACCTGGGCAGGAATTTAGGAGCAATTTTCCCTGCCTGTAGATTGATTTGTTGTGTCTGTGGTACAAATGTGTAGTGGAAGACCTTGTCCCTCCCTTGAGGTTTGTCATGGGAGGCTTTTTGGTCATTGTACGCTTTGTGTTGTTTGGCAAATTGGTCCAAGTGTTTTTGAAATGTTGCCTTGGGAGCATTGTACATTGTTTTGACGCTTCTGTGTTCTGCAGCTGGAAGATCCTGGGCGTTGGCAGTCATCACCCCCCTCTGGTTTTGAGGAACTACGAGCAGAGGCAATGATTGTTCATTGGAAGCAGGAATATGAGTGCCACTGCGTAGCTGCAGAGAAGGTCGCATCGCAGGTAGTGTTTCCAATTTCGGTATGTTAAAGGAATTTGATGCAGGGAACGAGTGTACGGTTGGGTCTTACTGGTGTGTGACGGTTTTATAGACCACAGAGTCACGGGCTTGAGTAGATGCGTGCCTAGTGTTCGCAAAAGTTGGGTCCACCAATGCATAACCCCTAGGTTGCGGAGGGTCTGGGTTGCTCGTTGATTTGGCTCCTGTGACCACGCAGGCCGCAGGGGTGAGTGGGTGGGTGGGATTCAGAAGGTAACACCAACGTTCAGTCAAAGGTACAAAGGGGGCCATGTGGAGCTTTTTGCTCGGCCATTGAGTTCCCAAGGTAATTCGATTCTTTGTCTTGACCTTGTGGTTGAAGGTGACCTTTGACTTCCTGAGGACAGTGTTCAACTTGGTTTCTGTGGTCGCTTTCAATCGGTTTTAATTGTTCCAACAGTGCTAGTTGTGCAGGACTCGGGGTGTCCGAAGTGTGAAGAATAAAGCACTGTGATTCAGTTGTCCTTGGTAGATTGAATGGTTGAGGGTGTTGAGTTTGAGCCCATAGTTTGAGATTCTTGAAGTCAATCAGTGGCTCAAAGCAATTCAGTAGGTCTTTGCCAACGAGCAATGGAATGGAATCAAGTTTGGACACATAGACCGGATGAGTCAAGGTCATAGGACCAATGGTGACTTTGATTAGTGACACGCCCGATAGAGTTGTGTTAGTGAGCGCGTATGGTCGAATGGCTAACAAACAAGGTTCCAGTTTTAAATCTTTGTGAGCGCATTTAGCAACAACATGTAGTTGGTCAAAAAGATTATGTGACATAAGAGTGATATCAGCGGCACTGTCTAAAACAGCGTCCTGACACATCACATCTACAAAGGTCAGTGGAAGATAGAATTTTCGCGCCACCCCCCTCTCGTTTAAATTGCACAGAAATTGTGGAACCGGTAGTTCGACATGGGTTTGTAAAATATCTTTGACTTGTAGTTGGGCTTCCATAACAGCACTGGACTGCGTTGGGTCCTTTGGGTCTTCTCCATTTGTAGGAGGGGTTCTCTTTTTGCCTTTTGTTCATAATTTTGAGTGTTTATTCTGAGTTGGCATAGCTGCGATAGCTAGGATGTCAGGTGTTTCATCTTCTCGGTTGTTTTGAATCTTCGCTTGGAGATGTTTGAGAGCTTCTATATCTACTCTACTGAGAGTAGGAGTTTCTTTCTTCTTCCAAGGCCTCTGATTGGTCTCTGTTTCTGAGCTTCTGTGATGAGGTGGAGGAGACCATTTGCTACGGTTACGCCTGTGTTCGTGTCGGTATCTGTCATCTTGAGAGTCCATACCGTATTCTCGCGATTTATCTGGTGGATTTGGCCTACGATGATAGTCAGACTTTTGTGAAGTTGGTTCAGAGTGGGATCCAGAGAACCCATTTTGTTTTTGACCTTGATGAGGTCGGTTGGGGAAACGTCTCAAATTTTCATGTGATCACGGTGTAGGAGATGGAGTAGAGCGAGGGGCTCCTTCCAACTCCATGGTGTCAGAAGCAGCGCTGATAGCTAGCACAGTGGCAGGCTCAGCATGCTTGTTGCAACTTTGTTGCTGTTTTTGGAACGTATAATGTGCAAACTCTCTCAGTTGACTTATTGAGCTTGACCTTGGGTTAGCTGTAACTCCAAGGTGGTAACTCACAGTGGGATGGAGGTTCTGGATGAAGAGGGTCTTAAAATTGTGGTCTTCTTCCATCCCTGGTGTATTTTGAGATCCAAAATATGCAAGAAGAAGTTGCTGGTAGTAGGCCTGTGGAGGCTTGGAGCAACCTTGCTTGACGGCCAGGGCTGCCAATGGCCCTGAATTTAGGCAGTCATTGGAGAATTCCTTTTTCATGGCTTTGCAGAGTCGCATGTAGTCTGTCCTGATGTCTGTCGGCTGTCTGTCAATAAATTTTGATACCAACCTGTTAAATGTTAGTTTAATCAAATAGATGTGATCGTCGACCGTAGCATCACGGTACTTACGCAAGTAGTAGTCAATGTCTTGTAAATAGACTCTGGTATCAGGTGAACCGGTAGGGCCTGGATCAAATTTTGTAAGATGTTGCGCGATCTTGTCAAGGTGGCTGTCTGAAGGTGCACACACATGCTGTCCACGCGATCGTCCGTACCCAAAACTGGACTTGGGCGATGGGGTGCGGTGGAAGTCCTGGGATGAGATGCGTTCTCCTTTCGGCCTACCTAACCTGTTCATGGTTCGTGGCCTCAGTTGGGCAGCAGCCGAAGTTTCTGGAGGTCGTAGAAGTGAATGTGGTCTTGCTTCCTTTAGTTGTCAGTATTCCTCCACTTCTTCTCTTAAATCCTTCAGATTTTGATGTGGTCCCTATAGAAGCAGTTGACATTCTTCGTAGTCAGACTTCACATTTTCAAGTTGACCTTCAGCTCTTCTGAGTTCCTTCTTCGTGTCCTGAAGGGCATCTTCAAGTTCACTGTTCTCTTTGCGAAGGAAGTCGTTTTCATGAGTCAAGCATCGTCTTTCTGGTTTTGCCTGGTTTAAATCTCATAACACATTATCAAGTTGAGTTTAAATATTGTCGTTTTCATTTTGAGATTGTTCCAGTTTCTTCCTTAATGATATGTTCTCTTCCTGGAGAGAAAAGATTGTTGATTGTTGATTCCTTAGCTCATTCTTGGCTCATAACGCTTTAGCTTCAGCTACTTTTAACCTCGCAACTAATGCTATTGCAATCTTTCCCAACACACTGGGGAGATTCTTCCCTTTTGGTGGGTTTTCTGCATAATCATCCAAAAGTTCTTCAGAGAGTTGCTTCAGATCTTTGGGCTGTGTTTTCTTGACCCGTGTTGTGAGGCTAGATATAAAATCAGAAGTCCATTCTTCCAATGTTAATTGAAGGTCATCCAGTTTGGTAAATCGGTCAGTTGTTCGTAGACCCGACATATGAGAAGGACGTCACAAGGTTATGAGGAAAAACAGCTGGTTGCCAGCCGGCAATCAGATCTAGAAGAAGAAGAAAAGTGATATAAAGTGAAGTATGTGGCGGTAATGCACCTGTAAGCTGGTTACCAACTGCCAATGAAATCTAAAAGAAAAAGAAGCTTTAAAAATCAACTTGTTTGTTAGTCAAGGGTTAACCTTGATTGTTTTTTTATATTTGGGCAGCACGGTGGTGCAGTGGCTGGGCAGCATGGTGGTGCAGTGGCTAGCACTGTTGCCTTACAGCTAGAAGGTTCCTGGTTCGAATCCCCAGGTTGGCAGGGGTTGGAACCTTTCTGTGTGGAGTTTGCATGTTCTCCCTGTGCTGTGTGGGTTTACTCCGGGGGCTCCGGTTTCCTCCCACAATCCAAAGACATGCATGTTAGGTTGATTGGCTGTTCTAAATTGTCCCTAGATATCTGTTTCCTGTGGGCCCTTGGAATAGAGGGTTAGTACTAGTGAAAGCGCTTTGAGTGGTCTTTGTGACTAGAAAAGTGCTATATAAGTGCAGGTTAGTTAGTTAGTAGTTAGTTAGTATATCAGTGGTAATTATAAGCTCTTTTTAGTGTGGTGATCTGAGCGCTGATTCCATCCACGCTTGGGTTAACTCAGTATTTTCCCGTTTCCTCCATATTATTTCGGGTTTTATTTTGGGTTATTGGGGCCTTTTCCAGGTCTTTTATTGTGACAACGTCACGGCCGGACTTCCAGCTGTCAAAGCCGAGCCGGCACTGTGACAGCAGTTTGTCATTTTGTTAATTACATTCCCCTTTCCTGTTTGGTTGATGCCCTGTATTTAAGGAAGCAGCTGAGGCTCACTCCTGGCTGTGACCTACACACATATACACCTTCGTGTTCATGGACTGGACTGCCTACCCCCGACTCCAGTCTTCCTTCTGTGTTTTGGATTCATCGTTGCTCGTCTCTTGTAAGTGCTTGTGTTACAGCGTAGGTTCCGTCCTTGCTGCACCTTCTCGTTTGTTGTCAGTGTTTATTTTTTCGTGTTCTAGTTTATATACGTGTTTTGCCCCACGTGGCTATTTACTTTATCCTTTTGTCCTTTTTGTCAAATAAACAAGCAAACTTACTTCTGGCTCCTGGCGTTTCACTAATGCCCTGCAAGGGGCATTCATGACAGTAGGTCGCAGCCAAACGAGACGCCAGCCACAGTAAGTTTGTTTTGGGCTCAAGTTTTTTCCCTTCTCTGGGTGCCAGTATTTTGGTGAAAGATGTCGGCATTTGAGCGTGGGTTTTGCCCCGAGTGGTTGTGGGAGGTTGATGATCACCTGTCCAACGCCTGTCTTCTCATTCCCTCCAACTCCACATATTGGCACCTGGACCTCAGGCAGAGGACGCTTAAGAGCTTTCACCTGACCTCGTTTCCGGAGGGCAAGGAGAGAGTGTCGGTGATAGTAGTTGCTACGGGAACAGTTAGAGAATGCGGCCAAGAAGCCTCCACTTCCTCTCTGGGACACGGTCGTCCCAACGAAGGAGAAGTCTCCTGTGCAGGCCGGTCCTCTGCGAGGTTCCCGTCTGGACCCTGTCCTAGTTCGTCAGAAGAACTCCGTCTCCCAGCCAGTCTGTTTTCCCCGTGTCTCGACGGAAGGGAAAGACAGCAGCCCCAGTTCCCAGGTCATCCTTCCCTGCTGTTCCGTCATCTCCACGTCCTCGAACTGCCTCGGCTGCTCCTCCCTCCTCCTCGGCTCTCCTGTCAGCTGCTGTGAGCCCAGCGAGTCCTCATCTGGCTCCTCCCGTCGCCGTTCCTCTGCGAGGTCCCTGTCCTGATCCTGCTCTGGGCTGCCGAGGGAACACCGCCTCCCCGCCAGCTGTTGCCCCTGCGTCACGACGGAAGGGAAAGACAGCAGCCTCAGTCTCCGGGTCATCCGTTCCTGCTGTTCCGTCAGCTCCTCGTCCCCAAACTGCCTCTGCTGCTCTTCCCTCCTCCTCGGCGCTCTCTTCAGCTGCTGTGAGTTCAGCGAGTCCTGCCCCGGCTGTGCCCATCGCCGATCCCGTGAGAGCGGCTCCTCCTTGACTTCCTGGGGGGCTCTCCGTCACCATCCTTAGGGGAAAGGGGAGAACCAAGCTCGCTGCAGCAGCCACCATCGTTCCCTGGGAGAAGAGGCAAGTGTTGTTTCATTCTAAATCTCAGTACAATGAATTGCCTTGTCTGACTCCTGGGGGTGGAGCTCGGGGTTCACAGTCCACTGAGCCCCCACCACCTGCTGCAGCCATAAACATTGAAGCTGCTACCTCTGTGTCTCCTTCCCTTCTCTCTGAGCATCCCCTGGTGCCAAGAGTAGACCGTTGGACAAAGGAGGAGCTTGCGTCCCTGGAGAGCCTGGTTCCAGTCCTGCAACCACATCATGGGCAGAGGAGGAGGCCTGACTGCCGTTTGGAGCCTGCGCCGACGATTAAGCATCCCCGGGTCTCCGTGGAGGAGCAGTTGGGCCCAGCAGGTCACGGATCCCCTGCTACCATGTCGTGCGGGCCTTCGGCGTGGGCTTCAGTGCCAGGGGGCTCCCAGACTGTGATGACCATCATGCTGGCTGCGGAGCCCACCGCAGTCTAGTCGGAACCAGGAATGGACCTCCAGATCATTGAGCCTGGATTGTCAGAGTCCTGGATGGCAGTGGAGCCCGAGATCAGGCAAGTGCTCTATTTTGTCTTCTTGCTGTCTGTCCTGGAGCATTCTTGCCTGTCTCTTGGGGAGAAGAGCTGGGTGCAGCCAACCGCTGCATCTGAGCTCGTCTCGCCGGGCTCTGCCGCTGCTGGTGATCCTGACCCCGGTTCCCTCTGTCTTTCTGAGCCTTCTCCCAGGGTCACCGGAGACGAGTCAGCTCCGGCCATTGCCATCGAGGCTCCAGGTTCGGGTTTGAAGGTCATCCCGGGTGCTGTGCTGGCCCAAGTGGGATCCATTGTGGGTGGTGCACTGGCCCAATCAGGGTCCATCGTGGATGCTGTGCTGGCCTGGTCTGGGTCCACCGAGGGTGCAGTGCCGGTTCGGTTTGAGGTCGGTGAGAGAGCTGCAGATCCCCTTCCGCCTGATATCGGACTGGTTCCTCGTCTTCCCCCCTATTCTTCTCCACCGGATGCTGCTGGTGTCTGCCTTATTCGGATCGGCTTCCCCTCGCTGTCCCTTTCGGTAGGGAGGCCGCCTCTGAGCTTCCCCCTCTGGTTCTGGTGGTCTAAGGATGCGGGTCAGCCGCCTGAGAGACTGTTTTGCCGGTTCTGTATCCTGGGCCGGCCGCCCGAAGGACTGCTTTGTTGGTTCAGCGACCTGGTCTGGCCACCTGAGGTACTGTTTTCCTGGGTCTGGGACTTGGGTAGGCCGCCCCAACTATTTTTTTCTTTTCTCTCCGTTATGTGGAACCTGAATGTGGGTAGGCCGCCTGAACTGCCTTTTTTTATTTTTTCTTTCTCCGCTCTCTACCTTCCGGCGTCCCTGAAGTTGTGTTTTTTTTTCCATGTGTTTTGTAGGGATGCTCTTTTCTTTGCCTGGGTTAAGGTGTGAGCTATGCCTGTATTTTCTGTTTGCATATTCTGTAGCTCTTGAGTATTTTTTCTTGTGTTATATGGTACTTATGTATTTTGAGGGTACCTGAATTTTGTTTATTCATTCTGTTGCACTTGGTTTTTTCTGTGGTTGAGTGTTTGTCTAGCTTTGGTCATTTCTGTGTTTAAGTCATGCCATTATGTTTATCCATGTTATCTGTTCCTTGGGGTTTTTTTTTCCCTCCTCCGGGTGCCGCTGTTGTCATTTTTTGTTTTTTGGTTCTCTCCCTCCTGGCCTGTTTCCCCCTCTGTCCTCCCTGGGTCGGTCCTGGTAAGCCTTCTGGTTGGGGGGGGGGGGTCCTTGGATGTTACGTTTGACACCTGGAATGCGCCCTTTGAACGGGGGGTACTGTGGTGATCTGAGCACTGATTCCATCCGCACTCGGGTTAACTCAGTATTTTCCCGTTTCCTCCATATTATTTTGGGTTTTGTTATTAGAGCCTGTTTCAGGCCTTTCATTATGACAGCGTCACGGCCGGACTTCCGGCTGTCAAAGCTGAGCCGGCGCTGTGACAGCAGTTTGTCATTTCGTTAATTACATTCCCCTTTCCTGTTTGGTTGATGCCATCTATTTAAGGAAACAGCTGAGGCTTACTCCTCACTGCGACCTACACACATATACGCCTTCGTGTTCATGGACTAGACTGCCTTCCCCTGACTCCAGTCTCCCTTCTGTGTTTTGGATTCATTGTTGCTCGTCTGTTGTAAGTGTTTGTGTTACAGCGTAGGTTCCGTCCTCGCTGCACCTTCTCGTTTGTTGTCAGTGTTTATTATTTCGTGTTCTAGTTTATATACGTGTTTTGCCCCACGTGGCTATTTACTTTATCTTTTTTGTCCTTTTTGTCAAATAAACAAGCAAACTTACTTCTGGCTCCTGGCGCCTCACTAATGCCCTGCAAGGGGCATTCATGACATTTGGAACTTGTTCCATCTTACAGGCTTGTAAGAAGGGAGGTAGAATTTTGAAATTATTTAGAAATGTGGGGATGTTTAAATTTATTTGTTTGTTGAAACTGTATTTTGATAAATGAAGTTGAATTGAAATTAAATTTAATTTGTGTTTCACAAAAACAAACAAAAAAAAATTGTGTGGATTGACTTCTTTACTTAAATTTTCAAAACCGGCTATGGAGCACAGTAAGAAGTAGGCGTGTTTTGGTGCAGCTCCAAGAAAATATTATTTAAATAAATAACTTTTACCTGTTAACCCTTGCTCATATATGGTCCTGGACATTTAACAATTTTATTACAACTCTTCAGTGTTACTTATTCCAGCTACTCTGACATAAAATGTCACATTCCTGAGTTAAACAGGAATCCTCAAGAGAAGGCCGCAAAGCGTCATTACCTGCTGAGCAAGCCACACCTGCTCCTGTCTCACAGAGTCCACCTTATCCTGATGAGACCACCCTGGACTCTGCACTGTTTTGGGCCACGACTGGCGCTCTTAAAAATGACATATGTGGTAAAATTGATGCCCTGTCTACAAGTCTGCATTCTGAAATACGATAATATCTGTAAGACAAGAACCGAAGAATTCAATTGAACCACTTGAACGCAGGCTCAAGGCAAAAGAGTCGCTAGTGGGAGAACTGGAGTGAGTGGCCACGGACAACGGCACTTGGGTAAGTGAGCTAGAAGCTACAGTTAGCATGCTAACAACACAAGTCAAGCACTTGGATGAACGGTGTGAAGATCTGGAGGCCAGATCTCGAAGAAATAATATATGTGTGCTTGGTGTACCGGAAGGACTGGAGGGACCCCGATTGACTGACTTCATTGCCCAATTACTTCAAGATCTGCTTGGCTTGGAGGAGAAACCCTTACTCGATCGTGCACACCGGGCCCTGCGGGAAAAGTCCAGAGATGGAGGCCCACCCCGTCCTGTTATCGCAAGAGTACATTATTTCCACATCCAAAATCAACTGCTGCAGCGGGCCACAGGAAACTCCCCTCTCCTGTATAAAGGCAAGAGAATTTCCATATTCCCTGACTACACGTCCTCTGTTGCCAAGAAGCGGGCCTCGTTCATCAAGGTGAAACAGACTCTTCGCTCCTACCCAGGGCTGAAATTTGGTCTCCTCTACCCGGCAATTCTGAGAGTCACTACACCAGATGGAACGGCAAACAGGTTTGATGATCCTGCGGCTGCTACAGATGTCATAAACAAAATCTCTGAGTAACTTTTTGAACAAACTTATCCTGTTTTCTGGAATGACTGAATAAGAGAACTCAGACTGAAGAGGTTTTTTTTTTTTTTTTTTTCTCTTTTTCCCTCTCTTTTCTTTCTTTTTCTTTTCTTATTTCGTATTATAGGACCATTTGTACTGGTGCCTTAGTCAGTCCTACTGACTGTGATTTTTTTCTTTTGTTAATATATTTCACCCTTAAGTTTCTTCTTAATACAGTAGTTGCAGCATTATTTAAGCTTTATAGTAGGCTACTTTTGGGTGTTCTATTTAGGCTTTTTTGTCTGAGAGAATGTTGGGGGGCTTGAATGCTTTGTTTTTTCATACACTGACTTATATGCTTGCATATAGTTATGTGTTTTTTTTTTCTTTTTTCGCCCTGAAATGCCTGTTAAAAGCTACATGTTAATCTTGTAAACAAATGGATCACACCCTTTGGTGCTTTGCTTAACTTGCTCAATTAAATTTTTGTTTTCCTTTTTTTCACCACACCATAAATTGCTTTTATTGAAGTATATAATTATTATGTATGTAAAAGCTAAGTGTAAATAAGTTATAGGCACCTGGTAAAATTACACTGCATTTATAGGGTCATATTAATCTTGAGTAGCTGTAGGGTTTTTTTTGTTTGGTTTTTTTTGGTATTTTTAAGACTCCTATGAAGCCTCCTGGACTTTGAGAGTTTTGGGGGTTTTGCACACACCTCATTTGGGGAGATGCCAGTGCAGGGATTGGTGGCAGTGGGGGGTGGGTTTTTTTGTTTTTTTTTTGTTTTTTGTTTTTTTTTTGTTACTTATTTGTACCCGTAGGTAGACTTGGTTTGCAGTCTGGTGACAAGCCACCGGCTGCTGGTCGCTGCGTGCGCGAGCGCCCTAAACCTACATGTTTTTGGTATGCGGGAGGAAACCGGAGAAATCCCGGAGTAAACCCGCGCAACACGGGGAGAACATGCAAACTCCACACAGCTCACTGTTGGTCGGGGGCTGGGATCGAACCCACGATCTCATGATCCCCGCGGTCCCCCGGCCGAGGGTAAAACTGTGCTGCCACAGTGCTAAACCACTGCGCCACCGTGCAGCCCAGGGTTGTACTTTTTCTTCTTTTTTCTTTTATTATGTTAGATCTGCCTGCCTGCCCAAGTCATATTTACTTTGATATCCTTTGCATTAGACCCAAATGGCCCAGTCTGGATTGAACCAACACCAGAAGGGAAATTTAATTTAGTTTGTAAGTTTGAACTGTAAAGGTCTTAATTCCTCAATAAAACACAGTAAGGTGCAACATCACCTTCAGCGACTAAAAGCTTATGTGGTTTATCGACAAGAAACACAACTGAAACCCTCCATGATTCTATAGGACGGGATTATTATTCCTCATTCTATAAAAAATCCAGAGGGGTTGCAGTTTTGATTAATAAATCTCTTTCATTCACATGCACTGATGTGCTTTCAGATCCTAATGGTAGATACTTAATTATCACTGGTGCAATGTGTGGTACGCCTGTTATTTTGATGAATGTGTATGCTCCTAACTGGGATAATGTAGATTTTTTTAAACATTTATTTTCTAAGCTTCCTGATATGTCTTCTCATTCCCTTATCTTTTTTTTTTTTGGGGGGGGGGGGGTTAATTGCTGCTTAAACCCAGAACTGGATCGATCCTTTACAAAATCTACTTCCTCCTCACAATCAGCCAGGATAATCAAAGCTTTAATGAGTGAGTTTTCAATTTCAGATCCTTGGCGTGCTCATAGTCCACATATACGCACATAGATTACTTCTTAGTTGATAGCAGAATTTTTCCCTCTGTGGAATCATGTTTTTATGAGCCGATTGTAATCTCTGACCATGCACCTGTCGTAATGAGTATACAGACGGATCATCTTCTTAACTTATACACCCATTGGTGTTTTGATACACGTCTCCACTCAGACATCAGATTTTTGGAAATGATTACTAATCAAATTGACATATTCTTGGGTATTAACAGGACTTCTGATGTTTCAGTGTCTACCCTCTGGGAAACACTCAAAGCTTATCTATGAGGGCAGATCATAGCTTATGTTGTAGCAGACACAAAATGCACATTGCAGAGTTATAGAGACTTGAGTAAGTCAGACAGCGCCTCAGTCAGGAAGCAGAGGGTAAACAGTAGACGGGGGGTTTAAGGGTGACTGTATTGTGATGTTGGATGTCATGCAGTGTGATGTGGAATGCCCCGGCAACGCGGCAAGCATCCCACAGAGGGCCTGGACGGGAACCCCCAGCAACGCGTGCGCTGTTGCAGTCAAGCTACCGGACTTTTGGCAGCACAACCTGCGCTCTTGGTTCCACCACACCGAAGCCCAGTTCGCCCTCCAGGGAATAACTGCAGACGACACCAAGTTTTACCATGTGGTTGCAGCGCTGGACGCTCGCACAGCTCAGCAGGTAGCAAGCCTGCTCGACCAGCCCCCAGCCCACAACAGATACGAGGCTCTCAAAGCTGCACTGACCCGGTGCTACACGCTCTCGGACTGTGAGAGAGCAGAGAGGCTCCTGAGGCGTTCCGAGTTAGGAGATGGTTCGGCCGTCAATCTGATGGAGAAGATGCTGGCGTTAATGGGCACGGACGACGGGCATTTTCTGTTTGCCCACCTTTTCCTCCGGAACCTTCCAACAGAGGCGAGAGCGGTTCTGGCCAATTCGCTGTTGCTGGCCATGCGTGACTACTGTGCGCTAGCCCAGGAGGCAGACTGGATCATCCTCACCACCAGAGCGCTCTCAGTGAACGTGGCGGCGTCGGAGCCCAGCGAGATGACCAGAGGAGGCGAGGAGCCACCGACGGTAGCGGCAGCCAGGGCCAAGGAGCGCCAGAGAGACACGCTCTGCTTCTACCACCACCGTTTTGGAGAGAACGCACGCAGATGTGCACCACCGTGCCAATTCAAGCACTCGGGAAACGCCAAGGCCGGCGGTCGGTAGCAGCTGCGACCGCCGGCGAAGAGAACAAGCTGCTCTACGTGACGGACTCGCGCTCAGGGAGGCGTTTCCTCATCGACACCGGAGCCCAGAAGAGCACCATCCTGCCGACCTACGCCGACCGGTTGGCAGGACCTAGCGGCCCCGGGCTAGTGGTAGTAAACGGCTCGGACATTAAGACCTTTGGTGAGAGAACGCTGGCTTTATCTCTGCACGGCCGTACATACGAGTGGACTTTTGTCATAGCAGCACTGAGTCTCCCAATCCTGGGAGCTGATTTTCTGTGTGCGCATGGTTTACTAGTTGATGTTGCTAACAGGCGCTTGGTTAATGCACTGTCTTTTGACTCTCTCCCCTGTACAGCTCGAGGGGCCGGGCCAGTAACACAAGCCAACGTCACAGCTCCAGGCGGTAAGTTCCACACACTGCTCACTCAGTTCCCAGCACTCACGGTCCCGATGTTTTCGCCGTCCATCGCTAAACATGGGGTGGAGCACTTTATCACCACCACCAGGCCGCCTGTTTTCGCATGACCTAGGCGCTTGGACACAGCTAAACTGGCCATAGCGCGCGAGGAGTTTGCCAACCTGGAAAGGTTGGGCATCATCAGGCGATCGAACAGCCCATGGGCATCCCCGCTACACATGGTCCCTAAGGCTGAGGGGTCGTGGTGACCATGTGGCGATTTCCGCAGGTTGAATAACGCCACAGCACACGACCGCTACCCGATTCCCCACATTCAGGATTTTTCTGTTCACCTCGCCGGAGCACGCATTTTTTCTAAAATAGACCTGGTCCGCGGTTACCACCAGGTACCAGTGCACGCAGAGGACATACCCAAAACAGCGGTAATAACGCCGTTCGGCTTGTTCGAGTTTCTGCGCATGCCATTCAGATTAAAAGGAGTGGCACAGACGTTCCAGCGCATGATGGACACGGTGCTGCACGATCTCCCATTTGTGTTTGTCTACCTGGACGATATCCTGGTAGCCAGTGCGTCCGAAGACGAACACGTAATCCACCTCAGGATGGTTTTCCAGAGGTTGGAGGAGCATGGGTTAATAATCAACCCGACGAAGTGCCAGTTCGGCGTGACGGGGATTGATTTTTTGGGGCACCGCGTCTCACCAGAGGGAGTGATACCCTTGCCCGAAAAAGTTTGCGCTGTGGCAAACTTTCCCCGGCCTGAGACAGTCAGGGCGCTGTAGGAATTTTTGGGGATGGTTAACTTTTATAACCGTTTCCTCCTCCGCGCAGCTCAATTCATGCAGCCATTGTACGCCGCACTCAAGAGGCGGAAACCCACGGATGGAGTCGAATGGACTCCGGAGCGAGAGCAGGCGTTCTCTGAGGTGAAAGCAGCCCTGGCAAACGCCGCACTGTTGGCGCACCCAGACCCAGCAGCCTGGATAGCGCTCACTACCGATGCCTCGAAAGTGGCCATAGGGGCCGTCGTGGAGCAACGTGTCGCCGGTTCTTGGCAGCCGCTCGCTTTTTTCAGCAGGGCTTTGCGCGACAGTGAGCGTAAATACAGCGCGTTCGACAGGGAGTTGCTGGCTCTCCACCTGGTCATACGCCACTTCCAGTTCTGGCTGGAAGGGCGCAGCTTCAGTGCGCGCGTCAGTCAAAATGGTGGGAGTGAAATTCGTGTGGCCAGGCCTGCGCAAACAAGTGAAAGAGTGGGCGGCAGCCTGCATAGCGTGCCAACGAGCCAAAGTGCACAGACACACGAAGGCTCCTTTGGAGCCGTTTAGTTTACCGGCTAAAAGATTTGACCATGTTCACGTGGACCTCGTGGGCCCCCTCCCACCGTCGCAGGGGTGCATGCACCTTCTGACAGTGGTGGACTGCACCACACGCTGGCCAGAAGCAGTCCCGTTGGCGGCAACCACGTCCGCGGACGTGGCGCGCGCTTTTTTGACGACATGGGTGGCACATTTTGGAATCCCGTTGGGGCCCTCAGTTTGTTTCCGAACTTTGGTCCGCGATGGCCCGCAGCCTGGGTGTTGCAATTCATCGCACAACCGCGTACAACCCACAGGCAAATGGGTTATGCAAGCGTTTTCACAGGTCACTGAAAGCAGCACTCAGGGCTTCGTTGACAGATGCAAATTGGGTTGACCAGTTGCCGTGGGTTTTATTGGGGTTGCGTTCCGCACCAAAAGAGGATTTGGAGGCTTTCCCGGCTGAGCTGGTTTTTTCTCAGCCACTGCGGCTGCCCGGGGAATTTTGGGCAGATAATCCCGCGCTGGACAGCTGCCCGTCTCAGCGTTTGCAGCGTAGTGCAGACACAGGCACGCTGCCCGGTCCAGCCCACCACTGTTTTCCACGCACTTTTGTGCCAAAAACTTTGAAGAACGTGGAGTTTGTGTTTGTCAGACACGATGCCCACCGCCCGCCATTGCACCCACCCTATGATGGCCCATTCAGAGTGCTGGAAACAGGGGACAAGCATTTTTTGCTAGACTTGGGGGGGGGGGGGGCGTCGGGAGAAAATATGCATAGACAGACTTAAGCCCGCCTTTGTAGTGGCGGACGAGCAAGTGCTGCTGGCCCAGGCTCCCCGGGCAACTCCCCAGGCAAACGATTCACCAGGACAGCCACACAGGCAAAGCGGTTTTCCTCCCCCCTTTGCCATGGCCCACCCGCAGTCAGACACAGGTCCAGCAGCCCCCTGCCGGCACAGAGACCCCCGTTACAGCAGATATGGGAGGAGACTGAAGCCCAAAAGACATGCCGACTGAAACTCTGTCTGGGGGGTGGGGTGTAGCAGACACAAAATGCATATTGTAGAGTTATAGAGACTTGAGTGAGTCAGACAGCATCTCAGTCAGGAAGCAGAGGGTAAACAGTAGACGGGGGGTTTAAGGGTGAATGTATTGTGATGTTGGATGTCATGCAGTGTGATGTGGAATGCCACGCAGATGTGAGATGAGCGGTGGGGATATAAAGGAGAACCGTGCCTGAATGCTTTCATGCTTTTCTATGTATGACTGATGAGAGAGTGTTAATAAACTTCGTCTGTTCGTAAACTTGCCTCATCATTTCCCACACTCTCCACAATGTAAGTTTTCAGAAAAAATGTGGAAGAGAGAGACTGAATGAATTAATGGATCGGTACAGCCGTGGACAAAATTGTTGGTACCCCTCTGTTAATGAAAGAAAAACCCACAATGGTCACAGAAATAACTTGAATCTGACAAAAGTGGTAATAAATAAAAATTCTATGAAAATTAACCAATGAAAATCAGACAGTGCTTTTGAATTGTGGTTCAACAAAATTATTTTAAAAAACAAACTCATGAAACAGACCTGGACAAAAATGACGGTACCCTTAACTTAATATTTTGTTGCACAACCTTTTGAGGCAATCACTGCAATCAAACGATTTCTGTAACTGTCAATGAGACTTCTGCACCTCTCAGCAGGTATTTTGGCCCACTCCTCATGAGCAAACTGCTCCAGTTGTCTCAGGTTTGAAGGGTGCCTCCTCCAGACGGCATGTTTCAGCTCCTTCCACAGATGTTCAATAGGATTTAGATCAGGGCTCATAGAAGGCCACTTTAGAATAGTCCAATGTTTGGCTCTTAGCCATTCTTGGGTGTTTTTAGCTGTGTGTTTTAGGTCATTATCCTGTTGCAAGACCCATGACCTACGACTGAGACCAAGCTGTCTGACACTGGGCAGCACATTTCTCTCTAGAATACCTTGATAGTCTTGAGATTTCATTGTACCCTGCACAGATTCAAGACACCTTGTGCCAGATGCAGCAAAGCAGCCCCAGAACATAACCTCCTCCATGTTTCACAGTAGGGACAGTGTTCTTTTCTTGGTATGCTTCATTTTTGCGTCTGTGAACATAGCGCTGATGTGCCTTGCCAAAAAGTTGCAGTTTTGTCTCGTCTGTCCATAGGACATTCTCCCAGAAGCTTTGTGGCTTTTCAACATGCAGTTTGGCAAATTCCAGTCTGGCTTTTTTATCATTTGTTTTCAACAGTGGTGTCTTCCTTGGTCGTCTCCCATGAAGTCCACTTTGGCTCAAACAATGAAGGTGCAATCTGACACTGATGTACCTTGACCTTGGAGTTCACCATGAATGTGTTTAGAGCAATCTGACACTGATGTACCTTGACCTTGGAGTTCACCATGAATGTGTTTAGAGGTTGTTCTGGGCTCTGGGTTCAGGGTTTCCTCCTGCGGCCACGTCCAGGGAGGTTGGCTACAGTCCCGTGGATCTTAAATTTCTGAATAATATGTGCAACTGTAGTCACAGGAACATCAAGTTGCTTGGAGATGGTCTTATAGCCTTTACCTTTAATCTATAACTACAGTGGGGTGAAAAAGTATTTAGTCAGCCACCAATTGTGCAAGTTCTCCCACTTAAAAGATGAGAGAGGTCTCCAATTTTCATCATAGGTATACCTCAACTATGAGAGACAAAATAAGAAAAAAAAATCCAGAAAATCACATTGAAGGATTTTTAATGAATTAATTGGTAAATACCTCGGTAAAATAAGTATTTGGTCAATAACAAAAGTTCATCTCAATACTTTGTTATATACCCTTTGTTGGCAATGACAGAGGTCAAACATTTTCTGTAAGTTTTCACAAGGTTTTCACACATTGTTGCTGGTATTTTGGCCCATTCCTCCATGCAGATCTCCTCTAGAGCAGTGATGTTTTGGGGCTGTCGCTGGGCAACACAGACTTTCAACTCCCTCCAAAGATTTTCTATGGGGTTGAGATCTGGAGACTGGCTAGGCCACTCCAGGACCTTGAAATGCTTCTTACGAAGCCACTCCTTCGTTGCCCGGGTGGTGTGTTTGGGATCATTGTCATGCTGAAAGACCCAGCCACGTTTCATCTTCAATGCCCTTGCTGATGGAAAGAGGTTTTCACTCAAAATTTCTCACGATACATGGCCCCATTCATTCTTTCCTTTACATAGATCAGTCGTCCTGGTCCCTTTGCAGAAAAACAGCCCCAAAGTATGATGTTTCCACTCCCATGCTTCACAGTAGGTATGGTGTTCTTTCTCCTCCAAACACTACAAGTTGAGTTTTTACCAAAAAGTTCTATTTTGGTTTCATCTGACCATATGACATTCTCCCAGTTCTCTTCTGGATCATCCAAATGCTCTCTAGCAAACTTCAGACGGGCCTGGACATGTACTGGCTTAAGCAGGGGGACACGTCTGGCACTGCAGGATTTGAGTCCCTGGCGGCGTAGTGTGTTTCTGATGTAGCCTTTGTTACTTTGGTCCCAGCTCTCTGCAGGTCATTCACTAGGTCCCCCCATGTGGTTCTGGGATTTTTGCTCACCGTTCTCATGATAATTTTGACCCCACGGGGTGAGATCTTGTCTGGAGCCCCAGATGGAGGGAGATTATCAGTGGTCTTGTATGTCTTCCATTTTCTAATAATTGCTCCCACAGTTGATTTCTTCACACCAAGCTGCTTACCTATTGCAGATTCAGTCTTCCCAGCCTGGTGCAGGTCTACAATTTTGTTTCTGGTGTCCTTTGACAGCTCTTTGGTCTTGGCCATAGTGGAGTTTGGAGTCTGACTGTTTGAGGTTGTGGACAGGTGTCTTTTATACTGATAACGAGTTCAAACAGGTGCCATTAATACAGGTAACGAGTGGAGGACAGAAGAGCCTCTTAAAGAAGAAGTTACAGGTCTGTGAGAGCCAGAAATCTTGCTTGTTTGTAGGTGACCAAATACTTATTTTACCAAGGAATTTACCAATTAATTCATTAAAAATCCTTCAATGTGATTTTCTGGATTTTTTTTTCCTCATTTTGTCTCTCATAGTTGAGGTATACCTATGATGAAAATTGGAGACCTCTCTCATCCTTTAAGTGGGAAAACTTGCACAATTGGTGGCTGACTAAATACTTTTTTGCCCCACTGTATCTTTCTTTTATCTATAATTTTCTTTCTAATCTCCTGAGACAACTCTCTCCTTTGCTTCCTCTGGTCCATGTTTGGTGTAGTACACACCATGTCACCAAACAGCACAGTGACTACTTGTCACCCTTTAAATAGGCCGACTGACTGATTACAAGTTTGTAGACACCTGTGTTGTTAATTAGAGGACACGTCTTGGTTGAACATGTCCCTATGGTCACATTATTTTCAATCTTTTCTAGGGGTGCCATCATTTTTGTCCAGGCCTGTTTCATGAGTTTGTTTTTTAAAATAATTCTGTTGAACCACAATTCAAAAGCATTGTCTGATTTTCATTAGTTAATTTTCATAGAATTTTTATATATTACCACTTTTGTCAGATTCAAGTTATTTCTGTGACCATTGTGGGTTTTTCTTTCATTAACAGAGGGGTACCAACAATTTTGTCCACGTGTATAAAGAACATCTTTTATTACACTCTGAGATCAATGTACTAACAGCAGATCATGCTGCAGAACTTCTCGTTAAATTCAGAAGTACCTACTGCGAACATGGTGACAAGGCTGGCAGATTACTGGCTCATCAACTTCAACAAACTTCTTCTTCTCATCAGATGTCACAAATACAAACATCTTCTGGTATCACTACGGATCCTAAGGAAATTAATAAAGAGTTTCAGCACTTTTACTCTCAGTTATAGAGCTCGGAAAACTCTTCAACCATTCGAGACATAAATAATTTCTTTGACACACTTGAAATTCCCATTGTAGGATCTGAAATGGTTGAGGAATTGGAGAAGCCACTGACAGTTCCTGAAATATTAGCAGCTATTTCCTCAACACAGAGTGGCAAATTCCCAGGCCCAGACGGCTATCCTATTGAGTTCTACAGGAAATTTCAACACAAATTAGCCCCTCTTTTGCTGGATATATTCAATGAATCCTTTAAGCTAAATAACTTACCTCCAACGCTCTACCAAGCATCTATTTCTTTAATATTGAAGAAAGATAAGGACCCTCTTAGCTGCTCTTCTTACCACCCAATTAGTCTATTAAATGTGGATGTTAAATTACTGTCTAAAATATTGGCCTTATGTCTGGAGACCGTATTGCCATTAATTATTTCCCCCGACAAAATAGGATTAATTAAAAATAGGCACTCCTTTTGTAATTTGACAACTGTTCAATATTATTTATCACCCTTCCCAAACATCCAGTCCACAGGTTATAATCTTTCTGGATGCAGAAAAGGCCTTTGACCGTGTGGAATGGCAGTATCTTTTCTACACCCTGGAGAAATTTGGGTTTGATAAAAATTTTATTTCATGGGTTACAATACTATATGCATCTCCACAAGCTGCAGTTAGAACCAATAACGATTATTCATCATATTTTCCTCTCCACCGCTCCACTCGGCAAGGTCACCCTTTAAGTCCGCTCCTATTTGCAATAGCCATTGAACTACTTTCCATTGCACTTTGTAATGATCCCTCTATTACGGAAATTTTCAGATATGAAATGGATCATCGAATATCTCTGTATGCAGATGACCTTCTGTTGTACATCTCTGATTTTTCAATCTCTATTCCTAGAGCTCTTAATATCTTTAATTCCTTTGGTGCTATTTCGGGCTATAAATGAAATTTGAATAAAAGCGAACTTTTTCCTTTAAATAAAGTAGCAGAAGATTGCACACTCTACCTTTCAGGACAGCACAACACAGCCTGACTTACTTAGGGGTGGAGGTAACCCATAAATTCAACGAATTATATAAAGCAAATCTTACTCCCCTCCTTACCCGTATCCAAGAAGATTTTGATCGTTGGTCAGTGTTGAATTTGTCTTTAGCCGGCCGTGTCAATGTGGTTAAAATGAATACTTTGCCTAAACTCTTGTATATATTTCAATCTATACCAATCTTCCTTCCTCTAAGCTTCTTTTTTTTTTTAAATAAAATTGACACTACTATTAAGGAATTTATTTGGAATAAAAAAAAAACCTCCAATGATTAGACAACAATTCTTACAGAGACCTAAAGAAATTGGAGGCATGGGCTTACCAAATATAAAATTTTATTATTGGGTGGCTTATTTAAGAATCATTCAATTCTGGTTGCACTCTGAACTCTTCCAACCTCTCCGCCTGTTTGGCTTACAATGGAATCTACCTCTTGTGGCCCAGTATCTCCGTCAGCTTTGGCTCACTCCATTAAAACTTCCTCTCCTGATTACACAAGAAATATTATTGTTAAGGCCTCACTGAGAATCTGGAATCAATTTAAATGTAGTTTCCATCTTCAAACATATTCGATCTCTGCTCCTATAACCGCCAACTATTTGTTTCCTTCCTCCTTAGTGGATGACACATTTAAAAACTGGTTCAACCTTGGTATTAAATCATTTAAAGATCTATATATTAATAATTTATTTACCTCCTTTGGCCAATTGTCCGATAAATTTGAATTGCCTTCTTTAGATATTTACAAATCCGTAGCTTTGTGACCAAAATATTTCATCATTTCCCATGTCCACCTGATAATTCCCCTCTGGATATCTTCCTAGACCCTATTAGTAAATTAAAAGGAATGATTTCTCATATTTATTCCTTGATTCATTCCCTTTGTTTGGTCTCTCTTGATTCTATCAAAACTTTATTGGAAGCAGAGTTAGGCGGTAATGTTCCAGATGATCCTTGGAAAAATATTCTCTATAGAGTACATAAATCATCTATTTGTGCAAAGCATGGATTAATTCAGTTTAAAATTGCACACCATCTTTGCTTCACTAAGATTAAACTATATTGTGGAAAATGTGAAAATGACGAGGCAGAGTTCATCTCACGAGTCAGGTTTATTCACATCTTCCAACATCAAAAACAGAAAGAGGAAGAAACCCAGACATTCGTCCTTTAAATACCTCAGGACCTCAAAGCACACAGTCACATTGTCAAAACACACAGTCACATTGTATTTAATCCCAAGTCACAATGCATCTTCTTTCAGATCTTAACACCTCCTCCCAAAGCTTCTGGCGGCCAGGAAAATCCCCCCAGGCCGTCTCTCTGCATACCAAAGACAAAACTTTCACATCCTCCTGTTATCTCCCAAGAGACCCAGTTCTTTGTTCAATCTAAGATGTGAAGCCTAAAGTGGTATACATATGGAGCATGAAGTGATATATATATGTGCACATGTGTGCCACATGACCCCCCCCCCCAAATGTCTAAGATGGAACAACGGAATAACAGTCTGCATGTCATGATAAACCATTACACATCAGTCCACGTGCTGCTTGGGCCTCAGTCTCCTCCCGTATCTGCTGTAAGCGGGCTTTACCACTTCCGCGGCGCCGTCCTGCTGTGGAGCTGCTGTCTGAGGGGGAGAACTGTTAGTCAATCTCTGTGGGTGTTCTGGGGAATGTCCCTTAGGGGGTCTGCTGCGCCGAGGAGCCCTGGCCGACAGCACATCCTCGTCCGCCACCACAAAGGCGGGTTTGAGCCTGTTTATGCCAATCTTTTCTTTCCTGCCCCCCAAATCTAGCAAAAAATGCTTATTCCCTGTTTCCAGCACTCTAAATGGTCCATCATAAGGTGGTCGCAACAGTGGGTGATGAGCATTGTGTCTAACAAAAACAAACTCCGCGTTTTATAAGGCCTTAGGCACAAAAACGCGCGGAAAACTGTGGTGAACGGGGCCAGGCAGCGTGCCCGATTCCATGCCACTCTGCAACCGCTGAGCCGGGGAGCATTCTGGCGCAGGATTATCTGGGAGAAATTCCCCGGGCAGCCGGAGTGACTGCGCAAAAACTAGCTCAGCCGGGGAGGCTTCTAAATCCTCTTTAGGTGCAGAACGCAACCCCAATAAAACCCACGGTAGCCTGTCCACCCAATTTGCATCCGTAAGCGACGCTCTGAGAGCCGCTTTCAATGACCTATGAAAACGTTCGCATAACCCATTAGCCTGAGGATTGTACGCAGTTGTGCGGTGGATCGTTACCCCCAGGCTGCGGGCCATTGCTGACCAAAGTTTGGAAACAAATTGAGGACCTCTATCGGACGTAATGTCCGACGGGACTCCAAAGCGCACTACCCATGCTGTTAAAAACGCGCGTGCCACCTCCTCGGCTGTGGTTGACGACAGTGGGACCACTTCCGGCCAGCGCGTGGTGCGGTCTACCATTGTCAGAAGGTGTGTGCACCCCTGTGACGGCGGGAGGGGGCCTACGAGGTCCACGTGAACATGATCGAACCTCTTAGCCGGGATGTGAAACGGCTCCAAGGGAGCTCTCGTGTGTCTGTGTACCTTGGCTCGTTGACAAGCCATGCAAGCTGCCGCCCACTCACTAACTTGTTTGCGCAGGCTCGGCCAAACAAATTTCTCTCCCACCATTTTGACCGACACGCGCACTCCCGGGTGTGCCAGAGAATGAATCGAGTCAAAAACGCGGCGGCGCCACGCGGCCGGTACCACAGGACGCGGTCGCCCAATGGAGACATCACAGATTAGGGGGGGCATACCGTCTTGCAGCACCCTGTTCTCCAGCCTTAACCCTGTTGGTCCAGACTGGAGTGCGCGCACATCCACGTCGCTACCCTGATCCGCGGCCATGGCTGCATAATCTATCCCTACGAGGACTGGGGCCGCCACGGCGCGCGAGAGACAGTCTGCCATTCAGTTTACCCGCCACATGCTGAATATCGGTAGTAAACTCTGAGATGGCGGCCAGCTGCCTCTGCTGCCGGCCTGACCACGGTTCTGAAACCTTGGCCATTGCGAATGTCAGCGGCTTGTGGTCAATGAATGTGGTGAAACGGTGTCCCCCCAGCCAGAACTGGAAGTGGCGAATGGCCAAGTGAAGAGCTAACAACTCCCTGTCGAATGCGCTGTATTTTCGTTCACTATCATGCAAAGTCCTGCTGAAAAAGGCAAGTGGCTGCCAAGCCCCGGCTACATGCTGCTCCACGACCGCCCCTATGGCCACATCTGACGCGTCAGTAGTGAGCGCTATGCGGGCCGTTGGGTCTGGATGTGCCAACAACGCAGCGTTTGCCAGGGCTGTTTTGACCTCAGAGAATGCTCGCTCTCGCTCCGGAGACCATTCGATCTTATTTTTGGGATTTTGTTTTTTTAGTGCGGCATACAATGGTTGCATGAGCTGCGCTGCGCGGGGGGGGGGGGGGAACGGTTATAAAAATTCACCATTCCCAAAAACTCCTGTAACGCCTTAACTGTTTGCGGCTGGGGAAAATTTGTTACCACGCACACTTTGTCAGGCAGCGGAACCGCTCCTTCTGGGGAGACGCGATGCCCCAAAAAATCAATCTGCGTCACCCCGAACTGACACTTCGCTGGGTTGATTATTAACCCGTGCTCTCCCAACCTCCGGAAAACTGCTGTGAGGTGGTTCTCGTGTTCGTCTTCGGACGCGCTGGCTACTAAGATGTCGTCCAGGTAGACGAATACGAAGGGGAGATCGCGCAACACCACGTCCATCATGCGTTGGAACGTCTGCGCAGCGCCTTTGAGCCCAAACGGCATGCGCAAAAACTCGAATAGGCCAAACGGAGTTATTACCGCTGTTTTGGGTATGTCCTCAGCGCGCACTGGGACTTGATGGTAACCGTGGACCAAGTCTATCTTAGAAAAGACGCACGCCCCCACCAAATGAACAGAAAAATCTTGGATATGCGGGATTGGGTAGCGGTCGTGCGCCGTGGCGTTGTTCAACCTGCGGAAATCTCCGCAAGGTCGCCACGAGCCATCAACTTTCGGGACCATGTGAAACGGGAAAGCCCATGGGCTGTTCGAACGTCTGATGATGCCCAACTTTTCCAGGTTGGCAAACTCCTCGCGCGCTATGGTCAGTTTAGCTGAATCCAAGCACCGAGCTTTTGCAAAAACAGGCGGTCCGGTGGTAGTAATAAAATGTTCCACTCCGTGTTTAGCAACGGCTGCTGAAAATATGGGAACCGTGAGTGCTGGGAACTGAGTGAGCAGTGTGTGGAACTTACCGCTTGCCGTTGTGACGTTGGCTTGTGCTGTGGGCGGGGTCACTCAGGCTGCACAAGGAATAGAATAAAAAGAAAGTGCATTAATCAGGTGCCTGTTAGCAAGGTCAACCAACAAACCATGTGAGCACAGAAAATCAGCCCCCAACATATTGAAACTCACTGCAGCTATAACAAAAGTCCACTCAAATGTACGGCCGTGTAGGGACAGAAACAGGATACTCTCACCAAAGGTCTTAATCTCCGAGCCGTTCGCTGCTGACGCCCCGTGACCTCCGGGACCCGCCAGCCGGTCAGCGGAGGTAGGCGTGATGAAACTCACTTGGGAGCCTGTGTCCACGAGGAATTGCCTCCCTGAACGCGCATCCGTCAAGTAGAGCAGCTTGTTCTCTTCACTGAGGGCCGCAGCTGCTACTGACCCCCGGGCTTGGCGTTTCCCGAGTGCTTGAACTGGCACAGTGATATACATTTGCGTGCCTTCTCTGCAAAGCGGCGATGGTAGAAACAGAGGGTGTCTCCTCCACGATCCTTGGCCCCCGCCGCCGCCGTCGTCGGTGGGTCTGCTACTGCCGTCTCTGGCCCCTCGCCATCTCCGGCCGTCGCGCCGAACTCGGTCGCTGCCGCGGTGGCCGCGCGCTGTTTGCTGGCGTTGAGAATCCGGTGCACCTCCTGGGCCAGCGCGCGGAAGTCCCGCTGGGCCAACAACGGCGAACTGGCCAGGGTCGCTCTTGTGGCCGAAGGTAGGGTTCTCAGGAAAATGTGGGTGAAGATGAAGTCGTCGTTGTCTGAGCCCCTCAAGCTCAGCATGTTCTCCATCAGGTCAACGGGCGTGCCATCTCCCAAGTCGTTCAGAGCCAGGAGCCTCTCCGCGCTCTCCTGGACTGAGAGAGTGAAGCACTGGATGAGCGCAGCCTTCAACCCGCTGTATTTGTCGTCAGCCAGTGGCTGCTCCACAAGGCTCTGCACATGCCACGCCGTGCGGTTGTCGAGCTTGGCAATCACATGGTAGAACTTTGTGTCATCTACCGTTATCCTCCGGAGGGCGAACTGTGCTTCGACCAAGTGGAACCAGGAGCGCGGGTTGTCTCGCGGGTTGTCTCGCGGGTTGTCTCGCCAAAAGTCCGGTAGCTGGACGGTAGCGGCATACGCTTGGCTGGGAGCTCCTGACCTGGCTGGCTCGGGGGAATTTCTTTCGCTCATGATATGTCTTAGGGTCACCAGTGTGGAAAATGTGAAAATGACGAGGCAGAGTTCATCTCACGAGTCAGGTTTATTCACATCTTCCAACATCAAAAACAGAAAGAGGAAGAAACCCAGACATTCGTCCTTTAAATACCTCAGGACTTCAAAGCACACAGTCACATTGTCAAAACACACAGTCACATTGTATTTAATCCCAAGTCACAATGCATCTTCTTTCAGATCTTAACACCTCCTCCCAAAGCTTCTGGCAGCCAGGAAAATCCCCCCAGGCCGTCTCTCTGCATACCAAAGACAAAACTTTCACATCCTCCTGTTATCTCCCAAGAGACCCAATTCTTTGTTCAATCTAAGATGTGAAGCCTAAAGTGGTATACATATGGAGCATGAAGTGATATACATATGTGCATATGTGTGCCACAATATAAAATTTACACAGACCCGATCTGTGACAGGTGTCGCCAAGCTCCAGCAAACCATGTTCACATGTTCTGGTCCTGCCCAGTCCTGCAATCCTTCTGGGCAGAAATTTTCAAATCTCTATCAAGTGTTGTCATAATATGATTTATATTAAGTAGAAGTAATGTTAATGGTCACAGTAGTTTTTACTACTGTTAGGCTTTTACACTGAAAGGGATGTTGACAGGAAGTGTAAAAAGCGGACTCTCATGCTGGATGATATATGCTGGATGCTGATGCTGAGCTGTTCAACTTCCCTAAAAATGCCTGAAAATAACATGCCCAAAGTAAATCAAAAGCTGTTCTTCAACCCTTTGCAGCATCTTCATGGGGTTGGTCTCATTTAAAAGAAAACACTCTGAATTTTTTGGCAAAACAGTCATAATCTCTCTAAGTGCTTCTGCCACTGAGTAACAATCATCTAAACATACTGAGTTTGAAGAAAATAAAGTTCGCCTGGGTGTTTAGATACAAATGCTTGCAAATAACATACAGCTGTCAGATACTTGCTGGAAAACACAACAGAAATGTAGAACCAAGTGTTTTCAAGCTCAGGTCAAAATTTTGTAACAATACCACAAAAAATGAATATATTACACAGCTTTTTTCTCAGGTTGTAACAAGGCGTTCTTGAACTGTGCCAAATGGCACAATTTGGAAAACTGTGTTCCAGAGTTCACTATCTCAGCAGTTTGCACAGTAAAACCAAGGGGTAACAACCCAGACATACACAGCACAGTTCCTGGTTTTTTTGGGGTTTTTTTGTTTTTTACAGGCAAAAATAGCCTACAGTGTAAGAAAAATTATGCGAAAAATTAATACATTTCACTAAAGTATTGTCGAAGACCCTTTGACCTTGTACCTCAAGATTGAAGTTAGGTTCACCAACTTGCAGTTCCTAGAGGAATTTTCCTCATAGGAAATTCTGTCACATGTGTGTGTGTGCTTGGTGACTTTGAGAGTTAACCCAGCTACACTGTCTACTATCTACCAGGGGACCTCCACTGCCTGTATACCAGACCTCTGACTGAGTGACCTATCCAGTCAGACACCTGGAATACACCCCTGGTATTAACAACAGCCTCTCATAGTCTTGCATTGCTCTTGGTAAATCTGGGTAAATATTTAAGATCAGGAAAGTTGATCTAGAGGAGGTCTGTTTTAAAAACACCTTAAAGAGTAACCTTTAAAAACTCAAAAATGTAACACCTCTTGTAGAAAGATACCTTCTTGAAAAATCACCCAGGAAAAGTGGACACTGAATCAGTGATCTCACAAACTCCCATACTGTCTTTTAACCCCTTGCACTCCGGGCAATTTTCCTAAAAATGCCAAAAAATAACGTGCCCAAAGTAAATCGAAAGCTGTTATTCAACCCTTTGCAGCATCTTCATGGGGTTGGTCTCATTTAAAAGAAAACACTTTGAATTTTTTGGCAAAAAAACATGATCTCTCTACGTGCTCCGTCCACTGAGTTGCAGTCATCTAAACATACTGAACTTGAAGAAAATAAATTTGGACACAGTGTTTTTTTTGATACAAATGCTTGCAAATAACACACAGCTGTCCGATCTGGCTGGAAAATGCAACAGAAATGTAGAACCAAGTGCTATCAAGCTGAGATCCAAATTTGGTAACAATACCACAAAAAATGAATATTTTACACAGCTTTGTTCCCAGGCGTTTTGGAACTGTGCCAAATTGTGCCAAATGGCACAGTTAGGAAAAATGTCTGTAACTTTTGAATAATTCAATGTAGAATCTTCATTTTAGGCTCTAATGAAAGGTCACACTTAGGGCTGTGTCTGTGTGTGTGTGGGGGTCGTCCCCCCCCCCCGCTACCAAGGACGGAGTTCGGCCCTCGCTACATGACGGATTACACTCGTTGCATGTTTCCACAGCAACGCTGTCACAGCGGCTTCCCCCCCTCACTACTGTGAGTGTGTGTGGGGGCGGTTGTCCCCCCCCCCACTACAGAGGACGGCCATCGCTACATGAAGGAATAGACTCATATGTCTATGTGATGACCGCTGCGCAGTCAGCGTGGCTTCCCCCCGTGGACCGGGGGCGTTCGGACCGTGAACGCCCCCCCCGCTCCTCTTCTGCAGCGGGGGGGGGGGGGGGGGCGTTCACGGTCCGAACACGACAAATGAACCGTTTATTGCGGCGCACGAAGTACGAAGTGCGTGCGCCGTACAGTTGTAATTTACCGATCGGTCAAAAGTCATTTTTGGATTACAGTTTTCAGGGAGAAATAATAATTTAGCTTATAACACCTTACCTCTTTACAGCAGCAGAGTCCTGGCGAACTTCTCTTCCCCATTGTCAGACGAACGCGACGCTGCTCCGCTCGTGGATCCCGATCAAAACATAATTCCATTATTGCAGTTTTGGTGAATGATTTATGACCTTCGTCGTCGGTCAATGATGACGGAAGAGAATCCTAAACACTCTGCTGGAATTAAATAAAATAAATAAATAAACCACTGCCTGTGGCTGCTGAAAGTCTCTCTTCACCCAGCTTTAGACAACAGCTCAGCGAACTTCTGTGCTTCAATTGGCTCGCAGCCGTTGGGAGGCAGGTCCTTCTGGCTAGATTTTCATTCATTGGCTCTTCATGGTTTCAGAAACCCAATTCAAGGCTCTTATTAGTCGAATGACAGGTCAATCAGATGAACTAATCTGTTCTGTGTCTGCAGCTTTTTTTTCCCAGTGACGCTTGGAGGCCAGCACCAACTCCATCTGCACCATCATCAGTATATTATGCGTCATGCGTCCGAGCGCGCACGAGTGTGCTCTTGTGCGCCCTCGTGCGTCCTAGGACGCAGAGACTTGCCCGCCCGCGGAACAACAGAGTGCAAGAGGTTAATATGCTGTAGTATTTATTGAAAGTCTGCAAAGCTCACCCAAAATAGGATATACTTGCATGGAAAGTCAATAAAATCAAAATGATGAAAATTAAAAATCAAACCAAAAAACTGATTGAAAAACCTTGATTCAAAAAGTTGAAAGTTGTAAAATCAGTCATTTGATCAAAAATCAAAAGTTTCAAAAAACATAAAAGTTCAAAAATCACCAATCAGTTCAGAAAATCAAAAATGTAAAATCAATTAAAAATATGAAAAATCTGAAAGAGTCCAAGATAAAAGAAACCCTTTGAATCATAAAACCTGGTAAAAACATCTAATCAATTTGTGGATAAATGTCTAAAACACCATTCCCACCAAGACCATACGGTGTTGCTCAAACAACAAACCCTGGATCAACCCTGAGATAAAAACACTTCTGAGAGAGAAGAAGAGGATCTTCAGGTCAGGGAACAGGGAGATGCTGAAGTCCGTACAGAGGGAGCTGAGGAGGAAGATCAGAGAAGGCAAGGACAGCTTCAGGAAGAAGATGGAGGACAAGCTGCAACAGAGCGACATCAGCGGGGTCTGGAGAAACCTTAAAACCATCTCTGGGCTCCAGAATACCTTCCCCCAGGCCACGGGGGGCAGGGAGTGGGCGAACAATCTGAATCTGTTTTTCAATAGGTTTGACCAACCACCCTCCCCCCCCGACTGCACAACAACCACTGCTGCCTCTAAAGACATCAAGTCCTGCTGCCCACTCCCCACTCCACCAACACCCCCCCCACTCCCAACACACAGCCCCCCAACCTGACCCTGACTAAGACCCAAGTGAGGACGGAGCTGAGGAAGATCAAGGCGAGGAAGGCGTCGGGACCGGACGGCATCAGCGCAAAGCTGCTCAAGTCCTGTGCAGACCAGCTGTGTGGGATTGTGGAGTACATCTTCAAACCGAGCCTGAAGCTGGGGAGGGTACCACAGCTGTGGAAAACATCTTGTGTGGTACCTGTACCAAAGACTTCCCACCCCAAAGACCTGAACAGCTACAGACCAGTGGCCTTGACATCCCACATGATGAATACCCTGGAGAGACTGCTCCTTGCTCACCTCCGCCCCCTGGTGGGACCAGCGATGGATCCACTCCAGTTCGCCTACCAGCATGGCATTGGGGTGGAGGATGCGGTGATCTTCCTCCTTCACTGTTCTCTGTCCCACCTGGAGAAGCCCGGGAATGTGGTGAGGATCATGTTCTTTGACTTGGATGGTGCTTTCAATACCATCCAACCGATGATCCTGAAGGACAAGCTGCTGTGCGCAGGGGTGGACCAGCACCTGTCATCATGGATCCTGGACTACCTCACTAAAGCCTGTTTTCCACTAGCCCAGCACACCTCGGTACGGCTCGATTCACTTCAGTACGGCTCGGAATGCTTCTGTCTCCATTAGCACGGTGTTGTGCTTGTGCTGTGTTTTTTTCTTTTAGGAGGTTTTAGAAGCGGGGCAGCAGCAGATTCTCAGCGAGGCGGGGCCACACTCCCGTGATGTTACGCACCCGACTGAGTCCTTATTTACACCAGACAAAGGATCCAAGGATTATTGCCTTGCTCGCTCTGTGGATTTATCTCACAATTAATTTTATCTCATAATTAAGCTGCAACAACACAAGTCACTTTTGTTTTGAATTAACTGCCAAATGACCTAGAAATAATGAGCTGAAACTTGTTTTTATTCGTATTAAATAATGAGACGGTGGCACACTGGCCTACACCAAATTATTATTTTTTACATCCTAGGGCATTTTGGATGTACTGAATTAAAAAAATTCATGTTTTTCACCTTCAGGTCAACGTTTGGAACAACAGTATTATTATTTTCCGTTTAGATGATGCTACACTCCTTCTAAAGTATTGTAAATCTCTGAATTTGGAATGCCGATAGAACATTCAATTTACATATACTTACTTTTTTACATACTTTGACTTGTAAGCTTGATCAGTCTCTCCTGCTGCATTTTAAAGTCCAACTGTGCAACTTCTTATAAGTTAACATAAAAAATGTACCCAAAGTTTAGAACTGGATCATGTGGGGCTAATTTTTTATGATATTTCAATAAAAAGAACAGAAAGCTTACAAAAAGATTTATTTTTTGGTCTAGTTAAAAATTACATTACCTTTACAATGGTTGACCCTGACAGGAAGATCATTATCATTTTGATCAGACTAGGCAATGGAATTTCTATGTAATTATACTGTTTTATAATTCAGTGTTATAACAGACAAACCACACTTTCCAAAACAATTCCATTTTATTATATACAAAATATTAAAAAAAAAAAAAAAAACTTTGCAACACAACATGAAGGTTAATCGACATTTTATACACGCCGACCACTGAGTGTCTACACCAGCTTCCCAAACTGGGTCACGACTCGGATGAATGAAGGCGTCTCTGCCAGCTGTGGGTCAGGATGGCTCGGTTGAATAATCCGGACGGGCTGTCGAGGCGGACGCGTGGGATGATTCTACAAGGAAAATGCACACAATAAAATACAGCACGTAAGTGCAAGATATACAGAAAAGACAATAGTTTTTAACAAGAATACATAAGCTTATTTCAGCGTATTGTTCACATGAATAATTAAAATAAAAGCTTTAGTCCGCATTGTGCTGAAATAAAGCAGCAATCCATCCACAAATGAACAGCTTTTTTATTGCATAAATAAACTGAGCGTCTTACCGAATATATTTGCGAAAAAACGCACAATAAAAAAAAATTAAAACTCACCGTTAAAGGACTCCGATGTCGAGACCTCCCGGTATATTTTTTCATTCCTGGCGGCTCCGTCTAACTCGCGCTGGATACGTTCGTCTGACAATGCAGTGAACAGACACTGCAGCTCCTTATTGGTCCATGGAACACCCTTATTACACGAAGCCATTTTTGATAGAGAATAAATGAAAATAGCACAGCAATACACTGAAAAGGAACCGCCAACAGTGGTTGCGTGCTGAGTAAAGGTGGTCGTGAAGATTCTTTTTTTTTTTTTTTCAAAAACTTTATTGAGAAGGTCATGAAGATTTGGTAGATGAGGAGGAGGAGAGGGGCGGTTACAACCTGACCAATCAGCGCCGGTTACGACCTGACCAATCAGCGGTGACCAGTCTGTTAACGTCACAACACAGCACAGCTCAGCACTGCTGTACCCTGCCCTTCAGCGGGGCTGAGAATTGCGGCTGTTAAACCGTGTTGGGGCTTGTGGAAAAGCGTACAAAGCGTGCTGAGCCGTCCCGTGTCGCGCTAAAGCGTGCTAGTGGAAAAGGCCCTTAACTGGCCTCAGTTTGTGAGAACCCGGGACTGTGTGTCCGACACGATCATCGGTAGCATGGGGGCTCCCCAGGGAACAGTTTTGGCTCCCTTCCTGTTCACCCTTTATACTGCAGACTTCTCACACAACACAACGCACTGCCATCTACAGAAGTTCTCTGATGACTCTGCGATCGTTGGCCTCATCTCCAATGGAGATGAAGCTGAGTACAGAGGGCTTATCCAGGACTTTGTGGACTGGTGCCATCGGAAATGCCTCCAGATCAACGCGAGGAAAACTAAGGAGCTGGTGGTGGACTGCTGCAGGCAAGGACAACCCCTCACAGCACCAGTAAATATACAGGGAACAGACATCGAGATGGTGACATCCTATAAGTACCTGGATGTTCATCTGAACAATAAACTAGATTGGTCACACAATACTGAAACACTCTACAAGAAGGGACAGCACAGGCTGTTCCTGCTGAGGAGACTCAGGTCTTTTGGTGTACAAGGGGTGCTGCTGAAGACATTCTATGACACGGTGGTGGCATCAGCCATCACTTTTGGAGTGGTCTGCTGGGGCAGTGGCATTACGGCAGCCAATAGGAAGAGACTGAACAAACTGATCAAGAAAGCTAGCTCTGTCCTGGGGCAGCGCCTTGACCCAGTGGAGGAGATAGGAGAGAGAAGGACGGTGGCTAAACTGTCATCTCTGCTGGAGTCCGAGTTCCACCCTATGCAGGACATACTGAATGCACTGAGGAGCTCATTTAGCAGCAGACTACATCATCCTAGGTGCACAACCGAGAGGTTTCGTAGGTCCTTCCTACCAACGGCTGTCAGACTGTACAACCTAAGCAGGGCTGCTCGCAGAGATAGCAAAAAGATGTGACAACCTAATAGTTTTGAATGCAAAAGACGCAATAGACTTATACAATGGTCCCCTCCGGCATACAACTAGGAAAATACCGGTCGCTATGGAGGGTGAGAACATGTATGGGTACATAATCATACCATGTAGGATAACTAAGTAGACGGTTGTGCTGTTTCATCCCATCTAGCAACAATGCTCTGCACTGTGTGTGTTTATATATTTACATATTTATTCCATCTAGCTACAATGCTCCGCACTGGGTGTGTTTATATATCTACATATTTATTCCATCTAGCTACAATGCACCGCACTGTGTTTTTATATATCTACATATTATTCCATCTAGCTACAATGCTCCGCACTGTGTGTGTTTATATATTTACATATTTATTCCATCTAGCTACAATGCTCCGCACTGTGTGTCTATATATATATATATATATATATATTATATGTACATATGTATACTTGCTGCTCTTGTTTCTTTTTTTTCTCTTGCCTTCTGATTGTTGCTCTGAGTGTTGCTATCCCTGTGCTGTTGCAATCCTGGAATTTCCCCATTGTGGGACTAATAAAGGCTTATCTTATCTTATCTTATCTTATCTTATCTTAAAAAGCCTGGTTGGTGAGACTGGGGAAAAAGGGATGATTAATAGCTGGTCTTCTCCGTCGATGCTCCCTTTTCCACAGGAAAAAAGGGAAGAAGAGGGCAAGGCAGAGTAGCTGACTCTCGAGGCTCCGTCTTCTGTTCTTCCATCAGCTGGACCCGTGGTCTGCGAAGCCGTCTGCCAGGAAGAGGAAGGCGGGAAGAGCCCTTGAAGTGGAGACCTCAATCCGAAGAAATCTTGCAGCCCCGGCTCCCTCTCTCTCCTCTGCGGGGACCTATGATGTAAGGCAGTGTGCTGGGAGTGCAGCCAGCTGTGGTGACTCCACTTCCTTCTTCTGTTCTCCCAAAGTGCTATTTTGTCCCTTCTTGTTGCAGAAGATTTATAGTTGTTAAAAACTGAAGAGATGAGAAGGTAGTTGATCCATTTTCCTGTGGCGGTCTCCCTATCTTCAATCTTCTGCTGTGGGATGATGGGGGTCTTGGAGTCCGCCAAAAACGAACATTTTGGGGCTTCAGGGCTTGGTTTTTATACCTTTTTAACACTCAGTTGTGATTGGCCCGCAGTTTCACCATAGGCTTTCTGGCTCCTGTGATTGGCTTAATGTTAACTTTTATATAACAATTACCTCATTCTGCACATGTTTTGCCCCCCCAGTTCCAGTAAAGCCATGTGCTGTTCATGCACCAACCTCATGACTGTCTGGCTTTGCTTATCTCATCATTTTCCATCACCAAAATACCTCAACTTGCTGTTCCAACCAACTTTCACTTCCTCATCATCACATGTTTTTCCAGTTAATAGGCCTTTCCAACATTTCACAATCTGACCCCACATAAACCTTCCTTTGTGCAGTTAAAATGTACATACAATCACACAGTTTGATTACATTCATTATTTCTGTTGATTACATACATCTTAATGAGTATACATTTGCTTTACTGATTACACAAGATATTACATTTCATGGCATATACTTTTAATATTGCTTTGCATTCAGTTCTATGATTCACCAGCCATGTCTGCGCCCATCTTTCCTGACCACAAGAGTGCAGGCCTTCTGATAATTTCGTGACCCCTGCTGACCTCCCTGTGATGTTTTCTGTATTCTTGGGCCATTTGAAGCAGGATTCCCCATTTTCTTTTCATAGGGGGTATATCGGTATGATTGGGAGGGTCTGCTGCTTTCAGCCTTCTTGCGGTTCCTGAGGTCATGTCGTGGGGTACTCGAACACCCCTCGGTTGGGGGATCCTGCTGACCTGCACCTTTACGAATCTGTGGAGTGGTATCCAGAAGAGCGTCATCGTCATCAGCTGTAAGAGAGATAACATCTTCTCGCAGAGTTGAACTGTGACGTGCAGCTGCTGGTGAGGTGTGACGCTTGTGAGATGAAGTTGTACTCGAACTATGCAGAGGAATTTCCTCAGGCGGCTCATCCCCAGCCTCATCTATTATAAGAAGCTGGCCTGGAGTCAGTGGTCGTCAATCCGGTGAAGCAAGCTGTGTGGGGGTTGGCTGATCAACCCGTGGAGATGCAATGGGAAGGCTCACGACCCCTGAAGTGGCAGTCACGGTTGTTGCAGGAACCTGGGCCACAGAGGACTGGGACCCCGAGGAATGTGGGGGTGTTGGCCCTTCGCCTAGTGCTTGCATTAGCTGTGAAACAGCATCCATAGCATCATTGTACAGGCTGTCACTTGCTTGGGGCTGTGTTGGTGCAGCTTGGATGTAAGCCAGCCATGCGTCATTATGGGTGAGGTGGGTGGAAAACGCCACAGATCCATCTAAAAGTTCCCAAGTTTTCTGATACAGTGGATAGTAGAAGCCATTGTTGTACTTGACAGGCATCCACTATGGTTTGAGCCCCTGATTCGCTGTGTTGTGAAGCAATTTCCCTGTTGTCTGTATGGGACACCTTACTTCAGGTACAATCAGGGGTATGGCGATGTCCTTTTCTCGACTGAAGAGACCACTCATGGGCACCGGTGGGATGGTCGTGGGGCCCGGGCAACAGTTGTTACACCACAGAGTCCCAACAATGTCCCATAGGAACTTGACTTCAGCCAGGGGAGTATGACAGAACAGGCAGGCAACTCTCCCATCCTGCAATGGACAGGTGAAGCACAGAGCACATCTTTGAAACTGGAGCGTTGATTAAGCAGAATAGCAGGCTTGCAGTTAGCTGTAAGCAAAATCTTCAGGAGGTTTTACCCTCCCCTTTTATGCAGAATCACAGTTCTTTTCATCAGTAGGCTTCGGCGCTGTGTTGAGTATGGCAATTTCTTTTATGTAGCCTTCCACCTTCGTGGGGAAGAACGTCGCATAGGACATCATCCATGCTATCATGGCTGAGGCACAGATGAGTTCCATCCACCATACCACTGTTAGGACCCCCCCCAAATTACTCCCCAAAAGGCGACAGCTGCCAGCCTACTGACCCAGATGCTGCGGCCACTTTTTTTCAGTCTCATCACCAACCATATTTGACGACCCAGCAGTGCTGCTGCCATCAACCCTACACAAGCCACATTCACTATGACACAAGCAGGGTAGAAGATGGAAAGCATGTCGACAGCAACCCAAAAGAGGATCACTACGGCGTGGGTGATGCCTTCAGGATCACACTGTGGCGTAATACGACCCAACATGTAGGTGATGATATTTGCCAAATATAATGTTGACCAAGGTGATGCGGATAACTGCAGCCAATGTTGTCACCATTCTCAGGGCATGCCCCTTAGACCAGGCCCCAGTACAGCAGAAGCATGCCCAGATGGCTTGCAGTACCCAGAAGTGTATCTTGGCTCTTGTCAGTTCAGTAACCCAAGCAGGTGAAGGTGATGCACTCACTCTGTATGAACTGTCCACTGCAGTGCAGAAATCATCTACTGTTGTTGTTTCTGTAGTCATGTTGCTGTAGGCTGTGCTGTGCCAGTTGATTCTGATGCCAAAGCTGAGGAGCGGGGGGAAGTTGAGTGTTGAATAGTCATCAGCCCGAGTCCGAATGAAGTCTGCAACTGCGTGGTGCGTAAGTTTTATAACTATACTTCCTCTTTTAATGGGAAGAGTTTCCCTACCCCTTCTGTCTTTGGTGCCCTCTTTCGACGAAAGATAGATGACACAGCAGCTCGGGCGCCACCTTTGATGATTACCAGCAGGATTATCCCTGCTATTAGCAGGCCTAATCCAAGCAATAGATAGGGCCATACCCAGCTAAGCAGCGTTCCTAGCCAGGTAGTAGTGTTGTAGTGCTCAAGATCGGTCTTGGTCTCGAGACCGGTCTTGAGACCACTTTTTAAGGGTCTCGGTCTCGTCTCGGAATCGAAGGCATTTTTACTCGGTCTTGTCTCGGTCTCGGACAGGGTGGACTCGGGATTTTTGATCAAGACTGGTCGAGACCAGGCCAGTGATAAGTGATCTGTGATAAGTGAGAAAAGTAGAATACAGGCTGGTGCCTTCCCAGTCACGCAGTGTGACACGCGGAGTGACACGCCCCCTGTACACAGAGAGTGAATGAAGACGACTGGAGACGTTGCGTCTCCGGGGAAACTAGCCGTTAAAAATGTCAGCAAACTCATCAGTCATTAAGTTTGGTTTCCAAAACCATAAGGACTTTATCTGCAAAACGACATGCAAGCGAAAACACTCTGCAGTGTGTAAATTCTGCGGTGCTCAAGTCACAGAAACTGCTGGGACAACGTCAAACTTTTATCGTCACATTGAGAGGAAGCATAAAGACAGGTAAATTAACTGTTAAATTAGCTACACTGGGAAACTTAAAATCAAAAAATTTCAACACCCCATCTTAAAACATTGTGCGAAAATAAGCTCTTTTCTTCCCACGATCGTTTTTTGCTAACGTTCAGAGCACCGACTTTATATTATAGCCAAGTTAGCTTGCGTAGCATTGTCAAAAGCAAGATAGCAGAATAACAAACAATGAACACGCCAGGTATTAGTCGAGGCCACTGGCGTTACTTGGGAGGTTCTTATGCAATGGAAACGTTGTTCACTGCACCAGTAAATGGGCTGAACTTTAGTTGGGACCAACAGGACATATTTCTGGTCAACAGTGTCTTCAGCTGCAGAAAGTTGATCGTTTGGCTCAGCCATGAGCTAGAAAGCTAACGCTGTGCTAGCTAGTTCAAAGTCAATAACACTGAATGAGTACATTCATCAAATTTGTTTGAAAAAATATATTGTAAAAGCAAAAAAGTTAAAAAGCATATTTTAAGACAATAAAGACTCCGAAAAAGGTAATGCTAAAAATTAAAGATTGTTTAAAAGCAGTAATTCAAAGTGAAATTTGACTTCATTCATTTTAAAAAAGTGAATATATATATGAACTATGTAGTGATGCATGATGTGTTTCTCTGGCTTCTATAATTTGTTGCTTGTTTGCACTAAGCACATATTTGTTAGATGTGACGTTTGCATCTTCTGAGGCCCCACCGAGCCCGTTTAGGTCACAAAATGCTTCAGTCTCTAATTTTTCTGAAATGCAACCAAGCTTTTGTTTAACCTCCTCATCCCTAGAGCCAGGCAGGACCATCCATCTCACCCTAACCCTGGCCCAGAAATGGGACCTTTGAGGTTTTTTACAACCACCCTTTTGTGAGTGTATTCTTAGTGTTCAGCTCAGACTTTTAAGGGTGTTTTTTTAAAACACATTTTGTTCATGCTTGGCATGCCATAATTTTCAGTTAAATTACTCCTAGTTAATTTATGCTGTAATTTTATGAAGGAAACTTGTTGTGGCTGCCTAGGAGAATTAATACTTCTAAAAAGAACATTATCTGGCGTTCTTTGTTGTTGTGAAAGTTCTGTTACTGTGAATGTTCTTCATGGCTGTGCACCTAAGTTGGCTGGCAAAGCACCAAAATGCAAAATGTCAAAGGGACCCATGTTCAAGAAAATTATTTAAAAAAAATACCTTGCTGAAAAGAAATGTCAGGGTTATTTTTTCACTCATTTAATTTAATTTAGGTGTTATTCCTTACTTTTTCTTAATTTTTCTTTCTGAAATGACATATTTATCGTGGCTTGTCAGGACAATGCAGTTTTAATGAGTACAACTGCGTAATTTGTACAAGTGAAAAAACAAATTTGCTTAGATTTGAGATTTGTTTCATTTTGCTGGTTTGAAAACAACATAGCAGAATTTTTTTTTGTTGCTGTTGCATTTATGTAAAAGCAAACTTAAATAAAAAAAAAAGATACTGGTCATTTTGTTCTGTTTTGTTATGATTTTTCTTTGATATATACAGTCTTGGTCTTGTTTCGGTGTTGACCTCCAAATGTCTTGGTCTTGTCTCGGTGTCGGCCTCCAAATGTCTTGGTCTTGTCTTGGTCTCGATACTCTCTAGTCTCTACAATGTCTTGGTCTCGGTTGGTGTGGTCTTGACTACAACACTACCAGGTAGTGACGACTTGTAGCCCTTCTTCAACTATTTCAGCTGCTCCCTGTAGAACTGTAACCACGGTCCCTTTAATTGTCTTTCCCGCTATTTGTAGGAAAGTGCACTCATGTTCATTCTTACCCTCGCCACAACAAAGCCAATGCTCGGCAGGAGAGTGACAGGTACCATTGTTATAGATGCCATTTTTGCCCAGCCATTCATAACCAATTTCTTCTTTTCCTTCACAGAGGCTTTTCCTGAATGCATAGCTCTCTGCAACATAGAATTGGGGGTCATCCACGACTTGGGGGATGATTTGACCCAGAATCTGCTTCCTTTTGTGCATGGAATGTCCCATAAGTGCTTTGGTGCACCCCACATTCTCAGGGAACACTCTAACCCAGTGTCCATTAATCTTCTTCCAGACAGTCTGCAAACCATATGTTTCATACTCTCCCTCATAGTAGTCTTCACAGTCCCCCCAAAAAGGGATCTGCCCACAATCCCCTCTTGATAGTCTGATGGTACAGGTGGTCTTACTTGAATCGCAGATCATTTTCCATGGGGCTGGGCTGATGTAATTAATAAAGGTGTATGACCAAGGCCAAATGTCCCGATGCTTCGAGTACACTGTTGCCAGAAACTGATACTTTACCCAATAGTTTGAGGATTTAGTGAGACATGGCAGGACCCATTTCTTCATTTCTCCATCTTCCATTCCCCACCATGTCAGCTACTCATCTCGTTTTCGTTCTTCATGCCATGACTGCAAGATGCCTTTGACAGTGTTATTCTTCTTTAGTAATGTACAATCATACATCCATGTACCCCAGACGCCGGTCCAAACTTGCTGCAGGGGCCATCTGGGTGATTTTTTATCAGCTACATATTCAGTGTCATTGAGTGTGTCGAATATCTTATTTACCACGCATTCATCAATTTTTTTGAAGTCTTCTTTGGGGACTCCCAACAGGTCATCTGGAGTGGGCAGTCTTTGTACATAAAACAGAGATTTGAGAACTTCACCCAGGCCTTGCGGCCTAACGGGCATACTGGGTGTAAAGGTACCTTAAAAGTAGTTTTAAGTCAAATATCCACAGCCAGGGCAGGGTTTCGTTCAGCCAGTCTTCATGGAATGCTGCTGGTTCAGTCTTGAGGGCCGTGCCGGGTATTAGCACGGTTAGGGGTTTGTACACCCGAGTGATAACCATATAATGCTTACCACTGGGGCATTTACTATTGATGTTCCAGAAACATGGGGCTAATTTATTTCTTTTTTCCTGCATGCAGTAGGTGACCAACTTCCGGCTGTAGTCTTTCTGAGCCTTGGAAATAGGCTTGAAGTCGTTCACAATTTCTTCTGTAAACTTCATAGTTTTTTTTTGTTTGTTTTTTTTGTTTCTTACGATCACAATCAACAAACATCGACCGGGATCATGGGTCCCAAGAAAGCTCAGCAGACTGAGGAGGTGGACAACATTAAAAGAGCGCTGGACTTCTTGGCTGAAGAGATTTCTGCTGTTAAGCTGCAGCAAAAAAACATTCTGGACCTGGTCGAGGAGGTGAAAGCGCTGCAGATCCAGAACGCTGAGAAGGACAAGAGGCTGGTGTATCTGGAGAGCAGAGTGTCGGAACTGGAGCAGAACACCCGGGTGAACGACGTGATCATCACGGGGCTCCACATTAAATCCCGATCGTACGCGCGAGTGGTGGCCGCAGACAGCGGAGGGAGGCTCTGTGAGCTGGAAGACGAATCCACGGAGCAACAAGTGGCGGCCTTCATGCAGTCCAAAGGAATCCAGCTGGACTGTAACACCATAGAGACCTGCCACCCTCTGCCCAGGAAAAATGGCGACAAACCGGCTGTGATCATGAGGTTTGTGAATAAAAAACACAAGACTGTGCTGTTAAAACAAGGTAGGAAACTGAAAGGAACGAACATTTACATAAACGAGCACCTCACAAAAGAAAACGCATAAATAGCCAGAAAAGCAAGATACCTGAGAAAGCAGAAAAAGATTCAAAACACCTGGACAAACTGTAAAATATACATCAAATTAAACGGATCACCTGAAGAAGCCAAGGTCATTAACATCCGTAATATTATGGAACTGGACAAATATCAATGAATATTATGAACTGGAGTCACAGCAACAACAGAAAATTGTAGGACACTGAATGATTATACTCATCTGCAACAGGACATTTAACAACATGAAACAAAAGATCAACAAACAGGAACAACAGGAACTGAAAGTTTTTGAATATACAGATCACAACCCACAGGACGTAGAATATAACATAGACCCTGATAATTTATTTAGCTCCATCAATAATGACTGTAGTTACTACACAGATGATCAGTTTAACACAATGGTCACATCTGATTTCAATATTTCTATGATCCACTTCAACAGCAGAAGTCTCTATGCCAACTTTAATAACATTGAAGATTATTTACATCAGTTTAAAGAGCCATTCAATATTGTGGCAATATCAGAGACGTGGCTCAGTGAAAAGAAAGGAGTGGATTTTACCATGGATGGCTATGAATTAAATTATATAAATAGAAAAGTGAAAAAAGGAGGAGGAGTTGCAATTTATGTTGACAAGAGCTTGAAATACAAGGTTGTTGAAAATCTGTCAGTAACTGTGGATGATTTATTTGAACGTATTACAATAGAAATCTGTCTGGACAATGTGAAGAATGTAGTAGTGAGCTGTGTATACAAAACACCTGGATCAAACATTGACTTATTTAAGGACTGGATGGAAAAAATGTATGCAAAACTAACTCATAAAGTTATGTTCATCTGTGGGGATTTCAATATAGATCTGATGAACTCAAAACAACATAGTTTGACAGAAGAATTTATCAACACAATGTACAGTATGGGCTTACATCCAACAATTACCGGACCAAGCAGAATCACGTCACACAGTGCCACACTAATAGATAACATATTCACAAACATTATGGAAAATAATATCAGGAGTGGGCTTTTATTGAATGATATCAGTGACCACCTGCCGATTTTTGTTGTCTATCAATGTGATTATAGGAAGAAAAAGTATACCAAAAATATTAAATATAAAAGAATAAGAACCGAAGAATCAATGTATTTACTGACAAAGGAATTATTAATACAAGATTGGAAGATAGTTTATGATGAAAATGATATAAATAAAGCATATGATAAATTTTTACAAATATTCCAATCATTGTACAATAAAAACTGTCCTATAAAACAATACAGTGACAGACAACAACAAAAAAATATTCCTTGGGTCACCAAGGGGTTAATAAATGCATGTAAAAAGAAGAATACATTATATAAACAATTCATTAAGTGCAGAAAGGTGGAGGCTGAGATCAAATATAAAAGATATAAAAATAAGCTTACTAATATAATGAGGACCTGTAAGAAAGAATATTACAACAGAATATTAGAGGATAACAAAAATAACTTAAGAGGAATATGGCAAGTACTCAATGGGATTATTAGTAATCGACCTATGAATGCTAATTATCCAGAATATTTTATTGAAAATGGCAATTTGATAAATAATATGGAGGATGTGGTCAGTGGTTTCAATAATTTTTTTGTAACCATTGGTCCTTAATTAGCAAAATCAATAGTGACAGCAGAAACAAACAACAGTGGTTCTGTAAATGAAATAGAAGATAGAAATCCAAGCACAATCTTTTTGGGTGCAGTTACTGAAAAGGAAATTATCAAGACTGTGAGTAAATTTAAGAACAAAAAAATCAACGGACTGGAATGAAATTGACATGACAATAGTGAAAAAAGTAATTGAAGGAATTGTTAAGCCACTCACCCACATCTGTAACCTGTCATTTCAAACTGGTAAATTTCCAAACAAAATGAAAATAGCAAAAGTAATACCTCTATACAAAAACAGGAGACAGTCATTGTTTCACAAATTACAGGCCAGTCTCTTTACTCTCACAATTCTCCAAAATACTTGAAAAAATCTTCACTAAGAGACTGGATGATTTCATTGAAAAACACAACCTCCTTACAGATAGCCAGTATGGTTTTAGAGCAGATAAATCTACATCTTTGGCACTGATCGAACTTATAGAAGAAATTACTAGTTGTATAGATTAAAAATTTCTTAGATTATAAGATTTCTTCCTGCCCTTCAGAGAGAACGGTTGCTTTTTCTTCAGCTCCCTCTTTCACCCTCCTCCACCCTCCCTAACTGAGAATCCCAGCTTGCTGTCTTGTCTGCGTCGCTGTTCTTCTGGCTGAATCTTGATCCAAATAAAAAAAATGGATTTGGTGAGCGGCTTTAATAAAATTAACAACTTTTTACATAAATTTGGGCCAGGGGGAGCCCCTATGGAGAGACCCATGGATTGTAACACATGTGTCTGCATGATTCGACTGATGATGTAGAAACATCTATCTGGTTTGGCACGATCACAGGATTTTTCTGCTGATTGGCTCTGGAGTTTTCCTGGTGTATCGAAAATTTAACTAGAGCTAATCAAAGCGGTCCCGGCGTAGCTGCTTCTTCACAATTCGACTAGACGGGGAGAGCACTAACTAACGGCAAGACTAACATGGAAATTACCATCTGGCATGCACTGTAGAGAGATGGACTCTGCCGGACATAAGATAAGATAAGATAAGATAAGCCTTTATTAGTCCCACAATGGGGAAATTCCAGGATTGCAACAGCACAGGGATAGCAACACTCAGAGCAACAATCAGAAGGCAAGAAAAAAAACAAGCAAGCAAGAGCAGCTAATATACATATGTACATATTACTATAAAATATATATATACACACACACACACACAGACACACAGTGCAGAGCATTGTAGCTGGATGGAATAAATATATGAATATATGAACACACAGTGCAGAGCATTGTAGCTAGATGGAATAAATATGTAAATATATAAACACCCACAGTACGGAGCATTGCAGCTAGGTGGAATAAATATGCAAGTATATAAACACACACAGTGCGGAGCAATGTAGCTAGATGGAATAATATGTAGATATATAAAAACACAGTGCGGAGCATTGTAGCTAGATGGAATAAATATATAGATATATAAATATAAACACACCCAGTGCTGAGCATTGTAGCTAGATGGAATAAATATATAGATATATAAATATAAACACACCCAGTGCTGAGCATTGTAGCTAGATGGAATAAATATGTAAATATATAAACACACACAGTGCAGAGCATTGTTGCTAGGTGGGATGAAACAGCATAACCGTCTATTTAGTTATCCTACATGGTATGATTATGTGCCCATACATATTCTCACCCTCCATAGCGACCGGTATGTTCCTAGTTGTATGCCGGAGAGGACCATTGTGTAAGTCTATTGCATCTTTTGCATTCAAAAAACTATTAGTTTGTTACGTCTTTTTGCTATCTCTGCGAGCAGCCCTGCTTAGGTTGTACAGTCTGACAGCCGTTGGTAGGAAGGACCTACGAAACCTCTCGGTTGTGCACCTGGGATGATGTAGTCTGCTGCTAAATGAGCTCCTCAGTGCATCCAGTATGTCCTGCATAGGGTGGAACTCGGGCTCCAGCAGAGATGACAGTTTAGCCACCGTCCTTCTCTCTCCTATCAACTCCATCGGATCAAGGCGTTGCCCCAGGACAGAGCTAGCTTTCTTAATCAGTTTGTTCAGTCGCTTCCTATCGGCTGCAGTAATGCCACTGCCCCAGCAGACCACTCCAAAGTGATGGCTGATGCCACCACCGTGTCATAGAATGACTTCAGCAGCGCCCCTTGTACACCAAAAGACCTGAGTCTCCTCAGCAGGAACAGCCTGCGCTGTCCCTTCTTGTAGAGTGCGTCAGTATTGTGTGACCAGTCTAGTTTATTGTTCAGATGAATACCCAGGTACTTGTAGGATGTCACCATCTCGATGTCTGTTCCCTGTATATTTACTGGTGCTGTGAGGGGCTGCCCATGCCTGCGGCAGTCCACCACCAGCTCCTTAGTTTTCCTCGCGTTGATCTGGAGGCAGTTCCGATGGCACCAGTCCACAAAGTCCTGGATAAGCCCTCTGTACTCAGCTTCATCTCCGCTGGAGATGAGACCAACGATCGCAGAGTCATCAGAGAACTTCTGTAGATGGCAATGTGTTGTGTTGTGTGAGAAGTCCGCAGTATAAAGAGTGAACAGGAAGGGAGCCAGCACCGTTCCCTGGGGGGCCCCTTGCTACTGATGATCGTGTCGGAAACACAGTCCCGGGTTCTCACAAACTGAGGCCGGTTCGTGAGGTAGTCCAGGATCCATGATGACAGGTGCTGGTCCACCCCTGCGCGCAGCAGCTTGTCCTTCAGGATCATCGGTTGGATGGTGTTGAAAGCACTGGAGAAGTCAAAGAACATGATCCTCACCATATTCCCGGGCTTCTCCAGGTGGGACAGAGAACGGTGAAGGAGGAAGATCACCGCATCCTCCACCCCAATGCCATGCTGGTAGGCGAACTGGAGTGGATCCATCGCTGGTTCCACCAGGGGGCGGAGATGAGCAAGGAGCAGTCTCTCCAGGGTCTTCATCAAGTGGGACGTCAAGGCCACCGGTCTGAAGCTGTTCAGGTCTTTGGGGTGGGAAGTTTTTGGTACAGGTACCACACAAGATGTTTTCCACAGCTGTGGTACCCTCCCCAGTTTCAGGCTCATGTTGAAGATATATGTCACAATCCCACACAGCTGGTCTGCACAGGACTTGAGGAGCTTTGCGCTGATGCCGTCCGGTCCCGACGCCTTCCTCGCCTTGATCTTCCTCAGCTCCATCCTCACCTGGGTCTTGGTCAGGGTCAGGATGGGGGGCTGTGTGTTGGGAGTGGGGGGGGTGTCGGTGGAGTGGGGAGTGGGTAGCAGGACTTGATTTCTTAGAGGCAGCAGTGGTTGTTGTGCAGACAGGGGGGAGGGCGGTTGGTCAAATCTATTGAAAAACAGATTCAGGTTGTTCGCCCACTCCCTGCCCCCCGTGGCCTGGGGGGAGGTATTCTGGAGCCCCGAGATGGTTTTGAGGTTTCTCCAGACCCCGCTGATGTCGCTCTGTTGCAGCTTGTCCTCCATCTTCTTCCTGAAGCTGTCCTTGCCTTCTCTGATCTTTCTCCTCAGCTCCCTCTGTACGGACTTCAGCATCTCCCTGTTCCCCGACCTGAAGATCCTCTTCTTCTCTCTCAGAAGTGTTTTTATCTCAGGGTTGATCCAGGGTCTAAACATGCTTCCCATGTTTAGAAGGGAAACATCTGGAGTCGTTTTGGTGCCCTCCAAGAATGGATTTAAAGCCTATGTATGGAAATTATGAACACAAGATTGCAAGAGCTGTAAATTCTATGCTCTGAGTGATCTGTGTTATCAGACCTTGAATTCGGAGCCCTGTTGACTATTTTCCTCCTGGATTAAGACAAAACAGAAGATTGTGCTTCTCTTCATAAACATTCTGGTGGGCTGCAATCTGAACTCTCAAGGACAGTGACTGGCTCAGGAAATTTCCATCTGCCATGCCTCAAGGACATGCTTCCGAGTTTCAGACACTAAGACATAACATCTCGGCTGGGAGAGATTGCTGCCTCCAGTAACTGATAAACATCCACCTGCATTCAACATACACGAACACACTGATTCACATATACTGAATTACATTCATTCATTCACTGATCCTCTCTGACTTTTGGTTCTGTTGTCTGCTAAATGTGCATTGAGGGTTTTTTTGCCTGCAATCAAAATTTCGCTCACTCACTGAGCGCCATTTTGATAAAACATGTTTTTTTCTCTCGCCTACTGTGTCATATCCCTTCCCTTTTTCTTTCTTCATGACTGGCGCCTAGTGGCTGCCCCGGCCTTGGATGCACTCTGCAGAGCGTGCCCAAATGCCGTCACGTTTTGTTACCTTGTATTCATACATGTGTAATGACAATAAAGTTGAATCTCATCTCATCTCATCTTATCTCAAAAAAAAGATTGCTGTAGGAGTATTTATAGATTTAAAGAAAGCTTTTGACACCATTGACCACAGAATACTACTAAGGAAACTGGAAAGGTATGGGATAAGAGGAGTAGGACTGAGTTGGGTGGAAAGTTATTTAAGTAACAGACAACAATTTGTACAAATTGGTGAGCACAAATCACCCTTCATGGACATCACTTGTGGTGTCCCCCAGGGGTCAGTTTTGGGACCCAAACTCTTTATTTTGTATATAAATGACATGCCAAGTATCAAAAATTCTGAAATTTATTTTGTTTGCGGATGACACAAATACCCTTTGCACTGGTGAGAATTTGCAGCAGGTTTTAGAGGTGGTCACAACTGAAATGAAAAAGTTAACGCAGTGGTTCAACAAAAATAAATTATCTCTAAATCTAAAAAAAAACAAAGATTATGTTGTTTGGAAATTATAAACTAAATCATGAAATAATGGTAACGATAGATGATACCAGAATAGAAACAGTACAGGAAAATAAGTTTCTGGGGGTGATGCTAGACAATAAAATCTGCTGGAAACCTCACATCAGTCACATCCGGGCCAAGTTAGCAAAATGTACAGGCATACTGGGGAAGACAAGACACATCTTGGGACTATAAATCATTGGTCTTACTGTACAATTCACTGTTTCTACCTTATCTTAACTACTGTGTAGAAGTCTGGGGAAACACCTACAAGACCAACCTACAGTCAATATGCACATTACAAAAAAGAGCTATAAGGATAATAAATAATGTAGGATATAGAGACCATACCAATTGGTTGTTTTTAAAGCCACATGTCATAAAGTTCATCGATTTAGTTAAATTTAAGACAGCACAAGTAATGTACAGGGCAATTAATAATCAACTCCCAACTAAAATACTAAAAATATTTTAAAAAAGAGACAATGATCATAATTTGAGAGGAGACTTACACTTTACAAAACCCAAGATACGAACAACCAAGAAAAGTATGTGCATATCTGTCTGTGGGGTGGATTTGTGGAACAGTCTGGAGCTGAAACTGAAACTATGTACAAACAGAATTCAATTCAAAAAGAGGTATAAACATTATTTGCTGAAAGGATATATGTTAGAAGGGTAGCATTTATATGTACGATTCACTATGCTCACTCTGGGACATTATGGGACACTATGGAATGGTGGGTGGGACAGCACTGTGTATATCTGTGTTGTTTGAGGCTGGTTTTGATGTATGGATATCAATGTATGTTAGGATGGATGGGTGTTAATGTTGATAGGTAAAAAATACAGTAAATTGTTTACTTGGGGTCTTAAATGTGGTAATTTGTATATAATTCACATGGGTGTATTTATGGAAAAGAGGCGATGGAATTAATAAGTGTTCACTTCTTCCTTCTCCCTTTCGAACTCTGTATACTGTTACTTTATTGCATTTGTCATTTGTTTTGTTTTTGTTATATTTTTTTTTTGTTCGAAATAAAGTATCTATCTATCTATCTAGTCGTTTCTGGCATGGGTGGTGTTGTAGTTGTTTTACTGGAACGGGGCTTCCCTGGGGTTGGAGTTCTAGCAACTTGAGGCGAAGGTGTTGGATGTGTCATGATGGCTGCTGTATCATTATAACTAGTTACTGGAATGACCCTTCTCACTCTCTTCTTAGGTCTGTCTGTACCTGGACAGGTGAGGTTGTAATAACCCCAAAAGGGCCCATAATTCGGGAAGATCCCTATGCAGGTTTCGTTGCGATAATGGGCTGGTCCATGGACCACTTCAGCCTCCCAGTACCCAGTAGTGTTTTTACCTGGTACGGGTTTGCAGCTCCAGGTACAGTACCATGCTGAAGAATACAGTTCTGGCTTTATCCAGTTACACCGGACTTGTATTTTTTGCTTCTTTGTGAGGATGAGTAGCCTTAATAGGCCTCCTCCTCCTGTGAGGTCTTGCAAATCTTCAATGGCCCATCTTCCAGGTTGCCCACCTGTGATATTAAGTTTGTCTTCGAACCACAAAGTGTCATTCCATTTATCCCTCCATTCTTCAAAGCTGAGCTTGGATGCCTGCCGTTGCATCTCGGTCAAGTTGAACTGAGTGTCATTGCTGAGCAGTGCGATGTAAACTCTTCTTCTTTTTGCTGCCCAGCAGGTTTGTTCAAACCTCTTGGTAGTAACAAACTGAGCCCTGGTGTGGGTGAGGGCCCATGGTTCATAACCCAGCCACTATAGTATGGAAACCAGCACTACCATACCAATGGTTATGGCCATAAACTTGAGCAAGAGAATTAAGCAAAACTTCTTCTTACTCATTTGTTGAGGCTCCCCTATTCTGGGTTTCTTCTTAGGGAACTCAGGTGTTGTTGTGCGTCCTGTTGATATCTTCCTTTTTCGATCCATATCTGATGTGGAGGATGCTGAGGCCTGTATTCAGAGATGCCCCTTGTCTAAGTGAGCACCCATGATGACAGACGTAGATCTTATGCTGCACTAGTGACGTCATCACTTCTCCTTTTTATCTCCGGGGGGGTGTTGTCACCCCTCGGTCGGCGTAAACCAGTGCAGCTCAAAACAAAAATAAAATGACAAAAAATAGGAAAATATGTGTTTATGTCTAGTTGTGTGTGAAGCTCCTGTGGATGCATGTTAGACTTTCATTTGTGAGCTGTGCATGTAAGATTTGAGAAGTGTATAAAGCTATGCGTAAACCAATGGGTGATGAGTATGTAAAGCAGTTTATGTGTGAATATGTTGTAAGTTCTGAGATGTAGTTTGTGCTTATACATGAGGAATCTATTCAGGGGGTGGGGATGACGAATCTCTTCTTCTCTGGAATAAGGGCCAATTCTTGGCTTTGGCCAAGAGTCTTCCAAGCCGACCCTTACCCTCAGTGGCCTGAGTGCTTTTCTGCCATTCAGGCTCATCGAAGACCTCGATATCACCACCCACCGAGTAGATACCCTTCAATGGTACAGATACCATAAATACCATTAAGTTTACCTTGCGAGTATCTTCTGGCCGAATTGGCTCTGAGGCCCGGCCAACACAAGTGCCGGGTATTTGCACCTGACCTCCCCTCATCCAATCCTCAGAGGTAACTGTGTATGTGGCAGTTTTTGCTTGAGTCTTGACCCCTGAGGGCATTACGGCATCAAGCGGTGTTATCCAGGCATATAGGGACGTTTTCCAAACACCCTTGTCTTTGGGGACTGGATCAAGATCTTGTATGGGGAGGTAGGGGTTATCAATAACTTCTTTAATCAATGTAGCCCATCTGGTGAGCTGCCATGGCCCGTCAAAGCCATGGTTGCGTGCTTACTCCTGCTGTGCCTCAGGAAGGTATGCTGGAAGCGGTGTGTAATCAGGATCCTCTGGGTCACGATACACCCTGAAAACCTGAGGATATTGAAGAGTACCCAAGGGTGGTGTTTTGAGTTGGTGTAACATATGGGTTGTAGGGCCATCCAAGTTGTATTGCTGCATCCAGGGGGGTTGGACCCTCAGTCAGGTGGGTCAAGGGGGTGCTGGCGCTGGTAGAGCAAAACCCTGGGGGTGGCAAAACTGATGGAAGTGTGGGGCAGCAGGGTGCAGAGGGTGTCGCAGGCGAGCCGGGTGCAGTCACTTTGCCTGGAGCAGCATTAAGCACCATCATCTGTTCGCCATATACTTGCCCAAGGGCTGGTGAAAGCGCTTGCAACGGATTCACCATCTTCCTGACTTGCCAACCCTCTGCCTTTGCTGCCAATAGAAGATTTCCTCGACCCATGGCGCTCTTACAGACGATGCACAGTTGAAGATATCGCCCATCCCACTGGCAGGTGCACCCATGAGGTGATATACTGGTGCCATCTCGATGACCTCATTGCATCATGAACACCACCCTAGGTAAGGTTTCCAGGCGACACTGGCCACAGACATGGCCATCCAGGACCTTGACTGGCTTCCAAGTCATACCGTGAAGCCCAGCGGTGCAGACGTAAACCTTCATTGGTTTTATGTAAGATTGGCCTTCCCACAATATTTCAAGAAGGGAGGGCTTCAGACATATCTCACACAAATTCTTTGCTTGGGTCCAGATTAGGGTTTCCGTTTCTAGGGATAAGTAACCTTTTTTAGCATATTGCAGCAAATCCAGGGCTCTGGCCATCCAAAAAGCATATGATGGTCTTCTCATAATAATCAAGCCCTTTATCATTGCCAGTTCGACAAAGGGAGGTATTGTAGAGGTGTTGTTGAAAATTTTCAGCTTCTGGTTTTCTCTTAAATAGAGATTGGTTTCAACTACTCCACTCCTTGGATCCCGTGCTCTTCCAAAAGGACAGTATTGCTGTCCAAAACTTGCTTAACAATGTCAGCTCGGTCGTACTTCGGCTTAACTGCAGCAGTTGTAGGCTGGTGTGCTCTGATCCACACTCGTTGACCCACCTGAAAAGGCACCTTAGGTTGTTGTGACTCCTTTTTATCTTCAGGGCTCCACCCCACTTCCTGAGATGTGAAGGGGCGTTGGTTTAGCTCTTGAGATGGAGGGGGCCTACCTGTATGGTGTCTGTCATTCAGTTGTTGAGCCATTTCCAACAGCTTTGTGCTCCAGTCTCTGGAGTTTTCACTCTTTCCAATCCAACTCTTCACCAGCCCTATTGTTCTCTCCACCACCCCATTCGCTTGTGGGGTGTATGGGGGGCGAATAAACTCTTATTACCCCGAACCGCTGACACCACTGATCCACCTGTGCATTGCGAAAGTGAGTGCCGTTGTCTGTTCTCAGTTCTTTTGGCACCCCCAAGCATTTACAGGTTTCTTCCAACATTGTAACCACACTGTTACCGTTGGCTTTTTGCACGGCCTTTGCAATCATGTAACCAGACATGGAGTCAACCAAGACTAGGATGTATTTTTCACCCTTCTTGCCGTTTACCCCCATTGGCCCAGCCACATCCATGCACACTGAACCCCATGGCACAGTACTCTTTATTGTCAACCCATCCACCCTCTGCCCTCTTCTACCTGCGTTGTATTTTCCACATACTTCAGTTTTTGAGGACCTGACGGATGCGATGTGTAGGGACCGGTCGTCAGCCTCCGTCGGTCTATGAGGACCATGGAAGAGAATCCTAAATGTCTACTCTGCTGGAACAGCACCGCCTGCGGCTGAACAGGCCGATGTGCACCGGTGTTCTACCTTCCAGCGTTGAGCGTTGGTAGGATTCAAGCCTGGGCAGGAAGATATGGAGGACAAGATGTTACCCATGCACCATGTCCCCCCTCTCCACGTCACTGATGAATCCAAAGGAACAGCAGGGCTGCTATAGATTGGCACCAGCGCCGTCGCAGGAGCTGCCAGAACGATGTTGAGCACAACAGAGAACTGCCTTAGGGGCTCCGACTCCGGATTTTTCCTCAGGGTTGACTCCCGAAGCCTTTCCCGTGACCGGGTGTGCCGCAAGGCAGCGAAGGTTTGAAATCAGGGTTTACCTTCCCCTAGATGGGCTACCTTCCCAGGTTGACGAGCCACCATCTACCCGAAGCATCTGGTTTTAAGGCACCAGAGAGCCGCCCTCGCCCCTTCTCCTATTAGTAAAAGCAGTTCCGCCGGGCTTAGAGACTAAACCACACGGGCAGGCTAGGAGTTGGACTTTTCGAGACGCACGCCATAAGGAGCATTTTATGAGCACTGGGAGCTTAACCCCAGTGCCGCTCCTGGCTATGACAACCTTGGAACCAAGGGGACCCAGAGCTGCAATTTCACCAACTCTCTTTATGTAGGGATTGTACCTGCGTGACCCAGTGACTCATGCACTGCAGCCACTATTCCCTGCACGGAACCTTCTGGGATCACCCTTCCCTTGGGTGCTTCTTCCCAGTTCTCCTGACCTACAAGGATGATTCTCCTCAGCTGCGCATAACGATCAACCTCATCGTTGCCTTGCCAGTGAGGACCTGTCTTCTTGTGAGCTTTCTGGTGCACTACCTCCAGCTCCATATTCAATCCCTCCAGCTCCATATTCAATCTGATTTCTGCAATCTTCTTCCACAGGTCTTGATGTGCCACCGGCTTTCCTTTTGCTCCTTCAAATCCATTTTCTTGCCAAATGGTTAAATTTTCTTGCAGTGCCCGTACACAATAATCACTATCTGTGATTAGCGTTGCCTTTTTTACCTTCCTCTTTTCCAACTCCAACAGTCCTTTCAGGACTGTTGTAACTTCTCCTGTTTGTGCTGTACCGAGTACTTTTATGGGGGGGGGGGGGTTATGCAGCATCTTAGACGGAGACAAGGAATAAACATGGGAGAAAAATGTCCAGAGAGTTCCTGGAGATACAGCAGGAAGGAGTCAGAGGCATAGGGGGTTGAATGCTGTGTGATATAGATGTCATGCTGTGTGAGAGGAAAACTCCATGAAATGTGTGAAGAGGATTTGAGGGGAGAAAGGAGAGCTTGTTGAATTCATTCATTCTGTTCTGTGCTTGTGAGATGTGAAGTGTGTAATAAACCGTCTGTCCATGGATCTGCCTCTTATTTGACACACTCCACACTGGTGACCCAAGATGTATTATGGAACACGAGGCAGGAACCCTGGAGCCGGCCCAGTCGGGAAGCCCCAGCAAGGCAGCAGCCATCCCACAGACAGCCCGGACTGGAACCCCCAGCCACGCGTGTGCGGTTTCAGTCAAGCTACCGGATTTCTGGCAGCACAACCCTCACTCTTGGTTCCACCACACTGAGGCCCAGTTCGCCCTCTGGGGAGTAACGGCAGACGACAACAGATTCTACCATGTGGTTGCAGTGCTGGACACCCGCACAGCTCAGCAGGTAGAGAGCCTGCTCGATCAGCCGCCAGCCCGCAACAAATATGAGGCACCCAAGGCTGCGCTCACCCGGCGCTACACGCTCTCGGAATGTGAGAGAGCGGAGAGGCTCCTGAGATGGACCGAGTTAGGAGATGGTTCGGCCGTCGACCTGATGGAGAAGATGCTGGCGTTAATGGGCACGGACGACGGGCACTTTCTGTTTGTCCACCTCTTCCTCCGGAACCTTCCAATAGTGGCGAGAGGGTTCTGACCAATTCGCCGTTGCTGGTCGCGCGTGACTACTGTGCGCTAGTGTGACAGAGATCATCCTGCGCAGTTCGCCCCACACGGGACACGAACCCGCGACCTCTCAGTCAACTACACAGTTCGAGCATGGGAGACACAGCACGATCGCGCTGAGCTAAAGGTCCGACCGGTAGCTCAGCGCTACCATCCGGGGCTCACAGCACCACTTTGTAACTGAGGTCATCAGCGCAGTTCGCCCTACACAGGACACGAACCCGTGACCTCACAGTTAACTACACAGAGACACACACAGCACGATCGTGCTGAGCTAAAGGTCCGACCGATAGCTCAGCGCTACCGATACTGTATGAGGCTTTGGGAGGGAGGTTTACTAACGTTCTACGCCGAACAGTACTAGTTGGCATCCGTTACACTAGCCCAGGAGGCAGACAGGATCATCCTAACCACCAGGGCGATCACAGTCAATGCGGCAGTGGCGGAGCCCAGCGAGATGACCAGAGGAGGCGAGGAGCCACCAACGGTAGCAGCAGCGGAGGCCAAGGAGCGCCGGAGAGACACGCTCTGTTTCTACCACCACCACTTTGGACAGAACGCACGCAGATGTGCGCCACCGTGCCAATTCAAGTGCTTGGGAAAACGCCGAGGCTGGCGGTCGGTAGCAGCTGCGACCCTCGGTGAAGAGAACAAGCTGCTCTACATGACGGACGCACGCTCGGGGAGGCGTTTCCTCGTGGACACTGGAGCCCAGAAGAGCTTCATCCTGCCGACCTACGCCGACCGGCTGGCAGGATCTAGGGGCCCCGTGATGTTGGCAGCAAATGGCTCGGAAATTAAGACCTTTGGTGAGAGGACACTGATCTTATCTCTACACGGCCGTACATATGAGTGGACTTTTGTCGTAGCAGCACTGAATTACCATATCCTGGGGGCTGATTTACTGTGTGCACATGGTTTACTGGTTGATGTTGTTAACAGGCGCCTGGTTAATGCACTGTCCTTTGACTCTCTCCCCTGTATAGCTCGAGTGACCCAGCCAACAGCACAAGCCAACGTCACAGCTCCAGGCGGTAAGTTCCACGCACTGCTCACTCAGTTCCCAGTACTCACGGTCCCGACGTTTTCGACGGCCATCGCTAAACACGGGGTGGAGCACTTTATCACCACCACCGGGCCACCCGTTTTTGCAAGACCTCGGCGCTTGGACACAGCTAAACTGGCCATAGCGCGCGAGGAGTTCGCCAACCTGGAAAGGTTGGGCATCATCAGGCGTTCGAACAGCCCATGGGCATCCCCGCTACACATGGTCCCTAAGGCTGAGGGATCGTGGTGACCGTGCGGTGATTTCCGCAGGTTGAACAACGCCACAGCACATGACCGCTACCTGATTCCCCACATACAGGATTTTTCCGTCCACCTCGCCAGAGCACACATTTTTTCCAAAATAGACCTGGTCCGCAGTTACCATCAAGTCCCAGTGTGCGCTGAGGACGTACCCAAAACAGCGGTAATAACTCCGTTCGGTTTATTCGAGTTCCTGCGCATGCCATTCGGGTTAAAAGGCGCGGCACAGACGTTCCAGCGCATGATGGATGCAGTGCTGCGCAATCTACCGTTCGTGTTGGTCTACCTGGACAATATCCTGGTAGCCAGTGTGTCCGAAGACGAACACGAAACCCACCTCAGGACGGTTTTCCGGAGGTTGGAGGAGCACGGGTTAATAATCAACCCGGCGAAATGCCAGTTCGGCATGACGGAGATTGATTTTTTGGAGCACCCCGTCTCTCCGGAAGGAGCGATCCCGCTGCCTGACAAAGTGCGTGCCGTGGCGGATTTTCCCCGGCCTCAGACGGTCAGGGTGCTGCAGGAATTTTTGGGGATGGTGAACTTTTATAACCGCTTCCTTCCCTGCACGGCGCAGCTCATGCAACCATTGTACGCCGCGCTCAAGAGACAGAAACCCGCGGATAGGGTCGAATGGACCCCGGAGCGAGAGTGGGCGTTCTCAGAGGTTAAAGCAGCCCTGGCAAACGCCGCACTGCTGGCGCATCCGGACCCGGTGGCCTGGATAGTGCTCACCACCAACGCTTGAGATGTGGCCATAGGGGCTGTCATAGAGCAGCGCGTCGCCGGGGCTTGGCAGCAGCTTGCTTTTTTCAGTAGAACTTTGCGTGACAGCGAACGTAAATACAGCGCATTCGACAGAGAGTTGCTGGCTCTCCACCTGGCCATACGCCACTTCCAGTTCTGGCTGGAAGGGCGCAGCTTCACCGCGTTTGTGGATCACAAGCCACTAACGCTCGCGATGGCCAAGGTTTCAGAACCGTGGTCGGGCTGGCAGCAGAGGCAGCTGGCTGCGATCTCAGAGTTTACGAATGATATTCAGCATGTGTCGGGTAAACTGAATGTGGTGGTGGACTGCCTCTCGCGCGCTGTGGTGGCCCCGGTCTACGTGGGGATAGATTACGCAGCCATGGCCGCGGAGCAGATTAGCGATGCAGACGTGCGCGCACTCCAGTCTGGACCAACAGGGTTAAGGCTGGAGAGCAGGGTGCTGCAAGACGGCATGCCCCCCCCTAATCTGCGATGTCTCCACTGGACGCCTGCGTCCGGTGGTCCCGGTTGCGTGGCGCCGCCGTGTGTTTGAGTCGGTTCACACTCTGGCGCACCCAGGAGTGCGCGCGTCGGTCAAAATGGTGGGAGAGAAGTTTGTGTGGCTGAGCCTACGCAAACAAGTAAAAGAGTGGGCTGCAGCCTGCGTGGCGTGCCAACAAGCCAAGGTACACAGACACACGAAGGCTCCCTTGGAGCCATTTCGGGTACCGGCTAAGAGGTTCGACCACGTTCACGTGGACCTCATGGGCCCCCTCCCGCCATCACAGCGGTGCACGCACCTCCTGACAGTGGTGGACCGCACCACGCGCTGGCCAGAAGCTGTCCCACTGGCGGCAACCACGTCCGCAGACATAGCACGCGCTTTTTTAACAGCATGGGTGGCGCGTTTTGGAGTCCCGTCGGACATTACGTCTGATAGGGGCCCTCAATTTGTTTCCGAACTCTGGTCCGAGATGGCCCACAGCCTGGATGTTACAATTCATCGCACAACCGCATACAACCCACAGGCCAATGGGTTATGCGAGCGTTTTCATAGATCACTGAAAACAGCACTCAGGGCTTCACTGATGGATGCAAATTGGACAGTGGACAGGTTGCCGTGGGTTTTATTGGGGTTGCGCTCCATGCCAAAAGAGGATCTGGAAGCTTCCCCGGCAGAGCTGGTTTTTGCGCAGCCCCTACGGCTGCCCGGGGAATTTCTGCCAGATAATCCCACGCCGGACAGCTGCTCCTCTCAGCTTTTGCAGCGTAGCGCAAACACAGGCACACTGCCGGGCCCGGCCCATCACTGTTTTCCACGTGTTTTCGTGCCTAAAACTTTGAAGAACGCGGAGTTCATGTTCGTCAGACACGACGCCCACCACCATCCATTGCGCCCACCCTATGATGGACCGTTCAGAGTGTTGAAAACAGGGGATAAGCATTTTATGCTAGACTTGGGGGGGTAGACGGGAGAAAATTGGCATAGACAGACTCAAACCCGCCTTTGTAGCAGCGGACAAGCAGGTGCTGTTGGCTAGGCCCCTCGGCGTGGAAGACCCCCACGGAGAGCTCCCCAGGGAAGCGATGCAACGGAGCAGCCGCACGGGCAAGGCGAAGTCTCCCCTCCCATCGCCACGGCCCAGCAGCTCTCCACTGGCACAGCAGCACCACGGAGGAGGTAAACCCCAGTTACAGCAGATATCAGAATCAGAATCAGAATCAGCTTTATTGGCCAAGTATGCACAACACATACAAGGAATTTGACTTTGGCTAAAAACTTGCTCTCGTTGTTCAGGTGGAGGATTTAAATAAGATTTAAATAAGGATTCAATGACAACAGAATATGTACAGTAAATTACAGTCTGTCCACGTTTCTATAAAAGGATGCAAATATATACAGGAATACATGCAGTTATTTACTCAGACTATCCACACTTTGCAGAAATATATGAAAAAATATAGTCATACAGTATTTCAATGTGAACTCAGATTCAGTGATATAATGTGAATGAAGTAAAAAGCAGTGTGAGAGTTATGTGCAATGTAAGAATGGATGAAAAGTCATGAGTACAGCAACAGGTAGGACAAGGTGAATGTTAGGAGTTCATCAGAGTGATGGCTTGAGGAAAGAAACTGTTCCTGTGACGGGTGGTTTTGACCTTCAGTGATCTGTAACGACGACCAGAAGATAGAAGTTCAAACAGTTTGCGGCCGGGGTGTGACGGGTCAGCACAGATGTTTCCCGCCCGTTTCCTGGTTATGGACCGATATAAGTTCTCATTGGAGGGTAGGTCGGTACCAATGATCCTCTCCGCAGACTTAATGATCCGCTGCAGTCTGGTCTTGTCCTGTTTAGTGGCAGATCCAAACCAGACAGTGATGGAAAAGCAGAGGACAGATTGGATGATGGCGGTGTAGAAGACAACCAGCAGCTCCTGAGGCAAATCAAACTTCTTGAGCTGACGCAGAAAAAACAACCTCTGCTGGGCCTTTTTCCGGACAGTGTCTATATGGGAGGACCACTTCAGGTTCCGGGAGATTGTGGTACCCAGAAACTTGAATGAGTCCACAGTGGACACTGTGCTGTTGAGGATGGTGAGTGGGGGGAATGAAGGAGGGTGTCACCTGAAATCCACAGTCATCTCCACCGTTTTGGCTGGGTTAAGTTCAAGATGGGAGGAGATTGAAGCCAAGTGAGCGTATGGACTAATGTTCTATCTTAGACGCTGGGGGGGGGGCGGTATAGGAGGGGGTTATGCAGCATCTTAGACAGAGACAAGGAATAAACATGGGAGAACAATGCCCAGAGAGTTCCTGGAGATATAGCAGGAAGGAATCAGAGGCATAGGGGGTTGAATGCTGTGTGATGTAGATGTCATGCTGTGTGAGAGGAAAACTCCATGAAACGTGTGAAGAGGATCTGAGGGGAGAGAGGAGAGCTTGTTGAATTCATTCATTCTGTTCTGTGCTTGTGAGATATGAAGTCTGTAATAAACCGTCTGTCCATGGATCTGCCTCTTATTTGACACACTCCACACTTTACCCTTTTTTCTCCATCTCTCTTTCTCTCCCTCTTTTAGGATAAAGCCCCAGTATGCTTTGTCATCCGGCCCTTTTCTAGACCCATCTGTGTAGAGTGTCCATCTTGTTAGATGCTCTTTGTCTTTGTCAGGTCTTGCTGTCTTCTTACTGACTGGTCGTGCAGGACCTATTTCTAGGTCTGGGTCTTGCAACAGATCTTCCCATCGCCCCCACCTTGCATTTGTGGCTTTTGTGCTTTCTACTGTGGCTTTTGTCAGATACCTGAGCACCTGACTTTGTGTGACTACCTTGATACCTTGCCCCTGGGCCAACTCTTTAAGATGACTCCAGTATTTGGCTATAACTGTCAGTTCTTTCTCTTCTAGTGGATATTTCTTTTCCACTGATGACAGAGTGTGGCTGCAGAGGGCCACTAGCCCACCATTTTCATTGGCCACAGTGACAATCACATCATCTTCATCACAACTTACTTCGGCCACCAAGCGAGTGGTGAGGCTTCGGGGCTCCAGGGTTACTGCATTTTGAATGGCTTTCTTCAACCCTTCCAGGTGTTGTTGATCTGATGCTGACCAGTCCCATTTCTTCTTTGCATTTGGAGACTTGTCAAGTTTTCTTAAGCTTAGTGTAGAGAGGCCTAGCATATTTTTGATAGCCAGGAACATGATCTCTGACATAATTACAGAGCCCCAAAATCTTCTGCAACTCATTTTCTGTTGTGGGGAGCCTGATTTTTTTCAACTTCTCCATGTAACCACCCGGGAGTCCCAGTTCAGATGAGATTTGGAACCCCAGGTAGTCTACTTGGAAGCGGGCAAACTGACACTTTGTGAGGTCAAGTTTTAACCCTGCTGTTTTGAGTCTGTTAATGACTGTTTGTAGTTTTCTTAGGTGCTCTTCTTCTGTGTTATCTGCAATGAACACATCATCAATGTAGATCGTGGCCTCCAAACCTTGCAGTATATCCATTACTGCTGCCTGGAACACATTTGGTGAATTCTTGTATCCCTGGGGGAGGCACTGCCATACATAAGATTGGCCTTTGTGGGTAAATGCTGTTTTACCTTGTGATTCTTTAGCCAATCTCAGTGAGAAGAACCCATTTGCCAAATCGATGCAGGATTTGTATTTTCTCACCTGTAGAATCTTCAGGGTGCCTTGTGGATTTATCAAACTTGCTTTATTGGCTACTGTTCTTCTGTTAAGGGTTTTGAAATTAATCACTGGCTGCCAGCCTCCTCCAGCTGAATCTGGTTTCCTCACTGCTTGAATAGGACTGTTGGTTGGGGGGATTTGACTCTTTCCTAATTATGCCTAAAGCATTTAATTCCCTCACTATTTTTGTCAATTTCTTCAACAGCTGCAGGGTTCAAGGGGTACTGTTTTACTGCAGGGTGAATCCCCCCCTTCGATTGTGTGGGTGTATTTTGCACCCATGTCCCCACAATCATTTTTGAAATAGGCCACATTTGCAGTATGACGAATTCGCTTTAATTCTTCTTTACCTTGCAGGAAGAGATCACTCTCCTCCACTTTTTGCTCCCTCACTGCAGGCACATTTACTGGCTTGTACCATTTTTTGTCTGTCAGATCACTCAGATACAGCAAGAGATTACCAAGTCTATTTTGACCTTGATTGACTGCAGGTGCTGTATTCTTGCTCTCAATCTTTTCTTCTGGCCCTCAGGATCCTGCAGATCCTTTAGGTCTTTGTGTGAGATCAAGTTGTGGGGCCCTCTCACAAAAACAATGTCCTTCCATACCCCATATGGCATTCTTGTAGTCCGTCCATCTGCGAGTATCACTTGTAGCGGGATTATATGATAAAATATTTGTCATAAGGTACAGTAATTATTTATTTTATTTAATAGTGGGTGTGAAAGGGGGCAGAGTTAAACAGTCACTTCTACACCCGCTAAATTAAATAAAAGCACTCGTAAAAGGGGGCACCAGTCACAATGGACAATAATATTAACTTTAATTTTAATTAATTTTGTACCTTCAATTACTTAATGGATCAGTCTCAAAGTTTCAGTGAGTTCTTTTCCTGCCGTGATTAGGAAACAGATATATGCGAAAGGAAAACACTTCAACTTCTTTCATTCACCCTTTTATTAAACTCATTCAGGTTACATGATATGGCGTTCAATTGATGGATAAACAGATTCAAATGATAACAGCGTACAATATTACATCAACTGTTATTGGATTCCTGAACATAAAATCCAGCGTTACACCTTTGTGGAACCAAAGAGAAACCAGACTTATGTTTCAACGGTAAATGAGGCTGAAATATCCAACAAACAATGCAATTTTATGGGGAAAATTCATAAGCTGATTATCTAAAAATGACTTCTGAATTAATCTACAAAAATTAAGGGCAATTACTTAAAAATGACTAAGAGAATTCCTTCAGTTTACAGCTTTACCCTGTGGCTAAGAGACTAGTTGAGCCCTGAAATACGGGCTATATTCAACTGTAATTTAATTGTTCGGACATCACATTTAACCCAGCAGATAGTAAAATGAGCCTCACTCACAAGACAGCTGAAGGTCCACGTGTTCAGCGGGTCGATACCGGCCGAGTTTAGGGTCGGGACATCGGGAGGAAGCGGCTGCTGCGATGCTTCCTCACAGCCATCAGAAGTGTTGGCCTAGCCGGGGGCTCGTTCAGGATGAGGGCAGCAGAGTAATCGTCCCCGAGCGGCGTGAAAAAGTCCTTGGAAACGAGTCCAGCCGAATCGGGGAAGTCTCTTGTAGCGGGATATACCCAAAAACTGAAGGAACCACTTCTCAGTCAGGCAGGTATGAGGCCGGAAAGAGAGTCCAAAAAACACAGTCTCTGTTCACTTTAAATTAGGAAGATTAAAGGTCCACTTTAACGGCGTGAAAAGTCATAAAAAAAAATTGAGAAAAACATTTACTAGGACCAGAATGGCTTCTGAGGTGAAGGAAAAAGTTTGAGAATTTGATTCTCTGAGAAAGCGAGCTCTAAAGAAAAAGGTGATTTCTCCTCAGTAACCAGAAAAACTAACGCATGATTTGACAAACTTCACACAGATCAATTTAGATAAAATAAAACTACACAGGACCTTGAAACAGTGGAATAAAATCTTCCCAGACTTATCTAATCTCATTCTGTCTCTGTCTTACATTTCTAACTTCTCTTCTTGTGTGTCTAACTTTCTTTCTTTTCTTTCATCTTTGATCTTCTCTTGTTCTCTTGACTTAACTTTAACTTACATCAGTGTGTTTCCCTTGCTCTCTAACCTACATTTTAACTTAACATTTACTTCTTTCTGTGTGTTTCTTTTTCTCTCTTAATCTTGTTCTAACTGCAGAGCAGCTTCAACTATTTTTTAAAGGACCCCGCCTGGGTCATAAACTTGTGATGCTGATCGCAAGACTGACCAATCGACTTTATCAAAAGCAGTTTGAAATGGCTGCTATCCAATGTGAAAACATTTCTTTGTTTGAGAGCAGCCAATCAAACGAAGACACCATCCCATGAAATTGCAGAGAAAAATCAATGCTCAAGTCAGTTCTTATGAAATTAGGTGCTCAATATAAGATCTAACTAAATTAAATGACTTGGCTAATATTTGTAATATGATCATGTATTTATACCATTACTCTAATATTACATTTGTTTGAATAACACTCATGAATATAACATTTCTTATACATAATTATAATACATGCATTCATATTTAGATCAAAGCTTAATGTAGTACAGCAAACCATGGTTGATGATAAAAAGGGTTGATTTTCAGTGTCCTTAGGATCCAGGGGAGAGGAGGATAAGCTGAAAGAAACTTAATGTTTAGAACAAATTAAAAAGTCATCCGACATACTGAAACACATTCCGTAGGTATCTGCTAGGAGGTACTGTTGAGCTGTAGATGATTTCTTTTAGGTCCATGGTGTCTGGAAGAAAATCTGGGAACCATCAAAGGTTATAAACCTGTCTGATTAAGCCGTTTATGACCCTTTTAAAAGCATTGGTTTCCTGTAAAGGAGGATGTTATCCAAATGTAGTGTTCACGTTGGAGGTCTGGTCTCCCGAGTTTTATGTTCCTTTGAGCCTTTAAAAGCAAATTCTGATCCTTACCATCTCTGCAAGAGGCAACTGTTTACATTGGGGTCCTGGGAAAACATCTTTGGGTCAGGCCGGGATGAGTGTAGTCACTATGAAAGCCAGTGATATTCCTGTAGAATGCAGAAAAGTGGTTTTCCTGTAGAAGGAATAACGTGAAATTCCTGTAAAATGGAGAGAAGTGATCTTCTGTCTTGGTTTGAGGAGACAATGATGCTACACACTGTTAGGTGCCCTTTTGTTTGTCGGGGTTGACAGGTCATCGACACCTCTGCTGCTACCAAATTGCGGACCCCATTGATGTTGGTGTAAAACATTTCTTCTTCTTGGTAGACATCATTTAAAATGACCTGCCCCAGAATTGCCATTACTTTTTGGCCCCCGAGAAGGTCTTCTGATGCTCCTCTCAGTGGGCTCTCTTCTGTTCTGGGGTCAATTTCTGATATTCTTCTGGTGGCAAATAATTACTTTTCTTCTTGACCTCACCTTTGGGGCCTGTAGCTGAAGCAGTTTGTACAGTTGCAGACAGCGGCTTGGGCCTTGGCCCTAGGAATTGTTGGGGTGGGGAAGTTCTTTCAGGTGGTTTATTTTTGGGTCTTTGTTGCTGCTCACCATGTTTTTTCTCTTCTTCTCATAAAACTTGCCTTCCAAATCCCATTGAGACACTTTCTCATCCAACTGTCCCTCACTAACAGAGGAGGGCAAGAGTTTGTGGAATGTCACCTCTCCTCTCCTGCCTTCGGTGATCTTCCTCAAAACTTGTACCCACCTCGTGCGTGGTGCATCTCTTTTGACCAGGTGCCTGACGTGTGAGCGTGCTGCCTGCCTCTAACTGTTGCTTCATCTTTGCCACCATGCTGTCTTCATCTTTATCATCTTCTAGCACCATTCTCAAATAATAAGTTTTGGCTAGTTCTATCTAAGGGCACCCTACTGTTGGTCACACGGCTTAGCCAGAGTTTTTTTGGCTAATTCATTGTGTGTACTACCTTCCACCACCTCCCAAACACTTTTCAGGTAGTCTACCACTGCTTGATTGGCTTTTGGTGGGGGGACTATTGTGTTTAGCACCTTAATGTCTCTATAGGCCCCTTCTCTTTGTAGTTGGGATACTGTCATAACAGTTGGGCTTGTGCTTTGCAACTTTTCTTTTACCTGCCATGTTCGCCTTTGAGGGGGCTCTTCCTCCTCATCTGCAGAAACTTCTTCTTCTAACACTTCTTTTGCATGTTTTCTTGCAGCTTTCTTCATTCTTCTCAGCATGACATCATGGGTTATTTCAAAGAAAGCTTTTCTGAATGGTTTGGTGAGTTCTTTTGCTTTGTCTATTTTGGCATAGGATGGCATCATTAACAGATTCGCCCACTCACCATATGTAGCTGTTACTGGCTGGGTTTTGAACGTGTCTTGTTGCTGACCCCAACTTGCTGGGACCTCAAACTCAGCTTGTCCAACTTCTGGCATGTATGCCTTACGCTGGTCTTTTGTTTCAATGGGGCCAATACTAAGGTCACGGGCTATTTTGGCTGAGACTTTTTCGATATCTACCCGTGGGTCTTCTTTCTTCTCACACCTGTGGCTGCCGACTCTCAAACACCGCAAGGGTCGTCGTGGCCATTCTTCAGACAGCACACTCTCGTTGTCACTTTCGGGGTTGTTTTGCTTGAATTGTTCCTGCTCCCTTTCCAGGGAGTCAGGATCTTCTTCAGAGTCTTCAAGTCGTTGTCTCCTGCCCCTTCTCTGTACCTCTCCATCATAATACCTGTCGGGACTATCTTGAGATTCTTCAGGATAGCTTTCTGGGCTGTGTTCTGTCCACACCCCAACCGTGTTCTGTTGACGGGGTCTGTCTGTTGCTTTAAATGGCTCTCTATCTCTTGAGGCTGATGACCTTACTTGCGATGAGCGGGTGGTGACTCTTTGGTGTGATGTGCCGCTTCGTTGACCTTCTACCCCACTCTTTCGTGTACTTTCCATACCTTCACTCATTTGAGCCTGGGTCAGCTGTAATTCTTGGCTGTCAAAAGTTCTTCTCCCTCTTCACCTTACAGGCAGCTTCCTCTTTCAGGCACAGCTCCTTGTCTTGTTCTGGTGAGATTACCATGACTATTTCATTCACCGAGCCCCAGTCTTCCGTCCAGGTCATATAGTCCTTCACTGCTGCTGTTACTTTCTCTGCCTCACCCCAGTGGTGAGAGCCTGTGATCAACCCACGCAGTGCCATCACTACTCTTCTTTGCTCGAGACGGGTGGCTCGGTTGAGGGCTTCAAACAATCTTGAAGCCATGTGTGCCTGATGAACTTCAACCTTTTTTTCCCCCTTTCTTGTATTCTTCAGTGGGCACCAGCAGGATCATGTGGTAGGGAAGGTCACCCCCACTCACTACCTCTATGTCCGCTTCTTCCTGGCCTTCAACAAACCAATCTTTTCTGACCTTCTGGACTTCTGTTTGATAATCATCACCAACTCTTACATGTAGTTCTTTTCTGAAGGGGGTATTCCTTATTTTCAGCTCATGGTCAGTGAATACCACTAATGCATCTGCCTCCAACTGCCAGGGCCTGGCCACTAACCGATAAGCCCATGTCTTCCCTTTGGACAGGATCAGACGAGCTTCACGGGGGAGTAGGGAGAACGGAGGCTACAGGGTATCTAAATAAGATGCAACTTTTGTGCGGGGGTTTCTTTCAAACCTTCTGCTTGCGCTGCCGTTGGGAACAGGGTTCTGAGCTTGAGGAGGGTGAAGCATGTTAGGAAACTTCGATGGCCGAGTCCCATTAAGTGCTTGTGCTTTTTCCTTACCTCTTACCACTGTTGCTGGTGTACTCGGTGTTACTGCTGGATATGGCACCGGGCTTGCCAGACCAGGGCGCTGCTGTTTTTTAACTTCTTACCAGAGCCTTGAATCTCTCTAGGAGTTCTGGGTCGGGTGCTGACCTTTTCTTCACTGATGGGAGGTTGGGGGTCTTGCTCCCCCTGCCAGTCTGCTCTGGATCTTTGATGCTCTTCCACCTCTTCCTCTGTTCGACTGTGCTGCGGAGTCAACTGCTTCTTTAGTGCTTCTACTGAGACAGTTAACCGCTCAGTTGTTCTTGCCAATGTTTCTATTGTGCCCTCTTCATTCGAAAAAGATGCTCTTGGGGTGTTCTGTTTTTCTTCGTCGCTGTCTGATGGGGATTTTTGGTCTTCTGACTGCTCACCATCTTCTTCATTCGCCCTTGAGAGGTAGCGTTGGCTCAACCTTACTGAACTCGAATAATGCGTCTCACTGTCACTGCTCTCAGGCCGTGGGAGAAGTTGTGGTTGTCGGTGAGCCTTACACCTCTCTTCATACTGCTGCAGTTCTTCCAACTGGGCAGTGTATTCTTCAAACCTTTTCGCCGCTGGAGTGTCTTCCCTGATGAGACCTGCAGACACTTGCATTTCCCTGGCCACCATTTTGACCAGGGGGTCGAGATCTTGACTAGAGCTGTACAGCTTTACCACTTCATACTGGTCTTCCTCCAGCTGCCCCAGTCACTTCACCCACCATTCCAGCCACTGCCCTACCTCCTTTTTTTGGGCAGCAACTGGCGGGCACTTCACCACCAGCAGAGGGATGCCCCGATGATTCGTTAGCAGGAGGAGCTGACCTCCGCTCGCTACCTCAGCGCTGATGTCTTCCCCTAATTTCTCAGGGGTGAAGTGGATGCCAGCTTGGCTGTAGTTGTTACTCATTTCTTGCAGGACTTTACTGCTCCAGGTGAGCGGGTCACCTGTATGCAGCATAACCCCCACTTTAAAATGGATTCTTGGAGCATGCCTCGTCGTTGTCGGTTCTTCTCTCACCTTTGACACTCCCTCTAGGGACTTCAGCTCTTGATCTGCCCCAGAGGGACTCACCTCACCTTCGAACTCCCCGTGGAGCTCTGCTGGCACAGAACTCCCAGGAGCGCCATCTCGCTCACCATCCTTTTTCTCTTTGGCAGGGTCAGGGCTTCCCCTGCCCTCCTGCCACTCGATGTCATCTTCCATCTTCCTTGTAGGTCACCTTGTGTCTTCCCTTCAAAGCCTCCCCTTAGCGCGTCAGGGCACAGGGATGAGGGGATAGACCAAGGTCACTGCACCGCCTCCCAGACCTCGTCAGGCCCGGCTGAGTCGATGCTCCTAGCCCTGTCAGCTTCTTGGCAGGACTTTGTAGCCTGAAGCACCCACGTTGCCTATCAATTTCTTGATAGGTTGGTACCTGTCGTGGTGTTCCCTCGTAGGCTACCACTGTAGCAGGACCCAGGCAGGACGCCGCCTACCTGCGCCTCAGACCAGGCCAAAGAGAAATATAAATGTCAACTGGTTGATTTGAATACTTCACTTGAATGTTTAGCTGTTAATGTATGTCTCTCTCCGGTAATGAATTTCAACATTGCAGTAGTGTACAACCCACCGTCACACAACTCTTCCTTTTATAATGAATTAAGTGATCTGGTTAAACAACTTGAGAAGAACAGAGAAACAATAATTCATGGTGACTTTAATATCAACTGGTCTGATAAAAAAGACAAACAAAAACTGAAAAGCCTCATGACTAAATTTAATTACCAGCAAATCATCAAAGGACCCACCAGGATAACCAAACAATCCAGAACACTTATTGACATGGTATTTACTAATAAACCAGAACGAATAACCAGAACCTATAATCTTGTAACTGGTCTCTCAGATCATAACATGGTTCTTGCTGTCAGGAAACTTACTAAAAAGCGACTACAGTATTTTGGGGGAGTCGATATTGACAAATCAAATTTTATTATCCCCAAATCAAAAAATGAGGAGTTTGAACATTACTTAGAGAATCAAAATTGGGAGCAGCTCATGGCAACATGTGAAGTAGATGATTGTTGTAATTTTATAACTGCAACAATCACAAAGTCTATAGAAAAATTTTCAAAGCAAATTAAAAGTAGACAACAGAAGATTAGCCTACCATGGTTAAATAATGAAATAAGAAAACTTATGAAGAGGCGAGACTATGCACTGAAAACATCACTAACCTCCAAACTACAAAATGATCACCTTGTGTACAAAAGTTTAAGAAATAAAGTGGTACATGAGCTGCGAAAATCAAAAATATCTTATTACAATAAACTGATAGATCATGCAAAGGGTAACAACAGTTCCCTATGGAGGCATTTAAATAACTTAATAAAAAAAACGATCAGAAGGGGGTAAAGGAACTTAGAATCAATGGCAAGACCGTCAGTGACAAGGCTACTTTGGCAAATGAATTTAATTCACACTTTGTGGGCTCTGTGGAAGACTTAACAAAAATTTTTGTGCTGCCAAATGTGCTCAACAACACAAATTCCATACTCCCAACAGATACTTTTCACATCGATGAGGTAAATGAGAAGTTGATTGCTGGTATTGTTAAAACACTGTCAAACTCAAAAACTAGTGATATCTACAATATGAGCACCTCCTTTCTCAAAATGCACAGCAAAATATTAATCAAACCACTGACTCATCTCATTAATCTCTCCATTAGGTCTAGTACATTTCCATCTGGCTGGAAAAAAGCTGTCGTCATACCAGCTCATAAATCAGGCAGTAAAGACGATATATGCAATTACCGCCCAATCTCTATCTTACCAGTCCTATCTAAGGTTCTTGAAAAAGTTGTAGCTACACAGCTGATAGACTACTTACAAGACAGTCAACTTCTTCATCCACATCAATTTGGTTTTAGACCAGGATACTCAACAGAAACAGCAAATTGTTGCCTTATTGAAAACGTCAAACAGTCCTTGGACAGGGGTAATGTGGTAGGAGCTGTTTTTCTAGATCTCAAAAAGGCTTTCGATACTGTAAACCACAGTTTGCTTTTATCCAAAATGGTATCTTTTAACTTCTCCCCAAATACATTAGAATGGTTTGCATCTTATCTCCAGAATAGAGAACAGTGTGTAAAAGTTCACCAGGATAAATCCTCATTTTTAAACAACCGCATGGGTATCCCACAAGGGTCCATTCTTGGTCCTTTACTTTTCAGCATTTTTATTAATGACTTGCCGTTACACTGCTCAGCTGCAACATGCCAACTTTATGCAGATGATGCAGTTATTTACACAGCTGCCAAGACTCCAGCACAGGCTGCAGATGTACTGTCTACAAGTATGGTTGATGTCCAAGAGTGGCTCCTCAAGAACCATCTATTGCTGAACCTTCAGAAAACAGTCTCAATGTGCTTTTCAATCAAAAAATGTAACCTGCAACATTTTAAAGTTAATATACATGATCATGACATCAGTTTAGCTACAGAATTCAAATACCTTGGCATTGTACTAGATCCTCAACTCAAATTTAATCTTCATATAAAGAAAATTTCAAAAACAGTAAAAAAAAATCTGAACTGCTTTAAATTAATTAGATATTACATACCTTACGAAGCAGCTGCACTGTATATGCATTCTATGGTTTTTTCTCATATATCATACTGTTTGACAGTCTGGGCTCAAGCAGCCCCTTCCACAATAAGACATATAGGTTCATTATATAATCAAACCCTAAAAATCTTGGACAAAAAGCCCATTAGGTGGCATCACTGTAATGTTTTAAAAAAATACAACCTATTGAGTTTTGAGAGCTTCATTGACCTCTGTCTTCTGAAATTAACGTTCAAATGTTTCCATAAATCAGCACCCGAGCCACTTGCTGGTTTCGTCCAAAGACAGGACAGCAGCAGAGCCACCAGGAGTTCTGTTAACAATAACTGTAAAATATTCCACCGCAGAACCACATTTGGACAAACAGCTTTCTCTATAAAGGGCAGTCACATCTGGAACACAATGCCAAATGAAATTAAAATAATAACGGACTTTAAAACATTCACTAAAAATGTTAAAAACTGGCTGAAAAATAAACAAGAATGTACTCATGTATGAATTATTTGTCTGCAAAGTGAGAGTGAATGAAGGGAAGGAATAAATGTGTTTGTTTATAGTGAGTGACGGAGGGAGGAAGGCCTGAAATAGGCAAATGTGAGTTATGTTATATGTGTTAAATGTGAGTCAGGCTGTTATATTTGTGTATTTATAATATTTATGTTAAAGGTGAGTCAGGCTGTTATATTTGTGTATTCATAATATTTATAATATTTATAATTGTGTATTTATAATTTTTCTGCATTGATGTATGTGGTTATTGTGTATATTTTTATCTTGATTCTTTTTTCTAAAGCCCATCCAGGGACAAGAGTTGCAAATTAGCTAATAGCTATACACTCTATGTGCAACACATCAGATTGATTGTCTTTGATTAATTGTCTATGTTTATTGCACTGTCCCTGTCAAATAAACTAATCTACTACTACTACTACTCTTGGAACAGCACAGCAGTCACTCTTGATTGCTGGACTCTTCTTAGCTGCTCAGACTCCTTGAACCCAACAGCTTGTGGACCCCGGTGCTCCTTCGGGGCCCACCCAGGGGCGCCACTGTGTCAAAGACCCTTTGACCTTGTACCTCAAGATTGAAGTTAGGTTCACTAACTTGCAGTTCCTAGAGGAATTTTCCTCATAGGAAATTCTGTCACATGTGTGTGTGTGCTTGGTGACTTTGAGAGTTAACCCAGCTACACTGTCTACTATCTACCAGGGGACCTCCACTGCCTGTATACCAGACCTCCGACTGAGTGACCTATCCAGTCAGACACCTGGAATACACCCCTGGCATTAACGACAGCCTCTCATGGTCTTGCATTGCTCTTGGTAAATCTGGGTAAATATTTAAGATCAGGAAAGTTGATCTATAGGAGGTCTGTTTTAAAAACACCTTAAAGAGTAACCTTTAAAATCTCATAAAAATGTAACACCTCTTGTAGAAAAATACCTTCTTGAAAAATCACCCAGGAAAAGTGGACACTGAATCAGTGATCTCACAAACTCTCATACTGTCTTTTAATATGCTGTAGTATTTATTGAAAGTCTGCAAAGCTCAGCCAAAATAGGATATACTTGCATGGAAACAGTCAATAAAATCAAAATGATGAAAATTAAAAATCAAACCAAAAAACTGATTGAAAAACCTTGATTCAAAAAGTTGAAAGTCGTAAAATCAGTCATTTGATCAAAAATTGAGTTTCAAAAAACATAAAAGTTCAAAAATCACCAATCAGTTCAGAAAATCAAAAATGTAAAATCAATTAAAAATATGAAAAATCTGAAAGAGTCCAAGATAAAAGAAACCCTTTGAATCAAAAAACCTGGTAAAAACATCTAATCAATTTGTGGATAAATGTCTAAAAAACCTGGTTGGTGAGATTGGGGAAAAAGGGATGATTAATAGCTTGTCTTCTCCGTCGATGCTCCCTTTTCATGGGGAAAAAAGGGAAGAAGAGGGCAAGGCGGGGTAGCTGACTCTCGAGGCTCTGTCTTCTGTTCTTCCATCAGCTGGACCCGTGGTCTGCGAAGCCGTCTGCCGGGAAGAGGAAGGCGGGAAGAGCCCTTGAAGCGGAGACCTCAATCCGAAGAAATCTTGCAGCCCCGGCTCCCTCTCTCTCCTCTGCGGGGACCCATGATGTAAGGCAGTGTGCTGGGAGCGCAGCCAGCTGTGGTGACTCCACTTCCTTCTTCTGTTCGCCCAAAGTGCTATTTTGTCCCTTCTTGTTGCAGAAGATTTATAGTTGTTAAAAATTGAAGAGATGAGAAGGTAGTTGATCCATTTTCCTGTGACGGTCTCCCTATCTTCAATCTTCTGCCGTGGGATGATGGGGGTCTTGGAGTCCGCCGAAAATGAACATTTTGGGGCTTCAGGGCTTGGTTTTTATACCTTTTTAACACTCAGTTGTGATTAGCCCGCAATCTCACCATAGGCTTTCTGGCTCCTGTGATTGGCTTAATGTTAACTTTTATATAACAATTACCTCACCGCCCCCCCCCCCCCCCAGTTCCAGTAAAGCCATGTGCTGTTCATGCACCAACCTCATGGCTGTCTGCCTTTGCTTATCTCATCATTTTCCATCACCAAAATACCTCAACTTGCTGTTCCAACCAACTTTCACTTCCTCATCATCCCATGCTTTTCCAGTCAATAGGCCTTTCGAACATTTCACAATCTGACCCCACATAAGCCTTCCTTTGTGCAGTTAAAATGTACATACAATCACACAGTTTGATTACATTCATTATTTCTGTTGATTGCATACATCTTAATCAATGAGTATACATTTGCTTTACTGATTACACGAGATATTACATTTCATGGCATATGCTTTTAATATTGCTTTGCATTCAGTTCTATGATTCACCAGCCATGTCTGCTCCCATCTTTCCTGACCACAGGAGTGCGGGCCTTCTGATAATTTCGTGACCCCTGCTGACCTCCCTGTGATGTTTTCTGTATTCTTGGACCATTTGAAGCAGGATTCCCCATTTTTCATAGGGGGTATATCGGTATGATTGGGAGGGTCTGCTGCTTTCAGCCTTCTTGTGGTTACTGGGGTCATGTCGTGGGGTACTCCAACAGTATACACAAAAACAACCCTCCCCCCTCCAATTTTTCCAGAGTTCACCATCTCACCAGTTTACACAGATACAGGTCAACTGGACCCCTGACCAAGTGTGCACCCCAAGTGGACCACGGAATCCAATCTGTACATGTACAGGTACATTCTCCATCCAGTGATTTATAAATGCTGCCCCAGATGAAAACCAGTCTGCGGGACTATAATGCTCTGAATGAGGCTTTAGAAAATTATGAATCACTTTGTAAATCACTGGATTGAAAATGTACAGATTGAATACTGAGGTCCACCTGGGGTGCTCACATTAGTGTGCTCACATGGTCAGGGCTCCATTTCACCAGATCACGTTTACACAGTAAAACAAAGGCATAATAACCCAGACATACACAGCACAGTTCCTTTTTGTTTACAGGAAAAAATAGCCTACAGTGAAATAAAAATTATACTAAAAAATTATTACATTTTTCTGCAATATACACAGTAACAAATACCCCCCCCCCCCCCCGCCACGGCGCACACAAAAACGTTGCCATGCGGGATCCTTGTAATTACCGATTGGTCAAAAGTTATTTTTATTACTATTTTTATCGATAAAGAATAATTTAGATTATAAGACATACCTGTCCACAACCGCACTGTTGCCAGTATTGTCCACTGGCGTGTGACGATCGTCAGCTATTCTGTTGATGGAAACCTCCCACTGATTCGTTGTCCAGGTCACCCGACCCGGTCAAGCCATCTATGTTTTCATGCATGCCCTTTCGGTTTAATTTGTGAACCATTTTTCAAAACAAGTAAAATAATGGCTAATGTTACCCTGACCCTTCTGCACAGTATCACAAAGGACTGCGCGTCACACAGCGGCGGAGTCAAGAGATTTTACGCACGGGAACGCATGGTATTTTACCGGAAACATAAACACTGAACCAGTGCATGTAGGGTGTCATTGAAGTCAGAAATTGATTGGCTAAACGACACGTCCATCGTCAGATTACTCGGCTTCAATTGGCTCGTTGTATTTGCGGTTGTTGATGGGCAGGTACTTCTTGCTAGGTTTACGATCATTGGTTATTCAAGGTTTAAAAACCCAAATCAAGGCTCTTGTTGGTCAAATGAGATGTCAATCTCATTCTAAACCAATCAAACTCTCCTTTGGCTTTCTGTTTACGGCTGTGTCTGTACTGGAAGACCGGAAATACAGCTTTTTTTTTCAGTGCGCATTGAGACGCACTAACCGCCTTCGGAATCTCCTGAGTTTAACAGGTTAAACGACAATGAAACAGCGACAGTGGTCTGCCCTTTGGTTTTGATGGATGGACAGTTGATTGGATGAATGGATGGACAGATCAATGGATGCCACCTACATATCAGAAGTCGGGGGGAACCATATACACATACTCAGAATTAAACCACAAAATCACAGCTGAGTGAAATCAGCTCTTTCTTCAGCAGAGACCTCCTCATGGCGGGCCTTCAGGGTTGCAATTTAAACATCACATTTCATTTGTCTATAGCAGCCGAGGCCTCTTGGGGATGATTTGTTTGCTAGCTTGTTCCTCTTCTTGGAGAGTACAGCGGAACGACTTGACTTTTTCTGAAAGAAAAGATAATGACAATGCTGTCTTTACAGGTCTAATAAAATCTTAAGCCCAGTGTCTATGTTGTTGAACTTGGAGGTGTGTTCTCTCCAAGTCTGTGAGACCTTTGCCAATGCAGAATCAACAAATGTAAACATCAGATATTTTGGACATCTTCAAGGACATACAGTCAGGTGAAAAAATTAGGACACCCTATGAAAGCCTCTGTTTTTTAACATATTTGGACATATGGATATTTAATATCAGATTTTAACAATACTGGGAGATTCAAGTAATATAACTAAACAATTAAAACTTTTTAAAATTTTCTGTAAAATGCAATTCTAAAAATATGCAGTTTCTGGTGAGGAATAAATTAGGACACCCCCACATTTATTCCCACTTAAAATGGTTAAAATCACACACAGGTGTATCACATCAGGTGCACGATTAGAACATCGTTACTCAGCATTTTGAAGGAGGCTTGTCCTATTTAAACCTCAGACATTTAGTTTGGTGTGCTCCTGACTGTTGAAATGAGTGTGAACACCATCGTGAGATTGAAAGAGCTGTCTGAGGCCTTCAGAAAGAAGATTGTAGCAGCTTATGAGTCTGGTAAGGGATTTAAAAAGATCTCAAAAGAATACAAAATCAGCCATTCCACTGTCTGGAAAACAGTCTACAAGTGCAGGACATTCAAAACAATTGCCAACATGCCCAGGTCTGGCCGTCTAAGTAAGCTCACCCCAAGAGCAGACCACAAGATGCTAAAAGAAGACTCCAGAAAAACTTAAATGTCATCACGGGACCTATAGCAGGCTCTTTCTACTGTTGATATGAAAGTGCACCCCTCTACAACCAGACAGAGACTGCACAAGTTTAACTTGCATGGGAGGCATGCAAGGAGGAAACCTTTGCTCTCTAAGAGAAACATGAAGGCCAGACTGAAGGTTGCCAGAGAGAACATAGACAAAGACCAGGACTTCTGGAATAATGTTCTTTGGATAGATCAGTCTAAAATTGAAATATTTGGACACCAGAACAGAGGACGTGTTTGGCGTAGACCAAATACAGCATTCCAGGAGAAGAACCTCATACCAACTGTAAAGCATGGAGTTCCACATGGAAGTGTTATGGGGGAGCTAGGTGTTAGACTTCTCCACCCAGAGAACTATGGTCCATGAGAAGGGAGGTCGCCGGGGGGGGGGGGGGCAGCAGAGGTTGGGCACCCCCGGGGAGAAGAGGAGATGCTGGGCCATTGGGAGAAGAGAGAAGTGCGGCACCAGCGTAATGTTATGTTAATGCACCGCACAGGCTTTGTCATGTAATGGTTATGATGTCAGAGCCCCAGGCCACTATGCAAATGATTAAAGGTACATAAGTGAGATGCACTGTCGCCTGGGCGCTCTTTTGTGATCCTGACTTATTAGAGAGACAATGAAGTTTGTGCTGATTCAGCTCGTTGCCTGGCCTTGATCATTCTTTCTACACTGGTGACCCTGACATGCAATGGATGGCAGACGAGCAGGTGGTGTTGGCCCGGGCTCCCTGGCGCGGATGTCCCCCGTTGGGGGCCCCGCAGGTTGGTGACTCCTCAGCAGGGACAGGCACCCATAAAGAGGATGTGTTTTCTCCCCCTCCCCTTCCCCCCCCCCCCCCCCCCCCAGACTGACGTGCCCCCCGGGGCGCCCCACCGGCAGTGCAGCGCAACAGAGCCGGCAACCCCCTCCGTTACAGCCATTATGGATGTTGGCTGAAGCCCAAAGGATGGGGGGGGGGTGTAGGTGTTAGACTTCTCCACCCAGAGAGCTATGGTCCATGAGAAGGGAGATCGCCGGTGGGCCAAGACGGAGCAGCAAAGGTTGGGCACCCCCCGGGGAGAAGAGGAGATGCTGGGCTGCCAGGAGAAGAGAGAAGTGCGGCATCAGTGTAATGTAATGTTAATGCACCGCACAGGCTTTGTCATGTAATGTTTATGATGTTGGAGCCCCAGGCCACTATGCAAATGATTAGGTATATAAGTGAGATGCACTGAGAGCTCTTTTGTGATCCTGACTTGTTAGAGAGACAAAGTCTGTGTTGATTCAGCTCGTTGCCTCACCTTGATCATTCTCTCTACAGTGTCATGATTTGGGGATTCTTTGCTGCAGCAGGACCTGGCCAGCTCACCATCATAGAATCCATCATGAATTCTACCGTGTATCAGAGGGTGCTTGAGGACTACGTGAGACCATCTGTAAAAAAATTAAAGCTGAAGCAGAACTGGACCCTGCAACATACCAGTAAATCCACCAAAGACTGGCTAAAAACTAAGAAATGGAGAGTCCTGGAATGGCAGAGTCAAAGCCCAGATCTTAATCCCATTCAGATGCTGTGGGGTGACTTGACACGGGCTGGACATGCAAGAAACTCCTCAAATATCTCACAACTGAAAGAATTCTGCATTGAAGAGAGGGACAAACTTTCCTCAGACTGATGTCAGAGACTGGTAGATGGCTACAAGAAGCATCTCACTGAAGTTATTTCAGCCAAAGGGGGTAACACTAGCTAGGTAGGGAGTCCTAACTTTTTCCTCAGTTAGAAAAGGCATTTTTGTTGATATATTTTGCTTAATGAGTAAAACAAGGTTAATTTTTGTCATTTACCTGCAATTTAAATCACCTTCTTTTCCAGAGGTGAATATAAACAAGATTAGACATCAATATGTGAACATTTCTTAATAAAGAACTGAATATTTAATGGGGTGTCCTAATTTTTTCACGACACTACATGTAATTTTTAAAGACCAAAATCAATTTCTTTGTTATTTTACAGCAAAACTAAAAATACTGCCAGTGGTACCCCTCAGCCTGCTGGCATTAAGAACAGTGGCTGGCTGAATTTTTGTGCAAAGCCACCCACAATCAAAATCATCCCAGATTTTTTCATAGATACAACTATGGTATCAATGTGAAAAGCCTGCATCAGTTCATTCACAAATTGTCACATTTACAAAGTTTTCTGAGGTGACCTCTGACCTTGATCTGAGGCCAAGAGTGCCAAAGTCTGAATTCAACCCATATTTTTCAAAGACAACAATGATATCACTGTGAAAAGCCTCCCTCATTTCCTTGTTGAGTTATGATGTTTACGAGATTTATGGCAAATCTGACCTCTGACCTTGAAGTCAAGGTCACCCAAGCTCGAACTTGTCTGAGATTTTTCATAGATATATCTATGATGTGAGTATGAAAACCCTACATCATTTCCTTCTCAAGTTATGACATTTACAAGGTTTAGGGAAAACTGACTGGTAGCCTTGACCTAGGATTCAAGGTCACCCAAATTTGAACTTGTCCAAGATTTCTCATAGATACAACTATGATAGCAATATCATGTCCTTGTGGAGTTACCATGTTTATAAGAGTTGTTGAAAATCTGACCTCTGATCTTGTCCTCAAGGTCACCCAAATTTGAACTCTTACAAGATTTTTCTTCAACACAACTATAGTATTGATTTGAAAAGCCTACATCATTTCTTTCTCTAGTTCAGGGGTCCTCAAACGTTTTTTCCAGGGCGTTTTCTTTTTTTTTTCCAGTGGGCCAGAGGTCCGGAGCATGGGTGAATATTTCATTTCCATGTTGTGAGGGACAATAAAACAGAACATTTTCTTCAGAGTAAGTTTCTTATAAATTTGCTATTTTTTCTTGCACATTTACAAGAAAAAAGTCAAATTTATGAGAAAGAAAACTGCAAATTTATAAGAAACAGTTGCACATTTACAAAAAGTCAAGTTTAGTAGTAAAAAGTCACAATTTCATGAGGAAAAACCAGTAAATTTACAGGAAAAAAATACAAATTTGTTAGAAAAGGGTTATAAATTTAAAAGAAAAAACCTGCAGATTTAAGATGCATAAAAAGCAGATTTATGAGGAAAAAGTGCCAAATTTACAGGAAAAAAAGTTGCAAATTTACACAAAAAAGTGGCAAAATTACAAAAAAAAGTTGCTAATTTAAGATGCAAAGTTAATTTACAAGAAAAAAGTTCTACATTTACAAATAAATGTAGTAAATTAACAAGAAAACATTATGAGAAAAGCTGCAATTTATGAGAATTGTAAAGACAATTACAGGAGGAAGTTAGAGGATAAATTCCAGCAGAAAAACATGAGGGATGTGTGTACTGGAATGAAACACATCACTGGGTGTAAGCGGAGACACAGACAGACATCGGAGCGCCTTGAGACAGCTGATGAGCTGAACCTGTTTTTAATAGATTCAGCTCACCGTCTGTCACCCCACAACACAGCCAGACCCCCACACACCCTTCCCCCCTCACTCTCCTGTGCAGCACCTCTCTCTCTCCCCCCTCACCCTCTCCTCTGAAGGCATCAGCACCAACTCCCATATCACTGTGACTACAGACCAGGTTAAGAAACAGCTGGAGAGACTTTGCCAGCGGAAAGCCATGGGCCCTGATGGCATCTCTTCAAGGATCCTGAGGACCTGTGCCAACCAGCTATCTTCTGTACAACCTGAGCCTGAGTCTGGAGAGAGTACCGGTGCTGTGGAAGTCATCCTGATTGGTTCCTGTCCCCAAGAATTCATCTCCATCGGACCTGAATGACTATCGACCAGTTGCCCTCATATCTCATGTGATGAAGGTCCTGGAGAGACTTGTCTTAGCCCACCTGAGGCTGCAGGTGACAATGTGGCTGGACCCTCTGCAGTCTGCATATCAGCCCCATTTAGGAGTTGAAGATGCTGTCATCTACCTGCTGCAATGAGCCCATCTGCACCTGGATGGTGGAGGAGACTGTGAAAATCACGTTCTTTGATTTCTCCAGTGCTTTTAATACCATCCAGCCACTGCTGCTGGGTAAGAAGCTGTGGGGGATGGGGGTCGACAGCTCTGTGATCTCCTGGATTACTGACTACCTGACAAGCAGGTCACAGTTTGTCCGGCTGGGCAGTGTCTTGTCTGATGCTTTTGTTAGTGATACGGGAGATCCACAGAGGACTGTGCTTTCTCCTTTTCTCTTCACCTTATACACCAATGACTTTCAGTACAACTCCGAGTTATGCCACCTGCAGAAATTCTCTGATGACTAGGATGTTGTTGGGTGTATAAGAGGGGGAGAGGAGGGAGAGTATAGGGCACTGGCAGACAGATTTGTGGAGTGGACCAAGCAGAATCTCCTGAGGCTGAACGTTAGCAAGACCAGAGAGATGGTGATTGACTTCAGGAAGAAGAGGATGCCTTCACATCCATTGCGGATTAGGGGGGAGGATGTGGAGGACTACAAATATCTGGGTGTCATGATCAGCAATGGACGGGACTGGAAATCTAACACCGATGTTGTGTACATGAAGGGGATGAGCAGACTACTTTCTGAGGAAGCTGAGATCCTTCAACATGTGCAACAAGATGCTGGAGCTTTTCTACCAGACCGTTATTGCCAGCGCCATCTTCTTTGCTGCCGTCTGTTGGAGTAGCAGTATCAGAGCCAGCGACACTAACAGACTTGACAAGATTATCAAGAATGCTGGCTCTGTAATTGGTCTCAGGCCAGAGACTGTGGTGGAGAGGAGGACACTGAACAAACTCATATCCATCATGGACAACCCTGATCACCCCCTCCACCACACACTGGACAGTCAGTGGAGCACTTTCTCCAGCAGACTGCTACAGCTCTGCTGCCGAACAGTCAAGTACAGGAAATCTTTCCTGCCACATGCTATTTCACTGTACAATAACTCACTCTAATGTAGAATTTTGGTCATAACAATGCTGCCATACTGCACTTTGCAGTCTAATTGGTCCCTCGCATTTCACCCTGCGCCCAATTGTGCTGCATTGTACAGCTAGTACGATCCATGTATCTATACGGGCCATCATCTATTCATCTTAGAGGTGGTCTGTGATGTATATAAAGTTATCTAGGTAGTTTTGCTTTCCCTGGGTAATTCCATTTTCTGTTATGATGTGTGTGTTTCTGTCGTTTTGGTCGTCTACTGTCATGCTGCTGTTACGATGTAATTTCCCAGTTTGGGATCAATAAAGTACATCTATCCATCTATCTATCAAAAAAATTATCAGAAAAACAGCAAATTTTATTGTCCCCCGGATCCTCTTGATTTACGTCTGTCACAAGGCTATCCTCCTGTGGGAGTAGCTGGGTGAATGCAGTGACTTTGGAAGGGAGTGACCGTGAGCACAGGTACCACTCAGTGCGCATATGCAACACTTCAGTCACACACAGGCAGCGCAGCAAAGTTGGTAAGCATAGAGAAGGTTGTAAATAAACAAGTAACATAGTCCTTCAGTCAAAAATACACAGAAATTCTAATATATGAATATCAGACTTCTAATGAAAATTCAAACCAAGCCGCTGTCTGACGGAGGCTCCTGGCTTTCATTTCTCCATCATGTTTGGATCACTGGTCCATGGAGTGGTGTGTGCTGTGGCGTGGAGTGGGCGGGGATCCCATTTATCAAAGGCAGAATGCAGGCGTCTGTTTCAGCTTGTGCTCCTCTGGTTGCGAGTGGTGGTCGCAACAGTTTTCTTTCTCTCCTCTGGGTGTTGTCCTAGGAGTGGTTTCTTATGCTTCCCTGCCTCCACTGCGCATTTTGCCCTGGTTTGACGGAGCCTCGTCAAAGACCTCACTGCATCCAAGGCTGTCTGTATGCCATAAATTGTCCGGCTGGCCCCATTACAATGTTCGAGTTCTGTTTTTTCGTTCTGTCAAAACAAAACAGCCTTTTTTTTTTTTTTAAACTGCATCAAAAGGCTTCAAGGTCTGGACAGAAGTCCTTAGGAGTCCAAATATAGACTGGGGTCCGCCATCTGAGGAGCCCTGCTCTAGTTATTGCGTTGACAAAGTAGGTGGTGATTGCGTGACAACAATACCCCATCAGCCTATGAGAGACTAAAGGTTAAAACGCCCTTTATGTTCTGTCTGATACACTTATTAATGTTAATGAGCCTCTAGACTGATTGGGTGAAGGTTTTTTGAGTGGGCCAATCACATGAAAGGAGGCATTCAGTGAGTTTTTTAACTTAGAAAAACACACGCAGGACTTGTTGGTTTTTCACATTACAAAATCCAGGGTGGGCAATCCACTCATTTCATTAAGCGTGTAACTAAATAAAGGCAGTGTATACTCCTTTGTGAAGTGGCATTTTAAAGGTATACATGTGACCCACAGCTGTATTTTACATGGTTAAAATAATGAAACCCTATTTTGGACAATATGGGACCTTTAACAAAAAAAATATAAGACAGGGTGGAGCTGAAGCCTAAAAAAGAAGTTACAGAATTACAGGAAGAGTTTAATACAGACCTATATCAGTTTATAAATATGTTTTAAAGAATTTTAAGGAGTTATGAGGAATTTGGTCAGACTATCTCATAGTGTCTTTAGTTTGGTTTTATTCCAACTGTTAAATATGTGATCAAAAGAAAAAGAGGAATATGCTTGAAAGGAGTTCAGCATTTGCAGAGTCATATGTACCTCTCAGTTCGGTGAGAATGTTTAGCTTCTGATCCAGGATTTGTTCTAGTTTAGTTGCATAAGATTCAACGTCGTAGTCCACCTCCTCAGTCATTTCCAGAAGCACCATTTCATCTTCCAGCCAGCGAATCGACTCCTACAGGGGAAAAGCTGCAGTTGAAAACCTACTGGACTATTTCATTGACAAAAATGATAAAACATAAAAGCTAAACATTATCAAGAAAAGGAGATGCATGACTGATGGATAAGCACACCAAAGTAGCAGAGAAGTCTTCTGTCCTTCATAAAATGCTGCTATGGCCAGATTCTCTCCATGCTGTACATCACAAGCTCAAAACCCTCTGGATACTGACCACATGTCCATGACCAACAACGCCATTTTACTTAAAATCTAATTTCAGTCACCCTCATACATTAACAACAAAAAAGGCTGTTTTTTTAACAGCTAATGTAGTACACATGCCTACATAACCTTGAAACTTGTATTTTTTTAGCATAAATACACGATGTCTGTGTCAAAGGTACAGTGTGTAAACCTTTTTGTGTACTCTGAATTCTGAAATTTAATGCAACATTAAACCTTACGTTTACTTTTATGCTTATACAGTATATTTTAATTACTATTAAGTAATTAAATTACTTAATTACTATTAAGTAGAAGTCCTACTTCTACATCCTGCAAGTTCTACATCCAACAAGTATCTGGGCGTTCACCTGAACAGTAAACTGGACTGGTCACACAACACCAACGCGCTCTACAAGAAGGGACAGCGCAGGTTGTTTCTCCTGAGGAGGCTCAGGTCTTTTGGAGTGCAAGGGGCACTCCTGAAGACCTTCTACAACTCAGTGGTGGCATCAGCCATCACATCTGGAGTGGTCTGCTGGGGCAACGGCATCACGGCAGCTGACAAGAAGAGACTGAACAGACTGATCAAAAAAGCTAGCTCTGTTCTGGGGCAGTGCCTCGACCCAGTGGAGGAGATACGAGAGAGGAGGATGGTGGCTAAACTGTCATCTCTGCTGAAGTCCGAGTCCCACCCCCTGCAGGACACGCTGAACGCACTGAGGAGCTCATTTAGCAGTAGACTGTACCATCGTGGATGCGCGACCGAGAAGTTCCGCAGGTCCTTCCTACCTACGGCTGTCAGACTTTATAACCTAACCAGGGCTGCTCGTAGAGGTCGTATTGAATGCACAAAATATAACAACCTTGCACAATAGATGGTCCCCTCCATTATACAACTAGGACAATATCAATCATTACCGAGGGTGCCAACATGGCTGATTCAAATACGAAATATACTGTATGGGTACATATCCATATTCTGCGGGGTAACTTAACAGACCGTAATGCTGTCTATACCATCTAGCTGCAATGCTCCCGCACTGTGTATATATCTGTGTACATATGCATATTCATCTGTTCTTTATCTTATTAATTATTGCTCTGAGTGCTGCTATCCCTGTGCTGCTGCAATCCTGGAATTTCCCCTTGCGGAACTAATAAAGGCTTATCTCATCTAAGTCGTATTTCTGTACCTTAAGATAAGTTTTTTTATGCTAACATATTTTCATGTTTTTATGTCAGACTTCACAGATGTTACACAAATGGCTTCTGCAGGTTCCTTTTATATGCCTTGAAACATAACTGGTTAAATGTTACGTGGCTATGCTTTGAAATCTGACTGCTAGGTTGCACTGAATATTACACACTGCACCTTTAATTTGAATACTATTGGGTTTTTTTCTGTTGTTTTTTTGCTGCTTTTTTGCTTTTGTTTTGTTTTTTATTTAAACACCTTAAATAAAACAAAAAAGAAATGCTGGGTGGGCCACAGTGTTACCCATTCGGGTTTGGCTTGACTATCATTTTGTGGCCACACTAAGATCTAAACAGATGTCCATCTTGAGCTCCATTTATGACAGAAAAAACACTTTTTTTTAACATTCACTAAAAATAATTTATTTTTGTCTTGGCCAGGGAACAGACTACAGCATCTGGTGACTGCTGGAGTTAGTTTATTGTAGACCACCTCCATCTTGAACATATCTGTTTGATAAGGTAACAGTATGGGTTCTTGATTGTATGTTCCCTCCTTCTTTACTGTTCTACCTGAAACACAGCCTTGTGATCCTCCAGAACCTGCTCCTCTATCTCAACCAGCTGAGAGGCCGCCTCATGGAAAGTGAAGAGCTGCGGGGAAACCTCTCCTTCCTGAAACAAAAAACAAACATAAAAAGTTATGGCTAGGAACTTTGACTCTATTCAGGCATTGGTTGTACCGGTGCATTAAAAAAAAAAAAATCAGGAAAATTATGTATTTTTCATAATTTAACTCTTAAACTTTTATATATTTTATCTTTACAAGGGAAATATTTCCAGTCTTTTTGTGGTAATTTTAATTATGATCTACAGTTCAATTAAGTTCTTAAAATTCTGGTGTTGTACCTGTGGGACGGTTCTAATTTTCTACTGGCAATGAAGAAAGAATTTGATTTACCTCATGTATGCTGTCTTTAGACATTTTTAGAGAAACTGACTGGAATGCTAAGGGGGTTAAATCAGAAATGTTGAATCTCATGAATAGAATATCCCATAAGATCAATCAAAAATGATTTACAATACAGAAGTGTACAACTAATAAGAAATTTGTTCATTTACAAGGGTGGGCTGAAAAGTTCATAGGCTGACTAAAAAGGAGTTATGCTGCAGCAACAAAACTAGTCATGCATTACAGTAAATTCAACCTTTTCTGATACAAACTGCATTGTTTCTTTTCAGATACACTGGCATTGGAGACCACTATATTGAAAAATAAACCATATTTGGCCAAATTTGACCACTACATCATGGTCAGCCTATGAACTTTTCAGCCCCCCGTATACTCTCAGTCCTTGGTTGCAGTTATTTTACTATGAATTACTGCATCAGTGCAGTGTTTCATGGAGGGGATCAGATTGTTGCACTGCATGAATTAAAAAAAAACAAACAAAAAAAACCCTCACAAATTTACAAGACCAGACAATGACAGAGTAGCTCATTCCAGCTTGGTGAAATCACCCCAAGAGAGTTTGGATCGTTGACCTTAACCTTGAGCACAGCCTGAATGCAAAGTAACCTGAGGATCATTGTGTGTGTGAGTTTGTTGAGAAGTAGGGACAATTTAGAGTCATCAATTAACCAAACATGCATGTCTTTGGATGGTGGGAGGAAACTGTAGCCCCCGGATTAAACCCATATAGCACTGGGAGAACATGCAAACTCCACACAGAAAGGCTCCCACCCCTGCCAGCCTGGGGACTCAAACCTGGGACCTTGTAGCTGGAAGGCAACAGTGCTAACTACTGCATCACTGTGCTGAACTTGGCCATGATCACAACCTTTATGCAGACCAACCTGAAGAATTAGGGCAATCGTCTAGCAGGAGTATTGATTTTTCTGAAATCATAAAAGTGCCCAGATCTCCTGACCTTTGACCTTGACCTTGAGGACAATCTGAATCATTGTGAGTGAGTTTGGTGACCATCCGTGCAATTGCCGAGGAGGAGGAGTGATTCCCATGAAACATGGATGGATGGACTGATGCCACGCCATTTAATTAGCTACTTTGAGCTTAAAAAAAAATATCAGAGTCAGAAATGTGAGAGGAAAAACTTGACTTTCTGGAAAATGAAGGAAGTTCCCACTTTTAGATTGTAGCTCAGGAAAAAAAAACCTAAAAACATCCATCTTGAAAAAAAAAGGTCCACCTTGAAGAAAAAAGAGTAACACTTTGACAGGACTGAAGCTTGTCTTTTGCCAAAAAGACCTTACCTTTGCGTAATTGTGTTTATCTTTTTTTGGTCTTTATTCCTCAGTACACCCACTATAATTAGATACATTAAACTGAGTATGAGGTGAGGGGTGGATAGTTGTATGTTTTCTTGTTGCTAGATTCTGTTTGCTGTTTGTGTTGTATTTCATTACTGTGATTATTTATGTATTAATATAAATTTTAACAAGAGAACCGCACACAGTATATTATACGTCTGTCCACAGCCATTATCGATAGTGCACAACTAGCACAACTGAAAAATTGATTACAAATTCTAGATTCAATACAGTGTAGATCTGTAATAAAACTAATAGCCATGTAATTGCAATGAGTATAAGCAAAGCAAACAATCTACAATTTTTTTTGATTTTGTATACTTTATTGATCCCCAGAGCGGAAATTGAGGGCATCCACCTGGATGGATGAAGGAGCCACGGTACGGTGCTATCCCTTAACCATTCACACACACATTCACACCTAGGGCCACTTTAGAGACTCCAATTAACCTAACCTGCATGTTTTTGGTCTGTGGGAGGAAACCGGAGAAATCCCGGAGTAAACCCATGCAGATATGGGGAGAACATGCAAACTCCACACAGATCACTGTTGGTCAGGGGCTGTGATCGAACCAGGGATCCCATGGCCAAGGGTGAGTTGCTGTGCTGCCGCAGTGCTAACCACTGTGCCACCGCACCGCCCAATTCAAAGTGCAACAAATTTAGAGAAAATATCAGAAAACCATTTAACCTCCTACAATATGCACATCTTCAATACATGTACACCCACTGTGTGAAATAAAAATGTCCTAGCTTGAAAACTGTAGGAGTTAGCCAGACAAACCATGTACCCTGACAAAGTTGTAAAACCTGTAATTTTCACAAAAAACCCTCAAAACTCAAAATCCTTATATAATGCACATCTTCAATACATGTACAAGCACTGTGTGAAGTAAAATTAAAAAATAAAAGTCCTAGCTTTAAAACCGTGAGAAGAGTTCACCGGACAAACTTGTATGGACGCATGGAAGGACGAACGGACAGACGTCATCATTACACAATACATCCTGTCTTTGGACGGGCGTATAAAAACTAGTCTTGCTGCACTTGTGTGTGTAATGTAATCCTTGTTCATTAAAACATACCTGACAAAAAAAGACAAATTAGCAACAGTAAAGTCATTACTCACATCTGAATAAAATTTCTGAATAGAGAATTTATTAATTTTTTGGCAACTATTCTTCCTTGAGTAATTACTATCATAAGGTAATGCTACATTTACATGAGTATAATTTGTGGCTACTCTTTACACCTCTGGTAATTACTATCGTAGCGTTTATAGAAACACTGACATATTCTTGCTCCAACTCAATCAACAGTCCACATGTGTTGGTCTTACATTCTGCTCACAGAGCAGCTTCAGATTGTCTCTCTGCAGAGAACTCCCGACTCCCCACTGAGCCTCCAGCACCTCTAACTGGGTCATGTGTCCTCCCATCTGACTCTCCACCAAGGATGCTTCCGGGTCCACTTTGAGCTCCTTCACCCTGCCAACACATCAGTTTCACTGGTGAAAAAACAATGTGACAACTGCAACTGCCGCTGAGGTCAGCAACAATGGTCCATCACTGCATACAAAATAATACATGCACAAACATGCTGCTTGTGGAATGATCAGGAAAGAAAGCAATGATTAATATAACTCATACAACAGTTAGTTCCGGCCAAGTAATGTGACTGGACAATAGGGATTCTAGGAGTTACTATTTGACCACATTTGGACGCAGTGTTCTGATAACTTAATTGCAGTAAGGCTGCGTGTCCACCAAACGTGTTTCTTTCCACTCTGAGCGACTATTTTCCATTCATTCTCTATGTAGCCCAGCGTTCACAGTGCTGAGCGCCCTCGGCGCAGAAACGCTCTCGGCGGTGGCTGTTTTTTGTCGTGGCGCTCAGAGCTGAAAAAAGTTCAACTTTTCAGAGACTGCAGCTGAGCTCGTCAATGTCAGACCAAGCAGCCAATCAGAACTGCTGCGTGGGCGGGACATAAGACACCGATACTAGTTTGTACTCAGACTCCTGCTTTCCATGTCATATTTTTACATCCAGAGCTGCTAGAATACATTTCCTGTCCATTGTTATTTAGAGACTGCTACTAAAAAAAAATTCAGTAGAAAGTCTGACCATAGGAAAAGTGGAAGTGCTGAGCTGAGAGTGACCAGCTGTTGCTGGGATACAGGGCACAGGCTTTTTTTTTTTTTTTTCCAGAGCACAGCACACCAATGCTGAAAAAAAGTGCTCAGGGTGGTCAGACGACAAAAAACGTGTTTGGTGGGCACGCAGCCTAACTGTTGGTGGTTTCTTATATAGGATAGTAATGTGTTGTATACCTTAATTTCCACAATAAGGTACTATTTCAAAAGAGACAGACTTTACAACCAGGAAATTGTTCTTGTGTTCTGGGTTCATGCTAAGAGTTAGCCCTGTTAGCTGCATTAGCTCACTTTTAAAATTAATAAATCCAAAGTTTAGATTAAAGCCTCAGAATACAATTTCTCCATAAGCCTTACAACATAATGTGTGCTTCTGACTGTCTATTTCATCTAAAGAAATTTATAAGATGTCAAAGAGAAATAAAGAAAAGTAGAAATACCGATCAGATGTTAGCTAAATAGCTAGCTAGCAGGCTACTCAACTAAAGAGACCAGACTGGTGGACTCTGGAAAAGTATGTATGTAAATAATGACTGGTGGACAATAACAAATTTCATTGTGAAGTGACAATAAAGCTATTATATTCTATGCTTGCTGCTTATCTTAATTAGCAAGATCCAAAAGGGACAACTATTTTTACATAGAGCAGTATTGGTGAAACAATATATCATTAAGTAAACAAACAAAATGTAATCTGTTGCCCCTTATTACAGTCACCAAATAAATTTTCTTTGTAGAACTGTTGTATAAAAGCAATGTTACATGAAAGGGAGTGTAATCTATCTATAATCAATATGTGATATATTGTTGGAAAATGTGGTCTAAAGTGGTAGAGTTTTTGGTGCTTTCACTGCACAAGCACTATCACACTGCTTCATTTTATGTTGGAGGGGGGTCTTTATTCGAACTGTGGGCCAATTAAACTGATGTCTCACAGAATCACAAAGTTGTTCACATCGCTGAAACAACTTCCTGATGTTGACAAGGGTTTTACTCAATTGTTGCACTCATGTTCTGTATTATTTTTTCCTAATCTGTGTAGCTCTTTCTGGCTTGTCTGAAAATGTAAAGTTGTTGGCAGTGCTGGAATAGCATCTTCTCTTGCTGCAAACTAAAGAGACATTTGTTTGTGACTGTTTTATAGGTAGAACACCCAGCATTTGAAGTGTCACCTGCCATTGTATCCCTCTGGTTTTTCTGCACCAATTAAACAGGAGGCAAAGGGATTCAGTTTGTATAGCAGATCACCTAATAAGATAAGCCTTTATAAGATAAGATAAGCCTTTATTAGTCCCACAATGGGGAAATTCCAGGATTGCAACAGCACAGGGACAGCAACACTCAGAGCAATAATCAGAAGGCAAGGAAAAACAAGAGCAGCTAGTATACATATGTGCGGGCCAGCTGGATGTCTTTGGGCATGATGGTGACCCTCTTGGCGTGGATGGCACACAGATTGGTGTCCTCGAAGAGACCCACCAGGTAGGCCTTGCTGGTCTCCTGCAGAGCCATGACGGCGGAGCTCTGGAAGCGCAGGTCGGTCTTTAACTCCTGAGCGATCTCCCTCACCAGGCACTGGAAGGGCAGTTTACGGATGAGCAGCTCCGTGGATTTCTGGTAGCGACGGATCTCTCTCAGAGCCACGGTACCAGGCCTGTAACGGTGAGGCTTCTTCACTCCGCCGGTGGCCGGAGCGCTTTTCCGAGCAGCCTTGGTGGCTAGCTGCTTCCTGGGGGCTTTTCCTCCAGTAGATTTACGGGCGGTCTGCTTGGTTCTTGCCATCGCTCTTTATTATTCTGTCTTATATTTCTTGCACACCGCCTAACCTCCAGCCCGGCACCCGCGTCATTTTCGCTTCAGTTCCCCGGTATGTCGAGTTTCTCCGTTAGCACCGGGTGGCGGTTGAGTGCTAGCTAGCTCTTCCCTGCTGTATCGTCTCCTGCTGTAAACAGTGGCTCCGTCCGCCGACTCGGGAGACCTTTGGGGCGATCTGTGTGTCCGTGATATATATAGAGTGAAAGGTGTAGAAAGAAGAAAGGAAGATTTAAAAAAAAAAAAAAGGCAGTTGCAAAAGGCACCCAACTCGTGTGGCACCGGAACCGGAAGGATGTGGATAATATGACATATGTCCAAAGGTTATGAATGTCTTTGTCATAGAATCCCCATCAAAAAAAACCAAAAACAACAACTTTGGAGATGTACAGGAAAACTACTTGCAGTGTTGGTATGAAATTAAAATAAAATAATTATGGGCAACAGGAAGAACAGAAAGTTAATGTATAAATACAGGCAGACACTATGTGGATACTATATAACTGATTAATGATTAATTCCAGACCTTTATTATTAGCTCGATATCTATTTAAGATAAGATAAGATAAGCCCTTATTAGTCCCACAACGGGGAAATTCCAGGATTGCAACAGCACAGGGATAGCAACACTCAGAGCAACAATCAGAAGGCAAGAAAAAAAAAGCAAGAGCAGCTAATATACATATGTACATATTACTATAAATATATACAGTATATATACACACAGACACACAGTGCAGAGCATTGTAGCTGGATGGAATAAAATATCCATCCATCCATCTTCTACCGCTTTTCCGGAGGTCCGGGTCGCGGAGGCAGCAGTTCAAGCAGAGAAGCCCAGACTTCCCTCTCCCCAGCCACCAGCTCCAGCTCTTCAGAGGGGATACCAAGGCGTTCCCAGACCAGCTGGGAGACATAGTCTCTCCACCGAGTCCTGGGTCTGCCCCGGGGTCTCCTCCCAGTGGGACGTACCTGAAACACCTCAAGTGGGAGGCGTCCAGGAGGCATCCTAATCAGATGCCCATACCACCTCAACTGACTCCTTTCAATGTGGAGGAGCAGCGGTTCTACTCTGAGCCTCTCCCGGATGACTGAGCTCCTCACCCTATCTCTGAGGGTGAGTCCAGCAATCCTACGGAGAAAGCTCATTTCAGCTGCTTGTATCCGCGATCTCGTTCTTTCGGTCATTACCCAAAGCTTGTGACCATAGGTGAGAGTAGGAACGTAGATTGACTGGTAAATCGACAGCTTTGCCTTAGAACTAAGCTCCCTCTTCACCACAACAGACCGGTACAACGTCCGCATCACTGCAGATGCTGCTCAGTCTGTCGATCTCTCGCTCCATTTTCCCCTCACTTGTGAACAAGACCCCAAGATACTTAAACTCCTCCACTTGGGGCAGGAGCCTGTCCCCAACCCGGAGAGGACAATCCACCTTTTTCCGGCTGAGGACCATGGACTCGGACTTGGAGGTGCTGATTCTCATCCCAGCCGCTTCACACTCAGCGGCAAACCGTCCCAGCAAGAGCTGTAGGTCATTGCTGGATGAAGCCAACAGGACAACATCATCTGCAAACAACAGAGATGAGATCCTGTGGTCACCAAGCATGACACCCTCCATTCCCTGGCTGCGCCTAGAAATCCTGTCCATAAAAATTATGAACAGGATCGGTGACAAAGGGCAGCCCTGGCGGAGTCCAACTCTCACTGGGAATGACTCCGACCGAGTGTTGGCAATACGAACCAAACTCTCACAACGGTCGTACAGAGACCGAATAGCTCGTAACAACAAGCCCGATACCCCATACTCCCGAAGCACCCCCCACAAAAATCCACGAGGGACACGGTCAAATGCCTTCTCCAAGTCCACAAAACACATGTAAACTGGTTGGGCAAACTCCCACGAACCCTCAAGAATTCTCAAGAGGGTAAAGAGCTGGTCCGATGTGCCACGGCCAGGACGAAAACCGCATTGCTCCTCCTGAATCCGAGGTTCGACCAACGGCCGGACTCTCCTCTCCAGTACCTTGGCATAGACCTTCCCAGGGAGGCTGAGGAGTGTGATCCCTCTAAAGTTGGAGCACACTCTCCGGTCCCCTTTTTTGAAGAGAGGAACCATCACCCCGGTTTGCCATGCCAAAGGCACTGCCCCCGACCTCCACGCAATGTTGCAGAGGCGTGTCAACCATGACAACCCAACAACATCCAGGGCCTTGAGGTACTCAGGGCGAATCTCGTCCACCCCCGGGGCCCGGCCACCAAGGAGATTTTTAACCACCTTGGCGACCTCAGCCCCTGTGATAGGCGAGTCATCCCCCTCGTCCCCAAACCCTGCTTCCTCTGTGGAAGGCGTATCAGTGGGATTGAGGAGATCCTCGAAGTATTCCTTCCACCGCCCGACGATATCCCCAGTTGAAGTCAACAGTGTCCCATCCGCACCATACACAGTGTGGACGGGGAGCTGCTTTCCCCTCCTGAGCCGCCGAACAGTTTGTATACTCATAAAATATATGATATATACTCATAAAATATATGAGTATATATATGAGTATATATATATATACTATATATAGTATATATATGAGTTTATATACTCATAAAATATATGAGTATATAAACACACAGTGCGGAGCATTGTAGCTAGATGGAATAAATATGTAGATATATAAACGCCCACAGTACGGAGCATTGCAGCTAGATGGAATAATATGTAGATATATAAACACACAGTGCGGAGTATTGTAGCTAGATGGAATAAATATATAGATATATAAATATAAACACACCCAGTGCGGAGCATTGTAGCTAGATGGAATAAATATGTAAATATATAAACACACACAGTGCAGAGCATTGTTGCTAGATGGGATGAAACAGCACAACCGTCTACTTAGTTATCCTACATGGTATGATTATGTGCCCATACATATTCTCACCCTCCATAGCGACCGGTATTTTCCTAGTTGTATGCCGGAGGGGACCATTGTGTAAGTCTATTGCATCTTTTGCATTCAAAAACTATTAGGTTGTTACGTCTTTTTTGCTATCTCTGCGAGCAGCCCTGCTTAGGTTGTACAGTCTGACAGCTGTTGGTAGGAAGGACCTGTGAAACCTCTCGGTTGTGCACCTGGGATGATGTAGTCTGCTGCTAAATGAGCTCCTCAGTGCATTCAGTGTGTCCTGCATAGGGTGGAACTTGGACTCCAGCAGAGATGACAGTTTAGCCACCGTCCTTCTCTCTATCTCCTCCACCGGGTCAAGGCGCTGCCCCAGGACAGAGCTAGCTTTCTTGATCAGTTTGTTCAGTCTCTTCCGGCTGCGGTAATGCCACTGCCCCAGCAGACCACTCCAAAAGTGATGGCTGATGCCACCACCGTCTCATAGAATGTCTTCAGCAGCGCCCCTTGTACACCAAAAGACCTGAGTTTCCTCAGCAGGAACAGCCTGCGCTGTCCCTTCTTGTAGAGTGCGTCAGTATTGTGTGACCAGTCTAGTTTATTGTTCAGATGAACACCCAGGTACTTATAGGATGTCACCATCTCAATGTCTGTTCCCTGTATATTTACTGGTGATGTGAGGGGTTGTCCTTGCCTGTGGCAGTCCACCATCAGCTCCTTAGTTTTCCTCGCGTTGATCTGGAGGCAGTTCCGATGGCACCAGTCCACCAAGTCCTGGATAAGTCCTCTGTACTCAGCTTCATCTCCATTGGAGATGAGGCCAACGATCGCAGAGTCATCAGAGAACTTCTGTAGATGGCAGTGTGTTGTGTTGTGTGAGAAGTCCGCAGTATAAAGAGTGAACAGGAAGGGAGCCAACACCATTCCCTGGGGGGCCCCCGTGCTACCGATGATTGTGTCGGACACACAGTCCCGGGTTCTCACAAACTGAGGCCGGTTCGTGAGGTAGTCCAGGATCCATGATGACAGGTGCTGGTCCACCCCTGCGCGCAGCAGCTTGTCCTTCAGGATCATCGGTTGGATGGTGTTGAAAGCACTGGAGAAGTCAAAGAACATGATCCTCACCACATTCCCGGGCTTCTCCAGGTGGGACAGAGAACGGTGAAGGAGGAAGATCGCCGCATCCTCCACCCCAATGCCATGCTGGTAGGTGAACTGGAGTGGATCCATCGCTGGTCCCACCAGGGGGCGGAGGTGAGCAAGGAGCAGTCTCTCCAGGGTCTTCATCAAGTGGGACGTCAAGGCCACCGGTCTGTAGCTGTTCAGGTCTTTGGGGTGGGAAGTTTTTGGTACAGGTACCACACAAGATGTTTTCCACAGCTGTGGTACCCTCCCCAGCTTCAGGCTCAGGTTGAAGATGTACGCCACAATCCCACACAGCTGGTCTGCACAGGACTTGTGGAGCTTTGCGCTGATGCCGTCCAGTCCCGACGCCTTCCTCGCCTTGATCTTCCTCAGCTCCGTCCTCACCTGGGTCTTGGTCAGGGTCAGGATGGGGGGCTGTGTGTTGGGAGTGAGGGGGTGTTGGTGGAATGGGGAGTGGGCAGCAGGACTTGATGTCTTTAGAGGCAGCAGTGGTTGTTGTGCAGTCAGGGGGGAGGGCGGTTGGTCAAACCTATTGAAAAACAGATTCAGATTGTTCGCCCACTCCCTGCCCCCCGTGGCCTGGGGGGAGGTATTCTGGAGCCCAGAGATGGTTTTGAGGTTTCTCCAAACCCCGCTATGTCGCTCTGTTGCAGCTTGTCCTCCATCTTCTTCCTGAAGCTGTCCTTGCCTTCTCTGAACTTTCTCCTCAGCTCCCTCTGTACGGACTTCAGCATCTCCCTGTTCCCCGACCTGAAGATCCTCTTCTTCTCTCTCAGAAGTGTTTTTATCTCAGGGTTGATCCAGGGTTTGTTGTTTGAGCAACACCGTATGGTCTTGGTGGGAACGGATTTGTCCACACAGAAGCTGAGGTAGCCCATGAAGGTGTGAGTGAGGCCATCAATGTCCTCACCATGTGGATCGCAGAGCTGCTTCCAGGCGGTGGTTTCAAAACAGCCCTTTAGAGTGTCCATTGCCTCCTCAGACCATAACTTCACTGTGCGCATGGCCGGAGGTTGTCTATGCACTAGTGGTTTGTACACTGGCCGGAGATGAACCAAGTTGTGATCCGATCTCCCGAGTGGGGGGAGTTGTGATGAGGTGTACGCCTCCTTAATGTTTGCGTAGAATAAGTCCAGTGTTTTATTGTCTCTAGTGTGGCATGTGACATACTGGGTGGCATGTGACATGTGACATGTGTGGCATGTGACATGTGACATACTGGGTAAACGTGGGTAGAATGGGAGATAGTGAAACATGGTTGAAATCGCCTGAGATGAGGAGAAGAGCATCTGGGTGTTCTGTCTGCAGCCTGCTGGTTACTGAATGGATGACGTCACGCGCTGTCCCAGCGTTCGCCGTCGGATTTGCATAAACAACAATGCAGATCACGTGTGAGTATTCTCTCGGGAGATATGTAGGCCGCATGCTAACAGCTAGCAACTCAATGTCTTTGTTGCAGTGCCGTTGTTTAACAGTGATATGTCCCGGTCTGCACCAGTTGTTGTTAACATACATTATCACTCCACCGCCCCTTGCTTTGCCACTGTCTGGTGTTCGGTCTGCCCGTATCATGTGGAAACCCTCCAGCTCAATGTTAGCATCTGCTGCTAGTTCAGTTAGCCACGTCTCAGAAAACAAAAGGAGAGAGCATTCCCGGTATGTGCTATCGTAGCGGCAGATAGCCGCTAGCTCATCTACCTTTCCCAGTAACGACCATACATTCCCCATGACAACAGATGGAAGCGAGGGTCTGTACCTTATATTTTTTGTCCTCCGCCTTACTCCAGCCCGGCAGCCGCGGCGTTTTCGCCTCAGTTCTCTCGGTATGTCGAGTTTTTCCATTAGCACCGGGTGGCGGTTGAGTGCTAGCAGCTCTTCCCTGCTGTACCGTCTCCTGCTATAAACAGTGGCTCCGTCCACCGGCTCGGGAGACATTTGGGACGATCTGTGTGTCCGTGATATAAATGGAGTGAAAGAAACCGGATCAAAAAGAGAGAGGGAGGGGAAAAAAGACTCAGAATTGAGCCGCTGTTGCAAAGGGCGGCCGACTCGTGTGGCGCCGGATCAAAAAAAAAAAAAAATTAGTCTGTTGTCTTGAAGTTTGAACTGATTTTCCATCATTTAAACACAAAGCAATAAAAAATATATATATAAAAACCTGGCATAACAAATGTGGTACAAAACAGAGGGGCATTCATCTTCAACTGCTGATCTTTTCAAACCAGTTTAAGCTCTAACCACTACTGTTTTGTTTTGGGTTTCTTTATCCATTATTACAAAGACAGCTGCTTATTCATTCAAATTATAGCTAGTGTGAAATAGTTTCTGTCATGAACTGGGGTTGATGTTTCAAGCCCAGTTCTATGACACAGTGGCTGCTTGTTCTTTTGTGTATTCTGTGTCTTAATTTCCATCAGGTGCTTTTCAGGGAGCCTCTGGGGTTGCCCGGCTCCCTGACAGCTCAGCCACGCCTCCCTGTCCTGTCAGTGTGATCAGCTGTGTCTCATTATTGGTTTTCACACTCACTCTCACTACACACACCGGCAACCTATTTAAGCCCTGGGTCTGCTGGAAGAGATTGCCGGATCATTGTCCTACACTGTGATTATTCACTCAGTGCTTGTACTCCGTCACGCATGACTAGATGCCCTGCCTGTGTTTCGGTACCGCACCACTCTGTGTGGCATTGATCATCTTCTACAGTTTGTTTTTTTGTTCACCCGGATTATTACTCGGACTGACTCGGGACTACTCCAGCCTTGTGAGTACAAACTGCTTTGCCTCTGCCTTCCAGTTCCGCCTGGAGGTTCTTTCCTGGGCTTCCACTGTCTGTCTCCTGCTACAGTTCCGCCTGTTTGTGTTTAAGGACATTTTTACCAGTTTGTTTCCTACCTGTGTTCTGTAGAGTGTCTTTGAAGTTTTCCTTGTATGTCCTGTGCTCCTTATCTGTTGTTTTGGACTGTTATATTACGTTTGTTAATAAAAACGCACAACTTACTCCTGCACGTGGGTTTTAATTCTTTCCTCCGTGCACTGCGTAAAAGCGCATGAGGAATCATAACAGAATGATCCGGCCCCTGTGTAAACCCAGTGGGGAGGTTGTGTGTGTGTGTTTTCCCCAGCCTGTTAACCATGGACTTTTCGGTTTAAGGACTGAGCCCTGAGGAGTGTGCAGTGGCCAACCAGGCAAGTGGACTTTGTTTCTAGAGCTCACGCCACCAACTCCCTGGAAATAAACTTTTGTTTGTTGGACATCGTGGTCGGGGTGCTCCAGACGTGCCCCAATCTATGGAAATACCCGGGGTTGACGCCGCTGCTCACCCAGATCATTGAGTCACGACAGCGTTTCGAGGAGGTGACAGGAAGGACCTTCGGAGCACAACCACGGCAACCCACAAAGCGCTCCTGGAAGCCCAGAGCCCGCCAATCACCTCCCAAGCCGGTGCCCTCCTCTTCCCGCCAGACGTCCCCTTACTCCCGGGAGGATGGAGCGAGACACAGAGGCAGCAGCTGACACCATCACTAAGCAGGAATTCAGGCAAGTCCTTCTCTGTTCATTAGCTCTCTCTCCTGAAGTGATTTGCCTGATTCCTGAGGAGGAGCTCCAGCTTTTACAATCCGCTGGGGCTCCCCAATCAGCTGCTGTAACCTCTCCTCCATCACCTGTTTCTCTGTCTCCTAACTCTTTGTCGGTCCCGGGATGCAGGGGGAGCCAGAAGTCTCGGAGGAGCTAACCACACGATGTAAGCATCATTTTGAGTCTAACTGCCAGAAGAAGCCCATCACCTCATCAGCAGCCAAATCCCGGACGTCATGCCTGACCACTTCTGCGGCAAAGCCCTCCTCTGTGCCAGCAGTCACATCAGCCGGCGCCTCCTCTGCTTCAGCCACAGCCTCTGTCATCGGGTCGTCCTCTCCTGCCGCCGAAGGAACTGCCAGAGCTTCTCCTGACACGCCCACTCCTGTGTCGCTCAAGCCGCCTCCTCCACCAACCTCTGAGGGGCCCAGAAGAACTATTGACATGGATGAGGATGACAGCACGCCATCTGCAGCAGCCAACACCCAGACCCAGGAGGTCAGGCAAGTGTGTTTTCATTCTATCTCAGTTAACAATGATAAACCTCGTCTGTCCCCCAGGAGAGAGCCTCAGGCTAGGCAGTTGCCTGAGTGCTCTCCCCCTGCTGCCAATTAATTCTCCCATTTCCTCTGTGTCTCCATCTTCTGCTGCCGAGTGTCCATTGGCCCCGGAGCTCGATCGCCAGATGATGGAGGAATCCGCAATGTTGGAGGACTCCACCCCCACAGCGTCGTTACGGTTGGAGGGAGGGCGCTGTGACCGATCTGAAGCCCGCGCCAACGAAGGAGCGTCCTCTGGCTTCAGTCTCTTTGGGTTCAGCAACTCCGCCTCCAGGATCCACGCCAGGGAAGTCGCCTGCGTTGGAGGTATCACTGGAGGTGACCGGGACTGCCAAGACCATCATGCCTGCTGCGGAGGCCACAGCAGCAGAGTCCACATCGGAGCTGGATCTCTGCCAGGCCGGGCCCACAACACCATCATCAGGATCAACAGAGTCCTGGACGTGGGCTACATTGACAATTGGAGCTCATTTTGGGGAAAAACCTGGTCTTATGAGACGAGACAGCGTCCGTCCCACTTTGGATGGTGCGTCTCATTTATCAAACAATCTGGCATCATTTTTATCCAAATTTCCAAAATCTTGACAACTCAGAGTTGGGACCAGGAAGCAGAGTCGCAGTCTTACACGCCTCTCTGCAGCTCCTCTTCATCCACCACCCCTCAACTTAGCCCATCTTCCCCATCAGAGAATCATTGTCTGCTCCCTCCAAAGTAAATAAAAATATAATGTATAAACAACCCAAAGTGATTAAACAAAAAGTTGGTAAAACTCAAATTAAACATGAAGCCTCTAAATTGAATGATTTGGCCTCTGTTCCTCCTCATAATTTAAAAATTAAATGCAGTTTGTTAAATATTAGGTCTCTAACTCCCAAATCTCTGTTAGTCCATGATCTGTTAATTGATCATCAGATTGATTTGATATCCCTTACAGAGACTTGGTTAGGACAAGAGGATTATGTTGGTTTGAATGAATCAACTCCCTCTGGTTACTTAAACTGTCAAAATCCCAGAAGTTCTGGTCGTGGAGGAGGAGTAGCAACAATTTACCATTCCAAATTACTAGTTAATGTAAAGCAAAAAACATGTTATAATTCCTTTGAGGGCCTGGTCCTCAGTATTGGGCACTTTAGCAATTTTAGGCTAAACCCAATTTTATTTGCCATAGTTTATCGTCCTCCATCAACCTACTCAGAATTTTTATCTGAATTTGCTGAATTCTTAGCTGATTTAGTGCGGAAATCAGATAGAATAATTATAGTAGGGGACTTTAATATACATGTAGATGTAGATAGTGACTGCCTTAATTTGGCATTTAATTCAATATTAGACTCGATTGGGTTTTCTCAGAAAGTAGGACATTCTACTCATTATCTCCACCATACGTTGGACCTTGTTCTGACATATAGCATAGAAATAGAAAATCTGGTAGTGTCTCCTCATAACCCTGTACTGTCAGACCATTGTCTGGTAACCTTTGATTTTACTATTTCTCACTATTTGGCTCCTAAAGAAAAAATATTACTACAGTAGATGCCTCTCAGATGATGCTGTTACCAAATTTATGCAGATTGTTTCCTCTATGCCATGAGTCAACACAATGGAAATAAGCTATTGTAGCATCATCTCACTTCGGCTCAGCAATAATTATTCTTCTGCTTAAAGACATTTTGTTTCACCCAGGAGTAAGACAAAGAAATGGATTTTCTCCCCCAGGCCACAGCTGGAAATCCCATTCCTTTGTTAAAACCAGCCTAAGGAATTTCCCCAATGTCCAGCTTTGCTTTTATTGCCCCATAAACATGCAACAGACCTGGCCAAACATGGATCCACAGCTCAATAAAATTTCCTTAAACTCTGGGACATAATGGATTTAACCAGTGAACTTTAAAGTACATTATTACAAACTCAATTCTAAACCTTCTTCTTTTCAGAACTATGAAAAGCAAATGGACTCTGATGCTTTAATGTGGAAAATCAATAATATGTGTGAAATGCATTAATCTGTGATTTTATATATATATATACAGTATATATGCATGTTAAAATTGTTTAAATGAATGTTTATTCCTGCATGTTGATTTAGAAGCACTGCTTATAATTTATACTAATCACTAAAGTTATCTTAGTTTAAGATATAAAGGAAAAAGCATATTCTCTAAAACCATGTGACTCCAGCAGCCAATCTCTGCATGACAACAATTCTTCATCCCATTGGTCCCTTGTAGACTGTTTGTTATTGGACTAAAGGTTCATCGGGCCTCCCACGAAGGACACTCATGGGCTGAGATCCCGGAAGCCCACGAAGCTCAACAGAACTTATAAATAACAGAGAGACCCCTGCTTCAGCCTTTTTTCTCTTCGCCTTCTCCACCGCTCTTTTCTCTTTTGGCTCTCTTTTCTCTTCTCATCTCTCTCTATTGTCTACACACAGCAAGGAAGAGCAAGGAAGAACAAAGACTCCGACCACATGTCGCTTTTCTGAACACAGAGCAGATAACTCGTAATTTGTTTATGTAACTTTGTATTTTAATGTTTTTCCTTTTTCTCTTAAATGCCTAGGAATTCCTATTTCTTTGAGCTCAATTCTTAATTGGAGTTAAACTCCAATTTTTATTCATCACTTTTTCTTTGTTAAACTTTCTGTAAAACCACCGTTTATTTAATTTTAATGTAAACTTTAATCTTGACTTTATTTTTATAATATTTTTCTTGACCAAGCACCCACCAGAAGCTACTATTTTTATCTAAAGTCCGAAACTCTTTAATTTGAGATCGGATTAGATATCCTTAATTAATTATTATCGAAGGCCTCTAGCTCCCACATCACACGCAGCTGAGGAATCAACGCGCAGCTGTTCATCACACGCTGAAGAAACGTCATCATCATCTGGCTCCAAACCCAGTTTCAACTGTGGGTCATACAGCCCAGAATCCAGCCTCTTCGACCGCTTGAATTTAAAGGTCGAAATGTGGACCCTGAAAATATCTGCGGGCAGATATTAACGTCCACGAAATCTTGGGCTGAGAAAGAACCATCATCACCGAGGAATCACGTGAGCTGCAAACTTTTAATTCATCTGCTGAATTAAACGTCTGAGGTTCGGTAATAATTTGTATATCTAATCAGATGCAAATTAAGAAGCCATTAACATAACTCTTCTTTTCATTAAAATTCCATTTTTATTTTCTTAAGATTAATCCAGGACTTTTTCATATAATTAGTAAACTTTCTCCATAAATTTGCGTTGTTTCCATAATCTGTTAAACTCAAACTGATAGAAATTCATTTCTCAGTTTAGCCCTGGTTCCGAAAATATTAACATTGTTAATCTATTATTTACAAGATTGATTTTATGATTAATGAAATTATTGCAATGTCTGTTAATCATTTCATTTAATAAATATGTGGAAAATGAGAGAGGTTGTTGAGAATTTATTTCATTCTGAGTCTGTTCAAGCACAGGTATCGAATTCACGGAAAATTTTTGCGACTGATTATTGATTAATTTATTGAGTGATTAAACAGGTATAAAGTGAAATTAAAGATTAAATTGCTTCTTAGAGATAGAAGCTGGTGCCCCTACGAGTGTTATTGACTTTTCTGGTGTATATGAAATGAGATTTGATCTCAGATTCCAATACATCAATGTAAATTAAATAATTCATACCTGATCATATTTATTATTTATTAATATTCCCTATTTTACGCTACACTACAGACAGCTTGCTCCTTCTGAAATTGATAGTATGGTAGATAGTGTTACAGCTTCTCTGCATCAGACTCTAGACTTGGTGGCCCCCTTAAAAAAGAAAAAGTCTAATCAGAGATTTCTAACTCCTAGGTTCAACACAGAAACACGTAGCTTAAAACAGAAGACTTGTCAATTAGAAAGAAAATGGCGCTCCACTAATTTAGATGAAATCTATTTATAGAAAAGCTAGAACGAGTTATTATTCTTATTATTAAAAACTTATTATTATTAAACTTCTTCTTATTAAAAATTATTAAAAAAAATATTATTCTTATTATTAAAAACTTCTGGCGCCACACGAGTCGGCTGCCTTTTGCAACAGCGGCTCAATTCTGAGTTTTTTTCTTTCTTTCTTTACACACTTTATACATCACGGACACACAGATCGCCCCAAAATGCCTCCCGAGCCGGCGGACGGAGCCACTGTTTACAGCAGGAGACGATACAGCAGGGAACAGCTGCTTGGACTTAATCGCCACTCGGTGCTGACGAAAAAACTCGACGTACCGAGAGAAATAAGGCGAAAACGACGTGGTTGTCGGGCTGGTGTTAGACGGCGGACAAGGAGTATAAGGTACAGACCCACCTTCCCATCCGTTATTATGGGGAATGTACGCTCTATACTGGGAAAGGTAGATGAGCTAGCGGCTATCTGCCGTTACGATAGCACATACCGGGAGTGTTCTCTCCTTTTGTTTACTGAGACGTGGCTAACTGAACTAGCAGCAGATGCTAACATTGAGCTGGAGGGTTTCCACATGATAAGGGCAGACCGAACACCAGACAGTGGCAAAGCAAGGGGCGGTGGAGTGATAATGTATGTTAACAACAACTGGTGCAGACCGGGACATATCACTGTTAAACAACGTCACTGCAGCAAAGACATTGAGTTGCTAGCTGTTAGCATGCGGCCTACATATCTCCCGAGAGAACACTCACACGTGATCTGCATTGTTGTTTATGCAAATCCGACGGCGAACGCTGGGACAGCACGTGACGTCATCCATTCAGTAACCAGCAGGCTGCAGACAGAACACCCAGATGCTCTTCTCCTCATCTCAGGTGATTTCAACCATGTTTCACTGTCTCCCATTCTACCCACGTTTACCCAGTATGTCACATGCCACACTAGAGACAATAAAACACTGGACTTATTCTATGCAAACACTAAGGAGGCGTACACCTCATCACAACTCCCCCCACTCGGGAGATCGGATCACAACTTGGTTCGTCTCCGGCCGGTGTACAAACCCCTAGTGCACAGACAACCCCCGACCATGCGCACAGTGATGTTATGGTCTGAGGAGGCAATGGACACTCTAAAGGGATGTTTTGAAGCCACCGCCTGGAAGCAGCTCTGCGATCCACATGGTGAGGACATCGATGGCCTCATTCACACCTTCACGGGCTACCTCAGCTTCTGTGCGGACAAATTCGTTCCTACCAAGACCATACGGTGTTACTCAAACAACAAACCCTGGATCAACCCTGAGATTAAAACACTTCTGAGGGAGAAGAAGAGGATCTTCAGGTCGGGGAACAGGGAGATGCTGAAGTCTGTACAGAGGGAGCTGAGGAGAAAGATCAGAGAAGGCAAGGACAGCTTCAGGAGGAAGATGGAGGACAAGCTGCAACAGAGCGACATCAGCGGGGTCTGGAGAAACCTCAAAACCATCTCTGGGCTCCAGAATACCTCCCCCCAGGCCACGGGGGGCAGGGAGTGGGCGAACAATCTGAATTTGTTTTTCAATAGGTTTGACAACCGCCCTCCCCCCTGACTGCACAACAACCACTGCTGCCTGTAAAGACATCAAGTCCTGCTGCCCACTCCCCACTCCACCAACACCCCCCCACTCCCAACACACAGCCCCCCATCCTGACCCTGACCAGGACCCAGCTGAGGAAGATCAAGGCGAGGAAGGCGTCGGGACTGGACGGCATCAGCGCAAAGCTCCTCAAGTCCTGTGCAGACCAGCTGTGTGGGATTGTGACGTACATCTTCAACCTGAGCCTGAAGCTGGGGAGGGTACCACAGCTGTGGAAAACATCTTGTGTGGTACCTGTACCAAAAACTTCCCACCCCAAAGACCTGAACAGCTACAGACCGGTGGCCTTGACGTCCCACTTGATGAAGACCCTGGAGAGACTGCTCCTTGCTCACCTCCGCCCCCTGGTGGGACCAGCGACGGATCCACTCCAGTTCACCTACCAGCATGGCATTGGGGTGGAGGATGCGGCGATCTTCCTCCTTCACCGTTCTCTGTCCCACCTGGAGAAGCCCGGGAATGTGGTGAGGATCATGTTCTTTGACTTCTCCAGTGCTTTCAACACCATCCAACCGATGATCCTGAAGGACAAGCTGCTGCGCGCAGGGGTGGACCAGCACCTGTCATCATGGATCCTGGACTACCTCACGAACCGGCCTCAGTTTGTGAGAACCCGGGACTGTGTGTCCGACACGATCATCAGTAGCACGGGGGCCCCCCAGGGAACGGTGTTGGCTCCCTTCCTGTTCACTCTTTATACTGCGACTTCTCACACAACACAACACACTACATCTACAGAAGTTCTCTGATGACTCTGCGATCGTTGGCCTCATCTCCAATGGAGATGAAGCTGAGCACAGAGGGCTTATCCAGGACTTCGTGGACTGGTGCCATCGGAACTGCCTCCAGATCAACGCGAGGAAAACTAAGGAGCTGGTGGTGGACTGCCGCAGGCAAGGACAACCCCTCACAGCACCAGTAAATATACAGGGAACAGACATTGAGATGGTTTTATTTATTTAGCGAATGCAAAGTCCTTAAGCCAAGCAGTTGCCTCCTGGTTTGCTGTATGGAGGGTGTGTAATCCTCCTTCCAGTCTTTGGAGCGGGCAAGCCTCTATGATGTGTTCCATAGTTTGCTCCTCTCCACATGCGCACAGTGGGCTAGGGCTACTGCCCCATCTGTGAAGGCTGGCCAAGCAGGGGCCATGTCCAGTCCTGAAGCGATTGAGTGTAGACCACTGTCTCCTTGGGAGGTTGGTGCCCGGGACCTGTTGGTTGGGGTTTATCACCAGCTGTTTGTTTGGGACCTCCTTGGTCTCCCATTCCTCTTGCCAAGCTGTCTGGATGGTAAAGTCAGCTGGGGGAGGGTTTTTCCAAATCGGCCGTCTGGATGAAAGTCGGGCAGTGGGTGGGGTGTAGATATCTGCATGGATTGGTAAGTGAGGAAAATCTTTAACTTTTTGGAGCATCCTTTGAGTTAATGCTGCTCGCCGGATGTGTGGAGGGGCTATGTTTGACAGTACAGAGAGCCAGGGGAGTGGTGTTGAGCGGATTGTTCCAGTTAAAGTTCTCATGGTTGAGTTGAGCTGGGTGTCTACATGGTGTGTGTAAGATGACCTGGACCAGACAGGGGCACAATATTCTGCTACAGAGTATGAAAGGGCCAGTGCTGAGGTGCGCAGGGTGGAGACTGCCGCCCCCCATTTTGCACCAGCGAGCTTGCAGAGCAGGTTGTTTCGTACTTTCACCTTAGCAGCCGTCCACTTTAGATGTTCCTTGAAGGATAAGGTCCTATCAAGGGTCACTCCAAGATAAGTTGGATTTGGGGCATGCTTAAGCTTGAGTCCGCTCAGGTGGATGTTTAGTTCTCTGGCAGCTTTTGCATTGTGGAGATGAAATACACTGGAGACGGTTTTTGCTGGGCTTGGTTTTAGGCGCCAGATTTTGCAGAACTGGTCCAGTTTAGCAAGATCTTCCGTGAGCACCCGTTCCAGTGGTTCAAAGTCTGGTGCTTGGAATGCCAAACAGATGTCGTCTGCATAGATGAATTTGCGGGATTTTGTAGTAGAGATGGTGACATCCTACAAGTACCTGGGTGTTCATCTGAACAATAAACTAGACTGGTCACACAATACTGATGCACTCTACAAGAAGGGACAGCGCAGGCTGTTCCTACTGAGGAGACTCAGGTCTTTTGGTGTACAAGGGGCGCTGCTGAAGACATTCTATGACACGGTGGTGGCATCAGCCATCACTTTTGGAGTGGTCTGCTGGAGCAGTGGCATTACTGCAGCCGATAGGAAGAGACTGAACAAACTGATCAAGAAAGCTAGCTCCGTCCTGGGGCAGCGCCTTGATCCGGTGGAGGAGATAGGAGAGAGAAGGACGGTGGCTAAACTGTCATCTCTGCTGGAGTCTGAGTTCCACCCTATGCAGGACATACTGAATGCACTGAGGAGCTCATTTAGCAGCAGACTACATCATCCCAGGTGCACAACCGAGAGGTTTCGCAGGTCCTTCCTACTAACGGCTGTCAGACTGTACAACCTAAGCAGGGCTGCTCGCAGAGATAGCAAAAAGACGTAACAACCTAATAGTTTTTTGAATGCAAAAGATGCAATAGACTTACACAATGGTCCCCTCCGGCATACAACTAGGAAAATACCGGTAGCTACGGAGGGTGAGAATATGTATGGGCACATAATCATACCATGTAGGATAACTAAGTAGACGGTTGTGCTGTTTCATCCCATCTAGCAACAATGCTCTGCACTGTGTGTGTTTATACATTTACATATTTATTCCATCTAGCTACAATGCTCCGCACTGGGTGTGTTTATTTTTATGTTTATATTTATATATCTATATATTCATTCCATCTAGCTACAATGCTCCGCACTGTGTGTTTATATATCTACATATTATTCCATCTAGCTACATTGCTCCGCACTGTGTGTTTATATATTTACATATTTTTTCCACCTAGCTGCAATGCTCCGTACTGTGTGTTTATATATCTACATATTATTCCATCAAGCTACATTGCTCCGCACTGTTTATATATTTACATATTTATTCCATCTAGCTGCAATGCTCCGTACTGTGTGTTTATATACTCATATATTTATCCCATCCAGCTACAATGCTCTACACTGTGTGTCTGTGTGTATATATATATATTTATAGTAATATGTACATATGTATATTAGCTGCTCTTGCTTGCTTGCCTTTTTTTTCTTGCCTTCTGATTGTTGCTCTGAGTGTTGCTATCCCTGTGCTGTTGCAATCCTGGAATTTCCCCGTTGTGGGACTAATAAAGGCTTATCTTATCTTATCTTATTCTGCATTAATAGAAGAGAACAATAATCATCCCAGGTTTCTTTGCAGTACTGTAGCCAGGTTGACAAGGAATCAGGACTCTGTCAATCCTAGTATTCCCTTAGAGCTTACTAGTCAGGACTTTATGAACTTTTTCAATAATAAAATTTCATCCATCAGAGATAAAATCAATCAGATTCTTCCCACCGTTAACTTAAATACAGTAACTACTACAACTCCTTCAACTGATATCTGTCTTGATGAGTTTACTCCAATTGACCTTTCAGAGTTAGACAAAATAGTTTCCTCATCCAAGCCTTCAACTTGTCTTTTAGACCCTATTCCTACCAGGTTATTTAAAGAAGTCTTCCCACTTATTGGTAGCTTTATTCTTCATATACAGTGATCCCTCGCTACTTCGCGTTTCACCTTTCGCACCCTCAGTGCATCGCGGATTTTTCAAAAATATTCATCAAAAATTCAAAATTGAGAAAAAATGGCACGAAAGTTGCCCGGGCGCTAGCAGAAGGCAGGGAGACTACATTAGAACATCAGGTATCAACACAGAGAGCCCGCACAACTCAAAATCCACCTCTTTGACCACCGCTCCACTCCTCTCCGCCCACCTCTTCACCGCTCGGGAATCTCGCAAGCTGATTGGCCGAGACGTTTTATCTCGCAAGCTGATTGGCCGAGACGTTTTACCCAGCTTCTCTCCCTGCAGAGCGCCCATACCCAGCGAAGGAAGACCGCATTCATTGTTCTTTATCGCTCATGTTGCTTAGTGGCACTTTTCGCTGTCCTCTTGTGCCTTTTTGTGCACAATAGTGCTTGTGACGCCCTTGGGGGGAGGGTGACGCTACTTCGCGGTTTTTCACTTTTCGCGGTCTGTTCTGGTCCCCATTAAACGCGAAAAGTGAGGGATCACTGTAATCAATTCTTCATTAACTTTAGGCTATGTATCACAGGCTTTTAAAACGGCTGTAATTAAACCCTTACTCAAAAAGCCAATGCTAGATCCAGGAGCTTTAGCTAACTATAGACCAATCTCTAATCTCCCTTTCATTTCAAAAAATCTTAGAAAGACTTGTTGCTATTCAATTATTTGACCACCTGCAGGGAAATGGTTTACTTGAAGAGTTTCAATCTGGGTTTAGAATCCATCATAGTACTGAAACAGCCTTAGCGAAGGTCACTAACGACCTCCTCATCGCATCTAATAATGGACTGGTTTCTGTACTTGTCCTTTTAGACCATAGTGCAGCTTTTGATACTATCAATCATAATATTCTGCTTGATAGATTAGAACACTATGTTGGACTTAATGGAACTTCGTTGCAGTGGTTTAGATCTTATTTATCCGATAAGTTCCAGTTTGTTCATGTCAATAATGAGTTTTCTTTCAACTCAAAGCTCAGTCATGGAGTTCCACAGGGATCTGTGCTAGGCCCTACTCTTTTTAGTTTATATATGCTTCTGTTAGGCAACATTATTAGAAAGCACTTTATACATTTTCATTGTTATGCAGATGACACACATTTATACCTGTCAATGAAGCCGGATGATAGTAATCAATTAGCCAAGTTGGAAGCCTGTCTTAAGGAAATCAAAGCTTGGATGACTTGTAATTTCCTGCTATTAAATTCAGATGAGACTGAAGTCATTCTTGTTGGTCCAAAAAACCTTAGAAATACCTTTCCAAATCAAATTTTCAGTTTGGATGCGGTTACTCTTTCTCTTAATAGCTCTGTGAGGAACCTTGGAGTTATTTTTGATCAAGATCTGTCTTTCAATTCACATATTAAATTTGTTTCTAAGACTGCCTTCTATCATTTGCGTAATATTGCCAAGATTAGGAGCATCTTGTCTCAGAGTGATGCTGAGAAACTGATCCACGCTTTTGTTAGCTTGAGATTAGATTACTGTAATTCATTACCAGGTTGTCCTAAAACATCTTTAAAAAGTCTTCAGCTGATCCAAAATGCTGCAGCAAGAGTTTTAACAGGTACTAGAAAGAGAGATCATATCTCTCCGGTTCTGGCCTCCCTTCATTGGCTTCCCATAGAGTTCAGAATTAAGTTTAAAATCCTTCTTCTTACTTACAAAGCTCTACAATCAGGCCCCTTTTTATTTAAAAGATCTGATACTACCGTATTATCCTAACAGAGCACTACGCTCCAAAAATGCAGGATTACTTTTAATACCTAGAATCTCCAAAAGTACAATGGGAGGCAGAGCCTTCAGTTATCAAGCTCCTCTCCCGTGGAACCAGCTGCCAATTTGGATTTGGGAGTCAGACTCGATCTCTGTTTTTAAGAATAGGGTTAAAACCTTCCTTTTTACTATAGACTACAATTAGGGAAGGATCATGTGTTTCTGAACCCTCCCTTAGTTATGCTGCTAATAGGTTTAGTCAGCCGGGGGACCTCCAATAATGCACTGGGCCTCACTCCTTTCTTCACTTTCAATGAAATATTTTTTATTTTTTTTTGCTGGTCACTAACATCTGTTTGTTCTCTCCCATAGATTGAGACCCCATCGTGTTGTTTGCTCTCTACATGTCTGTTCTTTTCATCTCGTCTGTCCCCTCACCCCCCAGCCAGTCGCAGCAGATGACTGCCCCTCCCTGAGCCTGGTTCTGCTGGAGGTTTCATCCTGTTAAAAGGGAGTTTTTCCTCTCCACCGTTGCCAAATGCTTGCTCACAGGGGATCGCCTGATTGCTGGGGTCTTTCTGCAACTGTGGGGGTTCCCCCTAGAGTTGAAAGTGCTATGAGATGACTGTTGTTGAGAAACGGCGCTATATAAATAATGTTGAGTTGAATTGAGTTGAAGTTTTCCTTGTATATCCATCCACAGCCATAATGCTCTGCACTGTGTGTCTATATATATACATTTATAGTAATATGGACATATGTTTGCTAGATGTTGTTTTTTCTTGCCTTCTGATTGTTGCTCTGAGTGTTGCTGTCCCTGTGCTGTTGCAATCCTGGAATTTCCCCATTGTGGGACTAATAAAGGCTTATCTTATCTTATCTTATACCCTGTGCTCCTCATCTGTTGTTTTGGACTGTTATATTACATTTGTTAATACGCACAACTTACTCCTGCATGTGGGTTTTAATTCTTTCCTCCGTGCACTGCATAAAAGCGCACGAGGAATCATAACAGTTCTCATGGCCCTTCTAGAGGATTTGCATGTTTTTTCTTTTGCAATTTTTGGGCCCATACATCATATACAATAACATTGTTCTCACCAACAATGATGAGTTTCTCATCAAACATACAGCAGACACAATATGCATGATTGGCAAAAACTGTTTGTATGCCTGTATTTATACAGGAGATGTTACATGGCACAATAATGTCCAAGAGAATATGTTTAAATGATGTGGTAATAAAGTAATCATACTCAAAGGTAGGGGAGCGCTCAGAGCTGATCTTTGATGGTGTCATATAGACACCATAGTCATAGACACTGTGACACACAAATTTTCATGGTGTCTATGATGTCATATAATCATGTAGGGCTCATAGGAACATCAGTCCTATGGTCTATATGACGTCGACATCATGTAGACATCATAGGAATATCATAGGTGGTCCTATGATCTTTTAGCGAGTCCAACGATCGAGACACACTGAGACACAGAAACCTCTTGAATTTATAGAGTGATCTCTCAAACCTGTTAGCATATCTCAGGGTATTCAGGGTGTTTTCACAAGATGCCATACCAGGAGAGATGGTAGCAATCTGCAGAGTAAAACAATAGTGCTTCATTACAAAGACATCATCCAGAAGAAAAAAAAAAACTTGCATTTTTTAGAGTAAAAACTGTGATACATATTGGACATTTTTGTAAATCTCTTACCATACATGTTCTGGAGTTTTCTCCTATGAATGACTCCCTCAGCACCTGGGTTAACTTGCTGGCTCTAAACGGTGTGTGGGGTTTGTTTCGGCCAAGGGCTCGAATGCACTCCTGTAGAAATGCACCAGGCAAAGCAGAAGACAATTAAAGACTAAGCCAGATTATTTAATTCATTTTCAAGTCATTTTCTAGAACAAAATACAAAAAGCAAAACAAATAACAGTTTATAGTTTTTATGTTTCCAAAATATATCTCTATACCTTTACCTGCTAGTCTGACTTCCTTTCTATTTTAAAATGAATCAAGTTTTACAGTAAGACAAAGTTAAGCAACAAGAAAGAAGATCTTCATCTGGAAAAATTAAACCAACGATGGTTCGAGAAATACATGTCAATTAAGCTAACAGAGATCTAGACTTCAACTTTAGTGCTTAAAACCCAACAATGACACAGAATACAGAAATAAAAGACCAAACACCATGAACTGTGTGCTATGAATCCATTAGAACCATAAAGTAAAAATACTTAATATTTAAAGATGTGAAAGGGAAGACCTTGAGTGCCAGCAGGCTCGTATTGATCTCAGCTCCTTCGAGGCGTGTCTGTCGGTCGGCGGTGGACGTGTCCGCCCCTCTCTCATTACCAGCCAGGTCGATAAGTGAGAATTTTCCGTGCATCTTTCCCCTTCGACGCAGGATGATCTGGAATACGGCGTGGCTCCGAGAAGAGTGAGCGTTTGCAGACGTTTGCCCAGATGTCCTGGAAAGATGTCACATTGACTTGGCTGTCATGAAAATTTTTCTGTTGTTCATTGTTTAGCTGGATCTCCCTCTGTGCTTACCTGCAGCTGTTCCCCACTTCTATTAGTTTGAGGACATCCTCTGTGCATGTCACCTCCCTCTCCTGCAGCCCCACCACCTGGACCTGCTGCTTTCCATCCTCAAGGACCTGTAACTTGGCTTTGCAGTTTAGCAGGTCAAACACCTTTGAACACAAATACGGATTTATGTCATTCTAGTGTCAAAAAATGACAAGATTAATATAAATGGTCATTCTTGGGTAAAGTGTTCTTCATGTTACCAAATTACTTCTACACAGGGGCGGTCCTGGCTTGTATGACGTCCTGGGTGGACTGCCCCCCTCCCCCCACACATTTTTTAAAACTTTTTATTTCTCTCTTAAATGTCCAAATGTTCAATTAGTGAGGCTTTTCTTGCAACTTTTTCCTGCGAAGTTTATTACTTTTTTTAACCTTTGCCATGTTCCCCATGTTCCACCTTTTTTTCTCCCATTTTCATGACTTTCTTGCACATTTGCATCTATTCTCTCACTGATAGTTTATGTCATCAAAAAGTTGATTTCAGTAATTCAGTTTAAAAAAATAAAACTAGATTCATTACACGCTGATATATTTCAAGTGTTTATTTCTTTTAATTTTGATGGTTTGGCTTACAGCTAATAAGGAGGGATAAGGACCTGTACTTATATAGCGCTTTTCTAGTCTCAAACACCACTCAAAGCGCTTCTCTAGTACTAACCCTCTATTCTAAGGGCCTATAGGAGACATATCTAGGGACAATTTAGAACAACCAATTAACCAAATGAAAACCCCAAATTCAGTTTCTCAAAAAAAATAGAATATTACATAAAAATAATTTTAAACAACTGATTTTTTTTTTTAATTCAAAGTCAGCGCAGCCATGTACTGGGCAATTTTAGGGCACTTCATGCTTCCCTCTACTGAGCTTTATGGAGATGCTGATTTTTATTTTCCAGCAGGACTTGGCACCTGCCCACACTGCCAAAAGTACCAAAACCCAGTTTAATGACCATGGTATCACTGTGATTGATTGGCCAGCAAACCCCCTGACCTAAAACCCCATAGACAATCTATGGAGTATTGTCAAGAGGAAGATGAGAGGCACCACACCCAACAATGCAGACGAGCTGAAGGCCGCTATCAAAGCAACCTGGGCCTCCATAACACCTCAGCAGAACCACAGGCTGATCACCTCCATGACATGCCGCATTGATGCAGTAATTCATGCAAAAGGAACCTTGACCAAGTATTGAGTGTATACATGGACATACTTTACAGTCAGCCACTATTTCTATTAAAAATCCATTTTTAAAAAAAATTAATTATACGTAATCTAAATTTTGGAGAAACTGAATTTGGGGTTTTCATGAGCTATAAGCCCTAACCATCAACATTAAAAGAAATAAACACTTGAAGCTCAATTTCCCCTCTGGGGATCAATAAAGTATACAAAATCAAATCAAAATCAAAAAATACAACACTCTGTGTGTAATGAATGACTGATCTTTTTAAATTGAATTACTGAAATAAATCAACTTTTTGATGACATTCTAATTTATTGAGATGCACCTGTACTACATTGTCCTGTATAAACTATCCTTGCAGTCTTTGTGGGGATGGAGGGTGGCAGTATACAGAGGGGATGGTTTGGGCTCATTTTGCTGACTAGGCGAATGGCTTTTTTAATTTTTTTGCAATGATTTAGTCATTTGAATGAAGTTTTAATTATTTATTTGTTGAAAGAAAAGCTTTTTTTCAGATTTTTGCAAAGATATTATTTTGAAGAGATAATCCTTTTTCAAAGGAAGTTGCCCATTTTTTACTTATTTATTTTTTTGTCATTGACCTTTTACATAATTAATCATTAAGACCGCAATCTCTTTGTGAGCTGATCATAAAGTAAAATAGATACCAACTAAGTAACATATAAAGCTGACATATTTTTAACAAATCTCATTCCATGTCCCTTTTTGAATTAATTTGCACCCCTGCTTGTCAAATGGTTTCTCACAGCCCTGAAATTAATTCATGTGGCCACTAAACTGAAGCTGACTACAATACATTGGAGAAAAATTATGTCACATAAGTTGTGATAACAAAATGTTCCTGTTTTAGGGCTCAATGGTTTAAAGTTCAAACCGCTGCATAATTTAGAAAAAAAACCCTACTTTTAATGTTTTTTTCTTTGTTTGCTGTGCTTTGAATGGGCCATATAATATTGGAGTGTGATCAGTGGAGTCTGCCAGCCGCAGCCAGAGGGTGCCAGCATCCCGCCTGTAGAGGGCACCCATTTGCCACAAATACACACTCAGCATACATAATTATGAAATCTTTTATTATTTTTATTTATTCTTTTGATTCTCATGGTGCCCTCAAAAGAATGGCGCCCAGGGCTCCCGCCCACCTCACCCATATCTGTGTCCGCCTCTGCTTCTACACCATAAAAACTTTAGATGAATGAGTTCAAATTCATCTGTCTCTTTTTTAGAAAACATTCCTTATTGATTTTTTTTTAAAGATGATAGTCTGCGTGTTTGAATACTTATAATTCATTAAAAGTGTCAGTTATTTGGACACAGTTTAAAGGTCATATTTGTGCATTTCCAGTGTGGCGGTTTGGGAAAACCCCCACAAACAGACTAAGGACAGACAGCTCGCTACTCCTGTTTTTTTCCGCTACACTACTGTGATAATGTTACCTTTCATGCATTGTGTTCATGCGTCCTGTCCTTACTGTGACCTAGAGACTCAGATCAATATGTAGATGTGCCTTTTGACCTCTTTGTTCTGCAGCTGGAGCAGAGTCTAGCAAATCTGCCTATTGTGATGTATGTCTCACAAATGCAAATATCTCATGCCTGTTCTGCAGTTCCTTTGATCAGACCAACTGCTGTGAATCTGCTTTGATGTGTTGTTTGAGTTGGGTATAAATACTGCACAGGTTCTGTAACACATCCTCTCACTCTCACTTCAACCTCTGCTGCAGACACACACACTGTGTCTTCTTCTCTGAGAGCCAGAGGATCCCGCTCCAGCCTGCACACACTTGGGCTGGAGAGGGGATCCCGTGACGGCGGTGTGATTAATAAAACTCTACTCAAAACCTCCAACAACGCCGCTTTATTTCATGCCGCTGCATCCAGGAGCTAATTCTAATATCTCTAAGGAGATATACATTTCATTTTAAAGACCAAAATAATTACTGTTGTTTTACAGTTCATCAAAAAGCTTTAAAGTCTTTACAGCTCATTAACATTAAGGAGCCCCTAATCTGATTGGGTAAAAGCTTTTTCAGTGGGCCAGTCATAAGTCCCGACGCCGTCATGGTGTGTTGAGAACTGAAAGTGAGACTTGGTTTGTGATGTCACAAAACTCAAGTGCTCATTCCTTCAAACATTTATCTAAATAGAGGCAATGTGTATTTCTTTGTTAATTGAACATTTTAATATTCTGACAATATACATATGACCCATGGCTGTATTCTATAAGGTTAGAAGTCACAAAAGTGCCACTTTGCCCAATATGGTATTTAAAAAAATGATTTCTGAACTCAGCTTGAAAAACAGAATATTTCACCATTGGTGCACCCCTACTATTTATATTTACGCATATTACAGTGCTGTGAAAAAAGTGTTTGCTCCCTTCTTGATTTCTTATATTTTTGCATATTTGTCACAAAGATGATAACCCAACTTAATACAAAATGCAGTTTTTAAACGATGATTTCATTTATTAAGGGAAAAAAATCTATACAAACCTACCTTGCCCTATGTGAAAAAAATTATTGTCTCCTAAACCTAATAACTGGTTGTGCCACCCTGGACAGTTTGAGCATGAAGTCACAAAGTGCTCTGGGCGCATGCGCATGCAGCGACCGGCAGCGGGTGAAAAAAGTTTGACGTCTTTGTCTCTGTTTTTATGCACTTTAATGTGTTTTAACGTAATTCTCTGTGCCGTTTTTGTCCTTGAATGTTTGTGGACTATACTGCTCAAAAAAATAAAGGGAACACTAAAATAACACATCCTAGATCTGAATGAATGAAATATTCTTATTAAACACTATGTTCTTTACATAGTTGAATGTGCTGACAACAAAATCACACAAAAATTATCAATGGAAACCAAATTTATTAACCCATGGAGGTCTGGATTTGGAGTCACACTCAAAATTGAAATGGAAAAACACACTACAGGCTGATCCAACTTTGATGTAATGTCCTTAAAACAAGTCAAAATGAGGCTCAGTAGTATGTGTGGCCTCCACGTGCCTGTATGACCTCCCTACAATGCCTGGGCATGCTCCTGATGAGGTGGCGGATGGTCAGGTAGTGCAGCTCATCCAGGATGGCACATCAATGCGAGCTGTGGCAAGAAGGTTCGCTGTGTCTGTCAGCGTAGTGTCCAGAGCATGGAGGCGCTACCAGGAGACAGGTCAGTACACCAGGAGACGTGGAGGAGGCCGTAGGAGGGCAACAACCCAGCAGCAGGACCGCTACCGCCGCTTTTGTGCAAGGAGAAACAGGAGGTGCACTGCCTTCACTTCCGCCCTCCAAAGAGAGCAGACGCCTTTTTTCTTCTCTCCTGCTCTGACTCATCTCCTTCCTCCCCTAACTAACTGGATCCCAGCTTGCTATCGTCTGTCTGCGTCTTTACTGCTGATTATCGAAAGAAATTATGGAATTAATAAGCTGGGCTTTGAACGCAACTGACACTATTTTTTCAACGAGGAAAAGTGCCCCGGGGGAGGTTGCTTGCCCCACAGGAACGGCTGCTGCGGGCTATTTGAGGGACACAAGTAATTGGAAACTCTTGTGCCTGTCTGATCTTTCCATTGAAGATGTAGAAGATTTGTACGTCTTCGTAGTAATGGTGATTGGGATCGTTCTGATTGGATCTGGGATTATCCTGGTGTACCGTAAATTGATGAAGATGGACACAACCTATCAAAACACTGGCCAAGCGAGGTTCAACCATCAAATTGAAAAAATGGAGAGGACTCTGATAGCGGCAAATGGAGAACGGTCTCGGAAGGTGGATTACATCATGATTACGCTGAGAGCCGTCCATGAAGGATTCAACGTCCAGCAATGAAGGATTAAGTACTGAATCTGTAAGAGAATATAAAGTTTTTTCTCTCTGAGATCAGTACTCTTCGACGAATCTGACTCCCCTCACACAAATCCTCCAGATTATCTGCAGTTCTTTGTTTTCAAAACATTGAGCTCCACGGCCTTTCGGACAGCCAGCTGCATGGCCCAAGGACAATGCCAGCAGCTAGACTAAACATTTCCTGCCAAAGAGACCTTGTTGTTCTTAACTGATACAAACACCTTCATTCAACACTACATCCACACTGATTCACAAAACTGATGGAAAAGATTATTCACTCACTGCTCTCTCTGTGTCCTTGTGTACTTTTTTGTCTGCTAACTGTGCATTGAGGGCTTTTTTTTCTTGTAATCATAATATTGATCATATATGACCACTATTCTGACAATCAATGGTTTTTTTGCTCCTTCCTATTGTATTATCCTTTCTTCCCTATGCATCCTGTACCCATCTGATGACAGGCGCGTTCACAGATGCCGCCGTGTCACCGGAAATGCAGGTCGTTTTCTGTGTCAAGTCAAATCCCTCGTATATTATCAGTTGTATCTGTTAAAGTACTTGGCAATAAATCTTTTCTGAGTTCTGAGTTCTGAGCCCTGCAAAATGACCTCCAGCAGGCCGCAAATGTGCATGTGTCTGCTCAAACGCTCAGAAACAGACTCCATGAGGGTGGTATGAGGGCCCGACTTCCACAGGTGAGGGTTGTGCTTACAGCCCAACACCATGCAGGACGTTTGGCATTTGCCAGAGAACAACAAGATTGGCAAATTCACCACTGGCACCCTGTGCTCTTCACAGATGAAAGCAGGTTCACACTGAGCACATGTGACAGAGTCTGGAGATGCCGTGGAGAACGTTTTGCTGCCTGCAACATCCTCCAGCATGACCGGTTTGGCAGTGGGTCAGTAATGGTATGGGGTGGCATTTCTTTGGGGGGCCGCACAGCCCTCCATTTGCTCGCTAGAGGTAGCCTGACTACCATAAGGTACCGAGATGAGATCCTCAGACCCCTTATGAGACCATATGCTGGTGCGGTTGGCCCTGGGTTCCTCCTAATGCAAGACAATGCTAGACCTCATGTGGCTAGAGTGTGTCAGCAGTTCCTGCAAGACGAAGGCATTTTTTTTTTTTTGTTACTTATCTGTACCCGTAGGTAGATTTGTTTTGCAGTCTGGTGACAAGCCACCAGCTGCCGGTCGCTGCGTGCGCAAGCGCCCCTTAACTCCCTAACCTGCATGTTTTTGGCGTGTGGGAGGAAACCGGAGAAATCCCGGAGTAAACCCACGCAAACATGGGGAGAACATGCAAACTCCACACAGATCACTGTTGGTCGGGGGCTGGGATCGAACCCACGATCCCCGCGCTCCCCTGGCCGAGGGTAAAACTGTGCTGCCACAGTGCTAACCACTGCGCCACCGTGCAGCCCATTGATGCGGCATTGATGCTATGGACTGGCCTGCCCGTTCCCCAGACCTGAATCCAATTGAACACATCTGGGACATCATGTCTCGCTCCATCCACCAACGCCACGTTGCACCACAGACTGTCCAGGAGTTGGCGGATGCTTTAGTCCAGGTCTGGGAGGAAATCCCTCAGGAGACCATCCGCCACCTCATCAGGAGCATGCCCAGGCGTTGTAGGGAGGTCATATAGGCACATGGAGGCCACACACACTACTGAGCCTCAATTTGACTTGTTTTAAGGAAATTACATCAAAGTTGGATCAGCCTGTAGTTTGTTTTTCCACTTTAATTTTGAGTGTGACTCCAAATCCAGACCTCCATGGGTTAATAAATTTGATTTCCATTGATAATTTTTTTTTGTTGTCAGCACATTCAACTATGTAAAGAACAAAGTATTTAATAAGAATATTTCATTCATTCAGATCTAGGATGTGTTATTTTAGTGTTCCCTTTATTTTTTTTTGAGCAGTGTATATAACGAAGAGCTCCCTGGTTCCATCAGTATGGATTTCCTTCTTGTTTTCGTGTCTTTCTTACCGGCTCTTTGTTTTGGAGGTAAGCGCGATCGCGGTCACACCGGGAAGAACGCAGTATTCCAGAGACATGTTACTGCATTTAAACATGGATAATGCAGCATCTGTGTTTGAGTCTGTGCCCCAACTGCCGGACTTCATTTTAAGAGACTTTCATGGACACAGCAATGAAAAGAGGAACAACAGGAGGAAACGCGGAAAGCGTGGAGGCGTAACATTAAACCTGAGGAGACATCAGCTTAACCGCATTCCTCTTCCTTCCATTATTATGGGGAACGTACAATCCCTGAGAAATAAAGTGGATGAAATTCAAGGAAATGTACGATATCAGAAGGATTTCAAGAACTGCTGTGTCATGGCTTACACGGAGATGTGGCTTACGGCACATGACCGGGACCCGGACCTGTGGATCGATGGCTTTGGAGCCCCACTTCGCTCGGATCAGCAGGAAGACGTAACGGGGAAATGTCAGGGGGGCGGCGTATGTTTATATATTAATAAACAGTACTGTACATCGGTCGCGGTCAGAGAGCGCATCTGTACACCAGATGTGGAGCTTCTGTCTGTATCGCTGTGCCCCTTTTATCTGACTCGCGAGTTCCCGCAACTTTTCATAACGACTGTGTACATTCACCCGAGGGCGGATGCTGCCTCCGCCTCCAGTACCGTCTTTGATGTGGTACAGCGGTTGCAGTCGATTTCCCCAGAGGCTCCAAATTTTATTCTTGGGGAATTTAACCATGTGTTTCTAAAGAAGACACTTAAAAACTTTTATCAGTATGTCTCCTGCCCAACCAGGCGAAAAAAGAAATTGGACCTGTGCTATGGATCCATAGAGAGGGCCTATAAATCTATCCCCCTTCCTCCTTTAGGATCCTCAGATCACAACTGTGTACATTTGCTGCCCACATATAAAACTGCTCTCAGAAGAGACAAGGCGAAGACCAGAGACATAAACGTGTGGACAGAGGATTCAGTGCACAGCCTCCAGGAATGCTTTAACTGTACGGACTGGGAGGTGTTCACACTGTCCTGCGGAGATGATTTGGACTCTTTAGTGGACGTGACATGCTCATACATGGCTTTCTGCAGAGACATGATCGTTCCACGTAAACGTGTCAAAAAATATCCCAACAACAAGCCATGGGTTACAAAATCAGTTAAATCCTGCTTACAGAGGAAAGCACTTGCCTTTAAACAGGGGGTTGTTTCTGAGCTGCAGGTTGCCACAAAAGAGCTGAAGGCCAAAATTTTAAGAGCAAAACAGAATTATAAATCAGAGTTGGAAAGCAAGATGGCAACAAAGAAACTTGGTTCAGCCTGGGCCAGTATGAAAACTTTTGCAGGCCTTCAGAGCACAGAGCGCAGTAATCGTATGTGTGTGTTTTTAGATGGTTTTAGTTCAGACACAGAGCTGGCTAATGCTCTTAATTGATCTTATGGTCGTTTTGACTCCTTTGATTTTAGCATAGAAACCCAAGATTTGAAACAGAAACTCAAAGACAATCAGCACTTTAATATTGAGGTGCAGGATGTTAAAAGGGCGTTCTGTGCTGTAAAAGCGAACAAAAGTCAGGGCCCTGATAATATATGTGGGTGCTTGGTAAAGTCCTGTGCACATGAACTGAGTTCTGTATTTCACTACATTTTCAATAAGTCCTTACAGACACAACATGTGCCTAAGATCAGAATCAGAATCAGAATCAGAATCAGAATCAGGTTTATTGCCATTGTTCATGTAGTACACAAACTAGGAATTTGTCTCGGTACAATGCTGCAACATTAAACATGATAAGATAAGAGAAATAAACTATACATGTAATAAAGTGTAGGATAAGATTAAGTGATACTGGTCAACAGTTAAAATATATATTAGCCAGCAGCAGATACTGTGGAGAACTATATAGTGCAGTCGGTAATGCAGGAAGAAAACAGTGATGATTGACATGAGTCTGGTTGAGCTGCTGTACATGGTGCACGAGAGTCACTTAGTGTTCAGCAGTCTAATGGCAGAGGGGAAGAAGCTGTTCATGTGACGGGAGGTTTTAGTCTGGATGGACCGAAGTCTTCTACCAGAGGGGAGGGGGGCAAACAGTACGTGACCAGGGTGTGAGGGATCGGCTATGATCCGGCCAGCACGCCTCCGGGTCCTGGAGATGTACAGATCCTGGAGAGATGGGAGCTTGCAGCCGATCACCTTCTCAGCAGTGCGCACGACGCGCTGCAGCCTTAGTCTGTCCCTGGCAGTGGCTCCTGCGTACCACACGGTTATGGAGGTGGTGAGGATGGACTCGATGATGGCTGTGTAGAACTGCACTAACATCTTGGTGGGTAGCTTGAGCTTCCTCAGCTGCCGCAGGAAGAACATCCTCTGCTGGGCTTTTTTGATGAGTGAGCTGATGGTCAGCTCCCATTTGAGGTCCCTGGTGATGGTAGTGCCTAGGAAGCGGAAGGAATCAGCAGTGGTGATGGGAGAGCCTGAGAGGGTGAGGGGGGGCAGAAGAGTAGTGACTTTCCTGAAGTCTACAATCATCTCCACTGTCTTCAGAGCGTTCAGCTGCAGGTTGTTATTGCTGCACCAGGACGCCAGCTGGGCCACCTCTCTCCTGTAGGCGGACTCGTCGCCGTTGGAGATGAGCCCGATGAGGGTGGTGTCGTCCGCAAACTTGATCAACTTGACAGACTGGTGGCTGGAGGTGCAGGAGTTGGTGTAAAGGGAGAAGAGTAGGGGGGAAAGTACACAGCCCTGGGGTGATCCGGTGCTGATGCTAGTATAGTCTGAGACAGTCTTTCCCAGCCGCACATGCTGCCTCCGGTCCGTCAGGAAGTCGATGATCCACCTGCAGAGGGAGTCAGGCACGTTGAGCAGGGACAGCTTGTCCCGGAGCAGAGCGGGGCGGATGGTGTTGAATGCGGAGCTGAAGTCCACAAACAGGATCCTGGCGTAGGTTCCCGGGGAGTCCAGGTGCTGCAGGATGGAGTGGAGGGCCAGGTTGACTGCATCGTCTACAGACCTGTTGGCTCGGTAGGCAAACTGCAGCGGGTCCAGGAGAGGGGTGGTGATGGACTTGAGGTGGGACAGGACCAGGCGCTCAAAGGACTTCATGACTACAGAGGTGAGCGCTACAGGTCTGTAGTCATTAAGTCCAGTGATCCGTGGCTTCTTGGGGACAGGGATGATGGTGGAGGATTTGAGGCAGGATGGCACGTGGCATAACTTAAGGGAGGTGTTAAAAATGTCTGTGAATACAGGAGCCAGCTGTTTCGCACAGAGTCTCAGGGTGGAGGGAGACACACCGTCTGGGCCGGGGGCCTTGCGCGGGTTCAGTCTGGAGAACTGTTTGAGCACATCCTGCTCACTGATGATAAGGGGAGGGGGGGAGGAGGGGGGGGGGGTGCCTTAAATGAAGTAGGGAATGTGGAGGCTGTGGAGCTGGAGGGAGGGGGGGAGTTGGACACAGATGACGAGGTGTCAAAACGGGCATAGTGGTGGGACAGTCTCTGACAAAGGGCTTTGTCATCCTGACCTTTAGGAGCCTTAGGTCGATAGTTGGTGATTTGCCTCAGTCCTCTCCACACGGAAGCCGAATCATTAGCAGTGAACTGCTGCTGGAGTCTCTCTGAGTACACAGATTTAGCCCTCTTCAGCTCTCTGTTAAACCGGTATTTAACCTCCCTGTAGCAGTCCCTGTCTCCACTTTTCAGCGCTGCTTCCTTCTCCTTCCTGATCTGTCTGAGCTTAGCTGTGAACCAGGGTTTGTCATTAGAGTAACTCACCCTGGTGCGTGATGGAAGAATGTTCTCTTCACAAAAGTGGATATATGAGTTCACAGTGTCCGTGTACTCATCCAGATCATGCGTGGCTCCTTTAAGCATGCCCCAGTCAGATATTTCCATGCACGTTTCCAGCTTCTCCTCAGTATCACTGGTCCGTATCTTCGTAGTGCTCACAACAGGTTTAGTGAGCTTCAATCTCTGTCTGTATGTGGGAATGAGGTGAACCATCACGTGATCAGATAATCCCAGCGCAGCTCGAGGGACAGCGCGATATGCGTATTTCACTGTGGTGTAACAGTGATCCAGTGTGTTTAATCCTCTGGTGGGGCATTTAATAAACTGTATGTAGCGGGGGAGATCGTGGCTCAGATTGCACTGATTAAAGTCGCCAGCCACAATAATCAGCGAGTCTGGAAAACTCCGCTCTGTGTGTTGAATGTGATCCGCGAGCACGCGCTGAGCTTCGCACGTGTCCGCGTCGGGAGGGGCGTACACAGCGATCATTATGAAAGAAGCAAACTCCCGCGGGGAATAGAAGGGCTTGCAATTGATAACAAGAAATTCCAAGGCAGGAGAACAGTGTTTGGAAATTACCGTTACATCAGAGCACCAGATGCAGTTGATGTAGAAGCAGACTCCGCCTCCTGTGGTCTTGCCGGAAAGCTCTGTGTCACGATCAGCACGGAAGAGCTGGAAGCCGTCGAGGCGCAGCGCGCTGTCCGGTATATTTTCCCGGAGCCAGGTCTCAGTAAAGCAGAGGACAGCTGAGGAGGCGAGGTCCTTAAAACGCATCAGCAGTCTCAGTTCATCCACCTTGTTAGAGAGAGAGTTGGTATTGGACAGAAATATGCCAGGCAGCGCCGTTCGCGAGCCTCTCCTGCGAAGTCGCACGAGAGCGCCCGCTCGTCTTCCTCTCTTCCGCCGTCTCACTTTCCGAGCCAAACAATAAACCAGATCGGCGGCAGGGGCTAGAAAAACTGGGAGGAGGTCCGTGGGGGTGAAAGTCCTGATATTTAAAAGTTCTTCACGGGTATAAGTGCAAGCAGACACACAATTGACAAACAAAAACAAACAAAGAGCGCAGCGAAGCACCATGTCGACCGCTGTGGGCGCCATCTTGGATCGAAGATCTGGAAAGATGCTGTGGCTGTCCCCATTCCAAAATCCAGCTGTCCTCAAACAGTAAATGATTTTAGACCAGTTGCTTTGGCTTCAATTTTAATGAAAATTTTAGAAAAACTGGTCAGATTTGAGGTCCTAAAGCAGACTGAGTATGCATTGGATCCTTTGCAGTTTGCCTATAGGCCTCACAGAGGAGTGGAGGATGCCACTGTCACTGTTTAACATGCTTTTTGAACATCTGGATTTTAATGGGACACACGCCAGGCTTTTATTTGTGGACTTTTCTTCCGCTTTTAATACAATCCAACCTCATATTTTAGTTGAAAGGCTCCTGCAACAATTTGATTTGAGTAATAATCTGGTGGGTTGGATTCTGGATTTTTTAACCAACAGGACACAGAGAGTAAGGATCAATGGTACATTGTCTGACCAAAAGTGTTCTTCTACTGGCTCTCCGCAGGGGTGTGTGTTGTCACCACTACTCTTCATCCCGTACACAAACATGTGTCGGAGCAGACATGACAACAGACACAAAGTATGCTGATGATTCAGTTGTTGTCAGTCTCCTCCAGGATGGTGAGAGTGGCCACAGCCCAGTAGTTGATGATTTTGTTCACTGGTGTGAGGATTCCTACCTGCAGGTGAATACGACAAAACCTAAAGACATGATTATTGACTTTAGGAGGAAAACTCCCAGGCACAAAGTCACTGTACCAAAAGGCCAGACCACTGAATGTGTACAATCCTACAAATATCTTGGGATGATTATTGATAGTAATTTAAACTTTGAAGAGAACTGTGAAAGGGTGTGCAAAAAGGGTCAGCAACATTTGCATTGTTTAAGGAAAACTTGCACGCTTCCAAATTGACTGAACCCTAATGACAATGTTTTATCGGACTTTTATTGAATCTGTTTTATCCTTTTCTTTAGCGTCATGGTTTGGTCAGATAAAACTGAAACAGAGGAAATCCTTAGACCAAGTAGTTAGATGGTCCAGTCATTTGCTTGATGAGTCACAGCTGAGCCTGACATCCCTGTACACCAGACAATACAGAGGATTGCTACCTCCATTTTAAATGATGACTCCCACCCTTTGCACTGCCACTTTCAGCTTCTTCCCTCCAGACGGAGGTTTGCTGTCCCAAAAAGTAAAACCCAGCGCTACAAAGACAGCTTTGTTCTTGCTGTTGTTAAAGAGTTGAACAAGATGTAACAATATATTGCACATAATTTAGTTACCTATTTATTAATTTTATTTTATATTTACTTATTTTTGTAGGCTTTTTTATTTGGGTTCTAAATCTTTTATTGGGTTTTAGACTTTTGAGTTTTTAACCTCTTTGACTATTTAACTTTTTAATATGACCCTTCTCTCTTATCTCCTTGTTTTTTTCTCTTATCTCTTTGTCTTATGTCCTGATTGGTGGAGCCTTGAGTACTTTTATCATGTTTATAGTCAGCTACATGTGTGCCTGTGTTTGTGTTCATGTTGAATGTAATTGTGGTTTGTAAATATGGATGTCACCTGACTGCAAAACAAATCTACCTACGGGTAAAAATAGAGTAACCTGAACCTGAAGTGATGGCCAGACAATCTCCTTAAGGATTCTCTGGTAGAGAGAAGAATTCATGATTCCGTTAATTATGGCAAGCCGTCCAGGTCCTGAAGCAGCAAAGGAGCCCCAGACCATCACTCTACCACCACCATGTTTGACTGATGGGATGATTTTCTTTTTATGAAATACTGTGTTAGCTTTACGCCAGATGTAATGGGATGCACGCCTTCCAAAAAGTTCAACTTTTGTCTCGTCAGTCCACAGAATATTTTCCCAGAAGTCTTGGGGATCAGCAAGATGTTTTTTGACAAATGTGAGCCTTTGTGTTCTCTTTGGTCAGCAGTGGTTTTTGCCTTGGAACCCTCCCATGGATGTTATTTTTGCCCAGTTTCTTTCTTATTGTTGAATCATGGACCAGTGTCAGAACTGAGGCAAGAGAGGCCTGCAATTCTTTAGATGTTATTCTGGGTTTTTGTTTCTCATCTCTTCTTGAATTTCTTCAGATTGTGGCATGACATGTTGCTTTTTGAGATCTTTTAGCCTACTTTGTCAGACAGGTTCTATTTAAGTGATTTCTTGATTCAATAGCTCTGGTAGTAATCAGGCCTGGCTGTGTCTGGGGATGGGGGAGGTAGATTTACTCAGATTATCTTTGTCTAATATTAAAATCTGTTTGATAATCTGAAACATTTCAGTGTGACAAATATGTAGAAATATGAAAAATCAGGAAGGGGCAAATACTTTTTCACAGCACTGTATATAGCTGAAAACACTCATGATGTCAGGATACTTGCCTTCCCACTGTAAATCTCAAAAAATGTGGCAAAAACTTGCAGGTCCAACTTCCTGTATTTTGGCTTGACTAACATGGCAAAAACGTCTCTGGCTGCAGGGAGAGAAAAGAGGTTGTTAAATGAATTCAGTGGAGTGTAGCAGCCTAGCATTTGGGAGGGTGGTGAAGTAAAAACTAACCAGACAGTGCATAGATCCCTTTGGAGCAGTCCTGGTTCTTCCCTGAAAAGTCGCCTCCCATGGTCTGAAATGAAATCAAAGTTAAAGACACAACACACATTAAATGCTTGTTAAATAAAGCTATAGCACTCACATGTGTTTTTCCACTCCCAGTTTGACCATAAGCAAAGCAGGTGGCCATTCCCCTCTCAAAAATGGTTTCAACCAGTGGTTGAGCAGTGAACCTGAAGAAGAGGACAGGTTATTACCAGCACTACCTCTGCTTTAAGGGATGCAGTGTAAAACCAACAATGTACCTGTAAACCATTTCATTGGTGGAGTTCTCATCAAACGCATAGTCGAAGCGGAAAGTTTGATTCTCCAGATAGCGGGTTAGATCCACTTTCTGCTTGGGTTCATGCACCATTACCACATTCTTACTAGGAATGGTAATAACATCCAGATCCTTCATTGCTGTCTCTGGAGAGAGAAGTATTTTCTATTCATTATATGTTTTCAATTCATTCTCAAACAGCACAAAATTGAGCCCCAGAACTTATGTACACGATTATGTCCTTGAACAATCAATGCTCAGTCCACCTGAGACAAAGCTTTCCAATGAAAGGAAAATAAATGCTGGGTGTTTTGGGCAGACTTTGCCAATTCATTTTACATTGCTGCATATATTGTGTGTGTTAAAGGATCTGTAGCATTTGTAAGTTATAAAATCATATACATGTCTTTGAAGCATAGATGTGTCTACATAACTTATATACTCAGTCTGGTTTCGCTTTTTTTGTTATTCTGAAGAAATATTTCATCTGTGTACAAAATCTAAAAATGTAATAAGGACTGAACACACAATATCTGGCAGTTCCAGTGGCTGACTTTGTGTTCTCAAGGAACTAGTACATACCCGTGCCTGGCCATAGAAACCAAGTATAAGCAAGTATTTCTGCATGTCCGTAGAAAGCAGGTGTAAGCAAGCACGTCAGCACACATTCAGTGATGCCTGCCTTTGATTTTTGATGGTGTTATAGTGAGTCCTATGATCTGTAATGATGTCATAGGGATTCATGTGATCGTGAGACATGCCTGCGTTTGATCTTGGAAGCTGACAGAAAAATTCCATATTATTATTATTATATTATTCTTATATTATTCATGACTTTCCTATTTCATGTCTGATGTTTATATGTGCGGGCGGCACGGTGGAGGAGTGGTTAGCACTGCAACAGCACAGCAACTCACCCTTGGCCGGGGGGATCCTAGGTTCGATCCCAGCCCCCGTCCAACAGTGATCTGTGTGGAGTTTGCATGTTCTCCCTGTGTCTGCGTGGGTTTACGCCGGGATTTCTCCGGTTTCCTCCCACATGCCAAAAACATGCAAGTTAGGTTAATTGGCATCAAAAACTGGAGATTCTAAATTGTCCTTTGGTATGACTGTGAGAGTGAATGGTTGTCTGTCTCTCTGTGTTGGCCCTGCGATGGACTGGCGATCTGTCCAGGGTGTACCCTGCCTCTCGCCCAAAGATGCTGGGATAGGCTCCAGCCCCCCCGCAACCCGAAAAGGATTAAGCGGAAGAAGATGAATGAATGAATGAATGAATGAATGTTTATATGTGCATTCCATGTAGAATAAGTTCATATATTCCTCTGTATTACTAGTGCATACCCATGCATGCCCGTACAAACCTGTGCATGCCCATAGAGGGGATGCATTGGAACAGAATTCTTGCCAATTACAGGACAGTTGGTACTGTATAGCAACACAGCACTAAGTAGCAATCACATTTGACAGCTTTTGTATGCAGCAAAACATAAAAATCAAAGGTCTGATATATTTTTGGTGTGTTTCTGTGAGCAATTATGTGGCCTTCAGTGGATGTGCGTGTGAGTGCTAAGAATGCAGGTCAGCAGAAACGTAAAGGATGACCTAGATAGTCTTTTTGTTGTATTGACCTGCCCTGCTAAGTTTCTGAGACCAGGAATGTGCTAAAACTCCCAGTTCTATAGATTAGATTTATACACACGTAGTCTCCAGGAGATGTCTCCTGGAGATGCCACAAGGACGTCTCCCCCTTTGTTTATCTATCTTTAGAGATATAAAACACCAGGCTCAGATGTTCATGGTTAGAAAGGGGTGCCCGTATGGCTCTGTGGACAGTTAAATGTACCTGTTTCCCCTCTGGCCAGAGTGGAAATAAATGGCTCATAACTTGGAAACCGCCTATTGAATTTTTGACTCAGTCTTATTTAATTCAACATTATTCTATCAGAAGCTGTCCTATGTCCTATGATCTTTGATGATGGCATAGCGAGTCCTATGGAGCTTGCATTTGATCCTGGTTTAAATTAGTGTCCTATTCTTAATCGGGTGATGAGTATCTCTTCTCTCCTGTTTCTGGCAACTCCCATTCGGTTTCAAGTGCTGTGTCCTATTGGTAATCGGGTGATGAGTATCTCTTCTTTGGTGAGTGATGGTCTATATGACATCATAAAGACATCAAGGAAGGCATCATAGGACCTCATGCCTACATCATAGGTAGCCAGTCCTATTGTGTATATGACGGCATCGCGAGTTGAATGTTGCCTGATATAATCGGATCATCATAGGACATCATGCAGACATCATAGGCTGTCCTATGATGTGCTCTGATTGAGACACACAGACATGATATACTGCTTCGAATGGGTGTGGATTAAAGTAATGTGTCCTATTGTTAATCGGGTGATGAGTGAGAGTTCCAAATTTACACACAAACTGACAGATTTCTTGAATTTATAGAGTGATATTTTGTAAGATTTCCAGATTTACTGCTTCGAATGGGTGTGCTTTAAAGTGCTGTGTCCTATTGTGTATATGACGGCATCGTCCTTTTGTATATATGACAGCATCGTGAGTCCTGATGAGACCGTCAGGACTCACGATGCTGTCATATATACAGTCTCATATATCATATCATATACATGATGCTGTCATATATGATGTCTATATGACATCAAAAAGACATCGAGGCATAGGAACATCATAGGAGCATTATAGGCTGTCCTATGATGCAGATATCATAGGAACATCATAGGCACATCACACGATGTCCTATGATCGTGACAGACAGACAGACACACAGATTTCTTGAATTTAGAGTGATGTCTGCATGTGCACATGAAAAGCACCTCTTACCTTTTTTGTTGAGAGGTCGTGCACGGACACACACACATATCCTGTGCTCCTCTATCTGAAATATTACACAGAGTACAGGTTAGTTCTTCTTCTTGTATTGTTAATTGACCTATGTACTTCAGGAATTACTGATTATAAACACAAGCTTGTATTTCCTCTTCTCATCTACTTGATATTCTCTCCTGTCCATGATTCCTTTCTTTTGATTTTCCTCTTTTTCTGCTTGCACTTTCCTTGTTTCCTCCTTCACTCCATGTCCATTCCCTCCTTCCTTCTGTCTGTCTTTGATTCGATACCACACTCACCAGATCATTGCTGGTTAAAGGTCTGCAGTCCAAGCTGGCTCTGAAGTCTCTGATCATACACATGATCTCGTAATTTGGCAATTTAACATCAACCTCCTGCAGGGGAAAAAAAACAAAAATAAGTGTTGCTCAAATCACAATAAACTCAATAAAGCTGACGATGTTTGACAGTGTTTCTGATACAGATCCACACATTTTTATTTTTTTTTTCCTGAAGAGGGCAAATCTCTCGTCCGTAATTCCAAATCACTCATTTTAATCTTGAACTCAATTTCCTTATTTTGGCCTATTCAGGAAAAGTTCTATGCCACAAACCTGGGATGCACAAGATAAATATTGGCCACTGATAAATCTTTACCTTATTTGCCAATAGGCCAATATTAGTAGATATACTGCATATCGGGGCATCCCTAATTTCTAACTAACCCATGAACCGAGATCTATCTGTAATGACAAACTGTCCTATGGACAGAATGCTTTCCTAAACACTTTATCAAAGTCAGGAGATTTAATCAGCATTTAGGTGCTTTTTTTTTTCAATTATATTTTTATTGGTGATCTTGGTCAGATTGTTTACATTGAGAGCAGTACTTTATTACAAAGGAAAGGTAAATAAAAAAAAATAATACACAAGAAAATGCCCTTGATTAATCTTCCCATAAGTTTTTTTTTTCAGTATAAAAAATAACATATAAACAAATAAACTGAACAGTGGACAAGTGGTATTAAATTTTTTCGGTTTTGCTCTTTTCTTCCCTTCAATGGGATAGATTACTTAAAGTCTCTCCTTTGATTTCCTGTATATTGGGTCCATTTAAGCCAGTATTTATCAAATTTATCTTTTTGTAGTCGTAAAGACATGGTAATCTTTTCCATCATAAATATCTGGTACACCATATCATGTAAATCCTGAATTTTTGGTATGTCTGTTTGGAGCCATTTTCTTGTTAAGACTTTCTTTGCTGACAATAGTACAATTCTCATTAAATATTTATCTGCAAATGAGGTTATGTTAGGAATTTCCAAACCTAAGAACATGTACAGGAAGTCAAAGGGGACATGGGTAGAGAAAACCTTTTCCAGGCACTTATGTGTGTCTTTCCAAAATGGGGTAACTTTTGGGCAGGCCCAGAATACATGATAATGATTAGCCTCTTCATTTCCACACAGTCTCCAACAACCGGTACCTAAATTTTGGTGTTTTCTTTGGACTGGGGTGATAAAGAAACAAATTAAATTTTTCCATCCAAATTCCCTCCAAATAGTTAAGTAAGTAGTTTTCCATTGCACTGTACATAATGATTCCCAGTCACTATCATCTATTAACCTCGCCAGCCCACGTGACAAACGCGCAATGCATTCTGGGCGGGGTAGGAATAGCGATCGTAAACGGACTGCAATCACACAGAGCCTCGGCATTTCTTGTGAATGAACGGGAAAAAAAAAAAAAATCACAAAATGGACCGTGAAGGAAAATTTAAAGGGACCGTACTCCACCAAATTGAATGGGACTGCAAAGGCACGCTGAAGGGGTTAATGGACTAGCTCCCTACCAACATATCACATGGAGTTCGGATGTAAACATTCTGCCAAACTTCGACCATGCCTTCATTTATAATTATATGACTGTAAGCATAAGTCCACACACGCATGAAGTTTTTAGTAACTTTAGGTCTTTGAAGCAAGCAGAAGTGCAGTTCACAGACGGATGGGTGCATGACTTGTAGATGTACAAGGTAGACTTGAAGACAATTGTGCTCACAAAGGTGTTTTTTTTTAATTTCTTGTCTTGATTACAATTTTTTATTTACTAAATAAAATAAGTGCATGCCATAAATTGAATTATGCACCCAATATACATGTGAAAGTGTGCTTATAATATTTTATAATCAACCCCTCCTTTCCTGAAGTTGGTGCAACCCCTGATGCACTTGTGTCCTGCACCTGTTGTGAAAAAGGCTGTGTGGAAATAAAATCCCATATAAGCACTGCAACAACAACATCCTGCAGGCCTGTGCAGACAAGGATTTTTACCTGAAACTCTCTGATGGGAGACTAGAACTCAAGCAGTCACAAGTACTACAAGCAGGTACAAATGCAAATTTTTGTGACAGGCTCACATTTCTGTGACTTTGTTGTGTGGACCACAAAAAGTTGTGTTGTTGTACGCGTCACACCAGATTCTGACCTGTGGGAGCAAACACTTTTACCAGTGGCCCAGAACTTTTTTTATAAAGTTGTCCTACCTGAGCTTGTTGCCCGTCACTTTACTGACTGACCCCACAACACAAGAGGAAAGCTGCAGCTGATAAACCCACCCAGAAGCCCAAAAGACAACGTCTAACTGCATTACAGCCAGGTCCCACACACAATCCCAGAAGGCAGGCACAGAACACAGCAGCAGTGTGGTGGACTTGCAGGCAGCCAGAAGAGCTGGATGACATGGTTGCCTGTGAGAACCAAAACTGTGAAATTCAGTGGTTCCATTTAGGATGTGCGGGACTCTGAAGCACCAACCCCACAGCAGCCATGGTTTTGCAATGTGCACATTAGAGTAGTGCTGTAACATGAGACAGTTATGCGCTATAACGTTGTGTGAACAATGATACATGTCGAGCATGCATGTCAATTTATATTCTTGTATTGTGTCATGGTTATGGTTACAGTTTTAAATAAAGAGCTGGAGTTTGTAAGCCATCGTGTACTTTATTCCAAAAATTGTTACAAAGCAAGCAAGTGTATTTATATAGCACATTTCATACACAAGGGCAACTCAGTGTGATTTACATATATAAAAAGTGGAAAGAAAGCAAAATGTTTGAGCAATAAGAAAAATTGAATTGCTGCTTTAACTGCTTCAATATTATTGACACAGTTAAAGACATGATGTCAAAATGGCTAAACCACACCAAAAACATGTCACGGCCTACATTCTAAAATTAAAAAGCAGTCAATAAAAACTGTGACCTTACTGCCAAACATTTCAACGTACTGATGTGGCGTGCTAGCCTGCAAACAAGGTCTCTTTGGCCAGTACACCAAAGGGCTGAGGTGTGCATGGAGCACATTTATGGTGTCGCAGAACAGGATGGATGCGGTTTGTCTGCTTATGTCAAAAAGATGTGCAGTATGTTCAAGAGGCAAATTAATCCACAAACGCATCATAGTTAAAAGGAGAATTTGAAATTGGGAAATTTTTCTGTCTTTGGTAGGCTGGGGAAAAATTGCATCAGCAGAACCATTAAACTGAAAGATGGAAGCCCAGTGTAGTATTTCACCTTTGAGTCATTATCTTTGAGGAAATTCTCATCCAGAGTATTTCTGGAGAGCTCTCCCTTTAACTTTCTGTTCTCCTCTTGCAAGAGTAAAATTTCTTTAAGTCTACGATGACACATGCTGCAGTTCTGTAGTTCTTGTGCATTTTCCACTGGAGCATCATCAGCCTGACAGATCTGTGCTGCTTCATCAGACGTCGTCTCCTCCATCTCAGCCAGAGGTGTGGTGTCATCTGCTGCTGATCAGGACAATAAACAACTGTAGTTAATATATTTTGTAATCAAAAGGAATCCCAAGACACATTTTAGAAAGAAAAACATAGGTAAAATAATAAAAAAAAAAGACTACCTGAAGGAGCTACATTATCCATCTCAGTCACAGGGCCAGTGGTGTTGGGGGTCTGTGCTGGGGGGTCACTTGCATGCTCTGCTGATTCTTTTTGTCATAATCTCGCCCGTCTGTCAGGAGTGGCAGCTGGAAGCTCTGCATGCCCAAGGTTTAGAGAAGGTGCCCAGTCAGGATCACAGTCTAGCATTTCATAAGCTGGTCTGCTGTTAAAGCAAAGCAAACGGTAGGAAAATACTTTGGTGTAGAACAAATTAAACCCGCTCACACAGGTGTGTGAGTGGTAACTTTTTCTAGCTAGTAGGATATCGGAGTCTTTCTTTAGCTTAGCTCTGCTTAGCTTAGCACTGCTGACGTAGGGTAAAAGCTATGACCAGGCAAGTCTTAACCACAACACAAGCAAGTTTTAACAACAGACATACACAATAAATCATAACGTACCTTTATGAAAATGCTTTGAGCACACCAACATCCATACAGGTGCGTGTTTGAAATTTATGTCGGGTCTTCTGACTGCTGCAATCCAGCCCAGGCGTCGCCTCTTAGTTACATCCGAAACGTGAGCTGTGCTGTTCTTCTTCCATGCTGGAAAACGAAAAAAGCCTATTCCGTGGTTTATCTTTTCTCCACGGCGGTTGTGAGAACGACTATTACAGTTTAAAACACAGCAAGACTTCGCCATGTCTGCTTTGTGACGATGCCTCCAGCTTTTACGTGATCTCAGCGAACGGTTCCTACCCTACCCAGCATGCACTTAGTGAATTCTATGGACACTACGTAACACTGGCGGAATCAATTGCTGATCCTATTTCTTTTTCCCATTTCTTCTTAATATATAGGGTATTGGTGGATTTGTTTGCTTGAAGTCCCTGATAAAATCTTGCTATAATTTTCTGAACAGTAGTAGTGCTAAAGGCCATTTGAAATATATTTAGAATTTTATTATCCTCCTTATCAGTCTTGGTCCTTATTAGGGCCTGAGCCACTGACAACGTCAGTTGGCGAAAGCCCTATTGTATCTGCTTGCGTTTATTTTTTTTCTATATTATTCTGCCTAAATGATCAAATTTTTCACCGTCTGAACGTTAACCAAAACGCGATTTTTTTTGGCAAACCCCTCTGACCAGGCAAAAAATTCGATAAACTGGAAAAAATATGTCCCCCCCCCACCCCTCATTTTTGTGGGTGGGGTCAAACGTGCAAGGTCTATGGAGACTGGGGACCATAAACTTTGCCGTAGACACATCAAATTTGGGTGAGGTGTGAATCACCTCAAGACATGCAAAAAACATCATTGTGGCCCATAACCACCACCAACAGGAAGGCCGCCATCTTGCCTCAAAGTCGCCCCACCTCCAATTCGGCAAAAAAGTCACACCTCGCATTTGAACGCACTTGTCCTAGGGACCTGATCCAATTGAGCTTATTTTTGCATGGCGGCATCTATAGGCATTGGCCATTAAAAGTTATATAAATTAAGTCAAAATCTCAAAAGGCGTGGCCAGGGCGCCATGGCGAAGTTTGACTCCTCCCCTTACAAATTCAACGAGCTGTAACTCGCGCAAAACTTGTCCAATGTCCGCAAAACTTTCCATGAAGGAAAATAGTGCCACCCCGGATACAATGACATCAAAATACTGGACAAAAGATATAGCGCCACATAGTGGTTAACGAAAGAACTGCTGAAAACTGTTTTATTTATTACTCACGCACGGCTGGCCAGAATGACGTGAAATTTTCAGAGATTCATCAGAACACAGACATAATCATAATTGAACATCAACATTAGTATGACATCATACAAGTTACCATGGACACGCCCTTCTCGCCATTCAATCCATGAGCTTATGGGGAGGGGTGGGAAGGTCTTGGAGGTCTAAATTTTTCAACATATGTTGAGGTCACTGTCATATGTAGTCCAATATGGGTGGACAACACATAACTTACAGGGAAGTGTTGCCATGGCAACATGGCGACGGTTGACTACACGCCATGAAATTTCGGAAAGTTGTATCTTGGACAAACTTTTTCTGATTTCCACCAAATTTTCAAAAATGGATAATAATCCCACCCTGAACATTCCTATATAAAATAACAAAAGTTTTAGCACCGCCTAGTGGTAACAACATTAGACACTTGTAAATTGGACATACTTTGCACGATTTGCAACAAATTTTATATGATCAATATTCTCCCTCCCCCAAACTCGTCTATATACAAATAATAAACAACACTCATAGCGCCCCCTAATGAATAAAGGAAGAATTACTGACGGGCAAAACTTGTCCGATGTCCACAAAACTTTCCATGAAGGAAAATAGTGCCACCCCGTACGCAATGACATCAAAATACCTGACAAAAGATATAGCGCCACATAGTGGTAAACGAAAGAATTGCTGAAAACTGTTTTATTTATTACTCGTGCGCGGCTTGACAGAATGACCTGAAATTTTCTGAGATTCATCAGAACACAGAGATGATCATAACTGAACATCAATGTTAGTATGACATCAAACATGTTACCATGGACATGCCATGACAAAAGGGATAATGCCACTTACTGCTCACAGGAAGATCTGAGCCAAATGGTTTACTTTATTATGCATGCAGCCATTGCAGTGATAACGGCACCTTTACCCAGCCAGCGAGGGACTATGGGCGCTGGGTTCCGCAGGCGCGCGGGGGGCGAAGGTCCATTTACACCTGCTTGCAGGTTTAATAATTTCATTATATCTATGTCTCAACTGTAGGTACCTAAAAAAGTCTTGGTTATTTAGCCCCTTTTTTGATTTAAGGGTTTGGAGGTCTAAATTTTTCAACATATGTTGAGGTCACTGTCATATGTAGTCCAATATGGGTGGACAACACATAACTTACAGGGAAGTGTTGCCATGGCAACATGGCGACGGTTGACTACACGCCATGAAATTTCGGAAAGTTGTATCTTGGACAAACTTTTTCTGATTTCCACCAAATTTTCAAAAATGGATAATAATCCCACCCTGAACATTCCTATATAAAATAACAAAAGTTTTAGCACCGCCTAGTGGTAACAACATTAGAACCTTGTAAATTGGACATACTTTGCACGATTTGCAGCAAATTTTATACGATCAATATTCTCCCTTCCCCAAACTCGTCTATATACAAATAATAAACAACACTCATAGCGCCCCCTAATGATTAAAGGAAGAATTACTGACGGGCAAAACTTGTCCGATGTCCACAAAACTTTCCATGAAGGAAAATAGTGCCACCCCGTACGCAATGACATCAAAATACCTGACAAAAGATATAGCGCCACATAGTGGTAAACGAAAGAATTGCTGAAAACTGTTTTATTTATTACTCGTGCGCGGCTTGACAGAATGACCTGAAATTTTCTGAGATTCATCAGAACACAGAGATGATCATAACTGAACATCAATGTTAGTATGACATCAAACATGTTACCATGGACATGCCATGACAAAAGGGATAATGCCACTTACTGCTCACAGGAAGATCTGAGCCAAATGGTTTACTTTATTATGCATGCAGCCATTGCAGTGATAACGGCACCTTTACCCAGCCAGCGAGGGACTATGGGCGCTGGGTTCCGCGGGCGCGCGGGGGGCGAAGGTCCATTTACACCTGCTTGCAGGTTTAATAATTTCATTATATCTATGTCTCAACTGTAGGTACCTAAAAAAGTCTTGGTTATTTAGCCCCTTTTTTGATTTAAGGGTTTGGAAGTCTGCTAGCTCCCCCTTGTGGTTAAATGTGAAGTATGAAGTGAGCCCCATTGACGTCCATTTTTGAAATCTTGTGTCATTATGGTTTGGTAAAAATTCTGTGTCGTAAGCGCACCATCTTAACATCATTTCAGTCTTGGTTAGTTTGTTCTCTCTACTTAACGTCATTCCAAATCTTAAAAGTGAATTTTAGCCAGGGATTATCCGGGTCTTTCAAATGTGATTGCAATTTCCTGTCTGCTATCATTGCTTGTATAGGGGGGCCCTTAGTGGCTTTTTCCTCTATATCTTTCCACCTAGATTTGAACATTGGATCACATAAGCAAACCAATGGTCTTAATTGGGCAGAGTAGTAGCAGTCCCTCATACATGGCAAAGATAAGCCACCTCTGTCCTTTGGCAGTTGTAATGTACTGTATCTTATTCGAGGTTTTTTCCCAAGCCATATATAGCGGGAAATCAACTTGTCCCATTCTACAAATTGTTGTTTTGACACTTCAAATGGGAAAGTTTGGAAAAGGTAAAGTAATCGGGGTAAAATGTTTATTTTTATTGATTCTATTCTATTAATTAGTCCTAAAGTTGGTATTAGACTCCATTTTCTTAAATCCGATTTTATTTTGGAATTTAATGGGCCATAATTCTTTTCAAACAACTTTCCAGTGTCTCTACTTAATATCACGCCAAGATATTTCATGGAGTCTTTGTCCCATTTAAAATCGTATTTATTTTTTAACTCCATTAAGGGTTGATAATTTAAGGTCATAATTTGTGTTTTTTCAATATTTAATTTGTAACCTGAAAGTGATCCAAACTCCTCTAATATCTCCATCAATCTAGGTAGAGATTTATTTGGTTGACCTAAATAAATTAGGACATCGTCTGCAAAAAGTGATATCTTCTAAATGTCCCCATGTATATCAATTCCCTCAATTAAATTATCTTGTCTAATGTATTGGCTAAGCAGTTCAATAAATAAAGTGAATAAAATTGGTGAAAGGGGGCAGCCCTGGCGACATGATCTTTCAAGTGAGACTGGTTTTGAAAGACTACCATTTATTTTTATTTTGGCTGTTGGTTTGTGGTAAATTGCCTGGATGGCCTTAATGATTATATGGTGAAATCCAAATTTATTCAAAACTTTGTAAAGAAATGCCCATCTCACTGAGTCAAATGCTTTTTCAGCATCTAAACCCATAAGCAATGCCTCAATCTTATTTTTTTTAATATGGTGTATAACGTGGAGGGTCCTTCTAATACTGTCTTGAGTCTGCCTCTGGCGGATAAAACTAGTTTGATCATGATTAATAAGTCTGGGTATAATATTGTCAAGTCGCTTTGCTATTATGGACGTGTATATTTTGTAGTCTAAGTTTAAGACTGATATTGGTCGATACTGGCTACAATTCAATTTATCTTTTCCCTCTTTTGGGATGACAGTGATAATCGCTTCTTTCCATGAGGGAGGTGGATCCCCTCCCTTCAACACCCAGTTACACACTTCCCTCAGTCTTGGAATTAATTCCTCCCTGTAGGTCTTATACCATTCACCAGAGTAGCCGTCTGGGCCAGGGCTTTTATGTGGTTTTAGTCTTGTAATTGCATCATTGATTTCTTTATTTGTGATTTCTTTTATTAGATTACTGTTCTCCTGTTCAGTGACACCGGGGAGATTTAGTGAACTTAAAAAGATTTCAATGTGGTCACCATTGTTTAATTTAGGCTGTGAGTAAAGGTCTTTGTAATAGGTTACAAAACTCTCCTGAATTTCTGTAATATCATCATGTGTAATCCCAGTTTTGGGATTTTTTATTCTATAAATTGTGTTATCAGCCTGTTGTTTTCTTAGTTTAAAAGCTAGCCATTTTGTTGACTTCCCTCCAGCCTCATAATAATTTTGTTTAAGATAGATAAGCTTTTTTTGCATTTCATCAGAAATTATGTTATCAATTTCTTTTTGTAATCTTTTTATTTCATATTGTTTGTCATTGTTTAAAGTAATTTTGTGTTGTCTTTGTAGTTCCTTAAGATCCATTTGTAATTTTTCGAGTTTTTCTTTTTTTTGCTTTTTAATGAAAGAGGTGCTGGCAATAATTTTGCCTCTTATAACCGCTTTAAAAGCATCCCATAAAATGGATGGTGACACTTCCCCATCATCATTTTCCTTAAAAGTATTCATCAATTTCTTCTTTTAATTTCTCTTTCATTTTTGAATCATTCAAAATATTGGAATTAAGTTTCCAAGTTGTGGTTTTGCGAGTATCATTCATACAGATAGATAAATATATTGGAGAGTGATCTGACAGATCAATTGTGCCAATATCACTTGTTTTAATCTTATATCTGTCTTTATTAAATGTGAAGAAGTAATCAATTCTCGAATATGTAGAATGGGGGGCAGAAAAATGTGTATAATCGCGTCCAGAAGGGTTAAAATCTCTCCAGATATCGATAATTCCGGTTTCACTCATGATACTGTTTATTTTCTTGATTACTGATTTTTTTTGTGTGGAGTCATTCTTAGAACTGTCCAGTTTTGACAACCGTATATTCATGTCCCCTCCACATATCAACATTCCTTCAGTTTCAGATACCATCATTTCGAACATCTGTTTATAAAAATTCCAATTACTTCCTGGTGGTGCGTATATGTTGAGAATAGTTACTAATGAGCCATCAATTTTTCCTTTTACCAATATACTGTATATCGCCCCTCTTTATCCTTCTTGTCAGATAAATATTCAAAACAAATCTGTCGTGAAATGAGAATTGCAACACCTCTACGGTGGCCAAGTTTGTATGATGATCCATAGACATACTTATAAAAACCTCGTTTAAGCTTTTTGAGTTCTTGGTCTAATACATGCGTTTCTTGTAGAAGGGCCACATGTATCTTTTCTTTTTTGAGTTTGGAGAGTATTTTGGACCTTTTTTGTGGGCTGATAATTCCATTTACATTAAAGGAGATGACATTGATAGTCTGATTGTTGGCTATAATTTCTTTTTCTTTTTCTCTTCCTTAATAAACATAAGTATACCACTTGTCCAAACAGTGCTGCTCTGAACTGCAGCCAAACAAAACAATAAACATTTGAGGAAATAAACCAGGATTAACGTTTGTGGGGTTTAAAGAAAAACAAACCCTGTAAGACCTGATGTTGTGAGTCTTTAAGAGGGTAAGCCACTTGCGTCAGGGTGGGCCCTCTAGTGGAGCGTCCATCGTCACGCCTTTCCTCCATATTATGCCTGAACAGCCATTTCCCGGCAGCTGATTTAGATTGGCAATAAGTCTTAGGTTTCACTCATTTCTCATGTTTAGTTATTGTATTATCTCTTAATAGAAAAACCATGTATATATAAAAAAATAAATAAATAAAAAATAAATAAAATAAAAAAAATAAAATAAACCACGGATAAGTCATTATTAAATCAGATTACCTGTAACTGGGTTATAAATTGAACAGCAGATTTATATTGGTGTTTTTACAGGGATTCCCTTCTGTATTGTTGCAGTTTCTCCTTTATTGATGACGGTCTAGTCTGGCCCGGATCCAGCAGTGCGCGTCGCTTTCCTCTTGTGCTTCGTTTAGTGGTCCACGCCATTTTCTGAATCCGTGCCATCAGTGTCTCCAGTGGCTTGTAGACAGTGACTGGGAATCCTCTGTCAAACATGTCTTTAGTTGCATCTTCAGCGGTGTTATAAAGTTTTGTTTCGTCTGGGTAGAACACTCGGAGTTTAGCTGGAAACGGGGTCTGGAAACGTACCCCTCGTTGTTTTAGGATCTTTTTAGCCTCTGCGTATGTCTGTCTCTGCTTAAGGACGTCAGGTGCATAATCGTGATCAAGGTTAATCTGTTTGCCCTTCCACTGGAATCCCCTCATTTGCCAAGTTTTCCTCAGCACCTCTTCCTTGTTCTTGTAACTGGTAAAGCGTGCAATGATGGATCGAGGTGGTGCTCCGGCCGGGGGAACTGCCGCCAGGGCGCGGTGTGCACGTTCAATATGCAAGTCCAGTGTCGAGGGCAGTTGGAGCTTTTCCCTCAGAAGATTTTCAACAAAGTCTATCATAGTCGAAGCACCTTTCTCTTCATTTTCAATCACACCATATATCCGCACATTATTTCTACGAGAACGCCCCTCCTGGTCGGTGATTTGGGCCTGTAGCTTAGACTGGAGTTTCACGAGCTCTGTAATCACCTCCTCTATTGTTTCCACTCGTTCCTCCGTTTCCAAAATGCGTCCCTCCGCTGTTTCGAGTCTTGCATTAATCTTGCTGATTTCTGCTTTAACTTCATTCGACTGTTGCATATTTTCTTTCCTGAAGTCCCTGATTTCCATCAGTATCGCCTTCAAATCAATACTGTCGTCTTCCTCCATTTTGCTGGCACCAGCACTAGCCAAACCGACGCTGTCGTCGTTAGCTTCAGTTTCTTCGGTATCAAACTCCGTAGTTTCAGCCTGTTTCTTGGTTTTTGACTTGCCTTTTACCATTGCCCTTTTAGTTGATCGTCTTGAGCTGGTAGTTCTATAGGTTTTCGCGTTTTAAGGGCTTTTTCAATATGACCGTGCCGGGAGCAGAGGTTCTATGCTGTTGCCTTCATGGCGTGCACCGACCGTCCCCCAGCATTTAGGTGCTTTAATGCCAGTTGTGATGGTACTACATCTCAGTACTGCAGTACTAGAATGGGTGTATGACTTTATCCGTTTGTTCTGTCCTCACCTGTGCCCGCTTCTCTTTGATCTCTTTCTGCTGTAGACATCTCTTCTCTCGTTTCTCCTGCAGTTTCTCCACCACCTTTACGCAGTTGGATTTCCTTCGTGCTGAAAGGGAATGGGAGTAAGTGTCACACATAATCCAACGTTAAGGTGTGTTCAAACCAAACACGAAGCACACATTTTTCACAAGGCGCAAACACATATAAAGTCAAGAACAGGTCTGATTGAAAAGATGCGCAGTCTATGGTTTTAACTTATCTATGAAATAATGTGCTCTGAGGGGACATGCAAATTTGACTGGCTGGTAGCATCACGTGGAGCACTGCGCCGGCACATGGACAAAATTGTTGGTACCCCTCTGTTAATGAAAGAAAAACCCACAATGGTCACAGAAATAACTTGAATCTGACAAAAGTGGTAATAAATAAAAATTCTATGAAAATTAACCAATGAAAATCAGACAATGCTTTTGAATTGTGGTTCAACAGAATTACTTTAAAAAACAAACTCATGAAAAAGGCCTGGACAAAAATGATGGTACCCCTAGAAAAAATTGAAAATAATGTGACCATAGGGACATGTTCAACCAAGATGTGTCCTCTAATTAACATCACAGGTGTCTACAAACTTGTAATCAGTCAGTCGGCCTATTTAAAGGGTGACAAGTAGTCACTGTGCTGTTTGGTGACATGGTGTGTACCACACTAAACATGGACCAGAGGAAGCAAAGGAGAGAGTTGTCTCAGGAGATTAGAAAGAAAATTATAGACAAGCATGTTAAAGGTAAAGGCTATAAGACCGTATCCAAGCAGCTTGATGTTCCTGTGACTACAGTTGCACATATTATTCAGAAATTTAAGATCCACGGGACTGCAGCCAACCTCCCTGGACGTGGCCGCAGGAGGAAACTTGATGAAAAATGGAAGAGACGGATAATACGAATGGTAACAAAAGAGCCCAGAACAACACATTCATGGTGAACTCCAAGGTCAAGGTACATCAGTGTCAGATTGCACCATCCGTCGTTGTTTGAGCCAAAGTGGACTTCACGGGAGATGACCAAGGAGGACAACACTGTTGAAAACAAATCATAAAAAAGCCAGACTGGAATTTGCCAAACTGCATGTTGACAAGCCACAAAGCTTCTGGGAGAATGTCCTATGGACAGACGAGACAAAACTGGAACTTTTTAGCACGGCACATCAGCTCTATGTTCACAGACGCAAAAATGAAGCATACCAAGAAAAGGACCCTGTCCCTACTGTGAAACATGGAGGAGGTTCTGTTATGTTCTGGGGCTGCTTTGCTGCATCTGGCACAGGGTGTCTTGAATCTGTGCAGGGCACAATGAAATCTCAAGACTATCAAGGTATTCTAGAGAGAAATGTGCTTCCCAGTGTCAGACAGCTTGGTCTCAGTCGCAGATCATGGGTCTTGCAACAGGATAATGACCCAAAACACACAGCTAGAAACACCCATGGTGTTCAGATCGGCAGGAAGAGGTAACGGGGAAACGTCAGGGGGACGGCGTATGTTTATACATTAATAAGCAGTACTGCACATCTGTCACAGTCAGAGAGCGCACCTGTAACACCCGATGTGGAGCTGCTGTCTGTGTCACTACACCCCTTTTATTTGCCTCGTGAGTTCCCCCAGCTTTTCATCACAACTGTGTACATTCACCCGAGGGCAGACACTGACTCCGCCTCCAGCATCATCTTTGATATGATCCAGCGGCTGCAATCAATTTCTCCAGAGGTGCCAAACTTCATTCTTGGGGATTTTAACCATGTTTCTTTAAAGAAGACACTTAAAAACTTTTATCAGTATGTCTCCTACCCAACCAGGCGAAAAAAGACATTGGACCTGTGCTATGGATCCATAGAGAGGGCCTATAAATCTATCCCCCTTCCTCCTGTAGGATCCTCAGATCACAACTGTGTACATTTGCTGCCCACATATAAAACTGCTCTCAGAAGAGGCAAGGTGGAGACGAGAGACATTGATGTGTGGACAGAGGATTCAGTGCACAGCCTCCAGGAATGCTTTGACTGTACAGACTGGGAGATGTTCACACTGGCCTGCGGGGATGATTTGGACTCTTTGGTGGACGTGACATGCTCATACATGGCTTTCTGTAAAAATAAGATCGTTCCACGTAAACGTGTCAAAATATATCCCAACAACAAGCCATGGGTTACAAAATCAGTTAAAACCTGCTTACAGAGGAAAGCACTTGCCTTTAAACAGGGGTCTGTTTCTGAGCTACAGGTTGCCACAAAAGAGCTGAAGTCCAAAATTTTAAGAGCAAAACAGAATTATAAATCAGAATTGGAACGCAAGATGGCAACAAAGAAACTTGGTTCAGCCTGGGCCAGTATGAAAACTATTGCAGGCCTTCAGAGCACAGAGCGCAGTAATCGTGTGTTTTTAGATGGTTTTAATTCAGACACAGAGCTGGCTAATGCTCTTAATTGTTTTTATGGTCGTTTTGACTCCTTTGATTTTAGCACTGAAACCCAAGATTTGAAACAGAAACTCAAAGACAATCAGCACTTTGATATTGAGGTGCAGGATGTTAGAAGGGAGTTCTGTGCTGTAAAAGTGAACAAAAGTCAGGGCCCTGATAATATATGTGGGCGCTTGGTAAAGTCCTGTGCACATGAACTGAGTCCTATATTTCATTACATTTTCATTAAGTCCTTACAGACACAACATGTGCCTAAGATCTGGAAAGAAGCCGTGGTTGTTCCCGTTCCAAAATCCAGCTGTCCTCAAACGGTAAACGACTTTAGACCAGTTGCTTTGACTTCAATTTTAATGAAAATTTTTGAAAAACTGGTCAGATGTGAGGTCCTAAAGCAGACTGAGCATGCATTGGATCCTCTGCAGTTTGCCTATAGGCCTCACAGAGGAGTGGAGGAGCCACTGTCACTCTGTTTAACATGCTTTTTAAACATCTAGATTTTAATGGGACACACGCCAGGCTTTTATTTGTGGACTTTTCCTCCGCCTTTAATACAATCCAACCTCATATCTTAGTTGAAAGGCTCCTGCAACAATTTGATTTGACTGGTGGGTTGGATTCTGGATTTCTTAACCAACAGGACGCAGAGAGTAAGGGTCAATGGTACATTGTCTGACTTAAAGTGCTCTGACTTAAAGTGCTCTTCTACTGGCTCTCCTCAGGGGTGTGTGTTGTCACCACTACTCTTCATCCTGTACACAAACATGTGTCGGAGCAGACATGACAACAGACACATTATAAAGTATGCTGATGATTCAGTTATTGTCAGTCTCCTCCAGGATGGTGAGAGTGGCCACGGCCCAGTAGTTGATGATTTTGTTCACTGGTGTGAGGATTCCTACCTGCAGCTTAATACGACAAAAACTAAAGACATGATTATTGACTTTAGGAGGAAAACTCCCAGGCACAAAGTCACCGTACTAAAAGGCCAGACCACTGAATGTTTACAATCCTACAAATATCTTGGGACGATTATTGATAGTAATTTAAACTTTGAAGAGAACTGTGAAAGAGTGTGCAAAAAGGGTCAGCAACATTTGCATTGCTTGAGAAAACTTGCACGCTTCCAAATTGACCGAACCATAATGACAATGTTTTATCGGGCTTTTATTGAATCTGTTTTATCCTTTTCTTTAGTGTCATGGTTTGGTCAGATAAAACTGAAACAGAGGAAATCCTTGGATCAGGTAGTTAGATGGTCCAGTCGTTTGCTTGGTGAGTCACAGCTGAGCCTGACATCCCTGTACACCAGACAAGTACAGAGGATGGCTACCTCCATTTTAAATGATGACTCCCACCCTTTGCACTGCAACTTTCAGCTTCTTCCCTCCAGACGGAGGTTTGCTGTCTCAAAAAGTAAAACCCAGCGCTACAAAAACAGCTTTGTTCCTGCTGCTGTCAAAGAGTTGAACAAGCTGTAACAATTCGTCGGCCTCCGTCGGTCTATGATGACCATGGAAGAGAATCCTAAGGTCAATATATTGCACATAATTTAGGTACCTATTTATTAACTCCATTTTATATTTACTTATTTTTGTAGGATGTTACTTGGGTTCTAAATATTTTATTGGGTTTTAGACCTTTGAGTTTTTAACCTCTTTGACTAGTTTTTAACTTTTAATATGACTCCTCTCTTACCTCTGGTTTTTCTCCCATCTCTTTGTCTTTTTATACCCTGATTGATGGAGCCTTGAGTATTTTTATCATGTTTATAGGCAATTTCATGTGTGCCTGTGTTTGTGTCTATGTTGAATGTAATTTGTGGCTTGTAAATATGGATGTCACCAGACTGCAAAACAAATCTACCTATGGGTACAAATAAAGTAACCTGAACCTGAACCTGAACCCAAGAATGGCTAAGAGCCAAACATTGGACTATTCTAAAGTGGCCTTCTATGAGCCCTGAACTAATTCTTATTGAACATCTGTGGAAGGAGCTGAAACATGCCGTCTGGAGAAGGCACCCTTCAAACCTCAGACAACTGGAGCAGTTTGCTCATGAGGAGTGAGCCAAAATACCTGCTGAGAGGTGCAGAAGTCTCATTGACAGTTACAGAAATCGTTTGATTGCAGTGATTGCCTCAAAAGGTTGTGCAACAAAATATTAACCATCATTTTTGTCCAGGCCTGTTTCATGAGTTTGTTTTTTAAAATAATTCTGTTCAACCACAATTCAAAAGCATTGTCTGATTTTCATTGGTTAATTTTCACAGACTTTTTATTTATTACCACTTTTGTCAGATTCAGGTTGTTTCTGTGACCATTGTGGGTTTTTCTTTCATTAACAGAGGGGTGCTAACAACTTAGTCAACGTGTGTAAATATGAAGACTAGATGTTTTGTTTGGCTTCTCAACATGCGTCAATACCACCGGAATATTGGTACGGGGTTCCAAGCTCAAATCGGTCATTCAGATCAACAAAGATATCAGACTTTTGTGCCGCATACAGCTGTTGTAACAGGCAAAGAAAATGAAAGAATAAGGTAAAACATTTCATAGGTGAGATTTTACTATTCTGAAAATGCTCTGAAATGAATATGGAAGGGTTTAAATATGAAAATGTGTCTCCTTTAACTGTTTGGTACAAATGCTCCCTAATCAGAGCTAGAGGTTGTTATAATCATACTGTACATATATAGGATTATAATTATGATGATCATGATAGCAAGCTTGCCATAATCTTATACTGTGTAACATGTGCTATCATACGTATGTGAGCTCCCAACTTATTTACACAATATAAGACTTTTTTCAACAAGTTACATAGAGGCAAAAAAGGGAAAAAACAACATTAATAAATATAATGGAAATGGATGAATTAACTACAGTTGCCTCCTTTAGCCTATGTAAGAGTCAATTTTCTTGACTGACCTGCTGTTTTAGATCCAAACATTTCAGTTATTTCACTGCATTTTGCTGCATCTGTGGTAAGGGCTTTTCTCCTTTTAATTCACTCCCTCTCTACTCCTCTTTTCCTTTTCTTTTGAGCACCACTCCCTAACATTTTGCCTCTGACAGGGGACGTTATGTCTGTTTTTAATAGCGTTATAAGTTTTTTTTTAAACCTGTAGCTGAGCAAGTTTGGAGCGAGTGCCGAATATAAAATAAAAGCAACAGGGGTGCTGATGCCTTGTTGTATGTCTGTGAAAAGACACACACACACACACTAACACACAGCCACATTGACAGACTACTGTATTGCTGAGTTTCACTGAGGCATAATAAGTAGTATTTACAATACTAGTAAGCAGTGTGGGGTGACCATCCCCCATCGAGCGAATCCCCAGGTGGTGGATAGGGGATCGGCCATACAATAGCATGGCTAGCAATGAATAATGCCTTGCCCCTGGGGTTGGTGAATGAGCAGTTATGAACCAACTGGCGGTAGGGCTACCAGAGCGAAGGTGGATCAGGTGTTGGCACTACCTCAACCATTAAATACCTTTACCAGCTCCATGACAGTCATACCTGGTGAGTTGGAGCCACCTAAAAAGCTCTTCCCAGCCTGCTGCACATCACAGCACTAGGCAGACTTCGACAAACTGAAGTGCCGGCATGATGTTGTAGTCCACAGACCCGTTGGTCACTGTGGAACCGCCCTTGCCATCAGTCTACAGGTCCGGGTATGAAGATGGTGAGATCGCTGGTCCTGTGCAGCCCCTTTCTCACCTTAATCTGGTTACTGTGCAGGTTTTCACTACCTTTACCCTAAGGAAACCTCAAGGCATGTAATAGTCCCCCAAACCAATTAGAACATCTGGCTCCAAACCACTGCCAGTGGTGCTCCACCATCCACAAAGGCATCACCCATTTTGAAGAACAAAGGACAAATGCCAGAACTCTGAAGCGAGCCATGAGACATGCCAGATTCAACAGAGCACCCACCGGCCCAGGCGACAGCATACCGAGCTCCACCTGTGGCAGAATTCGAACTACGGAGCCACCAGACATCTTACCGACCTTAAAATGGACACGACTACAAGTAGTGAACATCATCATCGTCTTTTACGACAGACCACCACAAGCAAGTAAGCAGCTAAATTATTCAGCAGTATATTTCACAGTTGAATGAGTAGTGTTGCTGCAACCTTCAGCAATAATGATATTACAGTGGATTTGATAAGACGTAGTGTTATGTGGAGTCTCTATGAGCAGTGCAGACTGTAAAGTCTAGGCACTTTCTCCTTCATTTTAATCACAACTCAACTGTAAATACATATCTGACATTTGTAACAAACTGATTCCATATTATCTATACTATTGATATTAATAATGTATTATTATATTTGAGAAGTATCATACCTTTCATATGCCATGTTTAAGGTTTATATGTGCATTCCATATAGGATAAGTTTATACAGTATATTCTTGGCCTGTTTCTGTGAGCAATTTCAGAGTTCAGACTGAGGATCAGTACAGGGTTAGTACATGCGTAAGGAATGATCTAAGCCATTTATTAATCTCTTTGACATGTCCTGCTTTCGGGTCACAGGAATGCACAGGAACTCCTCATCTTATAGATTAGTGTTTCATGGACATTCTGTTAGTTTTATGGATCTCATGTCTTCATGACCCGTGTCTCCAGAGTTATCAGGACTGTCCCTTCTGTCCCTTCCCTTATCCTCATCCTCCCTCTCCTTTCTCCTACCTATATATATCAGACTTAGAAGAATGGATCCTTTAGAGATTCTAGGTGTGTCTGAATGTCATGCCTTGTAACCTCTCTCCCCCAGGTGGCCAATGGGGTGATTCCTTATATTTTTGTAATAAATGTACATAAATTCAACTTTCCGCCTGATTGTTTGACTTTGAATAATTTAAGCTCAAAATTATTCTAACACAAACCAAGAAGTTAAAAAAAAAAAACCCAAAACATAAATTTGGCAATTTATGGCAATTTTAACTCTGGGGAGACCATGGCTCCGATTGAGCTTCATGCACTAAATCGGAGTGGCTACCCCGTACCAATATGGCAGCCCCATTGACACATTCACTCCAATGCAATAGCCAAGGCGAGATCTAGTGTTCATATCTATGGAAGCGCAGAAGTGCTGTGCCTCAGGCCTGGTGCACATGACGTTTTCATTTAGAACTGGACAGAAAGATCAGCGTGCACACGACAAGTCACAGAAGCCACCACAGGGTGCACACGGATGCACCCAAGGTGTGCAAACTGCCGTTGTAACTAACGGATGACAAGTAAAAGTTTTACTCAGAGGAACTGGATTATAAAACTACAACTATTAACGTCAGATTCCCCTGCAAGAAATATAGTATATAAATATTCATTTTTTTAAAGATACTCTTAAGAGACCCTTTTTTAAACCTAATCCTAACTATAAACACATAAAGCTTAACGTTTAATCCCAGAGCGTGTATTTCTGTGAGAAATACAAGCTACAAAAGCAATGCCAATAAAACCTCTCCGCTCTGGAGACCGGTTTCAAATCTCTACACTTTCACTCCTCCAAAAACCTAGTGGCATATGCAAGGACAGCTAAACTGTGGATGAAGTTCCTCAGTTTTGGGTAAAAACATTGTCGTGCACGGCCCCTCAGTGATGCCCATTGACGATAGCTTGACAACAGACATGCATGCACATAACTTTTAACCCATTTGCGTTCACTCACAAGGCAGAGAGAAGCAGAGGGAGGAGAAATAATTTTCCAGGACAACTTAAGCTTTTGCAGGAAACTTGACTTTTCTTATACGTTTTCCATCCATCAATCTGTCCATCCTCCCTCTACCACTTAATCCTTTTCGGGTCATGGGGGGGGGGGGCTGGAGCCTATCCCACCATCTTTGGGCGAGAGGCAGGGTACACCCTGGACAGATCGCCAGTCCCATGTTTTCCATGAGTGGAAAATTGGTCAATCATTTTTCCAGGTCTTCCAGATTTTCTAGGACATGTGGAAACCCTATTTGAGCAGGGATGGACCAAGGAGCAGTCTTGTGTTCAAGTGTTGTGTTCCCTGACACCCAATTTTCAACTTGATCAACTTTATAACTGTTATAACTTTATAACTTGGCCTGTTGGCCTGTGATGGACTGGTGATCTGTCCAGGATTTAATGTACCTCTCACCCAAAGATGCTGGGATAGGCTACAGTTCTCCCATGACCCATTCATCCATCCATCTTGTACTGCTTAATCCTTTTCAGGTTGCGGAGGGACTGGAGCCTATCCTAGCATCTTTGGGCGAGAGGTAGGGTACACCCTGGACAACACACCAGTCCATCGCAGGGCCAACACATCATGACCTGAAAAGGATTAAGTGGTTGAAGATGAATGAATGAATGAATGCATGAAAGAAAGCATGACAGTTATTTAGACAATTTCCAAGTTTGAGGTTTTTTTTTTTTTTTTGTATTTTAAGTCTTGTCCTTAAATGACAATCATCAAAGCCCCAATGTCTCATGGTTTGTAAAATGGTTGTGGGTTTTGACCCCATTTTGTAAAGCCATGAGTCACATATATTCTATTAAAAATATTAACGTGGTGATCTGAGTGCTGATCCCATCCGAGCTCAGGTTACTCAGTATTTTCCCTTTTCTCTCCCGTATTATTTTCGGGTTTTGTTATTAGTGCCTTTCCAGGGCTTTTATTGTGACTGCGTCACGGCCGAACTTCCAGCTGTCAAAGCTGAGTCGGCGCTGTGACAGCTGTTTGTGATTTTGTTAATTACATTTCCCTTTTCCTGTTTGGTTCGTGTTCAGTATTTAAGGAAGCAGCTGAGGCTTTCTCCTCGCTGCGGCCCGCATTCGTGTTCCTGGACTGGAGTCCCTAACCCCGGCTCCAGTCTTCCCTCTGTGTTGGGAGTCATCTTTGCTTCGACTCTTGTAAGTGTATGATCGATAGCGTAGGTTCCGTCCTTGCTACACCCTCACGTTTGATGTCAGCGTTTGTTATTTTGTGTTCTAGTTTATGCATGTGTTTTTCCCCATGTGACTCTTTACTTTATTCTTTGTTAAATAAACAGACAAACTTACTGCTGGCTTCTGGCGCCTCATTAATGCCCTGAAAGGGGCATTCATGTCAATTAAAATGTTCACAAAGAAATGCACACCACTGTTACTTAGTTAAGGTCTTAAAGAAACAAGTGGATTGCACTTCCTGATTTTTATGATTTCACAAACCAACAAGCCCACTCAAGAAATCTTTACCCAATCAGATTAGGGGCTCATTAATATTAATAAGGCTAACAACCCGACTATTTCAGACAGAGTTTTAGAGACTGTTTTTCTGATGAGCTATGAAACAACATAGAAATGGTTTTTGGTCTATAAAATTCCATATATACAGTATAGCCTATACCTGACAAACCATGTGAGCTGCTATAAAGATGACTTGACAGCTAATCCAATGACAGACATGTTGGCCTGTCATTAAACAGTGAGTGTCTTTATCTGCATGATGCACCCATATAGTGTATAGATTCTGTAGCATCAGCTCTCCTCAGGCTAATTCAGGAAATCACTCTTCATCTTAAAGAAACTCTCACTCAACGCTGGTCAAGAATTGCTGTGTTTCTTCATCATCAGGACCCCAGTGTAAACAATTTCCCTCTGTAGAGAAACCCGACAAGGGCCTGCTTTTAAAGGATTAAAAAATATGTCATAAAATTCTCGAGCTTCCCCCCTAAGCAGATAAGAAGGATTCGTACCAGGAACTGATACTCTTAAAAAGTCATAAACTCCTTAAGCTGACAGGTATATGGTAGCAGAAGCCCCATAAAACTCTCTAGGCTGCCACCTCTTCACAAACCAAGACCTAAAAATTATCTACAGCTCAACAGTACTGCCGACTGGACATCTACAGAATATGTTTCATTACTTGTGCAATCTGGAACTTTGCTACTTATGACTGAAGATTAATTTTTGTCAAGCTCTCATTCCTCAGGATAACTCTGGACACTGAAGATAATCACCCTCGTGATGGACAGTAATGGTTTGCAATAATTCATTAATTCTTGATTTAAATGTGATGGCATGTCTAAGGAATGTTTGTTTTTTTCATGAATGTTATTCAAATGAATGTTAAGGTAAGACAAGAGATAAGATAAGCCTTTATTAGTCCCACAATGGGGAAATTCCAGGATTACAACAGCACAGGTATAGCAACACTCAGAGCAAAAATTTAAAAGATAAGAAAATAAGAGCAGTGAATATACATATAGACACATAAATATATAAATATATACATACACAGTGCGGAGTATTGTAGCTAGATGCAATAAACAGCATAACCGTCTACTTAGTTATCCTACATAGTATGAATATGCATCCATACATATTGTCACCCTCCGTAGCGACTGATATTGTCCTAGTTGTATACTGCAGGGGACCATTTGTGTAAGTCTGTTGCGTCTTTTGAACTCAATACTATTAGGTCGTCACGTTTTCTTTTTGCTATCTCTGCGAGCAGCCCTGCTTAGGTTATAAAGTCTGACAGCCGTAGGTAGGAAGGACCTGCGAAACATCTCAGTCGCGCACCTAGGATGATGTAGTCTACTGCTAAATGAGCTCCTCAGTGCGTTCAGTATGTCTTGCATAGGGTGGGACTCGGACTCCAGCAGAGATGACAGTTTAGCCACCATCCTTCTCTCTCCTATCTCCTCCACTGGGTCAAGGCGTTGCCCCAGGACAGAGCTAGCTTTCTTGATCAGTTTGTTCAGTCTCTTCCTATCGGCTGCTGTGATGCCACTGCCCCAGCGGACCACTCCAAAAGTGATGGCTGATGCCACCACCGTGTCACAGAATGTCTTCAAGAGCACCCCTTGTACACCAAAAGATGTGAGCCTCCTCAGTAGGAACAGCCTGCGCTGTCCCTTCTTGTAGAGTGCGTCAGTATTGTGTGACCAGTCTAGTTTATTGTTCAGATGAACACACAGGTACTTGTAGGATGTCACCATCTCAATGTCTGTTCCCTGGATGTTTACTGGTGCTGTGAGGGGTTGTCCTTGACTGCGGCAGTCCACCACCAGGTCCTTAGTTTTCCTCGTGTTGATCTGGAAGCAGTTCCGATGGTACCAGTCCACGAAGTCCTGGATAGGTCCTCTGTACTCAGCTTCATCTCCGTTGGAGATAAGGCCAACAATTGCAGAGTCGTCAGAGAACTTCTGTAGATGGCAGTGTGTTGTGTTGTGTGAGAAGTCCGCAGTATAAAGGGTAAACAGGAAGGGAGCCAAAACCGTTCCCTGGGGGGCCCCCATGCTGCCAATGATTGTGTCGGACACACAATCCCAGGTTCTTACAAACTCTGGCCGTTTTGTGAGGTAGTCCAGGATCCATGATGACAGGTGCTGGTCCACCCCTGTGCACAGCAGCTTGTCCCTCAGGATCATTGGTTGGATGGTGTTGAAAGCACTGGAGAAGTCAAAGAACATGATCCTCACCGCATTTCCAGGCTTCTCCAGGTGGTACAGGGAATGGTGAAGGAGGAAGATCACTGCATCCTCCACCCCAATGCCATGCTGGTAGGCGAACTGGAGTGGATCCATCGCTGGTCCCACCAGGGGGTGGAGGTGAGCAAGGAGCAGTCTCTCCAGGGTCTTCATCATTTGAGACATCAGGGCCACCGGTCTGTAGCTGTTCAGGTCTCTGGGGTGGGAAGTCTTTGGTATGGTACCACACAAGATGTTTTCCACAACTGTGGTACCCTCCCCAGCTTCAGGTTCAGCTTGAAGATGTGCTCCACAATCCCACACAGCTGGCCTGCGCAGGACTTGAGGAGCTTCGCGCGGATGCCGTCCGGTCCCGAGGCCTTCCTCGCCTTCATCTTCCTAAGCTCCGTCTTCACCTGGGTCTTAGTGAGGGTCAGGTTGGGGGGATGTGTGCTGGGAGTGGGGGGTTGTTGGTGGAGTGGGGTGTGGACAGCAGGTCTTGATGACTTTAGCGGCGGCAGTGGTTGGTGTGCAGGCAGGGGGGAGGGTGGTTGGTCAAACCTATTAAAAAACAGGTTCAGATTGTTTGCCCACTCCCCACCCCCGTGGCCTGGGAGGAGGTATTCTGGAGCCCAGAGATGATTTTGAGGTTTCGCCAGACCCCGCCGATGTTGCTCCATTGCAGCTTGTCCTCCATCTTCTTCCTGAAGCTGTCCTTGCCTTCTCTGATCTTCCTCCTCAGTGCCCTCTGTACGGACTTCAGCATCTCCCTGTTCCCCGACCTGAAGATCCTCTTCTTCCCTCTCAGAAGTGTTTTTATCTCAGGGTTGATCCAGGGTTTGTTGTTCGAGCAACACCGTATGGTCTTGGTGGGTACGGTGTTATCCACACAGAAGTTGATGTAGTCCGTGATGGTGTGAGTGAGGCCATCGATGTCCTCACCATGTGGATCGCAGAGCTGCTCCCAGGCAGTGATTTCAAAACAGTCCTTTAGAGCATCCATTGCCTCCTCAGACCATATCTTCACAGTGCGCATGACCAGAGGTTGTCTGTGTACTAGGGGTTTGTACACCGGCAGGAGATGAACCAAGTTGTGATCCGATCTCCCGAGTGGGGGGAGTGGTGATGAGGTGTACGTCTCCTTAGTGTTTATATAGAATAAGTCGAGTGTTTTATTGTCTCTAGTGTAGCATGTGACATACTGGGTGAACATGGGCAGAATGGAGGACAGTGAAATATGGTTGAAATCCCCGGAGATGAGGAGAAGAGCATCTGGGTGTTCTGTCAGCAGCCTGCAGTTACTGAGTGAATGGCGTCACGCGCTGTCCCCACATTCGCCGTCGGATCTGCATAAATAACAATGCATATCACGTGTGAGTATTCCCTCGGGAGCTAGGTAGGCCGCATGGTAACAGCTAGCATGGCCTATTTAGACAGCCTTTAAATAGGCCTAGCATGGCCTATTTTTAAAGGGTAACAAGTAGTCACCGTGCTGTTTGGTGACATGGTGTGTACCACACTAAACATGGACCAGAGGACACAAAGGAGAGAGTTGTCTCAGGAGATTAGAAAGAAAATTATAGACAAGCATGTTAAAGGCAAAAGCTGTAAGACCATCTCCAAGCAGCTTGATGTTCCTGTGACTACAGTTGCACATATTATTCAGAAATTTAAGATCCATGGGACTGCAGCCAACTTCCCTGGACAAGGCCGCAGGAGGAAACTTGTTGAAAAATGGAAGAGGCGGATAATACAAATAGTAACAAAAGAGCCCAGAACAACCTCTAAACACATTCATGGTGAACTCCAAGGTCAAGGTGCATCAGTGTCAGATCACACTACCCGTCGTTGTTTGAGCCAAAGTGGACTTCATGGGAGACGACCAAGGAGGACACCACTGTTGAAAACAAATCATAAAAAAGCCAGACTGGAATTTGCCAAACTGCATGTTGACAAGCCACAAAGCTTGTGGGAGAATGTCCTATGGACAGACGAGACAAAACTGCAACTTTTTGGCAAGGCACATCAGCTCTACGTTCACAGACACAAAAATGAAGCATACCAAGAAAAGGACCCTGTCCCTACTGTGAAACATGGAGGGGGTTCTGTTATGTTCTGGGGCTGCTTTGCTGCATCTGGCACAGGGTGTCTTGAATCTGTGCAGGGTACAATGAAATCTCAAGACTATCACGGTATTCTAGAGAGAAATGTGCTGCCCAGTGTCAGACAGCTTGGTCTCAGTCGCAGGTCATGGATCTTGCAACAGGATAATGACCCAAAACACACAACTAGAAACACCCAAGAATGGCTAAAAGCCAAATATTGGACTATTCTAAAGTGGCCTTCTATTAGCCCTGATCTAAATCCTATTGAACATCTGTGGAAGGAGCTGAAACATGCCGTCTGGAGAAGGCACCCTTCAAACCCGAGACAACTGGAGCAGTTTGCTCATGAGGAGTGGGTCAAAATACCTGCTGAGAGGTGCAGAAGTCTCATTGACAGTTATAGAAATCGTTTGATTCAAGTGATTGCCTCAAAATGTTGTGCAACAAAATATTAAGTTAAGGGTTCCATCGTTTTTGTCCAGGCCTGTTTCATGAGTTTGTTTTTTAAAATAATTCTGTTCAACCGCAATTCAAAAGCATTGTGTGATTTTCATTGTTTAATTTTCATAAGACTTTTTATTTATTACCACATTTGTCAGATTCAAGTTATTTCTGTGACCATTGTGGGTTTTTCTTTCATTAACAGAGGGGTACCAACAATTTTGTCCACGTGTGTAATTGAACATAACCAATATTTCATGGTACAATTAGTCCCTCAGCCGTAGGACAAGCTTTAGACTGAAGAAAAATTTGTATTCTTTTTTCCAGTAACCTCCGTTCATTTCTGTAGATTAATTCAGAAGTTCCCTTTTTCAGATAATCAGCTTATGTAATTTTTCCACATAAAATTGTGTTCTGATTTTGTCAGTTACCTCAGCCTTCCACTGCATTACAGTTGAAATATAAGATCTGGTTTCCTCTTGGTTCCACAAAGGTTTAACTATAGATTTTATGCTCAGGAATCCATTAACAGTTGATGTGATATTTGACACCTGTTGATCATTTGAACCTGCTTACAAATCATTTGAATGCACTGTCATGTAACCTGAATTAGTTTCATTAATAAACTTGTAAACGACAGAAGTTGAAGTGTTTTCCTTTGCATATATGCTTTCCTGGGTCACGGCAGTAAAGAACTCACTAATGCTTGAGACTGATTCTTTAAATAATTGAAAGTACAGAAATTAATTAATTAACTAATAATTAAGGTAAAAAGGTTGATTATTAATAAACTGTTCACAAAAGAGTGAGCTGGTGCCCCAACAAGTGATATATATTGTTTTTATGGTGTGTGTGTGGGTGAACTGGGAGGCAAATTCCCATTCCTGCATACCCTTCCAAGTATAAATTAAATAAGCTTTATATTGCTACAATTCAACGAGCTAAATAACAACACCTGCTAGAATAAAGTGGAGATGCAGTCTCTCCTCCGCCAGATACAGTTAATTCTGGCTAAAGATGTGTTTTTACTAAAGGAAAGCAACTCAATAATTCTAAAAGTCTTCCATTGCTGCTGACTTATTCCTTCAAACATTTTATTTTACAAATGTTTGAGTTATAAGTGACATTTAAATTTTTATTTTGTAAAGATCAACTGATCAAGAAAGCTAGCTCCGTCCTGGGGCAGCGCCTTGATCCGGTGGAGGAGATAGGAGAGAGAAGGACGGTGGCTAAACTGTCATCTCTGCTGGAGTCCGAGTTCCACCCTATGCAGGACATACTGAATGCACTGAGGAGCTCATTTAGCAGCAGACTACATCATCCCAGGTGCACAACCGAGAGGTTTCGCAGGTCCTTCCTACCAACGGCTGTCAGACTGTACAACCTAAGCAGGGCTGCTCGCAGAGATAGCAAAAAGACGTAACAACCTAATAGTTTTTTGAATGCAAAAGATGCAATAGACTTACACAATGGTCCCCTCCGGCATACAACTAGGAAAATACCGGTAGCTACGGAGGGTGAGAATATGTATGGGCACATAATCATACCATGTAGGATAACTAAGTAGACGGTTGTGCTGCTTCATCCCATCTAGCAACAATGCTCTGCACTGTGTGTGTTTATACATTTACATATTTATTCCATCTAGCTACAATGCTCCGCACTGGGTGTGTTTATGTTTATGTTTATATTTATATATCTATATATTCATTCCATCTAGCTACAATGCTCCGCACTGTGTGTTTATATATCTACATATTATTCCATCTAGCTACATTGCTCCGCACTGTGTGTTTATATATTTACATATTTTTTCCACCTAGCTGCAATGCTCCGTACTGTGTGTTTATATATCTACATATTATTCCATCTAGCTACATTGCTCCGCACTGTGTTTATATATTTACATATTTATTCCATCTAGCTGCAATGCTCCATACTGTGTGTTTATATACTCATATATTTATCCCATCCAGCTACAATGCTCTACACTGTGTCTGTGTGTATATATATCTATTTATAGTAATATGTACATATGTATATTAGCTGCTCTTGCTTGCTTGCTTTTTTTTTTTTTTTTCTTGCCTTCTGATTGTTGCTCTGAGTGTTGCTATCCCTGTGCTGTTGCAATCCTGGAATTTCCCCGTTGTGGGACTAATAAAGGCTTATCTTATTTCCACATCTGTGGTGACTGAAACACAGACAAAGGAACACTAAAAACAAATGCTGGAGTATGACGCCACAACCAGTGAAAGAGCCTTTGACAGCCTCAGCCTCACAGCTGCTGGGAGCATGACATCACTGCGCTTGGCAGAAAACAACAACAGACAGGCTGGAAATGACCTCTGAGCGCATCAGAGAGTTTAAAATGGAACCACGAGGAGCTCTCTGACATGATCTGAGCATATAAAGCGTCTCTTACCGTTCTGCTGCTGCATCAGGGTCGGGTTCACAGCCGGCTGGGGAATGATGGCGGGTGGAGGTGGCTCCGCAGCTTGGCTGTGCTGGCTGGGACGGGCCCGGGTGGTTCCCACTGCTGCAGCTGGGAAGCACATGAGATACAATTATGATTCATTTGTAAGAGTTAAAAGGATCAGTTCACTCAAATTACAGAAAATAATATTTAGAAACTCATTTATGAGGTTTCCTTCTATGCTTTCCATGCCAACTTCATTAACCTCTTAAAACTGTGGAACTTTTCACACTGGCTGGAAACTGACTGGAATGCTATGGGGTTAAAAACCATACAACTGCACAAAGTAAACTGTTAATTTCGTCCCGGCAAGTATGTTTTATAGTGGAGGGAAGACTTTACTCATTTTTTATTTTTATAACCACTTTGATCTAGAGGGTTCCATTTATTTGTACACACCTATGAATAAGGGGTATTTAAAACTTGTATTTGGAACAAGGTCATTTAAAAAAAAATTAATTAATTAGACAAAGCAGACAAGCGAAGTTGAAGCTTGCCACATATGCTCAAATATTTTTGGTGACACTTTGGAGATATCTAGAGTCACGAGGAAGGCTTTAGATTGATTATGGTGGCTTTACCAGCATCATCTACACTGTAAAACCTAACAGTACTTCTAATAAAAGAAGTAAGTAAATATAACTTAATCCTTAAGTTGGAGTCACTAATTTCTACAAATTCAACCTTACTCAAAAATACATATCTGTAGTAGTACCTCAGTTGCTGTAAGTGTACTTGCCTTTTGGGATCATTTAAGTATTGGTGACATAATTCCAGTTTGTTGCATTTACTCATTTCGTCTGAGTGAACTTCAATATTGCTATAAAAATGATTGCTGACATTTGTTTTTACTCAAGGTTTGAAACACCAGGCTGTATTTCAATAAACCAATAATCCAGATAGTTTTATGTTCCTTTAAAATGACATCACTAAGTTAACAACTTCAGAGATGCAGTCTTGTAATCTTTGTTTAGTCAACACACAAAAATTTAAGTAAATTTTCATGTTATTTTAATTATGTGATCAAATAACATTTGATAGGATCGCTGTGAATGCTTTTTTTCTTAAATTACTATAATGTTTTGAAAACCAATCAAGGAACAAGGCCATTTCCTGCTTTTGGAGGGGCCCTATGCAAGGTTGCATTTGTGGGCTCCTGTTTTTGTAAAGCAGAGGAAACACTATGTAGAAAACAGGCTAGATTTGCTGATCTTAAATTCAGATTTAAGATCTCAAGTTGACGAAAGCAATTTAAACCTATAGAAAATAACACCAGTGCCTCTTTGTAAATTTGAATATTACGATTTGTAATTTCAGAAATGATAACCATAACCATCAAATGAAGATAGTTAAATCTCTCAAAAATAATTCAGCCGCAAGGGCTTATGGGAAATGTTGAATGTTGGAAAATAAGCATTACCTTCTTAGTTAGACTGTCAGTATACTTTGTGTTGCTGTTGCTGGGATATTTAAGTTTTATAGAACGTTTGTGTTTGGCACCATGAGTGCAGCTGCTATGGCAGTGATGCAAACTGCAATAGCAGTCCCTCCCCACCACTCCCACCCTTGAACCACATTGGCTCTAACACTGAGGCTGCATTTGTAGGGGGGGCATATAGCATTTGCGTACACTGTCCTATGGAGGAAACAACTATGCCAGCTGTGTTGTGCTGTTATGTAAGTTGTCATCACTCGAGTGTGGTGATATGCCTTAGTATGTAAAACTTGAATGGCAGTTCAGTGTGAAGAAGATACATTGAAGTTAATTCTTTAGATAACTAAGTTTACTCAGCTGAAAACATTTGATGTGCTTGAATGATTTGACTCAACAAACTTACAATGATTCAAGGCAACTGGTTTGCTCAAACACTTTGGGGCCCTATTTTGACAGTCAACAGCAGACTTTTGGGCCAGACTTCCTGCCGTACGCCAGTGTTTTTGTTACTGTCTGTTTTTACGCTTTGCATCACACCATCTAATTACCAGTAGACAGTGCGTCCTCTTTGCACTGGGAGGTAGAGGCTCATTTTAAAGAGGTGTGGCGGCACACAATCTCATGTGCACTGGTATTATGGTGCATGTTATGCCAGTGTACTTTTGATCAAGAAAAAGGGGGTCTGTTATCAGAAGCGCATTGTTTAATGCTATTTTGATGGTGTGTTTTGAAATCGCACAGCTCTGGAGCTCATGATGAAACAGCATGTGCTACAATTTTCTGTTATTTCAACAGAGAGAGTTGTAACAGTTATAATTTGCCTGTCATTTTATTTATATGGGTCAGGCCAGCGCCGGGGTATGGCAGCTATGCCACCATCAGTGTGTAACTAAGTGTGTGAATAAGTGGATAGCAGGATCTGTAAAGCGCTTTGGTCATCTAGAGATGAGGAAAAAAAAAAGCACTATATAAGTGAATGCCATTTACCATAATACATTAAATATTTTTTTATTCCATCCACATTCTCATTTTAATTGCAAATGTTGGAGTGCACAGATTTGGCATTAATGTATGACTTTTTTAGGGGAATGAATGAATGAATGAACAGGGAGCGTGTGTGTTCTGTTGTCGGTGCAACGCACGGGGAGTGGTGTTTGGGGGTGCTGAATCATCATATCACATCATCGCATCTTGTGTCCATTTGTGCTGGCGCGTCCCGATTAATGAAAAAACAAACTCAGCCGAAATGAGGACAATTAAATACAAACTATCTGAAGCCACAAAAGGGTTTTCACTACGGAGAGGAAAAAAAATGTTAAAATGAGTTTATGATTCAGTTCTCTACCAGAATGCAGCGAGACCAGTCTGCCTTTACTGGGAAAACAGCCGTCACAGTGACCCCAGAGAACAGCAGGTATATGTGCACAAACCCGATATTCATTACCTAATGATGAGTTTTTACAATTTTTAACCTCATTCACTGTCATCACTCCGTATATAATTCAAGAAATCTCTGTGTGTCTGTCTGTCACGACCATAGGACTCGCTAAAAGATCCTATGTTCAACTATGATGTGCCTACAGACATGGACAAAATTGTTGGTACTCCTCTGTTAATGAAAGAAAAACCCACAATGGTCACAGAAATAACTTGAATCTGACAAAAGTGGTAATAAATAAAAATTCTATGAAAATTAACCAATGAAAATCACACAGTGCTTTTGAATTGTGATTCAACAGAATTACTTTAAAAAACAAACTCATGAAACAGGCCTGGACAAAAATGATGGTACCCCTAGAAAAGATTGAAAATAATGTGACCATAGGGACATGTTCAACCAAGATGTGTCCTCTAATTAACATCACAGGTGTCTACAAACTTGTAATCAGTCAGTCGGCCTAGTTAAAGGGTGACAAGTAGTCACTGTGCTGTTTGTTGACATGGTGTGTACCACATTGAACATGGACCAGAGGAAGCAAAGGAGAGAGTTGTCTCAGGAGATTAGAAAGAAAATTATAGACAAGCATGTTAAAGGTAAAGGCTATGAGACCATCTCCAAGCAGCTTGATGTTCCTGTGACTACAGTTGCACATATTATTCAGAAATTTAAGATCCATGGGACTGGAGCCAACCTCTCTGGATGTGGCCGCAGGAGGAGACGAATAATATGAATGGTAACAAAAGAGCCCAGAACAACCTCTGAACACATTCATGGTGAACTCCAAGGTCAAGGTACATCAGTGTCAGATTGCACCATCCGTCGTTTGAGCCAAAGTGGACTTCAAGGGAGATGACTAAGGAGGACACCACTGTTGAAAACAAATCATAAAAAAGCCAGACTGGAATTTACCAAACTGCATGTTGACAAGCCACAAAGCTTGGGGGAGAATGTCCTATGGACAGACGAGACAAAACTGCAACTTTTTGGCAAGGCACATCAGCACTATGTTCACAGATGCAAAAATGAAGCATACCAAGAAAAGAACACTGTCCCTACTGTGAAACATGGAGGAGGTTCTGTTATGTTCTGGGGCTGCTTTGCTGCATCTAGCACAGGGTGTTTTGAATCTGTGCAGGGTACAATGAAATCTCAAGACTATCAAGGTATTCTAGAGAGAAATGTGCTGCCCAGTGTCAAACAGCTTGGTCTCAGTCACAGGTCATGGGTCTTGCAACAGGATAATGACCCAAAACACACAGCTAAAAACACCCAAGAATGGCTAAGAGCCAAACATTGGACTATTCTAAAATGGCCTTCTATGAGCCCTGATCTAAATCCTATTGAAGATCTGTGGAAGGAGCTGAAACATGCCGTCTGGAGAAGGCACCCTTCAAACCTGAGACAACTGGAGCAGTTTGCTCATGAGGAGTGGGCCAAAATACCTGCTGAGAGGTGCAGAAGTCTCATTGACAGTTACAGAAATCGTTTGATTGCAGTGCTTGCCTCAAAATGTTGTGCAACAAAATATTAAGTTAAGGGTACCATCATTTTTGTCCAGGCCTGTTTCATGAGTTTGTTTTTTAAAATAATTCTGTTGAACCACAATTCAAAAGCACTGTCTAATTTTCATTGGTTAATTTTCATAGGATTTTTATTTATTACCACTTTTGTCAGATTGAAGTTATTTGTGTGACCATTGTGGGGTTTTTCTTTCATTAACAGAGGGGTACCAACAATTTTGTCCACGTCTGTATGATCTCTACTTGATGTCTATATGACATCACATAGATACCATAGTACAGTGTGTCTGTGTGTGATCAAAGGTAGGCATCACTCACGATCACAGGACATCAAAGTTCAAAGGCAGGCATCACTCACGATCATAGGACTCGCTATGACATCATCAAAGATCAAATGCAGGCATCATAGGACTCGCTATGCCATCAGCCTATGGAGTCTATATACAGACGTGGACTAAATTGTTGGTACCCCTCTGATAATGAAAGAAAAACCCACAATGGTCACAGAAATAACTTGAATCTGACAAAAGTGGTAATAAATAAAAATTCTATTAAAATTAACCAATGAAAATCACACAATGCTTTTGAATTGTGGTTCAACAGAATTACTTTAAAAAAAAACAAAATCATGAAAAAGGCCTGGACAAAAATGATAGTACCCCTAGAAAAGATTGAAAATAATGTGACCATAGGGACATGTTCAACCAAGATGTGTCCTCTAATTAACATCACAGGTGTCTACAAACTTGTAATCAGTCAGTCGGCCTATTTAAAGGGTGACAAGTAGTCACTGTGCTGTTTGGTGACATGGTGTGTACCACACTAAACATGGACCAGAGGAAGCAAAGGAGAGAGTTGTCTCAGGAGATTAGAAAAAAAATTATAGACAAGCATGTTAAAGGTAAAGGCTATAAGACCATCTCCAAGCAGCTTGCTGTACCTGTGACTACAGTTGCACATATTATTCAGAAATTTAAGATCCACGGGACTGGAGCCAACCTCCCTGGACGTGGCCGCAGGAGGAGATGGATAATACGAATGGTAACAAAAGAGCCCAGAACAACCTCTAAACACATTCATGGTGAACTCCAAGGTCAAGGTACATCAGTGTCAGATCGCACCATCCGTCATTGTTTAAACCAAAATGGACTTCATGGGAGACAACCAAGGAGGACACCACTGTTGAAACCAAATCATAAAAAAGCCAGACTGGAATTTGCCAAACTGCATGTTGACAAGCCACAAAGTTTCTGGGAGAATGTCCTATGGACAGACGAGACAAAACTGGAACTTTTTGGCAAGGCACATCAGCTCTATGTTCACAGACGCAAAAATGAAGCATACCAAGAAAAGGACACTGTCCCTAATGTGAAACATGGAGGTTCTGTTATGTTCTGGGGCTGCTTTGCTGCATCTGGCACAGGGTGTCTTGAATCTGTGCAGGGTACAACGAAATCTCAAGACTATCAAGGTATTCTAGAGAGAAATGTGCTGCCCAGTGTCAAACAGCTTGGTCTCAGTCGCAGGTCATGGGTCTTGCAACAGGATAATGACCCAAAACACACAGCTAAAAACACCCAAGAATGGCTAAGAGCCAAACATTAGACTATTCTTAAGTGGCCTTCTATGAGCCCTGATATAAATCCTATTGAACATCTGTGGAAGAAGCTGAAACATGCCGTCTGGAGAAGGCACCCTTCAAACCTGAGACAACTGGAGCAGTTTGCTCATGAGGAGTGGGCCAAAATACCTGCTGAGAGGTGCAGAAGTCTTATTGACAGTTACAGAAATCGTTTGATTGCAGGGCTTGCCTCAAAAGGTTGTGCAACAAAATATTAAGTTAAGGGTACCATCATTTTTGTCCAGGCCTGTTTCATGAGTTTGTTTTTTAAAATAATTCTGTTGAACCACAATTCAAAAGCATTGTGTTATTTTCATTGGTTAATTTTCATAGAATTTTTATTTATTACCACTTTTGTCAGATTGAAGTTATTTCTGTGACCATTGTGGGTTTTTCTTTCATTAACAGAGGGGTACCAACAATTTTGTCTACGTCTGTAGCTAGATCATAGGACCAAATTTACCAACAGAAGTCTGAGCTGTCATTTTGCCATTCTGTCCTGCATTTTGAACTCCTGAAAAGATCAAAGGCCGGTTTCACCATGGTTACTGTTGCCATGGCAATAACGTTCTACGGGCAGACAGAAATGCTTGCTTACACTTGCTTTCTAAGGGCATGCAGAAATACTTCCTTAACCATGCCAAAGATCAAAGGCAGGCATCACCATGGTTACTGTTGCCATGGTAAGAGTAACTCTACAGGCATGCAGACATGCTTGCTTACACCTGCTTTCTACGGGCTTGCAGAAATACTTGCTTATACTTGGTTTCTACAGGTATGCCTGAGTATGCACTAGTTCTTTTAAAACAAATATTCAGAATGAAAATATCCCAACAGTTGTTCTGAATTCAATCAAAATAAATAAAAAAAAAAAAGATGGCGACCAGGATGGTCACACCTTTTCAGCGCTGAGACAAACTCGCTGATTTTCCCATTAAAAGTACCTAACCAACAGCGATCGGCGCTTGTGACGGACACCCACAGGCTGAATTTCCACCTCGTCAGAATCCCGTTGGAATGCCCCTTTAATCGGGTAGAACTGCTGCGCTCTACCCGAAGCGATTGCCAAGCTAACGCTAGTTAGCTTAACGCTGGCCCCAGTGCGCCACCTAACTCCGACACGAAGCGGCTCAGTCCCCGGTGAGGGCTTACCGGAGGAACCAACCGAGGCGGCGGTCGGGAGCTCGGGCGCGGCGTTGGTGAGAGACGGGGGCCACCTGGACCCAGCAGGACAGTGGCCTGAGTCGGGGCCCAGTTGCGAGGCACAGCTGAGGAACTACCAGACTGACGGCGGTCGGTGACGGGGCCTAGCGGAGGTGCCACCCAGCCAGACGGTGGCGATGATCGGCGGCGGTGATCGGTGGAGTTCGGCTGCGCCGGCGGTGTGCGGCATAACCGGCCAGGCAGACGGCGGCAGGCGGCGGCGATCGACGGCGGTGATCTGCGGAGCTGTGCAGCGTTACTTGGCGGAGGAGCTGTGCAGGAGCTCGGTTGCAGCGGATCCAGCAGCGGCCGGGCTAGTTGAGGCCTAGCCGGATTCTCTGTTTATTTCTATCCACAGGTCAGTAAAATGCCCCCAAAAAAAGAAGAAATGGAAGAAATTAAAAAATCTCTGAACTTTGTGTCAGAAGAATTGGCCAAATTGACTAGCCAGCAGGCCAAAATAATAGGCTTAATAGAAGAGGTACAAGCCCTACATTTAATAATAAAAGAAAAAGACAAAAAAATTATGGACCTAGAGCAACACGGGCGTCTTTTGGAGCAACGCGTCGAGGACCTTAAACAAGGTTCTCGTATTGATGACCTAGTTATAAGTGGACTAGACATCAGATATCAGTCATACGCCCATGCCGCAACAGGACTGAATGGTGAAGATGCCCCCATGAGTGAATCATTGTCCTTAGAAAATCAAGTGCTTCAGTTCCTTAATAATAGAGACATTAAGGTAGAAGCCAATGCAATCTCAGCCTGTTATGCTCTACCGAAGAAAGATAACAAAACAAAGAAATCAATTGTGATGCGCTTTGTGAACAGAAGGGTAAAGAATAACATACTGAGGCAGGCCAAAAAGCTAAAGGAAACTCAAGTTTACCTAAATGAACACCTGACAAAAAAAAACGCTGAATTAGCACGACAGGCACGGATGCTAAAAAAACAAAATAAGATACAAGCAACCTGGACAAGAAATTGTAGAATTTGGATTAAACTAAATGGATCACCTGAGCAAGCAAAGAGTATAATGATCAGAGATGCTACTGACTTAGATAAATACAGATGAACACTGATTAAGAAAATTATGAGTCAATGATAATCCATATTCATACACACGATAAGAATAGTTCTTTTGATACACCATGCCAAAGTACTTTAAAAAAAATAAGCAAAATAAACAAAAACTTATGGCCGACTCGAGTAGACATCAATTATCCCCAGTTGGAGGAAGTCATTTGACACAGAGTGAGGAAACTCAATCTCTGAAAATATACCACTATGCTGAACATAAACCACAAGAGATGGAGAATGATATTGATCCTGATAACCACTTTTTCAATAATATTCATAACCAATGTGAATATTACACTGAAAAGCAATTCAAAAGTCAAGTGCAATTAGATGGTAAACTGTCAATAATACACTTCAATAGCAGAAGTCTCAACAAAAACTTTCCACAGATTCAGGACTATTTAAAACAGCTAGACAGAAAATTCACAGCTATTGCAGTCTCTGAAACCTGGCTTAATGAAGAACAGGCTCCCCTGATGGCAATAGAGGGATATCAGATGTTTTATATTAACAGATCTCAAAAAAAGGGTGGTGGTGTTGCACTGTATATTGATGACCTGTATAGGTGTAAGCTTGTAAATGAAATGTCCTCAGCACTACCAGGGATTCTGGAATGTGTTACTGTTGAGATTGACCTAGACAAAACAAAAAATCTAATCATAAGCTGCATATATAGAATGCCGGGAACTTGCATTAGAGACATTCAGAGATAAATTAGTCGAGCTGTACAATAATATTACTAGTAAAAAAATGGTAGCAATTTGTGGAGATTTCAATATTGATTTACTAAATCCACATCAACAAAATGTAGTTACAGAGTTCATGAACTCTATGTACAGCATGAGTCTATATCCCACAATAACACATCCCAGTAGAATCACAGTTCACTCTGCTACACTTATTGACAACCTGTTTGTCAATGTTTTCGATAAGAAAATAGAAAGTGGATTATTGATAAATGATATAAGTGACCACTTGCCAACCTTTGCACTTATCCATGGCCACACGAGGCCCAACGCAGAAAAAATTTCAAAATCGTTCAGACACAAATCACCAAATGCAATCAGTTCTCTTAAAGAGGACTTGCTGAAGCAAGACTGGACAGAAGTCTATGTATCAGATGTAAATGAAGCCTATGACACATTTATAAACATTGTAACCACTCTTTATGAAAAAAACTGCCCATTAGTAAAAAAAAGCTTAAACACAAATTTGCTGATAAGCCATGGTTAACCAAAGGACTACAAAAGGCGTGTAAAAAGAAAAATTTATTATATAAAGCTTTCCTAAAGAAAAGGACAAAAGAAGCAGAGCAGCGGTATAAAACATACAAAAATAAGTTAACATATATAATAAGATGTAGTAAAAGAGACTATTACAATAAAGAACTGGTGAAAAACAAAGACAATATTAAAAATACATGGACAATACTCAACAGTATCCTTGGAAATCAAAGCAGAAATACAAGCTACCCAACTAATATTCCAAAAAATAAAACGACTCGGAGTGTGAATATAGCTTCACCTGCAGATGAATTTAATAATTTTTTTGTTAACATTGGACCTAAACTGGCCCGAGAAATACCCACTACGGTGCCTACAGGTGATACAATATGCAATAACACTGCTGTAAAAGACTCCATCTTCATAAAGAACACAGACGAAAGAGAGGTCATTGAAATTGTTAAATCGTTCAAAAGTAAAACATCTACTGACTGTGATGGTATTGACATGCTACTAGTCAAAACTGTTATCGAATGCATAGTAAAACCACTGACGTATATCTGTAACCTGTCTCTCCAATCAGGTATATTTCCCAATGCAATGAAAATAGCTAAAGTAATTCCGATATACAAGACGGGCGACAGAGGGGAACTCTCAAACTATAGACCAATTTCACTATTACCGCAATTTTCCAAGATACTTGAAAAGATATTCTATGAGAGAATTGACAACTTCATACTGAAGAATAATTTATTGTGTGAGCAGCAATATGGGTTCAGACACAAGAGGACAACTGCATATGCCCTAATGGAATTTACAGAAAAAATATCAACAGCCATTGAAAATAAAGAGTATTCAGTTGGAGTATTCCTAGATCTTAAAAAAGCATTTGATACAGTAGATCATAATTTATTATTAAAGAAACTACAAAATTGTGGTATTAGAGGGGTAGCACTGTCCTGGTTAAGTAGTTACTTAAAGAATAGATATCAGTATGTATGTGTTAACAACAAAAACTCAGAGTTGCTGAAGGTCACCTGTGGAGTCCCACAGGATTCAGTTCTGGGACCATTATTATTCAATATGTATTTAAACGATATATGTAAAGTTTCAGAAAAAATGGACTTAATATTGTTTGCCGATGACACTAATCTGCTATGCAGTGGAAACAATTTGGAACAACTTCTGGATACACTCGGAAAGGAATTAGGAAAGCTTAAACTGTGGTTTGATTCAAACAAATTAACACTCAATTTAAGTAAGACAAAATTTATAGTCTTTAACAACCATCACAACAACCCAGTACCCAAACTCAGTGTAAATGGTGTAGAGATTGAAAGGGTATCTGAAACTAAATTCCTTGGAGTAATAATTGATAACAAACTGTGTTGGAAGTGAATTTGAATTTATTTATGAATGAATGAATTGAATGAATGAATGAATTTATTTGAATGAATGAATTTATTTATTTCGGATAGTACATTACAGGTTAAAAGAAACTGTATAATATAACAACAAGGTCAAATTAGACAAAGACTCCTTCTACTATACAATTCCACGTGAGTTATCCGAAATGGGTGATGGCTGAAGCCGCAGCTTATATTGCCAACAGTCACATATTAAGTCACATAAGTCACATCATAAGTGACTTATGTGACATCATATTAAGTCACATCATAAGTCACATATTAATTATATTAAAGGTAAAGTATCCAAATCAATTGCAATATTACACAGAGTGAAATATTTGCTGAATCAACCCACACTATACACCTTGTATCATTCATTAATACTCCCATACATGACATATTGTAATGAAGTATGGGGAAATACATATAAAACAAACATATATCCACTCTTTATGCTTCAAAAGAGAGCTATTAGAATAATAAACAAAGCAGCTTACAGGGAACCAACAAACCCACTTTTTCTTAAACAAAATACTCTCAAGTTGAAAGATCTGGTTGACTTTAAAACCGCAATAATAATGTTCAAAGTGAAGAATTTATCACTGCTCGCAAATATCCAAAAGTTGTTCCAAACAAGGGAGAAACGATATCACTTCAGAGGAACATGTATATTTCAAAAGCCTACAGTGAGAACAACCACCAAGCAACACTGTATTTCAGTGCAAGGAGTCAGATTACGGAACGATTTTGGACCTGAATTAAAATCATGTACAACGCTTGGACAATTTAAACAAACACTAAAGGAAGAAATACTCCAAACATATTTACAAGACGACATGTAAACTCACATAAGGATTGACATATCCAGCCTGTGTTGTGTTGTAGCTTAGTTTTGTTTTTTTGTTTTTTTTTCTCTGTGACATTTTGTCTTAGATTTGTTTTGAATAGTAACCGCTTAACTTAGCCTAGCTTAGTTTTCTTTTTTTTCTTTTTTTTTTTCTCTCAGTCACATTTTGTCTTAGCTTTGTTTTAAATTGTAATCGCTCTTGTCTTGTTTTCTCTTTTTTCTCTTTTGAATTCTTGGATGGTATATGGGTGGGCAATATAAGCTGCGGCTTCAGCCATCACCCATTTCGGATAACTCACGTGGAATTGTATAGTAGAAGGAGTCTTTGTCTAATTTGACCCTGTTGTTATATTATACAGTTTCTTTTAACCTGTACTGTACTATCCGAAATAAATTCATTCATTCATTCATTCATTCATTCATTCATTCAACTTTTGCATGCATCAGAGCAGAATAATAGAGCTCCGGCCGAGATGAGCAGCTCCTCTTTCTTGGTTTGAAAGAGAAGCTTGGATGAACGATAATACATTTTTTAGTGAGATCAGGTTGACGATAACATAACTACAACTCTGTCAAACTCATGGACAAAGAGAAAGACTGGCACCATCTCTGAACTGTAGCTGACAGCTCTCATCTGTGGGCAAGCAAGGCTGTGGAGTTAAAAAGCTCCTTGCTTTTAAATGCATTTTCACTTTGTAAATGAGCCCACATTGTCTTCAGCGCAAACTGGAATTGTCCTCCCATTTAAACCTCTTTCATGCTAGTATCATGTCTTTGATCTCGTGCCCCTGTTTATTAAAAGGAACGAGAGCAAAGGCAGCGATTGGTTTATTTCACATTACACCCCAAACACACCTCTGAATTAAGAGTGTTAGGTCAACTTTTTTCGACTTTGCGCCTGGTGGAAAATTTGGTTTTGCAAGGCTGTTATAGCGAAATGAACTTGGAAATGTCCATAAACACGTAGTGCGCCTCCGGCAACTGACGACTGACCGCGTCCTCGTAATACAGTCCTATGAGTTGAACTAATTCATCAGGTTTTACAGTGTACCTCAGTCATTTAGGGATCAACAGATTTAAATCACATACCCCTGTTCTCCCGTGGAGCATTCTCAGACTTGGTTGCCGCTGTTATTCGTCTGGGCTGTAAGACAGTAATGATCAGAGCTGAATGTAAAGATACAGTACACTGTAAAGACCTGACTTATGAAAAGTCAAAGAATTCATGAACTGATTAGTTGACTGTTAATTACCTCCGCCAAGGAGGTTATGTTTTCATCGGCGTTGGTTTGTCTGTCTGTGTCTGTCTGTCTGTCTGTCTGTCTGTCTGTCTGATTGTTAGCAAGATAACTCAAAAAGTTATGGACGGATTTTCATGAAATTTTCACAGATTGTCAGAAATGGGGTATCCTACAGATGATTAGATTTTGGTGGTGATCCGGATCACTGTCCACAAGAAAACTGCCATTACGCAAAATGCCATTTTCGTGAATAACTACTAAACCACTAATCCTGTCATTGTCAATCCAATTGCTTGTCATATGTTTTCATGGTCAACGAATCTGAAAACGTACACATAAACACTGTATGGGGGGAACTGTGGCACTAAACCGCCATTAGGGAAAATGCCATTTTCGTCAATAACTACTGAACCACTAATCCTACATTGTGAATCCAATTGCTAGTCATATGTTTTCATGGTCAAGGAATCTGAAAACGTACACACAAACACTGTATGGGGGGAACTGTGGCGCCTGGCGGAGGCCTGTGCTCTCCGAGTGCTTTTCTAGTTTCAAATGACTTTTATAGCAAAAATTAGAAATACTAGCAGGGTTTTTTTTGTCTCTAGGGTTTCTCAATTATCCAAGGTAAAGGAGTTAAAAATCTATCTTACCGATGTTCTTTTTATATCAACAAATCAACGGCCAGGTCGTGAGTGTAACTGATTTCATTAACAGCCTCAAGTGAGGAGCAGACCTTAAAGACTTTGCTGGATTTGACAGAACTGGATGGAGGAAGAGGAGTCTCAGGACTCTGTGGTATCTCTTCATCAGGAGTAACATCTGGATTCTGAGCAAAGATGCTGTCCAGGTCAATCTAAAGTGGAAACAAGACACAAGACACCTTTTTACCCTTGTAATTTTGTAGCCCAGAAGTGCTGTCCTGAATTTTGCTCACATTTCAGTTCTACCCGTTACAGTATCTATAAGCTGAAAACAGAGACTAACTGAGGTTTATCCCTTTTCTGCTAACTGAATACAAACCAGAACAGTTTTGCCTACAAAGGCAAAATGCAGTAACTACACATGAGGAAACAGAGTAAAATCCTAGTACGATGATTAGAAATAATGCATTCATGCAAAGCCTTCTTGGAAAAAAACAGTTTTATCATCTTACAGTTTGGAAGATGATACGACAAACATCACAAAGTCAAATTCTAAGTATTAACTCAGTTTTGACTGAATGTGTAGTGACCACATTTTGCTTTTGTAGGCATACAGCGGGGAAAATAAGTATTGAACACGCCAACATTTTTCTAATTAAACATATTTCTGATGGAGCCACTGACCTGAGATTTTCACCAGGTATCAGTAACAACCCAAGTAAACCATACATACAAAGAAATAAAGGCAACTGTGTTCACAAAACAAGTTAAAGTAGAATGACACAGGGAATAAGTATTGAACACGCTTGGTGAAATTCATTTAATATTTAATAGAAAAGCCTGTGTTGGTAATAACAGCTTCCAGACACCTCCTGTATGGAGAAACTAGGCACAGGCATTGCTCAGGGTTGATTTTAGCCCATTCATCCACACAAACGGTCTTCAAATCTTGAAGGTTCTGTGGGTGTCTTCTATGAACTCTGATCTTCAGTTCATGTGGAAGACGTCCTGCCTGGTTCCTGTCCCCAAGAAATCATCTCCAGTGGACCTGAACAACCATAGACCTGCTGCCCTCACATCACATGTGATGAAGGTCATGGAGAGACTTGTTTTTAGCCCACTTGAGGTGGCAGGTGAAGATGTGTGTGGCTGGACCCTCTGCAGTTTGCATATCACCCCCATTTAGTAGCTGAAGATGCTGTCATCTACCTGCTGCAACTAGTCCGTGGGGAGGCTGTGGCACAGGTGTAGTGTGGCCAACTACTGATCGGAGGGTCAGGGGTTCGATTCCTGCTCTGTCTGCAGTCTGCATGTCGAACTGTCCTTGAGCAAGACACTGAACCTCCAGTTACTCCTGGTGGGTCAGGCTAGGGCCAGTGCATGGCAACTCCACCACCAAAAGTATGTGAATGTATGTGTGAATGGGTGGATAGCAGAATCTGTAAAGTGCTTTGGTCATCTAGAGATGAGAAGAAGCGCTATATAAGTGAATGCCATTTACCATTTGCACCTGGATGGAGGAGGAGACACTTTGAGAATCATGTTCTTTGATTTCTCCAGTGCATTTAACACCATTTAGCCACTGCAGCTGGGTGAGAAGCTGTGGGGGATGGGGGTTGACAGCTCTGTGGTCTCCTGGATTACTAACTACCTAGCAGGCAGGCCACAGTTTGTCCGGCTGGGCAGTGTTTTGTCTGATGTGGTGGTTAGTGATACGGTAGCTCCACAGGGGGACTGTGCTTTCTCCTTTTCTCCTCACCTTATACACCAATGACTTTCAGTACAACACCGAGTCATGCCACATGCAGAAATTCTCTGATGACTCGGCTGTTGTTGGGTGGAGAGGAGGGGGAATATAGAGCATTGGTAGACAGATTTGTGGAGTGGACTGAGCAGAGTCACCTGAGGCTGAATGTCAGCAAGACCAGAAATATGGTGACTGACTTCAGGAAGAAGACAACGTCTTTACAGCCATTGCGGACTGAGGGGAGAATGTGGAGGTGGTGGAGGACTACAAATACCTGGGTGTCGTGATCAGCAGCGGACTGGACTAGAAATCCAAAACAGATGCTGCAGACAAGAAGGGGATGAGCAGACTCTACTTTCTGAGGAAGCAGAGATCCTTCAACGTGTGCAACAAGATGTTGGAGCTTTTCTACAAGGCCGTTGTTGCCAACGTCATCTTCTTTGCTGCTGTCTGTTGGAGTAGCAGTATCAGAGCCAGCGACACCAATAGACTTGACAAGATCATCAAGAAGGCTGGCTCTGTGATTGGTCTCAGGCCAGAGACCTTTGAATTTGTGGTGGAGGACACTGAACAAACTGTGATCCATCATAGACAATCCTGATCACCCCATTCACCACACACTGGACAGACAGCGGAGCACTTTCTCCAGCAGACTGCTACAGCTTTGCTGCCAAACAGCCAGGTAAAGGAAATCTTTTCTGCCACATGCCATTTCACTGTACAAAAACTCACTCTGTTGAATTTTGGTCATAACAATGCTGCCATACTACACCTTACAGTCTAATTGGTAGCTGGTATTTCACCCTGCGCCTTATAATCCTTCTTTGTACAGTCTACTGTACAAAGTGATATACTTTGAGTATACTCAAAATGACATACTGATAGTGTCATCATATACTGTAGTCATACTGGATATCAGTATCCATAGACTCATAAGGATCATCATCTGTTTAACCTCGGAGTAGCCTATGTTGTATATAAAGCTATCTAAAAGCATTTTTACTTTACTTCCCTAGGTCCTCCTTTTTCTATTATGCTGTGTGTGTTTTTGTTGGTTGGGTTGTCTGTGTCATGCTGCTGTTACATTAATTTCCCAGTTTGAGGTTCCATCCATCCATCCATCCATCCATACATACATACAGTGGGGCAAAAAAGTATTTAGTCAGCTACCAATTGTGCAAGTTCTCCCACTTAAAAGATGAGAGAGGTCTCCAATTTTCATCATAGGTATACCTCAACTATGAGAGACAAAATGAGAAAAAAAAATCCAGAAAATCACATTGAAGGATTTTTAATGAATTAATTGGTAAATTCCTCGGTAAAATAAGTATTTGGTCACCTACAAACAAGCAAGATTTCTGGCTCTCACAGACATGTAACTTCTTCTTTAAGAGGCTCCTCTGTCCTCCACTCGTTACCTGTATTAATGGCACCTGTTTGAACTCGTTATCAGTATAAAAGACACCTGTCCACAACCTCAAACAGTCAGACTCCAAACTCCACTATGGCCAAGACCAAAGAGCTGTCAAAGGACACCAGAAACAAAATTGTAGACCTGCACCAGACTGGGAAGACTGAATCTGCAATAGGTAAGCAGCTTGGTGTGAAGAAATCAACTGTGGGAGCAATTATTAGAAAATGGAAGACATACAAGACCACTGATAATCTCCCTCGATCTGGGGCTCCACGCAAGATCTCACCCTGTAGGGTCACAATGATCACGAGAACGGTGAGCAAAAATCCCAGAATCACACGGGGGCACCTAGTGAATGACCTGCAGAGAGCTGGGACCAAAGTAACAAAGGCTACCATCAGTAACACACTACGCCGCCAAGGACTCAAATCCTGCAGTGCCAGACGTGTCCCCCCTGCTTAAGCCAGTACACGTCCAGGCCCGTCTGAAGTTTGCTAGAGAGCATTTGGATGATCCAGAAGAGGATTGGGAGAATGTCATATGGTCAGATGAAACCAAAATAGAACTTTTTGGTAAAAACGCAACTTGTCGTGTTTGGAGGACAAAGAACACCATACCTACTGTGAAGCATGGGGGTGGAAACATCATGCTTTGGGGCTGTTTTTCTGCAAAGGGACCAGGACGACTGATCCGTGTAAAGGAAAGAATGAATGGGGCCATGTATCGTGAGGTTGTGAGTGAAAACCTCCTTCCACCAGCAAGGGCATTGAAGATGAAACGTGGCTGGGTCTTTCAGCATGACAATGATCCCAAACACACCGCCCGGGCAATGAAGGAGTGGCTTCGTAAGAAGCATTTCAAGGTCCTGGAGTGGCCTAGCCAGTCTCCAGATCTCAACCCCATAGAAAATCTTTGGAGGGAGTTGAAAGTCCATGTTGCCCAGCGACAGCCCCAAACATCACTGCTCTAGAGATCTGCATGGAGGAATGGGCCAAAATACCAGCAACAGTGTGTGAAAACCTTGTGAAGACTTACAGAAAACGTTTGACCTCTGTCATTGCCAACAAAGGGTATATTACAAAGTATTGAGATGAACTTTTGTTATTGACCAAATACTTATTTTACCGCGGAATTTACCAATTAATTCATTAAAAATCCTTCATTGTGATTTTCTGGATTTTTTTTTTCTCATTTTGTCTCTCATAGTTGAGGAATACCTATGATGAAAATTGGAGACCTCTCTCATCTTTTAAGTGGGGGAGAACTTGCACAATTGGTGGCTGACTAAATACTTTTTTGCCCCACTGTACATACATACATACATACATACATAGATTTTCAATTGGATTCAGATCAGGTGACTGACTGGGCCATGATCGTGACAGACATTTCTTGAATTATATCACTCTATATACAGTTAGGCCCAGAAATATTTGGACAGTGACATGATCTTCATGATTTGGGCTCTGCATGTCACCACATTGGATTTGAAATGAAACAACTACAACGGAATTGAAGTGCAGACTTTAAGGTTTAATTCAAGGGGTTGAACAAAAATATATTATTAAACATGTAGGAATTGTGGCTATTTTTATACAAACACTCCTCATTTCAGGGGCTCAAAAGTAACTGGACAAATAAACATAACCCTAAGTAAAATGTTACTTTTCAATATTTTGTAGAGAATCCTTTGCAGGCAATGACTGCCTGAAGTCTGGAACCCATGGACATCACCAAACGCTGGGTTTCCTCCTTTGTGATGCTTTGCCAGGCCTTTACTGCAGCTGTCTTCAGTTGTTGCTTGTTTGTGGGTCTTTCTGCTTCAAGTTTTGTCTTGAGCAAGTGAAATGCATGCTCGATTGGGTTGAGATCTGGTGATTGACTCGGCCATTGCAGAATATTCCACTTCTTTGCTTTAAAAAAACTCCATCATTGTCCATCTGTACTGTGAAGCGCCATCCAATCAACTTTGCTGCATTTGGCTGAATCTGAGCAGAAAGTATATCCCTATACACTTCAGAATTCATCCGGCTGCTTCTGTCTTTTGTCACATCATCAATAAACACAAGTGACCCAGTGCCATTGGAAGCCATGCATGCCCATGCCATCACACTGCCTCCACCATGTTTTACAGAAGATGTGGTGTCCTTTGGATCATGAGCTGTTCCAATTCTTCTCCAAACTTTCTTCTTCCCATCATTCTGGTACAGGTTGATCTTAGTCTCATCTGTCCAAAGAATGCTGTTCCAGAACTGGGCTGGCTTTTTCAGGTGTTTTTTGGCAAAGTCAATTCTGGCCTTTCTATTTTTGAGGCTGATTAATGGTTTGCACCTTGTGGTGAATCCTTTGTATTTACGGTCATGAAGTCTTCTCTTTATGGTAGACTTAGATACTGATACACCTACTTCCTGGAGAGTGTTCTTCACTTGAGTGGATGCTGTGTTGTTCTTCACCATGGAAAGGAATCTGCGATCATCCACCACTGTTGTCTTCCGTGGACGTCCAGGCCTTTTTGAGTTCCCAAGCTCACCAGTGCACTCTTTTTTTCTCAGAATGTACCAAACTGTTGATTTGGCCACTCCTAACATTTCTGCTATCTCTCTGATGGATTTCTTCTTGCCTCAGGATGGTCTGTTTCACCTCCATTGAGAGCTCCTTTGACCGCATGTTGTGTGTTCACAGCAACAGCTTCCAAATGCAAACGCCACACCTGGAATCAACTCCAGACCTTTTAACTGCTTAATTGATGACAGGTTAACGAGGGAAGAGCCCATGCAGCCTTATTTTTTTTTTTGCAGCCTTCTGAGTCAATTGTCCAATTACTTTTGGTCCCTTGAAAAAGAGGCGGCTATGTATTAAAGAGCTGTAATTCCTAAACCCTTGCTCCAATTTGGATGTGAATACTCAAATTACAGCTGAGAGGCTGCACTTTAAGCCCATATTAATTATATAATTGTATCCTGAATATGTTTTCGTAAACAGCTAAAATAACAAAACTTGTGTCACTGTCCAAATATTTCTGGGCCTAACTGTATAATTTAAGAAATCTCCGTGTGTCTGTCTGTCTGTCACAATCACCGTGGGAAGAGTTCGCTGGACAAACTCGTATGGACGGACGACCGGACAGACGTCATCATTACACAATACATCCTGTCTTTAGACGGGCATTCGTCTTGCTGCACTTGTGTGTAATGTAATCCTTGTTCATTAAAACATACCTGACACAAAAGACAAATTAGCAACAGTAAAGTCATTAACTCACATCTGAATAAAATTTTTGAATAGAGAATTTATTAATTTTTTGGCAACCATTCTTCCTTGAGTAATTACTATCATAAGGTAATGCTACATTTACATGAGTACAATTTGTGGTTACTCTTCACACCTCTGGTAATTACCATCTGTTGCCATGGTAGCATTTATAGAAACACTGACATATTCTTGCTCCAACTCAATCAACAGTCCACATGTGTTAATCTTACATTCTGCTCACAGAGCAGCTTCAGATCATCCCTCTGCAGAGAACTCCCGACTCCCCACTGAGCCTCCAGCACCTCTAACTGGGTCATGTGTCCTCCCATCTGACTCTCCACCAAGGATGCTTCCGGGTCCACTTTGAGCTCCTTCACCCTGCCAACACATCAGTTCCACTTGTGAAACAACAATGTGACAACTGCAACTGCTGCTGAGGTCAGCAACAATGGTCCATCACTGCATACAAAATAATACATGCACAAACATGCTGCTTGTGGAATGATCAGGGAAGAAAGCAGTGATGAATATAACTCATACAACAGTTAGCTCTGGCCAAGTAATGTGACTGGACAATAGGGATTCTAGGAGTTACTATCTGACCACACTTGGACGCAGTGTTCTGATAACTTTTAATTGCAGTAAGGCTGTGTGTCCACTTAACCGTGTTTTTTTCCACTCTGGGCGACTATTTTCCATTCATTCGTTTACAGCACTGAGCGCCCTCAGCACAGAAACGCTCTCAGCAGTGGCAGTTTTTTGTCGCGGCGCTTAGAGCTGAAAAAACTTCACCTTTTCAGAGACTGCAGCTGAGCTCGTCAATGTCAGACTAAGCAGCCAATCAGAACTGCTGCGTGGGCAGGGCATAAGACGCCGGTACTAGTTTGTACTCAGACTCCTGCTTTCCGTGTCATCATATTTTACATTCAGAGCTGCTAGAATATGTTTCTTGTCCATTGCTATTTACAGACGGCTACTAAAAAAATCAGTAGAAAGTCTGACCATAGGAAAAGCGGAAGTGCTGAGCTGAGAGTGACAAGCTGTTGCTGGGATACAGGGCACAGGCTTTTTTTTTTTTTCCAGAGCGCAGCACATCAATGCTGAAAAAAAATGCTCAGGGTGGTCAGGCGACAAAAAACGCGTTTGGTGGGCACGCGGCCTAACTGTTGGTGGTTTCTTATATAGGATCGTAATGTGTTGTGTACCTTAATTTCCACAGAAAGGTATTATTTCAAAAGAGACAGATTTTACAACCAGGAAATTGTTCTTGTGTTCTGGGTTCATGCTAAGAGTTAGCCCTGTTAGCTGCATTAGTTCACTTTTAAAATTAATAAACCCAAAGTTTAGATTAAAGCCTCACAATTTCTCCATAAGCCTTACAACATAATGCGTGCTTCTGACTGTCTACTTCATCTAAAGAAGTTAACAAGAAGATATCAAAGAGAAATAAAGAAAAGTAGAGATACCAATCAGATGTTAAAATAGCTAGCTAGCAGGCTACTCAACTAAAGAGACCAGACTGGTGGCCTCTGGAAAAGTATGTGTGTAAATGATAACTGGGGGACAATAACAAATTTCACTGTGCATATGTGTGACGTGACAATAAAGCTATTATATCCTATGCTTGTTGTTTGTGTTAATTAGCAAGACCCAAAAGGGACAGCTATTTTTACGGAGTAAGAGCAGTCTTGGTGAAACAATATATCACTCTGTAAAAGCAAGAAATCTGTGTGTGTCTGTCACTTTTATAGGACATCACAGGACGGCCTATGATCTCTGTCTGAACATCATAGGACGTCCTATGAACTCAGGCATCATAGGACAACTCACGATTGACTTTGATGTCATATACAGTGACAGACCTCAGGCAACATGTCTTTATGATGTCATATACATCAAGGCTGCCTTCGTGTCTTTATGATGTCATATACAGTGAGTCCATGCCGGAAAGCCTCTTTTTGCTCAGATCTATTTTCATGGTCGCTTCTCGGCCTTTTGGCTAAGAACAAGTGTAGTAGTGTAGTAATGATCCTGTCCATGGACTGGAATTACGACGCACCTATCCCTCAACCAGTGGTCTCAACGAAGAAGAAGACGAAGAAAATGAAGAAGAAGACGACGAAGAAGATGAAGAAGAAGAAGAAGACTTTGACTTTTAAAAAAGGCTTTATTGTACAATTCAAAAATGCAAAAACACCAACATCACGGCCCCAAGGGCGTCACATCTCAAAAGTGCAAACATAACTCATCCCCCTGACCCACAGAACACAAAACGTTCCCTACAGTCCATCTATTGGTGAATGCCTCCAAATTGTCCACCATTTGGTAGTAAGAGAACTCCACCTGGAGTCTGACTTTCAACAAGGCCTTGAAAGCAGACACAGGATCCACGTTGCCAGCATTGGTAGCCTGATTTTTCCTCGTCAGCCAGATGGCAAGTTTAGCAGTACCAGATAGGAAGTTCACCAAAGTGTGGGCAGACTTCCTTGCCACTTTATACTTTGGACCGTAAATGAACAAACCAAAAGAGAAACGTTCACCCAAAGCCTGAAACCACTCCTGCAAAAGATCAAAAAGGCCAGATAAACGAAAACATTGAACAAACAAATGCTCCAGGGTCTCAACTTGGGAAACATTCCCCCCCCCCCACAGTTGGATCCAGGCGTGCTCTGTATTTATTTGTAGCTATTGCCCCATGCACAATCCTCCACTGAAGATCTGCTGTCCGTTTCTCAATAGGGAGCTTGTAAATGCACTGCCAGCTGCCTTTCGGGGAGACCTCTGGCCCCAAAAAACCCACCCACCTCAACTCTGTTACATCCATCAGACAGCGCAGATTCAGAACCTTCACACAGATGTGATACACCGTCCTTGTCCCGACAAACTGGAACTTGCCCAGGCGAGGATTTCTGAAGGTCAGCAGGTGATCCTCTCCTCCCTGCCACTCCCCCACAGCTGGAGTTATGGAAATGGCAGGAAAATTGGACACAGTGTTGTCATCCCATTGATTGGAAAGAGTGCGGTTTGTCGCAAACACTCGAAGCGGTTGTGGCAGGGCAGCGCACACGTCCTCCACCACCCTTTGCAGCAGTCTGACAGATGTAATGTTGGCACTCCGCCTCAGCGTTTCCATCGATGTGGTCGACATCTTCATAAGATGACCAAGCTTGGTACAGCGTGCCTCTCGCAAACAAGTCCACAGACTGACCGACTGCAGCACCTCAGCGTCGATGAATCGATTGAAAAACAGTGATTCCTCGAACAGCCACATGCCCGGTATCTCGTCATGGAAGCGGGCTACGGTGAAGAGTCGCCATGCATGCAAGACGGACGTGTAAAAAGCAGATAGTCCAGTAAAGTCCACCTCCCCAGATGTCACGAGGAAGAGCTGCTTATCATAGCCCAAGTGACCAACTCTCCTCAGGAACAGTTTAGCAGTGTCCATCCAGCAGGGTCCGCATCCGTAAAGGAGGCATTGTGCAGTTCGAAGCCTGAAGCAGGCGATCTTGGAGTGTATGTCCACCAGGCCCTGTCCCCCCTCGGCCACAGGCAGGTAGAGAACAGGCGCACGGACCCAGTGCCGACCAGACCAAAAGAAGTCCACGATGATCCTCTGAACCTCCTCCACGAGGCTCCTGGGTGGTGTCAAAGCAACAAGCCTATGCCAAAGAGCCGAGGCGACCAGATTATTGGCGACCAGAACCCACATTTCTAGGACATCATAGGATGGCCTATGATCTCTGCCTCATCATCATAGCACATCCTATGAACTCAGGTATCGTAGGACAACTCGCCATGCCTACATGACGGCAAATGTGTAACCTTGACGAATGCCAGTCTACACTACAAATGTGTAAAATGCCAAGCAAAGCGCTGATTTTCTCCAGGTGCTCCGGTTTCTTGGTTTCTACGGGCATGCATGGGTCTGCCTGATATCCTATGATGTTCCTATGATGTCGGTGTTCATAGGACCATTTACTGGATGTAACGTCAGATAGACCGTAAGGCTGCTGTTCCAATCATCTCAGAAGGCTGTCTATATGATGTCACATAGAGCGCAGGAATTGCTACAATAGGACACACTACTTTAAACCACACCCATTCGAAGCAGTACATCATGTCTGTGTGTCACAGATCACAGGACATCTTCAAAGATCACAGACATGCCTCACGATAATAGGGCTCACTATGACATCATCTTATTGACATGGTATTCGCTAATAAACCAGAACGAATAACCAGAACCTATAATCTTGTAACTGGCCTCTCAGATCATAACATGGTTCTTGCTGTCAGAAAACTCACTAAAAAGCGACTACAGTATTTTGGGGGAATCGATATTGACAAATCAAATTTTATTATTCCCAAATCAAAAAATGAGGAGTTTGAACATCACTTAGAGAATCAAAATTGGGAGCAGCTCATGTCAATAAATGAAGTAGATGATTGCTGTAATTTCATAACTGCAACAATTACAAAGTCCATAGAAAAATTTACAAAGCAAATTAATAGCAGACAACAGAAGATTAACCTACCATGGTTAAATAATGAAATAAGAAAACTTATGAAGAGGCGAGACTATGCATTGAAAACATCATTAACCTCTAAACTACAAAATGATCGCCTTGTGTACAAAAGTTTAAGAAATAAAGTGGTACAAGAGCTGCGAAAATCAAAAGTATCTTATTACAATAAACTGATAGATCATGCAAAGGGTAACAACAGTTCCCTATGGAGGCATTTAAATAACTTAACTAATAAAAAAAACGATCAGAAGGGGGTAAAGGAACTTAGAATCAATGGCAAGACCGTCAGTGACAAGGCTACTTTGGCAAATGAATTTAATTCATACTTTGTGGGCTCTGTGGAAGACTTAACAAAAATTTTTGTGCTGCCAAATGTGCTCAACAACACAAATTCAATACTTCCAACAGATTCTTTTCACATCGATGAGGTAAATGAGGAGTTAATTGCTGGTATTGTTAAAACACTGTCAAACTCAAAAACTAATGATATCTACAATATGAGCACCTCCTTCCTCAAAATGCACAGCAAAATATTAATCAAACCACTGACTCATCTCATTAATCTCTCCATTAGGTCTAGTACATTTCCATCTGGCTGGAAAAAAGCTGTCGTCATACCAGTTCATAAATCAGGCAGTAAAGACGATATATGCAATTACCGCCCAATCTCTATTTTACCAGTCCTGTCTAAGGTTCTTGAAAAAGTTGTAGCTACACAGCTGATTGAATATTTACAAGACCGTCAACTTCTTCATCCACATCAATTTGGTTTTAGACCAGGATACTCAACAGAAACAGCAAATTGTTGCCTTATTGATAACGTCAAACAGTCCTTGGACAGGGGTAATGTGGTAGGAGCTGTTTTTCTAGATCTCAAAAAGGCTTTCGATACTGTAAACCACAGTTTGCTTTTATCCAAAATGGTATCTTTTAACTTCTCCCCAGATACATTAGAATGGTTTGCATCTTATCTCCAGAATAGAGAACAGTGTGTAAAAGTTCACCAGGATAAATCCTCATTTTTAAACAACCGCATGGGTATCCCACAAGGGTCCATTCTTGGTCCTTTACTTTTCAGCATTTTTATTAATGACTTGCCGTTACACTGCTCAGCTGCAACATGCCAACTTTATGCAGATGATGCAGTTATTTACACAGCTGCCAAGACTCCAGCACAGGCTGCAGATGTACTGTCTACAAGTATGGTTGATGTCTCAAGAGTGGCTCCTCCAGAACCATCTATTGCTGAACCTTCAGAAAACAGTCTCAATGTGCTTTTCAATCAAAAAATGTAACCTGCAACGTTTTAAAGTTAATATACATGATCATGACATCAGTTTAGCTACAGAATTCAAATACCTTGGCATTGTACTAGATCCTCAACTCAAATTTAATCTTCATATAAAGAAAATTTCAAAAACAGTAAAAAAAAAATCTGAACTGCTTTAAATTAATTAGATATTACATACCTTACGAAGCAGCTGTACTGTATATGCATTCTATGGTTTTTTCTCATATATCATACTGTTTGACAGTCTGGGCTCAAGCAGCCCCTTCCACAATAAGACATATAGGTTCATTATATAATCAAACCCTAAAAATCTTGGACAAAAAGCCCATTAGGTGGCATCACTGTAATGTTTTAAAAAAATACAACCTATTGAGTTTGGAGAGCTTCATTGACCTCTGTTTTCTGAAATTAACGTTCAAATGTTTCCATAAATCAGCACCCGAGCCACTTGCTGGTTTCGTCCAAAGACAGGACAGCAGCAGAGCCACCAGGAGTTCTGTTAACAATAACTGTAAAATATTCCACCGCAGAACCACATTTGGACAAACAGCTTTCTCTATAAAGGGCAGTCACATCTGGAACACAATGCCAAATGTAATTAAAATAATAACGGACTTTAAAACATTCACTAAAAAGGTTAAAAACTGGCTGAAAAATAAACAAGAATGTACTCATGTATGAATTGATTGTCTGCAAGGTGAGAGTGAATGAAGGGAAGGAAAGAATGTGTTTGTTTATAGTGAGTGACGAAGGGAGGGAGGCCTGAAATAGGCAAATGTGAGTCAGGTTGTTATATTTGTGTATTTATAATATTTATAATTGTGTATTTATAATCTTTTTTGCATTGATGTATGTGGTTGTGTATTTTTTTTTCTTTACTTGATTCTCTTTTCTAAAGCCCATCCAGGGACAAGAGTTAGTTATATTTGTGTATTTATAATATTTATAATATTTATAATTGTGTATTTAATCTTTTTTGCATTGATGTATGTGGTTATTGTGTTTTTTTTTTTCTTTACTTGATTCTCTTTTCTAAAGCCCATCCAGGGACAAGAGTTGCAAATTAGCTAATAGCTATACACTCTATGTGCAACACATCAGATTGATTGTCATTGATTAATTGTCTATGTTTATTGCACTGTCCCTGTCAAATAAACTAATCTATCTATCTATCTATCTATCAACGATCATAGGACTCACTCTGACACCATCAAAGATCAAAGGCAGGCATCACTGAATGAGTGCTGACGTGCTTGCTTACACCCTTTCTTACACCTGCTTTCTATGGGCATGCAGAAATACTTGCTTATACTTGGTTTCTATGGGCATGCACGGGCATGTACTAGTTAAGTAAACAAACAAAACAATCTGTTGCCCCTTATTACAGTCACCTAATAAATTGTCTTTGTAGAACTGTTGCATAAAAGCAATGTTATGTGAAAGGGAATGTAATCTATATATAATTAATATGTGATATCTGGCAGCCATGCTTGAGGTGGCCTTCAAAGACACTTCAGAAGGAGTATACATTCAAACAAGTAAAGAAGCAGACTTGTTCAATGTGGCACAGTTTAAAGCCAAGAGTAAGACATCGATAAAGGTAGTAAGAGTATTCAGTTGGAGTATTCCTGGATCTTAAAAAAGCATTTGATACAGTAGATCACAATCTATTATTAAAGAAACTACAAAATTGTGGTATCAGAGGGGTAGCACTGTCCTGGTTAAGAAGTTACTTAAAGAATAGATATCAGTTTGTATGTGTTAACAACAAAAACTCAGAGCTACTGAAGGTCACCTGTGGAGTCCCACAGGGTTCAGTTTTGGGACCATTATTATTCAATATGTATATAAATGATATATGTAAAGTTTCAGAAAAAATGGACTTAATATTGTTTGCTGATGACACTAACCTGCTATGCAGTGGAAACAACTTGGAACAACTTCTGGATACACTCGGAAAGGAATTAGGAAAGCTGAAACTGTGGTTTGATTCAAACAAATTAACGCTCAATTTAAGCAAGACAAAATTTATAGTCTTTAACAACCATCACAACTACCCAGTACCCAAACTCAGTGTAAATGGTGTAGAGATTGAAAGGGTATCCGAAACTAAATTCCTTGGAGTAATAATTGATAACAAACTGTGTTGGAAGCCACATATTAATTATATAAAAGGTAAAGTATCCAAATCAATTGCAATATTACACAGAGTGAAAAATTTGCTGAATCAACCCACACTATACACCTTGTATCATTCATTAATACTCCCATACATGACATATTGTAATGAAGTATGGGGAAATACATATAAAACAAACATATATCCACTCTTTATGCTTCAAAAGAGAGCTATTAGAATAATCAACAAAGCAGCTTACAGGGAACCAACAAACCCACTTTTTCTTAAACAAAAAACTCTCAAGTTGAAAGATCTGATCGACTTTAAAACCGCAATAATAATGTTCAAAGTGAAGAATCTATCACTGCCCGCAAATATCCAAAAGTTGTTCCAAACAAGGGAGAAACGATATCACTTCAGAGGAACATGTATATTTAAAAAGCCTACAGTGAGAACAACTACCAAGCAACACTGTATTTCAGTGCAAGGTGTCAGATTATGGAACGATTTTGGACCTGAATTAAAATCATGTACAAAGCTTGGACAATTTAAACAAAAACTAAAGGAAGAAATACTCCAAACATATTTACAAGACGACATGTAAACTCACATAAGGATTGACATTTCCAGCCTGTGTTGTGTTATAGCTTAGTTTTTCTTTTTTCTCTGTGACACTATGTCTTAGATTTGTTTTTGAATAGTAACCGCTTAACTTAGACTAGCTCAGTTTTCTTTTTCTCTCAGTCATATTTTGTCTTAGCCTTGTTTTAAATTGTAATCCCTCTTGTCTTGTTTTCTCTTTTTTCTCCTTTGAATTCTTGGATGGAATATGGGTGGGCAATATAAGCTGCGGCTTCAGCCATCACCCATTTCGGATAACTCACGTGGAATTGTATAGTAGAAGGAGTCTTTGTCTAATTTGACCTTGTTGTTATATTATACAGTTTCTTTTAACCTGTAATGTACTATCCGAAATAAATTCATTCATTCATTCATTCATTCATTCATTCAAATGCTCTTTGCCGACGACAGTGCTCTAGTTGCACACAGTGTGGAAGATATGCAATCTTTAGTGGAGAAATTTGCAAGAGCAGCTAGCCAATTCAGCCTCAAAATCAAGATCAAGAAGACATAGTGCCTTTATCAACCACCAAAGTTCCAATAATCAACATCACTACCAGAAGAGATCAGCATTGGTACAGAGCCACTAGTCAAGTGCAAGACTTTCAAGTATCTAGGGAGTACTGTTTCAGAGAATGCTAGGCTGGAGGATGAACTATCTCTCAGATTGGGAAGAGTGAGTGTTGTGTTTGGAAACTTAAAGGAGAGACTGTGGAACAATCGACATGTGTCTATCCGTGTGAAATGCAAAGTGCACAGAGTGACAGTACTGGCTACTCTATTGTACGGTGCTGAAACTTGGGACTGTCTACAGAGTACAGGTGAAGAAACTCCACGCATATACAGTATATGATGAGACACCTTCGAGCCATAATGAACATCTCATGGAAAGACAAGATAACCAACATAGAAGTGTTGAAACAAGCTGGTCTACCATCAGTGGAGGACATGCTAATACAGACGAACCTGAGATGGCTGAGACATGTTGAGAGGATGGACCACCAGAGTCTCCCTCAGCAGTTACTCTACTCACAGTTATGCGAGGGCAAATGCAATCAGGGTAGACCAAGGCTCAGATTTAAAGACACTGTAAAAAGAAACTTGAAGAAGTTGGCTATAGACAGGAGTTCCTGGCAGCGGAAGGCTAAGGACAGAGCTGTGTGGAGGAATCTGATTAGACCTAAACGAAACCGTCATTGTCGCCCACGACAATCTGCTATGATGATATCGTTGGAAAATGTGGTCTAAAGTGGTAGAGTGTTTGGTGCTTTCAATGCACAAGCACTATCACACTGCTTCATTTTATGTTGGGTGGGGGGGTCTTTATTCGACCTGCGGGCCAATTAAACTGATGTCTTACGGAATCACAAAGTTGTTCATATCACTGCGATGACTTACTGATGTTGACACGGGTTTTGCTCAGTTGTTGCACTCTTGTTCTCTATTATTTTTTTCCTAATCTGTGTAACTCTTTCTGGCTTGTCTGAAAATGTAAAGTTGTTGGCAGTGCTGGGATAGCATCTTCTCTTGCTGCAAACTAAAGAGACATTTGTTTGTGACTGTTTTATAGGTAGAACACCCAGCATTTGAAGTGGCACCTGCCATTGTATCACACTCTGCTTTTTCTGCACCAATTAAACAGGAGGCAAAGGGATTCAGGGTGTTTCGTAGATCACCTAATTTGACATATGTCCAAAGGTTATGAATGTCTTTGTCACAGAATCCCCATCAAAAAAAAACAAAACTTTGGAGATGCACAGGAAAACTACTTGCAGTGCTGGTATGACACTAAAATAACAAAATAATTATGGGCAACAGGAAGAACAGAAATTTGTAGTTACTGTATAAATACAGGCAGACACTATGTGGATACTGTATAACTGATTAATGATTAATTCCAGACCTTTATTATTAGCTCGATATCTATTTAGTCTGTTGTCTTGAAGTCTGAACTGATTTTCCATCATTTAAACGCAAAGCAATAAAAAAATATAAAAAACTGGCATAACAAATGTGGTACAAAACAGAGGGACATTCATTTATTCATCTTCAACTGCGGATCTTTTCACATCAGTTTAAGCTCTAACCACTACTGTTTTGTTTTGGGTTTCTTTATCCATTGCTACAAGACGGCTGCTTATTCACTCAAATTATAGCTAGTGTGAAATAGTTTCTCATGGCTCTTCTAGAGGATTTGCATATTTTTTTCTTTTGCAGTTTTTGAGCCCATACATCATATACAATAACATTGTTCTCACCAACAATGATGAGCTTCTCATCAAACATACAGCAGACACAACATGCATGATTAGCAAAAATTGTTTGTATGCCTGTATTTATACAGGAGATGTTATATGGCACAATAATGTCCAGGAGAATATGTTTAAATGATGTAGTAATAAAGTAATCATACTCATAGGTAGGGGAGAGCTCAGAGCAATCTCCTCCGCCTCCGCTTTAGGAGAACGGGATATCTGAGGGACTTATCCCAAACTCCTTTACCCTGAAAAATCATATCTGGGCATGTGATGGCAGGAAAGTAGGAAGAAGAAACAAAAAAGTAAACAATGTTTTTGCCAATAGGCCGATGGCAGTCGACCACGTGGCTATTGGCCGATGCTGATGGTCAGCTGATACATCATTGCACCTCTAACGACGACTAATATAAAATAGGTAAAGACAACTGTTCTGTGCTGCAAAAAAAACAAAACAAAACAAAATAACAACTGTGTGGATACGTTAGACTTTTGGCACCTATTTATGCTTTCAAACAGAATTCAAAATGGTTTACAGGGTGTTTAACATACAGGAATAGTCTTTTTTTTTTAAATTCAGAACTATATCACACCTGTTAGCATATCTCAGGGTATTCAGGGTGTTTTCACAAGATGCCATACCAGGAGAGATGGTAGCAATCTGCAGAGTAAAACAATAGTGCTTCATTACAAAGACATCATCCAGAAGAAAAAAAACTTGCATTATTTAGAGTAAAAACAGTGATACATATTGGACATTTTTGCAAATTTCTTACCATACATGTTCTGGAGATTTCTCCTATGAATGACTCCCTCAGCACTTGGGTTAACTTGCTGGCTCTAAACGGTGTGTGGGGTTTGTTTCGGCCAAGGGCTCGAATGCACTCCTGTAGAAATGCACCAGGCAAAGCAGAAGATAATTAAAGACTAAGCCAGATTATTTAATTCATTTTCAAGTCATTTTCTAAAACAAAATACAATTAACAAAACAAAAAACAGTTTATAGTTTTTATGTTTCCAAAATGTATCTCGATACCTTTAACTACTAGTCTGACTTCCTTTCTATTTTAAAATGAATCAAGTTTTACAGTAAGACAAAGTTAAGCAACAAGAAAGATCTTCATCTGGAAAAATTAAACCAATGACGGTTCGAGAAATACATATCAATTAAGCTAACAGAGATCTAGACCAACTTTAGTGCTTAAAGCCCAACAATGACACAGAATACAGAAATAAAAGCCCAAACACCATGAACTGTGTGCTATGAATCCATTAGAACCATAAAGTTAAGATACTTAATATTAAAAGATGTGAAAGGGAAGACCTTGAGTGCCAGCAGGCTCGTATTGATCTCAGCTCCTTCGAGGCGTGTCTGTCGGTCGGCGGTGGACGTGTCCGCCCCTCTCTCATTACCAGCCAGGTCGATAAGTGAGAATTTTCCATGCATCTTCCCTCTTCGACGCAGGATGATCTGGAACACGGCATGGCTCCGAGAAGAGTGAGCGTTTGCAGACGTCTGCCCAGATGTCCTGGAAAGATGTCACATTGCCTTGGCTGTCGTGAAGATTTTTCTATTGTTCATTGTTTAGCTGGATCTCCCTCTGTGCTTACCTGCAGCTGTTCCCCACTTCTATGAGTTTCAGGACATCCTCTGTGCATGTCACCTCCCTCTCCTGCAGCCCCACCACCTGGACCTGCTGCTTTCCATCCTCAAGGACCTGTAACTTGGCTTTGCGGTTTAGGAGGTCAAACACCTGTGAACACAAATACAGATTTATGTCATTCAAGTGTCAAAAAAATGACAAGATTAATATAAATGGTCATTCTTGGGTAAAGTGTTCTTCATGTTACCAAATTACTTCTACACAGGGGCGGTCCTGGCTTATATGATGTCCTGGGTAGACTGCCCCCCCCCCCCCACACACACACTTTAAAACTTTTTCACTCTTAAATGTCCAAATGTTCAATTAGTGAGGCTTTTCTTGCAACTTTTTCATGCCAAGTTTATTACTTTTTTAACTTTTGCCATGTTCCACCTTTTTTTCTCCTATTTTCATGATTTTCTTGCACATTTGCATCTATTCTCTCACTGATAGGGTAGCTCAGTAAATTAGAATGTCATCAAAAAGTTGATTTATTTCAGTAATTCAGTTTAAAAAAAACAACTAGATTCATTACACACTGATATATTTCAAGTGTTTATTTCCTTTAATTTTGATAGTTTGGCTTACAGCTAATGAAAGTAAAATTTATTTTAAACAATTATTTTTTTTTAATTCAAAGTCAGCGCAGCCATGTACCGGGAAATTTTAGAGCACATCACGCTTCCCTCTACTGACAAGCTTTATGGAGATGCTGATTTCATTTTCTAGCAGGACTTGGCACCTGCCCACACTGCCAAAAGTACCAAAACCTGGTTTAATGACCATGGTATCACTGTGATTGATTGGCCAGCAAACCCCCCGACCTAAAACCCCATAGACAATCTATGGAGTATTGTCAAGAGGAAGATGAGAGACACCACACCCAACAATGCAGATGAGCTGAAGGCCGCTATCAAAGCAACCTGGGCCTCCATAACACCTCAGCAGAACCACAGGCTGATCACCTCCATGACATGCCGCATTGATGCAGTAATTCATGCAAAAGGAACCTCGACCAAGTATTGAGTGTGTACATGGACATACTTTACAGTCAGCCACTATTTCTATTAAAAATCTCATTTTTTAACAAGATTAATTATACGTAATTTAATTTTTGGAGAAACTGAATTTGGGGTTTTCATGAGCTATAAGCCCTAACCATCAACATTAAAAGAATTAAACACTTGAAATATATCACTCGGTGTGTAATGAATGACTGATTTTTTTTTTAAATTGAATTACTGAAATAAATCAACTTTTCCATGACATTCTAATTTATTGAGATGCACCTGTACTACATTGTCCTGTATAAACTATCCTTGCAGTCTTTGTGGGGATGGAGGGTGGCAGTATAACAGAGGGGATGGTTTGGGCTCATTTTGCTGACTAGGTAAATGGCCTTTTTAATTTTTTTGCACTGCTTTAATCATTTGAATGAAATTTTAATTATTTGTTGAAAGAAAAGCTTTTATCAGATTTTTGCAAAGATGCTTTTGTTTTAAAGAGATGATCCTTTTTCAATGGAAGTTGCCCATTTTTTATTTATTTTTTTTGTCATTGAACTTTTACATAATTAATCATTAAGACCGCAGTCTCTTTGTGAGCTGATCGTTTGTAAAATCTGTGGGGTATTAAATATGTCCATGAGTGTATAGTTATTAGTAAAGATTTGCGTCCCTGCCTCTCAAATGGTTTCTCATAGCCCTGAAATTAATTCATGTGGCCACTAAACTGAAGCCGACTACAATACATTGGAGAAAAATTATGTTACATAACATAAGCTGTGATAACAAAATGTTGCCGTTTTAGGGCTCAGTGGTTTAAAGTTCAAACCGCTGCATAATTTGAGAAAAAAACCCTACTTTTTAATGTTTTTTCTTCCTTTGCTGCACTTTGAATGGGCCATATAATATTGGAGTGTGATCAGTGGAGTCTGCCAGCCGCAGTCAGAGGGTGCCGGCATCCCGCCTGTAGAGGGCACCCATTTGCCACAAATACACAGTCAGCTCACGTAATTATGAATCTTTTATTATTTTTATTTATTCTTTTGATTCTCATGGCGCCCTCAAAAGAATGGCGCCCAGGGCACCCGCCCACCTCGCCCATATCTGTGTCCGCCTCTGCTTCTACACGCCATAAATAATTTAGATGAATAAGTTCAAATTCCAAGAGACATCATCTGTCTCTTTTTTAGAAAACATTCCTTATTGATTTTTTTTTTTTTTTAAAGACGATAGTCTGCGTGTTTGAATACTTACGTATATAAAAGTGTCAGTTATTTGGACACAGTTCAAGGTCCTATTTGTGCATTTCCTGGGGCTAATTCTAACAGCTCTAACGAGATATAGTACATTTCATTTTAAAGACCAAAATAACTACTGTTGTTTTACAGCTCATCAAAAAGCTTTAAGGTCTTTAAAGCTCATTAACATTAAGGAGCCCCTAATCTGATTGGGTGAAAGCTTTTTCAGTGGGCCAGTCATAAATCACGAGGCCGTCAAGGTGTGTTGAGAACTTAAAGTGAAACTTGTTAGTTATGTCACAAAACTCATAAGAAGTGCTCATTTCTTCAAACATCACTATAAATTCAAGAAATCTCTTTGTCAGTGTGTCACGATCATAGGACCGCCTATGATGTTCCTATGATGACTATATGATGTCCTATGATGTTCCTATGATGTCTATATGATGCCACATAAACTATAAGGCTGATGTTCCTATGATTTCTACAGGATGTCGAGATGGCGTCATAATAGACCGTAGGACTCACTAACAGATCATAGGACCCCCTATGATGTAAGAAATCTGTCACGATGTCACGATCATAAGACTTGCTATGACATCGTCAAAGATCAAACGCAGGCATCACTCACGATCATAGGATTCGCTATGACATCAACGATCATAGGTCTTGCTATGACATCATCAAAGATCATAGGACTCACTATGATACCATCAAAGATCAAAGGCAGGCAACACTGAATGAGTGCGGACATGCTTGCTTACACCTGCTTTCTATGGGCATACAGAAATACATTCTTATACCTGGTTTCTACGGGCATGCACAGGTATGCACTAGTTTATCTAAAAAGAGGCAATGTGTATTTCTTTGTTAATTGAACATTTTAATATTCTGACAATATACATATGACCCATGGCCGTATTCTATAATATGGGGGGGGGGGGGTGCGTGGCACATGGCTTTACTGGAACTTGGGGGGGAAAACATGTGCAGAATGAGGTAATGTTATATATGAGTTAGCATTAAGCCAATCACAGAAGCCAAAAAGCCTATGGGGAGATTGCTAGCCAATCACAGTTGAGTGTAAAAAAGGTATAAAAACTCTGTTCAAAAGCCCCAAAATATTCATTTTCGGCAGACTCCAAGACCCCCATCATCCCATGGCAGAAGGATTGAAGAAAGGGAGACCGCTGCAAGAAGATCAATCAAACACCATCTCAACTCTTCAATTTTTAACAACTACAAATCTTCTGCTTCAAGAAGGGAGAAAATAACACTTGGGCGAAGACAGAAGAGGAAGGGGAGGAACCCCTTTCCCTCCCCGGCTGACGGTTTCTCCTGCCTACGGCTTCACAGACCACGGGTCCAGCTGATGGGAGAACAGAAGTCGGAGCTTTCAGAGTTCTCTGTCGGGCCTCCAGCTTCCCTGCCTCGCCTCTCCTTCCCCTTTTTCCCGAGAAGAGGAGTATCGAAGGAGAAGACCAGCAATTAATCATCTTTTTTCAATCTCCCCAGCAAGGCTTCTTTTTAGACATTTATCCACAAATTGATTAGATGTTTTTACCAGGTTTTATGATTCCAAGGGTTTCTTTTATTTTGGACTCTTTCAGATTTTTCATATTTTTGTTTGATTTTAAATTTTGATTTTCTGGACTGATCCTGGTGATTTATGAATTTTTATATTTTTCTGAATGATTTCACTTTTTGATCAAATGACTGATTTTGCAAATACCAAATTATTGAATCAAGGTTTTTCAATCAGTTTGGGTTTTCTGATTTTGAATCCCTTTTTTTTCCTGATTTTTGGGTTAATTTTGGAATTTTATCATTTTGATTCAATCGACTGTTTTTATGCAAGTATATCCTGTTTTGGCTGAGCTTTGCAGACTTTCAATAAATACTACAGCATATTAAAAGACAGTATGGGAGTTTGTGAGATCACTGATTCAGTGTCCATTTTTCCTAGGTTTTTTCAAGAAGGTATTTCTACAAGAGGTGTTACATGTTTATGAGTTTTTAAAGGTTACTCTTTAAGGTGTTTTTAAAACAGACCTCCTATAGATCAGTTTTCCTGATCTTAAACATTTACCCAGATTTTACCAAGAGCAATGTGAGACCATGAGGGGCTGTCGTTAATACCAAGGGTGTATTCCAGGTGTCTGACTGGACAGGTCACTCAGTCAGAGGTCTGGTATACAGGTGAGCGGAGGTCGTCTGGTATATGTAGACAGTGGAGCTGGGTTAACTCTCAAGTCACCAAGCACACACACATACGTGACAGAATTTCCTGTGAGGAAAATTCCTCTAGGAACTGCAAGCTGGTGAGCCTAACTTCAATCTTGAGGTACAAGGTCAAAGGGTCTTCGACAACACATATTACAGTGCTGTGAAAAAAGTGTTTGCTCCCATCTTGATTTCTTATATTTTTGCATACTTGTCACAAAGAAGTTAACCCAAGTTAATACAAAATGCAGTTTTTAAATGATGGTTTCATTTATTAAGGGAAAAAAAATCTATACAAACCTACCTTGCCCTATGTGAAAAAGTAATTGTCCCCTAAACCTAATAACTGGTTGTGCCACCCAGGACGGTTTGAGCATAAAGTCACAAAGTGATGGCCAGACAATCTCCTTAAGGATTCTCTGGTAGAGAGCAGAATTCATGGTTCTGTTAATTATGGCAAGCCATCCAGGTCCTGAAGCAGCAAAGCAACACCAGACCATCACTCTACCACCACCATGTTTGACTGATGGGATGATTTTCTTTTTATGAAATGCTGTGTTCGATTTACGCCAGATGTAATGGGACACACGCCTTCCATAAAGTTCAACTTTTGTCTAGTCAGCCCACAGAATATTTTCCCAAAAGTCTTGGGGATCAGCAAGATGTTTTTTTGACAAATGTGAGATGAGCCTTTGTGTTCTCTTTGGTCAGCAGTGGTTTTTGCCTTGGAACCCTCCCATGGATGTTATTTTTGCCCAGTTTCTTTCTTGTTGTTGGATCATGGACCAGTGTCAGAACTAAGGCAAGTGACGCCTGCAATTCTTTAGATGTTGTTCTGGGTTTTTGTTTCTCATCTCTTCTTGAATTTCTTCAGATTGTGGCATGACATGTTGCTTTTTGAGATCTTTTACTACTTTGTCAGACAGGTTCTATTTAAGTGATTTCTTGATTCAATAGCTCTGGTAGTAATCAGGCCTGGTTGTGGCTGGGGATGGGGGAGGTAGATTTACTCAGATTATCTTTGTCTAATATTAAAATCTGTTTGATGAGCTGAAACATTTAAGTGTGACAAATATGTAGAAATATGAAAAATCAGGAAGGGGCAAATACTTTTTCACAGCGCTGTATATAGCTGAAAACACTCATGATGTCAGGATACTTGCCTTCCCACTGTAAATCTCAAAAAATGTGGCAAAAACTTGCAATTCCAACTTCCTGTATTTTGGCTTGACTAACATGGCAAAAACGTCTTTGGCTGCAGGGAGAGAAAAGAGGCCGTTAAATGAATTCAGTGGAGTGTAGTAGCCTAGCATTTGGGAGGGTGGTGAAGTAAAAACTAACCAGACAGTGCATAGATCCCTTTGGAGCAGTCCTGGTTCTTCCCTGAAAAGTCGCCTCCCATGGTCTGAAATGAAATCAAAGTTAAGACACAACACACATTAAACGCTTGTTAAATAAAGTGAGAGCACTCACATGTGTTTTTCCACTCCCAGTTTGACCATAAGCAAAGCAGGTGGCCATTCCCCTCTCAAAAATGGTTTCAACCAGTGGTTGAGCAGTAAACCTGAAGAAGAGGACAGGTTATTACCAGCACTACCTCTGCTTTAAGGGATGCAGTGTAAAACCAACAATGTACCTGTAAACCATTTCATTGGTGGAGTTCTCATCAAACGCATAGTCAAAGCGGAAAGTCTGATTCTCCAGATAGCGGGTTAGGTCCACTTTCTGCTTGGGTTCATGCACCATTACCACATCCTTACTAGGAATGGTAATAACATCCAGATCCTTCATTGCTATCTCTGGAGAGAGAAGTATTTTCTATTCATTATGTTTTCTATTCATTCTCAAACAGCACAAAATTGAGCCCCCAAAACTATGTACACACTTATGTCCTTGAACAATCAACGCTCAGTCCACCTGAGACAAAGCTTTCCAATGAAAGGAAAATAAATGCTGGGTATTTTGGGCAGACTTTGCTGATTCAATTTACATCGCTGCATATACTGTGTGTGTTAAAGGATCTGTAGCATTTGTAAGTTATAAAATCATATACATGTCTTTGAAGCATAGATGTATCTACATAAATTATATACTGTGTCTGGTTTTGCTTTATTTGTTATTCTGAAGAAATATTTCATCTGTGTACAAAATCTAAAAATGTAATAAGGACTGAACACACAATATCTGGCAGTTCCAGTGGCTGACTTTGTGTTCTGAAGGAATGTCTCCATGTGCACATGAAAAGCACCTCTTACCTTTTTTGTTGAGCGGTCGTGCACGGACACACACACATATCCTGTGCTCCTCTATCTGAAATATTACACAGTACAGGTTAGTTCTTCTTGTACTGTTTCTATTGTTGTATTGACCTATGTGCTTCAGGAATTACTGATTATAAACACAAGCTTGTATTTCCTCTTCTCATCTACTCGATATTCTCTCCTGTCCATGTTTCCTTTCTTTTGATTATCCTCCTTTTCTGCTTGCACTTTCCTTGTTTCCTCCCTCATGCCATGTCTATTCCCTCCTTCCTTCTGTCTTTGATTCAATACCACACTCACCAGATCATTGCTGGTTAAAGGTCTGTGGTCCAAGCTGGCTCTGACGTCTCTGATCATACACATGATCTCATAATTTGGCAATTTAACATCAACCTCCTGCATTGGAAAAAACAAAAATAAGTGTTGCTCGAATCATAATAAGCACAATAAAGCTGATGATGTTTGACAGGTGTTTCTGATACAGATCCTCACATTTTTTTTTTTTCTGAAGAGGGCAAATCTCTCATCCATAATTCCAAATTACCCATTTTGATACTGAACTCAATTTTCTTATTTTGACCTATTCATTAAAAGTTCTGTGCCACAAAACTGGGATGCACAAGATAAATATTGGCCGCTGATGAATCTTACCTTACAGTGCATCCAGAAAGTATTCACAGCACTTCACTTTTTCCACATTTTGTTATGTTACAGCCTTATTCCAAAATGGATTAAACTAATGTTTTTCCTCAAAATTCTACACACAATACCCCATAATGACAATGCAGAAAAGTTTTTTTTTTTAGATTTTTGCAAATTTATTAAAAATAAAACACTAAAAAATCACATGTACGTAAGTATTCACAGCCTTTGCTCAATACTTTGTTGATGCACCTTTGGCAGCAATTACAGCCTCAAGCCTTTTTGACTATGATGCCACAAGCTTGGCACAAGCCTGGCCCATTTCTCTTTGCAGCATCACTCAAACTCAGTGCACAGCCATTTTCAGATCTCTGGGCCACTCAAGGACATTCAGAGTTGTCCTGAAGCCACTCCTTTGATATCTTGGCTGTGTGCTTAGGGTCATTGCCCTGCTGAAAGATGAACCGTCACCCCAGTCTGAGGTCAAGAGTGCTCTGGAGCAGGTTTTCATCAAGGATGTCTCTGTACATTGCTGCATTCATCTTTCCCTCTATCCTGACTAGTCTCCCAGTTCCTGCCGCTGAAAGACATCCACACAGCATGATGCTGCCACCACCATGCTTCACTGTAGGGATGGTATTAGCCTGGTAATGAGCAGTGCCTGGTTTCCTCCAAACATGACGCCTGGCATTCACGCCATAGCATTCAATATTTGTCTCATCAGACCAGAGAATTTTGTTTCTCATGGTATGACAGTCCTTCAGGTGCCTTTTGGAAAACTCCAGGCAGGCTGCCATGTGCCTTTTACTAAGGAGTGGCTTCCGTCTGGCCATTCTACCATACAGGGCTGATTGGTGAATTGCTGCAGAGATGGTTGTCCTTCTGGAAGGTTCTCCTGTCTCCACAGAGGAACGCTGGAGCTCTGACAGAGTGACCATAGGGTTCTTGGTCACTTCCCTGACTAAGGCCCTTCTCCCCCGATCGCTCAGTTTAGATGGCCGGCTAGCTCTAGGAAGAGTCCTGGTGGTTCTGAACTTCTTCCATTTACGGATGATGGAGGCCACTGTGCTCACTGGGACCTTCAAAGAAGCAGAAATTTTTCTATGTACCCTTCCCCAGATTTGTGCCTCAAGACAATCCTGTCTCGGAGGTCTACAGACAATTCCTTTTGACTTCATGCTTGGTTTGTGCTCTGACATGCACTGTCAACTGTGGCACCTTATATAAACAGGTGTGTGCCTTTCCAAATCATGTCCAATCAACTGAATTTACCACAGGTGGACTCCAGTTAAGCTGTAGAAACATCTCAGGGATGATCAGTGGAAACAGGATGCACCTGAGCTCAGTTTTGAGCTTTATAGCAAAGGCTGTGAATACTTATGTGCATGTGATTTCTTAAGTTTTTTTTATTTTTAATAAAGTTGCAAAAATCTCCAAACAACTTTTTTCATATTGTCATTATGGGGTATTGTGTAGAATTTTGAGGAAAAAAATAAATTCAATCAATTTTGGAATAAGGCTGGAACATAACAAAATGTGGAAAAAGTGAAGCATTGTGAATACTTCCCGGATGCACTGTATTTGCCAATAGGCCAATATTAGTAGATATACTGCATATTGGTGTATCCCTAACTTCAAACTAACCCATGGACTGAGATCTATCTGTAATGACCCACTGTCCTATGAACAGAATGCTATCCTAAATACTTTATCAAAGTCAGGAGATTTAATTAGCACTTAGGTGCTTTAATGCCAGTTGTGATAGTGCTACATCTCAGTACTGCAGTACTAGACTGAGTTTATGACTTTATCCGTGTGTTCTGTCCTCACCTGTGCCCGCTTCTCCTTGACCTCTTTCTGCTGTAGACGTCTCTTCTCTCGTTTCTCCTGCAGTTTCTCCGCCACCTTTACGCAGTTGGATTTCCTTCGTGCTGAAAGGGAATGGGAGTAATGATTTGAAGTATCACAGACGATACAAAGTTAAGGTGCGTTCAAACCAAACACGAAGGGCAAATTTTTTGCAACGTGCAAACACATATAAAGTCAATGTAAAGACAAGAACAGGTCTGACTGAAAAGATGTGCAGTCTATGGTTTTAACTCATCTATGAAACAATGTGCTCTGAGGGGACATGCACATTTGACTGGCTGGTAGCATCACATGGAACACTGTGCTGGCTAGAAGCGGAGCATAAATGTGAAGACTAGATGTTTCGTTCGGCTTCTCAGCATGCGTCAATACCACCGCAATATTGGTACGGGGTTCCAAGCTCAAATAGGTCATTCAGATCAACAAAGATATCAGATTTTTGTGCCACATACAGCTGTTGCATTGCAACAGGCAAAGAAAACGAAAGAATAAGGCAAAACATTTCACAGGTGAGATTTTACTATTCTGAAAATGCTCTGAAATAAATATGGAAGGGTGCAAATATGAAAATGTGTCTCCTTTAACTGTTCGGTACAAATGCTCCCTAATCAGAGCATGGGGCTGTTATAATCATACTGTACATATATAGGATTATAATTATAACGATTATGATAGCAAGCTTGCCATAATCTAATACTGTATAACATGTGCTATCATACATATGTGAGCTCCCATCTTATTACACAATAAGACTTTTTTCAATAAGTTACATAGAGGCAAAAAAGGGGAAAAAACAGCATCAATAAATATAATGGAAATGGATGAAATAACTACAGTTGCCTCCTTTAGCCTATGTAAGAGTCAATTTTCTTGACTGACCTGCTGTTTTAGTTCCAAACGTTTCAGTTATTTCACTGCATTTTGCTGCATCTGTGGTAAGGGCTTTTCTCCTTTTAATTCACTCCCTCTCTACTCCTCTTTTCCTTTTCTTTTGAGCACCACTACCTAACATTTTGCCGCTGACAGGGGACATTATGTTTGTTTTTAATAGTGTTATAAGTTTTTTTTAACCTGTAGCTGAGCAAGTTTGGAGCGAGTGCCGAATATAAAATAAAAGCACTGGGGGTGCTGATGCCTTGTTGTTTGTCTGCGAAAAGACACACACACACACTAACACATTGACAGACTACAGCACGGTGGTGCAGTGGTTAGCACTGTTGCCTTACAGCTAGAAGGTTCCTGGTTCGAATCCCCAGGCTGGCAGGGGTTGGAACCTTTCTGTGTGGAGTTTGCATGTTCTCCCTGTGCTGCGTGGGTTTACTCCGGGGGCTCCGGTTTCCTCCCACAATCCAAAGACATGCATGTTAGGTTAATTGGCTGTTCTAAATTGTCCCTAGATATCTGTTTCCTATAGGCCCTTAGAATAGAGGGTTAGCACTAGTGAAAGCGCTTTGAGTGGTCTTTGTGACTAGAAAAGCGCTATATAAGTGCAGGTTAGTTAGTTAGTTAGTTACTGTATGCAGAGTTTCACTGAGGCATAATAAGAAGTATTTACAGTACTAGTAAGCAGTGTGGGGCGACCATCCCCCATCGAGCGCATCCCCAAGTGGCGGATAGGGGATCGCCCATATGATAGCATGGCTAGCTGTGAATAATGCCTCACCCCTGGGCTTGGTGAATAAGCAGTCATGAACCAACTGGTGGTAGGGCTATCAGAGCAAAGGTGGATCAGGTGTTGGCACTACCTCAACCATTAAATACCTTTACCAGCTCCATGACAGTCATACCTGGCGAGTTGGAGCCACCTAAAAAGCTCTTCCCAGCCTGCTGCACATCACAGCACTAGGCAGACTTCGACAAACTGAAGTGCCAGCACGATGCTGTAGTGCACGGACCCGCTGGTGGTCGTGGGACCTCCCTTGCCATCAGTCTACAGGTCAGGGTATGAAGATTAAATTAAATCACCCTTTATTGTCATTCAACCATACAACCAATCATGTACAGTAGAACAAAATTGTTTTTCTCCTATCTACAGTGTTAATCACACACACCCCATATATAGAATCAGAGGGGCTGCTGCCATGCAAGGCGCCGCCACAGATTTCCCTCCTCCATTCCATTATTGCTGAGCACCAAGCTGGACGGCAGGAAGATCCGCTTTTATATGGTCTTCGGCATGACCCGGCCGGGATTTGAACCCCTGCCTCCCGTGTATGGGGCGGATGCTCTACCAACTGAGCCACCACTCCGGTTAGTGATGATGAGATTGCTGGTCCTGTGCAGCCCCCTTCTCACCTTAATCTGGTCACTGTGCAGATTTTCACTACCTTTACCCTAAGGAAACCTCAAGGCATGTAATAGTCCCCCAAACCAATTAGAATACCTGGCTGCAAACCACTCCCAGTGGTGCTCCACCATCCACAAAGGCATCACCCATTTTGAAGAACAAAGGACAAATGCCAGAACTCTGAAGCGAGCCATGAGACATGCCAGATTCAACAGAGCACCCATTGGCCCAGGCGATGGCATATCGTGCTCCATCTGTGGCAGAATTCAAACTAAGGAGCCACCAGATATCTTACGGACCTTAAAATGGACACGACAATAAGTAGTGAACATGTCATCATCGTCTTTTACGACGGACCACCACAAGCAAGTAAGCAGTTAAATTATTCAGCAGTATATTTCACAGTTGAATGAGTAGTGTTGCTGCAACCTTCAGCAGTAATATTACAGTGGATTTGATAAGGAACATTCCTTATTAATGCAAAGATGTAGTGTTATGTGGTCTCTATGAGCAGTGCAGACTGTAACGTCTGACAGCAACAGGTACGAAGTAGGCACTTTAGCTTTCATTTTAATCACGACTCAACTGTAGAGACATGTCTGACTTTTGTAACAAACAAAGAAGTAAAAAAAAAAAAAAAGAATACTTGTAAATTTGGCAATTTATGGTGATTTTAATTCTGGGGAGACCATGGCTCCGATTGAGCTTCATGCACTAAAGCGGAGTGGCTACCCCGTACCAAGATGGCAGCTCCATTGACACATTCACTCCAATGCAATAGCCAAGGTGAGATCTAGTGTCCATATCTATGGAAGCGCAGAAGTGCTGTGCCTAAGGCCTGGTGCACATGACAACGTTTTCATTTAGAACTGGACAGAAAGATCAGTGTGCATGACAAGTCACAGAAGCCACCGCAGGGTGCACACGGATCCACCAAAGGTGTGAAAACTGCCGCTGTAACTAACGGATGACAAGTAGAAGTTTTACTCAGAGGAACTTTGGATTATAAAACTACAACTATCAACGCCAGATTCCCCTGCAAGAAATATAGTATATAAATATTCATTTTTTAAAGATACTCTTAAGAGACCCTTTTTTAAACCTAATCCTAACCATAAACACATACAGCTTAATGTTTAATCCCAGAGCGTGTATTTCTGTGAGAACTATAAGCTACAAAAGCAGTGCCAATAACCTCTCCACTCTGAAGAATGGTTTCAAATCTCTACACTTTCACACCTCCAAATACCTAGTGGCATATGCAAGGACAGCTAAACTGTGGACAAAGTTCCTCAGTTTTAGATAAAAATGTTGTCATGTGCACGGCCCCTCAATGATGCCCATTGAAGATAGCTTGACAACAGACAAGCATGCACGTAACTTTTAACCCATTTGCGTTCACTCACAAGGCAGAGAGAACCAAAGGGAGAAAAATAATTTTCCAGGACAACTTAAGCTTTTGCAGGAAACTTGACTGTTCTTATACGTTTTCCATCCATCCATCCATCCATCCTCTACTGCTTAATCCTTTTCGGGTCATGGGGGGGCTGGAGCCTATCCCAGCATCTTTGGGCGAGAGGCAGGGTACACCCTGGACAGATCGCCAGTCCCATATGTTTTCCATGAGTGGAAAATTGGTCATTTGAATCATTTTGAAATTGGTCATTTGATCATTTTCCAGGTCTTCTAGGTGTTTAAGTGTTGTGTTCCCTGATACCTAAATTTCAACTTGATTAACTTTACAACTGTTATAATTTTATAACTTGGCCTGTTGGCCTGTGATGGACTGGTGATCTGTCCAGGATGTAATGTACCTCTCACCCAAAGATGCTGGGATAGGCTCCAATTCCCCCACGACCCATCCATCCATCCATCCATTTATCCATCCATCTTGTACTGCTTAATCCTACCCGGGTTGCGGAGGGACTGGAGCCTATCCCAGCATCTTTGGGCGAGAGGTAGGGTACACCCTGGACAGATCGCCAGTCCATCGCAGGGCCAACACATCGCGACCCGAAAAGGATAAAGTGGTTGAAGATGAATGAATGAATGAAAGAAAGCATGACAGTTATTTAGACAATTTCAAAGTTTGAGGGATTTTTTTTTTTTTAGTATTTTAAGCTTTGTCCTTAAATTACAATTATCAACGCCCCAATGTCTCATGGTTTGTAAAATGGTTGTGGGTTTTGACCCTATTTTGTAAAGCCATGAGTCACATATATTCTATTAAAAATATTAAAACGTTCACAAAGAAATGCACACCACTGTTACTTAGTAGTGGTGATATGCCTTAGTAAGTAAAACTTGAATAGCAGTTCAGTGTGAAGAAGATACATTGAAGTTAACTCTTAAGACAACTCAAGTTTACTCAGCTGAAAACATCTGATGTGCTTGAATGGTTTGACTCAACAAACTTAAATGACTCAAGGCAATCGGTTTGCTCAAACACTTTGGGCCCTATTTTGACGGTCATCAGCGGACTTTTGGGCCAGACTTCCTGCCGTACGCCAGCGTTTTTGTTAGTTTCTGTAAGTGCACTGTCTGTTTTTACGCTTTGCATCATGCCGTCTAATTACCAGTAGACAGTGCGTCCTCTTTGCACTGGCAGGTAGAATCTCATTTTAAAGAGGTGTGGTGGCACGCAATCTCATGCACACCAGTATTATGGTGCATGTTATGCCAGTGCACTTTTGATCAGGAAAAAGGAGGTCTGTTGTCAGAAGTGCATTGTTTAATGCTATTTTGATGGTGTGTTTTGAAATCGCGCAGCTCTGGAGCTCATGATGAAACAGCATGTGCTACGATTTTCTGTTATTTTAACGGAGAGAGTTGTAACAGTTATAATTTGCCTGTCATTTTATTTATATGATGATACATTAAATATTTTTTATTCCATCCTCATTCTCATTTAATTGCAAACTTAACGCTGGAGTGCACAGATTAGGCATTAATGTATGACTTTTTTAGGGGGAATGAATGAATGAATGAACAGGAAGCATGTGTGTTCTGTTGTGGGTGCAACGCATGGGGAGTGGTGGTTGGGAGTGCTGAGTCATCATATCACATCACTGTATCTTGTGTCCGTTTGTGCTGGAGCGTCCGGAACTATTTGAAGACACATAAGGGTTTTTCACTACACAGAGGGGAAAAAAAACCCAAAACATGTTACATGAGTTTATGATTCAGTTCTCTACCAGAATGCAGCAGGACCAGTCTGCCTTTACTGGGAAAACAGCCATCACAGTGACCCCGGAGAAGAGCAGGTATATATGCGCACAAACCAGATATTCATTATCTAATGATGACAGTTTTTACAATTTTAACCTCCTCCACTGTCACTATCACTCTACAGTATATACTGTATAATTCAAGAACTCTCTGTGTGTCTGTCTGTCTGTGTGTCATGCCCATAGGACTCGCTAAAAGATCATAGGATCACCCATGATGTGCCTATAATCTCTACATGATGTCTATATGACGTCATATAGACACCATAGTATAGAGTGATTCAAGAAACTCTTGTGTGTGCCTGTGTGTGATCAAAGGCAGGCATCACTCACGCTCACTCATGACCATAGGACTTCAAAGATCAAAGGCAGGCATCACTCACAATCATAGGACTCACTATGACATCATCAAAGATCAAAGGCAGGCATGGCTCACACTCAGGACCACAGGACATCAAAGATCAAAGGCAGGCATCACTCACGATCATAGGACTCGCTATGATGTCATCAAAGATCAAATGCAGGCATCATAGGACTTGCTATGCCATCAGCCCTTGGTGTCTATATAGATACATCATAGGACCGAGTTTACCTATAGAAGTCTGAGCTGTCATTTTGTCATTCTGTCCCGCATTTTTCTTAGAGATGGGTATGCCCGGGTATACACCAGTTCTTTTAAAACAGTGTCCCAACAGTTGTTTTGAATTAAATCTAAATTTTGCATGCATCAGAGCAGAATAATAGAGCTCCGACCGAGATGAGCAGCTCCTCTTTCATGGTTTAAAAGAAAAGCTCGGATGAACGATAATACATTTTTTAGTAAGATCGGGTTGACGATAACATAACTGAAGGAAATTTAACAACTCTGTCAAACTCATGGATAAAGAGAAAGACTGGCATCATCTCTGAATTGTAGCTGACAGCTCTCATCCGTGGGCAAGTAAGGCTGTGTAGTTAAAAAGCTCCTTGCTTTTAAATGCATTTTCAATTTGTGAATGAGCCCACATTGTCCTCAGCGCAAAATGGAATTGTCCTCCCACTTAAACCTCTTTCATGCTAGTATCATGTCTTTGATCTCGTGCCCCTGTTTATTAAAGGGAACGAGAGCAAAGGCAGCGATTGGTTTATTTCACATTACACCCCAAACACACCTCTGAATAATTAAGTCTTAGGTCAGCCTTTTTCAACTTTGCACCCAGTGGAAAATTCGGTTTTGCAAGGCTGTTAGCAAAATGCACCTCAGGCAACGGACAACTGACCGCATCCTTGTAATACAGTCCTATGAGGTGAACTAACTCTTCACAGTGTACCCGAGTCATTTAGGGATCAGCAGATTTAAATCACATACCCCTGTTCTCCCGTGGAGCATTCTCAGACTTGGTTGCTGCTGTTATTCGTCTGGGCTGCAAGACAATAATGATTAGAGCTAAATATAAAGATACAGTAGACTGTAAAGACCTGATTTATGAAAAGTCAAAGATTTCATGAACTGATTAGTTGACTGTTCATTTCAAATTACTTTTATAGCAAAAATTAGAAATACTAGCAGAGTTTTTTTGTCTCTAGGGTTTCTCAATTATCCAAGGTAAATGAGTTACAAATCTATCTTACCGATGTTCTTTTTATATCAACAAATCAATGACCAGGACGTGAGTGTAACTGATTTCATTAACAGCCTCACGTGAGGAGCAGACCTTAAGAACTTTGCTGGATTTGACAGAACTGGATGGAGGAAGAGGAGTCTCAGGACTCTGTGGTATCTCTTCATCAAGAGTAACATCTGGATTCTGAGCAAAGATGCTGTCCAGGTCAATCTAAAGTGGAAACAAGACACAAGACACCTTTTTACCCTTATAATTTTGTAGTCCAGAAGTGTTCTCCTGAATTTTGCTCACATTTCAGTTCTACCCATTACAGTATCTACAAGCTGAAAACAGAGACTAACTGAGGTTTATCCCTTTTCTGCTAACTGAATACAAACCAGAATAGTTTTGCCTACAAAGGCAAAATGCAGTAACTACACATGATGAAACTGAGTAAAATCCCAGTATGCTGATTAGAAATAATGCATTCATGCAAAGTCCTCTTGGAAAAAACAGTTCACAAATTCAAATTCTAAGTATTAACTCAGTTTTGACTGAATGTGTAGTGACCACATTTTGCTTCTGTAGGCATACAGCGGGGAAAATAAGTATCAAACATGCCAACTTTTTTCTAATTAAACATATTTTCTGATGGAGCCATTGACCTGAGATTTTCACCAGATATCAGTAACAACCCAAGTAATCCATGTATACAAAGAAATCAAGGCAACTGTGTTCACAAAACAAGTTAAAGTGGAATGACTCAGGGAATAAGTATTGAACACGCTTGGTGAAATTCATTTAATATTTAATAGAAAAGCCTGTGTTGGTAATAACAGCTTCCAGACACCTCCTGTATGGAGAAACTAGGAACAGGCATTGCACAGGGGTGATTTTAGCCCATTCTTCCACACAAACGGTCTTCAAATCTTGAAGGTTCTGTGGGCGTCTTCTATTGAACTCTGATCTTCAGTTCATGTGGAAGACGTCCTGCCTGGTTCCTGTCCCAAGAAGTCGTCTCCAGTGGACCTGAACAACCATTGACCAGTTGCCCTCACATCACATGTGATGAAGGTCATGGAGAGACTTGTTTTAGCCCACCTGAGGTGGCAGGTGAAGATGTGTGTGGCTGGACCCTCTGCAGTTTGCATATCACCCCCATTTAGGAGTTGGAAGATGCTGTCATCTACCTGCTGCAACTAACCCGTGGGGAGGCTGTGGTGCAGGTGTAGTGTGGCTGATTACTGATCGGAGGGTCAGGGGTTCGATTCCTGCTCTGTCTGCAGTCTGCATGTCGAACTGTCCTTGAGCAAGACACTGAACCTCGATTTGCTCCTGATGGGTCAGGCTAGTGCCGGTGCATGGCAGCTCTGCTGCCAAAAGTATGTATATGAATGTGTGTGTGAATGGGTGGATAGCAGAATCTGAAAAGTGCTTTGGTCATGTAGAGATGAGAAAAAGCGCTATATACAGTGGGGCAAAAAAGTATTTAGTCAGCCACCAATTGTGCAAGTTCTCCCACTTAAAAGATGAGAGAGGTCTCCAATTTTCATCATAGGTATACCTCAACTATGAGAGACAAAATGAGAAAAAAAAATCCAGAAAATCACATTGAAGGATTTTTAATGAATTAATTGGTAAATTCCTCAGTAAAATAAGTATTTGGTCACCTACAAACAAGCAAGATTTCTGGTTCTCACAGACCTGTAACTTCTTCTTTAAGAGGCTTCTCTGTCCTCCACTCGTTACCTGTATTAATGGCACCTGTTTGAACTCGTTATCAGTATAAAAGACACCTGTCCACAACCTCAAACAGTCAGACTCCAAACTCCACTATGGCCAAGACCAAAGAGCTGTCAAAGGACACCAGAAACAAAATTGTAGACCTGCACCAGGCTGGGAAGACTGAATCTGCAATAGGTAAGCAGCTTGGTGTGAAGAAATCAACTGTGGGAGCAATTATTAGAAAATGGAAGACATACAAGACCACTGATAATCTCCCTCGATCTGGGGCTTCACGCAAGATCTCACCCCGTGGGGTCAAAATTATCATGAGAACGGTGAGCAAAAATCCCAGAACTACATGGGGGGACCTAGTGAATGACCTGCAGAGAGCTGGGACCAAAGTAACAAAGGCTACATCAGAAACACACTACGCCGCCAGGGACTCAAATCCTGCAGTGCCAGACGTGTCCCCCTGCTTAAGCCAGTACATGTCCAGGCCCGTCTGAAGTTTGCTAGAGAGCATTTGGATGATCCAGAAGAGGATTGGGAGAATGTCATATGGTCAGATGAAACCAAAATAGAACTTTTTGGTAAAAACTCAACTTGTCATGTTTGGAGGAGAAAGAACACCATACCTACTGCGAAGCATGGGAGTGGAAACATCATACTTTGGGGCTGTTTTTCTGCAAAGGGACCAGGACCACTGATCCGTGTAAAGGAAAGAATGAATGGGGCCATGTATCGTGAGATTTTGAGTGAAAACCTCCTTCCACCAGCAAGGGCATTGAAGATGAAACATGGCTGGGTCTTTCAGCATGACAATGATCCCAAACACACCGCCCGGGCAACGAAGGAGTGGCTTTGTAAGAAGCATTTCAAGGTCCTGGAGTGGCCTAGCCAGTCTCCAGATCTCAACCCCATAGAAAATCTTTGGAGGGAGTTGAAAGTCTGTGTTGCCCAGCGACAGCCACAAAACATCACTGGTCTAGAGGAGATCTGCATGGAGGAATGGGCCAAAATACCAGCAACAGTGTGTGAAAACCTTGTGAAAACTTACAGAAAACGTGTGGCCTCTGTCATTGCCAACAAAGGATATATAACAAAGTATTGAGATGAACTTTTGTTATTGACCAAATACTTATTTTACCAAGGAATTTACCAATTAATTCATTAAAAATCCTTCAATGTGATTTTCTGGATTTTTTTTTTTTCTTATTTTGTCTCTCGTAGTTGAGGTATACCTATGATGAAAATTGGAGACCTCTCTCATCTTTTAAGTGGGAGAACTTGCACAATTGGTGGCTGACTAAATACTTTTTTACCCCACTGTAAGTGAACACCATTTACCATTTGCACCTGGATGGAGGAGGAGACACTTTTGAGAATCATGTTCTTTGATTTCTCCAGTGCATTTAACACCATTTAGCCACTGCTGCTGAGTGAGAAGCTGCAGGGGATGGGGGCTGACAGCTCTGTGATCTCCTGGATTACCAAGTACCTAGCAGGCAGGCCGCAGTTTGTCCGGCTGGGCAGTGTTTTGTCTTACGTGGTGGTTAGTGATGTAGCTCCACAGGGGGACTTTGTGCTTTCTCCTTTTCTCCTCACCTTATACACCAATGACTTTCAGTACAACACCAAGTCATGCCACCTGCAGAAATTCTGATGACTCGGCTGTTGTTGGATGTATAAAAGGGGGAGAGGAGGGGGGAGTACAGGGCACTGGTAGACAGATTTGTGGAGTAGACAGCAGAATCACCTGAGGCTGAACGTCAGCAAGACCAGAGAGATGGTGACTGACTTCAGGAAGAAGATAGACGTCTTTACAGCCATTGCGGATTAGGGGGGAGAATGTGGAGATAGTGAAGGACTACAAATACCTGGGTGTTGTGATCAGAAGCGGACTGGACTGGAAATCCAAAACAGATGCTGCAGACAAGAAGGGGATGAATAGCCTCTACTTTCTGAGGAAGCGGTGATCCTTCAATGTGTGCAACAAGATGTTGGAGCTTTTCTACCAGGTCATTGTTGCCAATGCCATCTTCTTTGCTGCTGTCTGTTGGAGTAGCAGTATCAGAGCCAGCGACACCAACAGACTTGACAAGATTATCAAGAAGGCTGGCTCTGTGATTGGTCTCAGGCCGGAGACCTTTGAATTTGTGGTGGAGGACACTGAACAAACTGCGATCCATCCATCCATCCATCTTCTTCCGCGTAATCCTTTTTGGGTCGCAGGGGGACTGGAGCCTATTCCAGTCGAGGGTGTACCCTGCCTCTCACCCAAAGATGCTGGGATAGGCAAACGGCGATCCATCATAGGCAATCCTGATCACCCCATTCACCACACACTGGACAGACAGCGGAGCACTTTCTCCAGCAGACTGCTACAGCTTTGCTGCCCAACAGCAAGGTACAGGAAATATTTTCTGCCACAAGCCATTTCACTGTACAGTAACTCACTCTGATGTTGAATTTTGGTCACAACAATGCTGTCATACTGCACCTTACAGTCTATTGGTACCTGGTATTTCACCCTGCGCCTTATAATCCTTTGTACAGTCAGTACTATCCATAGACTCATAAGGATCATCATCTACACACGTGGACAAAATTGTTGGTACCCCTCTGTTAATGCAAGAAAAACCCACAATGGTCACAGAAATAACTTGAATCTGACAAAAGTGGTAATAAATAAAAAGTCTATGAAAATTAACCAATGAAAATCACACAATGCTGTTGAATTGTGGTTCAACAGAATTACTTTAAAAAACAAACTCATGAAAAAGGCCTGGACAAAAATGATGGTACCCCTACAAAAGATTGAAAATAATGTGACCATAGGGATGTCCTCTAATTAACATCACAGGTGTCTACAAACTTGTAATCAGTCAGTCGGCCTATTTAAAGGGTGACAAGTAGTCACTGTGCTGTTTGGTGACATGGTGTGTACCACACTAAACATGGACCAGCGGATGCAAAGGAGAGAGTTGTCTCAGGAGATTAGAAAGAAAATTATAGACAAGCATGTTAAAGGTAAAGGCTATAAGACCATCTCCAAGCAGCTTGATGTTCCTGTGACTACAGTTGCACATATTATTCAGAAATTTAAGATCCACGGGACTGTAGCCAACCTCCCTGGACGTGGCCGCAGGAGGAAACTTGATGAACAATGGAAGAGACAGATAATACGAATGGTAACAAAAGACCCCAGAACATCCTCTAAACACATTCATGGTGAACTCCAAGGTCAAGGTACTGTACATCAGTGACGTGTAGACGACGCAGTCAACCTGGCCCTGCACTCCATCCTGCAGCACCTGGACTCCCCGGGAACCTACGCCAGGATCCTGTTTGTGGACTTCAGCTCCGCATTCAACACCATCCGCCCCGCTCTGCTCCGGGACAAGCTGTCCCTGCTCAATGTGCCTGACTCCCTCTGCAGGTGGATCACCGACTTCCTGACGGACCGGAGGCAGCATGTGCGGCTGGGAAAGACTGTCTCAGACTCTGTTAGCATCAGCACCGGATCACCCCAGGGATGTGTACTTTCCCCCCTACTCTTCTCCCTTTATACCAACTCCTGCACCTCCAGCCACCAGTCTGTCAAGCTGATCAAGTTTGCGGACGACACCACCCTCATTGGGCTCATCTCCAATGGCGACGAGTCCGCCTACAGGAGAGAGGTGGCCCAGCTGGCGTCCTGGTGCAACAACAACAACCTGCAGCTGAACGCTCTGAAGACAGTGGAGATGACTGTGGACTTCAGGAAAGTCACTACCCCTCTGCCCCCCCTCACCCTCACAGGCTCTCCCATCACCACTGCTGATTCCTTCCGCTTCCTAGGCACCATCATCACCAGGGACCTCAAGTGGGAGCCGACCATCAGCTCCCTCATCAAAAAGGCCCAGCAGAGGATGTTCTTCCTGCGGCAGCTGAGGAAGCTTAAGCTACCCACCAAGATGTTAGTGCAGTTCTACACAGCCATCATCGAGTCCATCCTCACCACCTCCATAACCGTGTGGTACGCAGGAGCCACTGCCAGGGACAGACTAAGGCTGCAGCACGTCGTGCGCACTGCTGAGAAGGTGATCGGCTGCAAGCTCCCATCTCTCCAGGATCTGTACATCTCCAGGACCCGGAGGCGTGCTGGCCGGATCATAGCCGATCCTTCACACCCTGGTCACGTACTGTTTTCCCCTCTCCCCTCAGGTAGAAGACTTCGGTCCATTCAGACTAAAACCTCCCGTCACATGAACAGCTTCTTCCCCTCTGCCATCAGACTGCTGAACACCAAGTGACTTATTGACTTTCGTGCGCTATGCACAGCAGCTCAACCAGACTCATGTCAATCATCACTGTTTTCTTCTTGCATTACTGACTGCACTATATGGTTCTCCACATTATCTGCTGCTCGCTAAAATATTTAAACTGCTGACTAGTATTACTCACTCTTATTCTACACTTTATTGCATGTATAGTTTATTTCTTTTATCATGTTTAATGTTGCAGCATTGCACCGAGACAAATTCCTAGTTTGTGTACTACATGAACAATGGCAATAAATCTGATTCTGATTCTGATTCTGATTCTGATCAGTGTCAGATCGCACCATCAGTCGTTGTTTGAGCCAAAGTGGACTTCATGGGAGATGACCAAGGAGGACACCACTGTTGAAAACAAATCATAAAAAAGCCAGACTGGAATTTGCCAAACTGCATGTTGACAAGCCACAAAGCTTCTGGGAGGATGTCCTATGGAAAGACGAGACAAAACTGGAACTTTTTGGCAAGGCACATCAGCTCTATGTTCACAGACGCAAAAATGAAGCATACCAAGAAAAGAACACTGTCCCTACTGTGAAACATGGAGGTTCTGTTATGTTCTGGGGCTGCTTTGCTGCATCTGGCACAGGGTGTCTTGAATCTGTGCAGGGTACAATGAAATCTCGAGACTATCAAGGTATTCTAGAGAGAAATGTGCTGCCCAGTGTCAGACAGCTTGGTGGTCTCAGTCGCAGGTCATGGGTCTTGCAACAGGATAATGACCCAAAACACACAGCTAAAAACACCCAAGAATGGCTAAGTGCCAAACATTGGACTATTCTAAAGTGGCCTTCTATTAGCCCTGATCTAAATCCTATTGAACATCTGTGGAAGGAGCTGAAACATGCTGTCTGGAGAAGGCACCCTTCAAACCTGAGACAACTGGAGCAGTTTGCTCATGAGGAGTGGGCCAAAAAAACCTGCTGAGAGGTGCAGAAGTCTCACTGACAGTTACAGAATTCGTTTGATTGCAGTGATTGCCTCAAAAGGTTGTGCAACAAAATATTAAGTTAAGGGTACCATCATTTTTGTCCAGGCCTGTTTCATGAGTTTGTTTTTTAAAATAATTCTGTTGAACCACAATTCAAAAGCATTGTCTGATTTTTCTGTCTTTTTTTGCTCTTTCCTATTGTGTTATCCTTTTCTTCCCTATGCATCCTGTACCCATCTGATGACAGGCGCGTTTTTCAGATGCTGCCGCGTCACCGGAAATGCAGGTCGTTTTCTGTGTCAAGTCAAATCCCTCGTATGTTATCAGTTGTTTACTGTTAATGTACTTGGCAATAAATCCTTTCTGAGTTCTGAGTTCTGAGTTCTTGTGTGTGTAATGTAATCCTTGTTCATTAAAACACACCTGACAAAAAAGACAAATTAGCAACAGTAAAGTCACTACTCGCATCTGAATAAAATTTTTGAATAGACAATTTATTAATTTTTTGGCAACTATTCTTCCTTGAATAATTACTATCATAAGGTAATGCTACATTTACATGAGTACAATTTGTGGTTACTCTTCACACCTCTGGTAATTGCCATCTGTTGCCATGGTACCATTTATAGAAACATTGACATATTCTTGCTCCAACTCAATCAACAGTCCATGTGTTGATCTTACATTCTGCTCACAGAGCAGCTTCAGATCATCCCTCTGCAGAGAACTCCCGACTCCCCACTGAGCCTCCAGCACCTCTAACTGGGTCATGTGGTCTCCCATCTGACTCTCCATCAAGGATGCTTCTGGGTCCACTTTGAGCTCCTTCACCCTGCCAACACATCAGTTCCACTGGTGAAAAAACAATGTGGCTGAAGTCAGCAACAATGGCCCATTGCTGCAATGAAAATAATACATGCACAAACATGCTGCTTGTGGAATGATCAGGGAAGAAAGCAGTGATGAATATAACTCATACAACAGTTAGTTCCGGCCAAGTAATGTGACTAGATAATAGGGATTCTAGGAGTTACTATTTGACCACATTTGGACGCAGTGTTCTGATAACTTTTAATTGCAGTAAAGCTGCGTGTCCACCAAACGCGTTTTTTTCCGCTCTGGGTAACTATTTTCCATTCATTCTCTATGTAGTCCAGCGTTTACAGCACTGAGCGCCCTCGGCGCAGAAACGCTTTTGGCGGAGACTGTTTTTTGTCAGGGTGCTCAGAGCTGAAAAAAAGTTAAACTTTTCAGAGACTGCAGCTGAGCTCGTCAATGTCAGACCAAGCAGCCAATCAGAACTGCTGCGTGGGCGGGACATAGGACGCTGGTATTAGTTTGTACTCAAGACTCCTGCTTTTCGTGTCATATTTTACATCCAGAGCTGCCAGAAGACTGCTATTAAAAAATCAGTAGAAAATCTGACCATAGGAAAAGCGGAAATGCTGAGCTGAGAGTGACAAGCTGTTGCTGGAATACAGGGCACAGGCTTATTTTTTTTTTCCAGAGTGCAGCACATAAACGTTGGAAAAAAGATGCTCCCGGAGGTCGGGCGACAAAAAACGCGTTTGGTGAACACGCAGCTTAACTGTTTGTGGTTTCTTATATGGGATCGTAATGTGTTGTGTACCTTAATATCCATAGTAAGGTATTATTTCAAGAGAGACATACTTTACAACCAGGAAATTGTTCTTGTGTTCTGGGTTCATGCTAAGAGTTAGCCCTGTTAGCTGCATTAGCTCACTTTTAAAATTAATAAACCCAAAGATTAGATTAAAGCCTCAGAATACAATTTCTCCATAAGCCTTACAACATAATGCATGTTTCTGACTGTCTACTTCATCTAAAGAAGTTTATAAGAAGATGTCAAAGAGAAATAAAGAAAAGTAGAGATACCGATCAGATGTTAGCTAAGTAGCTAGCTAGCAGGCTACTCAACTAAAGAGACCAGACTGGTGGCCTCTGGAAAAGTATGTATGTAAATGATAACTGGTGGACAATAACAAATTTCATTGTGCATATATGTGAAGTGACAATAAAGCGACTATATTCTATGCTTGTTGTTTGTGTTAATTAGCAAGTGTGGCGGGTTGATTCAACCCCCCCACAACACACAGGACAGTCAGCTCTCTTCTCTTGGTTTTTCCCGCTGCACTACTGAGATGTAATGTGCCATTCATGTATTGTGATGTAATGTGCCATGCATGTATTGTGATGTAATGTGCCATGCATGGTTTGTGATGTAATGTGCCATTCATGTATCGTGATGCAATGTGCCATTCATGTATTGTGATGTAATGTGCCATTCATGTATAGTGTTCATGCGTCCTGTCCTTACTGTGACCTAGAGGCTGAAGATCAATAATCTGCCTATTGTTATGTAGGTCTTTCAAATGCAAATATCTCATGCCTGTTCTGCAGTCCCTTTGATCAGACCAACTGCTGTGAATCTGCTTTGATGTATTGTTTGAGTTAGGTATAAATACTGCACAGGTTCTGTAACTCGCTCTCTCACTCTCAATTCTGATTCTGCAACTGCTGCTGCAGGACACAGACTTTGTGTCCTCCTCCTCTGAGAGCCGCTTGGGCTCGCTCCCGGCGCGCATGCACGGCGCCGGGAGCGGAGCTCGTGACGGCGGTATGATTAAAAAACTCTACTTAAAACCACAGCGTCGCTGCTGCATATTTTATCATCCGCTGCACTGGTGACCCTATTTTCACGTAGTAAGAGTAGTCTTGGTGAAACAATATATCATTAAGTAAGCAAACAAAATGTAATCTGCTGCCCCTTATTACAGTCACCTAATAAATTTTCTTTGTAGAACTGCTGTATAAAAGCAATGTTACGTGAAAGGGAGTGTAATCTATATATCATTAATATGTGATATTGTTGGAAAATGTGGTCTAAAGTGGTGGGGGGGGGGTCTTTATTTGACCTGTGGGCCAATTAAACTGATGTCTTACAGAATTACAAAGTTGTTCATATCGCTGAAGCGACTTTCTGATGTTGACAAGGGTTTTGCTCAATTGTTGCACTCATGTTCTCTTATTATTTTTTCCTAATCTGTGTAGCTCTTTCTGGCTTGTCTGAAAATGTAAAGTTGTTGGAAGTGCTGGGATAGCATCTTCTCTTTCTGCAAACTAAAGAGACATTTGTTTGTGACTGTTTTATAGGTAGGACACCCAACATCTGAAGCGGCACCTGCCATTGTATCCCTCTGGTTTTTCTGCACCAATTAAACAGGAGGCAAAGGAATTCAGGGTGTATAGTAGATCACCTAATATGACATATGTCCAAAGGTTATGAATGTCTTTGTCATAGAATCCCCATCAAAAAAAAAAAAAAAAACTTTTGGAGATGTACAGGAAAACTACTTGCAGCGCTGGTATGAAATTAAAATAAAATAATTATGGGCAACAGGAAGAACAGGAATTTGTAGTTAATGTATAAATACAGGCAGACACTATGTGGATACTGTATAACTGATTGATTAATTCCAGACCTTTATTATTAGCTCGGTATCTAGTCTGTTGTCTTGAAGTTTGAACTGATTTTCCATCATTTAAACACAAAGCAATAAAAAATATATAAAAAACTGGCATAACAGATGTGGTGCAAAACAGAGGGACATTCATTTATTCATCTTCAACTGCAGATCTTTTCAAATCAGTTTAAGCTCTAACCACTACTGTTTTGTTTTGAGTTTCTTTATCCATTGCTACAAGACGGCTGCTTATTCACTCAAATTATAGCCAGTGTGAAATAGTTTCTCATGGCTCTTCTAGAGGATTTGCATGTTTTTTTTTCTTTTGCAGTTTTTCGGCCCATACATCATAACACTGTTCTCACCAACAATGATGAGTCTCTCATCAAACATACAGCAGACACAACATGCATGATTAGCAAAAATTGTTTGTATGCCTGTATTTATACAGGAGATGTTATACGGCACAATAATGTCCAGGAGAATATGTTTAAATGATGTGGTAATAAAGTAATCATACTCATAGGTAGGGGGAGAGCTCAGAGCGACCTGCTCCACCTCCACTTTGGGAGAACGTTATCCCAAACTCCTTTACCCTGAAAAATCATATTCGGGCATGATGGCAGGAAAGCAGGAAGAAGAAACAAAACATAAACAATGTTTTTGCCAATAGGCCGATGGCAGTCGACCACGTGGCTATCGGCCGATGCTGATGGTCATCTGATATATCATTGCACCTCTAACAATGACTAATATAAAATAGGTAAAGACAACTGTTCTGTGCTGCAAAAAAAAAACCAAAACAACAACAACTGTGTGGATACGTTAGGACTTTTGGCACCTATTTATGCTTTCAAACAGAATTCAAAATGGTTTACAGGGTGTTTAACATACAGGAATAATCTTTTTTTAATTCAGAACTATATCACACCTGTTGGCATATCTCAGGGTATTCAGGGTGTTTTCACAAGATGCCATACCAGGAGAGATGGTAGCAATCTGCAGAGTAAAACAATAGTGCTTCATTACAAAGACATCATCCAGAAGAAAAAAAAAAAACATGCATTTTTTTTTTAGAGGGGAAACAGTGATACATATTGAGTATTTCTGCAAATCTCTTACCATACATGTTCTGGAGTTTTCTCCTATGAATGAGTCCCTCAGCACCTGGGTTAACTTGCTGGCTCTAAACGGTGTGTGGGGTTTGTTTCGGCCAAGGGCTCGAATGCACTCCTGTAGAAATGCACCAGGCAAAGCAGAAGACAACTAAAGACTAAGCCAGCTAATTTAATTCATTTTCAAGTCATTTTCAAAACAAAACAAATAGTTTATAGTTTTTATGTTTCCAAAATATATCTCTATACCTTTAACTACTAGTCTAGAAAAGCGCTATATAAGTGCAGGTTAGTTAGTTAGTTAGTCTTACTTCCTTTCTAGTTTAAAATGAATCAAGTGTTACAGTAAGACAAAGTTAAACCAACGATGGTTCAAGAAATACATGTCAATTAAGCTAACAGAGATCTAGACCAACTTTAGTGCTTAAAACCCAACAATGACACAAAATACAGAAATAAAAGACCAAACACCATGAACTGTGTGCTATGAATCCATTAGAACCATAAAGTTAAAATACTTAATATTTAAAGATGTGAAAGGGAAGACCTTGAGTGCCAGCAGGCTCGTATTGATCTCAGCTCCTTCGAGGCGTGTCTGTCGGTCGGCGCTGGACGTGTCCGCCCCTCTCTCATTACCAGCCAGGTCGATAAGTGAGAATTTTCCGTGCATCTTCCCCCTTCGACGCAGGATGATCTGGAAGACAGCATGGCTCCGAGAAGAGTGAGCGTTTGCAGACGTCTGCCCAGATGTCCTGGAAAGATGTCGCATTGACTTGGCTGTCATGAAAATTTTCCTATTGTTCATTGTTTAGCTGGATCTCCCTCTGTGCTTACCTGCAGCCATTTCCCACTTCTATGAGTTTGAGGACATCCTCTGTGCATGTCACCTCCCTCTCCTGCAGCCCCACCACCTGGACCTGCTGCTTTCCATCCTCAAGGACCTGTAACTTGGCTTTGCGGTTTAGCAGGTCAAACACCTTTGAACACAAACACAGATTTATGTCATTCAAGTGTCAAAAAATGGCAAAATTAATGTAAATGGTCATTCTTGGGTAACGTGTTCTTCATGTTACCAAATTACTTCTACAGAGGGGCATTCCTGGCTTGTATGACATCCTGGGTGGACTGCCCCCCCCCCCCCCACACACACTCACATATTTTTTTTAAAACGTTTTATTTCTCTCTTAAATGTCCAAATGTTCAATTAGTGAGGTTTTTCTTGCAACTTTTTTCCTGCCAAGTTTATTACTTTTTTAACTTTTGCCATGTTCCACCTTTTTTTCTTCTATTTTCATGATTTTCTTGCACATTTGCATCTATTCTCTCACTGATAGGACGTCGCAATAAATTAGAATGTCATCAAAAAGTTGATTTATTTCAGTAATCCAGTTTAAAAAAAATAAAACTAGATTCATTACACACTGATATATTTCAAGTTTTTATTTCTTTTAATTTTGATGGTTTGTCTTACAGCTAATGAAAAACCCAAATTCAGTTTCTCAAAAAAAAAAATTAGAATATTACATAAAATTGTAAACAATTGATTTTTTTTAATTCAAAGTCAGCGCAGCCATGTACCGGGAAATTTTAGAGCACTTCATGCTTCCCTCTACTGACAAGCTTTATGGAGATGCTGATTTCATTTTCTAGCAGGACTTGGCACCTGCCTACACTGCCGAAAGTACCAAAACCTGGTTTAAGTGTGACAAATATGTAGAAATACGAAAAATCAGGGAGGGGCAAATACTTTTTCACAGCGCTGTATATAGCTGAAAACACTCATGATGTCAGGATACTTGCCTTCCCACTGTAAATCTCAAAAAATGTGGCAAAAACTTGCAGGTCCAACTTTCTGTATTTTGGCTTGACAAACATGGCAAAAACGTCTCTGGCTGCAGGGAGAGAAAAGAGGTTGTTAAATGAATTCAGTGGAGTGTAGTAGCCTAGCATTTGGGAGGGTGGTGAAGTAAAAACTAACCAGACAGTGCATAGATCCCTTTGGAGCAGTCCTGGTTCTTCCCTGAAAAGTCGCCTCCCATGGTCTGAAATGAAATCAAAGTTAAGACACAACACACATTAAATGCTTGTTAAATAAAGCTATAGCACTCACATGTGTTTTTCCACTCCCAGTCTGACCATAAGCAAAGCAGGTGGCCATTCCCCTCTCAAAAATGGTTTCAACCAGTGGCTGAGCAGTGAACCTGAAGAAGAGGACAGGTTATTACCAGCACTACCTCTGCTTTAAGGGATGCAGTGTAAAACCAACAATGTACCTGTAAACCATTTCATTGGTGGAGTTCTCATCAAACGCATAGTCAAAGCGGAAAGTCTGATTCTCCAGATAGCGGGTTAGGTCCACTTTCTGCTTGGGTTCATGCACCATTACCACATCCTTACTAGGAATGGTAATAACATCCAGATCCTTCATTGCTATCTCTGGAGAGAGAAGTATTTTCTATTCGTTATATGTTTTCTATTCATTCTTAAACAGCACAAAATTGATCCCCAAAAATTATCTACACGCTTATGTCCTTGAACAATCAATGCTCAGCCCACCTGAGACAAAGCTTTCCAATGAAAGGAAAATAAATGCTGGGTATTTTGGGCAGACTTTGCCAATTCATTTTACAATGCTGCATATACTGTGTGTGTTAAAGGATCTGTAGCATTTGTAAGTTATAAAATCATATACATGTCTTTGAAGCATAGATGTGTCTACATAACTTATATACTGTGTCTGGTTTTGCTTTTTTTGTTATTCTGAAGAAATATTTCATCTGTGTACAAAATCTAAAAATGTAATAAGGACTGAACACGCAATATCTGGCAGTTCCAGTGGCTGACTTTGTGTTCTGAAGGAATGTCTCCATGTGCACATGAAAAGCACCTCTTACCTTTTTTGTTGAGAGGTCGTGCACGGACACACACACAAATCCTGTGCTCCTCTATCTGAAATATTACACAGTACAGGTTAGTTCTTCTTCTTGTACTGTTTCTATTGTTGTATTGACCTATGTGCTTCAGGAATTACTGATTATAAACACAAGCTTGTATTTCCTCTTCTCATCTACTCGATATTCTCTCCTGTCCATGTTTCCTTTCTTTTGATTATCCTCTTTTACTTCTTGCACTTTCCTTGTTTCCTCCTTCATTCCATGTCTATTCCCTCCTTCCTTCTGTCTGTCTTTGAGTCGGTACCACACTCACCAGATCATTGCTGGTTAAATTAGGTCTGTAGTCCAAGCTGGCTCTGAAGTCTCTGATCATACACATGATCTTGTAATTTGGCAATTTAACGTCAACCTCCTGCAGTGGAAAAAACAAAAGTAAGTGTTGCTCGAATCATAATAAACACAATAAAGCTAATGATGTTTGACAGTGTTTCTGATACAGATCAACACAAGTCTTTTTTTTCTAAAGAGGACAAATCTCTCGTCCGTAATTCCAAGTCACTCACTTTGATCTTGAACTCAATTTTCTTATTTTGGCCTATTCATTGAAAGTTCTATGCCACAAAACTGGGATGCACAAGATAAATATCAGCCACTGATGAATCTTACCTTATATACTAATATTAAGCCTGGCCCATTCCTTTTTGCAGCATCACTCAAGCTCCCTCAGGTTGGATGGGAAGTGTCAGTGCACAGCCATTTTCAGATCTCTGGGCCACTCAAGGACATTCACAGAGTTGTCCTGAAGCCACTCCTTTGATACCTTGGCTGTGTGCTTAGGGTCACTGCCCTGCTGAAAGATGAACCGTCACCCCAGTCTGAGGTCAAGAGCGCTCTGGAGCAGGTTTTCATCAAGGATGTCTCTGTACATTGCTGCATTCATCTTTCCCTCTATCCTGACTAGTCTCCCAGTTCCTGCCGCTGAAAGACATCCCTACAGCATGATGCTGCCACCACCATGCTTCACTGTAGGGATGGTATTAGCCTGGTAATGAGCAGTGCCTGGTTTCCTCCAAACATGATGCCTGGCATTCATGCCAAAGCATTCAATATTTGTCTCACCAGACCAGAGAATTTTGTTTCTCATGGTATGACAGTCCTTCAGGTGCCTTTTGGAAAACTCCAGGCAGGCTGCCATGTGCCTTTTACTAAGGAGTGGCTTCTGTCTGGCCGCTCTACCATACAGGCCTGATTGGTGAATTGCTGCAGAGATGGTTGCCCTTCTGAAAGGTTCTCCTGTCTCCACAGAGGAATGCTGGAGCTCTGACAGAGTGACCATAGGGTTCTTGGTCACTTCTCTGACTAACTAAGGCCCTTCTCCCCTGATCGCACAGTTTAGATGGCCGGCTAGCTCTAGAAAGAGTTCTGGTGGTTCTGAACTTCTTCCATTTACGGATGATGGAGGCCACTGTGCTCACTGGGACCTTCAAAGAAGCAGAGATTTTTCTGTACCCTTCCCCAGATTTGTGCCTCAAGACAATCCTGTCTCGGAGGTCTACAGACAATTCCTTTGACTTCATGCTTGGTTTATGCTCTGACATGCACTGACAACTGTGGCACCTTGTATAGACAGGTGTGTGCCTTTCCAAATCATGTCCAATCAACTGAATTTACCACAGGTGGACTCCCAATTAAGATGCAGAAACATCTCAGGGATGTTCAGTGGAAACAGGATGCACCTGAGCTCAGTTTTGAGCTTCATAGCAAAGGCTGTGAATACTTATGTGCATGTGATTTCTTAAGTTTTTTTATTTTTAATAAATTTGCAAAAATCTCCAAACAATTTTTTTCATATTGTCATTATGGGGGTATTGTGTAGAATTTTGAGGAAAAAAATAAATTCAATCAATTTTGGAATAAGGCTGGAACATAACAAAATGTGGAAAAAGTGAAGCGTTGCGAATACTTCCCAGATGCACTGTATTTGCCAATAGGCCAATATTAGTAGATATACTGTATATATGTATTCACACTAACCCATGGACTGAGATCTATCTGTAATGACCCACTGTCCTATGAACAGAATGCTTTCCTAAACACTTTATCAAAGTCAGGATATTTAATCAGCATTTAGGTGCTTTAATGCCAGTTGTGATGGTGCTACATCGCAATACTGCAGTACTAGACTGGGTGTATGACTTTATCCGTGTGTTCTGTCCTCACCTGTGCCCGCTTCTCCTTGATCTCTTTCTGCTGTAGACGTCTCTTCTCTCGTTTCTCCTGCAGTTTCTCCGCCACCTTTAAGCAGTTGGATTTCCTTCGTGCTGAAAGGGAATGGGAGTAATGATTTGAAGTATCACAGATAATACAAAGTTAAGGTGCGTTCAATCCAAACATGAAGCGCAAATTTTTCACAATGCGCAAACACATATAAAGTCAATGTAAAGACAAGAACAGGTCTGACTGAAAAGATGTGCAGTCTATGGTTTTAACTCATCTATGAAATAATGTGCTCTGAGGGGACATGCATATTTGACTGGCTGGTAGCATCATGTGGAACACTGCACCAGCTAGAAGCGGAGCATAAATGTGAAGACTAGATGTTTTGTTCGGCTTCTCAGCATGCGTCAATACCACCGCAATATTGGTACGGGATTCCAAGCTCAAATCGGTCATTCAGATCAACAAAGATATCAGACTTTTGTGCCACATACAGCTGTTGCAACAGGTAAAGAAAACAAAGAAAAAAGGCAAAACATTTCGTAAGTGATATTTTACTATTCTGAAAATGCTCTGAAATAAATATGGAAGGGTGTAAATATGAAAATGTGTCTCCTTTAACTGTTTGGTACAAATGCTCCCTAATCAGAGCCAGGGCCTGTTCACTCTATACACTAATCACTCTATACACCTTCTGTCCATGTCCATGCTCTATATAATTGTATAAGGAGTTCTGAACAACTCCTTATGCTTGAAAAAATGTTCCGTCCTTGGACTGTGTCCTGGACTGGTCCTACTGCCATTCCTCTCGGTGGTAGGACTCGCATCTCTTTTTAACCTCATTCTTCTTCTTCTTCTTTTAGATTTGACCGGCGGTTGGCAACCAGCTTACAGGTGCATTACCGCCACTGACTTGATTATCATCACTCTATATATCTTTGTATAAGGAGTTCTTATATGTGTGAAAAAAATTATCCATCCTTGGACTGTGTCCTCAGTAACCTCTTCCTCCTCTTCTTTTAGATTTGATTGGCAACCAGCTTACAGGTGCATTACCGCCACGTACTTCACTCTATATCAGGGGTGTCAAACTCATTCCATGGAGGGCCAAGACCCTGCAGGTTTTACTTCCACCCAGTGTCTTCAGCAGGTGTTTTCACTGATCAGCAATCAGTGGGAAGAAATTCAGTGAACTCACCTGTTGAAGACACTGGGTGGAGGTAAAACCTGCAGGGTCTTGGCCCTCCATGGAGTGAGTTTGACACCTGTGCTCTATATCATCACTCTATCTGGTCAGGAGCTGTAGTCCTTCTGTCATCATTGCTGTGTCCAATTGAACCTCAACTCTCACTTCAGACATCACTCTTCTTCGTCTCCTCGTAGTTCATTCTATATCATTACTTCACTCTATATCCTCATTATTATTCTTCTTTTAGATTTGATTGGCAACCAGCCTACAGGTGCATTACCACCACACACTCTATATATATGTCTGTCTTTCAGTGTGTCCGTTTTTCCTCATAGCTTTGTGACGTTCATAAGTATGTATACAAGATGTTATAAAAGATGGTGTTTTGACAAGGCAGATTGGGGAAAATTTAGGCAATACTGTCTACAGTCATGTCATTTGGTAACATTAGAAGGTGGCATAGAAGAGTGTTCAAGTCAGGTAACCAATCATATTCTGAATGCTGCAATAGCAAGTATACCTAAGAAAACAACACAGGGTAGGAAGAAGGTTGTACCCTGGTGGAATGACAAATGTAGTATTGCAGTAAAAGAGTGAAACAAGGCATTCAGAGAGCTGAGGAAGAATATGACTAGTGAAAAATTAATACAGTACAAAAAGAAAAGGGCAGTAGCTCGAAGGATTATTAAAAACAGGAAAAGGTCAACATGGAGAGAATTTTGTTCCACCCTTGGTAGGAAAATAGAACTAGGTGATGTCTGGGGTATGTTTAAAAAATGAGTGGGAAAGGGGTATCAGTTAAAATTCCAGCTTTAGACTTCCGGGAAGATGGTGGAGAGACATAACGCTTAAACAGAGAGCTCTCCCTAGTCGGATTTAAAATCTTTGGTAAATGGCCAACTCGACATAAATGGAACAATAAACCAAGGGATGAAAACACGAAGAAGCCGGGCACACGGTCAAAAGCAGGGTAAAACTAAAGAATCCCTCTTCAACAACGCAGGAGAAATCGCTGAACACAAGGCCCAAAAAAACGAGGTGACTACAGCAGAGAAAATGGAGGACGCCAACCTCAATGTTATGAACAATGGCTTCGCCAATATAAGTAAAGACATAAAAGACTTCAAGCGACAACTCCAACAGGATGTAACGGCTCTTAAGGAAGATCTGAAAAAAGAGATGAAGGAGGAAATTATGGGCCTCCGAAAAGAAATGGAACGCAAGCTAGCTGAAAATATGGAGGAACTGCGCACTCAACGTGCGTGTTTGGCAGAAGCACAGGCTCGAATATCAGAGCTGGAAGACTGGAAGACCGAGGCAAGCGAGCGGCTGCAGACCCTGACGGCACAAACACAGAGGATGGAGGAAAAAATAACCGACCTGGAGAGTGTGGTGTAATTGAGTTATTTGGAAAAGAACTACAAAGTCGCGCAAGAATGACGTCACGGGAGGCGACTGGCGGGAGAGTGACAGACTAGCAGCAAGGCTGACATTTGGTGCAATAAAAAGTGACGTTAAAAACTACAGTTGGACTCACGCAGTGTTTTAATAACACGACATGGTGTCAGAAGTCCTGTAGTTAACGTAGAGAGGTAAGCCTGGAAAGAAAAGGATCGTTTGTACACCGCGGAGGAAGAGAGGGGAGTTTGCGGACACGATGAGTGGAGATGAAGATGCAAATGGAGGGATAGCAACCCCTCCGGGAACCGCTGTGGCAGCGGGTCCGTGCGCTACGTTTAACATCCAGCCGCCGGAGCCCTTCGACTTTTCTAAGCCGCAGGAGTGGGCCAAATGGATCCGGAGATTCGACAGATTTCGCCTGGCAAGTAATCTGAATGCAAGCTCTGAAGAGAATCAAGTTAATACTCTGATATATTGCATGGGAGACGAGGCGGATGATATTTTACGTGGGCTGGCTCTGACTGATGCTCAACGCAGCTCGTATGAAGCGGTGCGTGACGGCTTTCAAAGCTTCTTTGTGGTCAAAAAAAATGTAATTTATGAACGTGCCAAATTCAACCTGCGAAAACAGAGAGAAAGTGAGACAGTAGATTCTTTTGTCACTGCACTATATACGCTGGCTGAACACTGCAATTATGGTGTGCTGCATGATGAGCTACTTCGGGACAGACTCGTCGTCGGTCTGTTAGACAAGAGGCTGTCTGAACGCATGCAGCTAGATGCAGAGCTGACTTTGGAGAAAGCAATCAGGATGGCACGGCAGAGTGAGGAGGTGAAAAAGCAGCAAGCTTCTCTGAGAGGAGACACCAGAACTCAGGCAAGTGAGGCAATGTCTGGTGATGGAGTGTTCAAGGGAAGTAGGAAGCCTGCTAAAAACAAACCTCAGCGTGCTCACAAACCGCACAGTACTCAGAACAGCAAGGAAAAGGGGACACAGTTAAAATGTCATAAATGTGGCAGCTCTCCATCACATTCAAAACGGGAGTGCCCTGCAAATGAGGTGAACTGTCATGCTTGTGGGAGAAAGGGTCACTATAAACGTGTGTGCAAGACCGTAAATTCTGTACTTGAGGTGGAAGAGGATGAGGATGCCATCTTCCTCGGCAGTGTTACAACAGACGGTGATCCTTGGATGGTCAACATTGACATTCATGACAGCAGCGTGACGTTCAAAATTGACACGGGTGCTGATGTCACAGTTTTGCCACATGCTGTGTTCCAGAAAATATTCAGAGAAAACCCACCTGCGCTCCACAAAGCACCTAAGCCGCTCCTGGGACCGGGGAGGAGGCCACTTGATGTTGTGGGCGTTGCCAAGCTGTTGTTGAAAATTGGTGGGAAAGAGGAGATGGAGGAGGTGTATGTTGTCCGTTATGTGCACACTGCCCTGCTAGGGAGGTCTGTGAGCTGCAGACTAGGGCTTGTTGCACGCCTTGACAGTGTCACTATAGAGACATTAAAGTAGAACTGAACTGAACGGCATTGAACGGCACTGGGTGATAGTACATACAATTATAAAGATAATTTATCATTGGCACCCCTTCCACAAATCCTGGAATCTTGGAGAAAATCGCGATTTTGAATTTTCCGCCCTGAAAAATCAGACAAATCCGCCGATTAACCGGAAGTGCAGCCGGAGTTCCGCGTGACGTCACGAGTGTGACACAGTCCTCATGTTTACCATTGCGAGCACGTCGACACTGGTTGTTTTTGGTGCATTTTGTCGTGATAGTCGACTACAAAACACTTCCAACACCTGGGAAGATCTGTTCAGTGGCCAAGGAAAGCTGTCATGGCGACAAAAGAAAAGAAAGGGGGAGGAAAAGCGACCGGGAAGCGATGCATTTCTAGATATAGATATTATTGTATTCGCTACTTCGCGTTTCACCTTTCGCGCCCTCAGTGCATTGCGGATTTTTCAAAAATATTCATCAAAAATTCAAAATTGAGAAAAAATGGCACGAAAGTTGCCCGGGCGCTAGCAGAAGGCAGGGAGACTACATTAATCAGGTATCAACACGGAGAGCCCGCACAACTCAAAATCCACCTCTCTGACCACCGCTCCACTCCTCTCCGCCCACCTCTTCACCGCTCGAGAATCGCGCAAGCTGATTGGCCGAGACGTTTTACCTCGCAAGCTGATTGGCCGAGACGTTTTACCCAGCTTCTCTCCCTGCAGAGCGCCCATACCCAGCGAAGGAAGACCGCATTCATTGTTCTTTATCGCTCGTGTTGCTTAGTGGCACTTTTCGCTGTTCTCTTGTGTCTTTTTGTGCAAAATAGTGCTTGTGACGCCCTTGGGGGGGGTGACGCTACTTCGCGGTTTTTCACTTTTCGCGGTCGGTTCTGGTCCCCATTAAACGCGATAAGTGAGGGATCACTGTAGATATTATTTATAAATAGCACAGTCAAATGCAGAGGCCAGTTCTGTTCATGTGTATTGCCACTATAGTCTGTAGAAGTATTGTAATACATAGCCCATGGTCATGGAACCTGTCCTGAATACACGTGTTAACGCCACGGATGTGTCTATTCAATGCCAAGTGTGTACACGGCCAGGCTATTGTACAGTCCTAACCCTATGTATAAATAATAAGTTGGAAAAATGCTGATGGTTTTTTTTCTCTCTTTTTTATTGTTAATTTTCCTTATCCTGACACCCCAAACATGCCAAAGTAGAGAAGACTCACCATTCTGTATTCAATAAGATAAGATAAGATAAGATAAGATAAGCCTTTATTAGTCCCACAACGGGGAAATTCCAGGATTGCAACAGCACAGGGATAGCAACACTCAGAGCAACAATCAGAAGGCAAGAAAAAAAACAAGCAAGCAAGAGCAGCTAATAAACATATGTACGTATTACTATAAAATATATATATATATACACACACACACAGACACACAGTGCAGAGCATTGTAGCTGGATGGAATAAATATATGAATATATGAACACACAGTGCAGAGCATTGTAGCTAGATGGAATAAATATGTAAATATATAAACACCCACAGTACGGAGCATTGCAGCTAGGTGGAATAAATATGCAAGTATATAAACACACACAGTGCGGAGCAATGTAGCTAGATGGAATAATATGTAGATATATAAATATATAAACACACCCAGTGCTGAGCATTGTAGCTAGATGGAATAAATATGCAAATATATAAACACACACAGTGCAGAGCATTGTTGCTAGATGGAATGAAACAGCATAACCGTCTACTTAGTTATCCTACATGGTATGATTATGTGCCCATACATATTCTCACCCTCCATAGCGACCGGTATGTTCCTAGTTGTATGCCGGAGGGGACCATTGTGTAAGTCTATTGCATCTTTTGCATTCAAAAAACTATTAGTTTGTTACGTCTTTTTGCTATCTCTGCGAGCAGCCCTGCTTAGGTTGTACAGTCTGACAGCCGTTGGTAGGAAGGACCTACGAAACCTCTCGGTTGTGCACCTGGGATGATGTAGTCTGCTGCTAAATGAGCTCCTCAGTGCATTCAGTATGTCCTGCATAGGGTGGAACTCGGACTCCAGCAGAGATGACAGTTTAGCCACCGTCCTTCTCTCTCCTATCTCCTCCATCGGATCAAGGCGCTGCCCCAGGACAGAGCTAGCTTTCTTAATCAGTTTGTTCAGTCTCTTCCTATCGGCTGCAGTAATGCCACTGCCCCAGCAGACCACTCCAAAAGTGATGGCTGATGCCACCACCGTGTCATAGAATGACTTCAGCAGCGCCCCTTGTACACCAAAAGACCTGAGTCTCCTCAGCAGGAACAGCCTGCGCTGTCCCTTCTTGTAGAGTGCATCAGTATTGTGTGACCAGTCTAGTTTATTGTTCAGATGAATACCCAGGTACTTATAGGATGTCACCATCTCGATGTCTGTTCCCTGTATATTTACTGGTACTGTGAGGGGCTGCCCATGCCTGCGGCAGTCCACCACCAGCTCCTTAGTTTTCCTCGCGTTGATCTGGAGGCAGTTCCGATGGCACCAGTCCACGAAGTCCTGGATAAGCCCTCTGTACTCAGCTTCATCTCCATTGGAGATGAGGCCAACGATCGCAGAGTCATCAGAGAACTTCTGTAGATGGCAGTGTGTTGTGTTGTGTGAGAAGTCCGCAGTATAAAGAGTGAACAGGAAGGGAGCCAGCACCGTTCCCTGGGGGGCCCCCGTGCTACTGATGATCGTGTCGGACACACAGTCCCGGGTTCTCACAAACTGAGGCCGGTTTGTGAGGTAGTCCAGGATCCATGATGACAGGTGCTGGTCCACCCCTGCGCGCAGCAGCTTGTCCTTCAGGATCATCGGTTGGATGGTGTTGAAAGCACTGGAGAAGTCAAAGAAAGCGACTCTCCTCCCCATCACTGCTGCGGTCTGACTCTGAGTCGGTGCCGGAATCACCCGAAAATTCTATCTCGAATCTGTACGGTTCGATGCCTCCCTCGCTCTCTTCCTGTTCACTTGACACTCCTGCATCCTCCTCTGTCTCGTCACCGATCCTGAATGCCTCTTCACTCTGAAAACTATGGTGTTCTCTGCCCCCCCTCACCCTCTCAGGCTCTCCCATCACCACTGCTGATTCCTTCCGCTTCCTAGGCACTACCATCACCAGGGACCTCAAATGGGAGCTGACCATCAGCTCACTCATCAAAAAAGCCCAGCAGAGGATGTTCTTCCTGCGGCAGCTGAGGAAGCTCAAGCTACCCACCAAGATGTTAGTGCAGTTCTACACAGCCATCATCGAGTCCATCCTCACCACCTCCATAACCGTGTGGTACGCAGGAGCCACTGCCAGGGACAGACTAAGGCTGCAGCGCGTCGTGCGCACTGCTGAGAAGGTGATCGGCTGCAAGCTCCCATCTCTCCAGGATCTGTACATCTCCAGGACCCGGAGGCGTGCTGGCCGGATCATAGCCGATCCCTCACACCCTGGTCACGTACTGTTTGCCCCCCTCCCCTCTGGTAGAAGACTTCGGTCCATCCAGACTAAAACCTCCCGTCACATGAACAGCTTCTTCCCCTCTGCCATTAGACTGCTGAACACTAAGTGACTCTCGTGCACCATGTACAGCAGCTCAACCAGACTCATGTCAATCATCACTGTTTTCTTCCTGCATTACCGACTGCACTATATAGTTCTCCACAGTATCTGCTGCTGGCTAATATATATTTTAACTGTTGACCAGTATCACTTAATCTTATCCTACACTTTATTACATGTATAGTTTATTTCTCTTATCTTATCATGTTTAATGTTGCAGCATTGTACCGAGACAAATTCCTAGTTTGTGTACTACATGAACAATGGCAATAAACCTGATTCTGATTCTGATTCTGATTCTGATTCTGAGAGGGATAAAGCCCTCAGAGATCTCCTTTCAAAGAAGAACTGCTGGGTGTGGGGCGCTGACCAGGCTAAATCCTTCCAGGACTTAAAGGATGCCCTGACGTCGCCACCGGTGCTAGCCGTATATGATCCTAACAGAGAATGCAAAGTTACGGCAGACGCGTCGTCTTACGGACTTGGAGGAGTCCTGCTACAAAACTGGGGTGAGGAGTGGAGACCAGTAGCCTTCATGTCGCGGTCTCTCACACCCACCGAGCAGAGATATGCACAAGTGGAAAAGGAGGCTTTGAGCCTGACCTGGGCTTGCGAGAGGTTCAGCAATTTCCTCATTGGAAAACACTTCCAGTTGCGAGACAGATCACAAGCCTCTCCTGAGTCTCCTGGGATCTCAAGCACTGGACGCTCTACCCCCTCGGATACAACGCTTTCGAATGCATCTTATGCGCTATTCCTACTCCATATCTCATGTGCCAGGGAAGTGCCTGTGGACAGCTGATACATTGTCGCGAGCGCCTGTTACAAGAAAAGGGACACCAGCTGACAAAGAGCTGTTCGAGGACAGAAATATCTACGTGGATATGGTGATGGAGAACCTACCTGCAAGCACTGCTTATCTGGAGGAGCTGAGAGAGCAGCTGCAGAGGGACAGTGTGTGTGCTCGAGTGATGCAGCTGTGTGCAGAAGGCTGGCCAGCTCATGGCATAAATGAACCTGCACTCAAGCTATACTGGACTGACAGGGCATTCCTTACTGTCCAGGATGGTCTACTGCTAAAGGGAGATAGGCTTGTCATACCCTCAACCATGAGAAATGATGTTCTCGCTAAGCTGCACGAAGGACACCAGGGTGTGGTTAAGTGTAGAGAGCGGGCACGACAGTCAGTATGGTGGCCAGGGTTGAGTCAGCAGCTGAATGAGTTGGTTCTCAACTGCAGAGCATGCTGTCAGGAGAGACAGAACCACAGGGAGCCACTGATGCCGACACCATACCCAGACAGACCATGGCAGAAGTTGGGAGCAGACTTGTTCATGTTAGGGAGCAAGACCTACTTGCTAGTACTGGACTACATGTCAAGATATGTGGAGATTGCCCTGCTAACTCCCACAAGATCTAATGATGTGATCCACCTACTGCTCATGGGAAGGCGGCTTCGTACAACTGTGCCTATTCTTCCTGCGTTGTTGAGTCCTGCTCTTCCGGATAGAAATGCTGTTATGCTGAATGAAGGGAAGAGGAAAACAAAGGATGCGCAACGCTACAACCTGAGACACCGTGCAAAGCATCTCAATAGACTCACTCCAGGACAGGACGTGTGGATCACCGATCAAGGAGCAGCAGGTGCTGTCATCGGAAATCACACCACACTGCACTCTTATCTGGTGGAGGGACCCCATGGGACCATCAGGCGAAACCATCGTCATCTCATCCCCTGGAACTCCTCATCGGAGCAGAGCAACAGTGCTGCAGCTGAGCAGTTCCCGGAAGGTGTTCCAGAACAACCTTCAGCAGAACAACCTGCAGCAACATAATCACAGCAGAACGTTCCTGAACCACCATCTACTCCTACTCCTAGAACCAGGTCTGGGAGAGCGGTTGTAAAACCAACCCGGTTGGACTTATAAACAATTACGAAGATTGAACTTTTGAAAATAATAGTGGAAAAAAAAGGCTGCAAATGTATTGCACTATTTTTCTGATTTTGCACTCTTTTCAATGTAAATGTTCAAGTTCAGAGTTTAGAGTGAGGACAGAACAGTACAGGGTTTAGGATGGAAGTATTGTACTTGATTTTGCACATATTGTTCAGTGCTAAGGGTAAACTGCAGTGTGTCTGTTGTGTGTGTGAATGGTATTAGGTAGGACCAGATCTTCCAGCCACAGAGGCAGAATAATCCTCTAAGGTCTGTTGAATCAATGGCAGTCTACCCATTGATACAAGAAAGGGGAGATGTGGTGTAATTGAGTTATTTGGAAAAGAACTACAAAGTCGCGCAAGAATGACGTCACGGGAGGCGACTGGCGGGAGAGTGACAGACTAGCAGCAAGGTTGACATTTGGTGCAATAAAAAGTGACGTTAAAAACTACAGTTGGACTCACGCAGTGTTTTAATAACACGACAGAGAGCAGGTCCAGACGGAGCAATATACGCATCTTCGGGATTCCGGAGGGCATTGAAGGCAACTCGATGACGAAATTCATGGATCAATTCTTAAAAAAAGAGCTTGAGCTGCCCAATGAAACAGACCTGCAGATCCAACGAGCGCACAGAGCCTTGGCACAGAACCCGAATCCAAACTCTACACCCAGGTCAGTTGTGGTAAACTTTCTAAAATACGACGTAAAGGAAAGAATCCTGACACAAGCGTGGAAAAAAAAGATACGAGTCGGCGACAAACAGATATTCTTTGACCATGACTACCCGACAGAAATTGTGCAGCAGCGAAAGAAATATGCCAACATTAAAAAAACGCTGAAAGAGAAAAAAATTAAGATTCCAAGCGCCGCTAATGAAGATGAGAATTCATTGGGAGGACGGCGTGAAAACCTACAACACGGCCAGAGAGGCAGCGCGGGACATGACGGAGCGAGGCTTTGTGGTGAGCGTACCGGAGGAAGCGGCTGGAGCAGCGGCGGCACGGAACGCATCGCGACAGCCGGAGTGGAGGCGAATGAGCGGCAGAAGGTGGGAGACAGACATGGTGCACCGAGCCCAAGAAAAACTGCAAGGCTTTCAACGGAAAGCCTAGATTATAACAAAGATTAATAAGGACACAGAAGAAATGAAGGCCATGAAGACAAGGTAAAAGAGAAACAAACGGCTAGGAGAGGTTTAAGTGATTTTTGTTGGACATTTCTAGACTAATGACTATTACTTGGATAGTAAATACAGGTCTAGGGAGGTCCCCTCACTCGGTGAGGACATCCCCTCCACCCTCTAACAGGGACCAGTGGGCAGAAGAAAGGCCCAAAGTACGGAGGTCGAGATTCGTTAATGTGTTTTTGTACAAATATGTGTTAGTTTTGTTGTTAAAGGGGCTAGGAGCACAAGTTAAAAAAAATGGAAAAACATGAATATGGTTAAAAATCTTAAGATAATGACATTAAACGTGAATGGTCTGAACTCACCTGTTAAAAGGGAAAGAATAATAAGAAAATTCAAGAAGGAAAAAGCCGAAATTAATTATATTTATACAAGAGACACATTTGAACAGGACAGAACATGAGAAACTAAAGAGATTTGGCTTTAAGAACTCCTACTACAGTTCATTTAAGGGAGGAACTAAAAGGGGGGTTATGATACTAATTTCAAATAAAATACAATTTGAATGTGAACAAGAAATCCAGGAGAAGGCAGATATGTAATAATAAAGGGAAGAATAGATGGTATGCAAATCACATTAGTGAACATCTATGCCCCACCAGAAAGTGACAAGGGTTTTTTTCAACAACTGTTTGATCTCATAGCAACACACAGTGAAGGAGTCCTAATTTGTGGAGGAGACTTAAATGCCGTCATGGATCATGAAGTCGACACAACAAGTGTTAAGAAGACAAAAAAAACATGTAACAAAGTTCATAAGAACCTCACTGGCAGAAATGGGTATGGTAGACATATGGAGGGACCTGCACCCACTCAAAAAAGACTATACACATTATTCAGCAGTCCATAAAGTACACTCTAGAATAGATTACTTCCTTATGAATGAAGGTGACAGACACAGGGTGAGAAATTGTCGGATTGGAGGGGCAGAAATATCAGATCATAATCCTATATACATGGAAATATATTTAAACAATAGAAAACGACAAACAACATGGAAACTTAATGTAGGACCATTAAATGATGAGAAAATGAAAGAAAGAATAAAGGTAAACATAAATGAGTATATCGAGGAGAATGATAATGGAGAAGTGGACCCAACAATACTATGGGACACACTAAAAGCCGTGTTAAGAGGTAAATTAATTGTTGAATCAGGAAAAGCAAAAAAGTCTAAACTGGAATCATATGAACAAAGATGTGAGAGACTGAGGGAATTAGAACGTAAACATCAAAGCACAAATGACCCAAAAATATATCAAGAAATTAAGGAAGAAAAAATAAAGATAAAAGAAATACAAATAGATGAAATCGAAAGGAAAAATAGATATTTAAAACAAAAATATTATGAAACGGGGCCAAAGGCCACAAAACTGCTGGCAAAATGGTTAAGAAAACAACAAACAGTGAATAATGTATATAAGATTAAGGACCCCATCACAAATAAAACCACAGTTACCCCAGAAAACATCGAAGAAATATTCCATAAATTCTATCAAGAACTATACTTGCAACCTGAAGAGACAAATGTTAAGGATATTAAAAAATTTCTATGCACATTGGACTTGCCATCAATAGGAAACCAACAAAATGAAAAGCTAACAGCAGAAATAACAACACAAGAGATTAAAGATGTGATTAAGTCACTTAAAAACGGTAAGTCACCAGGTAGTGATGGATACCCATCTGAGTTTTATAAACTGTTTATAGAAGAACTCACGCCACAGCTCCTAAAGTCATTTAATTGGACATTAAACAACAACAAAATACCTCCATCATGGAACGAAGCCATTATTTCAGTTATTTTAAAGCCAGGGAAAGATAGGGAACAATGCGGAAACTACAGTGATCCCTCGCTACTTCGCGCCTCACCTTTCGCGCCCTCAGTGCATCACGGATTTTTCAAAAATATTCATCAAAAATTAAAAATTGAGAAAAAAGTTGCCCGGGCGCTAGCAGAAGGCAGGGAGACTACACGGAGAGCCGGCACAACTCAAAATCCACCTCTCTGATTCGCTGGCCAGCATCCCCACCCCCTAAGAGATTTTGTTCTCGTGTTGGCTCGGCTCGGGAATCTCGCAAGCTGATTGGCCGAGACGTCGCTGCTGCCTTTATGCCTCCTCCTGCTGCCTCTACGCCTTCCCGTTGAGAGAGAGAGAGTGAGAGAATGAACGTACGTATTATTTATATTATTTATACATTATTTTATGTATATTATTTATATTAATATTTTATTTACATGTTTCAAACTATTCTTTAATGTTCTAATGATAACATATGCATTTATAGGGTTAATATACACTTATTGATATTATATATACACAAAAAAAAATGTATGTAAAAAATGGGGGGGGACGCTACTTCGCGGTTTTTCACTTTTTGCGGTTGGTTCTGGACCCCATTAACCGCGATAAGTGAGGGATCACTGTATAGGCCAATCTCTTTATTAAATGTGGATTATAAAATATATACAACAATTATCTGTAAACGAATAAAGACATTCTTGACAGAATTGATAGAGGATGACCAAACTGGTTTCATAGAGGGACGCCAAATACATGATAATATCAGGAGAACATTACACATAATTAATCAAATACATAAAGAAAAGAAAAGCGCAGTAATAATGAGTTTAGACACAGAAAAAGCATTTGATAGGGTTAATTGGATGTTCCTATATAATGTGCTGGAATGCTTTGGATTTAATGAAAAGTCAGTGCAAGGCATAAAGACACTGTATCAAAAACCTGTGGCAAGAATCAAGATAAACGGTAGCTTAACAGACAAAATAAATATACAAAGATCAACTAGGCAGGGATGCTGCCTATCGCCTACCTTGTTTGCTCTGTTTATAGAGCCACTGGCTCAAGCGATGCGACAAAATAAGAAATAAAAAGGTGTAACAATAAAGGGAGCGGAACACAAGATTGGGCTATTTGCAGACGATATTATAGTTTATCAGGATACAAGATAAACATAACAAAAACACAAATACTGACATTCCACTATAACCCTTTAAACCAGATAACTGATAAGATCAAACTAAACTGGAAACAAAAAGAAAATACCTTGGAGTGAACATACCTAAAGACTTAAGCAAAATCTATAAAGCAAACTATGATAGGTTAGAACAAGAAATAAAAAAAGATATTGATAGATGGTCGATCTTAAATATGGATCTGAATTCAAAAATTAAGACAGTCAAAATCAGCATACAACCTAGACTGCTTTACCTCTTCTAGGCTCTACCAACAGAGATCTCTGGTGCCCAGTTCTCAAAGTGGGACAGGATGATATCGAGATTTGTTTGGGGAGGTAAAAAGCCAAGAGTGAAATATAAAACTCTCCAATTACCAAAAGAGAAAGGAGGCATGGGTCTACCGAGTCTAAAGGAATATTACTACTCAGCACAAATAAGATATATCATATGTTGGTGCGACGGAGGATATGAGGCAAAATGGAAAGAAATGGAAAAGGAAATTGAGGGACTCCCAGTACAAAGCATAATAGGAGATAAGGATGCATATAAGCAAATCAAACAAATAGACCCAATCACTAAATTTACTTTGGAACTGTGGTATAAAATAGTACAAAAGTATAATATAAAGGAGGACATAAAACTATTGAAATGGGTAGCATTTGACAGTCAGTTTGAACCGGCAAAGCAAGATAGGGGATACAAAAATCTGGTGAACACGGGAATCACAGCATGGAGCAATATCAGAAAAAAAGATTTCGGGAGTTTTGTAAACATGAGAAGAAAATTTAAACTAGAAAAATCTGAATTCTTTAGATATCTGCAGATGAGAGATTATTATATGAGGAAGATTAGGCATAACCTCCACACAGATGTGAGCGAGATTATACAATTCCTTTTAAGCTCGTATGCAGGAAATAAAATAAGAATTATTTCAAAGCTATATCAGAAACTTACGGCAAACAAACATTCAAGTAACTATATAAAGGAGAAATGGGAGAAAGAGCTAAATTTAAACATAACAGAAGAAAACTGGCAAGAAATATGGAAAACACAACACACATCAACAAGTTCAAGGACATGGAGGGAATTTGGATGGAAAAACCTGATTCGCTATTTCATTACACCACAGATTCAAAGAAAATATACAAATACCCAATCTATATGCTGGAGGGGCTGTGGGGCTCAAAATGCAGACCACTCACATATGTTTTGGAAATGCTGCAAAATCTCATCATTCTGGAAATCTATACATGTGACTATACAAAGGATATTAGGATATAATATACCAATGAACTGTAACTTGATGTATTTATGTCATCTTAAAAGAGAATGTAATACAGGCTGAGGACAGATATCTAGTTAAAATCTTGCTGATTGCATGTAAAAAACAATCACAAGAAAATGGCGATCAGAAGTTCTTCCTGACCAAGAGCAATGGACTGACATTGTTGAGGATATACGTTTAATGGAAAAACTAACATATCGACAAAGAATGCAAGAAGGACAATATGAAAAAAAATGGTGGAAATGGACACACTACAAAGTGCAACAACGAGACAGAAATTGAAAGAATAACCAAAGACACTGAAAAACCAGAAGAATTAAGAGATGGAAACTAAAAACTTGATGCTCCAACATTTGTCCCCCCCCCTTTTTCTTTTTTTTTTCTTCCTCTAGCTCCTTTTTTTAAATATAGAGACTGTGATCTGAATGTAACATGTATGATGAAAAATGAATAAAAATCAAAGTTACAAAAAAAAAAAAAAATCCAGCTTTAGTGGATGGGGACAAGATGGCTGTATCAGACAAAGAAAAGGCCGAAGTCCTAGGTAGAGCATTTGCAGCAGTGCACAGAGGACACCATCTTGGTGGGAGTCATAGACAGCAAAGGCAGCATAAACTCTGAGAAAATGTAAACTGAAGTGAAAAATGTAAAATGAAGTGAAAGAGAACTTGACTGCGTTCGAGTTAAGCTATGCTATTTTCTGGCAGTTGCCTATGCAATAAATGGAACTGGTGCTGAAATTGTTCAACAGAATATGGAAGGAGGGGGTTATCCCAAGTGGGTGGAAAAAGGCTGTAGTTTTACCATTTAATAAGCCAGGGAAAGATCCAGCTCATCCAGGAAACTACAGGCCAATAGCATTAACTTCACACTTGAAATGGATGGAGAAAGTGTTAGTTTACAGACGCTCATATGTACTAGAGCAAAAACGATTAAGACAAGAGGAAGATCCACAGTGGATGCTCTAATTAGGGTAAGTAATGATACTGAAAAGACTCTCAAAATGAAAGAAGTTTATCTGGATATTGAAAAGGCTTATGATTCACTGTGGAGGGATGGACTTCTTATCAAATTGAATAAAATGGGCATTGGTAGCAGGATGTATAAATGGATAATGGATTTTTTCACACACATGACAATTAGGGTTAAAGTAGGATCAGAAGTTTCTATTGACTTTGAAATAGAAAATGGTGTTCCTCAGGGGAATGTGATAAGCCCAGTTTTATTCAACATAATGATTAACGACGTGTTTGAGGATCAAGAGGGATCATCCCATCAAAACAGCACTATATGCAGATGATGGAGCCATATGGGCGAGGGGAAGAAATGAGAAATTTGTGTTCAAAAACATCAGAAAAGCAATGGAGAAAGTGGAAAAGTGGTCATATGAGTGGGGATTTAAATTTTCAAACAGTAAAACCTGCTATATGATTTTCACCAAAAAACTCAGAACTGCTACAGAACCATCAACATTAAATAATCAACCAATAGAGAAAGTGAGTGAGTTCAAATATCTAGGATCGTGGTTTGATAGTGCATACACACGGAGAGAGTTCGTGTTGAAAATCTGGAGACAAAGTGCAAAAAAGTCATTAATCTCATAAAAGCTGTAGCTGGACACGAATGTTCTCCTCTATGCACTGCAGCAAATGCTCTACCTAGGACTTCTGCCTTTTTTTTGTCTGATACAGCCATCTTGTCTCCATCCACTAGAGCTGGGACTTTAACTGATACCCTTTTCCAATGCATTTTTTTAAACATACCCCAGACATCACCTAGTTCTGTTTTCCTACCAAGGGTGGAACAAAATGCTCTCCATGTTGACCTTTTCCTGTTTTTCAAAATCCTTCAAGCTACTGCCCTTTTCTTTTAACAATCTATTAAATTTTCACTATTCATGTCTTCGCTCTTTTACTGCAATACTACATTCCTCATTCCACCAGGGTACAACCTTCTTCCTAACTAACTAACTAACTAACTAACCTGCACTTATATAGCGCTTTTCTAGTCACAAAGACCACTCAAAGCGCTTTCATTAATACTAACCCTCTATTCTAAGGGCCTATAGGAAACAGATATCTAGGGACAATTTAGAACAGCCAATTAACCTAACATGCATGTCTTTGGCATGTGGGAGGAAACCGGAGAAATCCCGGAGTAAACCCACGCAACACGGGGAGAACATGCAAACTCCACACAGATCACTGTTGGTCGGGGGCTGGGATCGAACCCACGATCCCACGATCCCCACAATCCCCCGGCCAAGGGTAAACTGTGCTGCCGCAGTGCTAACCACTGCGCCACCGTGCAGTGGGCTGCACGGTGGCGCAGTCTGTGTTGTTTTCTTAGGTATACTTGCTACTGCAGCATTCAGAATATGATTGGTTACCTGACTTGAACGCTCTTCTATGCCACCTTTTAATATTACCAAATGACATGATTGTAGACAGTATTGCCTAAATTTTCCCCAATCTGCCTTGTCAAAACACCATCTTGTAAAACATCTTCCCTCTTGTATACATACTTCAGTTTTAATGACTAAGAATTGGGAAGTGATCACTTCCAATAGTTCTACTGTTCAAAACCGTCCATTCACAGGCACTCACTAAAGAATCAGATACCAGAGTCAGGTCAATGCATGATGATGTGCCCCTACGCACATCCATCCTGGTACCTTCACCAGTGTTGAGACAAATTAACAATCTTCCTCAGGGGAGGGACTCACCCTATATGCCAGGCCATCTTTAATGAAAGTGGCACATCCTCCATTTACACTGTTACTTCTATCCTGTCTGATTGAACTATACCCTGGAATAACAAAATCTAAGTGAGGTGGAAGCCATGTCTCCTGTACACACACTACTTCTGGAACAACTAGTAGTTTGTAAAGATGCTTCTTGAGTTCTTTTCCGTTTGCTATAAGACTCCTCGCATTCCACTGTAGTATGTGTAGTACCATAATTCAGATATTAAGTTTCAACATCTGTTTCAGCTTTCAATAAAACATGAATCTGGTCGGCTTTGATATCTTTCACCTCTAGGAATCTTCCTGCTGCTTCCACAACGGTTTTGATTCTGTCACTTTTCTTCTTTAGCTGTGCTGCAACATTAATGGTGTGGCAGATAAAAGCTACAAAGTTTGTCTTCTTAACTATCAATGTGGCATCATCCATTCTGCATTTGTGAACACAAAAATTCCTTGCAGCAGCATGATCTTGTGCTTGTGTGGGATTTGTTGATGGCTGGGATTCCCTTTGAGCTGAACTTCTTTGAGAAAGGCCTATTGTGTTTCTGACCATTCCTGCCTCTCTGTCGTTAAGAGCTTCCGCATATGAGATTTTCTTACTTATTCTGATTTCCTGGGCTTGTCTAGCTTCCCTCTGCACAACACATCCTCCACATGCAGCACTGTGGTCACCCCTGCAGTTGCAACACTTTGACATCCTTTTCACATTTACCATATTTGTGCTCCCCTCCACATCTAGCACATCTTAACTTTACCTTACATTGCTGAGCAGTGTGACCCATCCTTCGACATTCTTCTTCTTCTTTTAGATTTGATTTGATTGGCGGTTGGCAACCAGCTTACAGGTGCATTACCGCCACTGACTTGATTATCATCACTATCTTTGAATAAGGAGTTCTTATAAGGAGTTCTGAACAATTCTTTATGTTTGAAAAAATTATCCGTCCTTGGACTGTGTCGTCGACTGGGAGCCTCTCGTCACCAACATTTTTCTTGTTCTTCTTTCAGATTTGATTGGTAGTTGGCAACCAACTTACAGGTGCATTACCACCGCTGACTTGATTATCATCACTCAGTGTTTCCTCTGGCTTAAAGACCTTGGCCCTAACATATTTTTTCCCGGGGGTGGGTGGGGCATACCGAATTATGTTAATTTTATACTATTTATTTCTTTTTAAAATTTTACACAGTAACGTTGCATATGGAACTTACCATTTGAAGCACTGTATAACCGAGGCTTGAATACTGGGCCAGTTGGGGTCCCACCCAGACATCCTGTGTTTAGACTTTTTAGTGGTGTTATCCTTCTCCCATCATCTCTAAGACTGTTGCCATATGGTCGGAGGATGCTTCCCAGCAGCTGCAGGATTGCCTCGACAGGACCAACTGGGAAGTCTTCGAACATCAGGACCTGGAGCTGTTCACAGATAGTGTGCTGTACTATATCAAGAACTGCATAGACACTATAACAGTGAACAAACGGATCCGTATCTTCCCTAACCAGAAGCCCTGGATGAACCGGGAGGTCCAGCAACTGCTGAGGGAGAGAAATATCGCCTTCAGGTCTGGTAACAGCAAACTCTACAGCACAGCTCGGGCCAACCTGAAGAGGGGCATCAGAGAGGCTAAGGCAGACTATAGGAGGAGGACTGAGGACCATCTGGATAGCAATAATAGCCGGCAGGTGTGGCAGGGTATCCAGCACCTGGCCAACTATCGAACTAATCCGGGAACCGCGGTAGGTAACCTCACGCTGGCGGAGGAGCTGAATATCTTCTTTGCCCACTTTGAGGTCGCTGCACCTGTCTCGGCCAACCTACACCAGGCCAACAGCAGTACGTTCCTCACTGTGGAGGAACATGAGGTGAGGCGCACCCTGCGGTCCATCAACCCAAGAAAAGCAGCGGGTCCGGACGGTGTCCCGGGACGTGTACTGAGGGACTGTGCAGATCAGCTGGCTGGAGCCTTTACTAAGATTTTCAACCAATCCCTGGCACAGTCCACTGTCCCATCCTGCCTGAAGTCCTCCACCATAGTCTCCTTACCCAAGAAACCTCACATCTCCAGCCTCAACGACTACAGACCAGTCGCACTCATCCCGGTGGTGATGAAGTGCTTTCAAAGGCTGGTCCGTAGTCATATCATAGCAATACTGCCCCGCAGTCTTGACCCCCACCAGTTTGCTTACAGAGCGAATCGATCCACAGAAGATGCGGTGGCCACAGCACTCCATGCCACTCTAGCCCACCTGGAGCGGCAGGGTAGCTATGTGCGGATGCTCTTCGTGGATTACAGCTCTGCATTTAACACCATTCTTCCACACAAACTGGTGGTCAAGCTGGGAGACCTGGGGCTTCCTCAGGCCATATGTACAGTGGGGCAAAAAAGTATTTAGTCAGCCACCAATTGTGAAAGTTCTCCCACTTAAAAGATGAGAGAAGTCTCCAATTTTCATCATAGGTATACAGTGATCCCTCGCTACTTCGCGCTTCACCTTTCGCGCCCTCAGTGCATCGCGGATTTTTCAAAAATATTCATCAAAAATTCAAAATTGAGAAATAATGGGCGGGCGCTAGCAGAAGGCAGGGAGACTACATTAGACCATCACGTGTCAACACGGAGAGCAGCACAACTCTCTGTTCGCTGTTGTCGTGTTGGCTGGGCTTGGAAATCTCGCAAGCTGATTGGCCGAGACGTTTCACCCCGCAAGTTGATTGGCCGAGACGTCTCACCCACCTCCTCTTCCTGCCGAGCGCCCATGAAGGGAAGAAAGACCGCATTCATTGCTTTTTATCGCTCGTGTTACTTAGTCTCGCCGCGTGGAACTTTTTGCTGTTCTCTTGTGCCATTTTGTGCGAAATAGTCTTCCCGTCGAGGCACTACGCCGCCTCCTGCAGCTTCAGCTCTATCGGAAGCTGCCCTCGATGATCCTGCGCCTCCAGCACCTCACGATGAGGCGTCACCTGAGGAGCAGTAAAGCTCTCATTAACCTGTGCAGTAAATCATTTTCATCTTGAGTTACGTATCTTGTTATAAGAATAAAAGAGTTCTAAAAACATATTTATGTACACTTTGTTTACATCTACGTATGTATGTACACGTACACACACACACACGTATCATATGAGAGTGAGAGAATGAACGTACGTATTGTTTATGGATGACGTCATTGGGGTGACGCTACTTCGCGGTTTTTCACTTTTCGCGGTCGGTTCTGGAACCCATTAACCGCGATAAGTGAGGGATCACTGTACCTCAACTATGAGAGACAAAATGAGGGGAAAAAAAATCCAGAAAATCACATTGAAGGATTTTTGATGAATTAATTGGTAAATTCCTCAATAAAATAAGTATTTGGTCACCTACAAACAAGCAAGATTTCTGGCTCTCACAGACCTGTAACTTCCTTCTTTAAGAGGCTCCTCTGTCCTCCACTCGTTACCTGTATTAATGGCACCTGTTTGAACTCATTATCAGTATAAAAGACACCTGTCCACAACCTCAAACAGTCAGACTCCAAACTCCACTATGGCCAAGACCAAAGAGCTGTCAAAGGACACCAGAAACAAAATTGTAGACCTGCACCAGGCTGGGAAGACTGAATCTGCAATAGGTAAGCAGCTTGGTGTGAAGAAATCAACTGTGGGAGCAATTATTAGAAAATGGAAGACATACAAGACCACTGATAATCTCCCTCGATCTGAGGCTCCACGCAAGATCTCACCCTGTAGGGTCAAAATGATCACGAGAACGGTGACCAAAAATCCCAGAACCACACGGGGGGACCTAGTGAATGACCTGCAGAGAGCTGGGACCAAAGTAACAAAGGCTACCATCAGTAACACACTATGCCGCCAGGGTCTCAAATCCTGCAGTGCCAGACGTGTCCCCCTGCTTAAGCCAGTACACGTCCAGGCCCGTCTGAAGTTTGCTAGAGAGCATTTGGATGATCCAGAAGAGGATTGGGAGAATGTCATATGGTCAGATGAAACCAAAATAGAACTTTTTGGTAAAAACTCAACTTGTCGTGTTCGGAGGAGAAAGAACACCATACCTACTGTGAAGCATGGGGGTGGAAACATCATGCTTTGGGGCTGTTTTTCTGCAAAGGGACCAGGACGACTGATCCATGTAAAGGACAGAATGAATGGGGCCATGTATTGTGAGATTTTGAGTGAAAACCTCCTTCCATTAGCAAGGGCATTGAAGATGAAACGTGGCTGGGTCTTTCAGCATGACAGTGATCCCAAACACACAGCCCGGGCAATGAAGGAGTGGCTTCGTAAGAAGCGTTTCAAGGTCCTGGAGTGGCCTAGCCAGTCTCCAGATCTCAACCCCATAGAAAATCTTTGGAGGGAGTTGAAGAGTCCGTGTTGCCCAGCGATAGCCCCAAAACATCACTGCTCTAGAGGAGATCTGCATGGAGGAATGGGCCAAAATACCAGCAACAGTGTGTGAAAACCTTGTGAAGACTTACAGAAAACGTTTGACCTCTGCCATTGCCAACAAAGGGTATATAACAAAGTATTGAGATGAACTTTTGTTATTGACCAAATACTTATTTTACCGAGGAATTTACCAATTAATTCATTAAAAATCCTTTATTGTGATCCTTTATTGTGGCCATTTATGTCTGCACTAAGTGGCTCCTGGCCACTTACTGCAGACATAAATGGCCGGTCATTTAGCAACAGCCGTTATAGTTGTGCGCTCAGGCTTTCTCATCAGGCACCTCTCTAGGCAGCCGCTGAAGGACCTCAGTTAAGAGCTAGTGTTTTTAGCTGTTGATTTGTCACTGCCGCTGGAGAATAAAAACAGCATGCCTGCTCGTGCGAGAAAAGAGAAATTGCCAGTCTCATAATTTAATTCTGTAGTGGCTGGTGAAATATATCCACAGCAATTCATCAGTTCCCCTGCCTTTCCCTTCATATGAAGCCGGCTGCATTTGAATTCTAACCACATCTCTTAGCTAAGCGACTCTTCCATTATGGCTCCCGTTTCCAGCAGGTTAAAACCATGATAAACGCCAGTGCTTACATACCTCTTATGATTTTTTTCCGCGTTTAAAGTACTTTAATAAACATGTTTCTGTCGGACAGTCAAGCTTAGCGAGACACTGCTGACTGACTGGAAAACTCGTTTGAGCAGGGCGCTTCTAAACTCCGCGCAGATGACAGCCATGCGCATTGTTCGTGTACGCGCTTGAGGAAAGTCATTGCTTCATATATTTTTATTAATAAAATCATATCGGCTTGGCGTGGCGGTACGGTTTCTGGCGAGGTGGGCCGCCACGAAGAAATGTTACCAGAGGAAACCCTGATCACTCTATATCTTTGTATAAGGAGTTCTGAACAACTCCTTATGTGTGAAAAAATTATTCGTCCTTGGACTGGGTCCAAGGTGCGGCTAGGTTGGCAGTCGAAACTGCTGGCAACTCTCATGTCCTACTGTAGCTGTCATCACTCTACATATAATTCAAGAAATCTCTTGTGTTTCTGTCTGTGTCTGTCACGACCATAGGACTCGCTAAAAGATCATAGGATTGCCTATGATGTGCCTATGATCTCTACATGATGTCTATATGATGTCATATAGACACCACAAGAAAATATGTGTGTCTGTGTGTGATCAAAGGCAGATCAACGGCATCAGTCACGTTCACTCACGATCATAGGACATCAAAGATCAAACACAGGCATCACTTACGATCATAGGACTTGCTATGCTATCATCAAAGATCAAATGCAGGCATCATAGGACTTGCTATGCCATCAGCCCTTGGTGTCTACATAGATACATCATAGGATCGAATTTACCGACAGAGGTCTGAGCTGTCATTTTGTCATTGCAGTCAGTAATTGCAGTAAGTCGCAGTCTTACGTGCCTCTCTGCAGCTCCTCTTCATCCGCCACCCCTCAACTTAGCCCGTCTTCCCCATCAGAGAATCATTGTCTGCTCCCTCCAAAGTAAATAAAAATATTATGTATAAGCATCCCAAAGTGATTAAACAAATAGTTGGTAAAACTCAAACATGAAGCCTCTAAATTTAATGATTTGGCCTCTGTTTCTCCTCATAATTTAAAAATTAAATGTGGTTTGTTAAATATTAGGTCTCTAACTCCCAAGTCTCTGCTAGCCCATGATCTGTTAATTGATCATCAGATTGATTTAAAATCCCTTACAGAGACTTGGTTAGGGCAAGAGGATTATGTTGGTTTGAATGAATCAACTCCCTCTGGTTATTTAAACTGTCAAAATCCCAGAAGTTCTGGTCGTGGAGGAGGAGTAGTGACAATTTACCATTCCAAATTACTAGTTAATGTAAAGCAAAAAACACATCATCATTCCTTTGAGGGCCTGGTCCTCAGTATTGGGCATTTTAGCAATTTTAGGCTAAACCCAATTTTATTTGCCATAGTTTATCATCCTCCATCAACCTACTCAAGAGTTTTTATCAGAATCTGCTGAATTCTTAGCTGATTTAGTGCTGAAATCAGATATATTGTGGGCACATATGTGGTTTCTATATGCTTCACATGCTTGTTACGGTATGCTTATTGTTTACTGCACATCTCAGAGGAACAAAAGGTCTGAACCTCCTAGGGGTTGCAGGAGGATGTGAAGTCTGGCCTTTTGTATGCAGGGAGACGGCCATGAAGGATTTCCTGACCACCAGGACTGCAAGAGGAGACCACCAGGACTTCAGGTGGAGACAGGAGACCTGAAGGGGGGCGCGTTGTGATTTGGGATGTAAAGACAATGCGACTGTTGACTTTGATGTCCTGGGGTATAAAGGGGCAGCTGTGGGGGCATGACTCTCTTCTTCTGTTTTTGGATGTTGGAGAATGTGTTGTGAATAAAACTGATTTTGAGTAATAAACTCAACCTCGTCTCTCCACACATCTCCACAATGGTGACCTTACGACGTATAATGAGCGGAGATGAATCTCCCGAGCCAAACTCGCCAGGAGCCAGCCAGACGAGTGCAGCCACAGTCCACCTACCGGACTTCTGGCCGAACAATCCCGCGCTCCTGGTTTAGCGCAGTCGAGGCACAGTTCCACCTCCGGAGGATTTCGGTGGACGACACAAAGTTCTACCATGTGGTTGCAAAGCTGGACAACCACACAGCCCAGCAGGTGGCGAACCTGATCAACCATCCGTAGGACAGCAACAAGTACAGCACGTTGAAGGCTGCGCTCATTCACTACTTCACCCCTTCGGTGCAGGAGCGAGCAGAGAGGCTCCTAGCACTGACTGAATTTGAGGGCGACAGACCTGCAGACCTCATGGGGAAGATGTTGAGTTTGAGAGACTCCGAAGATGATAACTTCATTTTCACCCACCTCTTCCTCAGAACCATGCCATCAGAGGTGAGAGTGACCCCGGCCAATTCACCACTGCTGGCCCGAGGAGACTACCATGAGCTGGGCCAGGAGGCGCAGCGACTCGTCGACGCCAGTAAACAACGCGCAGCTGCGGCTGCGGCAGCGGGGCCAGGCGCAACGTCCGGAGACGGCAGGGGGCCAGAGGCTGCAGCACCAGACACACCGACAACGGCGGCGGCAAGGGCCGGGAGACACGGAGCAGACGACGTCCTTTGCTTCTATCATAGCCGTTTCGCAGAGAGGGCACGCAAGTGCATTCCACTATGCCATTTCAAGCGCTCGGGAAACGCCAAGACCGGGGGTCGGTAGCGGCTGTGGCCCTTGGAGAGGAGAACAAGCTGCTCTACTTGAAGGATGCGCGCTCGGGGAGGCACTTCCTCGTGGACACGGGATCCCAGCTGAGTTTCATCACACCCTCCTACGCTGACCGACTGGCGCCTTCCAGTGGTCCCCAGGGGTCAGCAGCAAACGGCTCGGCGATTAAGACCTTCGGTGAGAGGACTCTGCTTCTGTCTTTACACGGCCGCACTTTCGAATGGACTTTCGTCAAAGCGGCAGTCAATTTCAACATGTTAGGGGTTGAAATTTTGTGCTCACATAGTTTGTTGGTCGATCTTGCTAACAGACGCCTGGTTAATGCACTCTCTTTTGCTTCTATTCCCTGTACAGCTCGAGTGGCCCCGCCAACAGCACAAGCCAACGTCACAGCTGCAGGTGGTAAGTTCCACACACTCCTCACTCAGTTCCCAGCACTCACGGTCCCAACATTTTCGGCGACCGTGGCTAAACACGGGGTGGAACATTTTATTACTACCACCGGACCGCCCGTTTTCGCAAAAGCTCGGCGCTTGGATTCAGCTAAACTGACCATAGCGCGTGAGGAGTTCGCCAACCTGGAGAGGTTGGGCATCATCAGGCGTTCGAAGAGCCCTTGGGCTTCACCGCTTCACATGGTCCCGAAAGCTGATGGCTCGTGGCGGCCTTGTGGTGATTTCCACAGGCTGAACAACGCTACAGCGCACGACCGCTACCCGATGCCGCACATCCAAGACTTTTCAGTTCATTTGGCGGGGGCGCGTGTTTTTTCTAAAATAGACTTGGTACGCAGTTATCACCAGGTCCCAGTGCGCGCTGAGGACATACCCAAAACAGCGGTAATAACTCCCTTCGGGCTTTTCGAATTTTTGCGCATGCCATTTGGGCTTAAGGGCGCTGCGCAGACGTTCCAACGCATGATGGACGCGGTTCTGCGCGATCTACCTGGACGACATTTTGGTAGCCAGGGCGTCCGAACACGAACACGAAAACCACCTCACAGCAGTTTTCTGGAGGTTGGCAGAGCACGGGTTAATAATTAACCCGGCGAAATGTCAGCTCAGGGTGACGCAGATTGATTTTTTGGGCCATCGTGTCTCCCCAGAGGGAGCGGTCCCTTTGCCTGACAAAGTGCGCGCAGTAACAAATTTTCCCCAGCCACAAACGGTCAAAGCGTTACAGGAGTTTTTGGGAATGGTAAATTTTTATAACCGTTTCCTCCCCCGCGCAGCGCAGCTCATGCAACCATTGTATGCTGCACTAAAAAAACAAAAACCCACAAATAAAGTCGAATGGTCTCCGGCGCAAGAGCGCGCATTTTCCGAAGTCAAAACAGCTCTGGCAAACGATGCGTTGTTAGCACATCCAGTCCCAGCGGCCCGCATGGCGCTCACTACTGACGCGTCAGATGTGGCCATGGGGCGGTCGTGGAACAGTTTGTAGCTGGAGCCTGGCAACTGCTCGCCTTTTTCAGTAAGACCCTGCGCGACAGCGAGCGAAAATACAGCGCATTCGACAGGGAGTTGTTAGATCTCCACTTGGCCATTCGCCACTTCCAGTTCTGGCTGGAAGGACGCCGTTTCACCGCGTTCGTTGACCACAAGCCGCTGACTTTCGCGATGGCCAAGATTTCAGAACCTTGTTCGGGCCGGCAGCAGGGACAGCTGGCCGCGATATCGGAGTTTACTACTGATATCCAACATGTGGCGGGTAAACTTAATGTAGTGACGGACTGCCTCTCGCGCGCCGTGGAGGCTCCAACCCGCTTGGAGGTAGATCCGGCAGCCATGGCCGCGGAGCAGGTTAGCGACGCGGAAGTGCGCGCGGCCCCAGTCTGCGTGGGGATAGATTATGCAGCCATGGCCGCGGAGCAGGGTAGCGACACGGACGTGCGCGCGCTCCAGTCTGGACCAACAGGGTTAAGGCTGGAGAGCAGGGTGCTGCAAGACGGTATGCCCCCCTAATCTGCGATGTCTCCACGGGGCAGCCGCGTCCGGTGGTCCCAGCTGCGTGGCGCCGCCGCGTTTTTGACTCAATCCATTCTCTGGCGCACCCGGGAGCGCGCGCTTCGGTCAAAATGGTAGGAGAGAAATTTGTGTGGCCGAGCCTGCGCAAACAAGTTAGAGAGTGGGCGGCAGCCTGCACAGCCTGCCAGCGGGCCAAGGTTCATAGACACACGAGAGCTCCTTTGGAGCCGTTTCACATCCCGGCTAAAAGGTTTGATCATGTCCACGTGGACCTCGTAGGCCCCCTCCCGCCCTCACAAGGGTGCACACATCTTCTGACAATGGTTGACCGCACCACGCGCTGGCCAGAAGTGGTCCCGCTGTCGTCAACCACAGCTGAGGAGGTGGCGCACGCTTTTTTAACGGCGTGGGTAGCGCGTTTTGGGGTCCCGTCGGACATTACGTCTGACAGAGGCCCGCAATTTGTTTCCAAACTTTGGTCAGCGATGTCCCGCAGCCTGGGGGCAATGATCCACCGCACTACCGCGTACAACCCGCAGGCTAACGGGTTGTGCGAACGTTTTCACAGGTCATTGAAGGCAGCCCTCAGAGCATCGCTTACGGATACAAATTGGGTGGACAAGCTACCATGGGTTTTATTGGGGTTGCGTTCTGCACCTAAAGAGGATTTAGAAGCCTCCCCAGCTGAGCTAGTGTTTGCACAGCCACTGCGGCTGCCCAGGGAATTTCTCCCAGATAATCCAGCGCCAGAGCGCTCCCCGGTTCAGCGGTTACAGAATAGCACGGGCCCGAGCATGCTACCTGGCCCCGTTCATCACAGTTTTCCGCGTGTTTTTGTGCCTAAGGCTTTAAAAAATGCGGAGTTTGCTTTTGTCAGACATGATGCCCATCGTCCGCCCTTGCGCCCACCTTATGACGGGCCATATAGAGTGCTGGAAACAGGGGATAAGCATTTTTTGCTAGATTTGGGGGGTAGAAAAGAAAGGACTGGCATTAACAGGCTCAACCCGCTTTTGTGTTAGCTGACGAAGTTGTGCAGTTGGCGAAGGCTCCTCGGCGTGGCAGACCCCCTAGAGAGCATTCCCCAGAACACCCACAGAGGTTGACTAACAGTTCTCATCCCCAGGCAACAGATCCACAGCGGGAAGACGCCGTGGAAGTGATACAGCCTGCTTTTAGCAGATATGGGAGAAGGTTAAGACCTAAGCGGCATTTGGACTGATATATAGTGATTTTATTATGTCATGCAATCAGTGGTGATGTTGTTCCATCTTAGACGTTTCGGGGGGGTTATGTGGGCACATATGTGGTTTCCATATGCTTCACATGCTTGTTACTGTATGCTTATTGTTTACTGCACGTCTCAGAGGAACAAAAGGTCTGAACCTCCTAGGGGTTGCAGGAGGATGTGAAGTCTGGCCTTTTGTATGCAGGGAGACGGCCATGAAGGATTTCCTGACCAACAGGACTGCAAGAGGAGACCACCAGGACTTCAGGTGGCGACAGGAGACTTGAAGGGGGGCGCGTTGTGATTTGGGATGTAAAGACAATGCGACTGTTGACTTTGATGTCCTGGGGTATAAAGGGGCAGCTGTGGGGGCATGTCTCTCTTCTTCTGTTTTTGGATGTTGGAGAATGTGTTGTGAATAAAACTGATTTTGAGTAATAAACTCAGCCTCGTCTCTCCACACATCTCCACACTCCACAATATATATAATAATTATAGTAGGGGACTTTAATATACATGTAGGTAGATAGTGAGTGCCTTTATGATGTGGAGCCCATAATTATAACTTATGATTATAACTTATGTGACTCACATGTGGCTGGCTGAATTCAGCCAAGACAGACTTTGAGCTAGCCATGTGTATTGACTTCACACCTCAAGAAGAAGATGTGTCTGCACCCCCTGGGGACTCAGGAGAGAGGAGAAGATTACCCGGCCTGACCTTTGGGGGTCAGAGAGGAGAACAGAAGGACTCTGGGTGTTCTATTACAGATGAAAGGATGTAGCTGAGTATTGTGACTTTTGTGTGATGTATTGTTAGAGATGAGTGTATAAATGTATGTGTGTGACTGCGTCCTGTCTCTTTTCACTCCGATCGAGAGAGGACGTAGGATGGATGAGAATTAAAGCAGATTCTGGAAAATTATCCAGTCTCCTCAATTCTTGACTCCTACAATTGGTGACCTACACATGAATCTGAGCACGCCGAGGCTGGAGGACAGCCTCGTGATCAATATGGAAGAGCTGGGAGACAGCCACTCAGACCCGGATTCACCGGGGAATGCCAGCAGGGGCACAAGACTGATTAAGCTCCCCGGGTTCTGGCAAAACGACCCGCACTCGTGGTTCCAGCATGTAGAGTCGCGGTTCCTGCTCGGGGGAGTTTCAGTGGATGACATTAAATTCCATAATGTCATCGCGACGCTCGACAGCCGCACGGCTCGGTGTGTGTGGAGCCTGGTGCAGCAACCACCCGCTGCCGGCAAATACGACGCGCTGAAAGCCACCCTCATCAGGAGCTTCGTGCCGTCGGCGGAGGCAAGAGCCAGGCAGCTACTGGACCTGTGCGACAGAGGTGGACGCAGGCAGACTGTCCTCATGGAGGACATGCTACAGATGATCGGGACGGACAACGACGCGTTCCTTTTCAAGCATATTTTCCTGAGAACCCTCCCAGCGCACACGAGAGGTTCCCTGTCCAGCAGACGGTGTGTGAACCAGCAGGACTTCCGCGAGCTGGCCCAGGAGGCGGAGCGGCTCCTCAACGCCTGTGACAAGCAAGAGACCTCCGTGGCAGCGGCAGACCTCGGCACGACGGCCGGGGGCAGTGTGGAGCCAGAGGCAGCAGATCCCACCCCAGCAACGACGGCGGCGACGAGATCCCGAGCCAGGGGGCATGACAACCCCTGCTATTACCACCGTCGCTTCGCCGAGAAGGCGCACAGATGCATCCCGCCGTGCAGTTTCAAAAGGCGGGGAAACGACCGGGCCGGGAGTCGTTAGCAGCTTCCACTCTCGGCGAACGGACCAAGCTGCTTTATTTGACAGATGCGGGCTCCGGGCGGCAATTCCTCGTGGACACCGGAGCCCAGAGGAGCTTCATCACTGCAACTTATGCAGATCGGGTGGCTGGACCCCGCGGAGACGGAGCAACAGCGGCCAACGGCTCCAGCATCAAGACTTACAGAGAGAGAACCTTGTCTCTGTCCTACCACGGCCGCGCTTACGAGTGGACCTTCATCGTAGCGGCAGTGAGCTTCAATATGTTAGGTGCTGATTTTCTGTGTTCACATGGTTTGTTAGTTGATCTGGCCAACAAACGCCTAGTAAATGCACTCTCTTTCTGTTCTATCCCTTGTGCAGCTCGGGTGGGCCCGCCGCCAGTACAGACCAACGTCGCCGCAGCAGGTGGTAAGTTTCACACCCTTCTACACCAGTTTCCAGCACTCACAGTTCCCACTTTTTCAGCCAAGGTGGCAAAACATGGGGTGGAACACTTCATAACCACGAGTGGCCCACCAGTTTTTGCTAAAGCTCGGCGCTTGGATGCAGCTAAGCTCTCCGTGGCACAGGAGGAGTTCGCCAACCTGGAAAGGTTGGGCATAATTCGCTGCTCGAAGTCCGCTTGGGCTTCCCCCCTGCATATGGTGCCTAAAGCTGACGGCTCGTGGAGACCTTGCGGTGATTATCGCAGGTTGAACAATGCCACAGCTCAGGATCGCTACCCGATTCCGCATATCCAGGATTTCTCAGTGCACCTGGCAAAAGCGCGCATTTTTTTCTAAAATAGACCTGGTCCGCGGTTATCATCAAGTCCCGGTTCGACCAGAGGATATTCCCAAAACAGCGGTAATAACCCCGTTCAGACTTTTTGAGTTTTTACGCATGCCTTTTGGCCTTAAAGGCGCCGCGCAAACCTTTCAACGGATGATGGACACAGTGCTGCGCGACCTTCCGTTTGTTTTTGTCTACTTGGACGATATTTTAGTAGCCAGCGCCTCAGAGGAGGAACACGAGAAACACCTCACTACAGTTTTTCAAAAGTTGGAAGCACACGGGTTGATAATCAACCCGGCCAAGTGCCAGTTTGGCGCAGCGCAAATTGATTTTCTGGGGCACCGGGTCTCACCAGAGGGAGCAGTTCCTCTGCCGGCAAAAGTGCGCACGGTGGCTGAGTTTCCCCAGCCACAGACAGTGAAAGCGTTACAGGAATTTTGGGGGATGGTGAATTTTTATAACCGTTTCATACCCCACGCAGCACAACTCATGCAGCCGTTATACACCGCGCTTAAAAAACAGAAGCCTGCCAGTGTGATCGAGTGGTCCCCGGAGCGGGAGCGCGTGTTCACAGCGGTAAAAAAAGCACTCGATGACGCAGCACTGCTGGCGCACCCAGACCCGGCAGCTCGCATAGCGCTAACCACAGACACGTCAGAGGTAGCGATAGGGGCCGTGGTAGAGCAGCAGGTCGCCGGAGTTTGGCAACCTCTCGCCTTTTTCAGCAGGTTCCCGCGCGAGCCCGAGCGGAAATACAGCGCATTTGACAGGGAACTCCTGGCGCTCCACTTAGCCATTCGACATTTCCAGTTCTGGCTGGAAGGGCGGCGTTTTACCGCGTTTGTCGACCACAAACCGCTCACTTTTGCGATGTCCAAAACTTCAGAACTGTGGTCAGGGCGACAGCAGAGACAGCTGGCCGCAATTTCTGAATTTACCACCGATATTCAGCACGTAGCCGGTAAAATCAATGTGGTGGCAGACTGTCTGTCACGCGCAGTAACAGCTCCCGTCCGCGCGGAAACGGATTGCGCGGCCGCTTACCCAAAGCGCGGTAGCAGCGCGGACACGCGCGCGGCTCCGGTCCACATGGAAATAGATTATGCAGCAATGGCGGCGGAGCAGAGCGAGGACGCGGACGTGCGCGCGCTCCTGTCTGGACCAACAGGGTTAAGGCTGGAACGCAAAAATCTACAAACCGGTTTCCCCCCGCTTATCTGCGATGTATCCACAGGGCGACTGCGCCTGCATGGCTTGCCAGCGGGCTAAAATTCACAGGCACACTAAAGCGCCCTTAGAACCGTTCCACATTCTGGCTAAAAGGTTTGATCACGTGCACGTGGACCTCGTGGGCCCCCTACCCACATCGCAGGGGTTCATGCACCTCTTGACGATGGTAGACCGAACCACTCGTTGGCCAGAAGTGGTCCCGTTAACATCGACCACAGCGGCAGAGGTGGCACGCACTTTTTTAACAGCCTGGGTAGCGCGGTTCGGGGTCCCGTCAGATATTACATCTGATAGGGGACCTCAATTTGCGTCGGAACTGTGGTCAGCAGTGGCCAGCGGCTTAGGAGCGGCGGTACATCGCACGACCGCTTATCATCCCCAGGCCAACGGTTTATGCGAGCGTTTTCACAGGTCTTTGAAGGCAGCCCTCAGAGCGTCACTGACGGACACAGATTGGGTAAACAAACTACCATGGGTTTTATTGGGGTTGCGTTCGGCATCCAAAGAGGATCTAGATGCCTCACCAGCAGAATTGGTCTTTGCACAACCGCTCAGGCTGCCAGGCGAGTTTTTACCCGACCACACGGCACCAGGGCCCTCCCAACAAGGGAGCAGAAATGCTCCCGGGCCCCGCTCATCACTCTTTCCCGCGTGTGTTCGTGCCCCAGGCTTTACGAGATGCAGAGTTTGTTTTTGTCAGGCACGATGCGCAGCGGCATAGCCTCCGCCCACCTTATGATGGCCCATTTCGAGTGCTGGAAACCAGGGAGAAATATTTTGTGCTAGATTTGGGGGGCAGGAGGGAGACGATCAGTATCGATAGATTAAAACCTGCTTTTGTGTTGCATAACGAGTCTGTACGGCCGGCGGGCGCGCCTCGACGCGGCAGGCCTCCAAAGGGGCGGCCCCGGGACCCCTCACGGGGGGCAAATAACCCTTCTCCCCCTCACTCCACAGATGCACAGCAGGACGGCCCAACACAGAGCAGGAGACCTGCATACAGCAGATTCGGGAGAAGATTGAAACCTAAGCTGCATGCAGAATGATGTGTTTTTTGATCAGGTTGTTTAGGTTGCTGTGAGATTCTGTTGGGGGGGTGACGTGCTGTATGACTATTGTATGACTGTATGCGTGTGTGTTCCCAGTCTTTCGCGTGGAAGGGGGGAGTGATGTGGAGCCCATAATTATAACTTATGATTATAACTTATGTGACCTCACATGTGGCTGGCTGAATTCAGCCAAGAGAGACTTTGAGCTAGCCATGTGTATTGACTTCACACCAAGAGGAAGATGTGTCTGCACCCCCTGGGGACTCAGGAGAGAGGAGAATATTACCCGGCCTGACCTTTGGGGGTCAGAGAGGAGAACAGAAGGACTCTGGGTGTTCTATTACAGATGAAAGGATGTAGCTGAGTATTGTGACTTTTGTGTGATGTATTGTTAGAGATGAGTGTATAAATGTATGTGTGTGACTGCGTCCTGTCTCTTTTCACTCCGATCGAGAGAGGACGTAGGATGGATGAGAATTAAAGCAGATTCTGGAAAATTATCCAGTCTCCTCAATTCTTGACTCCTACAATATGGCATTTAATTCAATATTAGACTTGATGGGGTTTTCTCAGAAAGTAGGAAATTCTACCCATTATCTCCACCATATGTTGGACCTTGTTCTGACATATGGCATAGAAATAGAAAATCTGGTAGTGTCTCCTCATAACACTGTACTGTTAGACCATTGTTTGTTAACCTTTGATTTTAACCATTTCTGATTATTTGGCTCCTAAAGAAAAATATTAATACAGTAGATGCCTTTCAGATGATGATTGTTTCCTCTATGTCATGTGTCAACACAACGAAAATAAGCTATAGACAGCTTACACCTTCTGTAATTGATAGCATGGTAGATAGTGTTACAGTTTCTCTGCATCAGACTCGACATGGTGGCCCCTTTAAAAAAGAAAAAGTCTAATCAGAGATTTCTAACTCCTTGGTTCAACACAGAAACTAGTAGCTTAAAACAGAAGACTTGTCAATAAGAAAGAATATGGCGCTCCACTAATTTAGATGTAATCTATTTAGCTTGGAGAAATCATCTTTTAATTTAAAAAAAAATCTCTTAGAAAAGCTAGAACGAGTTATTATTCTGCATTAATAGAAGAGAACAAGAATAATCCCAGGTTTCTTTTCAGCACTGTAGCCAGGTTGACAAAGAGTCAGGACTCTGTCAATCCTAGCATTCCCTTAGAGTTTACTAGTCAGGACTTTATGAACTTTTTCAGATTCTTCCCACAGTTAACTTAAATATAGTAACTATTACAACTCCTTCAATTGATATCTGTTTGAATGAGTTTACTCCAATTGACCTTTTAGAGTTAGACAAAATAATTTCCTCATCCAAGCTTTCAACTTGTCTTTTAGACCCTATTCCTACCAGGTTATTTAAAGAAGTCTTCCCATTTATTGGTGGCTTTATTCTTCACATAATCAACTCTTCATTAACTTTAGGCCATATACCACAGGCCTTTAAAACTGCTGTAATTAAACCCTTACTCAAAAAGCCAACGCTGGATCCAGGAGTTTTAGCTAACTATAGACCAATCTCTAATCTCCCTTTCATTTCAAAAATCTTAGAAAGAGTTGTTGCTAAGCAATTATTTGACCACTTGCAGGGAAATGGTTTATTTGAAAAGTTTCAATCTGGGTTTAGAATCCATCGTAGTACTGAAACAGCCTTAGCGAAGGTCACTAATGACCTCCTTATCGCATCTGATAATAGACTTGTGTCCATACTTAGTCCTTTTAGACCTTAGTGCAGCCTTTGATACGATCGACCATAATATTCTACTCGATAGATTAGAACACTATGTTGGACTTAATGGAACTTCGTTGCAGTGGTTTAGGTCTTATTTATCTGATTGGTTCCAATTTGTTCATGTCAATAATGACTTGTTCTTTCAACTCAAAGCTCAGTCATGGAGTTCCACAGGGATCTGTGCTAGGCCCTACTCTTTTTAGTTTATATATACTTCCGTTAGGCAACATTATTAGAAAGCACTGTATATATTTTCATTGTTATGCAGATGACACACAATTATACCTGTCAATGAAGCCAGATGATAGTAATCAATTAGTCAAGTTAGAAACATGTCTTAAGGAAATCAAAGCTTGGATGACAGATAAGAATGAAGTCATTCTTGTTGGTCCAAAAAACCTTAGAAACACCTTTCCAAATCAAACTTTTAGTTTGGATGCGGTTACTCTTTCTCTTAATAGTTCTGTGAGGAACCTTGGAGTTATTTTTGATCAAGACCTGTTTTTCAATTCACATATTAAATTCATTTCTCAGACTGCCTTCTATCATTAGCATAATATTGCCAAGATTAGGAGCATCTTGTCTCAGAGTGATGCTGAGAAACTAATCCACGCTTTCGTTAGCGCTAGATTAGATTATTGTAATTCTTTATTATCAGGTTGTCCTAAAACATCTTTAAAAAGTCTTCAGATGATTCAAAATGCTGCAGCAAGAGTTTTAACAGGTACTAGAAAGAGAGATCACATCTCTCCGGTTCTGGCCCCCCTTCATTGGCTTCCCATAGAGTTTAGAATTAAGTTTAAAATCCTTCTTCTCACTTTCAAAGCTCTAAACAATCAGGCCCCTTTTTATTTAAAAGACCTGATACTACACTATTATTCTAACAGAGCACTACACTCCCAAAATGCTGGATTACTTGTAATACCTAGAATCTCCAAAAGTACAATGGGAGGCAGAGGCTTCAGTTATCAAGCTCCTCTCCTGTGGAATCAGCTGCCAATCTGGATTCGGGAGTCAGACTCGATCTCTGTTTTTAAGAATAGGGTTAAAACCTTCCTTTTTGATATAGCCTACAATTAGGGAAGGATCATGTGTCTCTGAACCCTCCATTAGTTATGCTGCTAATAGGTTTAGGGGACCTCCAATAATGCACTGGGCTTAACTCCTTTCTTCAACTCTCAATGAAATTTTTTTTTGCTGGTCATTAACGTGTTTGTTCTCTCCCATAGATTGAAGTCCCCATCGTGCTGTTTGCTCTCTTCATGTCTGTTCTTCTCATTTTCTCTATCCACTCACCCTCCAGCCAGTCGTAGCAGATGTCTGCCCCTCCCTGAGCCTGGTTCTGCTCGAAGTTTCTTCCTGTTAAAAGGGAGTTTTTCCTCTCCACCGTCGCCTAGCGCTTGCTCACAGGGGATCGCCTGATTGCTGGGGTCTTTCTGCAATTGTGGGGGTTTCCCCTACAGTTGAAAGTGCTATGAGATGACTGTTGTTGTGAAATGACGCTATATAAATAAAGTTGAATTGAATTGAATTCTGTCCTGCATTTTGAACTCCTGAAAAGATCAAAGGCCAGTTTCACCATGGTTACTGTTGCCATGGTAACAGTAACTTTCTACGGGCATGCAGAAATGCTTGCTTACACTTGCTTTCTACGGGCATGCAGAAATACTTGCTTAAGCATGTCAAATATCAAAGGCAGGCATCACCACGGTTACTGCTGCCATGGTAAGAGTAACTTTCTAAGGACATGCAGACATGCTTGCTTACACCTGCTTTCTACAGGCTTGCAGAAATACTTGCTTATACTTGGTTTCTATGGCTATGCCCGGTATGCACTAGTTCTTTTAAAACAATGATTCAAAATGAAAATATCCCAACAGCTGTTTTGAATTAAATCTAAATTTTGCATGCATCAGAGCAGAATAATAGAGCTCCGACCGAGATAAGCAGCTACTCTTTCTTGGTTTAAAAGAGAAGCTTTGATTAACAATAATACATTTTTTAGTGAGATTGGGTTGACGATAACATAACTGAAGGAAATTTTACAACTCTGTCAAACTCTTGGACAAAGAAAGACTGGCATCATCTCTGAATTGTAGCTGACAGCTCTCATCCATGGGCAAGTAAGGCTGTGTAGTTAAAATGCTCCTTGTTTTTAAATGCATTTTCACTTTGCGAATGAGCCCACATTGTCCTCAGCGCAAAATGGAATTGTTCTCCCACTTAAACCTCTTTCGTGTTAGTATCATGTCTTTGATCTTGTGACCCTGTTTATTAAAGGGAATGACAGCAAAGGCATTGATTGGTTTATTTCACATTACACCCCAAACATACCTCTGAATAATTAAGAGTCTTAGGTCAGCTTTTTTTGACTTTGCGCCAGGTGGAAAATTCAGTTTTGCAAGGCTGTTATAGCGAAATGAACTTGGAAATGTCCATAAACGCATTGTGCGCTTCGGGCAACTTACGACTGACTGCGTCCTTGTAATACAGCCCTATGAGTTGAACTAACTCATCAGGTTTTACAGTGTACCTCAGTCATTTAGAGATCAGCAGATTTAAATCACATACCCCTGTTCTCCTGTGGAGCATTCTCAGACTTGGTTGCTGCCGTTATCCGTCTGGGCTGCAAGAGAGTAATGATCAGAGCTGAATGTAAAGATACAGTAGACTGTAAAGACCTGATTTATGAAAAGTCAAAGAATTCATGAACGGATTAGTTGACTGTTCATTTCAAATTACTTTTATAGCAAAAACTATAAATACTAGCAGTTTTTTTTGTCTCTAGGGTTTCTCAATTATCCAAGGTAAATAACGAAATGGTAATCAATCTTTTTTTATTTCCCCTGAGCCAGAACAGGAGGAAATTATTTCAAATTTCAAGGGGAAAACTTGACTTTCACTCAATTCAAAAGGACAGGGTTTTCTTTAAAAAATGGATTCACATAGAAGTAAGAAGGGTCATTCAATAAAACTAATCAAAGTACAATTTTGTGAAAAAGTTACTTGAGTACACGTGTTTGTGAAAACGTAAAATAAGTAAAGAAGAGGGCTACACAGGTGCTACAGCTGTAGTGAACACTGCTCTTTGGAGAAAAGCCTTCTTTTAGATTTGATTGGTGGTTGGCAACCAGCTTACAGGTGCATTACTGCCACGTACTTCACTCTATGTCATCACTGTGTCTGGTCAGGAGCTGTAGTCCTTCTATCATCATTGCTGCGTCCAATCGAACCTCAACTCTATCTTCAGATATCACTCTTCTTAAGTCTCCTCGTACTTCACTCAATATCATCACTCTTGTCTGGTCAGTAGCTGTAGTCCTTCTTTTAGATTTGACTGGCAGTTGGCAACCAGCTTACAGGTCCATTACCGCCACTGACTTGATTATCAACACTCTATATCTTTGTGTAAGGAGTTCTGAACAACTCCTTATGTGTGGAAAAAATTATCCGTCCTTGGACTGTATCTTCGGCGTCAGTGTCAACCCATACCTGTACAGTATTTTTGTATAAGGAGTCCTTATAAGGAGTTCTGAACCAGCTTACAGCACCTGTACAGCACTTACAGGTGCGTAATTACCATCACATACTTCACTTTATTTCTGTGTGCCTGTTTTTCCTCACAGCTTTGTGACTTTTTCCTCATTGCTTTGTGACGTTCTACTTTGTGATGTTCCACTTTGTGACATGCCTGACATGATCTTCTTCTTTTAGATTTGATTGGCGGTTGGCAACCAGCCTACAGGCGCATTACCGCTATGTACTTCACTCTATCTGGTCAGGAGATGTAGTCCTTCTATCATCATTGCGGTGTCCAGTCGAACCTTAACTCTATCTTCAGATGTCACTCATCTTCGTCTCCTCGTACTTCGTCCAACTCCTTGTGGCTGTCTGCTGTGAAGTGATACTTTTGTGCTCTTCTTCTTCTCTCGGTTACTGGCAGATAGCAAACAAATGAAAGGTGCATACTGCCACCTACTGTACTGTGTTATTTAAAAAAGAGGAAAGAGCCCTTCGCGTAATTCTTAGTGCCTCTCCATCTGTTCCCAGAATCCAAGTTAAATCCCATTCCCTACCGGCCTCTCAAACTTCATTTTTCATTCTCTCTTTCATTTCCATACTTGTGACAGTGTCATAAGATGTGCTCGACATTTTCTTTTACTCCACATTCTCTACATTTGTCACTTTCGCTTTTCCCCATGGTGAATAAAGTGCCATTTAAACCTGTATGATTCAGTCTGAGTCTTGCCATAATGATGTCTTCCCTCCTGTTTGTTGTTTTATAATTCTTTAGTGCAATAGATTTTTGTATTTTGTAATACAATCTACCTTTATGATCTTCATCCCATCTTTTTTGCCATAGCTCAATTCCTTTTTTCTTGATTACTGCTTTCCCTTCACCTTTTCCAAGAGACAATGGTATAATTATTTCTTTCTCAAGTGCACTTTTTTGCTAATTTGTCTGCACAGTCATTCCCTTTCAACCCTTCGTGTGCAGGAACCCAACAAAACTGAGCTTGTCCACTACCCCTGTGTACCCTAAATAAACTGTGATATAGCTCAATCACCAAGTCTTCCCTTGAAGATTTTAGTGCCTGTATGGTTTTTAAAGCTGCAAGTGAATCTGCACACACCACCACCCGGTCCGGTCTGACCACCTCCACCCACTGCAAACCAATAATTATTGCCACCATCTCTGCTGTAAAAACGGATGTATTGTTGGAGTCTTTCTAAGATGGTCGCTTTAAACTCTGGAATGTATACTCCAACTACTACAGAGCCCTCTTTGTTCTTTAACAAACCATCAGTATAGCGCTGTAAGTAGTTATAGTAATTGTTCCTGAGGTAAATGCTTGTTTTAACAACAACTTCACTCATATGCCAATCTTTTTCCTCATTAGCAGACTAGTGTCTACTTCTTTCCCCGGAAACAGCCAAGGAGGAACATTACTCACTGGAGTGGTGTTAGCTATATCAATAGTATGTAGTCCATACATTCTGGCTTTTCTTTCAGTTGCCCACCAAAACCCGTGTCCCTGGAAGTTAGAATATTCCCAGCAGTCTTGTAGTGTTGTTTTTGAAATATTTGCTTCGTCACTTCCTTTCAGCTTGACCCAGTATGATAATGCAAGTTTATCTCTTCTAAAATCCAGTGGCATTTCTCCTGCTTCTGTTAAAACTGCATTGTTTGGTGTTGTTTTGACGGCTCCAGTGCATAGGCGACGCGCTCTATGCTGCATTTTGTCAATTTTTTTCCAGAGTCGTCTTTGCCGCTGCTCCATGGACGAGGGGAAGAAATGAGAAATTTGTGTTCAAAAACATCAGGAAAGCAATGGAGAAAGTGGAAAAGTAGTCAAGAGTTTATCTGTTCTCAAACCCATTGGCATTTCTCCTGCTTCTATTAAAACTGTATTGTTTGGTGGTGTTTTCTTCTTCTTCTTTTAGATTTGATTGGCGGTTGGCAACAAGCTTACAAGTGCATTACCGCCACGTACTTCACTCTATCTGGTCAGGGGCTGTAGTCCTTCGATCATTGCTGTCTACGTCTCTTCTTCTTCTTCTTCTCTCAGTTACTGGCGGACAGCAAACAACTGAAAGGTGCATACCGCCACCTACTGTACTCAGACCGGACCGGGTGGTGGTGTGCACGGACTCACTTGCAGCGCTAAAAACCATACAGACACTAAAATCTACAAGGGAAGACCTGGTGATTGAGCTATATCACAATTTATTTAGGGTACACAGGGGTGGTGGAGAAGTTCAGTTTTGTTGGGTTCCTGCACATGAAGGGTTGAAAGGGAATGACTGTGCAGACAAATCAGCAAAAAGTGCTCTTGGAAAAGAAATAACTATACCATTGTCTCTTGGAAAAGGTGAAGGGAAAGCAGTAATCAAGAAAAAAGGAACTGAGCTATGGCAAAAAAGATGGGATGAAGATCATAAAGGTAGATCGTATTACAAAATACAAAAAATCTATTGCAATAAAGAATGTCATAACCTTTAAAAAGGAGGGAAGACATCATTATGGCAAGACTCAGACTGGATCACAAACGTTTAAATGGCACTTTATTCACCACCATGGGGAAAAGCCAAAGTGACAAATGTAGAGAATGTGGAGTAAAAGAAAATGTCGAGCGCATCTTATTGAACTGTCACAAATACGGAAATGAAAGACAGATAATCGAAAATGAAGTTTGAGAAGCCGGTAGGGAATGGGATTTAACTGGGATTCTGGGAACAGATGGAGAGGCAATAAGAATCACGAGGAGGGCTCTTTTCTCTTTTTTTAAATAACACAGGATTAAGTCATAGAATTTAGGGGTTGGGCTCAGATGACATAATGGTACACACTCTTCTTCTTCTTCTCCTTCTCTCAGTTACTGGCGGATAGCAAACAACTGAAAGGTGCATACCGCCACCTACTGTACAAGAGTGTGTAACATTATGTCATCTGAGCCCAACCCCTAAATTCTATGACTTAATCCTGTGTTATTTAAAAAAGAGAAAAGAGCCCTCCTTGTGATTCTTATTGCCTCTCCATCTCCATCCATCTCACCCTCCCTTAGTTATGCTGCTAATAGGTTTAGGGGACCTCCAATAATGCACTGGGCTTAACTCCTTTCTTCAACTCTCAATGAATTTTTTTTTTGCTGGTCATTAACGTGTTTGTTCTCTCCCATAGATTGAGTCCCCATCGTGCTGTTTGCTCTCTTCATGTCTGTTCTTCTCATTTTCTCTATCCACTCACCCTCCAGCCAGTCGTAGCAGATGTCTGCCCCTCCCTGAGCCTGGTTCTGCTCGAGGTTTCTTCCTGTTAAAAGGGAGTTATTCCCTCTCCACCGTTGCCTAGCGCTTGCTCACAGGGGATCGCCTGATTGCTGGGGTCTTTCTGCAATTGTGGGGGTTTCCCCTACAGTTGAAAGTGCTATGACTGTTGTTGTGAAATGACGCTATATAAATAAAGTTGAATTGAATTCTGTCCTGCATTTTGAACTCCTGAAAAGATCAAAGGCCAGTTTCACCATGGTTACTGTTGCCATGGTAACAGTAACTTTCTACGGGCATGCAGAAATGCTTGCTTACACTTGCTTTCTACGGGCATGCAGAAATACTTGCTTAAGCATGTCAAATATCAAAGGCAGGCATCACCATGGTTACTGCTGCCATGGTAAGAGTAACTTCCTAAGGACATGCAGACATGCTTGCTTACACCTGCTTTCTACAGGCTTGCAGAAATACTTGCTTATACTTAGGTTTCTATGGCTATGCCCGGTATGCACTAGTTCTTTTAAAACAATGATTCAAAATAAAAATATCCCAACAGCTGTTTTGAATTAAATCTAAATTTTGCATGCATCAGAGCAGAATAATAGAGCTCCGACCGAGATGAGCAGCTCCTCTTTCTTAAAATGAAGTTTGAGAAGCCGGTAGGGAATGGGATTTAACTGGGATTCTGGGAACAGATGGAGAGGCAATAAGAATCACATGGAGGGCTCTTTTCTCTTTTTTAAATAACACAGGATTAAGTCATAGAATTTAGAGGTTGGGCTCAGATGACATGTTACACACTCTTGTACAGTAGGTGGCGGTATGCACTTTCAGTTGTTTGCTATCCGCCAGTAACTGAGAGAAGAAGAAGAATAAGAGTGTGTACCATTATGTCATCTGAGCGCAACCCCTAAATTCTATGACTTAATCCTGTGTTATTTAAAAAAAGAGAAAAGAGCCCTCCTCGTGATTCTTAGTGCCTCTCCATCTGTTCCCAGAATCCCTGTTAAATCCCATTCCCTACCGGCTTCTCGAACTTCATTTTCCATTATCTGTCTTTCATTTCCATATTTGTGAGTGCAATAAGATGTGCTCGACATTTTCTTTTACTCCAACGGCTCATCTTATTATTATTCTTCCTTTAGACTTGATTGGCGGTTGATCCACCAGCCCATGATGTCTTTGAACTTAAAGATCCCCTACTTAACACGTCCTCAGCTGCTTCCCAATGTAGCCCCTTAATGCCAAGATATTTTTCTGCTGCTTTAGACTAATTTACATACCAACTGACTGTTGCTCTACTCTGTCACAAAGCAGTTATTTGCTGCTGAATTTAATAGACAATATATAGCATCCACATACAGAAAGAAGACAGCACATGAACACACAGAGAAAATATTAGAGGAAAAAAACGACAAAAACCAACATGGGTATGATTATGTCTGAATGTTGAGATTCAGTCCATTTTCTGTTAACTGCCCAGCCATACTACATATGCAGTGAAGCTAAAATCTCTTAAATAGACCAACTAAAATATCAACTTACTGTGCTGAAATAATCAGTGATATCTGTGTTTATCTACCATCATACTGTACAAGATGTCTGATAAGTTTCAGAATTTGATGGAAAATTATTAAAGTTGTCTCTTGCCTGAGTGGTTTTCATTCGGTCACTTGGTATTTGAGATATGACATTTGTTTGTGGTTCTTCAGTAGATTTCTGTGTTCCAGCTGTCTGGTTGTCCTTAAGAGAAGCCATCTGGGCATCTTTGTCCACACTTTTAGTTTGGGTTCCCCCACAAATCCATTTGAGGGCTTTCTGAGGCAGATTAAGATCCAGTGACTCACAAATGCCTTGCATTTTTGAAGACAGAAAGATGCAGGGATTCCTGTATTAAATTCTTGCTCTACTCTTGGTAAAATCAGCAGACAATCTATGGAATGTTCTTCTTCTTCTCTCACAGTGTGCCTATCAATAAATCATCTTCTTTCAGATTTGATTGGTGGCTGGCAACCAGCTAACAGGTGCATTCTTCTTTTTCTTTTAGATTTGATTGGCGGTTGGGAAACCGCCACTGACTTGACTATTATCACTCTACATCCTTCGTATAAGTTCTTATAAGGAGTTCTGAACAACTCCTTATGTGTGAAAAAATTATCCGTCTTTGGACTGTATCCAGGAGCTGGGACCTCATCTCTTCTTCTTCTTTTAGATTTGATTGGCGATTGGCATCTCAGCAACACCACGTACTCTATATACGTCTGTGTGTCTGCCCTTCTTCTTCTTCTCTTAGATTTGACTGGCAGTTGGCAACCAGCTCAAAGGTGCATTACCGCCACTGACTTGATTCTTCTTCTTCTTTTAGATTTGATTGGCAGATGGCAACCAGCTTACAGGTGCATTACCACCACCACACACACTATGCTTTCCTCATAGCTTTGTGACATTTTCCTCACAGCTCTGACATTTTCCTCATAGCTTCTTCTTTTAGATTTGATTGGTGGTTAGCAACCAGCTTACAGGTGCATTACCGCCACGTACTACTTCTTCTCTCGGTTACTGGCGGATAGCAAACAACCGAAAGGTGCATACGCCACCTACTGTACAAGAGTGTGTAACATTATGTCATCTGAGACCGACCCCTAAATTCTATAACTTAATCCTGTGTTATTTAAAAAAAGAGAAAAGAGCCCTTCTTGTGATTCTTCTTGCCTCTCCATCTGTTCCCAGAATCCCAGTTAAATCCCATTCCCTACCGGCCTCTCGAACTTCATTTTCTATTATCTGTCTTTCATTTCAGTATTTGTGACAGTGTAATAAGATGTGCTCGACATTTTTCTTTTATTCCACATCCTCTACATTTGTCACTTTTGCTTTTCCCCATGGTGGCAGTTCTCTTCACCGCCACATACTTCACTCTATATCACTGTATATCTTCTTCTTCTCTCAGTTACTGGCGGATAGCAAACAACTGAAAGGTGCATACCGCCACCTACTGTACAAGAGTGTATAACATTATGTCATCTGAGCCCAACCCCTAAATTCTTTTAACTTAATCCTGTGTTATTTACAAAATTCCCCATAGCTTTGTGACGTTTTCCTCTTATAGCTTAGTGACGTCTTCCTCATAGCTTTGTGACGTTTTCCTCTTATAGCTTAGTGACGTCTTCCTCATAGCTTTGTGACATTTTCCTCATAGCTTTGTGACGTTTTCCTCATAGCTTTGTGACGTTTCCCTCAGAGCTCTGTGACATTTTGACAATGATTCAGGATTCCTTTTATCACGGGCTTCTATGACATCACAGAGTCCTCACTGTTCACGTCATAACAGTCAACAGCATTCCAGGTTTTGTGACGATTTCCTCACAAAGCCATGAGGAAATTGTCACAAAGCTGAGGAAAACGTCACAGAGTGAAAAAAGGAAAGTGTCACGGGCCTGTGAGGAAAACGTCACAAAGCAATGAGGAAAACATAATCAAGTCAGTGGCGGTAATGCACCTTTGAGCTTGTTGCCAACCGCCAATCAAATCTGAGAGAAGTAGTAGTCCTGAGGGAAGGCGTCAAAGAGAAGATTGGGACTGCAATTAGTGATGGGTCCATGAGGCGTCATGATGCGTTTCGACACATTGCCAAACTGTATTGATATTGTGTTGATACTGTGTCACTGAATACTGACACCTGCTGGACCTTAAAAATCCCTACAGGCAACCTAGTTGACACTCAACTGACACTGATTTGATGACCTAGTATATACAATAATATACTGCTCAAAAAATAAAGGGAACACTGTCCCTCAATCAAACTGTCCACTTAGGAAGCAACACTGATTGACAATCAATTTCACATGCTGTTGTGTGATTTTGTTGTCAGCACATTGAACTATGTAAAGAACAAAGTTTAAGTCATTGTATTTTATATTGTATTATTTCATATCTTCATTTTAATTTAAAATATTGTTGATATTTTTAGATAGTCAAATAATGTGAACATGCATCATAACGTGAAAATCTAAGTGAACATGTTGTGAATGAGGATGCTTGTGGACTGGGATTTTTTTTTTTTTTTACAAATTTTTATTAAAAAAAATAAGTTTTTCCAGCGTTTTGAAATTCAGTCTGTTACGCTTTTTTGACAACTTCTCCAGCTGTAGAAACACCCGCTCACACGGCACAGATGAGGCTGGAGTGCAGAGAAATTGTAAGGAAAGCTGAAAGAGGTTTGGATAGATTGTCTTTTGGTTGTCCCAGTATCTCAGAGGATCCTGGGACCTGGCAATATTGCCCTCTGCCAGGTATCTCTGCACCTCCTGGATGACATCAGCTGTGACACTTTTGGTCTGCCTGCCCACTTCAATGTCGAGATGTTGCCAAAGGTTATCTAAAAAACAACAAATTGGCATTTTAGTACATGATTTCCAAACAACAGCAAACAAATAATGCTGAATAACATGCCTGAAGTGGGTGCAGACAGCTGTTGTGAAGACGGTCCTGGTCTAAATTGAGACTATGTGCAATGCAAATTGAGTGCCGAATTTGGAGCTGTCTAGTGGATGCAATCATCTTTGGTGCTGCGTTGGTCACAAGACACTTTATTGGTTATGGCCCAGTCCTCCATCATGCCCCTTTGGACTTGGGCCAAACTGTCAGCAGTGTGACTTTGTGGAAAGTATTGCACTCCCAACACAGATGTACACAACTGCAAATTCTCATTAATGTAGTGACAGGTAAGAGCCAAGTAAGCATCCATGTTCACAGATGCCCACATGTCAGCTATTATACTCACTGCCACAGCCTGCTGTACTTCCTTTTTCACTCGTTCCCGTTCCTCCTCGTACTTTTTGGCCACCATTTGTTTGATGGTCTGAAAATTACACCAAGTCAAACCAAAAGCAAATCCATATATTTAAATTAAAGATTAAATAACTTTGATATATCAACTACTACTTTAGATAATGTCCACACAAACCTTTCTGGTGGGCAAAACATATGAGGGCTGAAGGGCCTGAACCAGTTCCCTGAACCCTTCACTCTCCACAATGCTGAGGGGCTGGCAGTCCTTCAGGATGAAATTCAGCAGAGCCTCATCCAGGATCTGCTTCCTGGAAGCTTGATGGTTAAAAATGAAGTAAAGAATAAATTAATAGGAATTAATTATCAATAAAGCAAAAAAAAAAACACAAAAAAACACAAAAAACACAAAAAAAGCAAAACAAAAAAAAACAAAAAACAAAAAAAACCACCACCCCTAAAAAAGTGCTGCTGTCGTTATCTTTTTGCTTGTACTCCACTAGTTTAAAATCCAAGCTCAGCAAAAATGAAACAGCATTCTTTTTCAGCTTTTATTTAAGAGGGGAAAAAAAAACACGGAAACAGCGTCAAAAGCGTCAGTTAAAACACGCAGCCCTCCTTCACCCTGCCTTCACCAATAAAGCAACTGTGAGTAAGTTGTAGAATGGCTGTATACCTGAGTCTATCCTGGGTATATCCGGGACTTCATTCTCATGCCTGGCCCTATAATGCCTCAGCATTAAGGAGGTGCTTTTGTTTAAATATGAAAGTTTGGTCGAGCAAATGCGACATTTAACCTGCGAAAATAATATGAATAGTAAACTAAGAGTCACTTTGAAATGAACTGGAATTCAGATAGAGCAAGCGGAAACTCTTGAGAGGAACAGGATGAAACAACAAGGAAATTAAAACAAATACCTTATTTTCCGATATGAGATCAAAATGGTCTCACACAGCGGAAACCTTTCTTTTAGCTTGAGGCTACTCGTGCTCCATAATTCTTGAGGAATTTGCCGATGAACCGTCCGCAACACATCAGAGATTCTTTGGGCAGATGCATCCCGTTGACAGATGCGCTTCCTTATAAACGCTGGCGCTAGTGATGTGCGGATCGATCCTGAAATATCGATACCTCCGATACCGGACTTTATGCTCTAAAATCGATACTCAAATCAAAATATCAATACTTTTGATACTTAAGTCATTTGAGGTAAGGTATAAGATAAGATAAGATAAGATAAGCCTTTATTAGTCCCACAATGGGGAAATTCCAGGATTGCAACAGCACAGCGATAGCAACACTCAGAGCAACAATCAGAAGGCAAGAAAAAAACAAGAGCAGCAAGTATACATATATACAGTATATCCTTAATAGAAACACGGTGAAAAGTAACTAAACTATTGAGATGTTGTCTAAGTGACACGCGGTTGGTGGGACTACTTTTTCTTCCGCCTGGGTAAGTGCGTCATGCATTTTTTTAGATTTAAAAGACATATTAGGTGTAGTCGCAAAAAATATCGGTATCGGTATTGCCGATACCAGCCTGAATTTTACTCGGTATCGGATCGGAAAGGAAATCAGTGGTATCGAACATCACTAGCTGGCGCGTCAGTGTCAGTTCGAAACAGTACCTGTATCGGTCACGTGACTTTCTTAAAGCGATACGCACACTGACACGGGGTTTTGCTCTATGAGCTCGACGCATGCGCCGACGCATCGGTGCTGCCGGACCCATCACTAGACTGCATTTACGTCTGTGTTCAGCTGGCGGTAGGACTGATTTGTTTTGTGGCGGATAGCAAAAACTGTGCGCAGTCTGAAACATTATGGCATCTAGCTCTGACGGGTATGACCACGATGAGGTGGGCTGGACATTATCCAGGCCTGGGGGCTGGAAAAGAGCAGCTAGGGAGGCACCAAAACTTAGAAGTGGCTCAGACACATCTTATTACACTGTCACAAATATGGAAATGAAAGACAGATAATGGAAAATGAAGTTCGAGAAGCTGGTAGGGAATGGGATTTAACTGGGATTCTGGGAACAGAAGATGGAGAGGCAATAAGAATCACGAGAAGGGCTCTTTTCTCTTTTTTAAATAACACAGGATTAAGTCATAGAAATTAGGGGTCGGGCTCAAATGACATAATGTTACACACCCTTGTACAGTAGGTGGTGGTATGCACCTTTCAGTTGTTTGCTATCCGCCAGTAACCGAGAGAAGAAGAAGAAGATGACAATGATGTGGGAGAAAGTAACAATGTAAAGAAAACACGAACTAGCCAAAATGGATGGCAGTTTGAGGATGCAGGGAATGACTGCAAGGTTGTCATTGAGTTCAATCAGAGTGGGGGGGGGCACTGTCACCCGGTTAAGCTAACAAAAGTAATTGAGAAAGAAATTGGGAGAGTTAAATTTGCAAACTTCTTGAAGAATAACCGGCTGTTAATTCATGCCACAAATAAACAACAGCAACAGAAAATACTGACAATGACATGTCTAAAAGGAGAACAAATGAAGGCGCATGTTCCTGGCGTGACAGCCAACTTGAGGGGAGTTATATCAGGTGTCCCTTTCATTTGGTAACATTAGAAGGTGGCATAGAAGAGTGTTCAAGTCAGGTAACCAATCATATTTTGAATGCTGCAATAGCAAGTATACCTAAGAAAACAACACAGGGTAGGAAGAAGGTTGTACCCTGGTGGAATGACGAATGTAGTATTGCAATAAAAGAGTGAAACAAGGCATTCAGACAGCTGAGGAAGAATATGACTAGTGAAAACTTAATAGAGTATAAAAAGAAAAGGGCAGTAGCTCAAAGGATTATTAAAAACAGGAAATGGTCAACATGGACAGAATTTTGTTCCACCCTTGGTAGGAAAACAGAACTAGGTGATGTCTGGGGTATGTTTAAAAAAATGAGTGGGATAAGGGTATCGGTTAAAATTCCAGCTTTAGTAGATGGAGACAAGATGGCTGTATCAGACAAAGAAAAGGCAGAAGTCCTAGGTAGAGCATTTGCAGCAGTGCATAGAGGAGACCATCTTGGTGAGAGCCATAGACAGCAAAGGCTGCATAAACTCAGAGAAAATGCAAACTTAAAAAAAATGAAGTGAAAGAGGACATGACTGTGTTAGACCTCGAGCTCACAATGTCAGAGCTTAAGAGAGCTTTGCAAGATAGTGGATACACAGCTCCAGGATATGATCAGTTAAGCTATGCTATGTTCCGGCAGTTGCCTAGGCAATCAATGCAACTGGTGCTGAAATTGTTTAACAGGATATGGAAGGAGGGGATTGTCCCAAGTGGGTGGAAAAAGGCTGTAATTTTACCATTTAATAAGCCAGGGAAAGATCCAGCTCATCCAGGCAACTACAGGCCAACAGCATTAACGTCACATTTAGGGAAATGGATGGAGAAGGTGTTAGTTTACAGACTTCCATATGTATTAGAGCAAAAATGATTAATAAACGACTATCAGAATGGTTTTAGAAGAGGAAGATCCACAGTGGATTCTCTAGTTAGGCTAAGTTGTGGAGAAGTGTGGAAGGACGAGGCTGAGTTTATTTCTCAAGTCCGGTTTCATTCACATTCACATTCTCCAACATCCAAAAACAGAAAGAAGAAGGAATCCCCCAACATCTGTCCCTTTAATACCCCAGGACATCAAAGCACACAGTCACATTGTCTCTTAATCCCAAATAACAATGCATCCCCCTCCAGGTCTTCTCGTCTCCACCTAAAGTCCTGGTGGTCAGGAAATCTCTCAAGGCCATCTCTCTGCATACAAAAGGCCAGACTTCACATCCTCCTGTTACCCCTAGGAGGTTCACACCTTTTGTTCCTCTGAGACGTGAAGCATACAATAAGCATAAAGTAATACACATGTGAAGCATATGAAACCCACATATGTGCACCACATGACCCCCCCAAACGTCTAAGATGGAACAACATAACCACAGATTGCATGTCATAATAAAATCACTACATATCAGTCCACGTGCTGCTTGGGTCTCAGCCTTCTCCCGTATTTGCTGTAAGCAGGATGTACGACTTCCACGGCGTCTTCCTGCTGTGGAGCTGCTGCCTGGGGATGAGAACTGTTAGTCAACCTCTGTGGGTGTTCTGGGGAATGCTCTCTAGGGGGTCTGCCACGCCGAGGAGCCTTAGCCAACTGCACAACTTCGTCAGCCAACACAAAAGCGGGTTTGAGCCTGTTAATTGCCAATCATTTCTTTTCTACCCCCCAAATCTAACAAAAAATGCTTATCCCCTGTTTCCAGCACTCTATATGGTCCGTCATAAGGTGGGCGTAAAGGCGGACGATGGGCATCATGTCTGAGAAAAACAAACTCCGCATTTTTTAAAGCCTTAGGCACAAAAACACACGGAAAACTGTGGTGAACGGGGCCAGGTAGTGTGCTCGGGCCCCTGCTATTCTGTAACCACTGAGCCGGGGAGCACTCTGGCGCTGGATTATCTGGGAGAAATTCCCCGGGCAGCTGAAGTGGCTGTGCGAAAACTAGCTCAGCTGGGGAGGCTTCTAAATCCTCTTTAGGTGCAGAACGCAACCCCAATAAAACCCATGGCAGCTTGTCCACCCAATTTGCATCCGTAAGCGACGCTCTGAGAGCCGCCTTCAGTGACCTGTGAAAACGTTCGCATAACCTGTTAGCCTGCGGGTTGTACGCGGTTGTGCGGTGGATCGTTGTTCCCAGGCTGCGGGCCATCGCTGACCAAAGTTCGGAAACAAATTGAGGGCCTCTGTCGGACGTAATGTCCAACGGGACTCCAAAATGCGCTACCCATGGCATTAGAAACACGCGCGCAACCTCCTCGGCTGTGGTTGACGACAGCGGAACCACTTCCGGCCAGCGCATGGTGCGGTCAACCATTGTCAGAAGATGTGTGCACCCTTGTGAGGGCGGGAGGGGGCCTACGAGGTCCACGTGGACATGATCAAACCTTTTAGCTGGGATGTGAAATGGCTCCAAGGGAGCTCTCGTGTGTCTATGAACCTTGGCCCGCTGACAAGCCATGCACGCTGCCGCCCACTCTCTAACTTGTTTGCGCAGGCTCGGCCATACAAATTTCTCTCCTACCATTTTGACCGAAGCACGCACTCCCGGGTGCGCCAGAGAATGGATCGAGTCAAAAACGCGGCAGCGCCACGCGGCTGGAACCACCGGACGCGGCCGCCCAGTGGAGACATCGCAGATTAGGGGGGGCATACCGTCTTGCAGCACCCTGCTCTCCAGCCTTAACCCTGTTGGTCCAGACTGGAGCGCGCGCACATCCGCGTCGCTAACCTGCTCCGCGGCCATGGCTGCATAATCTATCCCCACGCGGACCGGGGCCGCGCACACTTCCGCGTCGCTAACCTGCTCCCCGCGGCGGCCATGGCTGCAGAATCTACCTCCTCGCGGGCTGGAGCCGCCACGGCACGCGAGAGGCAGTCCGCCACTACATTAAGTTTACCCGCCACATGCTGGATATCGGTAGTAAACTCCGATATCGCGGCCAGCTGTCTCTGCTGCCGGCCCGACCAAGGTTCTGAAATCTTGGCCATCGCGAAAGTCAGCGGCTTGTGGTCAACGAACGCAGTGAAACGGCGTCCTTCCAGCCAGAACTGGAAGTGGCGAATGGCCAAGTGGAGAGCTAACAACTCCCTGTCGAATGCGCTGTATTTTCGCTCACTGTCGCGCAGGGTGTTACTGAAAAAGGCGAGCGGTTGCCAGGCTCCGGCTACATACTGTTCCACGACCGCCCCTATGGCCACATCTGACGCGACGGTAGTGAGCGCCATGTGGGCCGCTGGGACTGGATGTGCCAACAACGCAGCGTTTGCCAGGGCTGTTTTGACTTCAGAGAATGCGCACTCTCGCTCCGGAGACCATTCGACTCTATTTGTGGGTTTTTGTTTTTTTAGTGCAGCATACAATGGTTGCATGAAGCTGCGCTGCACGGGGGAGGAAACGGTTATAAAAATTCACCATTCCCAAAAACTCCTGTAACGCTTTGACCGTTTGTGGTTGGGGAAAATTTGTTACTGTGCGCACTTTCTCAGGCAGAGGGACCGCTCCTTCTGGGGAGACGCGATGCCCCAAAAAAATCAATCTGCGTCACCCCGAACTGACACTTCGCTGGGTTAATTATTAACCCGTGCTCTGCCAACCTCCAGAAAACTGCTGTGAGGTGGTTTTCGTGTTTGTCTTCGGACGTGCTGTCTACCAATATGTCGTCCAGGTAGAGGAACACGAAAGGGAGATCGCGCAAAACCGCGTCCATCATGCATTGGAACGTCTGCGCCGCGCCTTTAAGCCCAAACGGCATGCGCAAAAACTCGAAAAGCCCGAAAGGAGTTATTACTGCTGTTTTGGGTATGTCCTCAGCGCGCACTGGGACCTGGTGGTAACCGCGTACCAAGTCTATTTTAGAAAAAACGTGCGCCCCCGCCAAATGAACTGAAAAATCTTGGATGTGCGGGATCGGGTAGCGGTCGTGCGCTGTAGCGTTGTTCAGCCTGCGGAAATCACCGCAAGGTCGCCACGAGCCATCAGCTTTCGGGACCATGTGAAGCGGTGAAGCCCATGGGCTCTTCGAACGCCTGATGATGCCCAACCTTTCCAGGTTGGCGAACTCCTCGCGCGCTATGGTCAGTTTAGCTGAATCCATGCGCCGAGCCTTTGCAAAAACAGGCGGTCCGGTGGTAGTAACAAAATGTTCCACCCCGTGTTTAGCCACGGTCGCCGAAAATGTTGGAACCGTGAGTGCTGGGAACTGAGTGAGGAGTGTGTGGAACTTACCACCTGCAGCTGTGACGTTGGCTTGTGCTGTTGGCGGGGCCACTCGAGCTGTACAGGGAATAGAATAAAAAGAGAGTGCATTAACCAGGTGTCTGTTAGCAAGATCGACCAACAAACCATGTGAGCACAGAAAATCAGCCCCCAACATGTTGAAATTGACTGCCGCTATGACGAAAGTCCACTCGAATGTACGGCCGTGTAAAGACAGAAGCAGAGTCCTCTCACCGAAGGTCTTAATCGCCGAGCCGTTCGCTGCTGACACCCGGGGACCACTGGAAGGCGCCAGCCGGTCAGCGTAGGAAGGTGTAATGAAACTCAGCTGGGAGCCCGTGTCCACGAGGAAATGCCTCCCCGAGTGCGCATCCCTCAAGTAGAGCAGCTTGTTCTCCTCTCCGAGGACCGCAGCTGCTACCGACCCCCGGTCTTGGCGTTTCCCGAGCGCTTGAAATGGCATGGTGGAATGCACTTGCATGCCCTCTCTGCGAAGCGGCGATGGTAGAAGCAAAGGACATTGTCTGCTCCGTGTTTCTTGGCCACTGCCGCCGCCGTCGTCGGTGAGTCTGGTGCTGCAGCCTCTGGCCCCCTGCCATCTCCGGATGTTGCGCCTAGCTCCGCTGTCGCAGCCGTAGCCGCGCGCCGCTTATTGGCGTCGACGAGTCGTTGCGCCTCCTGGCCCAGCTCGTGGTAGTCTCGTCGGGCCAACAGTGGTGAACTGGCCAGGGTCACTCTCACCGCTGACGGTAGGGTCCTGAGGAAAAGGTGGGTGAAGATGAAGTTATCATCTTCGGAGTCTCTCAAACTCAACATCTTCCCCATCAGGTCTGCAGGTCTGTCGCTCTCAAATTCGGTCAGCGCCAGGAGCCTCTCTGCTCGCTCCTCCACCAAGGGGGTGAAGTAACGGATGAGTGCAGCCTTCAACGTGCTGTACTTGTCGCTGTCCGGCGGGTGGTTGATCAGGCTCTCCACTCACTGGGCTGTGTGGTTGTCCAGCTTTGCAACCACATGGTAGAACTTTGTGGCGTCTACCGAAATCCTCCGGAGGTGGAACTGTGCCTCGACCGCGCTAAACCAGGAGCGCGGATTGTTCTGCCAGAAGTCCGGTAGCTGAACTGTGGCTGCATCCATTTGGCTGGCTCCTGATGAGTCTGGCTCGGGAGAATTGCTTCAGCTCATAATACGTCTAAGGGTCACCAGTGTGGAGAATAGTGAAGGACGAGGCTGAGTTTATTTCTCAAGTCGGTTTTATTCACATTCTCCAACATCCAAAAACAGAAAGAAGAAGGAATCCCCCAACATCTGTCCCTTTAATACCCCAGGACATCAAAGTACACAGTCACATTGTCTCTTAATCCCAAATAACAATGCATCCCCCTCCAGGTCTTCTCGTCTCCACCTAAAGTCCTGGTGGTCAGGAAATCTCTCAAGGCCATCTCTCTGCATACAAAAGGCCAGACTTCACATCCTCCTGTTACCCCTAGGAGGTTCACACCTTTTGTTCCTCTGAGACCTGAAGCATACAATAAGCATACAATAATACACATGTGAAGCATATGAAACCCACATATGTGCACCACAAAGTAATGATATTGAAAAGACTCTCAAAATGAAAGAAGTAATGGTTATAGTTTATCTGGATACTGAAAAGGTTTATGACTCACTGTGGAGGGACGGTCTTCTTATCAAATTGAATAAAATGGACATTGGTGGTAGGATATATAATTGGATAATGGATTTTTTAACACAGGACAATTAGGGTTAAAGTAGGATGAGAAGTTTCTAATGACTTTGAAATAGAAAATGGTGTTCTTCAGGGGAGTGTGATAAGCCCTGTTTTATTCAATATAATGATTAATGACATGTTTGAGAATCAAGAGGGATCCATCAAAACAGCATTATGCAGATGAGTAATGACGTTTTTGCATTTTGTCTCCGGATTTTCAACATGAACTCTCCATGTGTATGCACTATCAAACCACAGTCCTAGATATTTGAACTCACTGACTTTCTCTATTGGTTGATTATATAATGTTAATGGTTCTGTACCAGTTCTGCGTTTTTTTGTGAAAGTCATACAGCAGGTTTTACTGTTTGAAAATTTAAATCCCCAGTCATATGACCACTTTTCCACTTTCTCCATTGCTTTCCTGATGTTTTTGAACACAAATTTCTCATTTCTTCCCCTCGTCCATGGAGCAGCGACAAAGACGACTCTGGAAAAAAATTGACAAAATGCAGCATACAGCGCGTCGCCTGTGCACTGGAGCCGTCAAAACAACACCAAACAATGCAGTTTTAACAGAAGCAGGAGAAATGCCACTGGATTTGAGAAGAGATAAACTTGCATTATCATACTGGGTCGAGCTGAAAGGAAGTGACAAAGCAAATAATTCAAAAACAACACTACAAGACTGCTGGGAATACTCCAATTTCCAGGGACATGGGTTTGGGTGGACAATTGAAAGATGGACCAGAATGTATGGGCTGCACACTATTGATATAGCAAACACCAGTCCAGTGAGTAATGTTCCCCCTTGGCTGTTTCCGGGAAAAGAAGTAGACATTAGTCTGCTAATGAGGAAAAAGGACTGGCATATGAGTGAAGTTGGTGTTAAAACAAGCATTTACCTCAGGAACAACTATTATAACTTCTTTAAGCTCTATACTGACGGTTCAAAGAATAAAGAGGGCTCTGTTGGAGTTGGAGTATACATCCCAGAATTTAAAGTGACCATCGCAAAAAGACTCTCCAACAATATACTCGTGTTTACAGCAGAGATGGTGGCAATAATTATTGCTTTGCAGTGGGTGGAGGAGGTCAGACCGGACCGGGTGGTGGTGTGCACAGACTCACTTGCAGCTTTAAAAAGCATACAGACACTAAAATCTACAAGGGAAGACTTTGTGATTGAGCTATATCACAGTTTATTTAGGGTACACAGGGGTGGTGGAGAAGTTCAGTTTTGTTGGGTTCCTGCACACGAAGGGTTGAAAGGGAATGACTGTGCAGACAAATTAGCAAAAAGTGCACTTGGGAAAGAAATAACTATACCATTGTCTCTTGGAAAAAGTGAAGGGAAAGCCGTAATCAAGAAAAAAGGAATTGAGCTATGGCAAAAAAAGATAGGATGAAGATCATAAAGGTAGATCGTATTACAGAATACAAAAATCTATTGCAATAAAGAATTACGGGCAGTGCGGTGGCGGAGTGGTTAGCACTACGGCAGCACAGCAACTCACCCTTGGCCGGGGGATCTTGGGTTCGATCCCAGCCCCCAACCAACAGTGATCTGTGTGGAGTTTGCATGTCCCCATGTCTGCGTGGGTTTACTCCAGGATTTCTCCGGTTTCCTCCCACATGGCAAAAACATGCAAGTTAGATTAATTGGCATCAAACTGGGGATTCTAAATTGTCCTTAGGTATGACTGTGAGAGTGAATGGTTGTCTGTCCCTCTGTGTTGGCCCTGCGATGGACTGGCGATCTGTCCAGGGTGTACCCTGCCTCTCGTCCAAAGATGCTGGGATAGGCTCCAGCCCCCCCGCGACCCGAAAAGGATTAAGTGGAAGAAGATGAATGAATGAATGAATGAATGAATTGAATCGGTGAATTCAAAAAGGGCCCAAGTCCCCATTGAAAAAGTGTGGACTTGGGCCCTTTTTGAATTCACCGATTCAATTACATAACAACCAAAAGGAGGGAAGACATCATTATGGCAAGACTCAGACTGGATCATACAGGTTTAAATGGCACTTTATTCACCATGGGGAAAAGCAAAAGTGACAAATGTAGAGAATGTGGAGTAAAAGAAAATGTCGAGCACATCTTATTACACTGTCACAAGTATAGAAATGAAAGGCAGATAATGAAAAATGAAGTTCGAGAGGCCGGTAGGGAATGGGATTTAACTGGGATTCTTGGAACAGATGGAGATGGAGAGGCAATAAGAATCACGAGAAGGGCTTTTTTCTCTTTTTTAACCCTTTAACTGCCAAATTCACCATATGGCGCCTGGGGAAATGCAAGGCAACTCAAGGCCCCCCTAGAGGTCAAGAGTGGTAAAAAAAATTTGTCAATAAAATCGTTCAGATTTCCAAGGCTATCACTTGCAAGTTACAAGAGATAATGGCTTACTGTCAATTAGAAAGATGTAGAATATGATCCAAAGTTTCAGATAGGAATACATTTATGCATCTAATTTGCATAATGTCGTGGCAGCTATATAAATTACATAACTCAGTCAAAAGTGGATTTTGGACACATTTACATAAAGAATGGTCTGTTTTTTTACGCCGATTTGTCTACAGGGGTATGTTTTTATCTAATCTTCAAAGTATATCAACCAGAAAATCAATAAAATGTCAAAAAAAACATATTTCTCTCTTACCTGTTACCGGGAGGGGGACTCGCCTGCCCACGTTACCGGTCCGTTTTCGTCCATCGTAGCCGATGTTTGTGTGTTTGCTCAGCCATTTACACCGTGTACCACATCGACCAACTCTTATGATTACCCCACGTGAATTTCATTTGTATTACTTGGCTATTTTTTCTGTTTGGTGCATTATTCCTGTGGGAATCCATGCCACCCGTGGAGCGCCGCCATTTTGATACTGGAAGCTCAGTTTTTTGTTACATCGACCTCAATGTAACATGTTTACTTAGTAATTTACACCTGTGTACCACATCTACAAACTCTTATGATTATCCCACGTGAATTTCGTTTGTATTACGAGGCTATTTTTCCCGTTTCATGCAGTTTCTGTCATCATCGCTGTCGCGATGACCAAACACCGCGGCATCCACATTGGTGTGTGAGCTCAAAGCAGAAAAAGGAAGAAGATTAATGAGGATTTCTCCTTCTTTGCTATATTCCATGTCAGCCATGATTCCTTCGGTGCATGTCTGCCACCTTCTAAACTGTCAGATCAATAGATAGAGTAGTTTATTTGACAGGGACAGTGCAATAAACATAGACAATTAATCAATGGCAATCAATCTGATGTGTTGCACATAAGAGTGTATAGCTATTAGCTAATTTGCAACTCTTGTCCCTGGATTTGCAACTCTTGTCCCTGGAGAGGACAAGAGAGATAGGACAATAGAGGACAATAGAGATTAGTACAAATTCTCAGTATAACCGGGGGACGTCAATAAGTTGACATGTGCAGCTGCTGCGCTGTGCCACTGGGGGCGCGTGACCCGTCCATTTAATCTGGGCAGTTAAAGGGTTAAATAACACAGGATTAAGTCATAGAATTTAGGGGTCGGGCTCAAATGACATAATGTTACACACTCTTGTACAGTGGGTGGCGGTATGCGCCTTTCAGTTGTTTACTATCCGCCAGTAACCGAGAGAAGAAGAAGAAGTAGGAACACAGTGTGCCTTTGATGTCATGCAGACATCATCGGACTGAGTTTACCACTGAAGTCTGAGCTGTCATTTTGCCATTCTGTCCTGCATTTTGAGCTCCTGAACACAACTCCTTTTATGGTCATGTGACCGGACTCTATGACCTCATATCAGAACATAGCCTGTCTGTGATATCATAGAGAGTCCTTTGATCTCTCTATGACATCATAATATGTCATAGCTATGGACTTCTACAGCTATGACATAACTATGGATGTCCATAGCACCCCTATGGACGTTCATTAAAGATTTCCCTTCCTAAACTTCTTCATATCCAGGGAGGCTGAAATTCAGGGATGCACACCCTCGTAACCTCAGCAAAGCATGTGTAAAATCTGAGTCTAGTCCAACAAACAGTTCGGGAGATGCACGCGGAACAGACAGACACACAGAGATTCCTTGACTTATAATGATGCCTGCCTTTGATCTCATAGCGAGTCCTATGATCGTGCCATCGCGACAGATTTCTTGCATTATATATCACTATTAAAGCAAGAAATCTGTGTGTGTGTGTCTGTCACGTTAATAGGACATCATAGGACGGCCTATGAACTCAAGCATCATAGCACTCGTGATGCCTATATGACGGCACATAGACAAATGTGTCTTTATGAAGTCACATAGGACTCTCATGCGATGCCTATATGACGGCACATAGACAAATGTGTCTTTATGATGTCATATAGGACTCTCATGTCTTTATGATGTCATATAAAGTGAATCCATGCCCGAAAGCCTCTTTTTGCTCAGATCTATTTTCATGATCCTGTCCATGAACTGGAATTATGACGCACCTATCCCTCAACCAGTGGTCTCAACGAACAAGAAGAAGAAGAAGATGACCCACCAGACGGACAGCAATAGAATGAGGAGAACTGCTGCACATCAGAAAAGATGCCATGAAGATGAAACACCTGAGGTTCCAGCAGTAGGCACATAGACAAATGTGTCTTTATGATGTCATACAAGACTCTCATGCCTTTATGATGTCATATACAGGTTCAGGTTACTTTATTTGTACCCGTAGGTAGATTTGTTTTGCAGTCAGGTGACATCCATATTTACAAACCACAATTACATTCAACATGAACACAAACATAGGCACACATGAAGCTGAATATAAACATGATAAAACTACTCAAGGCTCCACCAAGCAGGACATAAGACAAAGAGATAAGAGGAAAAAAAACAACAAAAACAAGGAGATAAGAAAGAAGGGTCATATTAAAAAGTTAAAGACTAGTCAAAGAGGTTTAAAACTCAAAAGTCTAAAACCCAATAAAAGATTTAGAACCCAAATAAAAAACCTACAAAAATAAGTAAATATTAAATATTAAAATAGTAAATAAGTAAAAATGCTGCTATTGCAGCATTCAGAATATGATTGGTTACCTGACTTGAACATTCTTCTATGCCACCTTCTAACACAGATTTTTTGAATTTATAGAGTGATGTTTGAAAGAGTGAACTGGGAGCATAGAGTGATGATATAGAGTGAAGTACATGGCAGTAATGCACCTGTAAGCTAGTTGACAACCACCAATCAAATCTAAAAGAAGAAGAAGAATACACCTGTAAGGAGTGATGATTTAACATAGCAATGATCATAGAGAGTGGAGTATGTGGCAGTAATGCACCTGTAAGCTGGTTGCCAACCGCCAATCAAATCTAAAAGAAGAAGAAGAAGCCGGGAGGAGGATATATAGAGTGATTGTACAAGATAAGGATGGAGGTGGAGAGTGACGGACTACAAGTGATAATGGCCACGATATAGAGTGAACACAGAGATTTCTTGAATTATATATAGAGTGATGATCTGAACTACAGTCGAATTATATTGTATATAGAGTGATGTCTGAGCCAACCGCCAATCAAATCTAAAAGAAGAAGATACAGTGATGATATAGCGTGAAGTACGTGGCGTTAATGCACCTGTGGGTTGGTTGCCAACCGCCAATCAAATCTAAAAGAAGAAGAAGAAGAAGAAGAAGAAGAAGAAGAAGATAAGGATGGATAATTTTTTCCACACATAAGGAGTTGTTCAGAACCCCTTATACAACGATATAGAGTGATGATACTCAAGTCAGTGGTGGTAATGCACCTGTAAGCTGGTTGCTAACCGCCAATCAAATCTAAAAGAAGAAGACAGTAAAGTGAGCCAGGTGACAAATCGCTATTTCACCAAGTTCAAGTTCAATTTTTTTTTTGTCTTTGTTAAAAACAAGGAAAGCCAGGTATAGTGTAGGCTCATTTGTAATTTCATGTAATTTTTTTGGTAAAAGCAAAAACTCATTTGATTTTGAAAGAAGATATAAGTTTTAAAAAAAATTAGGGTGCCATTTTTTCTTCACATTCTAAGGGTCCGAAATCCAAGATGGCAGCCAAAATAGCCACCGTTTAGCAATAATTCAATATCTTCGCTAGTACACATGATATAATTGCAAACAAAGTATCTAAACATAGGTTTTCTGACATAAGAAAACCAATGGAATCATCAAATTTAGGCTAAAGTTGTGATTTACATGCCTAATTTCAAGATGGCGTCCAAAATGGCTACTGTTTACACTAAATTCTACTTATTTCGACACCGTAGTCCATACAATGATATTGGAAATAAATGTTCACCTTATGTGTTTGATTAAAGTAATGTATTGGTCACGTGGTACACATTATATGAATAAGTCAATAAACAAATCTATATAACTATAGTGAAACCACGTTAGTTATTGTTCAGTCATTTTATGAATGAAAAAAATGCAAAAAGTCACATGGTATATAGATGTAGTTTTAGCAGTGGACATCAAACGTCTTCACACTCTTCATTTATCCCTGGTTGCCTTGTTTTGTTGTTGCAAGTGAAAACGCAACATCCACAGAATTCTGTACATGGGATATTGTTTTTGCGACAACTGCACCTTCCTTCACATCCACTTTTGCATCCACACTTTATCAGGTGCAGTACTGCCTCAGGAGCTGGTGGATTCAAACATCGAACAGGAGAGAAGTGACTTGAACCTGCGTCAAATGTCCAACCAAATGCAGCAGGTGCTGGGAGGCTTAGGTGATTTTCACCAGCTTTCCTCCAAATCATGGCTATGTAGTGGCCACGCCGAATATGTAAGTCCAGTGAACCAGAAGTTGGTGGAAGGTTTTCTCCTTCGGCTGCACGATTTGAGTAGAGGAACTAACGAAGCTCTTATACTGTTGTGTGGATTTTTGATCGATACAGCACTCAAACAAAACGTTCCAGCTGAGAGCATGCATCAGAGGGCAGATCGTTGTCATTTCCTAGCATTGCTAGTGCATCCAGGATCTCATCGTCACAAGACATGAATGCCTTGAAGCACCAGTCTTTGGTTCTGCCAGCAAATCTACCAGACATGTCGGAGCCTGTCAGAGCATGAAGACCCAACAGTGCAGAAGCGCGCTTTTGTCCTAAGTTGTTGTATATGTTACAGACAGAAATGTTCCTCTTCAGCCTGCCCTTTTCAGTGAGGAAGACTGTAGAAACTGGCAAGTGTGGATACATGTGGACCAGTAGCAACAAGACATCCGTGTCTGGAGAACTGACCACAAGTTCTGCTTCATGGGGAACACTTACAGCATGCAGTATGAGCAACGTGTCTGCCTCTTCTTGGCTGTGAGTGAGAAGCGAGTCTGGAATATCAACATTGCCCTTGGTTTGTGCTCCTGAGGTCACCATAAATTTCTTCAGTCTGTTGTTTGAGCTCCTGCTGTGGCGTACAACCTTGTCAGCCAAATACTCGGTGAGCTCTGCTTTGGTCCAGATATCCGAGAGAAAGTCCTTCAGGGAAATATTCTGGATTAAAGTGGTGTCCTTCACATGGTAATATGTTGACTTTCCCTTGGTCCTCTTTGTCCTCATCTGTTCCTTGAGTGATGTTTTCATGTACCTGTCGAACACCAATCTGACCTCATCATAGTTTGCAGCCATGTTGCAGATTATCGCCAGAAAGGAGTCTGCAAAATCTTGACACGTCTTCATTTGGTCGGTCTTGGTAACCGAGTTTACCACAGCCATTCCATCGATGACGACTACTCGATATGCTGATGGTTGATTTGTCTCCACATCTGTATGTTCTACTGTTGTAGCTGCTACTTGTAGTGGTACATGCGCTGATTGACTGCCAGATGGCTCACTTTCAGTTGTCTCATTTCTGTCACCTTCGGCCTGTTGTGCGTTACTACTGAGTTTCTCAAGATGATGCTCAGTCTGACTTTCAACTGTTCATTTGTTGTCTGTTGGCCAATTGCCTTGAGCTGAGCTCCCATGTTTTCAGTTGAGACATCATGCAAGTTGTCTGCTCTCTCTTCTTGGCAAATGACACACATCTCCTTGTCGAAAGTCTGACGTCTGGTACATATAGGTAGTGACATAGAAGTACAGGTAGAAGTGGATTTTGATGGTCGTCCTTTTTTCTTCTGTTTTACGTCACTGACATTGCCTGTTGCTTGTCCCTTCTCATATCTCCTTTTTGCCCGTTCAACGTGTGTTTTGTTTGTGAGATCTTTGTAACATGTCTTGTGGTAGGAAACACTTTTCTGTAGCAGTTCATCGGCAGACGAACCACTTATGCGATCCTTTAATGCAGAGAACTCTGTTTCCCCGTATGAACATCGAACATCAGTTGATGCAATTAGTTTCTCTACTGAAAGCAAAGAAGGGTGAAGCACATAGTTTGTATAATCTGTTTGTTTGCTCCTCAGCTGACAAATGAAGCAAAGTTCAAAGTCCACACTTTTTGACTTCTTGTTAGATGAAGACTCTGCCATGTTGGTTAATATATGGACTCTAAGCTACGTTATGGTTGCTGTGGGTAATTGTTTCCTGCAAATACAAAGAAAATACATCTTTGTATACACATATACACCAAATGTTCAAACCTTAAGCTAATGCGGAAAAACTGCGTCCAGCGACTGCATTCAAACATCAATTATGGGGCCGCCGTGTTTAATTCAAGATGGCAGTCTGTCTGAAACACAAAATAAAAAGATTAGTAATCACAGGGAAGTTGTTATCCATGTGGAAATCTCTATTTAAAGTTAGTTTTATAAGTAATAGATGCTGAAAAAAATATTGGAACCAGGTTTATATCAATCGTAATGTCTAATTTATGCCGTTTTTGTATCATGACAGCCATCTTGGATTTCAGGGCATTAGAGCGCGAAAAAAAAATGGCACCCTATTTTTTTCTTATGTTTATATCATATTCTAACAGAATCAGGCAAGTTTTTGCTTTTACCAAAAAAAACACACGAATTTTTATTTCATGACAAATGAGCCTACACTAGTAACAGAGGTACGGCCAAAAATTAACTTAAATGATCAACTAGATTTACTCTTGAAAAGATCTGCAGTTTTATCCTAAAATCAGATGGGAGCAGATTTTAGTTTGATGTTCATCCAGTGGCACATGGTTTATGATTTTTAAATCCATAATGTGAAGCTGAAGCATCTGTCACTAACACTAAAGCAGCTCTACATCACTACAGCTAATTTTCTGCTAGCTTAGCATTAATCTGACAGCCAGTGAGGTCATCCAGCGTAGGCATGGAGGCAGCAGGCAGAGGTGTAACAGGTGATGATGGAGCTACCTGAGCTGAAGAGCGGCTTAGAGAGGGTCTCGTAGCCGAATGAGAAGCGGCGCATGTCTGCACCCAGGGGCGTTTCCCCGTCGGCACAGGTATGGACAGAGAAGAGCTTCTCACCAGCAGGCAGAACAATCGTTGCATATGAGGAATGGAAGAGAGGAACCTGGTCAGTCCTGGCTTGGTCCACAGGCTGGGGAAAGCATCTACCATCCAGGTACCTCAAGGCTTTCTCTGGAGTGTGGGAGGTCGGGCATCACCAATTAAGGCCTCAATCAGGCCCGCAACCCAACACTCCTCATCCAAGCCGAAGACACCGAAGTGCATGCCTGCAGAGTCAACTGGTGGCATCATTCTGTCAAGGGCAACCTCTGACCAGCAGAAAAGACAGACTCTAATTTAACTGGGTTTATCACTCTATAATAATTCAAAAAATCTCTTGTGTGTGTCATGACCATAGGACTTGCTGAAAAATCACAGGACCACCTATGATGTTCCTATGATCTCTACACGATGTCCTGTGATGCTCCTATGTATAACGACTCCTTCGATGTGAAAAAATTATCCGTCCTTGGACTGCATCACTCACGATCATAGGACTCACTATGACATCATCAAAGATCAAAGGCAGGCATCACTCACGATCATAGGACTCGCTATGATATCATCAAAGGTCAAAGGTAGGCATCACTCACAATCATGGGGCTGCACGGTGGCGCAGTGGTTAGCACCGCGGCAGCACAGTTTTACCCTCGGCCGGGGGATCGCGGGGATCATGAGATCGTGGGTTCGATCCCAGCCCCCGGCCAACAGTGATCTGTGTGGAGTTTGCATGTTCCCCCCGTGTTTGCGTGGGTTTACTCCGGGATTTCTCCGGTTTCCTCCCACATGCCAAAACATGCAGGTTAGGGAGTTAAGGGGCGCTTGCTTGCGCACGCAGCGACCGGCAGCTGGTGGCTTGTCACCGGACTGCAGAACAAATCTACCTACGGGTACAAAATAAGTCAAAAAAAAAAAAAGGACTCACTATGACATCAGCAAAGATCATAGGACTTACTATGACATCATCAAAGATCAAATGCAAGCATCATAGGAGTTGCTATGACATCATCAAAGATCATACGACTCACTATGACATCAAAGATCAAAGGCAGTCATCACTCACGATCATAGGAATCGCTATGACATCATCAAAGCTCATAGGACTCGTTATGACACCATCAAAGATCAAAGGCAGGCATCACTGAAAGAGTGCTGACATGCTTGCTTACACCTGCTTTCTACGGGCATGCAGAAATACATGCTTATACTTGGTTTCTACAAGGCAGTCATCACTCACGATCATAGGACTTGCTATGACATCATCAAAGATCATAGGACTCGCAATGACACCATCAAAGACATAGCAAAAAGATGTGACAGCCTAATAGTATTGAATGCAAAAGACGCAACAGACTTACAAAATGGTCCCCTCCGGTATACAGCTAGGAAAAGACCGGTAGCTACGGAGGGTGACAATATGTATGGGTACATAATCATACCATGTAGGATAACTAAGTAGATGGTTATGCTGTTTCATTCCATCTAGCTACAATGCTCCGCACTGTGTGTGTTTATATATTTATTCCATCTAGCGACAATGCTCCACACTGTGTGTTTATATATTTACATATTTATTCCATCTAGCTACAATGCTCCGCACTGTGTTTATATATTTACATATTTATTCCATCTAGCTACAATGCTCCACACTGTGTTTATACATTTACAATTTATTCCATCTAGCTACAATGCTCCGCATCGTGTGTGTTTATATATTTACATATTTATTCCATCTAGCTACACTGCTCCACACTGTGTGTTTATATATTTACATATTTATTCCATCTAGCTACAATGCTCCGCACTGTGTGTTTATATATTCATATATTTATTCCATCTAGCTTCAACGCTCCACACTGTATGTGTGTTTATATATTCACATATTTATTCCATCTAGCTACAATGCTCCACACTGTGTGTTTATATATTCATATATTTATTCCATCTAGCTACAATGCTCCGCACTGTGTTTATATATTTATATATTTATTCCATCTAGCTACAATGCTCTGCACTGTGTGTCTATATATTTATGTTTATATGTACATATGTATACTCGCTGCTCTTGTATTTTTCTTGCCTTCTGATTGTTGATCTGAGTGTTGCTATCCCTGTGCTGTTGCAATCCTGGAATTTCCCCATTGTGGGACTAATAAAGGCTTATCTTATCTTAAAGATCAAAGGTAGGCATCATTGAATGAGTGCTGACGTGCTTGCTTACACCCTTGCTTACACCTGCTTTCTACGGGCATGCAGAAATACATGCTTATACTTGGTTTCTATGGGCATGCACAGGTATGCAGTAGTTTTCCAAACAACACAAAACCAGCACAGGGGCTGAACATAAAGCAAGCCGTGAAAGGCTGAAAACTCACAGATATTTGCACACACAATCACAGGACAGGAGCCAGAGGGAAATCCATGGAATGACGCCACACCAAATGAACACAGACGAGGACATATATAGAGAGCATATGATCAGAGGAAACACGAGACAGCTGGCGATAGTAATCAGGGATAAATCAGCAACACGTGAGGGGAAATGGCTATGACTATGGAAGACGGGGCTTCTAGGGATAGAGTATTATAGACATCATGTAGACATGGAAATCTCACTGTTTGAAGAAGAAGAAGTTGTTCAGAACTCCTTATAAGAACTCCTTGTACAAGAGGAGAGCTCCTGATGATAGAGTGATGACCTGAAGAATATAGAGTGGGACCAAACAGAGTGTTGTAGACATCATGTAGACATGGAAATCTCACTGTTTGAAGAAGAAGATTGTTCAGAACTCCTTATAAGAACTCCTTATGCAAAGATAGAGAGTGAAGAGAGACAAAGAAGAGGTTGCCAACCGAGAAGAATTCTGACTTGTGATACATAAAGTGATGTTTACTGAGTGAAGTACGTGGCGGTGGGGACTGCAGCTCCTGACCGGATAGAGTAATGATGTGGAGTGAGGTGCATGGCGGTGATGCGCCTGTGGGTGGGTTGCCAACCGCCAATCAAATCTAAAAGAAGAAGAAGAACATTGGGTGTCTATGACACTCGATCACTACAGCTCCTGACCAGATAGAGTGATGATATAGAGCAGGGGTGGGCAATCATGTGCCATGGAGGGCCATTCCACTGCAGATTTTCTGTTCCACCCAGTGTCTTCAGCAGGTGTTTGCTCTGATCAGCTTCAAGGATTGCTAATAATTGAAAACACCTGCTGAAGACACTGGGTGGAACAGAAAATCTGCACTGGAATGGCCCTCACTGCCCACCCCTGATATAGAGTGAAGTACGTGGCAGTAATACACCTGTAAGCTGGTTGCCAAACGCCAATCAAATCTAAAAGAAGAAGAAGAAGATATAGAGTGAAGAAGACGAAGAAGAAGTCGCCAACCGAGAAGAATTCTGACTTTTGATATATAGAGTGATGTTTACTGATTAAAGTACGTGGTGGTAAGGACTGCAGCTCCTGACCGGATGGGGTGATGATGTGGAGTGGGGTGTGTGGCAGTGATGCACCTGTGAGCTGGATGCCAACTGCCAATCAAATCTAAAAGAGGAAGAAGAAGACTACGGAAGACATGAGGGACTGAGAAAAATAAAAAGGCGAGTACAAGGAACACACACCAGACTTGTAGAGATGACCAAGGTGGGACACAGAACCACAACAGTTGGTACTGGGGACCACATGACAGACTGAGGTTCTGGGAAGACAACAACAATCACAGAGGACCCGAGGGAGACACAGAAGGCAAAACACAGGCAAATAATCATAATAATAAAACATAAAATGTGGGCATGATTCTAGGACCCAGCCCCAGACCATGACAACACGCTGCATCGCGGAGAATGAATGCTGATCCCTAGTGCGAGGGAAGCAGTGATGTAACTCGAGTCTCAGTGTTTATGGAGTAGAAACAGAATTTCCCACGCTGCTTGTTCCATTACTACCCTTGTTTGGGATCGTAGTAAATCAGGCTAGTGCTGCGCACGGCCCTTAAATACATTTTCACTTTGTGAATGAGAATGCATTGTCTCCAACCATCTTCTTCCACTTAATCCTTTTTGGGTCGCGGGGGGGCTGGAGCCTATCCCAGCATCTTTGGGCGAGAGGCAGGGTACACCCTGGACAGATCGCCAGTCCATCGCAGGGCCAACACAGAGAGACAGACAACCATTCACTCTCACAGTCATACCTAAGGACAATTTAGAATCCCCAGTGTGATGCCAATTTAACCTAACTTGCATGTTTTTGGCATGTGGGAGGAAACCGGAGAAATCCCGGCGTAAGCCCACGCAGACACGGCAAGAACATGCAAACTCCACACAGATCACTGTTGGTCGGGGGCTGGGATCGAACCCAGGATCCCCCACCCAAGGGTGAGTTGCTGTGCTGCCGCAGTGCTAACCACTCCGCCACCGCGCTGCCCAGAATGCATTGTCTCCAGAGCAAAATGGATTTGGCCTCCCATTTAAATCAAGTTATATTATTACACCTTAGATGTTATACCCCTGTTTATTAAAGGGAATAAGAGCAAAGACAGTGATTGGTTTATTGCACGTTATGCCCAAAACACAACTCTGAATAATTAGGAGCATTTGGACAGCCCCTTTGCGCTTTTCATTTTGCAAAAAACACATTTTTGCAGTACTGTAATAGCAAAGTGGACTTGGACATGCCCATAAATGTGCTCTGTGCCTTAGACAATAGACTGTTGACTAGATTGTCGTAATATGACCATTAAAATAAATAATGGTTAATGGATTCAGGTCCCATTCTTCTGGTGTTCTGGCATCCAGCTCATTATCATGCACTTTAAATATTCACCATCCATCTTCTTCCGCTTAATCCTTTTTGGGTCGCGGTGCGGCTGGAGCCTATCCCAGCATCTTTTGGCGGAGAGGCAGGGTACACCCCGGACAGATCGCCAGTCCATCGCAGGGCCAACACAGACAGACACACAACCATTCACTTTCCCAGTCATACCCAAGGACAATTTAGAATCCCCAGTTTGATGCCAATTAACCTAACTTGCATGTTTTTTGTGTTTTTTTTGGCATGTGGGAGGAAACCGGAGAAATAAATATTCACCACACACACTAAAATATTTGGTTCAGCTCAACCCCTGACAGAATATGTTCTGTCAGGGGTTGATTCCTTCATGCTGGTTTCACATTTTTGATTTGGTTTTTCATTCCTCTCCTCAGAATGTGACAGCCAATCATCGGGTGAATGACGCCATGTTCACAGAGGGTGGTGCCCAGATAGTAATGGGTCGTTTCATGTACGGCCCCCTGGACATGGTCACCCTCACCGGAGAGAAGGTGAAGTCGGATGCCTTCATCCAATAAAAAGCCTATTATGTAATGGAGTCACACTGAAAGCATCTTTTCTTCCCCTTCCCTTTTCACCCAGATTGACATTCACATCATGACCCAGCCTCCCTCTGGGGAATGGGTGCACTTTGACACAGAGCTCACTAACAGTAGTGGACGTGTCTCTTATGTAATTCCTGAGAACAGACGGCTGGGGATCGGAGTGTATCCTGTCAAAATGGTGGTCAGGTATGCTGAGTTGTCATTGTTTTACAGACAAAAAAAAAATAGCTGTAAGTGGAATTTCTCACTGTTTCTTTCCCTCTGTTTTCCTAAAAGGGGTGACCACACATTTGCAGACAGCTATCTTACTATAGTGCCACGAGGAACGGAGTTTGTTGTTTTCAGTATTGATGGGTCATTTGCTGCCAGCGTGTCCATAATGGGGAGTGACCCAAAGGTTCGAGCTGGAGCTGTGGATGTAGTGAGGTGAGAATGAGGCCGAACCTTCTCTGCAATAATGTAGATTATATTAAAAAAAAATGTAGGGGCTGATAGGGGAAGCCACCTAGCAGCTAGCTTAGCTGTTGGATCATAGTAGGGTCTAATTTTTACTCTTTTTATTCTGTGTACCCTCACTAGACATCTACCAGTGCTTGGCCATATACATCATTCTTATTTTACTCTAGTTTATTATACTCTAACCGGGACAACAGGGGGTTAGCAGAAGTTAGCAGTTAACCACTCACACAAATTGAGGGTTACTGTATTTCTATACTTGTACGCCAAGAACTGGTCATATCCTCCACTGAGACCACATATCCCTGTCCACCAGTGATGCTTTATTACCTCCGCCAGGAGGTTATGTTTTTGCCGGGGTTTGTCCGTCTGTCTGTTGGTTAGCAAGATAACTCAAAAAGTTTTGGATGGATTTCGATGAAACTTTCAGGCGCTGTTGGAAATGGTACAAGGAAGAACTGATTAAATTTGGGGGATGATCCGGATCACCGTCTGGATCCAGGAATTTTTTAAAGGATTCTTTAACATTGTGAGATAGGGCCATTTTCAACATGTGTGCATATAACTCCGCAAAAAATGGTTAGTACACTTGGAAAAAAAAATACAGGGCAAGGTGCCAATAGGTTCTATAATATACCCAAGACTGATCTGGATAATGAAATAATGTCTGTCTGTTTCTTTGTTTGTTAGCAAGATAACTCAAAAAGTTATGGACAGATTTTCATGAAATTTTCACAGATTGTCAGAAATGGGGTATCCTACAGATGATTACATTTTGGTCGTGATCCGGATCACTGTCTGGAAGAAAAACGCCATTACGGAAAATGCGATTTTGTGAATAACTACTGAACCACTAATCCTATCAATGTCAATCCAATTGCTAGTCATATGTTTTCATGGTCACGGAATCTGAAAATGTAGACACAATAAATGTAGGATTAATATTTATGATGTAAAACACTGTATGGGGGGAACTGTGGCGCTTGGCGGAGGTCTGCGCTCTCCGAGTGCTTTTCTAGTTTAATTCAATGTTTTTGGCGATTTTACATTAGATGGATCAGGCTGTGTTTGCTACTGCAGCAAGGACCCAGCCAGCTAACATTTGCAATACAGCATCAACTACTAACCTCATTAGTGATGAAAAAGGGAGGGTGGGGAGAAATGGGGCTCATGGGCATTTAAAGAGACATGCTTTGAAATGAGCCTTTTGGAGGAAGGCTGCAAAATGGTGCTGCAATAGTTTAACACAGGCATTCTGACAAAAGCATGTCACAGACATTTCATTAAGACCCGTGGAAACTGTGTCAGCATGTGGAAAAAATGCAGTAAATGCCAACTTTCAGTAAAGTTGTTCATCAGCCCAAACACTGGTGGAAGCACAGTAAATGCGTCAAAAATCCAGGAGAAATGCTGAAAGTGTTGCTGTCCATGTTGCTGGAATGTCAAAAGCCCCAAAGGGGGAATAAAAAAAAGAAAAATACTTACATAATCCCCCCCAAAATGTGACAACCCAAAAGGAAAAAAAACAATGTCCCTTCGCACAAAAATGTGCTCATAGAAATATCAAGCTATATAAATGTTATAAATTATTTTTTATTTTTAAACCAGCATCAGTCCTAATTATACACATAAAATTGTGTGTGTGTGTGTGTGTGCGTGTGTGTGTGTGTGTGTGTGAGAATTTATTTACATTTTTAACCCTTAAATTGCCAAGTTTTGTCACAATGCAACGCTTATTTTATGGTCTGAAACACAAATGATTTATTTTCAATATACTTCATGCAAAGTTGATTGTTAATGGTTTGATTATTGCAGGCTGGTATATGTGAAAGATTAACAGCAACACTTATTTATATGCATTATTATTTTTTGCTCAATGTCAAATACGTAAATGTTAGGGGTGGGTTCAAAAGATCAATATATCGATATGGATCGATACACGTTTGACTGAGCCGATATCGATCCACAAAATCCGTGGATCGATCTTTTAATATTAATATGTTTTAATATAATATTTTTATGTTTGTGAACGTCTGCTGAGTATAATTGGGTCGAAACCGGGTCAGTGAGCCAGGAACAACGGCCGAGAACCATAAACAACTGACGCGCTAATGGAGCTAGCAAGCTAACCGATATGCTAGTTCTTCTTCTGTGGTGTTAAAACGGTTCTCATCCGGCAAGAGTTTCCTGCCGCGCGTGCTCTTTTGTGTTTACACGAGCGGAGATAATAACGTGCGTCTCTTAATTTAGCAACAAAAGTCACCGTAAAGACTGTCCTCAACAGCTTCTGAATATTTTTCATAAATAAAACTTGTGTGTTCCCTGCGGCGCGTGCACACGTCTTTTGTGTTTACATGACGCGGAGTTAATAACGTGCGTCTCTTAATTTAGCAGCAAAAGTCACCGTCTGTCCGTCTGACTGTCCTCAACAGCTTCTTAATATTTTTCATAAAGCGGGGATAAACGGACTTTTACTCCATGCAGCGCTGTGTTGGAACATCAAGTTGACGACTGATAAACGGAAAATGCGCGGAGACTGAAACCCGTGAAGCAGAGACTTGGAGCTGCTGAGACTGTAAGTATAATATTTGTTTCTTTTAACGTTTGTGTCGTCAATTAATAATTTATCCGGCATGATGATGGTTTCTTTTACAAACTATGGACACAGAGAGAACTGTTGGTTAAGCGCTGTGAATAAATGCAGAATTAAGGTATATTTTATGAGATTATGGACTTCTGCCACTTAAGAGATGTGAAGAGAATAAATCACAATAAAATTAATAAAGGCTGCAGTACAACAAGCTATTTTTACTCAGTAGAACTAAAGTGAAATGAACAAACCTTCTCAGGAAATGAACTGAAACCCTTTTCCAACATTGAAAGTTAATTTGTAGTTAAAATATATAAAAAAAACCTAAATTATTAAACCCTACTGTGGTGTGGCGATCTAAAAATATGAATGTTAATTTTACTGTGAAATCTATTCTTTTTATCTGCCTTCAGATGTGTGAAGACTGGAAGCTTCATCCTCACTGAGACCTTCTGAAGGTCAGAGGTCGTCAGTGGAGGAGCATCCCTGCTTCATGTGGATTTCAGCACAGAAGAAGACCTTCAAATTCAAGATTCAAGGAGGTGCTGCCGTCATTTTCTCCACACTAACATGCATTCAATGCAATTTAGTTGTTGTAATGACAAATTCTTTTATTTCTTTTTTTAAAGTTCTCAGCAAGAACGCAATATTGGTCATTTTTTTTTACAATTTTACTGAGCATTTAATTCTAAATAAATCACTGTTTAACAAGAAATTTTTGGCAATCCTGTACTTTTCTTGTGGTGTTATATAGAATAGCATCACTGTAAACTATGGAAAAAACAGCTGCTTTAAAATTTGTACTTCTTCACACAACTTTGAGTGCAAAAAAACTCTAAAAGTGCCATAACTTTTTGGAAAAGCTCCCACAAATCCAGGCTTTTTGGGCCACAACAATCACAAAAACAGCTGACAAAATCCTGGAGGGACTGAAATACAATGAGATTATGAATGCATGGTTCATGCATTGAATTTGTTTCCTGACTCTGGGTGGTGAACTTGACACGACACACCCTCTGCACTAAAGAAAGCACCTGTGAGCACTTTATGAAATGATAAGTTAAATAATAAAAAGTGCATTATTGTAACTGATTTTGGGTCAGTTCTATATGTGATAATTTATGTATTAACAAAGTTAGAAGATTCTTGGTACAATTTGCAGCATTAGGTCTCGAAGATTTTTGTTTCATGGGAAGTAAAATGGCTATTAAAATGGTAATTCCCCAGATCGAATCGGGATTGAATCGGAATCGAATCGATTCAGAATCTCAAGAATCGGAATCGAATCGATTCTGGAAATTAGGGATCGTTCCCAGCCCTAGTAAATGTCCCTTCGTGCAAAAATGTGCTCATAAAAAAAAAAAAAAAAAATCAAGCTGTAAAAATGTTATAATTTGCAAGCCCCCTGTAGCCAAAAAAAAAAAAAAAAATAGGTATTTTCTCCATTTGCCATGTATGGTAAAAATGACATCATCAGGAAGGAAATCCCTCAGAGCACACACTTACAGTATAGCCACAGGCCTTAAATGAAGTGGAGAAATGAGAAGATGCATGTTTTATACTTTTCATCCGAGTAGGAGCAAAAATAGTGATTTGAATGGGTTTCAACGTGCACATTTTTGGGCAAAGGGACGTTAACGTGTGTATTTCAGACCACATTGTTTACAATAGGCTAAAAATAAAAAAATACATGCAAAAAATTAAAAACACGCAAATAAATAGAGTGTTTCTAACACAACAATATGCATGGAAAAAATGATAAAATATGCTAGAAAGTAAAATCCAAAAACACATAAATGTGCTTGAGTGCATCAAAGGGTTAACTTAGTTTTTGGATGACTATTCTTTCTTATATTTGAGTAATTAATTTCATAAAGTAACTACTTTTACTCGAGTGCAATTTCTGGCTACTCTATCCATTTCTACTGGTCACATGGTCAACCTGTGAGCCAAGTTTGGTGACAATAACACAGATGACCATACCTGCTGATGCTGATCAGCTGATCTGGATATGAGTCTGCCTCTCCTCACTCCTTTCACTACTCCTTGTCTACAGGTACTGGTAGGACTTGGGCTATTTGATAGTGTATGTCACAGGTCGTCCCGACATGCAGAAGCAGCGTGTGGTGGCCTGGCTCTCTCAGCATAACTTTCCCCATGGAATCGTCTCATTCTGTGACGGGCTGGTTCACGACCCGCTGCGACACAAGGCCAACTTCCTTAAATCCCTCATCAGTGAGGTAAGGGAGGTCGGAGTAACCCTGGAGCAGCGCTACAGCAAAATGAAATGCTTACCTGTCACGTTGTCTGATTAGGCACGAATGAGGATCTTTGCGGCCTACGGCTCCACCAAGGACATCTCTGTGTACACATCAATTGGCCTGCTGCCATCCTAAATCTACATAGTTGGAAGGCCCACAAAGAAAATGCAGCACCAGTGCCAGGTATGGAAGGAATCCTGATCTTTTTCATGCAGTAATTGATTCTTTTTTGATGACAGAATTTTACATACTTAACCAGATTAACAAACGCAGCAGTGGGGGACAAGGCTGGGTGAGAATGGAACTTGCACTTGAACATCACAAAAACAGAGTACGTGGAATTTGGACACCAAACCGATGGAACGGTCAGTATAAATGGTACCCCCTTAAAGAAGAGTACACACTTCAAATACCTTTGCTCGATGCTCAGCAATGATGGTGACACACTCACTGATGCCCGAGCCAGCGCTGGATGGGAGAAGAGGCGACAGGTGTCCTCTATGACTGCCAGATACCAGTGCGCCTCAAGGGAAAGATCAGTAAGACCTTGATCCACCCTGTGCCTCTATATGGATGTGAATGCTGTCCGCTACAATGAAACAAGAGCAAACGTTCCACAGAATGGAGAGTCGTATGCTGCACTGGAGCCTCAGCCTGATGGTACGTGTCTACTGGACTGTCGTTTCTCCACGTCCTATTTATTGTCCATGTGAAATGCAACACAAAGCATCTGGCTCCAGTGTGGTGAGATTCAGGCAGCAGTGTGTTGAATTGCATGCACTTATTATTTGCATAAAGTTGAAATTTTTGTAACTTTATGCAAATGAGGTCTGGCCTGGCAGGAGTCGGCTGCAGCGATGTCGTTCACAACATTTAAACCAGCAGTTGTTGATGTCAAATAATGACAGATCCATTAACTGCACCTACTATTTCTCGCGTGAAGTTTTGTTAGAAACACTTTTTTTGTTTGTTTATTTTAAAGCTATGACACGTGCAATACGCCATGCTGTCCGAGAGCTTCAGTCCATTTAAGACCCCTCCACAGCCGGATCGTTAACCAGTTAGGTACAGCCTTTGTGTTCTCAGCAACAGGACCAATCAGAGTTTTTCCCTGGGACAGAGCTCTTTACTATTGGTTTTCCATAATGCCAAATATTTTCTGTCACTCCACCTGGTTACGCCTATCCCTGCACCGCAATCATCCCTGATGTGATGCCTTCCGACAAAAAAAAAAAAACGACCAGTGGACATGTACCACGATCCTGCACGATCACGTGAAGAACAACGATGTACAAAAGCACATGGGTGTGGCAACAATCACTGGGAAGATGCGAGAAGCACAGCTGCGATAGTATGGACATGTTGTCCGCAGCGAAGAGGACTTGGTGGCAAGGACGGGCCTCTGCATCAGCCCAAATGGGAAGCGGCCACGAGGATGACAAAGAAACGGTGGCTCAACCGGATCAAGGATGACATGAGGACTGTGAACATCACCCCCAAGGATGCCCTTGATAGAGCCAAGTGGAGACAGGCATGCAAATATGCAGATCCTGTGGCCAGGCAGCACTAACGCAAGAACTAAGAAGACAAACTTAACTAGATTATATACTCTGAACGTTATATTAGAATTTAGTTCCAGTAACAAATGAGCCAGCGGAGAAAATATATCTACTAAAAGTAGATCTGTAAAGCTTGTGTCCAGATCCATATTGTTATTATAGTAGCTTTGCATTATTCACAGTCCTTATATAATGTGTCTTATGTGAGTGTATAATTGCAGCATAGTTTATTCAGCATCTGAAAAAAAAAAGTAATAGCTCCCTTTGTGGCTTTAATTCTCCAGTGCTCTAATTGCACCAGTATCGTTGCAGTAGCTGACCATAACAAGGACTTCATCTCTTTCTGGATCACTGGTTTCATTTCTACCCACAAGAACCCATCATGAGAAACCGTGGACATGTTGTTATTGATAATCTCCAGTAAAAAGTTAAAAATTATGAAAAAAAAAAAAGTTTCAGCTCTTTATAATGGCTTGGTTAACTCAGTGTGAATTACCTCATATCTGTTGTAGTTCATCCCGGACGGCTACGCTTCCCACCTATCCCAGCTGGAGTACAACCAGAGGTCTCGACCCGCCAAGTCGGCCAGCACTCGCATGGTCCTCCGCAAGGGCAGCTTTGCTCTGGGAGCCGCCGGGGGGAGACTTCCTCCGCAAACGCAACCACATCTTTTCGCACCATTTCCTCTCAGCAGCCTGGAGGGTCGGGGTCTGGTTCCCCCAACCCGCTGGTCCGGACTGAGCGCACGCAGAGCCAGTGTGAAGGAGAACGGGACAGAGGGGTCACAACAACAGCACAGAATCCCTGTACGGTACTCTTCCTGCTTTTAATATTTCGTTTGTGAAGCGAAAACAGAACTACCGAAAATAGCCGTTATATCGTTCTCGCCTTGTCAAAATAAAATCGAAATTGAGCAAAAACGACATAACGGACCTCGTTTCCTTTTATTTTGTCGGTAACAGCCGGAAGTGGTGATGGCAGCAGCAGCAGAGTGCTGCCAACATAGAAAGACAGACAACCATTCACTCTCACAGTCACACCTAAGGACAATTAAGAATTCCCACTTTGATGTCAGTTAACCTAAAATCTCCCTTTAAACTCGGGAAAATGCTCAGAGTTGCAGCATAGACCCATGCAGACATCACCATCTGGTGAAAGATGAGAGGGAATACCAGAAATAGACGTTTATTGAGTTCCCATCAGCCAGCAAATGAATGAATCTTTATTTCGGATAGTACAGGTTAAAAGAGACTGAATAATATAACAAAGGGGGAAAGAAAATCCAACAAGGTCAAATTAGACAATAACTCCTCTGATTATACAATTCAACCTAAGTTATCCGAAATGGGTGATGGCTGAAGCCGCAGCTTATATTGCCCACCCATATTCCATCCAAGAATTCAAAATAGAAAAAGAGAAGAGAAAAAAAGAAACAAGACAAGAGCGATTACAATTCAAAAACAAAGCCAAGACAAAATGTAACAGAAAAAAGGAAAAAAAAAAAACTAAGCTACAGCACAACTCAAGCTGGATATGACAATCCTTATGTGATTTTACATGTCATCTTGTATATATGTTTGGAGTATTTCTTCCTTTAGTTTTTGCTTAAATTGTCCAAGCGTTGTACATGATTTTAATTCAGGTCCAAAATCGTTCCATAATCTGACTCCTTGCACTGAAACATAGTGTTGCTTGGTGGTAGTTCTCACTGAAGGTTTTTGAAATATACATGTTCCTCTAAAATGGTATTGATTCTCCCTTATTTGGAACAACTTTTGGATATTTGCGGGCAGTGATAGATTCTTCACTTTAAACGTTATTATTGCAGTTTTAAAGTCAACCAGATCTTTCAACTTGAGAGCTTTTAATTTAAGAAAAAGTGGGTTTGTTGGTTCCCTGTAAGCTGCTTTGTTTATTGTTCTAATAGCTCTCTTCTGAAGCATAAAGACTGGATATATGTTTGTTTTATATGTATTTCCCCATACTTCATTACAATATGTCATGTATGGGAGTATTAATGAATGATACAAGGTATATAGTGTGGGTTGATTCAGCAAATATTTCACTCTGTTTAATATTGCAATTGATTTGGATATTTTACCTTTAATATAATTAATATGTGACTTCCAACACAGTTTATCATCAATTATTACCCCAAGAAATTTAGTTTCAGATACCCTTTCAATCTCTACACCATTTACACTGAGTTTGGGTACTGGGTTGTTGTGATGGTTGTTAAAGACTATAAATTTTGTCTTACTTAAATTGAGTGTTAATTTGTTAATTTGTTCCTGTGTAATTAATTCCTTTCCGAGTGTATCCAGAAGTTGTTCCAGATTGTTTCCACTGCATAATAGATTAGCGTCATCAGCAAACAATATTAAGTCCATTTTTTCTGAAACTTTACATATATCATTTATATACATATTGAATAATAATGGCCCCAAAACTGAACCCTGTGGGACTCCACAGGTAACCTTCAGTAACTGTGAGTTTTCGTTACCAACACATACATACTGATATCTATTCTTTAAGTAACTACTTAACCAGGACAGTGCTACTCCTCTAATACCACAATTTTGTAGTTTCTTTAATAATAAATTATGGTCCACTGTATCAAATGCTTTTTTAAGATCCAGGAATACCCCAACTGAATACTCTTTATTTTCAAAGGCAGCTGATATTTTTTCTATAAATTCCATTAGAGCAAATGCAGTTGTCCTCTTGTGTCTGAACCCACATTGCTGCTCACACAATAAATTATTCTTCAGTATGAAGTTGTCAATTCTCTCATATAATATTTTTTCAAGTATCTTTGAAAATTGCGGCAATAGTGAAATTGGTCTATAGTTTGAGAATTCCCCTCTGTCACCCGTCTTGTATATCGGAATTACTTTAGCTATTTTCATTGCATTGGGAAATATACCTGTTTGGAGAGACAGGTTACAGATATACGTCAGTGGTTTCACTAAGCATTCAATAACAGTTTTGACTAAGAGCATGTCAATACCATCACAGTCGGTAGATGTTTTACTTTTAAACGATTTAACAATTTCAATGACCTCTCTCTCGTCTGTGTTCTTTATGAAAATGGAGTCTTTTATAGCAGTGTTTTTGCTTATCATATCATCTGTAGGCGCCATAACGGGTATTTCTCGAGCCAAATTAGGACCAATGTTAACAAAAAAGTTATTAAATTCATCTGCAGGTGAAGCTACATTCACACTCTGGGTTGTTTTATTATTTTTTGGAATATTAGTTGGGTTGCTTGTATTTCTGCTTTTATTTCCAAGGATACTGTTAAGTATTGTCCATGTATTTTTAATATTGTCTTTGTTTTTCTCCAGTTCTTTACTGTAATAGTCTCTTTTACTACATCTTATTATATACGTTAAGTTATTTTTGTATGTTTTATACCGCTGCTCTGCTTCTTTTGTCCTTTTCTTTAGGAAAGCTTTATATAGTAATTTTTTCTTTTTACACGCCTTTTGTAGTCCTTTGGTTAACCATGGCTTATCGGCAAATTTCTGTTTATGCTTTTTTTTTTACTAGTGGACAGTTTTTTCATAAAGAGTGGTTACAATGTTTATAAATGTGTCATAGGCTTCATTTACATCTGATACATAGACTTCTGTCCAGTCTTGCTTCAGCAAGTCCTCTTTAAAAGAACTGATTGCATTTGGTGATTTGTATCTGAACGATTTTGAAATTTTTTCTGTATTGGCCCCGGTGTGGCCATGGATAAGTGCAAAGGTTGGCAAGTGGTCACTTATATCATTTATCAATAATCCACTTTCTATTTTCTTATCAATAACATTGACAAACAGGTTGTCAATAAGTGTAGCAGTGTGAACTGTGATTCTACTGGGATGTGTTATTGTGGGATATAGACTCATGCTGTACATAGAGTTCATGAACTCTGTAATTACATTTTGTTGATGTGGATTCAGTAGATCAATATTGAAATCTCCACAAATTGCTACCATTTTCTTACTAGTAATATTATTGTACAGCTCGACTAATTTATCTCTGAATGTCTCAATGCAAGTTCCCGGCGTTCTATATATACAACTTATAATTAGATTTTTTGTTTTATCTTGGTCAATCTCAACAGTAACACATTCCAAGATCCCTGGTAGTGCAAAGGACATTCCATTTACAAGCTTACACCTATATAGGTCATCAATATACAATGCATGTGGACAAATGGATCCTGAAGGCCTGGGGAGTCATGAAAGGTTGACGTGACCTTAGTTTTGACCACAGGTAAGGTGTACTTATTAATTATGCTTCTGTTACTTTTTTCTCATTTCGGATTAGTTTGGGCTCCACATGTCGGCTCAGTGATTACTGAGATGATGCAGGGTTCCCGCAGTTTTAATATGACTGGAGTCTCTTTGATTTCATGTGATATTTAGTGTTGATATTTGCATTCTGGGTGATTCTAAGGTATTTGTACTTGATTGTCTTTTGTATTTTAATATGTTGTGGAGTGTGTGAAATAAGAGGCTGACTCATGGCACACAGTTTATTACACACTTCACATCTCTCAAGCACAGAACAGACTGACTCATTTCAGCAGGCACTCTCTTTACAAGTTTCATGGCATTTCTCCACACACAACATGACATTTGCATTACCGTACACTGCATTCAACCCCCTACGTCCCTGACTCCTTCCTGCTATCTCACCAGGAACCTCCTGAGCATTGTTCTCCCATGCTTATCCACTGTCTCTTGTCTGAGATGCTAAATAATCTGACTCCCCCAAGGTGCTATACTTCCCCTCTCAGCATCTTAGATAGAACAATAGAACATCAGTCCACATGCTGTTTGGGCTTCAGTCTCCTCCCGTATCTGCTGTAACTGTGTTTTACCGCCTCCGTGGCGCTGCTGTGCCGGTGGGGGGCTGCTGGGAGTGTGTCTGACTGCGGGTGGGCCGTGACGAGGGGGGGTCCACTTTGGTCTGTCCGTGTGGCTACTCTGGTGAATCGTTTCCCTGGGGAGCTCTCCGTGGGGGTCTTCCACGCCGAGGGGCCCTAGCCAACAGCACTTGCTCATCCGCCACAACGAAAGCGGGTTTGAGTCTGTCTATGCCAATTTTTCCCGCCTACCACCCAAGTCTAGCAAAAAATGCTTATCCACTGTTTCCAACACTCTGAACGGTCCATCATAGGGTGGGCGCAATGGGGGGCGGTGGGCGTCGTGTCTGAAGAACACGAACTCCGCGCTCTTCAAAGTTTTAGGCACGAAAACACGCGGAAAACTGTGGTGGGCAGGGCCCGGCAGCGTGCCTGTGTTTGCGCTCCGCTGCAAAAGCTGAGACGGGTAGCTGTCCGGCGCGGGATTATCTGGCAGAAATTTCCCGGGCAGCCGTAGGGGCTGCGCAAAAACCAGCTCTGCCGGGGAAGCTTCCAGATCCTCTTTCGGCGCAGAGCGCAACCCCAATAAAACCCACGGCACCCTGTCTACCCAATTTGCATCCGTCAGTGAAGCCCTGAGCGCTGCTTTCAGTGATCTATGAAAACGCTCGCATAAACCATTGGCCTGTGGGTTGTATGCGGTTGTGCAATGAATTGTAACACCCAGGCTGCGGGCCATCGCGGACCAGAGTTTGGAAACAAATTGAGGGCCCCTGTTGGACGTAATGTCCGACGGGACTCCAAAACGCGCTACCCATGCTGTCAAAAAAGTGCGTGCTACGTCTGCGGACGCGGTTGCCGCCAGTGGGACTGCTTCTGGCCAGCGCGTGGTGCGGTCCACCACTGTCAGGAGGTGCGTGCACCCCTGTGATGGCGGGAGGGGGCCCACGAGGTCCACGTGAACATGGTCGAACCTCTTAGCCGGGATACGGAACGGCTCCAAGGGAGCCTTCGTGTGTCTGTGTACCTTGGCTCGTTGGCACGCCACGCAGGCTGCAGCCCACTCTTTCACTTGTTTGCGTAGGCACGGCCACACAAACTTCTCTCCCACCATTTTGACCGACGCGCGCACTCCTGGGTGCGCCAGAGTGTGAACCAACTCAAACACGCGGCGGCGCCACGCAACCGGGACCACCGGACGCAGCCGTCCCGTGGAGACATCGCAGATTGGGGGGGGGGGGCGCCATCTTGCAGCACCCTGCTCTCCAGCCTTAACCCTGTTGGTCCAGACTGGAGCGCATGCACGTCTGCATCGCTAATCTGCTCCGCGGCCATGGCTGCATAATCTATCCCCACGCGGACCGGGGCCACCACGGCACGCGAGAAGCAGTCCGCCACCACATTCAGTTTACCCGACACATGCTGAATATCAGTAGTAAACTCTGAGATCGCGGCCAGCTGTCTCTGCTGCCGGCCCGACCACGGTTCTGAAACCTTGGCCATCGCGAATGTTAGCGGCTTGTGGTCCACGAACACGGTGAAGCTGCGCCCTTCCAACCAGAACTGGAAGTGGCGTATGGCCAGGTGGAGGGCCAGCAACTCTCTGTCGAACGCGCTGTATTTACGTTTGCTGTCGCGCAAAGTTCTGCTGAAAAAGGCGAGCAGCTGCCAAGCCCCGGCGACGCGCTGCTCCCCGACAGCCCCTATGGCCACGTCTGAAGCGTTGGTGGTGAGCGCTATCCGGGCCGTCGGGTCCGGATGCGCCAGCAGTGCGGTGTTTGCCAGGGCTGCTTTAACCTCCGAGAACGCCCGGTCTCGCTCCGGGGTCCATTCAGCCCTATCCGCGGGTTTGTCTCTTGAGCGCGGCGTACAATGGTTGCATGAGCTGTGCCACGCGGGGAAGGAAACGGTTATAAAAGTTCACCATCCCCAAAAATTCCTGCAGCGCCCTGACCGTCTGAGGCCGGGGAAAATCCTCTACGGCGCGCACTTTGTCGGGCAGCGGGATCGCTCCTTTCGGAGAGACGCGGTGCCCCAAAAAATCAATCTCCGTCACGCCGAACTGGCATTTTGCCGGGTTGATTATTAACCCGTGCTCCTCCAACCTCCGGAAAACCATTGTGAGGTGGGTTTCGTGTTCGTCTTCAGACGCACTGGCTACCAGGATATCGTCCAGGTAGACGAACACGAACGGGAGATCGCGCAGCACTGCATCCATCATGCGCTGGAATGTCTGTGCCGCTCCTTTTAACCCAAATGGCATGCGCAGGAACTTGAATAAACCGAACGGAGTTATTACCGCTGTTTTGGGTATGTTCTCAGCGTGCACTGGGACTTGGTGGTAACCGCGGACCAGGTCTATTTTGGAAAAAATGGGTGCTCCGGCGAGGTGAACGGAAAAATCCTATATGTGGGGAATCGGGTAGCGGTCGTGTGCTGTGGCATTGTTCAACCTGCGGAAATCACCGCACAGTCACCACGATCCCTCAGCCTTAGGGACCATGTGTAGCGGGGATGCCCATGGGCTGTTTGATCGCCTGATGATGCCCAACCTTTCCAGGTTGGCAAACTCCTCGCGCGCTATGGCCAGTTTAGCTGCGTCCAAGCGCTGAGGTCTTGCAAAAATGGGCGGCCCGGTGGTGGTGATAAAGTGCTCCACCCCGTGTTTAGTGATGGCCGCCGAAAACATCGGGACTGTGAGTGCTGGGAACTGAGTGAGCAGTGTGTGGAACTTACCGCCTGTAGCTGTGACGTTGGCTTGTGCTGTTGGCCGGGTCACTCGAGCTATACAGGGGAGAGAGTCAAAGGACAGTGCATTAACCAGGTGCCTGTTAGCAACATCAACCAGTAAACCATGTGCACACAGAAAATCAGCCCCCAGGATATGGTAATTCAGTGCTGCTACGACAAAACTCCACTCGTATGTACGGCCATGTAGAGATAAGAGCAGAGTCCTCTCACCAAAGGTCTTAATATCCGAGCCGTTTGCTGCCAACATCTCGGGGCCGCTAGGTCCTGCCAGCCGGTCGGCGTAGGTCGGCAGGATGAAGCTCTTCTGGGCTCCGGTGTCCCCGAGGAAACGCCTCGCCGAGCATGCATCCATTAAGTAGAGCAGCTTGTTCTCTTCACCGAGGGTTGCAGCTGCTACCGACCGCCGGTCTCGGCGTTTTCCCGAGCGCTTGAATTGGCATGGTGGCGCACATCTGCGTGCATTCTCTCCGAAGCGGCGGTGGTAGAAACAGAGCGCGTCTCTCTGGCGCTCCTTGGCCCCCGCTGCTGCTACCGTCGGTGGCTCCTCGCCTCCTCTGGTCGTCTCGCTGGGCTCCGCCGCTGCCGCGTTGGCTGTGATCGCCCTGGTGGTGATGATGATCCGGTCTGCCTCCTGGGCTGGCGCACGGTAGTCCCGCGCAGCCAGCGACGGCGAATTGGCCAGAACCGCTCTCGCCACTGTTGGAAGGTTCCGGAGGAAGAGGTGGGTGAACAGAAAGTGCCCGTCGTCCATGCCCATTAACGCCAGCATCTTCTCAATCAGGTCTACGGCCGAACCATCTCCTAACTCGGTCCGGGTCAGGAGCCTCTCCGCTCTCTCACAGTCCGAGAGCGTGTAGCACCGGGTGAGCGCAGCCTTGAGTGCCTCGTATTTGTTGCTGGCTGGTGGCTGATCGAGCAGGCTCGCTACCTGCTGGGCTGTGCAGGTGTCCAGCACTGCTACCACATGGTAGAACTTGGTGTCGTCTGCCGTTACTCCCCGGAGGGCCAACTGGGCCTCGGTGTGGTGGAACCAAGAGCGCGGGTTGTGCTGCCAGAAATCCGGTAGCTTGACTGAAACCGCACACGCGTGGCTGGGGGTTCCAGTCCGGGCTGTCTGTGGGATGGCTGCCGCCTCACTGGAGCTTCCTGACCGGGCCGGCTCCAGGGTTCTTTCCTCGTGTTCCATAATACGTCTTGGGTCACCAGTGTGGAGTGTGTGAAATAAAGGGCCTTTTCCACTAGCATGCTTTAGCGCGACACGGGACGGCTCAGCACGCTTTGTACGCTTTTCCACAAGCCCCAACACGGTTTAACAGCCGCGATTCTCAGCCCCGCTCCAGGGCAGGGTACAGCAGTGCTGAGCTGTGCCGTGTTGTGACGTTAACAGACTGGTTGCCGCTGATTGGTCAGGTCGTAACCGGCGCTGATTGGTCAGGTTGTAACTGCCCCTATCCTCCTCCTCATCTACCAAATCTTCACGACCTTCTCAATAAAGTTTTTGAAAAAAAAAAAAAAAAACAATCTTCACGACCGCCTTTACTCAGCACGCAACCACTGTTGGCGGTTCCTTTTCAGTGTATTGCTGTGCTATTTTCATTTATTCTCTATCAAAAATGTCTTCGCGTAATAAGGGTGTTCCATGGACCAGTAAGGAGCTGCAGTGTCTGCTCACTGCATTGTCAGACGAACGTATTCAGCGCGAGTTAGACGGAGTCGCCCGGAATGAAAAAATATACCGGGAGGTCTGGACATCGGAGTCCTTTAACGGTGAGTTTTAATTTTTTTTTATTGTGCGTTTTTTCGCAAATATATTCGGTAAGACGCTCAGTTTATTTATGCAATAAAAAAGCTGTTCATTTTTGGATGATGATCGCTGCTTTATTGCAACACACTGCGGACTAAAGCTTTTATTTTAATTATTCATGTGAACAATACGCTGAAATAAGCTTATGTATTCTTGTTAAAAACTATTGTCTTTTCTGTATATATTGCACTTTCGTGCTGTATTTCATTGTGTGTATTTTCCTTGTAGAATCATTCCACGCGTCCGCCGCGACAGCCCGCACGGATTATTCAACCGAGCCTTCCTGACCCACAGCAGGCAGAGACGGATTCATTCAACTTGTGACCCAGTTTGGGAAGCTGGTGTAGACACTCAGTGGTCGGCGTGTATAAAATGTCGATTAACCTTCATGTTGTGTTGCAAAGTTTTTTTTTTCTTTTAATATTTTGTATATAATAAAATGGAATTGTTTTGGAAAGTGTGGTTTGTCTGTTATAACACTGAATTATAAAACAGTATAATTACATAGAAATTCCATTGCCTAGTCTGATCTGATCTTCCTGTCAGGGGTCAACCATTGTAAAGGTAATGTAATTTTTAACTAGACCAAAAAACAAATGTTTTTGTAAGCTTTCTGTTCTTTTTATTGAAATATCATAAAAAAATTAGCCCCACATGATCCAGTTCTAAACTTTGGGTACATTTTTTATGTTAACTTATAAGAAGTTGCACAGTTGGACTTTAAAATGCAGCAGGAGAGACTGATCAAGCTTACAAGTCAAAGTAGGTAAAAAAAGTAAGTATATGTAAATTGAATGTTCTATCGGCATTCCAAATTCAGAGAATTACAATACTTTAGAAGGAGTGTAGCATCATCTAAACGGAAAATAATAATACTGTTGTTCCAAACGTTGACCTGAAGGTGAAAAACATGAATTTTTTTAATTCAGTACATCCAAAATGCCCTAGGATGTGGTGTTGGACAGTGTGCCACCGTCTCATTATTTAATACGAATAAAAACAAGTTTCAGCTCATTATTTCTAGGTCATTTGGCAGTTAATTCAAAACAAAAGTGACTTGTGTTGTTGCAGCTTAATTATGAGATAAAATTAATTGTGAGATAAATCCACAGAGCGAGCAAGGCAATAATCCTTGGATCCTTTTTTGTCTCGTGTAAATAAGGACTCAGTCGGGTGCGTAACGTCACGGGAGTGTGGCCCCGCCTCGCTGAGAATCTGCTGCTGCCCCGCTTCTAAAACCTCCTAACACAAACCATCACAGCACAAGCACAACAGCGTGCTAATGGAGACAGAAGCATTCCGAGCCGTACTGAAGTGAATCGAGCCGTACCGAGGTGTGCTGGGCTAGTGGAAAACAGGCTTAAGAGGCCGACTCATGGCACACAGTTTATTACACACTTCACATCTCTCAAGCACAGAACAGACTGACTCATTTCAGCAGGCACTCTCTTTACAAGTTTCATGGCATTTCTCCACACACAATATGACATTTGCATTACACTGCATTCAACCCCCTACATCCTTGACTCCTTCCTGCTATCTCACCAGGAACCTCCTGAGCATTGTTCCCCCATGCTTATCCATTGTCTTTTGTCTGAGATGCTAAATAATCTGACTCCCCCAAGGTGCTATAATGTCCCACTTTAGAAAGTGATGTTTTTGTCTTTTCCTCCAAGTGTTACAGCTTTAAATGTTTTCTTCCATAAAACTAATATACAAGTAATAATTTTTATGACTACCGTCTATCAGTCTCCACAGTACATGGTTTTATTTATTATAGTCTCGTCACAAACTTTGACATGCAAAGTAATAAACTCTGAAAAATGGATTCATAGTGTACTATGGTCTAATGTTCTAGTTCTCTGTGTGTCTGATATAAGATCTCCATAATGGGGAAACTGAAGATGGTGTGGACCACTTCACTTGTTCATGACCCCAACCATCACAGGTGAAATTCACTGTCTTCAATGTTCAAGTTACAGTACAGGAAGGAGTCCATGCTATGACCTAAAATCACTTGTGTTTCCAGTTCCAGAGGACAGCAGAGATGATCCCTGGTCCTTCACTTCGTCCTGTTCAGGATGTTTCACACCAACCAGGAGCGACCAGGACTCATAGTGTCATCACCACCACCGTGCACTCTTCTCCCTGTTTTAATTGTTATAATAAAAATTAACAGGACAGCAAAATACATTTTCTTATTTGTTAATTTTCTATCTACAGCTTTGTTTAAAACCAGAGGCGGGTAGAGAAGCCAGAAATTCTTAAGTAATATTACTGTTATTGGAATTGTTCACGTATAAGAGTCGTTGCCAGAAAAGGTGAGGATGAAAGTATTCAATAAAAAAAGTTACTGGAGTAGTAATGACGGTTCTAAATTTGCAAACCTTTTCTCCTAAAGTTGTGAGTCCTTTCATCTAATTTGTCTTTTTTTGAATATACAACTTTGATCCTATAAATCTGAGTTTTTCCACATAAATTAGATTTGTGTAACATACATTTTCGACTTCTTAAAAAATTAAGTTCTACATTTCAAACATTTTTCTTTTAAATGTATCTCTTTGTCAAATTTGTGACTGTTTTATATGATTTTTTAAAAACATGAACTTGTGGACTTCCGGGAAGATGGCGGAGAGACATAACGCTTAAACAGAGAGCTCTCCCTAGCCGGATTAAAAATCATCGGTAAATGGCCAACTCGACATAAGCGGATCAATAAACTAAGGGATGAAAACACGAAGGAGCAGGGCACAAGGACAAAAGCAGAGTAAAATTAAAGAATTCCTCTTCAACAACGCAGGAGAAACCGCTGAACACGGGGCCCAAAAAAACGAGGTGACCGCAGCAGAGAAAATGGAGGACACAAAACTCGATACCATGAACACTGGCATCGCCAGTTTGGGTAAAGAGTTGAGAGACTTCAAACGGCAGCTACAACAGGATTTAGCGGCTCTTAAGGAGGAGCTGAAAAAAGAGATTAAGGAGGAAATTATGGGCCTCCGAAGAGAAATGGAGCGCAAGCTAGCAGAAAACATGGAGGAGCTGCGCTCCCAGCGGGCGTGTATGACAGAAGCGCAGGCCCGAATATCAGAGCTGGAAGATTGGAATAGCGAGGCAAGCGAACAGCTGCAGACCCTGACGGCACAAATGCAGAGGATGCAGGAGAAAGTAACCGACTTGGAGAGCAGGTCCAGACGGGGCAATATACGCATCTTCGGGATCCCGGAGGGCATTGAAGGCAACTCGATGACGAAATTCATGGATCAGTTCTTAAAAAAAGAGCTGGAGCTGCCCAGCGAAGCGGATCTGCAGATTCAACGAGCGCACAGAGCCTCGGCACAGAACCCGAACCCACGCTCTACACCCAGGTCAGTTGTGGTAAACTTTCTGAAATATGATGTAAAGGAAAGAATCCTGACACGAGCGTGGAAAAAAAAGATACGAATCGGCGACAAGCAGATATTCTTTGATCATGACTACCTGGCAGAAATTGTGCAGCAGCGGAAGAAATATGCCAACATTAAAAAAACGCTGAAAGAAAAAAAAATTAGATTCCAAACGCCGCTAACGAAGATGAGGATTCATTGGGAGAACGGCGTAAGAACCTACAACACAGCCAGAGAGGCAGCGCAGGACATGATGGAGCGGGGCCTTGAGGTGTACGTGCCGGAGGAAACGGTAGGAGCAGCGGAGGCCCTGAACGCATCACGACAGCCGGAGTGGAGGCGAGTGAGCGGCAAAAGATGGGGGGAGACGTGGAGCAGCGGGCCCAGGAAAGACTACAAGGCTTTCAACTGAAAGCCTAGATTATAACAAAGATTAAGAAAGACACAGAAGAAATGAAGGCCAAGAAGACAAGGTAAAAGAGAAACAGACGGCTAGGAGAGGTTTAAGTGATATTTGTTGGACATTTCTAGACTAATGACTATTTCTTGGATAGTAAATACAGGTCTAGGGAGGGCCCTACACTCTGTGAGGACATTCCCTCCACCCACCAACAGGGACCAGTGGGCAGAAGAAAGGCCCAAAGTACGGAGGTCGAGATTTTTTAATGTGTTTTTATATAAATATGTGTTATTTTTGTTGTTAAAGGGGCTAGGAGCACAAGTTAAAAAAATGGAAAAACATGATTATGGGTAAAAATCTTAAGATAATAACACTAAACGTGAATGGTCTGAACTCACCTGTTAAAAGGGAAAGAATAATAAGAAAATTCAAGAAAGAAAAAGCCGAAATTATATTTATGCAAGAGACACATTTGAGCAAGACAGAACATGTGAAACTAAAGAGATTTGGCTATAAGAACTCCTACTACAGTTCATTTAAGGGAGGAACTAAAAGGGGGGTTATGATACTAATCTCAAATAAAATACAATTTGAATGTGAACAGGAAATCCAGGATAAAGAAGGCAGGTATGTAATAATAAAGGGTAGCATAGATGGAATGCAGATCACATTAGTGAACATCTATGCCCCACCAGAAAGTGACAAGGGTTTTTTTCAACATCTGTTTGATCTCATAGCAACACACAGTGAAGGAGTCCTAATTTGTGGAGGAGACTTAAATGCTGTCATGGATCATGAAATTGATACAACAAGTGTTAAGAAGACAAAAAAACATGTAACAAAATTCATAAGAACCTCACTGGCAGAAATGGGTATGGTAGACATTTGGAGGGACCTGCACCCACTCGAAAAAGACTATACACATTATTCAGCAGTCCATAAAGTACACTCTAGAATAGATTACTTCCTTATGAATGAAGATGACAGACACAGGGTGAGAAATTGTTGGATTGGAGGGGCAGAAATATCAGATCATAATCCTATATACATGGAAATAAATTTAAACAATAGAAAACGACAAACAACATGGAAACTTAATGTAGGACTGTTAAATGATGATAAAATGAAAGAAAGAATAAAAGTAAACATAAATGAATATATCCAAGAGAATGACAATGAAGAAGTGGACCCAACAATACTATGGGATGCACTAAAAGCCGTGTTAAGAGGTAAATTAATTGTTGAAACAGGAAAAGCAAATAAGACTAAACTGGAAGCATATGAACAAAGATGTGAGAGACTGAGGGAATTAGAACATAAACATCAAAGCACAAATGACCCAAAAATATATCAAGAAATTAAAGAAGAAAAAATAAAGATAAAAGAAACACAAATGGATGAAATTGAAAGGAAAAATAGATATCTAAAGCAAAAATATTATGAAACGGGACCAAAAGCCACAAAACTGCTGGCAAAACGGTTAAGAAAACAACAAACAATGAATAATGTATATAAGATTAAAGACCCCACCACAAATAAAACCACAGTTAACCCAGAAAACATCGAAGAAATATTCCATAATTTCTACCAAGAACTATACTCGCAACCTGAAGAAACAAATACTAAAGATATTAAAAAATTTCTATACACATTGGACTTGCCATCAATAGGAAATCAACAAAATGAAAAGCTAACAGCAGAAATAACAACACAAGAGATTAGAGATGTGATTAAGTCACTTAAAAACGGTAAATCACCAGGTAGTGATGGATACCCTTCTGAGTTTTATAAACTGTTTATAGAAGAACTCACACCACAGCTTCTAAAGTCATTTAATTGGACGTTGAACAACAACAAAATACCTCCATCATGGAACGAAGCCATTATTTCAGTCATTTTAAAGCCAGGGAAAGATAGAGAACAATGCAGAAACTATAGGCCAATCTCTTTATTAAATGTGGATTATAAAATATATACAACAATTATGTGTAAACGAATAAAGACATTCTTGACGGAATTGATAGAAGATGATCAAACTGGTTTCATAGAGGGACGCCAAACACATGACAATATCAGGAGAACAATGCATATAATTAATCAAATACATAAAGAAAAGAAAAGCGCAGTAATAATGAGTTTAGACGCAGAAAAAGCATTTGACAGGGTTAACTGGAAATTCCTATATAGTGTGCTGGAACGCTTTGGATTTAACTAAAAATCAGTACAATGCATAAGGACGCTGTATCAAGAACCTGTGGCAAGAATCAAGATAAACGGTAGCTTAACAGACAAAGTAAATATACAAAGATCAACTAGGCAGGGATGCTGCTTATCGCCCACCTTGTTTGCTCTGTTCATAGAGCCACTGGCTCAAGCGATACGACAAAATAAGAAATTAAAAGGTGTAACAATAAAGGGGGCGGAACACAAGATTGGGCTATTTGCAGACGATATTATAGTTTACCTTGAACAACCAGATGAATCAATAATGGAAATGATGAACTTGATAGAAAATTTTGGAAAATTATCAGGATACAAGATAAACATAACAAAAACACAAATACTGACATTCCACTATAACCCTCTAAACCAGATAACTGATAAGATCAAACTAAACTGGAAACAAAAAGAAATAAAATACCTTGGAGTGAACATACCTAAAGATCTAAGCAAAATCTATAAAGCAAACTATGATAGGTTGGAACAAGAAATAAAAAAAGATATTGATAGATGGTCAATCTTAAATATGGATCTGAATTCAAAAATTGAGACAGTCAAAATCAGCATACAACCTAGATTACTTTACCTCTTCCAGGCTCTACCAACAGAGATTCCAGATGCCCAATTCTCAAAGTGGGACAGGATGATATCGAGATTTGTTTGGGGAGGTAAAAAACCAAGAGTGAAATATAAAACTCTCCAGTTACCAAAAGAGAAAGGAGGCATGGGCCTACCGAGTCTAAAAGAATATTACTACTCAGCACAAATAAGATATATCATATGTTGGTGCGACGAGGGATATGAGGCAAAATGGAAAGAAATGGAAAAGGAAATTGAGGGACTCCCAGTACAAAGCATAATAGGAGATAAAGATGCATATAAGCAAATCAAACAAATAGACCCAATCACTAAATTTACTTTAGAACTGTGGTATAAAATAGTACAAAAGTATAATATAAAGGAAGACATAAAACTATTGAAATGGGTAGCATTTGACAGTCAGTTTGAACCGGCAAAACAAGATAGGGGATACAAAAATCTGGTGAACAAGGGAATCACAGCATGGGGCAATATCGGAAAAAAAGATCTCGGGAGCTTTGTAAACATCAGGAGAAAATTTAAACTAGAAAGATCGGAATTCTTCAGATATCTGCAGATGAGAGACTATTATATGAAGAAGATTAGGCATAACCTCCAAACGGATGTGAGCGAGATTATACAATTCATTTTAAGCTCATATACAGGAAATAAAACAAGAATTATTTCAAAGCTATATCAGAAACTTATGGCAAACAATCATTCAAGTAACTATATAAAGGAGAAATGGGAGAAAGAGCTCAATTTAAACATAACAGAAGAAAGCTGGCAGGAAATATGGAAAACACAACACACGTCAACAAATTCAAGAACATGGAGGGAATTTGGATGGAAAAACCTGATTCGCTTTTTCATTACACCACAGATTCAAGGAAAGTATACAAATACCCAATCTTTATGCTGGAGGAGATGTGGGGCTCAAAATGCAGACCACTCACATATGTTTTGGAAATGCTGCAAAATCTCATCATTCTGGAAATCTATACATGTGACAATACAGAGGATATTAGGATATAATATACCAATGAACTGTAACCTGATGTACCTATGTGATCTTAAAAGAGACAATGTTATACAGGCGGAGGACAGATATCTAGTTAAAATCTTGTTGATTGCATGTAAAAAAACAATCACAAAAAAACGGCGATCAGAAGTTCTTCCTGACCAAGAGCAATGGACTGACATTATTGAGGACATACGTATGATGGAAAAACTAACATATCGACAAAGAATGCAAGAAGGACTATGGGAAAAAAAATGGCGGAAATGGACACACTACAAAGTGCAACAACGAGACCGATATTGAAAGAATAACCAAAGACGCTGGAAAAACCAGAAGAATTAAGAGATGGAAACTAAAAACTTGATGCTCCAACATTTGTCCCCCCCCCTTTTTTTTTTTCTTTTTCTTTTTTACTCTAGCCCCTTTGTTTTTTTTTAAAATGTAGACTGTGATCTGAATGCAATATATATAATGAAAAATGAATAAAAATCTTAAGTTACAAAAAAAAAAAAACATGAACTTGTAACATTTTACATATAAACTTTTCACATAAATTTGTAACTTTTTAAATCTAACTTCTTTAAATTACTTGTTCTTTGTAGCTGGAATAAAAGAACAATAATATCAACACCCATATCAGCTAAATAAGATTATAAATTTACTAAAATGGCCAAAGATGCAGTAATTTCTAGTGAGACTAATTAGTCATTTTAAACAGACACATTTCTAATGAGTTTTCAAATCGGTGAAATTAAAATTTAGTGACTGTGACCAAAGGTACTTGAGTAAAAGTAGTTTTATCCTCACATATACTTGAGTAGAAATGATCCTGCAATAAAGTTACTTCTCTAAGTACTGTTTTGTCAAAGGATCTACAAGTACAAGAACCTTTTTCTGGCAGCATGTTTCTGCATCACTGCCAATGTCTGACTGTTCTGAATAAATATAACTTGTATTCTACCCAAACCTGCAGTGAATATTAATGATTATAAATAAGTGAATACAGATAAAGTAGTTGAGATAAAACTTTTATTTAATAATTTAAAAAAAACATTTTTTGGAAATACTACATTACACACGTAGACAAAATTGCTGGTACCCCTCTGTTAATGAAAGAAAAACCCACAATGGTCACAGAAATAACTTGAATCTGACAAAAGTGGTAATAAATAAAAATTCTATGAAAATTAACCAGTGAAAATCAGACAATGCTTTTGAATTGTGGTTCAACAGAATTATTTTAAAAAACAAACTCATGAAACAGGCCTGGACAAAAATGATGGTACCCCTAGAAAAGATTGAAAATAATGTGACCGTAGGGACATGTTCAACCAAGATGTGTCCTCTAATTAACATCACATGGTCTGAGTTCACATTGAAATACTGTGTGACTGTATTTTTTTTCATATATTTCTGCAAATTGTGGTTAGTCTGAGTAAATAACTGCATATATTCCTGTATATATTTGCATCCTTTTATAGAAACGTGGACAGACTGTAATTTACTGTACATACTCTGTTGTCATTGAATCCTTATTTAAATCCTCCACCTGAACAACGAGAGCAAGTTTTTAGCCAAAGTCAAATTCCTTGTATGTGTTGTGCATACTTGGCCAATAAAGCTGATTCTGATTCTGATTCTGAGGTGTCTACAAACTTGTAATCAGTCAGTTGGCCTATTTAAAGGGTGACAAGTAGTCACTGTGCTGTTTGGTGACATGGTATATAACAGACTAAACATGGACCAGAGGAAGCAAAGGAGAGAGTTGTCTCAGGAGATTAGAAAGAAAATTATAGATAAGCATGTTAAAGGTAAAGGCTATAAGACCATCTCCAAGCAGTTTGATGTTCCTGTGACTACAGTTGCACATATTATTCAGAAATTTAAGATCCATGGGACTGTAGTCAACCTCCCTGGACGTGGCCGCAGGAGGAAACTTGATGAAAAATGGAAGAGACGGATAATATGAATGGTAACAAAAGAGCCCAGAACAACCTCTAAACACATTCATGGTGAACTCCAAGGTCAAGGTACATCAGTGTCAGATTGCACCATCCGTCGTCGTTTTAGCCAAAGTGGACTTCATGGGAGATGACCAAGGAGGACACCACTGTTGAAAACAAATCATAAAAAAGCCAGACTGGAATTTGCCAAACTGCATGTTGACAAGCCACAAAGCTTCTGGGAGTATGTCCTATGGACAGATGAGACAAAACTGGAACTTTTTGGCAAGGCACATCAGCGCTGTGTTCACAGACGCAAAAATGAAGCATACCAAGAAAAGAACACTGTCCCTACTGTGAAACATGGAAGAGGTTCTGTTATGTTCTGGGGCTGCTTTGCTGCAACTGGCACAGGGTGTCTTGAATCTGTGCAGGGTACAATGAAATCTCAAGACTTGATGAATCTCAAGACAGCTTGGTCTCAGTCGCAGGTCATGGTTCTTACAACAGGATAATGACCCAAAACACACAGCTAAAAACACCCAAGAATGGCTAAGAGTAAAACATTGGACTATTTTAAAGTGGCCTTCTATGAGCCCTGATCTAAATCCTATTGAACATCTGTGGAAGGAGCTGAAACATGCCGTCTGGAGAAGGCACCCATCAAACCTGAGACAACTGGAGCAGTTTGCTCATGAGGAGTGGGCCAAAATACCTGCTGAGAGGTGCAGAAGTCTCATTGACAGTTACAGAAATTGTTTGATTGCAGTGATTGCCTCAAAAGGTTGTGCAACAAAATATTAAGTTAAGGGTACCGTAATTTTTGTCCAGGCCTGTTTCAGGAGTTTGTTTTTTAAAATAATTCTGTTGAACCACAATTCAAAAGCATTGTCTGATTTTCATTGGTTAATTTTCATAGAATTTTTATTTATTACCACTTTTGTCAGATTCAAGTTATTTCTGTGACCATTGTGGGTTTTCCTTTCATTAACAGAGGGGTACCAGCAATTTTGTCCACAGCTGTATGGCTTGTCATAAATAAATGCATAAAGAATGCATGAACTGAGGTGCAGCTCACAGTTGTGGAAACATGTGAATGCCTGTTTTTTTTTTTTTGTTTTTTTTTAAAGTTAAAGTTATGGATTGAAATTGTAAACATGTAAATATCAATGTAGGCCTTAAAGAAGAAAGAAGGTGCTTCCATCTCAGAACCAGTGGATGTGGACACCATTCACACCAGACTGGTCCCCTGGTCTCTGCAGCTCTTAGCTCCACGTCAGATGTAGTCGTCACGGATCACACAGACGTTTGCTGGATTAAAAAAATTCACAGTGATTAATGTACATTACCTCCTCTGCTCAGTTGAATGTTTAGAATAGAAAACAACCTTTACTGACTTGTGTGGCTGTTGGACAGTGAAGGACTCCATAGATGGTTCCTAGTGTGATATGATTTCTGAAAGAGAGAATTGATACAAAAATGTTTGATAATTGCCATATACAGAGGTGGGTACAGTAGTCAGAAACTGTTCAAAAAAAATTTATAATTACTCAAGTTTGAGTAGTCACCAAAAACGTTAGTAAGAAAGTATCTACTAAAAACATTACTTTAGTAATAAGTTTACTCTCCCTTGCTTGAGAATTTTTTCCCCCTAAATTTGTGAATTTATGTGGCGGTAATGCACCTGTAAGCTGGTTGCCAACTGCCAATCAAATCGAAAAGAAGAAGAAGAAGAACTTTATTTTTTCTCTTAAATTTTCCAGCTGTTTTTTGATAGATTTGCCCCCCCCCCTCAAATTTGTGATTTTGTGTACATTTTGTTTGGGTTTTGTTCTCATAAACCTAGTATTTATTTTGTAAATTTATAAGCTTTTCATAGAAATTTCTTGGAAATTTTTCATTTATTGGTTTATTATTTTTTGATATATTTTTTAAACTCATTGCTCATCAATAGTACAAACACAATTGAGTAAATTAGTGATCATTTTATCCTAATAATAGAAAGCACAATTTGGGTGACTAGTCAATATTGTGAAGGCCCATTGGTCCTAAAGTCTAACTGTTAAAAATGGTTATATGCAGCTCAAATCAGCCCTCAAATGAATAAGTTTACTACAACTCAACCATTCGACATGGCATCCTCCCTTCCCATCCACCGAGTCTTGTTTTGTCTGCCATAAATAGTATGTTTAATTAACTAATTTATCCCTATAATGGACGAAACATAAATGCAACCTTAATTTTCAAAGAAAAATAGTCTATTAATTTAGGCCTAATTTTCGGAGCAATGGACATTTAAGGACTGCATTAAGAGTAGCTTAGCTTAACATTAAAACATGCAGACCCTTGGTCAGACAAAACATTTTATTAAAGGCTTAAAAATAAATGTAATTTACCCTCCAAACAAGTCCATGTAGTTGTGCCTGATGTGCTTTTTAAAAATGTCTTTAATACATTAAGGAATCAAGTATACTTTGAAAACAGTAATAAACTTATAATGTTCCATACTGTGCATTTTGTAGCAATTAAATTTAAGATTTGGTATATACTGTATGTGTACTTTTAAAGACCCAAAACCATTTCTCTGTGGTTTAACAGCTCTTCAAAAAAAAAAAAAAAAAAGCTTACTGTGTTCCTCTCTCTGTTATTTTTTTCTGCTTGTTTATTAATGCTCGTGCACACACTAGGGCTGGGCAATAAATTAGCACACACCATAGATATAAAACGCTAGATTGGCAGTAGGTCACTGGAGCGCGAGATTTACAGCCGCCATATTGGTACAGGAATCACAACAAATCCACAGCTCAGCTTAACGCACAACACTCTGATTAAGTCTTCATTTCTGTCACCATGGGATGAGACGCCGGGTTTTCCGGCGCTCAGACCAGTCCCTTCTCATCCCTGTCTCTCATTAGGCAGTGTTACAGGACGGCTGGGGCCCAATTAATCCTCATCAGCTGAGGCGCTGCTAATGAGGATAAAAAGGAGCAGCTTCGATCACTCTGGGCTGCGACTTAAGCACTGTTATGCTGGAACCCTTACGGTAAGTGTCGAGTATTTGTTTTTAAATAATTTAATGGCCTGTTGTCAAAAATAAAGGTAAAAACTCTGATTTTCATTTGGGAGGTCACTGATTTCTGTACATGCATGACTGCCATGAGTGTAATATATATTGTAATTCAGTATCGATAGTTATGGCAATATTTCTCATGTGATATTAGTATACAGTGTTACATTGTGTTCTTTGTTACTGGGTCAGTATTGGTAGCCAATATTATCAACAATGAACTTTGGGTTCTTGTAACTAGTTTGGTAGTTACTCAAATAGCGTGAGGATAGTTTTTCTTTTACCTGCATACACTTGGCCTAATGAAAGATTTAGGTTTATCAAACCGTCTTTACACAATAATTACACATATATGTGTACAAACATCTACCTCCTGTATCAGACCAACATCATGAAGGTTTGCAGATAGTAATTTACAGATATTGTGGCACATATGTTTGGTTCATATCTCCCACAAATGTATGGCTTATGTGGATTAGGGCTTCACGTCTGGAGGAACAAAGAGTCTGGCTCGACGGGGGCCGACAGGAGATGTCGAGGAGGTGTGAAGTCGGACCCTTGTCTCAGAGAGGAGGCCCTGGCGGCATCCCCGGAACATCGGAGAATAAGAGATAATGGTGAATCTTCAGAGACTTGCATTGTGATTAAATGTTTGCAGAAGCACCATGTGACTTGAGTTCTTAATCCCCCGGAGGTATAAGAGTGTGATGTAACATGATTCTGCCTCTTCTTTCTATTTGAGAATGTTGGATGATTGTGTTCTGCAATAAAGCCAAACCTGAGGAATGAACTCAGTCTCATCATTGAACACAACTTCCACAATGTTATTTGAAAACTGAAACTTTACAGATAGAATTTTACATTACCTATTTCGCATTTGTCTATTACAGGGAGGGGTACAAGAAGATCTGGTGATGATTAATGCAGTCATATCTTATAGACATTACTATTTCTGTCTTATATTACATTTTGCCTGACATTACTATAAATATTTGCTATGATGGATAGGAGGGGACAGGGTGGATATTACGTGTGATGATGATGATGATGATGGTGATGACGATGGGTTGGGCTCTGGGTTAAATTAATAAAGCCTACATCTACTGTTTTAAACTGTGTTTTGATTCAATTAACACTTCACCTCACTTTGCAATTGATTAATATGAGCTTGCTGCTTTCATGTTGAGTGCATTATTCTATGCAATAAATTTGTAATGAACATTGGTGTATTGTATAAATTTGTTATGTGGGCCTAAAATCAATAAGAATTTCAAATTGATTTTAAACAACTGCTATACAGATCCAGGTAGATGGGGGGGGGGGAGTGTATAATGTCTGTCTAGTTAAATGAAGAAACTTGAATTATTGATTTGTAATTTTTTATTCTCTTTATTTATTTCAAAGTTTACATATCTGGGCCAATTTGTATAGCACAGGCTGAAATATTTCTTTGATAAACATTTTTGACAATTGGGGGGCAATAAGCTGGTTGCCTGGGGTGGCAAATATAACAAATACAGCCCAGGACAAAGTATGAATTAATCAATTTCGGCCATATATTTATGCATAAATGGCCACAATGAAAGAGGTAGGCTTAATTATTAATCGGGGGTATGGTAACTTCTTTTTCAGCTCATTTGACAGTTCTTGATTGAGACACTGCAAAATGCCATAATTTAATAATTATGAAGCTCTTAAACACCTAATATTTATGCAGATTATGCTGAAAGTAAACCACTATGCGCTGTGTTGTACTGTGTTGTAAACATGTTCACTGAAGCCTGTCAAACGTTTAACAGAGGAGAATGACCCAAGCAGGTGTCTGCACTGGACCACAGGGATGTGCTACAGATATCCTGTACCAAGATGGCGGACGCGCGTCACGCCACCGCAAGCACGGACTGGCCAGCGCTGCCAATCTAGCATTTTATATCTATGGCACACACTGAGCAACTACTAAGCTACTGCTATCTCCAAATTATACTGTAATGGCCCATATGTAACTAAATGTGTCTACTGTTTTTATCTATGTAAAGCACTTTGCGCAGCATCTAATGTTTAACAAGTGCTATACAAATAAAGTTTGATTGATTGATTGATGTTACCACAACCAACAAGTGTAAAAACAGTAGTAGAAATTCCAAAATTATCACAATACCACCACCGATACTCAAACTAGACACCTCATCTTTCAACTCCAGTATACAGTATATCATCACTGCTAGGATAACAGCAGCTTAGCCACAACCTGTGTGAGGGGCACAGATTGTGTCTAATTGACAACCCTTTAACCTCTTGCACTCCGGTGTACTGCGGACGGGCACGTCTCTGCATCCTAGAGCGCACGAGGGCGCTGCGTTCTAGAGCGCACTGAAAAAAAAGCTGCAATTCCGTTCTTCCACTACAGACACAGCCGCGAACAGATTAGATATGATTGACCTCTCATTCGACTAATAAGAGCCTTGAATTAGGTTTCTGAAACCTTGAAGAACCAATGACTGAAAACCTAGCAAGAAGGACCCGCCTACCAACGCTGCGAATGCAGCAAGCCAATTGAAGCACAGAAGTTCGAAAGCTGTTTTGTGTAAGGCTGGGTGAAGACAGACTGCTGCAGCAGATGAAAAAAGGACCCGCAGGAAGAACCGCCACAGACCCAGCAGCACAGAGACCACCCACAAGTGCGACCTGTGTGACAGGGACTGCCATTTGCGCATCGGCCTGTTCAGCCACAGGCGGTGCTTTTTTTTTTTTATTCCAGCAGAATAGACATTTAGGATTCTCTTCCATGGTCATCATAGACCAACAGAGGCTGACGACGAAGGCTGAGTGACACACACGCGTTCGCCAGTCTTTTTTAATTACTACTGTTATTTGTTTTGAAAAATCGTTCGCCAAAACCGCAATCATGGAAGCGCAAAACCGCAATAATGGAATTATGTTTTGACCGGGTCGCGAGACCAGAACCACGAGTCCGTAACAAGCGGACCAGCGTCGCGTTTGTCTGACAATGAGGAAGAGAAGTTCGCCAGCTACGCTGCTGCTGTGAACAGGTAAGTGTTATAAGCTAAATTATTCTTTATCCCTGAAAATTGTAATCAAGTCCGAAGTCCATGTGCCGCGATACACGGTTTGTGCGCCGCGTCCGGACCGTGAACGCCCCCCCCCCCGCTACTCTTCTGTAGCGAGGGGGGGGCCGCGGTGACCACGGTGACTGTGAGCCACGGTCGCCACATCGCCACATGACTATTCCGTCATGTAGCGATGGCCGATGTCCGTCCTCTGTAGCGGGGGGGTGGGGGGGTGGGAGTTATTATCTTCTACATTACAAATATTTTAGAATAATTTTTAGTGCACTGTAGGTTATTTTTTCTTGTAAAAAAAAAAAGCCACACACTTTTTATGTGGCATGCTTCTTTGTGTGTGGGGGCTTGTTTATTCATTCATTCATTCATGAATGAATAAACAACCCCCCCACACACACACACACAGCCCTGAGTGTCACCTTTCATTAGAGCCCAAGATGAAGCTTCTATATTGAATCATTCAAAAGTTACAGATGTTTTTCTAAACTGTGCCATTTGGCACAATTTGGCACGGTTCAAAAACGCCTGGGAACTACCTGAGAACAAAGCTGTGTAATATATTCATTTTTTGTGGTATTGTTACAAAATTTTGACCTCAGCTGGATAACACTTGGTTCTACATTTCTGTTGCATTTTCCAGGCCGGATCTGAAGCTGTGTGTTATTTGCAAACATTTGTATCCAAAAAAACACCCAGACCAAATTTATTTTCTTCAAGTTCAGTATGTTTAGATGACTGTTACTCAGTGCCAGGAGCACTTAGAGAGATTATGACTGTTTTGCCAAAAAATTCAAAGTGTTTTCTTTTAAATAAAATACTGATGCACTCTACAAGAAGGGACAGCGCAGGCTGTTCCTGCTGAGGAGACTCAGGTCTTTTGGTGTACAAGGGGCGCTGCTGAAGTCATTCTATGACACGGTGGTGGCATCAGCCATCACTTTTGGAGTGGTCTGCTGGGGCAGTGGCATTACTGCAGCCGATAGGAAGAGACTGAACAAACTGATTAAGAAAGCTAGCTCTGTCCTGGGGCAGCGCCTTGATCCGATGGAGGAGATAGGAGAGAGAAGGACGGTGGCTAAACTGTCATCTCTGCTGGAGTCCGAGTTCCACCCTATGCAGGACATACTGAATGCACTGAGGAGCTCATTTAGCAGCAGACTACATCATCCCAGGTGCACAACCGAGAGGTTTCGTAGGTCCTTCCTACCAACGGCTGTCAGACTGTACAACCTAAGCAGGGCTGCTCGCAGAGATAGCAAAAAGACGTAACAAACTAATAGTTTTTTGAATGCAAAAGATGCAATAGACTTACACAATGGTCCCCTCCGGCATACAACTAGGAACATACCGGTCGCTATGGAGGGTGAGAATATGTATGGGCACATAATCATACCATGTAGGATAACTAAGTAGACGGTTATGCTGTTTCATTCCATCTAGCAACAATGCTCTGCACTGTGTGTGTTTATATATTTGCATATTTATTCCATCTAGCTACAATGCTCAGCACTGGGTGTGTTTATATATTTATATATCTACATATTATTCCATCTAGCTACATTGCTCCGCACTGTGTGTGTTTATATACTTGCATATTTATTCCACCTAGCTGCAATGCTCCGTACTGTGGGTGTTTATATATTTACATATTTATTCCATCTAGCTACAATGCTCTGCACTGTGTGTTCATATATTCATATATTTATTCCATCCAGCTACAATGCTCTGCACTGTGTGTCTGTGTGTGTGTGTATATATATATATTTTATAGTAATACGTACATATGTTTATTAGCTGCTCTTGCTTGCTTGTTTTTTTTCTTGCCTTCTGATTGTTGCTCTGAGTGTTGCTATCCCTGTGCTGTTGCAATCCTGGAATTTCCCCGTTGTGGGACTAATAAAGGCTTATCTTATCTTATCTTATCTTAAATGAGACCAACCCCATGAAGATGCTGCAAAGGGTTGAAGAACAGCTTTTGATTTACTTTGGGCACGTTATTTTTTTGGCATTTTTAGGGAAATTGACCGGAGTGCAAGGGGTTAAAATAAATCCTTAAATATTCCACAATTATTTACCCTTTGGCACATTTAAAAGTGTTACATTAGCTTTTTGCAGTTTTTCTTTGCACTGTACCCACAAATGCACAAAAACTGTCATTGGATTACTCACTGAAATTAAATTAAAACTGTCCTTTTTCCCAGCCAACTTCTACAGTCAAAAGAAGCATGCATATATATTGCATTGTTTTATATAACGGTGAAAGAAATTGCTAATGGCAAACAGAGATTGTGTTATTTTCAAAAAGATCAAGTACAACTGAATGTAATAATGTGTCATGTCTAAGTCTATAATGTGTCATGTCTAAGTGAGAATGTGTTTGTTGAGTGATTATTTAGATATTAAGTTGTTTTGTAGGAAAACAATCAAAGGACCAAATAACAACCAGTGCTTCCTGTTGCTTTCAATCATCTCTTAACCGCACACCTCACAGTCTGAAACACCCCTATATGGATTGTACACTGGGAATAATTTTGTCTGTGCAAGAAGAGTCACAGTAGCAGAGTGCTGTGATTGAGTGTGCTGCTAACACATCATGAAACATGATATAAAAAAAGTCAGCCTGGACTTCTGTTGTGCTGTAGGTTGCGCTACAGATTTGGTTTCTCATACAATAAGTTACTTTTGCTGCTGAGTTGAATGTCACTCATCCACATTCAGGAGAAATGGAGGGGATGTGTCGCTGTACATAGTGTAAAGATCAGTGATATATAATAGGACATATAATTAATTATTTAATAGTATTTATTTAAGAATCATGATGTTACTCGGTGGCGGAGTGGTTAGCACTGCGGCAGCACAGAAACTCACCCTTGGCTGGGGGATCCTGGGTTCGATCCCAGCCCCCGACCAACAGTGATCTGTGTGGAGTTTGCATGTTCTCCCCGTGTCTGTGTGGGTTTACTCCGGGATTTCTCCGGTTTCCTCCCACATGCCAAAAACATGCAGGTTAGGTTAACTGGCTTCAACTGGGGATTCTAAATTGTCCTTAGGTATGACTGTGAGAGTGAATGGTTGTCTGTCTCTCTGTGTTGGCCCTGCGATGGACTGGCGATCTGTCCAGGGTGTACCCTGCCTCTCGCCCAAAGATGCTGGGATAGGTCCAGCCCCCCCGCGACCCGAAAAGGATTAAGCGGAAGAAGATGAATGAATGAATGAATGAATGATGTCACTCTGGAAATATCAGGTGAGCTATAAATGACATATGTAGGATTTTATTTGTCACTTTGGGACTGTGGACCAACACGATAGAACAGGCATATCGGTCGTCACAGATCGTCACTTCCTTGTGGTAACGTATCGTCACTTCCTGTTTTGCTGTCTGCCTGTGTGGTTTGCTCTCCAGCTCTCCAGCCACTAGCTATGGCTACTACCTCTCTTTCCTCTCCTCCTCTGGTGTGCTCTCTCTGTCAGATGTTTAGCTACACCTCTGCCTCTTTTAGTGATAACGGTAAATGTAATAAATGTTGTCTTTTTGAGGCGCTCGAGGCGAGGTTGTCTGATTTGGAATCCCGGCTCCGCTGCATTGAAACATCGTCTGCGCCAGTTAATCTTGACGGACGCCCATTAGCTGCAGCGGAGCTAGCTAGCTTAGGTCCCACTGTCAGCGGTCCCCCGGCTCTCCTCAGCAGCGAGGAGACTGGGTGGGTGACGGTGAGAAGGAAGCCTAGTCGCAAAGCCCCGGTTCACCACCAACCTGTTCACGTTTCTAATCGTTTTTCCCCGCTCAGCGACACACCCGCTGAGGAAAAAACTCTGATCATTGGCGACTCTGTAGTCAGAAACGTGAACCTAGAGACTCCAGCGGCCATAGTCCAATGTATTCCTGGGGCCAGAGCAGGCGACATCGAGTCAAATTTGAAAATGCTGGCTAAAAGTAACTGTAAATACTCCACAATTGTTATTCACGCCGGCATTAATGACATCCGTCTCCGGCAGTCGGAAGTCACGAAACTTAATATAGAATCGGTGTGTGAGTTTGCAAAAACGATGTCTGCCACTGTAGTATTCTCTGGACCCCTCCCCAATCTGACCAGTGATGACATGTTTAGCCGCTCGTCATCCTTGAACCGCTGGCTGTCTGTGTGGTGTCCTAAAAATGACGTGGGCTACATTGACAATTGGAGCTCTTTTTGGGGAAAACCTGGTCTTATGAGACGAGACAGCATTCATCCCACTTTGGATGGTGCTTCTCATTTATCTAACAATCTGGCATCTTTTTTATCCAAATTTCCAAAACCGTGACTACTCAGAGTTGGGACCAGGAAGCAGAGTCGCAGTCTTAAACGCCTCTCTGCAGCTCCTCTTCATCCGCCACCCCTCAGCTTAGCCCCTGTCTTCCCCATCAGAGAATCGTTGTCTGCTCCCTCCAAAGTAAATAAAAATATAATGTATAAGCATCCCAAAGTGATAAAGCAAAATATTGGTAAAACTCAAATTAAACATAAAGCCTCTAAATTGAATGATTTGGCCTCTGTTCCTCCTCATAATTTAAAAATTAAATGTGGTTTATTAAATATTAGGTCTCTAACTCCCAAGTCTCTGTTAGTCCATGATCTGTTAATTGATCATCAGATTGATTTAATTTCCCTTACAGAGACTTGGTTAGGGCAAGAGGATTATGTTGGTTTAAATGAATCAACTCCCTCCGGTTATTTAAACTGTCAAAATCCCAGAAGTTCTGGTCGTGGAGGAGGAGTAGCAACAATTTACCATTCCAAATTACTAGTTAATGTAAAGCAAAAAACATGTTATAATTCCTTTGAGGGCCTGGTCCTCAGTGTTGGGCACTTTAGCAATTTCAGGTTAAACCCAATTTTATTTGCCATAGTTTATCGTCCCCCATCAACCTATTCAGAATTTTTATCCGAATTTGCTGATTTCTTAGCTGATTTAGTGCTGAAATCTGATAGAATAATTATAGTAGGGGACTTTAATATACATGTGGATGTAGATAGTGACTGCCTTAATGTGGCTTTTAATTCAATATTAGACTCGATTGGGTTTTCTCAGAAAGTAGGAAATTCTACTCATTACCTCCACCATACATTGGACCTTGTTCTGACATATGGCATAGAAATAGAAAATCTTGTAGTGTCTCCTCATAACCCTGTACTGTCAGACCATTGTCTGTTAACCTTTGATTTTACTATTTCTGACTATTTGGCTCCTAAAGAAAAATATTATCACAGTAGATGCCTCTCAGATGATGCTGTTTCCAAATTTATGCAGATTGTTTCCTCTATGCCATGTGTCAACACAACGGAAATAAGCTATAGACAGCTTGCTTCTTCTGTAATTGATAACATGGTGGATAGTGTTTCAGCTTCTCTGCATCAGGCTCTAGACTTGGTGGCCCCCTTAAAAAAGAAAAAGTCTAATCAGAGATTTTTAACTCCTTGGTTCAACACAGAAACTCGTAGCTTAAAACAGAAGACTCGTCAATTAGAAAGAAAATGGCGCTCTACTAATTTAGATGAAATCTATTTAGCTTGGAGAAATCATCTTTTAATTTATAAAAAATCTCTTAGAAAAGCTAGAACGAGTTATTACTCTGCATTAATAGAAGAGAACAAGAATAATCCCAGGTTTCTTTTCAGTACTGTAGCCAGGTTGACAAAGAGTCAGGACTCTGTCAATCCTAGCATCCCCTTAGAGCTTACTAGTCAGGACTTTATGAACTTTTTCAATAATAAAATTTCATCCATCAGAGATAAAATCAATCAGATTCTTCCCACAGTTAACTTAAATACTGTAACTACTACAACTCCTTCTATTGATGTCTGTCTTGATGAGTTTACTCCAATCGGCCTTTGTGAGTTAGACAAAATAGTTTCCTCATCCAAACCTTCAACTTGTCTTTTAGACCCTATTCCTACCAGGTTATTTAAAGAAGTCTTCCCACTTATTGGTAGCTTTATTCTTCATATAATCAATTCTTCATTAACTTTAGGCCATGTACCGCAGGCTTTTAAAACGGCTGTAATTAAACCCTTACTCAAAAAGCCAACGCTAGATCCAGGAGCTTTAGCTAACTATAGACCAATCTCTAATCTCCCTTTCATTTCAAAAATCATAGAAAGAGTTGTTGCTACGCAATTATTTGACCACCTGCAGGGAAATGGTTTACTTGAAGAGTTTCAATCTGGGTTTAGAATCCATCATAGTACTGAAACAGCCTTAGCGAAAGTCACTAACGACCTCCTCATTGCATCTGATAATGGACTAGTTTCTGTACTTGTCCTTTTAGATCTTAGTGCAGCTTTTGATACTATTGATCATAATATTCTACTTGATAGATTAGAACACTATGTTGGACTTAATGGAACTTCGTTGCAGTGGTTTAGATCTTATTTATCTGATAGGTTCCAGTTTGTTCATGTAAATGATGAGTTTTCTTTCAGCTCAAAGCTTAGTCATGGAGTTCCACAGGGATCTGTGCTAGGCCCTACTCTTTTTAGTTTATATATGCTTCCGTTAGGCAACATTATTAGAAAGCACTGTATACATTTTCATTGTTATGCAGATGACACACAATTATACCTGTCAATGAAGCCAGATGATACTAATCAATTAGCCAAGTTAGAAGCCTGTCTTAAGGAAATCAAAGCTTGGATGACTTGTAATTCCCTGCTATTAAATTCAGATAAGACTGAAGTCATTCTTGTTGGTCCAAAAAACCTTAGAAATTCCTTTCCAAATCAAACTTTCAGTTTGGATGCAGTTACTCTTTCTCTTAATAGCTCTGTGAGGAACCTTGGAGTTATTTTTGATCAGGATTTGTCCTTCAATTCACATATTAAATTTGTTTCTAAGACTGCCTTCTATCATTTGCGTAATATTGCCAAGATTAGGAGCATCTTGTCTCAGAGTGATGCTGAGAAGCTGATCCACGCTTTTGTTAGCTCGAGATTAGATTATTGTAATTCTTTATTATCAGGCTGTCCTAAAACATCTTTAAAAAGTCTTCAGCTGATCCAAAATGCTGCAGCAAGAGTTTTAACAGGTACTAGAAAGAGAGATCATATCTCTCCGGTTCTGGCCTCCCTTCATTGGCTTCCCATAGAGTTTAGAATTAAGTTTAAAATCCTTCTTCTTACTTACAAAGCTCTAAACAATCAGGCTCCTTTTTATTTAAAAGATCTGATACTACCGTATTATCCTAACAGAGCACTACGCTCCCAAAATGCAGGATTACTTGTAATACCTAGAATCTCCAAAAGTACAATGGGAGGCAGAGCCTTCAGTTATCAAGCTCCTCTCCTGTGGAATCAGCTGCCAATCTGGATTCGGGAGTCAGACTCGATCTCTGTTTTTAAGAATAGGGCTAAAACCTACCTTTTTGATATAGCCTACAATTAGGGAGGGATCATGTGTTTCTGAACCCTCCCTTAGTTATGCTGCTAATAGGTTTAGTCAGCCGGGGGACCTCCAGTAATGCACTGGGCCTCACTCCTTTCCTCACTCTCTATGAAATATTTTTTTTTTTTTTTTTGCTGGTCATTAACATTTGTTTGTTCTCTCCCATAGATTGAGTCCCCATCGTGCTGTTTGCTCTCTACATGTCTGTTCTTTTCTTCCTCTCTATCCCCTCACCCCCCAGCCAGTCGCAGCAGATGACTACCCCTCCCTGAGCCTGGTTCTGCTGGAGGTTTCTTCCTGTTAAAAGGGAGTTTTTCCTCTCCACCGTCGCCAAGTGCTTGCTCACAGGGGATCGCCTGATTGCTGGGGTCTTTCTGCAACTGTGGGGGTCCCCCCTACAGTTGATAGTGCTATGAGATGACTGTTGTTGTGAAATGGCGCTATATAAATAAAGTTGAATTGAATTGAATTGAGAGATTTTTTTTTCCTTATTAGTGCAATATTATCTTTTCAGTCACAGCAGGGGCACAATCTACCACAACACAAACTGGTGGCAGTCTGAAACCATAAAACATTCACACTCGCCTACAGCTGTGCTTCACAACTGGTGAAAACAATTTATATTCATCCTACTGTTGACCTCTTGCCGTCTCTTTACAACAGTCAACTGCATTTTATAGGACCTATCGTACCTGTTTTTCAAGCTGTAGTATTTTACAACACCTTTGAAATATGTCTCATGATTGTTTTTTACCCTCAATCTGCAGTGGGTGCATGAGAAAATGAAAACCCATAACAGTCACTGTTTAACAAGCTGTTGCATGCTGTCTGATGAGACTGGAATTATTTCACGCTTAACAATAATAAACTAGTTACTGTATATTGTCTATGTCTTTACTGTTTAATGAAATATATATAAAAGAATTTGCAGATTATTACAATTGTTGACACCTTTAAGATGTAACGTGTTATGTCCGTAAAACGTGGCACAATCATGAGGCGAGTGGTGAACTACACAGGACTTTATTATATGACTCACACTGATACAGAGACGCTCCCGTTAGGCAGAGGGGTGGTCGAAGAGACCGCCCCTCTGCCACGCAGCCCTCTTATACTCCGGGTGACGTCACCTCCTGTGTCACACCATAAAGAGTCCTTATAACAACACTACATTTCAACCCCCCCCCCCCGTAGAAAAGTCCAAAACGCACACACACCATTCAGACCCTCCCAAATTTATAGCCCAAATCACACACTAGCAATAAACAAGATAATTAGGCCTATCCATGCGCACAAACAATTAAAACTAGAGGGGGACAGGTGGACTACTCTCCCACCTCCACACGGCTAGATGGATTATTCTGCCATCTTTATCAATATAGCCCATGAAATAAAAAGCTGCCGTGTTCCTAATGTAATGTAAAATAACCCCAAAAACATATAAATATACAGGTAAAACCTCAATTCAACAACCAACCAGTCAATATTTGCATTCACACCTTTCTATTAACACACCCAACAAAACCACCCGTTAACCCGGGCCAACCACACAGTAATATATGCCCCAAACACATAGACACAAGCGTTACTTGGTTTTCTTTTTTTTTGTCATGGGCAATTCACATAGCAACTCAGTGCAAGAAACATATTGTGACGTTTGCAAGGGTTCACACAAAAAGACAATGGAGCAGATGGCTCTGATCAACCAGATTTATTTTCACACACCCCGACCCCCAACCTGCAACTTAGTACCCAGAGCAGTGGAGGTCATTCCCACAGACCTCTGTTTACATCACGGTTACACACACATGATACATCTTGCCCTAATCCTGCTAAACACTGCTGGGCCATTATAATGCAGTTATAATGACACAGCAGTATAACTCAGAAGTAACACATTTAACACACACAGTAACGTTTCAAACTGGCAAAGCATGCTGGGAAATCCCTGGCTCCCTTAAAATGGCCCCGACGTTACACTGCCCCCCCCCCCCCGGACTGGTTTCTGTCCCCAGAAAATTCAAAGTCCACTTTCAGAAATCCAACACGAGTCAGCCCGGTGCCAGGGCGGCATGCACGGGCCATCTGAGTCTCGGTCAGAGCATCTGGTTGGGGTAGGGTTCCGGTTTGGCCATCAGCGGGCGGATGGACACATCTGACAGCCTCTGTAGGACCACGCACAGTCCCTTCCCTGGCAGCGGGAGTCCCAGGCCCGCTCCGGCCGACTCCCACCGCTGCCAGTTGTCCCAGGCGGCCGCTGGCCCGCGTCCATGCGTCCAGCCCTTGCCGCTCCTGGAAAGTGGCCGCATCTTCGTCCTGCTCGCTCCGCTGCGTCGCTCCTGCGCCTCTGTGACGTCATCTGCCGGGGGAAGCATCTGCAGGAGGCGGCTTTTTCCCCGTCCATGCCACCTCGCTCTAATTTAGCGTCGGCGAGGGGCCAGTTTGTCGTGTGCTGTGTGCGGGGCGGTACCATGCCATGTACCCTGGCACTGTGCAGCGGAAGCCGTCCTTCCTCGCGTCGCCACGGCGTGCACGCGCTGCTGTGATCTGCCGTAGCAGCTCCTCCACTCACTCTCAGCACGGTGGTTTCCTCTGATGATCAGCGCGGCAGCCAACTCGACCTGGGCCAGGCGGTCATCCAACAGGTTCTCGCCGTTGTAGCGGGGAATCTTGGCCCGCTGCTGGATGGATGGGACGGTCATCTCCCGGTAGATTGCCGCTCCTAATTGCTCTGGAATCGCCAGCCCGTCCTGCCCTGAAAAGGGCGGGAAACGGGGCTGGTTTGCTCTGCTCCGTCCATCGCAGCGAAGCTCTCCAGGGGCCGGCGTCTCAGCTCTATACTCCGTTCCCGGCTGAGCGATGAATCGCTCCGGCTGCTGTACCTCCGCCTGGATCCTCATCTCGCTCCATATCCCACTCCTGACACCAGTGTGACGTTTGCAGGGTTCACACAAAAAGACAATGGAGCAGATGGCTCTGATCAACCAGATTTATTTTCACACACCCCGACCCCCAACCTGCAACTTAGTACCCAGAGCAGTGGAGGTCATTCCCACAGACCTCTGTTTACATCACGGTTACACACACATGATACATCTTGCCCTAATCCTGCTAAACACTGCTGGGCCATTATAATGCAGTTATAATGACACAGCAGTATAACTCAGAAGTAACACATTTAACACACACAGTAACGTTTCAAACTGGCAAAGCATGCTGGGAAATCCCTGGCTCCCTTAAAATGGCCCCGACGTTACAATATTGATTACACAGCCTGAACGATGCACACATTAATATTTCAGCAATTCACACATAAACAACATGCAGAACACATTAACTTGGGCAATCAGTAATAACATATTTTAAACACATTGCCCCCTTTAACTTATCAGTCACACAGCATGGAAAGCTCACCCCTCCGGAGACCTGTCAGAGCTGTCTCAGAGCGTCGTCTCTTTTTGGCATCCGGGGATGACCCACACCAGCACCAAAGCGCCTCACGTTCCTCATAAACACGTTGCAGCTTGTTGGGGTGTCTCTTCATACCATCTGTCAGTAACCGTCCTCCCGAACAGCCACCACCTGTAGCCGCCCCTGGTCGTCCTTTCTCCTCCGCTTCCTGTGGGCTCCTCTCAATCGGACCTCCTCTCTGAATCAAACCAAATCAGTGACCCCCAGAGGAGCCCTGCTCGGCTTCCAGTGTTCCTGTGTGGTCCATTGTTTAACTGTGTCAGGTGGTCCTGCCCCGCTTGTTTTCATTTTACACGTTGGTGAAGCCGTTGTGACCCCCTGCTTCTTGGTACCTCCCAGCCGAACTCCAGAAGGAAAATGAGTCAGCCACTCAGCTCCATCCATCGTCATAGGCATCCCACGGCACCACCTAGTTCCCTCAGCTAGGGCAACTTGGGCTCTGGTGCAGGAACCCTCCTGCGATGGCCCTGGATCAGGTTCAGGTTCAGGTTTAGGTTACTTTATTTGTACGCGTAGGTAGATTTGTTTTGCAGTCAGGTGACATCCATGTATACAAACCACAATTACATTCAACATGAACACAAACACAGGCACACATGAAGCTGACTATAAAGATGATAAAAGTACTCAAGGCTCCACCAATCAGGACATAGGACAAAGAGATAAGAGAAAAAAACAAAGAGATAAGAGAGAAGTGTCATATTAAAAAGTTAAAGACTAGTCAAAGAGGTTAAAAACTCAAAAGGCTAAAACCCAATAAAAGATTTAGAACCCAAATAAAAAACCTACAAAAATAAGTAAATATAAAATAAAATTAATAAATAGGTAATTAAATTATGTGCATGTCCTACTCTCACCTATGGTCACGAGCTTTGGGTAATGACTGAAAGAACATGATCGCGGATACAAGCGGCTGAAATGAGCTTTCTCCGTAGGATTGCTGGACTCACCCTCAGAGATAGGGTGAGGAGCTCAGTCATCCGGGAGAGGCTCAGAGTAGAACCGCTGCTCCTCCACATTGAAAGGAGTCAGTTGAGGTGGTATGGGCATCTGATTAGGATGCCTCCTGGACGCCTCCCATTTGAGGTGTTTCGGGCACGTCCCATTGGGAGGAGACCCCAGGGCAGACCCAGGACTCGGTGGAGAGACTATGTCTCCCAGCTGGTCTGGGAACCCCTTGGTATACTCTCTGAAGAGCTGGAGCAGGTGGCAGGGAAGAGGGAAGTCTGGGCTTCTCTGCTTGAACTGCTGCCTCCACGACCCGGACCTCCGGAAAAGTGGTAGAAGATGGATGGATGGATGGAATTATGTGCAATATATTGTTACATCTTGTTCAACTCTTTAACAGCAGCAGGAACAAAGCTGTTTTTGTAGCGCTGGGTTTTACTTTTTGGGACAGCAAACCTCCGTCTGGAAGGAAGAAGCTGAAAGTTGCAGTGCAAAGGGTGGGAGTCATCATTTAAAATGGAGGTAGCCATCCTCTGTACTTGTCTGGTGTACAGGGATGTCAGGCTCAGCTGTGACTCACCAAGCAAACGACTGGACCATCTAACTGCCTGATCCAAGGATTTCCTCTGTTTCAGTTTTATCTGACCAAACCATGACACTAAAGAAAAGGATAAAACAGATTCAATAAAAGCCCAATAAAACATTGTCATTATGGTTTGGTCAGTTTGGAAGCGTGCAAGTTTCCTTAAACAATGCAAACATTGCTGACCCTTTTTGCACACCCTTTCACAGTTCTCTTCAAAGTTTAAATTACTATCAATAATCATCCCAAGATATTTGTAGGATTGTACACATTCAGTGGTCTGGCCTTTTAGTACGGTGACTTTGTGCCTGGGAGTTTTCCTCCTAAAGTCAATAATCATATCTTTAGTTTTTGTCGTATTCAGCTGCAGGTAGGAATCCTCACACCAGTGAACAAAATCAACAACTACTGGGCCGTGGCCACTCTCACCATCCTGGAGGAGACTGACAACAACTGAATCATCAGCATACTTTATAATGTGTCTGTTGTCATGTCTGCTCCGACACATGTTTGTGTACAGGATGAAGAGTAGTGGTGACAACACACATCCCTGAGGAGAGCCAGTAGAAGAACACTTTTGGTCCGACAATGTACCATAGACCCTTACTCTCTGTGTCCTGTTGGTTAAAAAATCCAGAATCCAACCCACCAGATTATTACTCAAATCAAATTGCTGCAGGAGCCTTTCAACTAAAATATGAGGTTGGATTGTATTAAAGGCGGAAGAAAAGTCCACAGATAAAAGCCTGGCGTGTGTCCCATTAAAATCCAGATGTTTTAAAAGCATGTTAAACAGAGTGACAGTGGCATCCTCACATCCTCCACTCCTCTGTGAGGCCTATAGGCACACTGCAAAGGATCCAATGCATGCTCAGTCTGCTTTAGGACCTCAAATCTGACCAGTTTTTCAAAACTTTTCATTAAAATTGAAGTCAAAGCAACTGGTCTAAAGTCATTTACCATTTTAGGACAGCTGGATTTTGGAATGGGGACAACCACGGCATCTTTCCAGATCTTAAGCACATGTTGTGTCTGTAAGGACTTATTGAAAATGTAGTGAAACACAGGCCTCAGTTCATGTGCACAGGACTTTACCAAGCACCCACATATATTATCAGGGCCCTGACTTTTGTTCACTTTTACAGCACAGAACGCCTTTTAACATCCTGCACCTCAATATTAAAGTGCAGATTGTCTTTGAGTTTCTGTTTCACATCTTGCGTTTCTGTGCTAAAATCAAAGGAATCAAAACAACCATAAAAACAATTAAGAGCATTAGCCAGCTCTGTGTCTGAATTAAAACCATCTAAAAACACACGATTACTGCACTCTGTGCTCTGAAGGCCTGCAATAGTTATCATACTGGGCCAGGCTGAACCAAGTTTCTTTGTTGCCATCTTGCTTTCCAACTCTGATTTATAATTCTGTTTTGCTCTTAAAATTTGAACTCTTTTGTGGCAACCTGCAACTCAGAAACAACCCCCTGTTTAAAGGTAAGTGCTTTCCTCTGTAAGCAGGATTTAACTGATTTTGTAACCCATGGCTTGTTGTTGGGATATATTTTGACACGTTTACGTGGAACGATCATGTCTCTGCAGAAAGCCATGTATGAGCATGTCACATCCACTAAAGAATCCAAATCTTCTCCGCAGGCGAGCGTGAACACCTCCCAGTCTGTACAGTTAAAGCATTCCTAGAGGCAGTGCACTGAGTCCTCTGTCCACACGTCTATGTCTCTGGTCTTCGCCTTGCCTCTTTTGAGAGCAGTTTTATATGCGGGCAGCAAATATACACAGCTGTGATCTGAGGATCCTGAAGGAGGAAGGGGAATAGATTTATAGGCCCTCTCTATGGATCCGTAGCACAGGTCCAATGTCTTTTTTTTGCCTGGTTGGGCAGGAGACATACTGATAAAAGTTTTTAAGTGTCTTCTTTAGAGACACATGGTTAAAATCCCCAAGTATAAAATTTGGAGCCTCTGGGGAAATTGACTGCAATCGCTGTACCACATCAAAGACGGTGCTGGAGGCGGAGGCAGCATCTACCCTCGGGTGAATGTACACAGTCGTTATAAAAAGTTGGGGGAACTCACGGGGCAGATCAAAGGGGCATAGTGACACAGACAGAAGCTCCACATCTGGTGTACAGATTGCGCTCTCTGACCGTGACAGATGTACAGTACTGTTTATTAATATACAAACATACGCCGCCCCCCTGTCGTTTCCCCGTTACCTCTTCCTGCCGATCCGAGCGAAGTGGGGCTCCAAAGCCGTCAATCTACAGGTCCGCATCCCGGTCATGCGCCATAAGCCACGTCTCCGTGTAAGCCATGACACAGCAGTTCTTGAAATCCTTCTGATATTTGTCACAGGTGGCCACGCAATAAGAGAGCCAAGGGCGAGCCAGTCAGTTGTGATGTTTAATAGTGACAGGGGTAAGGGATGAGGAAAGCACAGATGCTCATACATAGTTACACTCATGGGCAGTACAGCAACAGAGTTAACAGTTAATAAGGTGGCGCTCCCAAGTGATTCGCTAAGACTAGTAGAGGGCTTGCGCCGGACATGGGGGCACAGAGGCACAAATACTTCTTATGGGAAAACACTTACGAGAGATGCTGGATGATGAGACAAGGGCTGGCACCGGACGAAGGGGCTCCAGCCTAGTAGTGCTTATGTCGCAGCGCCGAATGATCGTGGCTGCTCCTCTTTATACTCATTAGCAGCGCCCCAGCTGATGAGGATTAATTGGCCCCAGCCGTCCCGTGACACTGACAGCTGGGAGCCAGCTGAGGCGCTGCCCAATGAGAGGCAGGGATAAAAGGAGCATGGGCTGAGCGCCGAGCCGGCGTCTCACCCCATGGTGACAGAGCCTCCCCCTCACGGTCGGGCTCCCGAACGACCAGGAACATCCCAGCCCCCCCCCCCCCCCACCTAGGGTGGGCGGAAGGGAGGCAGGACCGGAGGGGAAGATACAAAGGGAAGGACAAAACAAAAAAAAAAACATTGGACAATGTAGGGTCGCAGGGCAGAGAGAGGAAAAAACCCAAACACAATACGTTACAAAACAGGGAAAAATTAACCCAGGGCACAGATGGGGAGAAAACTGAGTAGGACACAGGTTACGCTCTACTCAGATAACACAACGTGTAGCCCAGGGCAAGAAAGGGAGGGAAAAAAACCCCAAAGAGGTAACAGGACAAATAAAGCAATTACAGAGTATGGCTAAGGGGGAACGAAACACACTACTCCATAACGCACTCCTACAAAGCTAAAGATAAAATAAGGGTGATGAAAGACGCTGAGTACGGGTGGCAGGGAAAACAATACACAGCGCCATATACGTACAAAGAGGGACACCCAGGGAAATAACGGTGACAGGGTAGGAACAGGATGAACATGAGGGAAAAATGCTGAGTACGGTTTTCAAGGGGGAGAACGCAATACACAGCACCAAATAAACGGGGAATTACCTAGAGGAATAAAGGTGACAGGATCATAGGATAACAATAAGGTAAAATGCTGAGTACGGTTAATAAGGGAGAAAACACAATACACAGCACTAAATACAAGGAGGGTCACCTATAGGGATAATGGTGACAGGTGAAACAGGGTAACAATAAGGTAAATTGCTGAGTACGGTTATAAGGGGAAAAAACACGATACACAGCACTAAATACAAGGGTCACCTAGAGGGATAATGGTGACAGGAGCACAGGATAATGATAAGATAAAAATGCTGAGCATGGTTAATAAAAAAAACACAACACACAGCACAAAAACATATATTCCCCTAACGGACAAAGAAACTACACCTGAGTGACCTCAATAATAATAAAAGAAGTAAAGGACACCCGAGGAGACGGCAGGCAGAGTCCAAAATGGCCAGAATTGTTCTGGTAATCTCCCCGCCCATTGTCCAGTTGGCAACCCGGGGAAGAGACAATGTTCGGGCGGCCAAGTCCAAACCCAAGTTCCAAGAAACTAGGCCACCGGTAGCCGTGCCAGGCCACCCAGCAACAATACAGTTCGTCGGGAGGTTGGACCAGCTCGCCGAACCAGAAGACTTGCAGGTCGAGCCGTCGACCCGTGTCACTCAACCACCAGGACCGTTGAGACGGGCGAAGGGTCAGAGCGGGCCCCAGAGGAAGAGGCTTAGGGGAGAGCCGATGATGAGGTAGACGAGCGTCAGGCTGCAGGGGAACAGCCACCTCGCCACCGGACCTGGACAACACTGGGGTGGCACCCGCATCGGACCCTGATTGGGTCTTAGGCGAACCCACGCTGAACGCCGCTGGAGCAGCACCCGCGTCGGACCCCGATTGGGTCTCGGGCAAATCCACGTCGAGCACCGCTGGAGCAGCACCCACGACGGACCCCGACTGGGTCGGCACCGCACCAGAACCGACCTTCAACACTGAACCTGGACCCCACAGCACCACGAGGAACGGCAACTCCTCGCCGGCAACCCTGGAAGAAGGAACAGAACCGGGGTCAGGATCACCGGCAGCGCCAGAACCCGGTGGAACGAGCTCGGATGCAGCGGGCGGCTGCACCCGGCTCATCCCCCCTAGAGACAGGCTAAAGTGCTCAGAGAAATAGAGGGAGAAAAGAGAGAGGAGCACTCGCCTGATCTCGGGTTCCGACGCCGTCCAGGACTGCGAAGATCCAGGATCCGTTGTCCGGAGGTCGTTGTCAGGCTCCCATTCGGCTACGTCGGGCCTCGCAGCCAAAACGATGGTCAGCGCAGCTTGAGGTTCCTCCAGCGCAAGTAGCCACGCCGACAGTCCACGCGGCGTGATGGTAGGAGAACCTCGTCCTGCTTGACCGAACCGCACCTCCGTGGAGACCCGGGGACGCTTGGTCGTCGGCGCAGACTCCACACAGCAGTCGGTCTTCCTCCTCCGCCCACAACGTAGCTACGGAACCGCAGGCCCTCTCCTCGTCCCACCACGTTGACCCGGAGCCGGGGAGCGCTCGGCGGAGAGAGACACAGAGGATGCAGGATTAAAGGCACAGGTTACAGCAGGTGGTGGGAGTTCAGGGAGCTGCGGACCCCGAACTCCACCTCCAGGAGTGTGACAGAGCATATCATTAAACTGATGTAAATAAACTGAGACTTGCCTGCCTCCTGGAGGTTGGGTGGAGCCTGCTGCGGTGAACATTGCTTCCTCCTCTCCCCGCCAGGCGATAACGGAGGACCCCCTGGGAAATCGTCTGGGGACCGCTCGCGTCGTCTCCAGGAGAGGGCTCACCAGGCTGGGATTCCAGGCACACACAGGAGTCGGGGAGCGTATCGAGGAGGAGGGGGTATCAGCCGGGGTGAGCCAGCCCGAATGCCCTGGAGTGACAGCGGGGGAATGAGGCTCAGGGAACAAGGCTGTAAAATCTCCACACTGACGAGGCGAAAAGGTGACAGCTGCGTGGGAGGAGAGGTCCTGGTGGGAGCCCAGAACTGGATCCGGACGGGGTTCATGCTGAGGTGACTTGGCGAAGTGATGACGGCTATTCCCAGGGGACGAAGCGAGGGGGGAACCCAGGAATCACCGCTCCTGATCAGAGACCGATGCGAGGAAGGCGTTGAGCTCGGGAAAGCTTCGCTGCCCTGGAGTCCTCTCCCCCAATCTCACTGCCGCCGCCACGTGCCTGCAGATGGTGAATGGATGCACAGCGGGAATCGCGTCAGCCGCTCGGTCCCAGACGTAACTGCTGTCAGCTGCAGCTCCATGGGGGGAATCCCGAGTGACGTGATGCAGAACGGGGGAAGCCCTCTGGGTGGCGCGAACTCCCGGGCTGGAATGGCAGCAGGAACGGGGTCCCGAAGCGGCGGGCAACGTCATCCACTTCGGCGTTCTGCCGGGGTTTCCATCCAACCCGCAGAGCTTCTCTCGCTGTGTGTCCATGGCGTCAATCCTGGCACTGACCTCAAGATGGAATAAGGAGCGAGAGTAACTGTCCACGAGATCCTCAGCACGGCCCGGATGCCAGCGTCTCACGTTGGAGGCGTCGTGCAGGGTGAAGAGCGTCCTGTCGATAGCCCCCAGGATGGACCTCAGCTCGTCGCCCTGGCGTCGGAGGTGACTCCCGGGAAACGGCGTGCTAACGGCGCTAACACCCGGACAGGAAGGTACAAGTCCAAACCATTTATGGCCGCCGGCAACTCGTTCGGGCTGCGACATACTGTCACACGTGGCTCTAGGGAGCCACGCAATAAGAGAGCCAAGGGCGAGCCAGTCAGTTGTGATGTTTAATAGTGACAGGGGTAAGGGATGAGGAAAGCACAGATGCTCATACATAGTTACACTCATGGGCAGTACAGTAACAGAGTTAACAGTTAATAAGGTGGTGCTCCCAAGTGATTCGCTAAGACTAGTAGAGGGCTTGCGCCGGACATGGGGGCACAGAGGCACAAATACTTCTTACGGGAAAACACTTACGAGAGATGCTGGATGATGAGACAAGGGCTGGCACCGGACGAAGGGGCTCCAGCCTAGTAGTGCTTATGTCGCAGCGCCGAATGATCGTGGCTGCTCCTCTTTATACTCATTAGCAGCGCCCCAGCTGATGAGGATTAATTGGCCCCAGCCGTCCCGTGACACTGACAGCTGGGAGCCAGCTGAGGCGCTGCCCAATGAGAGGCAGGGATGAAAGGAGCATGGGCTGAGCGCCGAGCCGGCGTCTCACCCCATGGTGACAATATTGGACATTTCCTTGAGTTTCATCCACTTTATTTCTCAGGGATTGTACATTCCCCATAATAATGGAAGGAAGAGGAATGCGGTTAAGCTGACGCCTCCTCAGATTTAATCTTACGTCTCCACGCTTTCTGCGTTTCCTCTTCTTGTCTCTCTTTTCATCGCTGTGTCCATGAAAATCTCTTAAAATTAAGTCCGGCAGTTGCGGCACAGACTCAAACACAGATGCTGCATTATCCATGTTTAAATGCAGTAACATGTCTCTGGAATACTGTATTCTTCCCAGCATGATTGCGATTGCGCTTACCTTCAAGACAAAGAGTCGGTAAGAAAGAAATGACAGTGCAAAAACAAGAAGGAAATCCATACTGATGGAACCAGTGAGCTCTTCATTATATAGTCCACAAACATTCAAGGACAAAAACGGCACAGAGAATTATGTTAAAACACATTAAAGTGCATAAAAACAGAGACACAGACGTCAAACTTTTTTCACCCGCTGCCGGCTGCTGCATGCGATGGGGTTGGTCCTGCTCGCTTTCCAGATTACTAAGCCAAGGTTCATCCCATATTGCGTCATCCATCACTGCTGGCATCAGTTGATTTCATAAACTATAGCCCGACCACTCCTCCTCAGCACCGCTGTTGGAAAACCCCAGTCCATAGAAGAGGTCGCAGCCCATCACATTCTCGCCACCGGCAGTCACAATAAACTTCAGGCTAACAGCCACCGATGAATTATAATGGGCCATCAGCTACACCGAACCCACGATGGGCAGCCTCCGTCCTCCATAGCCGCACAACGGCTCTAAATGACCTCTCAGCTGATGATATAGGAAGAAACTCCTCATGGTGGGTCAATTCAATACCAACCTCACTGCACCTGTGTCAACCAACAATGGTACCTCCACTCCGTCCAGTTCCATCGCACAATACGTACAGCCATCGGTGTCTGGGGAAATGGTGTGGATAACCATGGAAGTTGGAGTAGGGGTGTCCACTTTACATCATCGTTCCCATTGCTGGAACCTATTACAGGCCCTGGCAAAGTGATGCAGGAGTTTGCACTTGCCACAGCGTTTGCCTCTCGCCGGACACTCTCTCGTCTTGTACCGGTGCTTAGTGGACCCACAACCCGAACACTTGGGCGACCTCATCTTCACAGCTGCAGCGCATTCCTCTTCTTCGCTGTCTTCGCTGTCCGGATCCACAGCCTGTGCTGTTGATTGTGAGTCATGGCAGCATAGCGTAGCTCTCTCACCGAGGTTGTGTGATAACTTGTCTGCCGCTTCACACTGTTGGGCTATCTCCACAGCCCTGCCTAGAGTTAATTTGCCGGAGTGTATAAGAATCTTGACCGAGCTGACAAACATAGAGTGTGCTCCGCCAGCTGGTCGGGGACCATTTCTTCCTCTAAGTCACCAAACTGGCAGTCCCCAGCCAGCTGCCGTAGGTCTGCAACATAGTGCTGCACTGACTCACTGGCCTGCTGGAGGCGCTGCCGAAACTGGACCCTCCTGAAGACGTTTGTAGGCGCGCGAAAATGTTGTTGTCATTCGCTCAACCATGTCATCGAAACTATCGCTAGTGCCCAAGATAGAAAAGATATGTTGTCCTTCCATGCCCAAATTGTGGACCAAAATCGCCCTTTCTTGTACCTTCTTCAGTTCACCCAGGTTTAGTGCCACCAAGTAGTTTTTAAATGCGGCAAACCATCTTGCCCAAGGCACCAAAGGCTCCCCCGGAGATTCCAAAAATGGCCGAATTGCAGACACGCCAGCATCCCTAACTTTATCATCGTCGCCAAATGTTATGTCCGTAAAATGTGGCACAATAATGAGGGGAGTTGTGAACTACACACGACTTTATTACATGAATCACACTGATACAGAGACGCTCCCATTAGGGAGAGAGGTGGTCGAAGAGACCGCCCCTCTGCCACACAGCCCTCTTATACTCCGGGTGATGTCACCACCCGTGTCACACCATAAAGAGTCCTAATAACAACACTACATAATGGTGATGGACCAGCATTTTTTTCATTTACAAGCATCTCAAAAGCTAAAATATTAAACACACACACACACACACACACACACACACACACACACACACACACACACACACACACACAGAGTGGTGTGAAAAAGTGCTTGCCTCCTTCTTGATTTCTCATTTTTTTGTATCTTTGTCACACTTACGTATATATATTGTATATGTTATATACAGCGCAAGTCCTTACACACAGAGTGATACAGTATATTTCAAGTGTTTATTTTTTTTTTTTTAAATTTTCATGGTTATGGCTTATAGCTTACAAAAACCCCAAATTCAGATTATCTCTTTTCGGATGAAAGTAAATTTTGCATTTCATTTGGAAATCAGGGTCCCAGAATCTGGAGGAAAAGTAGAGACACAGAATCCAAGTTGCTTGAGGTCCACCGTGAAGTTTCCACAGTCAGTGATGATTTGAGGAGCCATGCAATCTTCTGGTGTTGGTCTACTGTGTTTTATCATGTCCAAGGTAAGCATAGCCATTTACCAGGAAATTTTAGAGCATTTCAATTCATTTCAATTCAATTCAATTCAACTTTATTTATATAGTGTGGGAATCCACTCAGTATGTTTCTCAGTATGTTTCCACTCAGACGGAATGGTCATGGGAGGTTGGTGGGTTGATGTAAACAGTGACAAAGAGAATGGAAATTGCAAAGGCTTTCATGTTAATGCAGCACCACAGGTGACTGAGTGAGTTGCATGATATAAAAAGGAGAGGTGCCTGCAACCTGTATTCTTTTTGAGGTTTGTGATTCTGGTGGATGTGAGAGAGAGAAATTAATAAAGTCTGCTCTGCTCCGGAACCGCCTCGCCTGATTACTCCTCTCTCCACAATAGCGCCATTTCACAACAGCAGTCATCCCATAGCACTTTCAACTGTAGGGGAAACCCCCACAATTGCAGAAAGACCCCAGCAATCAGGCGATTCCCTGTGAGCAAGTGTTTGGCGACGGTGGAGAGGAAAAACTCCCTTTTAACAGGAAGAAACCTCCATCAGAACCAGGCTCAGGGAGGGACAGTCATCTGCTGCGACTGGCTGGGGGTTGGGGGGATAGAGAAGATGAAACACCATCCAACTGATGATCCTGAGGGACAAGCTGCTGTGCGCAGGGGTGGACCAGCACCTGTCATCATGGATCCTGGACTACCTCACAAACCGGCCACAGTTTGTGAGAACCCGGGATTGTGTGTCCGACACGATCATCGGTTGCACGGGGGCTCCCCAGGGAACGGTTTTGGCTTCCTTCCTGTTCATCCTTTATACTGCGGACTTTTCACACAACACAACACACTGCCATCTACAGAAGTTCTCTGACGACTCTGTGATAGTTGGCCTCATCTCCAATGGAGATGAAGCTGAGTACAGAGGACTTAACCAGGACTTTGTGGACTGGTGCCATCGGAACTGCCTCCAGATCAACGCGAAGAAAACTAAGGAGCTGGTGGTGGACTGAGGCAGGCAAGGACAACCCCTCACAGCACCAGTAAACATCCAGGGAACAGATATTGAGATGGTGACATCCTACAAGTACCTGGGTGTTCATCTGAACAATAAACTAGACTGGTCACACAATACCGACGCACTCTACAAGAAGGGACAGCGCAGGCTGTTCCTACTGAGGAGGCTCAGGTCTTTTGGTGTACAAGGGGTGCTCCTGAAGAGCATCAGCCATCACTTTTGGAGTGGTCTACTGGGGCAGTGGCATTACAGCAGCTGATAGGAAGAGACTGAACAAACTGATCAAGAAAGCTAGCTCTGTCCTGGGGCAATGCCTTGACCCAGTGGAGGAGATAGGAGAGAGAAGGATGGTGGCTAAACTGTCATTTCTGCTGGAGTCAGAGTTCCACCCTATGCAGGACATACTGAACGTACTGAGGAGCTCATTTAGCAGTAGACTACATCATCCTAGGTGTGCGACTGAGAGGTTTCGCAGATCCTTCCTACCTACGGCTGTCAGACTTTATAACCTAAGCAGGGCTGCTCGCAGAGATAGCAAAAAAAATAAAAACGTGACGACCTAATAGTATTGAATGCAAAAGACGCACCAGACTTACACAATGGTCCCCTCCAGTATACAACTAGGACAATATCAGTCACTACGGAGGGTGACAATATGTATGGGTACATATTCATGCTATGTAGGATAACACCCCCCTCTGTTGTGGGGTGTATAAGAGGTGGAGAGGAGGGGGAGTACAGGGCACTGGTAGACAGATTTGTGGAGTGGACGGAGCAGAATCACCTGAGGTTGAATGTCAGCAAGACCAGAGAGATGGTGATTGACTTCAGGAAGAGGAAGGCTCCTTCTCAGCCACTGCAAATTAGCGGGGAGGATGTGGGAGTGGTTGAGGACTACAAATATCTGGGTGTCAGGATCAGCAGCGGGTTGGACTGGAGATCCAACACAGATGCTGTGCACAAGAAGGGGATGAGCAGACTCTACTTCCTGAGAAAACTGAAATCCTTCAATGTATGCAGCAGGATGCTGGAGCTTTTCTATCAGACTGTTGTCACCAGCGCCATCTTCTTTGCTGCTGTCTGTTGGGGTAGCAGTATCAGGGCCAGAGGTACCAACAGACTTGACAAGATTATCAAGAGGGCTGGCTCTGTAATTGGTCTCAGACCGGAGACCTTTGAGACAGTGATGGAGAGGAGAACACTAAATAAACTGCGATCCATCATGGACAATCCTGATCACCCCCTCCACCACACACTAGATAGACAGCTGAGCACTTTCTCCAGTAGACTACTACAGCTTCATTGTCGAATGGCCAGGTACAGGAAATCTTTCCTGCCACATGCAATTTCACTGTACAATAACTCACTATGATGTTGTATTCTGGTCATAGCTATGCTGCCACACTGCACCTTACAGACTAACTGATACGTCACATTTTCACTCTGCTCCTGATAGTCCTTCTTTGTGCAATGGGATGATTCATGTGTTTATACGGGTCATCATATATTAAGCTATGATGTATATAGGTTTTATAGTCATGTTAGTTTTTACTTTCCATGGGTAATCCTTTTGTCTGTCATGTGTGTGTTTCTATTGTTTGGTTGTCAACTATCATGCTGCTGTTACACTGTAATTTCCCAGTTTGGGATCAATAAAGTACATCCATCCATCCATCCATCTCTATCTATCTATCTATCTATCTATCTATCTATCTATCTATCTATCTATCTATCTATAACTAAGTAGACGGTTATGCTGTTTATTGCATCTAGCTACAATGCTCCGTACTGTGTATATATATTTATATATTTATATGTACATATGTATATTCACTGCTCTTATTTTCTTATCTTCTAAATTATTGCTCTGAGTGTTGCTATCCCTGTGCTGTTGCAATCCTGGAATTTCCCCATTGTGGGACTAATAAAGGCTTATCTTATCTTATCTTATGAAAAGAACAGACATGTAGAGAGCAAACAGCACGATGGGGACACAATCTATGGGAGAGAACAAACAGGTGTTAATGACCAGCAAAAAAAGAATATTTCATTGAGAGTGAATTTCATGCCTCCCTCTAGTGACAAGCTTTATGGAGATGCTGATTTCATTTTCCAGCATGACTTGGCACCTGCCCACACTGCCAAAAGTACCAAAACCTAGTTTAATGACCTTCATTGTGTTTGACTGGCCAGAAAACTCTCCTGACCTAAACCACATAGAGGATCTATGAGGTATTGTCAACAGGAAGATGAGAGACATCAGATCCAACAATGCAGACAAGCTGAAAGCCACTATCAAAGCAACCCTGGGCCTCCATAACACCTCAGCAGTGCCACAGGCCGATCATCTTCATGCCATGCCTCACTGATGCAGTAATTCATGCAAAAGAAGCCCCGACCAAGTATTGACTGTGTACATTGACATAGTTTTCAGTCAGCCAACATTTCTATTCACCATATTCCTGGAGGTGCTGCTGTAGGAGCGATTATGGGTGGAGCTTACGGTTTCGGCTGACCTAGTGTTAAATCGATCAGTAAGAGTGGAGTAGTAGAGGCATTTAAAATAGCATTTTTAAAAGTTTTTCAAATTCATTTTAATGTATAGTCCACATACGTATTTTGCACTCAAGTGGCAGCTAATTTCAGCACTTGTAGTTTTTGTATTTTTGAATGTTTTTGTGTAGTTCTGGTACTTGCTGCTGTTCGTGGTGTGAGGCTCCTCACAGATAAACAATGCTAAAGGTGGCTTCAACAGCAATGAGTAAATCATGCACTGAAAACTAAAGGATTGTTCGTGTGATCGGTGGTACAGACACAGGACAGACACCAAGACAAGAGCCAGGCATGCTTTTGCTTGTATGAATGTCACAGACGTGACGTTTTACCCCGAATTTAAAATGCCCAAGCATGCTCTTGTGGTTCTTTGTGGCTCTGACTAGACTCTACGTCTGCTCTGAGGTAAATTTGAATATGTTCAACATATTTTAAAATGCAGCCGACTTTATTGCAGTGGAGACATTGATATATCTCTGAGCTTTTATTTGTTTACAGCGTTAGCAGGTTAGCAGCGGAGATAACAAACGGAGCTACAGGCCACTTTTCAAGGTCATCTTTTCATCCCTCCATAATTGTGGGATGTAGTATGATTATATTACTGTTTTTGAGGTGCAAAAGGCTGTGTTCCTGCATTTTTGATGCCGAAGTCATTGTTTTTTAACAAGGAAAAGTGTCCCGTTTCAGTGACAACAATACTTTCTAAACTAGCACCAGAAGTTGCTACCATAATTCACGCAAGGCATCATGGGGCCTAGGAATAAGGTGGATTAAAAATCAATTTTTTTAAAATTAATTTTATTCATTACTCTAATTTTTTGAGAAACTGAATTTGGGGTTTTCATGTATAACCATCAAAATTAAAAGAAATAAATGCTTGAAATATATTCTGTGTGTAATGAATCTATGAGTTTCATTTTTTGAACTGAACTACTGCATGCCTGTAGAAAGCAAGTATTCCTGTCTGAAACAGGGAGCCCAATCAGGCTTTGCAGGCCCAAACGTAGGCTGTCTGAAAGTGGAATACAGAGGTGTAGCCTATATGTTGGCAGCCACACGTGTTAGACTTTGACAAATATGAAAGGGACTTAACTGAGAGTGATTGTGTGAATATTAATTACAGAATAATTGAAAATGAATGGGACATCCAATATTACCCACTGTTTAAGAACCGCTTGTTTATTTTTTTTGTCAGATCACTTATTTGTGTGATCTTTTTTGAGTTATATTCATAAATGTTGTATCTTGCACTTTGGGGAATGGGAGTTGTTCAGTCATTGTAATTTAGGTTATATGTGTAGTTTATAGTCTATCGTCAATAAAGTCATGCATTAGAATAACAGGACATATTTATAAATATTTGAGACCAGCTGTTGTGCATCCTTTTATATTTTAGCAATATTATAAGTACAAAACACCAAACATTATTATTATTATTATTATTATTATTATTATTTTGTATTTATATCTTGTATACTTTATTGCTCCCCAGAGGGAAATTCAGGGCATCCACGTACGGCGCCGATCCCTTCACCAGTCTCTCTCTCTTACACACACACACACACACATACGCACACAGCAGAATGAGCCATTTGGCTGCAACTTTTGCATCAGTGTTGCCCATTTGTCTGTAAATATTTAAATAAAAATGATTTATTTCAATATTTGGACTTTTTTGCGCCTTGTCGTTTAGTCAAAGCATGTGTCCGCATGTAATATGCAGTTGATCTGGTCATTCCACTCCTCAGTGAAGCAGCAGTCGGGACTTTGGTCTACCACTGACTGGGCAGGCTGAGCATGCCTCCTTTTGAATGGTCGTGGTGCACCTGGTGGGACGGCAGTGTCGGCTGCTGCTTTACCCGCGTGCCAGTGATGTCATTTGCGGCACCACGGGTCCCCGGCAGCGAGCCCCCTGCACCTCGTGGTCTCTATGTCGAATATATCCATTACACCTACACAATCACAGCAACTTTATAGTCTATATTTGACTAAGCGGTTCAATACTTGTGGATGCACACCTCAGCAGCAAAGCACTTCTAAAATCTTTGTTTGCGAAGCGTTGTGGTGACTGACAGGACATGATGCTGTGTTATCCATTCAGCATGGTCGTGATGCCACGTATTGTCCAATCAGCATGGCCATGATGCGACGTATTCTCCAATGAGCACGGAGTCAATCCGAAACCCCGCCTACACTTCTTGAAGCCAGGGGATGAAGACAGAGTGGTCACACAGCGGTGGCTAAACTTTCATTGATTAAAAAATACATATTTTGACTGAGTGACTATATTCTGGGATGCACACCCTTGTAGTTTCAGCAAAGCACATTTAAAATCTTAGGTCAGTGTGACGAACGGTTTGAGAGATATGAGGAACACACACACAGACACACAAACAGACAGAGATGTCTTGAATTTATAGATAGATTATTGAAATCAACTTTTCGATGACATTCTAATTTATTGAGATGCACTTGTATGTGAGAGTGGCGCAGCACATGGATAAGAAACTTACATAGAGCTGTGCTCTAGGAGTGACAGATGGATTCAAGGTGGCGGTGGGATTACATCAGGGATCAGCTCTAAGCCCTACTTGTTTGCTATGGTGATGGACAATCTGACAGATGAGATCAGGCAGGATTCTCCATGGACCATGATGCCGGCACATGACATTATGATCTGCAGTGAGAGTAGGGAGCAGGTGGAAGAGAATCTGTAGAGGTGGAAGTATGCACTGGAGAGAAGAGGAATGAAAGTCAGTAGAAGCAAGACGGAGCACATGTACAGTATGTGAATGAGGGGGAGGCAGGTGTAATGGTAAAAATGCAAGGAGTAGAGGCAGTGAAGGCAAATGAGTTTAAATACCAGTGGTCAACCATCCAACGCACTGGACAGTGCACTAAAGAGGTGAAGAAGAGAGTGCAGGCAGGGTGGAGTGGGTAGAGACGAGTGTCAGGGGTGATTTGTGACAGAAGGATAGCAACCAGAGTGAAAGGGGAGATTTACAAGACAATAGTGAGACCTGCAATCATGTGTGGTGTGTTTTAATGTTCTTTCAACTGAATTTTGGTACTCCTGATCCAAACAGTCTTAGCCCTGTTTTTTGGTGAAATTCTTATGCACTACTAATTCTCATGTGTTACTGTCATCCTGGAGAGAAGATGTCTTTTTTTTTTGCACAAAATTGACTTTTAATGGTTTTTTTTTTCCTAAGTACAGTTCATTAGCTTCTCACCAGTTTATGTGAAAATTCATAGAAAAAATAGCTCTATATATTTTCTTCCTTTGAGGCTCAGTTTATAGAATCTGTTATAATGGTCTAGTCAAAGGTGCAAATATCATTGATGGGCATGTCCAAGTCAATTTCACTAGTATTCTTCTAGAGCGGCCTAGAGGTAGAGCACCCGCCCCACAACTGGGAGGTCAGGGTTCAAGTCCCGGCCGGGTCATGCCAAAGACCATATAATAAATGGAACTTCCTGTCGTCCAGCTTGGTGTTTAGCAAAAATGGAACACATTAGTGCCCTCTTAAATGTCTAACCATGTTTTTTTTTCTTGTAGATGCATTTTACTACTTTTTTACATCTTGGCCAGGGGACTACAGATGAAAACTAGCCTTTTGGCTAATTCTGGCTTTTTTAACCATGTGTAATCATGTGTTTTATGAAATTGCATTGTCCCTTTTCAAATAAACTAAACTAAACTAAACTAAACTAATGGAGGAGGCAAATGTGGGCGGCAGTAGCTCAGGAGGTAGAGTGGGTCATCGAATAACCAGAGGGTTGGTGGTTCAAATCCCCCTCTCCCCAGCCATCCTGCTGTTGTGTTCCTGGGCAAGACACTTTACCCACCTTGCCTCCAGTGTCCATGACACTGGGTATGCATGTGTATAAATGTTCGGTAGTGGTTGGAGGGGCCGTTGCTGCGGATTGGCAGCCACATTTCTATCAGTCTGCCCCAGAGCAGCTGTGGCTACAGTAGTAGCTTACCACTACCACTGTCTGTGAAGTGAATGAATAACGGACTCACTGTAAGTGCTTTGAGACATCACTTGACATTTAAAGTGCCATATAAATCTAATCCATTATTATAGTATGACAGTGGGAAAAAAAAAATTTGCATCAGTGAAAAGCACAAAAAGGTTCTCCTACCTCTCCTAATTATTCAGAGGTTCCATATAACATGTTATATGGAACCAACATCTAAATACATATTTAGATAAGATAAGATAAGATAAGCTTTTATTAGTCCCACAATGGGGAAATTACAGGATTGCAACAGCACAGAGATAGCGACACTCAGAGCAATAATTTAGAAGGTAAGAGAATAAGAGCAGTGAATATACTGTACATATGTACACATAAATATAAAAATATATATACACAGTGCGGAGCATTGTAGCTAGATGGAATAAACAGCATAACCATCTATTTAGTTAGTTTAGTATGAATATGTACCCATACATATTGTCACCCTCCGTAGCGACTGATATTGTTCTAGTTGTATACTGGAGGGGACCATTTGTGTAAGTCTGTTGCGTCTTTTGCATTCAATACTATTAGGTCTTCACATTTTTTTGCTATCTCTGTGCGCAGCCCTGCTTAGGTTATAAAGTCTGACAGTCTGACATTTACGTGGGAGGTCAAAACAGTTTTCCACTGAGAAAATGGAGTCAAATCCACAAAGTGAAAAAAATGGAAATATCAGAGAACATCATTTACAGGAGTACCACTGTTCCACCTAAGCCTTATGAGGTGAAGCAGGTGAGGGATGAAGCTGTAAATGTATCCTCATTATCTGGCATGTGTACTTTTATAAAAATGTGCCACATATTCTAAATGACTGATAATGCACCACTAACTTTAGACATGGCTTTTATTAGTTACAAGTGCAATGTCATTGCACTGATGTAAACCAGCAGTGTGCCAACTTTGCACTTAGCCACACCACTGTTAGCGGGAAAGTGGGGAATGCGCTGAAATTACCAAAACCACTGATGGAAGGGGCAGAGTGCGGGGAAAATTTGCCCTTTAGATTGTTGTAGCCCTATGTTTTTATACAGTGGTGTGAAAAAGTGTTTGCCCCCTTCCTGATTTCTCATTTTTTTGTATGTTTGTCACACTTAAATGTTTCAGATCATCAAACAAATTTAAATGTTAGACAAAACACAAGTAAATGACATGTTTGCACGAAAACCCAAATGCAGACACAGACTCGATTAGAAATCACAGTGATCTTTATTAATGAAGTGAATGAATGTGTGAGTGAGTGGATGTGAGTGCAGAGTGGGAGAGAACTGGCAACCCTGCAGGGAGAGAGGAGAGAGGGAATTAATAACAGTTTAGCAATGGTGGATTGAATGGACTGAGTAATAAATAATCTTACGGAGCACAGGAGCAGTAGAAGCACCGAAGAGAAGCTTAGTCCACTCCGAGTTACCAGAGTCACGCTCGGGAGGTGCAGTGTCCATGGAGAGGATGAGAGAGCAGGTGCAGCCACAGCTGAAGGGGTGAGAGAGAAGAGAGAGTCCGGTGAGAGGAGGCACTTACTGAGCAGGGAGTGGAAGCGGCCTCCAGCCCACGGCAGAGAATCCGGTCCGCCGCCTGGATCAGAGGTAAGTCCGCCGCCTGGAAGAACGTCCACCTGTGCACAGAGAAGAGAGGAGGAGAGAAGCAGGAGTAGGAGATGAAACATCCAATGAAGCTAGCTTACTGCAGAGTTGGGGAGGCGAAGCTTCCAGATGAACAGGTGCAGCTACGATGAGAGGAAGGGAGGCGAAACTCCCAGCAATAGAGAAGGGCGAGTCAGGACGTGAATGGCTTCACCCAAGGAGCGTTTACGTCTCCGTGCAGGAGTGCAGGAATCCACTCCTGATAAAGGCTGCCTAATTGGAGAGAGCAGGTGTGAGAGCAGGCACAGCTGAGGATGATAATTAGTAAGCAGGGAGCACACAGCACGGATCACTACAGTACCCCCCCCCCCCTTCAAGGAATGCCTCTTGGTGGCCAACTCAGCCTGCCTGGGTGAGTCTGATGGAAGCCCCTGATGAGTTGTCGATCAGTGATGAAGGATGACCGAACCCAGGATCTCTCCTCCGGCCCATACCTGGCCCAGTCCCCCAGGTACTGGACACCCCAGCCCCAGCATTGTACGTCCAAGATACGATTGACCTTGTGGGCCAGACCACCATCGATCGTAACTGGAGGGGGCGGTCGCTTGGGTGGGGGACAGAGAGGGCTTGAAGAAACCGGCTTCACCTGGGAGACATGAAAGGTAGGACAAATACGCATGGTAGGGGGGCGAGACAGGCGGACAGCGACTGGGCTGATAATATGAGAGATGGGAAAAGGACCAATTAAACGAGGAGAAAGCTTCTTGGACTCAGCTTTTAAATGAATGTTCTTGGTAGACAGCCATACCTTTTGTCTGACCCGGTATGGCAGAGCCGGGGCCCTCCGATGGTTGGCGATTTCAGAATTGCGACCAGCGGTGCGTTGAAGAGCGGCCTTGGCAGACCTCCAAATCCGACAACATCGTTTAATGTGGACTTGCACAGATGGAACTATGATCTCCTCCTCCTCTTCCGGGAACAATGGAGGGTTGTATCCCAACGACGCTTCAAAAGGGGAGAGGGCTGTGGCCACTGAAATGGCGGAGTTGTGAGCATACTCAATCCAAGGTAAGTGTGAACTCCACGAAGCAGAGGCAGCCTCCAGTTCTTGGTTAGCACGCTCACACTAGCCATTACTCTGCGGATGATAACCTGAAGACAAGCTGACCATTGCCCCAATGGCCTTGCAAAAGGATCGCCATACCTGGGACACAAACTGAGGAATCCAATCCGATACAATGTCCAAGGGAATCCCATGTAGACGTACCATGTGCAGGACCAACAAGTCGGCTGTCTCCTTGGCTGAAGGGAGCTTGTGAAGAGGGATGAAGTGAGCTGCCTTCGAAAATCTGTCCATGATCGTGAGAATAACAGTGTGACCCATGTAGGGAGGAAGACCCATCACAAAATCCATGGCGATGTGAGACCAAAGTCTGCTGGGGATGGGAAGGGGGTGCAGCATTCCCAAAGGGGAAGAGGAGGATGATTTCCCGGTGGTGCACTGGGGGCAGGACCGAACGAAGTCGTTAATGTCCTTTCTCATAGACGGTCACCAGAAGGTCCTCTGAATCTGGGACAAGGTGCAAGCCATCCCGGGGTGACACATGACCTTGGAGGAATGTAACCAACCAGCTTCCTTCCACAAGCTGTTAGGATACTGAACAGTTGAGCCGGAATCTTTCGTACGTGCTACTGCACCTTATGGACATTATGTATATTTATGTATATTATAGTTCTAGTTAGTTTCATTTAGCCACTTTGACTCACTCAGCCACTTTAATTGGTATTTTTTTACATAGGTAGTTATCACTTTAAACTGCAACTGTAATAAGTTAATATTACTGTAATAACTAAATGTGTCTTAGGGATGTGTGAATGGCTGTGTTGGGGTGGGGGGTGAGTGAGTGTGTTTTAAATTATGTTCTTTTTACATATATGGATGCCTAGAGAAATGTAATTTCATTTTGCCTGCACTACAGTTGTATGTACAGCAACATACTGTACATTGCGGTGCGGTGGCACAGTGGTTAGCACTGCACCAGCACAGCAACTCACCCTTGGCCATGGGATCCCTGGTTCGATCCCAGCCCCTGACCAACAGCGATCTGTGTGGAGTTTGCATGTTCTCCCCGTATCTGCATGGGTTTACTCCGGGATTTCTCCTGTTTCCTCCCACAGGCCAAAAACATGCAGGTTAGGTTAATTGGAGACTCTAAAGTGGCCCTAGGTGTGAATGTGTGTCTGAATGATTAAGGGATAGCGCCGTACCGTGGCTGCTTCATCCATCCAGGTGGATGCCCTCAATTTCCCCTCTGGGGATCAATAAAGTATACAAAATCAAAAAAAAAAAACAAAACATGACAGTAAAGGTTGATTTGATTTGATTTGATTTGATTTGATTTGAATGACCTCACCACGCACAGTAGAAAGGACATAGCGCCGTCCCGCTGGACCCCCGCCCGGGTCGGGTTCAGCTACATGCGCTCTCTTAACCTTTTCCTTGATCTCCCAGGAAAGCATGTCAACAACGCACGAGGGGGAGACAATGGGGTGCAGCTCAGGCGTGGCAGTATCAGGGGAGAACTGCCAGGAGAGCAGGTTCAGGTTCAGGTTACTTTATTTGTACCCGTAGGTAGATTTGTTTTGCAGTCAGGTGACATCCATATTTACAAGCCACAATTACATTCAACATAGACACAAACACAGGCACACATGAAGCTGACTATAAACATGATAAAAATACTCAAGGCTCCATCAATCAGGGTATAAAGACAAAGAGATGAGAGAAAAACCAGAGGTAAGAGAGAAGGGTCATATTAAAAAGTTAAAAACTAGTCAAAGAGGTTAAAAACTCAAAGGTCTAAAACCCAATAAAATATTTAGAACACAAATAACATCCTACAAAAATAAGTAAATATAAAATGGAGTTAATAAATAGATACTTAAATTATGTGCAATATATTGTTACAACTTGTTCAACTCTTTGACAGCAGCAGGAACGAAGCTGTTTTTGTAGCGCTGGGTTTTACTTTTTGGAACAGCAAACCTCCGTCTTGAGGGAAGAAGCTGAAAGTTGCAGTGCAAAGGGTGGGAGTCATCATTTAAAATGGAGGTAGCCATCCTCTGTACTTGTCTGGTGTACAGGGATGTCAGGCTCAGCTATGACTCACCAAGCAAACGACTGGACCATCTAACTACCTGATCCAAGGATTTCCTCTGTTTCAGTTTTATCTGACCAAACCATGACACTAAAGAAAAGGATAAAACAGATTCAATAAAAGCCCGATAAAACATTGCCATTATGGTTCGGTCAGTTTGGAAGCGTGCAAGTTTTCTCAAGCAATGCAAATGTTGCTGACTCTTTTTGCACACCCTTTCACAGTTCTCTTCAAAGTTTAAATTACTATCAATAATCATCCCAAGATATTTGTAGGATTGTACACATTCGGTGGTCTGGCCTTTTAGTACGGTGACTTTGTGCCTGGGAGTTTTCCTCCTAAAGTCAATAATCATATCTTTAGTTTTTGTCGTATTCAGCTGCAGGTAGGAATCCTCACTCCAGTGAACAAAATCATCAACTACTGGGCCGTGGCCACTCTCACCATCCTGGAGGAGACTGACAATAACTGAGTCATCAGCATACTTTATAATGTGTCTGTTGTCATGTCTGCTCCGACACATGTTTGTGTACAGGATGAAGAGTAGTGGTGACAACACACACCCCTGAGGAGAGCCAGTAGAAGAGCACTTTAGGTCAGACAATGTACCATTGACCCTTACTCTCTGCGTCCTGTTGGTTAAGAAATCCAGAATCCAACCCACCAGATTATTGCCCAAATCAAATTGTTGCAGGAGCCTTTCAACTAAAATATGAGGTTGGATTGTATTAAAGGTGGAGGAAAAGTCCACAAATAAAAGCCTGGTGTGTGTCCCATTAAAATCCAGATGTTTAAAAAGCATGTTAAACAGAGTGACAGTGGCGTCCTCCACTCCTCTGTGAGGCCTATAGGCAAACTGCAGAGGATCCAGTGCATGCTCAGTCTGCTTTAGGACCTCACATCTGACCAGTTTTTCAAAAATTTTCATTAAAATTGAAGTCAAAGCAACTAGTCTAAAGTCGTTGACAGCTGGATTTTGGAACGGGAACAACCACGGCTTCTTTCCAGATCTTAGGCACATGTTGTGTCTGTAAGGACTTATTGAAAATGTAATGAAATATAGGACTTAGTTCATGTGCACAGGACTTTACCAAGCGCCCACATATATTATCAGGGCCCTGACTTTTGTTCACTTTTACAGCGCAGAACTCCCTTTTAATATCCTGCACCTCAATATTGAAGTGCTGATTGTCTTTGAGTTTCTGTTTCAAATCTTGGGTTTCAGTGCTAAAATCAAAGGAGTCAAAACGACCATAAAAACAATTAAGAGCATTAGCCAGCTCTGTGTCTGAATTAAAACCATCTAAAATCACACGATTACTGCGCTCTGTGCTCTGAAGGCCTGCAATAGTTTTCATACTGGCCCAGACTGAACCAAGTTTCTTTGTTGCCATCTTGCTTTCCAATTCTGATTTATAATTCTGTTTTTCTCTTAAAATTTCAGCCTTCAGCTCTTTTGTGGCAACCTGTAGCTCAGAAACAGACCCCTGTTTAAAGGCAAGTGCTTTCCTCTGTAAACAGGATTTAACTGATTTTGTAACCCATGGCTTGTTGTTGGGATATATTTTGACTCGCTTACGTGGAACGATCGTATTTTTATAGAAAGCCATGTATGAGCATGTGACGTCCACCAAAGAGTCCAACTCATCCCTGCAGGACAGTGTGAACATCTCCCAGTCTGTACAGTTAAAGCATTCCTGGAGGCTGTGCACTGAATCCTCTGTCCACACATCTATGTCTCTGGTCTCCACCTTGCCTCTTCTGAGAGCAGTTTTATATGTGGGCAGCAAATGTACACAGTTGTGATCTGAGGATCCTAAAGGAGGAAGGGGGAGTGATTTATAGGCCCTCTCTATGGATCCATAGCACAGGTCCAATGTCTTTTTTCACCTGGTTGGGCAGGAGACATACTGATAAAAGTTTTTAAGTGTCTTCTTTAAAGAAACATGGTTAAAATCCCCAAGAATAAAGTTTGGCGCCTCTGGAGAAATTGACTGCAGCCGCTGCACCACATCAAAGATAGTGCTGGAGGCGGAGTCAGCGTCTGCCCTCGGGTGGATGTACACAGTCGTGATAAAAAGTTGGGGGAACTCGCGAGGCAAATAAAAGGGGCGTAGTGACACAGACAGAAGCTCCACATCGGGTGTACAGATGCGCTCTCTGACCGTGACAGATGTGCAGTACTGCTTATTAATATATAAACATACGCCGCCCCCCTGACGCTTCCCCGTTACCTCTTCCTGCCGATCAGAGCGGAGTGGGGCTTCAAAGCCATCAATCCACAGGTCCGCGTCCCGGTCATGCGCAGTAAGCCAAGACTCTATATAAGCCATGACACAGCAGTTCTTAAAGTCCTTCTGGTAGCGTACGTTCCCTTGAATTTCATCCACCTTGTTCCTCAGAGATTGTACGTTCCCAAAAATCATAGAAGGAAGAGGAATGTTACCAAACTGACGTCTCCTCAGGCGTAATTTCACGCCTCCACGCTTTCCGCGCTTCCTTCTCTTGTCTTTCTTTTCACCGCTGCGTCCATGAACGCCTCTCAAAATAAAGTCCAGCAGTTGCGGCTTAGACTCAATCACAGACGCTGCATCATCCGTGTTTAAATGCAGCAACATGTCCCTGGAATATTGTATTCTGCCTGGCATGATCCCAATTGCTCGCACCTCAGAGACACAGGGCCAGTGGAAAAGTAGCAGCAGTGCAAAAAAGGGGAGGAAATCCATATTGATGGAACCAGGGAGCTCTTCGCCATACAGTCCACAAACATTCCAGGACAGAAATGACACAAAGAATTTCGTTAAAAACACATTAAAGTGTGTAAAAACAGACACACAGACGACGGACTTTTTCACCAGCTGCCGGTCGCTGCGTGCGCATGCGCCCTCGCATGAGCATGCGCATGCGACCGAGTTTGGTGTTCTTGGAACCCGGGCAATAGGTGATGGTAAAGTTGAATCTGCTGAAGAACAGAGACCAGTGGGCTTGCCTAGAATTCAGCCGTTTGGCTGTTCTAAGGTACTCCAGGTTCTTGTGGTCGGTCCAAACGACGAATGGCAGCAAAGCCCCCTCCAGCCAATGGCGCCACTCCTCCAAGGCTAGCTTAGCGGCCAGTAACTCCCGATCCCCCACATCATAATTCCTTTCAGCCGTCTGGGGAAGAAGGCGCAAGGATGGATCTTGTTGTCTGAGGGACAGCACTGAGACAACACCGCCCCAACTCCGAAGTCCGAGGCATCCACCTCCACCAGGAATTGTAGGGATGGGTCTACCTGGGCAAGGATAGGGGGAGAAGAGAAACAGGATTTCAGTTCAGAAAATGCCACCTCAGCCTCATCGGACCAATGGAAAGGAACCTTAGTGGCGGTGAGACGGGTGAGTGGCAGGGCAGTCAAACTGCAGTTGCGGATGAAGCGGCGGTAAAAACTGGCGAAACCCAGGAACTGTTGTAGCTGCTTACAGGAAGAGTGGACTGGCCACTCCACAACAGCTTTAAGCTTATCTGGATCCACTTAGACCTCCTTATAGCTGATGACGAATCCCAGGAAGGTGGTGGATGACGTATGTAACTCACACTTCTCCGTCTTGACATATAGCTGATTTTCCAGCAGCTGCTGAAGGACCCTTCTAATGTGTACCCGATGCTCCTTGAGAGGACAAGAAAAGATGAGGATGTCATCGAAGTACACAAAAACAAACAAACCCAAGAAGTCCCTCAGGATGTCGTTAATGAGCCGCTGGAACACAGCCGGCGCGCGCGTTGGTGAGTCCAAACAGCATCACAAAATATTTAAATGGCCACTAGGATTGCAGAAAGCTGTCTTCCACTTGTCCCCCTCCTTAATCCGGACCAGGTGGTAGGTATTGCTTAGGTCAAGCTTAGTGAAGACAGAGGACCCCTGGAGAGAATCAAAAGCAGAATTAATAAGGGGCAGAGTATACTTGTCCTTCACAGTGATGTTATTAAGCTCCCTAAAATCAATGCAGGGTTGGAGGGAGCCGTCCTTTTTGCCAACAACCCCCCCCCCCCCCCACACACACACACACACCGCCAATGAAGAAGGCCTAATAATGCCCGAGCTTAGGGATTCCTTAATGTATTTATCCATCGCTTCTCACTCCAGGGCAGAACAGCTATAAAGTCGTCTGGAAGGTATAGGAGCACCCAGCAGGAGGTTAATGGAGCAGTCATAAGGGTGGTGGGGGGGAGGGAAGAGAGAGAGCTTTGGTCTTGCTGAACACCGGAGTGAGGTCATGGCACTCCGGGGAAACCAGGGAGAGATCGGGCACGTGCATTGATGGAGCAGAAATGGGCACCGAGGGAGAGCAGGCTGCTGACTGTAAACACATATTAAGACAAAAAGTGCTCCATGAAATGATGTTCCCTGTCCGCCAATCAATAACAGGATTATGGAGCCTGAGCCAGGGGTAACCCAAAATAACAGGGAAGGCAGAGACTGGTAAAACAAAAAAACTGATGTGCTCCTGATGATTACCTGAGACCAAAATTGAGATGGGGGTAGTCTGCTTGGAGACAGTCATGAGGGGCACATTAGAAAGTGCAATCAACTTCAGTGGTGTCTTGAGGGGTTTTGACAGGGGAGTTTAAGCCGTTTTGCCAGACTCTCAGAAATAAAGGTTTGCTCAGCGCCCGAATCAATGAGAACCTTAATGATGATTTCAATGTGACCTTGTTGAAAGTGAATGGGTAAGATCAGTTGTGTAAGGGATTTAGCTGTTATCGTGTCCGTTAGTCCCCCTACTGCGACGAACAGACCCCTCCTTTTGGCAGATTAGGACAAGAGGTGACCTCATGCTCAGCACTAGCACAATAACTGCATAGCCCGAGGACCTGGTGGCATTGTCGCTCAGCAAGAGGCAACTTGGAGCGACCCACCAGCATAGGCTCCTCGGTCTCCGAGGATTCCAGGGGAGGGAGGGCAAGGAGTGGAGACTGAGAGGGAGGGCGAGACTGTGAGTCCGAGAGATTGAAACCACGGCGCTCGCTAGCCCTCTCCCTGAAGTGATTATTAATACTAATAGCCAGGAAAATTAAGTCATGTAGTGAAGAAGGTTTTTCTAAACGGGCCAGTTCATCTCAGAGACTTGGGCTGAGGCTGCGTGTAAAAATGCTACAGAGAGAGGCATCCTCCCACCCCACTTCCACAGCAACAACCCAGAAATCAACCGAGTAGTTGGCTACTGACCTAGCCCCCTGCCGGAGGTTAAGGAGACGGGAGGTGAGGACACCCCGGTCAGAGTGATCAAAAACCTCCGAAAACTCAGAAATAAACTGATCATACGTGTAATTGGAATAATTGGGGCAGGCCATTACGGCTGAAGCCCAGGCGAGTGCCCGTCCCTCCAGTAAATTAACAAGGTAAATGATCTGGCTGTGGTTAGTAGGAAACTCTTCCGGTACCCACTGAAACACCAGATTACACTGAAGCAAAAACCCACGAGCCTCCACCCAACTTACCGTTGAATCAAGTAGGAGAGGGAACTGGTGTGAGTCGAGTGGGCTGTGTGGGAGGGGGGTGGAATGTGATGGCCCGGCTGACCCCCCGGGCTCAGAATGAGAGGACCGTGCCAGGGTAAGCTGGTCGAGCCGGGAATTAATCTGTGTTAACTGAATCAGGATCACCTGCTGCTGATAAGTAAGCTGATCTAATCGAGCCTCCATATTGTTAAGGCATTGTGCAAAAGCACTGTCTGCTGGGTTTTCAGCACGGAGATGTACTGACATGTTTGCATGAAAACCCAAATGCAGACACAGACTCGATTAGAAATCACAATGATCTTTATTAATGAAGTGAATGAATGTGTGAGTGAGTGGATGTGAGTGCAGAGTGGGAGAGAACTGGCAACCCTGCAGGGAGAGAGGAGAGAGGGAATTAATAACAGTTCAGCAACGGTGATTGAATGGACTGAGTAATAAATAATCTTACGGAGCACAGGAGTAGTAGAAGCGCCGAAGAGAAGCTTAGTCCACTCCGAGTTACCAGAGTCCCACTCAGGAGGTGCAGTGTCCGTGGAGAGGATGAGAGAGCAGGTGCAGCCACAGCTGAAGGGGTGAGAGAGAAGAGAGAGTCCGGTGAGAGGAGGCACTTACTGAGCAGGGAGTGGAAGCAGCCTCCAGCTCATGGGAGAGAATCCGGTCCGCCACCTGGATCAGAGGTAAATCCACCTCCTGGAGGAACGTCCACCTGTGCACAGGGGAGAGAGGAGAAGAGAAGCAGGAGTAGGAGATGAAACATCCAATGAAGCTAGCTTACTGCAGAGTTGGGGAGGAGAAGCTCCCAGACGAACAGGTGCAGGTATGATGAGAGGAAGGGAGGCGAAACTCCCAGCAATAGAGAAGGGCAAGTCAGGACGTGAATGGCTTCACCCAAGGAGTGTTGACATCTCTGTGCAGGAGTGCAGGAATCCACTCCTGATGAAGGCTGCCTAATTGGAGAGAGCAGATGTGAGAGCAGGCGCAGCTGAGGATGATAATTAGTAAGCAGGGAGCACACAGCGCGGACCACTGCAGTAAACACAAAATACAGTTTTTAAATGAAAGTGTTTAATATTAAGGGAAAAAAGTCCAAACCTACATGGCCCTGTGTGAAAAAGTGATTGCCCCTGAAGCCTATTAACTGGTTCGGCCACCCTTAGCAGCAACAACTGCATTCAAGCATTTGTGATCACTGCCAATGAGTCTTTTACAGTGCTGTGGAAGAATTTTGGTCCAATCATCTTTGCAGAATTGTTGTAATTCAGCCACACTGGAGGGTTTTCAAGCATGAACCGCTTTTTTAAGGTCATGCTACAGCATCTCAATCGGATTCAGGTCAGGACTTTGACTAGGCCACTCCAAAGTTTTCATTTTGTTTTTCTTAAGCCAGAGGTGGGTGTGCTGGTGTGTTTTGGATCATTGTCCTGCTGCAGAACCCAAGTGCGCTTCAGTTTGAGGTCATGAACAGTTGGCCGGACATTCTTCAGGATTTTTTGGTAGAAAGCAGAATTCATGGTTCCATTTACCACAGTAAGTCTTCCAGGCCCTGAAGCAGCAAAACAGCCCCAGACCATCACACTACCACCACCATATTTTACTGTTGGTATGATGTTCCTTTTCTGAAATGCTGTGTTACTTTTACATCAGATGTAATGGGACACACACCTTCCAAAAAGTTCATCTTTTGTCTTGTCAGTCCACAGAGTATTTTCCCAAAAGTCTTGGGTATCATCAAGATGTTTTCTGGCAAAACTGAGAGGAGCCTTTATGTTCTTTTTGCTCTTTTTGGAGTCATGAACACTGACCTTAACTGAGGCAAGTGAGGCCTGCTGTTCCTTGGATGTTGTTGTGGGGTCTTTTGTGACCTCTTGGATGAGTTGTCCCTGCGCTCGTGGGGTAATCTTGGTCGGCCAGTCACTCCTGGGAAGGTTCACCACTGTTCCATGTTTTCGCCATTTGTGGATAATGGTTCTCACTGTGGTTCGCTGGAGTCCCAAAGCTTTAGAAGTGGCTTCATAACGTTTTCCATACTGATAGATCTCAGTTAAATTGTTTCTCATTTGTTCCTGAATTTCTTTGGATCACAGCATCATGTCTAGCTTTTGAGAATCTTTTGATCTACGTCACTTTGTCAGGCAAGTCATACTTAAGTGATTTCTTGATTGAGAACTGGTGTGGCAAAAATCAGGCCTGGGTGTGGTTTGAAAAATTGAACTCAGCTTTCCAAAGATGTGATAAACCACAGTTAATTTATGTTTTCACGGGGGGGGGGGGGGATCGCTTTTTCACACAAGACCATGTAGGTTTGAATTTTTTCCCCTTAATAATAAACACCTTCATTTAAAAACTGCAGTTTGTGTTTACTTGTGTTATCTTTGTCTAACATTTTTTTTTTTTTCTTGCCTTCTGATTGTTGCTCTGAGTGTTGCTATCCCTGTGCTGTTGCAATCCTGGAATTTCCCCGTTGTGGGACTAATAAAGGCTTATCTTATCTTATCTTATCTTATCTTATTTAAATTTGTTTGATGATCTGAAACATTTAAGTGTGACAAACATACAGAAAAATGAGAAATCAGGAAGGGGACAAACTTTTTCACACCACTGTATTTATTTGTAGAAAATCTTTAAAGAGTTGCGAAGCACTTCACTTTAAGAAAGTTGAGTTCTTTTAAGTTCTATTTACAGTGGATAAGTATTCACCCCCGACATTTTTCCTGTTTGTGTTACAACCCATAATTGAAATAATTGAAATAGTAGCAGTTGGTCACAGAAGGCTGAAGGTGATTTTGTCTTTCTGTGTCATCGGGATAACGCAGTTACAACTGGATTAGAAAGGCTTGATTGCTGACAGCCAGTTTTGAATGTTAGCAGCCAATGACGGCTCCTTCCCCATCAACGGCTGTACTCTCCACCAACAGTCATTCTCAACATCAACGGTTTTCCCCACCAACGGTTCTCCTCAGCATTCCAGCTCTTGGCCTTTTTCTGCTAAAATTCTCTTTCAAGAGCTGGACCTCACTTGCTGAGTTTCCAGGGACTTTATTATTTGGTGATGGCGTTTGGTGATGGGGCCTAGCGAAGGTACCACCCAGGCAGACGGCGGCAGGCGGCAGTGATCAGCGTCGGTGATCAGCGGAGCTCCGCTGCACCAGCGGTGTGCGGCGTGACTTGGCGGAGAAGCTGCACAGGAGCTCGGTTGCGGCAGCGGTGAGCAGAGGGACCAGCAGCGGCGGGGCTAGCTGAGGCCCAGCCGGATTCATTGTTTTTACTATCCACAGGTCAGTAAAATGCCACCAAAGAAAGACGAAATGGAAGAGATCAAAAAATCTCTGAACTTTGTGTCAGAAGAATTGGCCAAATTGACTAGCCAGCAGGCCAAAATAATAGGTCTAATAGAAGATGTACAAGCCCTACAATTAATAATTCAAGAAAAAGACAAAAAAATTAAGGGCCTGGAGCAACACGTCGAGGATCTTGAACAAGGTTCTCGTATGGATGACCTAGTTATAAGTGGACTAGACATCAGATATCAGTCATACGCCCATGCCACAACAGGACTGAGTGGTGAGGATGCTCCCATGAGTGAATCAGTCTCCCTAGAAAATCAGGTGCTTCAGTTCCTTAATAATAGAGATATTAAGGTAGAAGCTAATGCAATTTCAGCCTGTTATGCTTTACCGAAGAAAGATAACAAAACAAAGAAATCAATTGTGATGCGCTTTGTGAATAGAAGGGTAAAGAATGATATACTGAGGCAGGCCAGAAAGCTACGGGGAGCACAAGTTTACCTAAATGAACATCTGACAAAAACAAACGCTGAAATAGCACGGCAGGCACAGATGCTGAAAAGACAAAATAAGATACAGGCAACCTGGACAAGAAATTGTAGAATTTGGATTAAACTAAATGGAACACCTGAGCAAGCAAAGAGTATAATGATCAGAGATGCTACTGACTTAGATAAATACAGATGAACACTGATTAAGAAAATTATGAGTCAATGATAATCCATATTCACACACATGGTAAGAATAATTCTTTTGATACACCATGCCAAAGTACTTTAAAAAAATAAGCAAAACAAACAAAAACTTATGACCGACTCGAGTAGACACCAATTATCCCCAGTTGGAGGAAGTCATTTGACACAGAGTGAAGAAACTCAAACTCTGAAAATATGCCATTATGCTGAACATAAACCACAATAGATGGAGAATGATATTGATCCTGATAACCACTTTTTCAATAATATTCATAACCATTGTGAATATTACACTGAAAAGCAATTCAAAAGTCAAGTGCAATTAGATGGTAAACTGTCAATAATACACTTCAATAGCAGAAGTCTTAACAAAAACTTTCCACAGATTTAGGACTATTAAAAACAGCTAGACAGAAAATTTACAGCTATTGCAGTCTCTGAAACTTGGCTTAATGAAGAGCAGGCTCCCCTGATGGCAATAGAGGGATATCAGATGTTTCATATTAACAGATCTCAAAAAAAGGGTGGTGGTGTTGCACTGTATATTGATGACCTGTATAGGTGTAAGCTTGTAAATGGAATGTCCTTTGCACTACCAGGGCTCTTGGAATGTGTCACTGTTGAGATTGACCAAGATAAAACAAAAAATCTAATTATAAGTTGTATATATAGAACGCCGGGAACTTGCATTGAGACATTCAGAGATAAATTAGTCGAGCTGTACAATAATATTACTAGTAAGAAAATGGTAGCAATTTGTGGAGATTTCAATATTGATTTACTGAATCCACATCAACAAAATGTAGTTACAGAGTTCATGAACTCTATGTACAGCATGAGTCTATATCCGACAATAACACATCCCAGTAGAATCACAGTTCACACTGCTACACTTATTGACAACCTGTTTGTCAATGTTATTGATAAGAAAATAGAAAGTGGATTATTGATAAATGATATAAGTGACCACTTGCCAACCTTTGCACTTATCCATGGCCACACCGGGGCCAACACAGAAAAAATTTCAAAATCGTTCAGATACAAATCACCAAATGCAATCAGTTCTTTTAAAGAGGACTTGCTGAAGCAAGACTGGACAGAAGTCTATGTATCAGATGTAAATGAAGCCTATGACACATTTATAAACATTGTAACCACTCTTTATGAAAAAGCTGCCCATTAGTAAAAAAAAAAAGCTTAAACATAAATTTGCTGATAAGCCATGGTTAACCAAAGGACTACATGTCCAAAGGACTACGTGTAAAAAGAAAAAATTATTATATAAAGCTTTCCTAAAGAAAAGGACAAAAGAAGCAGAGCAGCGGTATAAAACATACAAAAATAAGTTAACATATATAATAAGATGTAGTAAAAGAGACTATTACAGTAAAGAACTGGAGAAAAACAAAGACAATATTAAAAATACATGGACAATACTCAACAGTATCCTTGGAAATAAAAGCAGAAATACAAGCAACCCAACCAATGTTCCAAAAAATAATAAAACGACTCAGAGTGTGAATATAGCTTCACCTGCAGATGAATTTAATAATTTTTTTGTTAACATTGGACCTAATTTGGCTCGAGAAATACCCACTACGGTGCCTACAGGTGATACAATATGCAATAACACTGCTGTAAAAGACTCCATCTTCATAAAGAACACAGATGAAAGAGAGGTCATTGAAAATGTTAAATCGTTCAAAAGTAAAACATCTACGGACTCTGATGGTATTGACATGCTCCTAGTCAAAACTGTTATTGAATGCCTAGTAAAACCACTGACATATATCTGTAACCTGTCTCTCCAAACAGGTATATTTCCCAATGCAATGAAAATAGCTAAAGTAATTCCGATATACAAGACGGGCGACAGAGGGGAACTCTCAAACTATAGACCAATCTCACTATTACCGCAATTTTCCAAGATACTTGAAAAAAATATTCTATGAGAGAATTGACAACTTCATACTGAAGAATAATTTATTGTGTGAGCAGCAATATGGGTTCAGACACAAGAGGACAACTGCATTTGCCCTAATGGAATTTACAGAAAAAATATCAACAGCCATCGAAAATAAAGAGTATTCAGTTGGAGTATTCCTGGATCTTAAAAAAGCATTTGATACAGTAGATCATAATCTATTATTAAAGAAACTACAAAATTGTGGTATTAGAGGGGTAGCACTGTCCTGGTTAAGTAGTTACTTAAAGAATAGTTACTGAAGGTTACCTGTGGAGTCCCACAGGGTTCAGTTTTGGGACCATTATTATTCAATATGTATATAAATGATATATGTAAAGTTTCAGAAAAAATGGACTTAATATTGTTTGCCGATGACACTAATCTATTATGCAGTGGAAACAATTTGGAACAACTTCTGGATACACTCGGAAAGGAATTAGGAAAGCTTAAACTGTGGTTTGATTCAAACAAATTAACGCTCAATTTAAGTAAGACAAAATTTATAGTCTTTAACAACCATCACAACATCCCAGTACCTAAACTCAGTGTAAATGGTGTAGAGATTGAAAGGGTATCTGAAACTAAATTTCTTGGAGTAATAATTGATAATAAACTGTGTTGGAAGTCACATATTAATTATATTAAAGGTAAAGTATCCAAATCAATTGCAATATTACAAAGAGTGAAATATTTGCTGAATCAACCCACACTATACATCTTGTATCATTCATTAATACTCCCATGCATGACATATTGTAATGAAGTATGGGGAAATACATATAAAACAAACATATATCGACTCTTTATGCTTCAAAAGAGAGCTATTAGAATAATAAACAAAGCAGCTTACAGGGAACCAACAAACCCACTTTTTCTTAAACAAAAAACTCTCAAGTTGAAAGATCTGGTTGACTTTAAAACTGCAATAATAATGTTTAAAGTGAAGAATTTATCACTGCCCACAAATATCCAAAAGTTGTTCCAAATAAGGGAGAAATGATATCACTTCAGAGGAACATGTATATTTCAAAAGCCTACAGTGAGAACAACCACCAAGCAACACTGTATTTCAGTGCAAGGAGTCAGATTATGGAACGATTTTGGACCTGAATTAAAATCATGTACAACGCTTGGACAATTTAAACAAAAACTAAAGGAAGAAATACTCCAAACATATATACAAGATGACATGTAAAATCATATAAGGATTGCCATATCCAGCCTGTGTTGTGTTGTAGCTTAGTTTTTTTTTTTTTTTTTTTTTTTAGTCGCATTTTGTCTTAGATTTGTTTTTGAATAGTAATCGCTTAGCTTAGCTTAGCTTAGTTTTTTTTTTTCTCTGTCACATTTTGTCTTAGCTTTGTTTTGAATTGTAATCGCTCTTGTCTGTTTTCTCTTTTTCTCTTTTGAATTCTTGGATGGAATATGGGTGGGCAATATAAGCTGCGGCTTCAGCCATCACCCATTTCGGATAACTTACGTTGAAATGTATAATCAGAGGAGTCATTGTCTAATTTGACCTTGTTGTTACATTATTCAGTTTCTTTTAACCTGTACTGTACTATCCGAAATAAATTCATTCATTCATTCATTCAAATGATTTTTTTTTTTTTGTTGGGCAGGGAGTATTTATGCAATGGACTTACACAAAATTATCCAAATTAGTGAAGTGAAAAAAATTCTTTAAAATAAAATGCTGTTTATTTAATACTATAATAAATCTAACAACCATGCAGTTTCAAGGTGTTTAAACAAAGCAAACAATTTAAAATTCAAAGTGAAACAGTATTAAATAAAATATTCGAGTAGTTTGGAGACAAAGTAAAAGAGGCAAGGTTGAGATAGTTTGGATTTATGCAGAGGAGGGATAGGGGATACAGTATATTGGACAAATGATGTTGGAGATAGAGCTGCCAGGCAGGAGGAAAAGCAGAAGACTACAGAGAAGATTCATGGATGTAGTGAAGGAGGGCATGGAGACACTGGTGTTACTGAGGACGATACAAGGGATAGGGTGAGATGGAGGCAGATGATCCAATGTGGCAACCCCTAAAGGGAGCAACCGAACATAGATATATACAGTATGTACAGTGTGTATATACAGTATATCTACAGTATATCAGAGATTAGAAAGAGGAACCTCAAGAAAGAGATTGCATTAACTGAAAATTGTCCTTCATTTACAGATTTTTTTCCAGCAATGACTGAAAATTCTGAAAGCGGTCTGACATTTGACAGATTACACTGAGGACGATCTAATTAAAGTCAATTAAAATGACAAATAATAATAGATTATAACAGAATTTTTACAAATCTGCCTGTCAAAATGACAGACATCAAAAAAGTCTAGTGCTATCTCTGAGATATATACAGTACACACACACACACACACACACACACACACACACAGAGTACTCACAAAAAGTCAGGGATATTCGGCTTTCGAGTGAAATTTCAGGATGCACCGAAAATGCACTATAACCTTTATAGGTGAACTTAATTTGATCTTCTCTAACTTTTTGAATGCACATGTCCAACTGTTCAATGTTTCAGTACTTTTTGCATAACTTGCTGTTCTCTAACAAGGTGCTTAATGCCAAAATTCACAACAGGTATTTGATCCATGAATCGACCAATAAATTTTCTGTTTCAATTAGAATTGGTATTTAAACAGTCAACACTTCATCATGTTGTTCACATTTTGACATCATGAAACCAAGACGACACCTAACAACTGATCAACATTACCTTGCCACTGCGAGGCTTCAAACAGGATGTTCTCAAAGGAAAGTGGCCACTGAGCTTAGAGTGTCACAGAGTGTCATCAGCAGGTTGCTACAGAGATATAGAGAGGCTGGAAGAGTCACAGAAAGGAATAGAAGTGGACGTCCTTTGGCCACATCACACGCTGATGACCACTTCATTGTGAACAGTGCCCCGTGGAACCGGATCATGAATGCCACTCAACTCCAGGCACATTTAAGGGAGGTGAGAAATACCCAAGTGTCACGTCACACCATTCAAAACCATTTACATCAGTGTGGTCTGCGTGCTAGACGACCTGCAAGGGTACCTTTCTGACCACACCACCAGGCACAGGTGTCATTGTTTTGCATGGGCCAGGGAGCGTTTGCACTAGACAAGGGACCAGTTAGCCTCAGTGCTGTTCTCTGATGAAAGTCGATTAACGTTGAGCAAAAATGACGACCGCCAACGATGCTGACAATGTCAAGGAGAGTGCTATGCATCAGTCACTGTTGCCACCAGATGAGCCTTTGGTGGTGGTGGTGATACAATCTGGTTAGGGGTGTCTTGTCAACAGTGTTGGGAGTAACATGTTACAAAGTAACGTGTTACTGTAACGCCACTACTTTTGCAGTATCGTGTTATGTAACAAAATTATGGTTTCAAAATTCAGTAATGCGTTAGTTACTGAAATTTGATCAGATGCGTGTCTTGTTTTATTAATATAGATAGATATTTTTAGCGCAAATAAATGAATATAGAAACTGATCCTACCGTAGCTGAGACAAGCGATCAGTTGACATGACCTGTTGTAGAGAGCTGAGTCTTCACTACTGAGGGGAGGAAAAGATGACGCTACTTTGTTTTTGTGGAAATAGACAGATTAATTTTTCTTTGTCAGTTAAGGACAAAAGCATATTGGTGGGTTGCAAGCTAAAGTACCGGTTGAGACCTACTGCAATCTTGAGAAGTGCTTGAAAACAGCAACAAAGCTCCGACAAAGCTAGTGCTAAGTAACGGCTAGATATGCTGACAACACCATATTAGTGAATCTATGCTATCTGAACATCCACGGCTGGATTTCAAGCACAGGTACACTACCGTTCAAAAGTTTGGGGTCACCCAGACAATTATTTTGTGTTTTCCATGAAAAGTCACACTTATTTACCACCATGAGTTGTAAAATGAATAAAAAATATAGTCAAGACATTGACAAGGTTAGAAATAATGATTTGTATTTGAAATAATTTTTTCCTTCAAACTTTGCTTTCGTCAAAGAATCCTCCATTTGCAGCAATTACAGCATTGCAGACCTAGCATGATTGCACAAGGGTTTTCTAATCATCCATTAGCCTTCTGACGCAATGAGCAAACACACTGTACCGTTAGAACACTGGAGTGATAGTTGCTGGAAATGGGCCTCTATACACCTATGTAGATATTGCACCAAAAACCAGACATTTGCAGCTAGAATAGTCATTTACCACATTAGCAATGTATAGAGTGTATTTCTGATTAGTTTAAAGTTATCTTCATTGAAAAAAAGTGCTTTTCTTTCAAAAATAAGGACATTTCTAAGTGACCCCAAACTTTTGAACGGTAGTGTGTGTATCTGGACAGTTTGTGACCCAGCAAGAATTAAACCAACTGATTGCCAGATACATCATTACAAACTGAAGATGTGATATTAACAGTGACTTTCCATCAGACAGCTGACACTGAGCCACTGAAGTTAAAACACATTTACTTGCTCCCTGGATAAACTTACTTACTTAATCCTCGCCTGGCCACTTAAGTGACCGTTGTGGCAAATCATCTGAAGGCAGGGTGATCTTGGGCTAGGGCCAAGATTATTCAAAAATGGATTTTTCTCCAAAAGGAATTTGAGGGACTGGATCATGTCTCTGTCACAGCAGACATTTGGACTATGGATAATGGACATTTTCTTTGGATCACTGCACATGGACTTAAATCCATATCATAAAGGTAAGATAAACATGGACAGCTTTATGCAGTGTTGCCAACACTCACTCCAAAATGAGGAAATTACATATTGATTTTCTTTGGATTTTTACCCACAATAAGAGCTCTCAAGGCAGGATAAAGCAGACTGAACATGTTCTAAAAGCTCTGTCTGAAACAGTCTGTTTTCAGCCTGACATTAATAAGCCCATTATGTAATCCATTAATTAAATTATCTTGCTATGTGGGCAAGATGATTTAATTAAAAAAAAAATTAGGGTTATGTTTATTTGTCCAATTATTTTTGAGCCCCTGAAATGAGGAACGTTTGTATAAAAACAGCTATAATTCCTACATGTTTAATCATATATTTTTGTTCAACCCCTTGAATTAAACCTTAAAGTCTGCACTTCAATTCTGTTGTAGTTGTTTCATTTCAAATCCAATGTGGTGGCATGCAGAGCCCAAATCATGAAGATTGTGTCACTGTCCAAATATTTCTGGGCCTAACTGTATGTTAACCTATTCTGACCTTTCTTATTAAGCCATTGAAAGACATATGGGAGTTATTGTTTGATTTCATGTCCATCTTCTTGATCATCAGAGACAAGAACTCACAAGGGTTTATTTTGAGACTGATTCATAATTGGTACAAATAAAGAATTGTTAATAAAACTGTCCATTATATGGCCTGGTGCCCTAATGAGGATTTGCGTGTAATGAAAGTAAATCTTCATTCCTACTCACATTCATATTTACATTAATATGTGTACCAACATTAAATTACCTATAAAACCCTTAAATCCACTACAAATAGTAGACCATGCCTATGCTCTCTAAGGGGTCCTTTAAACCAGGTATATCAAATCAAATCAAATCAAATCAAACTTTATTGTCATATTGCTGTACATACAACTGTAGTGCAGGCAAGATGAAATTGCGTTTCTCTCGGCATCCATATAAATAGAAACAGCATGATTTAAGACACACTCCCACATAGCTTCACCCCCCCCACCCCCACCCCCCGATCCATTCACACATCCCTGAGACATACTTGGGAAAAAAACTAACTAACTATAATATACAAATAATATACAAAATGTCCGTAGGTGCAGTAGTGTGTATGAGAGATTCCGGGTCAACTGTTCAGCATCCTGACAGCTTGTGGAAGGAAGCTGTTGATCAGTCTGGTGGTTCTGCCTCTGATGCTCCGGAATCGTTTACCAGATGAAAGAAGTTCAAAGTGTTTATGCAGAGGGTGAGAACGGTCCTTGACAATGTTCAGTGCCCTGCTCTTACGACGGTTCTGAAAAAGAATATTTACTCCAGCATAATATTGTCCAGCATCAGACAACTTCGGAGATGTTATAGTTATTCTAATAGGGTTACAAATTGTGCATTCCTTATTCCTTGTGCATTCCTTATGGCCGTATGTGAAGCTTGTGTTTGCAGCACATGGCCCATGGCAGGGTGGCTGTATAATGTATATGTGTTTTCTTAATTTATGATGGGTGTTAGTGTATTTAGAGTCATTGGATCCTGTGTGACTGAACACATCAGCCCAGTTACATGGAGGAGTGCACATGTACTTATGACTCTTTCATACATCACAGACTCAAATTCATACTGTATGGAGCGGTCACATCTGTATATATCACAATAGTCAAATTGGACTGTACAAGCTTTACCTTCAGTGCACATTATGGTGGGTGGTGTCCCTTTATCCTTAATGTTGATGTTTATTGATCTGCCAGTTACCTTTAAAATAGCTACTGAGTTGCACAATAACCATATCAGGAGGACTATGACAAGGACAAGCACGAGGAACACACATGTAAACCATTCATAAGACTGGAATCTACGTCAGTAATCTCTGAGGGGTCTTTCATCGTTAGCCATTTTGAGTGTACTCTACCTGCTGTGGACTCCTAATTTCTTCACCAAGGTTTGAGACAATCAGGTCAGCTAAAATACCTGACTCCCTTTGCAGCCCCAGACTTCCTCCACAACAGCAACACTCTCTATGGCTTTCCCCCTATAGCTTCTATGGTTTGTTTTGATAATAATTTACAGTGTGTAAGGTGTAACCAAGTGTCTCTGCCTTGTACTTTCACAGCTGTTGGAATTGACAATAGTAGTTTATATGGCCCCTGCCAGGGGATTCTGACCAGGTCTTCTTTTTAACACTTTTTGTGAGGACTTGGTCTCCTGGTTTCACTGTGATGCTTCCTTCTATGTGTTCCTTCCTAGGGAGGAATAGCATGAACAGAATCTTATTTAGTCAACATTTTTAACATGTAATCTGCTAAACAAATCTCTTCATCTTCTGGGTTGAATGGCCTAGGAGGGGGTACTAAATAAAGCTTTTCATGTAAACTTCAAATGGAAGTAAACCTTCTTTTGTAGGTATTATTCTCATATAAAGTAAATAGTATCAATGGTAAACAATAAATCCAATTTTGTGCTGTTTCTGCCATTGTTTTACTTAATCTTTCTTTAATGGTCCGGTTATGCTGTTCCACAAATCCTGCAGACTGTGGGTGATATGCTGCATGGTGTTTCAAATCAATATTCAACACTTTCTCTAAATGTGAAATAATCTTTTTTACAAAATGAGTACCATTATCTGAATAAATTTTCTCTTGGATCCCATACCTTGGAATAATGTCTGTTAGTAGTTTTTTTTAGCTAGTGTGCATGATTTTTACAAGGAAAATATCTCTTGCCTTCACATTGGTTTAGTTCAATGAAGTCCATGCAAACATTCTGAAATCGGTATGTTGATGATGGAAAACTACCCTTCTCTGGTCTTGACATTGCCCTGGGCATTATTTTGTGCACAGATTAGACATTATTGGCAAACTTTTGCAGCAAAATTTTCAAATCTATAGTAGGCTGTGATAACTAATAACCAATATCACCACCCCTCCCTTGGACACATGACAAAGTCTATGTGTGCAAGTAGCAGCGTAGTGAATAAGAGACTCACGGTAAACCTGTGGTAGTCTGGTGAATGTGTACTTTTTGTTCTCAGATGTGAATGCAAACCAGAATTGATGATCTGGGTGTACTGGTATGTTAAAATTGCATTGCTAATGACTACCATTGTGAAAAATTGCATTTGGGGTTCTAGTTCATTCAACAATGTGTGTAATCCTGGTACACAATGAGCACAAAGATTTATAGCTCTGTTAAATCCTGCAGGTCCTGCATCATCTGGATGGCGGAGCTTTTCCGACAGGAATGGGGAGGCTTGTCATTTCCGCTGCATAATTGCACAGTGAACATATGAATTAATGCGAGCCCAACGTGCAGTAAAGTAAGCGTGTTTATTGACAAAAAGGGGAAAACACAAAATGTCCATGTAACAGTCCAAAACTCAGTTATAATGATGAGACAACTGGCTACAAACTTTGTTGGCTAGGGAGAGATGCCCCACGTGCTCCAGGCTGAACAGGAGCAGAGAGGAAGGGCAGTAATTAATTAAGAAAATGACTTACATGAATGTCGGAGCGAAAAAGCTCTGGAATAAACAACACCATACAGTCCAAGGGAAGGGAACCAACAGCAAGCAAGCCTGGATGTCCAGTGTTGACTAAGTCACCACACTGACTGCCTCGCATAAGTACACAGAGCGCTAATGAGGGTAAGTGGATACAGAAGTGTGGCTGAGCAGGTGCATGAGTGACTGAATGTGTGTGTGTGTGTGTGTGTGTGTGTGTGTGTGAAAGGGTGTGCTGAGTGCATGTGTGCATGTGTGTAAATGTGTGTGGTGATGACACACAGCCGGTGAATGTCTGGCATGGAGAGAAAGTGAGAGGAGGAGGCGTGGCCATAGAACTGGCAGAGAGCCAGGCTCAAATAATCTGCCAGCTGGAAATAATAAGCAACAATCAAGACCTACAGCCCCAGATCATGGGCGGGGTTGAGAACAACCCCGCACATGACAGAGTTCCCCCCCAAGGGGTGGATACAAGACACCCACCGTACCATCACAAAAAGGAAACAAAATACAAGAGAAAACCTGCCCCCCCTCTACACCTAGAAGGCCAATACAACCAACCAGGGCGGGAGGTGGGGGAAACAGGTCAGGAGGGATTAACCAAGGAGAACACAACACAAGGAACACAAAAATTCCCAACCCCAAAATTACAGTAAACCCCTCCCCAAAACCCAAGAGTCTCCAAGTTCTGGGAGCCAGCCAAAGTCCCAAGGCCCATGAACGGCCGTAAGTTCAGGGGGCCGGCCCAAGTCCCAGAGCCCACAAACAGCCATAAGTCCAGGGGGCCGGCCAAAGTCCCAGGGCCCATGAACGGTCATGTGAACCAGGTCAGGTGGCCTATCAAAGTCCAACGCCAGCCGGACCGCCAGGCAAAGTGAGTTGGGTGGCCTGCCTGGAAAACCTGGCCACCTAACCCAATGGTACAGTTTATCAGGTGGCCGACTGGGATTCTTCAGCCACCAGGCCAGGTGAAATGGGCCGGAAGGCGGCCACCCCCACCGGGAGACCCAGTCCTTCAGGCGGCCAGCCTGCATCGTTGAGCCACCAGGACCAGAGGGGTGAGCAAGGGGGCAGCCTGTCCACTGGGAGACTTGGAGGTGGGCGGCCGGACCAGGGAAGGGAGACCCCAGCGGTCACTGGTGGCAAGACCCGGTAGACCATGACGGTGCCCAGCAGGAAGAGAAGGATCACCCACCAGGCCTCTGGAAGGGGGAAGGAAACCCTGTGTCGTTGGACTGGCTGATAGCACCCTCGGTGGTCCCGATGTGAAACTGAAACTTTGTCGCACCCGCAGTGGACCTGGGTTGGGCCATGGCTGCACCCGTGGTGGTCCCGGCCTGGGACAACGTTGCACCAGCGTTGGCCCCTTCCCGGGACCTCATTGCTCCCACAGTGAGCCCCAACTGGGCTTGCGTAGCACCCACGGTGGACGCCGACCGAGCCATGGTTGCACCCACGGTGGAGCCTGGTGGGATCCCTGCTGCACCCGCGGTGGGACCTGGCTGGGCCACTGCTGACTCAACACCATCTTGACCCTGGGCCATCCAACCCACATGAGAACCTGAGCCAGGAGGCGAACAATCACAGGCACCCCCGGAGACCTGGGCTGAGGTGGAACCCGACTCACAACCTTCGGCAGATGGGGAACTGGACCCATGAAGACCACAGCTGGGGTGGCAGCAGCCACAATAACCTCCAGTGGCGAGCCTGGATCCTCAGTCTCGTCGGGCGACATGGACCTCTCTCCGGCAACCCTAGAAGAAGACTCAGACACAGAGGAGGAAGGGTCAGGGTCACCAGCAGCAGCAGAGACTGGTGAGGCGAGCTCAGGTGCAGCATGCGGCTGCAACTGGCTCTCCTCACCTAGAGCTAGGCAAAAATGCTCTATTATGGAAAGAAGGAAGACAAAAGAGAGCACTTGCCTTAGCTCAAGCTCCACCGCTGTCCAGGACTCCAATGATCCGGGTGATGTTTCCACAGGCTTGGCTTCCTGGAGGCACAGCTCGGGCGCTGACTCTGCTGCGATGGCCTCCGCAGCGGACGTGATGGTCTCTGCAGTCGTGACTCACGCTGGTAATTCCTCCAGCATGGCGGCTGGGATCTGGCTCACTGTTGCTATGGGGGAAGGATCCTCCCGGACCTCTGGCTCCTCCCGGTCCTGACGGTTCAGCTCAGGAGCACCCTTGGAGGAAGCAGGAATGAACAGAGAGAGGGTAGGTGAGCCATTCATGGCAGCAGCAGGTGGGGAGAACTCAGGGGACTGCTCTCCCTGAGTCTCCCTACCAGGAATCAGGCAAGACATTTCATTATTTATAGGAGTAAAATGAAAATTAACTTGCCTGTCTTCCCGGGTAAAGATGTTGACTGCTGCTGTCATTTGGGCATTGTCATCCTTCCATCCGAGAAAGGCAATGGCTGGCCCCTCTGTAGACTGTTTAGGAGCTGCCCCTCTCGCCACAGGAACAGGAGCCACTGGTGAGGGAAACAAGTGCCCTTTGGCCGTCTGCGGATACAACGGGGATGAGGACCTCGCAGCAAATATGGAAATGAGGATCTGCTGCGGGGGTAAGTGGACTCGGTGTAGGGACAGGAGCAGTTGGCGGGGCTGGATGATTCCTCTGGGAATCTGGGGCTGCATGACGTTGATGCAGCTGACCTGGTGGCTATCTTGGAGCTGGCGGCAGAGTGGAAGAAAAGATGGTCGCCGGCTGAGAAGAGCATTTCTGCTTCGGTTTGGTGCGGAAAGCCCTTCTCTTCAGGTCAGGAAAAGCCTGTTCGAGCGTGCAGATGGCGGACAGCAGTTCGGAGTATTGGGGGTAATTCCAGAGGCCCCAGAAAGCCCCAGGATCCTCAGTGCCCCGTTCAGGCAGTCCAGTCTTTCTCCGGGACCATAGGAGTTGGAGTCCTCCAACAACTCCCAGATTAACATGGCTGCCTCCTGCTCCTCTCTGCTGGGATGTCCCGCTGCCCATCCACTTCTGCTCGCATGGGAACAGCTCCTCGAGGACATCATGCTCCAAACAGGTCAGTTGAAAAAACACACAAAAAATGAGAAAACAGCACGCCTTTTCACCGCTTGGGCTCTTTGTTTCGGTGGCGGCTTACTGTCATGTCCATTGCATAATTGCGCAGCGAACATATGAATTAATGCAAGTTCAACGTGCAATAAAGTAAGCGTGTTTACTGACAAAAAGGGGAAAACACAAAATGTCAATGTAACAGTCCAAAACTGAGTTATAATGATGAGACAACTGGCTACAAACTTCGTTGGCTAGGGAGAGATGCCCCACGAGCGCCAGGCTGAACAGGAGAGGAGAGGAAGGGCAGTAATTAATTAAGATGACTTACATGAATGTCGGAGTGGAAAAGCTCTGGAATAAACAACACCATACAGTCCAAGGGAAGGGAACCAACAACAAGCGAGCCTGGATGTCTAATGTTGACTAAGCTGCCACACTGACTGATCATACTGCCCCGCATAAGTACACAGAGTGCTAATGAGGGTAAGTGGATACAGGAGTGTGGCTGAACAGATGCATGAGTGACTGAATGTGTGTGTGTGTGTGTGTGTGAAAGGGTGTGCTGAGTGCATGCGTGCATGTGTGTAAATGTGTGTGGTGATGACACACAGCCGGTGAATGTCTGGCACAGAGAGAGAGCAAGAGGAGCCAGGCTCAAATAATCTGCCAGCTGGAAATAATAAGCAACAATCAAGACCTACAGCCACAGATCATGGGCAGGGTTGAGAACAACCCGGCACATGACAAGGCTGAGCATGACACTATGACATCTGTTGTTTTTAGCTCTTTTTTGACCTGTTTAACACCTTTTTGAGCTTCTAGACGGAGAGGATATTGTCTTTTATATGGTCTATAGTGTGACTTTGATGTTACAGTGACATATTTTGCTCCCTTTTGTTAGGCCAACATCTGTTGTATCTTTTTACCATAATGAATTTAGAATTTGTTTCAAATTGGCTCATCCTCTCTTCTGTTACTGTTAAGACTGGTCATGTAGGAGATTTCTGGGTGTCAATGTGCACAGCCTTTTGTGCTGTGGTTACCCAGTTAAGTGACAATGCATATGTTTCCAATTTAGGAGAATATTCTATCTTAAGGTCAGATGTTGGCTTCCCATGGATGACTATATTCCTCAGCAGAGGTGACAAAATGTCCAACATTTTTCCACTCCATGTGTTTGGGTTTGACCAGTGAGATGTGTGGAACTCCCCATTGTTTAAAATGTCTCTTATCCTCATCCGATAGGACAACGGATGCTCCCACGTATCCCCTTGGTGACCAGTACAAGTTTTTTATGACCAATCTGGAGGATGGATTTGCAAAAAAAGTTTGTTCATAATTTGGATCAGATCCATTCAAATGCCTGTAGTACATGGCGTAATGATATTGATCTGAAGATTGCCACTCAGTAGGAACTGTGGATGTAAAATGCTGTGCAGCTCTTCTACACAGGTCTGATATCACTAAACATGGTCCGGCTGTGACCAGGTTGAGTGAGTATCAGTATTTTGGCTTGGAAATCTCATAAACTACACTGGTCAACACCAAATTTAGTTTTTTTTGTTTGTTTGTTTGTTTGTTTGTTTAGCTGATTTAGGACAGTTTTGATGTGCTGAATCCAAAAATCATATTGGTTTTGCTCAATCAGGTCAACTTTTTGAACTATGGCCACATGTTGTTTTTTACGTTTTTTGTTTACATGTACGGGTATTTTCGCTTTATATGATGCAAAATTCTTTTTATTTCTTGAAATTTCTCGAACTCTGAAGAGTTTGCATGCGCCAATTTATGACATGATATCATAAATTGTCATGATGGCTGATTACTGTTGGACTCTGAAGAAAGATATCCCTGCCGCTGAGCATACTAGAGGTTTGAATAAATGGAAATTGAAGCTCTGAATTTTGAACAGTGATGACATAACATTCAATTTACATGGACTTACCTTTATCAATGTCTACTATTCAATTTACAGTAATCGAAGGTTGTAACATTTAATCAATAAATTGTGTTAGAAAATGATTTTTTCGCTTAAAAATCTATTTCGAATGACAAATATTAACAAAAATCAACCGATAATAACACAAAAATGTAATCGATTTAGTCAGAAGATCAGATTTTTAAAAAATCAATTTAACATAAAAACCTGACCTGATTGAGAGAAACAGATGTTATTTTCAGATTCAGCGGTGCAAAATTGTCTTAAATCAGTTAAAAAAACACAGACAACTTACAAAAAAATTATTTTTGTAACCCTGTGCTATGTTTACTTCCTCAACATGTGGGTAGCCTCTGACAAAAAGAACTACCCTTCAACAATGTTACTGGTAGTGGGATCCTTTACTTTCACACATTTGACAAATATAGTTTGCTATTTGCAAATTTAATTGCTACTTTCCCTTCTGACTTTGAAAAACCCTGAACGTCATTACCTGAAATTACTTATCTACATGCACCTGTGCTACACAAATTTAATTGGAGTGCCTTGAACTTCCAACATTACTTCTGGTAAACACTATATTGTTAACATTACATCAAAGTCAGGTAAATAGAAGATGTCTGCTATGTCAATTGTCTGTATATGTGTAGGAGTGAGTCCACATATCTGTTTTAGTCTTAACCCTTTGACATCCTGTCATGTGTCTGGGGCAATTTGGTCTCTTCGGGCCCCAGACACAGACTGTTGTTGTATTTTGCTTCCTTGTGTTGTCCACTTATTGGCTAGAGTTTTTCTGTGTTTTGTTCTGCCTCTCCCTCTTCCTCCAGGTGCTCCCCATTGGCTGCTCAGCCTGCCACTGCAGTGTGCAGCCTGTAATCAGTACACCTGTTGCTGTCATGCACCTGTATTCACTCTGCACCATTAGTTGACTGTGTATTTTTTTTCCTGTCAGTTCATTCACTCATTGTCACAGCGTTAGTCGTATCCTGCACGCAGTTAGTCTCCCTGTTCACTTATTCCTCTGTGTTTAGACTACTCTTCCCTGGGACTACTTTTGGTGTTGTTTTTCCCAGAGCCCAGCTGTGCTCTGACCCATTTATGAAAGTCCTCCTTTCCTCGGTTCTCATTTCTTGTTTTCCCCCAGCAGCCTGTTTTGCCCTGGGGCGTGACGTGAACTGTTTTCCTCGTAGCCTACCAGAATCAGCTGAACTGTACTCATCTGTTATGTAGTTTATCATTTTTGGATATCTTATGTTGGACACTTGTTGAATTTTGACTCTTAATTTAATAAACACACTCTTCACCTGCAAGTGGGTTTATCCTTTCCATTCGTGAGTGCGTAAAAGGGCACGCACATGACACAACCTTCTATTTATGGACATAAAAAGCGCCCTCACTGTCTATGTTGCAGTGCTGCGCCTGTCATGTGACGTGTCATGTGATGTCATAAAACCCCCCAGTTGTACTAAGTATTCCTCCTCACAAGGTGGCAGACACATATAACTTACTGCTCTTGCCTTGGAGGACTAATGGCCCCCATATTACACCCCCCCCCCCCCACTTCTGGACACAAGAGAAAAAGAGTTTGTAAACAAATGGTGATCGATCGCAAGACTGAGGAGGCATTTGCTTCCAAATTTGCCAACTATGATTCTATAAAGAGATTATTTAGCTTTTGAAGGTAAATATCTAATTTTTTTTATAACAGAGGATGGGTGAAGCTGGTTGATTTTTACCTGCCCCATATTACACCCCCCCCCACTTCTGGACACAAGAGAAAAAGAGTTTGTAAACAAATGGTGATCGATCGCAAGACTGAGGAGGCATTTGCTTCCAAATTTGCCAACTATGATTCTATAAAGAGATTATTTAGCTTTTGAAGGTAAATATCTAATTTTTTTTATAACAGAGGATGGGTGAAGCTGGTTGATTTTTACCTGCCATCGAACCCCAGTGCCACTTGGCTGGACAGATCAATCGCACCAGTTCCTGGTCGTCATATGAGAGAAGTTGCAGCGGAATAAAAGCAAAATTGCGATGGAATAATCATAACAGTTTCTGGATGTGGGAGAGAAAGCAAAAATGACCAAGAGAAGACAAAAAAACGACCAGGATGGACAAAAATGGATGAAGTGCACCGCCTGGCTAGCGGTAAGCGACAAATTTCTTTGTTTGTTTACATTGTAACTGATTTTTTGGTTCATATGCTTTAAAGATAAGATAACAAAATGCCCAAAACAACAAACGCTGACAAAAAACAAAACCATCCTTTGTGTAAATATGTCCAAAGTCTGCTTTTGACTGAAAGTTATGTAATTTGATATGGCTGCTGGGGCATTATGCAAATTAGATGTATAAATTTACCCCTATCTCAAACTTTGGATCACATTCTACATCCTTCTAATTGACAGTAAGACATTATTTCTTACCACTTTCAAGTTATAGTTTTGGAAATCTCTGACAACTGAACTGAATATTTTCTTGAAAAAAATCTTTCTGTCAGACTGTCAGGGGGAGAGGAGGAAGTGGCGCAATGGAGTGCCATAGGTAGTCACTGGGTCAAGAGTCATCCCGTCCTGTGTGACTGAACACATCAACCCAGTTACATGGAGGAGTGCACATGTACTTATGACTCTTTTCGTACATCACAGACTCAGATTCATAGTGTATGGAGTTGTCACAATTATATATACACAATAGTATATCACAATAGTCAAACTGGACTACAAAAGCTTTATTTTCAGTGCACATTATGGTAGGTGTTGTCCCTTTATCCTTTATGTTGATGTTTATTGATCTGCCAGTTACCTTTAAAATAGCTACTGAGTTGCACAATAACCATATCAGGAGGACTATGACAAGGACAAGCACGAGGAACACACATGTGAGCCATTCATAAAACTGGAATCTACGTCAGTATTCTCTGAGGGGTCTTTCATCATCAGCCATTTTGAATGTACTCTACCTGCTGTGGACTCCTAATTTCTTCACCAAGGTTTTCAGACAATCAGGTCAGCTAAAATACCCGACTCCCTTTGTAGCCCAAGACTTCTTCAACAGCAGCAACACTCTCTATGGCTTTCCCCCTATAGCTTCTATGGTTTGTTTTGATAATAATTTACAGTGTGTAAGGTGTAACCAAGTGTTTCTACCTTGTACTTTTATAGCTGTTGGAATTGACAATACTACCTTATATGGCCCCTGCCAGGGGCTTCTGACCAGGTCTCCTTTTTAACACTCTTTGTGAGGACTTGGTGTCCTGGTTTCACTGTGATGTTTTCTTCTATGTGCTCCTTCCTGGGGCTTCTGACCAGGTCTTCTTTCCCTTTAACTGTCCACATTTCATGGATGGGTCACGCGCCCCCAGTGGGCACAGCACAGTAACTGCGCCTGTCAACTCACGTCCCCCGGCTATACTGAGAATTTGTACTGATCTGTACTGATCTGACAGTTCGAAAGGTGGCAGACACTCGTCGGAGGAATCATGGCTGACATGGAATACAGCAAAGAAGAAGAAATCCTCATTATTCTTCTGACTTTTTCCGTTTTGAGCTCACAGCACCAATGTGGCCACTGCCATGATCGGCCATGGCGGCGGCGATCCTGACAGAAACTGCATTTTACAGGAAAAAGAGCCACGTAATACAAACGAAATTCATGTGGGATAATAATAAGAGTTTGTAGATGTGGTAGAGAGCATAAATGACCAACCAATCACAAAACAACGACCATGATGGACGAAAACTGAGCTCACAACACCAAGATGGCTGCGCCCATCATCATCATGGAGCCTCAGAGAAATTGCATCATACTGGAAAAATAATCACGTAATACAAACGAAATTCACATGGGATAATCATAAGAGTTTATAGATGTGGTAGAGAATGTAAATGACCGACCAAACCCAAAAGAACAACCACGATGGGCAAAAACGGACTGGTCATGTGAGCAAGCGAGCGAGCCCCCCCCACACACACACACACAAGTAAGAGACGAATATATGTTTGTTTTGTTTTTTGTTTGTTTGTTGTTGTTTTTTTTACATTTTATTGATTTTCTGGTTCATATACTTAGAAGATTAGATAAAAACACCCCTGTAGACAAAACAGTTTCAAAAAAACTGAACCATTCTTTGTGTAAATGTGTCCAAAGTCCACTTTTGACTGAGTTATGTAATTTATATAGCTGCTGTGACATTATGCAAATTAGAAGCGTAAATTTTTATTCCTCTGAAACTTTGGATCATATTCTACATCTTTCTAATTGACAGTAAGCCATTATATCTTGCAACTTTCAAGTTTTAGCCTTGGAAATCTGAACTATTTGATTGACAAAATTTTTTTACCACTCTTGACCACTAGGGGCCTTGACCACGCTTTAACCATCACAGTTGCCATATGGCGACTAGGACAGCTGAAGAGTTAGTCTTTGTAGGGACATGGTCCCCTGGTTTTACTGTGATGCTTCATTCTGTGTGTTCCTTCCTAGGGAGGAATAGCATGAACAGAATCGTATTTAGTCAACATTTTTAACATGTAATCTGCTAAACAAATCTCTTCATCTTCTGGGTTGAATGGCCTAGGAGGGGGTACTAAATAAGACTTTTCCTGTAAACTTCAAATGGAGATAAACCTCCTTTTGTAGGTATTTTTCTCATATAAAATAAATAGTATCAGTGGTAAACAACAAATCCAATTTTGTGCTGTTTCTGCCATTGTTTTCCCAAATCTTTCTTTAATGGTCTGGTTATGTTGGTCCACAAATCCTGCAGACTGTGGGTGACATGCTGCATGGTGTTTCAAATCAATATTCAACACTTTCTCTAAATGTGAAATAATCTGTTTTACAAAATGAGTACCATTATCTGAATAAATTTTCTCTTGGATCCCATACCTTGGAATAATGTCTGTTAGTAGTTTTTTAGCTACTGCAATTGCATCTGGATTTTTACAAGGAAAACTAAACATCTCTTCCCATCAAATTTGTTTAGTTCAGTGAAGTCCATACAAATGTTCTTTTATTTATTTAGCTAATGCAAAGTCCTCAAGCCAAGCAGTTGCCTCCTGGTTTGCTGTATGGAGAGTGTGTAATCCTCCTTCCAGTCTTTGGAGCGGGCAAGCTTCTGTGATGTGTTCCATTGTTTGCTCCTCTCCACATTCGCACAGTGGGCTAGGGCTACTGCCCCATCTGTGAAGGCTGGCCAAGCAGGGGCCATGTCCAGTCCTGAAGCGATTGAGTGTAGACCACTGTCTCCTTGGGAGGTTGGTGCCCGGGACCTGTTGATTGGGGTTTGTCACCAGGTGTTTGTTTGGGACCTCCTTGGTCTCCCATTCCTCTTGCCAAGCTGTCTGGATGGTGAAGTCTGCTGGGGGAGGGTTTTTCCAAATCGGCCGTCTGGATGGAAGTCGGGCAGTGAGTGGGGTGTAGATATCTGCATTGATTGGTAAGTGAGGAGAATCTTTGGCTTTTTGAAGCATCCTTTGAGTTAGTGCTGCTCGCCGGATGTGTGGGGGGGCTATGTTTGACAGTACAGGGAGCCAGGGGAGTGGTGTTGAGCGGATTGTCCCAGTTATGGTTCTCATGGTTGTGTTGAGCTGGGTGTCTATGTGGTGTGTGTAGGATGACTTGGACCAGACAGGGGCACAATATTCTGCTACAGAGTATGAAAGGGCCAGTGCTGAGGTGCGCAGGGTGGAGGCTGCCGCCCCCCATTTTGCACCAGCGAGCTTGCAGAGCAGGTTGTTTCGTGCCTTCACCTTAGCAGCCATCCCCTTTAAATGTTCCTTGAAGGATAGGGTCCTGTCAAGGGTCACTCCAAGGTAGGTTGGATTCGAGGCATGCTTAAGCTTAAGTCCGCTCAGGTGGATGTTTAGTTCTCTGGCAGCTTTTACATTGTGGAGATGGAATACACTGGAGACGGTTTTTGCTGGGCTTGGTTTTAGGTGCCAGGTTTTGCAGAACTGGTCCAGTTTGGCAAGATCTTCCGTGAGCACCCGTTCCAGTGGCTCAAAGTCTGGTGCTTGGACTGCCAAACAGATGTCGTCTGCATAGATGAATTTGCGGGATTTTGTAGTGGGCAGGTCGTTTATGTAGAGGTTGAACAGGGTTGTAGCTAGAACTGAGCCTTGTGGGAGTCCGTTTTTCTGCGTTCTCCATGCGCTTGTGTTCTGACTGAGGTCGACTCTGAACCTTCGGTTGGTCAGCAGGGTTTTTATAATTGCTGATGCCCAGGCAGGGATCGCCTTTGAAATACATTGCAGTATCAGGCGCTCCATGATTTTATAAGGAACGCTGAGTAGGGAGATTGGGCGGTAGCTTGCTGGTAGTTTGTGGTCTTTGCCAGGTTTTGGTATAGCAATGACCTTTGCTGTCCGCCATTTCTTTGGGATCGAGTTTGTTTGTATGATCCTTGTGTAGAGTTGTGTCAACTAGGTTGGGGCTCGGGGGCCAAGATTTTTCATGAATTCTGGGACGATGTTGTCATATCCTGCTGCTGTTCCACATTTCAGGCCCTGTAGGACTTTCTCCAGTTCAGCAGCCTTGAAGGGTTCAGGGTTCGTTTCCTCTACGGGCATTTTTTGGTGTTTTTTTTAGCTCAGTTGTAACTGCTCTTCTGGTGTCTTTGTCTTGGGGTGCTTTGGTGATGGTCAGTAGGTGGGATGCAACTTGGTTGGGTGTGACAGATGCTCGGCTTTGGTTAGGGGGCTTCTGTGCAGCTCCTAGGCGACGGATGAGGCTCCAACATTTCCTGCTAAAGTGGGTAAAGCTCCGGTCAGCAACTGTCTCCTCCCATTTCTTTCGCCAGGCTGTACTTAGCGATTCAATGAGATGGTCTGCTATCTCTGGTTCCCCTGATGTTTGATAGGATTGTAGGAGGGCAGCACTTTCTCCGTCCAGGCATGGGACATAGAGGGGTCGGTAGCCTCGTGGGATTGCAGTGTGAGCAGCCTTGAAGATTGTGCTGCAGAAGCGGTTGTATGCTTCATCTACAGTGATGGTGTGGAGTGGGATGGTAACAGCACTCCGATCCAGAGTTTCACTGAATTTCTTCCAGTTGGCTTTGCGGAAGTTCCAGCGCATCTTCCTTGGGCAGTTTATGACTGGAAGTTGTACGCCAATGTGTACAAGCAGGGGCCGGTGTTGGCTGTGTGGAAAATCGTCAAGAATGAGGATCTGTTTAGGATATGGCATCCCATTCAAAGAGCTGACACAGCACAGGTCAGGAGAATAGTCCTTCTTCCACCTAGCAGAGTGGAAGGTTCCTCTTTGTTTGGGGTCGTGCATCAGAGCGAGATCATTTCTAGATGCCCATTCTGAAAGTACCTCCCCGTCACTATCCACTGCTGGGTACCCCCAGTCAGGGTGATGGCTGTTAAAGTCCCCCACATAGGTGGCAGGGTGGGGTAGGGTGGGTAAGACCTGCAGATCTCAGTTGGTACTAGGGGGCTTGTACACATTGACAATATGGAAGCCACCAATGGTTATGGTGTCTGAGAAATGTGTTGTTGTCAGGTGGTTTACTTCAACTATGTCAGAACGCACATAGGTGGCACGTCCATGTGCTACCTATGTGGCACCTATTGTGCCACCTATTTGGCATGTGGAACATAGCACAGGAGGTCAAAGCCATTGATGGTGTAGTGGCCAGCTTCCTCTGTGCCAATATGAGTCTCTTGGAGGCAGATTACATCAATCGAGTGTTGGAAGGCGAGGACTTTGATAAGGCTTCGCTTGGCTGCAGATAGGCCTTCAACGTTTAGTTGTAGTATGCGAAGGGCAGGTCCTACTGCAAGGTGCTCTCAGGACTGTTTGCTTTTGGCTTTGGGACTGTGACTAGGATTCTTCTTTGACTTGGCACTGAGGCGTCGTCTCTTCGAATTTAGTCTGCTGGTAGGATCATTAGCTTCCCCGGGCAAACCCGGGTACTGGCGGAGGGCGCGACGAGAACGCTGATCCATTGCCCAAATGTTCTGAAATCGGTATGTTGATGATGGAAAACTACCCTTATCTGGTCTTGACATTGCCCTGGGCATTATTTTGTGCATAGATTAGACATTATTGGCAAACGTTTGTAGCAAAATTTTCAAACCCATAGTAGGCTGTGATAACTAATAACCAATATCACCATCCCTCCCTTGGTCACATGACAAAGTCCATGTGTGCAAGAAGGGGTGAGTCCACTTATCTGTTTTAGTCTTAATCATGCAGTCCAGTTTTGTCGTAGTGGATGTGGCTCATGGGCTCCTCCTCCTCCCAGCGGGTCGTCTTGCCATCTCTCAGTTTCCACTGTAGGGGTGCGTTCCCTCCTCGGCCACGGCCCCTCCTCCTCCACTGCTCACTTGATGTCTGTTGTGTCCATAATTAGTAGAGTGAGGAGCAGGGCAGAAGGCAGTATATATCCTTTATTATCCAATGTCCTCCTCCCCCTCCTCCTCATCGGCTTTCTTGATAAAAGACAGATTAATCGGGAGCCGCACGCCCCCATGGGTCAGCAATCACAAATAAGTGCAGGTTTTTCAAAATTTTTATTTTCCTTTCATATCTAGATTCCCAATCTTCAGACACAGCACACCAATCTGTTAATATCTTAGAACTTAGTATAATGTCAAACAAAATTTACAAGTGATCCAGACCAGCTAAGAGTTTTGTGTAAATAGTTTGCTGTTATCCTAAGCTTAGTTTTCACTAAATAACTGTTCATTTTATTTGTGTGAATCAAGTCTCAGCATTTAATCCCTATAAACTAATAATTAGTTGACAAGATTTCATTCTTTGATTCAGGTTATAATTAGAAATAATTAAGGATGATTAAAAAATTTTCATTTTATCTACGTCCAAATCATATCGGATGCAAAAAGATTCTTAACGCTGTTTTCCCAGTAACATGTAAGAGCACACTGCTCCATTATACTGTAGAACAATGCAGGGAGAAATGTCTTGTTCAACGTGACAGTAATGTTTGGGTGATCGCTAACTGATGAACTTACATAGGATCAGATGGATATAATTGTGATTTTTACTGCTTTGACATGAAGTTTGCACCTTGCTTCTGGGTTAGGGTGCAGAGTTGGAAAAAATAAAGGGAAAAGTCATCTTTATTTCGACACTATACTATGAAATTTAGCTAGAGAAATTGTTATTGCTTTCTACACACACATTCTAAACCCAAATTGTTGAAATGTGTCATAATGCTCTGCAAACTGGGAGAGTCTCAGCACAGCACAATATGGATATGGATATGTACAGTTTTTCTTTCCCCTTGTCCTGTCAGGCAGCTAAGAAAGCAGAACAGGAATCTGTCACCCTTATTGTGCCAAAACAGATTTACTTTGCCAAGAGGAGCTTGTGCAGTACCTAACTGTGTATTGTATATTGTTGTAAACTCCTCCTGTAATAACTTTTAATACTTTATTTTAATTATTTTACCCATGGAAGACCCGACAGGATGGGGAAGAGGGAAAGGAAGTGTGTGGAGGGGGAAAGAAAAGGGAGGGGAACAGACAACAACAACAAAAAACAAACAAACAAACCAACAACTAAAACAAACAAAAGACAAACTGCTTCTTCCACTGAAGATGTCTCAACACGAGTCTGTTTTCCGCACCTGTTAAAGGAGACATTTGTGCGTGTATGTCTGTGTGCATATATATGAGAGTATGTGCAAAATAAGTGTGTGCATACAGTATGAGTGGCTTATCAGGAAACATACAAAGCGGAGGGCCAGTCGCAGAAGCTGTCCCCCCGGGAACCCCGAGCAGGCAAGACAGCGCCACGAACCACCACAGAGCACAAACATCCGAGGTCAGCAAGCCCCAGGAAAGCCAGGCATCCACCCCCGGAGGGACGATCGAGGGAGGCTAGGTTGCTCGGCGGCCGGTGTGGCGAGCCCGCACCCCCGGACCCGCCCAACCCCCCCCCAGCGGGGCCAACGCCCACCCCCGTGTCCCAGGCACCAGGAGACCAACAACCCCACCCTCCGGGCCGGAGACCGGCCCATGCCCCCCGGCGCAGGCCCCCCGGCGCAGGCCTCCCCAGGCACTCCCACAGCGGGCCTGCCCCAGCGCCACCGACACACACCCCGGGGACCCTCATGCCCAAAGAAGTCCCCCCTGCCCAGGGGAGTCCACATTGCCGAGAGGCACTACCCCCCTTAATCCAGCACCTCCCGACTCACAGACACACCCCTCCCCACACCTTCACACCTACATGCTCCCATGCGCACCCATATGCACTAACTCCCTCTCACTCACCCGAACCAACCCGTTCTCTCTCACTCCTATACCCATTCAAACTCACCCACATATGTACAGTTTTGAAAGCAGATCACTGCGCCCATCTGAAATCCAATTTTCGGTGTATTTTATGCCATAGTTGTTTAAAATAATGCCATTCCAAAACAGTGAAAATGGTTTTTACAACATAGCATTACATTCAGGCTTATGCTGTGTCTTCATGTTGGTCGCTACAGAAGATAAACCTTCCTGCCACAACTAATCTGATTTTTTCCTCTCACACACAGGAGAACTCCAGATTTGCTGTTTTTTCTTTTTTTTTCTCTTTCTTTTAGACTTTTAGTGAATGAAACTGCTGGTCAGTTACTGTGAAACATGAATAGCTGCAGTTTTAGGTGTCAGTTATGCAATTTTCAATTCTCGTGAACACGCGGTGTTTACAGATGATTCACGAATGCTGTTTACACACGCTTTGAGTACTTACGAGCAGTTTGTTGAATCTGGAGTGGTTTGTTAGTACTAACACAGCTTACTGGCAAAATATGCATGATTTACACATACTAACACTAAAATGTTCTTGAATGATACCCAATATTTGAGCTTCTATCAGAAAAGTAAATTAAATACTTTAAGGCCTTTTTAATGCTGTTTGATCAAATTTAAGTCTTCACATTTGGAAATGCAAAAACAACAATATAATGTATTTTACTTACGTGTGGTCGGTTTGATCATCTTTGTTCCATCACTCGATGTCCCTTCCTTTTTATTTCTTTCTTTACTGTAGTACGGAGGGAGGAGGGGGTCTTCAGCAGTGAGGGGGAGAGTCAATTTCAGTGGGTCTGGAGAGGAACACATGCAGTCACTGGGGTAGGGAGGTGGACCCAGCCCAGGACCACAGCCACCATCATCGTCTCAGATTAATGGAGAAACAGACAAACCATTATACAGGGTCTTTTTTTCATGCTTATTATTTTTTTATCTCACTGTTGCAGTGTCTCAGTCTTACGTTTTTTCTTCCCTTCTTCCAACCACTTCTGTGCCTCAGTCAATCCATACTTTTCCCTTATGCCCTGCACAAAACTTCCACATTCATCAGCCTTCAATTTTCCTTTAAAACCAAACTACCTTCTCCATTTCTGTCCACTCTCAGCACACAAATTTCACCATACGTGCACAACAATAACAATCTCCACAACATTTATTTCTCTTCTTATTTTTTCTCCCTTTTTCTTCAGTATTGAATTACCCCTATTTTTATATATTCTCAACCTAGGATTTTCACACCAACATATTCCCTTTTATAATTAGGAATAAATCTACTTATTCTTTCCTCTGCCTAGATTAAAGTTGAACCTCTTCATTCTCCTGCTGATTGGGGTAGCTGCTCTGTTGCCTCACTGCTTCAAGCCTGCTGTTGAGCAGGTGAGGGAGGTCTTTGTTTGCCGTGCACTGACTTAGAGCGGTGGCTTCCTTTCAGCCAGAGAGATACTAAGGTCCCCAAAATTGTTGGAAAAATTTCCTTTGAAGTTAACTTGGAAGCTCGATTTAGTTTCATAAATTGGCTTAATAGATTCGTACTTTGTTTAATTTGGAGGTAAATTTATGAAAGAATGCAATTCTTATAGTTGACCATAAGATGGTGGCAGTTCCTTCTGCACTCAAAGAGGAGGAGACACAGTGATGTCCCTTGGGGGCGGTCTAGCTGCCTCAGCTCCAAGATGGCGCTCAGAATGACTCACCCTGGTGATTTTCAAAATGGCATTTGCACTGCTTAATCTGCACATGCGCACTTCTCATACAATGGGAATGTTACATGGCCATTTTGGTCACTTGCAAATGTGACTGCGCAACGTGACCGCAAAGCCTGCTGATCATAAACCACGCCTTGTTTTTTCAAAGAAACTAAAGAGTTGTCTCCCTTAAATTCAGTATTATTCATGCAAGAATAATCTTACAACTTTAACATTGTGTACAATTCAGCGCTGTTGAGTCAAAACAATCTCTTCTCAGTAACTCTTATCATGCTTTAAACACAATTTCTCAGTTCAACCCAGGCGAGTGGGTGAATTACCCCCTCCCCTTTGTGATCAGAGATACAGACAGCCCCGTTTCCTGCATAGTGAAAGTAGTTAAGTCGTCTATATAAACTATGGGAAAAAGGATTAGTAGATATTTACAGAGCTGTTGTGTGTATGTATTTGTCCTTGCTGCTTAATAAAACCAGCTGAACTATTATGTAGAGGCAATTTACATTGAGCTGCGTCCAGTCATCAATACCAGTGATAGCTTATCATATAGATTAGTCCAACTAATTTTAACAAACTGGCAGTTAACATATGAAAGTCTTGTTTTATATCAAGACTCCCTATGTATCTTTGGTAACAACTGAAACTTCTATTTTACAACAAAACTCCCTATGTATCATTAGTAACATATGAAAGTTTTATTTTCATGAAGACTTCCTATGTGTCATTAGTAACATATGAAAGTTTTATTTTCATAAAGGCTTCCTATGTATCATTAGTAACATATGAAAGTTTTATTTTATACTAAAACTCCCTATGTAGCTTTAAAAACTGGATCATTAATCTGTCCCTAACATGTAACTGCATGCATGCATGCTTACGAGACTTCCTGCGTGTTCTTATAATCATAAAAAAATAGCCACACAATAAAACACTATCTTTATATTCAGTTTTTCCAATAGAATTTAAAAAAAAGGACAAAAGACTTACTTTGACTGGATATCACAGACAATCTTATAGAGATTTTTAAAAGAGGTGCTCAACTTTTGATTTGGGGCCCAGATTGTCTGCAGTAACCAGCCAAAGCTTTATGTCCCGATGTCCGTCATCAATAAAGTTGGCTAACTGCCTGCATTCTCCACCACTGAAACTGTAAAAATTAATTTTGGACAGGTAGCAGAATCTTTTCAATTAACCAACCAATAATCACAGAAGAGATACTATTTCTCAGCTTATCTTTTATTGAATCACACAGGGAGTCAGAGAACATGGCCATGGGTCTCTCACCGCCCCTTCTGATGAAAAGACCCAGAACAAAGAAGTCCACAGCTACAAATAGGGTTCAAATTACTGGGCATTTCCCAGTAACTTTCCAACAACACACTTGCCATTGTCCAAACTAGTACGAACCGGTTCTCTTGGCATCCAAATGGCTCCAGATGTCATCTCAGCTCTTTATAACTTCCATCCTATTGATTCCTGTTTCTCCAGGTGTTTCTTCTTTAGTCCTACATGACCCTCATGCCCATATATGAAAACAGGAACAGAGACTTTCCTGTGGAGCTTGTATGTGTGTGTGTTGTCAAAGACCCTTTGACCTTGTACCTCAAGAGTGAAGTTAGGCTTACCAGCTTGCAGTTCCTAGAGGAATTTTCCTCATAGGAAATTCTGTCACATGTGTGTGTGTGCTTGGTGACTCGAGAGTTAACCCAGCCACACTGTCTACTATCTACCAGGATACTTCAGCTACCTGTATACCAGACCTCTGACTGAGTGACCTGTCCAGTCAGCCACCTGGAATACCCCCTTGGTATTAACAACAGCCCCTCATGGTCTTGCTTTGCTCTTGGTAAAATCTGGATAAATGTTTAAGATCAGGAAAATTGATCTATAGGAGGTCTATTTTAAAAAACGCCTTAGAGAGTAACCTTTAAAAACTCATAAAAATGTAACACCTCTTGTAGAAAAATACCTTCTTGAAAAAAACCAGGAAAGATGGACACTGAATCAGTGATCTCACAAACTCCCATACTGTCTTTTAATATGCTGTAGTATTTATTGAAAATCTGCAAAGCTCAGCCAAAACAGGATATACTTGCGTGAAAACAGTCAATTAAATCAAAATGATGAAATTCAAAATTAAACCAAAAACTGATTGAAAAACCTTGATTCAAAAAGTTGGTAGTTGTAAAATCAGTCATTTGATCAAAAAGTGAAATCATTCAAAAATATAAAAATTCAACAATCACCAGGATCAGTCCAGAAAATCAAAATTTAAAATCAACCAAAAATATGAAAACTCTGAAAGAGTCCAAAATAAAAGAAACCCTTTGAATCATAAAACCTGGTAAAAACATCTAATCAATTTGTGGATAAATGTCTAAAAAGCCTTGCTGGGGAGATTGGGAAAAAAGATGATTAATTGCTGGTCTTCTCCTTCGATGCTCCCTTTTCTCGGGGAGAAGGGGAAGAAAAGGTGAGGTAGGGAAGCTGACTCTTGAGGATCCGCCTTCTGTTCTTCCATCAGTGGGGCCCATGCTCTGTGTAGCCGTCAGCTGGGAAGGGGAAAGGGTGCCTCCACTTCCTCTTCTGTCTTCACCCAAGTGTTATTTTCTCCCTTCTTGCAGCAGAAAATTTATAGTTGTTAAAAATTGAAGAGCTGAGATGGTGTTTGATTCATTTTCCTGCAGCGGTCTCCCAATCTTCAATTCTTCTGCCTTGGGATCATGGGGGTCTTGGAGTCTGCCAAAAATGAACATTTTGGGGCTTTTGAACAGAGTTTTTATACCTTTTTTACACTCAACTGTGGTTGGCTAGCAATCTCCCCATATGCTTTTTGGCTTCTGTGATTGGCTTAATGCTAACTTTTATATAACAATTACTTCATTCTGCACATGCCCCCCCCCGAGTTCCAGTAAAGCCATGTGCCACCCCCCCCCCCACCCCCTGCTTCCAGGAATCAGCCACGCGCTGCTCATGCACCGAGCTCGTGGCTGTCTGGTTTCGCTTATCTCAGCACTTGTCTCTCAAGTTCTGCTCATCTCATCATTTTCCATTACCAAAATAAATCAACTCGCTGTCCCAACCAATTTCAGTTCCTCATTTTGTCACATGCTTTCCAATCAATAGGTCTTGCAAAACATTTCACAATTTGACCCCACATAAACCTCTCTTTGTGCAGTTAAAATGTACATATGATCACACAGTTTGATTACACTCATTATTTTTGTTGATTACATACTTCTTAATCAATGAGTATACATTTGCTTACTGATTACACAAGACATTACATTTCATGGCATATGCTTTCAATATTGTTTTGCATTCAGTTCTATGATTCACCAGCCATGTCTGTTCCCATCCTTTCTGACCACAGGAGTGTGCACCTTCTGATGATTTTGTGACCCTGGCTGACCTCCCTGTGATGTTTTCTGTATTCTTGGGCCATTTGAAGCAGTATCACCCATTTTCTTTTCATAGGGGGTAAATTGGTGTGAATGGGAGGGTCTGCTGCTTTCAGCCTTTTTGCGGTTGCTGGGGTCATCTCGTGGGGTACTTGAACAGTGTGCAGCTTGTGGATGTGGATGGTGTGTATGTAATTAACTTGTGTGTGTGTGTGTGTGTGTGTGTGTGTGTGTGTGTGTGTGTGTGTGTGTGTGCAGCCAGTGTGTGTGTGCAGCCAGTGTGTGTGTGTGAGAGAGCACTTTGTGTAATCTCTAACTCACTAATCTTCACTATTTATTTATTATAACAACGTCAGAATGAAAACTGGGTATGTACGATAATTTTTCACAAAAATCTGGAAAATGTGGCATTTGTAAACTATAGTAGAACTCATAATAACAGTAGGCCAAAACAGAGAAAATTACCTAAAACAGCAATAACATACTAACAGTATGCTAGTATATGCATGATACTTCTTTCCACAGATGTGTTGGAAATGCAGTTTGGACAGTCTATTTGCACAATATACTTCTGTGAACACACGGAGCATTTGCTTGACGGAGAACCATAAATCAGGCTTTACCTGTAGTCCACTGGCTGCTTTGAGGTCGGTATGCGCACCAGCATTGTACATGTCAATTTCCCTGTCCAACGACACTTCACCACAAGTGTATGGAGAGAGAGAGAACAGCGCGGTCCATCTCTGTTTCCCCTTCTGACAACACTCCACCGGCAGGTGTATGGACAGAGGGCAGCGGGTCCGTGTAAAAGTATCTGGGGCGTGCTCATTCTTCTCCCGACATACACCATGACAAGGGTAATATGAGCAAATTATAGTAAACAAATGTCAACATAGTTAAATAGAAATATAGTTGTGTGTCCCAGGACCCAACGGTAACCTGTACCGCTGTTTTCCCGTCAGTCCACAACGCCTGTATTGTGGAAAGAGACCCAGGGATCCTAAACTCCGAGACTGTGTCAGGTGCGCTTGATTCCTCCCCCAGGGTACATCTCCACTGGTAAAGTTTGGTTAAAAAGGATCACCTTTGACACCTTTTATGGTCAAGCGGTCAGTGAAACCATGTCAAGTGCACTCTTCAGGTATTGTGGTATCGCCATGTAACAGATGAGAGTCCACGGTCAAGTGGCTTCTTAGCAGGGAGACAAAGTTATACATAATACATAATATCCACACTGCAGAATGTGCAGAATGCACACTGCAGAACTCACTCTCTCTCTCTCTCTCTCTCTCTCGAGGATCACCTGCTGACCTTCAGAAATCCTCGCCTGGGCAGGTTCCAGTTTGTCGGGACGAGGACGGTGTATCACATCTGTGTGAAAGTTCTGAATCTGCGCTCTCTGATGGACGTGACAGAGTCGAGGTGGGCGGGTTTTTTGGGGCCAGAGGTCTCCCCGAAAGGCAGCTGGCGGTTGAGAAACGGACAGCAGATCTCCAGTGGAGGATTGTGCATGGGGCAATAGCTACAAAAAAATACAGAGCACGCCTGGATCCAACTGTGGGGGGGGGAGGGAATGTTTGTTTTGTTCCCAAGTTGAGACCCTGGAGCATTTGTTTGTTCAATGTTTTCGTTTATCTGGCCTTTTTGATCTTTTGCGGGAGTGGTTTCAGGCTTTGGGTGAACGTTTCTCTTTTGGTTTGTTCATTTACGGTCCAAAGTATAAAGTGACAAGGAAGTCTGCCCACACTTTGATGAACTTCCTATCTGGTACTGCTAAACTTGCCATCTGGCTGACAAGGAAAAATCGGACTACCAACGCTGGCAATGTGGATCCTGTGTCTGCTTTCCAGGCCTTGTTGAAAGTCAGACTCCAGGTGGAGTTCTCTTACTACCAAATGGTGGACAATTTGGAGGCATTCACCAATAGATAGACTGTAGGGAAAGTTTTGTGTTCTGTGGGTCAGGGGGATGAGTTATGTTTGCACTTTTGAGATGTGACACACTTGGGGCCGTGATATTGATGTTCTTGCATTTTTGAATTGTACAATAAAGCCTTTTTTAAAAGTCGTCTCTCTGTCTCTCTCTCTCTCTCTCTCTCTCTGTCTCTCTCTTTCTCTCTCTCTCTCTCTATATATATATACACACACACACACGTATATATATATATATATATATATATATATATATATACAGTGGGGTAAAAAAGTATGTAGTCAGCCACCAATTGTGCAAGTTCTCCCACTTAAAAGATGAGAGAGGTCTCCAATTTTCATCATAGGTATACCTCAACTATGAGAGACAAAATGAGAAAAAAAAAATCGAGAACATCACATTGAAGGATTTTTAATGAATTAATTGGTAAATTCCTCTGTAAAATAAGTATTTGGTCAATAACAAAAGTTCATCTCAATACTTTGTTATATACCCTTTGTTGGCAATGACAGAGGTCAAACGTTTTCTGTAAGTTTTCACACACTGTTGCTGGTATTTTGGCCCATTCCTCCATGCAGATCTCCTCTAGAGCAGTGATGTTTTGGGGCTGTCGCTGGGCAACACAGACATTCAACTCCCTCCAAAGATTTTCTATGGGGTTGAGATCTGGAGACTGGCTAGGCCACTCCAGGACCTTGAAATGCTTCTTACGAAGCCACTCCTTCGTTGCCCGGGCGGTGTGTTTGGGATCATTGTCATGCTGAAAGACCCAGCAACGTTTCATCTTCAATGCCCTTGCTGGTGGAAGGAGGTTTTCACTCAAAATGTCACGATACATGGCCCCATTCATTCTTTCCTTTACACGGATCAGTGGTCCTGGTCCCTTTGCAGAAAAACAGCCCCAAAATATGATGTTTCCACCCCCATGCTTCACAGTAGGTATGGTGTTCTTTCTCTTCCAAACACGACAAGTTGAGTTTTTACCAAAAAGTTCTATTTTGGTTCCATCTGACCATATGACATTCTCTCAGTCCTCTTCTGGATCATCCAAATGCTCTCTAGCAAACTTCAGACGGGCCTGGACTGGCTTAAGCAGGGGGACACGTCTGGCACTGCAGGATTTGAGTCCCTGGCGGTGTAGAGTGTTTCTGATGTAGCCTTTATTACTTTGGTCCCAGCTCTCTGCAGGTCATTCACTAGGTCCCCCCATGTGGTTCTGGGATTTTTGCTCACTGTTCTTGTGATAATTTTGACCCCACGGGGTGAGATCTTGCATGGAGCCCCAGATCGAGGGAGATTATCAGTGGTCTTGTATGTCTTGCATTTTCTAATAATTGCTCCCACAGTTGATTTCTTCAAACCAAGCTGCTTACCTATTGCAGATTCAGTCTTCCCAGCCTGGTGCAGGTCTACAATTTTGTTTATGGTGTCCTTTGATAGCTCTTTGGTCTTGGCCATAGTGGAGTTTGGAGTCTGACTGTTTGAGGTTGTGGACAGATGTCTTTTATACTGATAACGAGTTCAAACAGGTGCCATTAATACAGGTAACGAGTGGAGGACAGAGGAGCCTCTTAAAGAAGAAGTTACAGGTCTGTGAGAGCCAGAAATCTTGCTTGTTTGGAGGTGACCAAATACTTATTTTACTGAGGAATTTACCAATTAATTCATTAAAAATCCTTCAATGTGATTTTCTGGATTTTTTTTCTCATTTTGTCTCTCATAGTTGAGGTATACCTATGATGAAAATTGGAGACCTCTCTCATCTTTTAAGTGGGAGAACTTGCACAATTGGTGGCTGACTAAATACTTTTTTGCCCCACTGTATATATATATATATATATATATATATATATATATATATATATACTGTATACTGTATATATACTGTATATATATATATATATATATATATATATATATATATATATATATATATATATATATATATATATATATAGGACTAAAGGACTAAAGCTGATCTCATTTTCTGACATATAACAGATTATATTCCTAAAACACCACTTGGAGTTGAAGTCCTCTAAAGTGTCCATAGCTTTGTAAAATTTAAACTCCATCTGAATTCGGGCTGTAACCATAGAAGTGAACAACATTGTAACTTCTTGACCCTGCACCCTATTCCTGCTTATGTAAATGGCAAACTTTGCTTGACCAGATAAAAAATTTAAGAGCTGCCATTTCATTGCATTGACCCGTTTGTATCCAGCACCAAACATAAAAATCATGCTGGACCACATTACATCAAAACTCATAAAAATGTTGCTCAAAAGCATGGACAGTGGTTTCAGTCTAGGGCACTCAACAAAACAATGAAAAATGGTTTCAGTTGACGCACAGAAAGAGCAGTCTTTACATGTTCTAGGACTGATGCAGGAAATAAAAGAGTTGACGACCACAGCTCCATGCAGAATCCTCCACTGGAGATCACCTGCTCTCTTATGTAGAGGGGATTTGTAAAGGACCCTCCACACGGGCCTGACATTGTCTGTGACCTTCAGTCTCTTCCTCCACACAGTGTCCACTCTGTCGTTTAACTGCCTTCTATTAAAAACCTTCACACTATAGTAATAAAACAGTTTGGTCTTTGCTGAGTAAAGACTTGTGCATTTATTACGCAACATGGGCCCCTCTGCACCCTCCAATCTCACACCAAAGCCCAACTCAGGAAACGGGTCACCTTCATCAGGCTCTTCTCTCTTGTAGCAATAGCCCTCACCATCTTCCTCTCCTCAGCTGTCAATTGGAGCCGCCACAACTCCAAAACTTTGCTCACAAGGCGTGCACACTTAATGCCAAGAGCTTCAGAAGTTGCCAGAACATTGTCCAGCTCTGGTCCTGCTACATCTATTAACTTACGCAGTGTAATAATGCCAGAGGAAACCAAGATGTGTGTCAGGGCAGGTAGGGACCTGACCTGGAGTTCCAATCTAGCTCTGAAGATCAGGGGTTCCTCCAATAGTCAGTGCAGTGAGAGAACAGGTTCCAGTCTCTTCCATGCAAACAAACTCCATATTTTAAAAATATGTTGATAAAAGGTAGGCAGGGTGGACAGGTTAAAACAGCCAGGATCCATTAAAAAGAGTGATGAATCAAGACCTAGACCATTGACCTGTCTTAAAAATACTGCTGGCCACAGGTCTCCAAACCACATCTTGAGAGCCAGTGAGAAGCTTTTGAATAAACTGGAGTCTGTAGGATGCTACTTGGCTGACCAGGTGAGCCAGTCCTTGCCCGCCCCCCCCCCCTCCTCTTTTGGCAGAAACAAAACACACTGTGGAACCCAGTGCTGCCTGTCCCAGAAAAGGTCAATCATGCAGTTCTGTATTTGCTTCAGTAGGTTGTCGGGGGTGGGGGTGGGTGGGTGGGGGGTCCACACAGGCAAATTTATGCCACAGTCCACTGGAAACCAAGTTTTTAATTATTAATACCTTTCCCTATAAGACATCTGTGGCAACAGCCATTTCCATTTTTCCAACTTCCCTTTAACTTTTTCCATCAAACCCTCACATTTTTTATTTACAGTAGCCTCATCCCCTAAAAACACCCCAAGATGTTTAAGACCATCTTTTTTCCAGTATAGGCCTCCTGGCAGTGTGGGCAACTGCTCTGATTTAAAACGGACTGCAAGGGCTTCACTCTTGGACCAATTCACCTTCACTGAAGATGCTGTACCAAAATTTCTGACTACTTTTTGTCAACAGTTTACTTCTGTCTGGTTTTTTACCATCACAATGATATCATCTGCATAAGCTGAAAGTACCAGTTTTTTAACAGAGTTAGATAAAAACAGCCCCTCCATGGTGGACCGCATCTTACACAGCATGGGTTCAATGGAAATGGCATACAACATGCCTGACAGAGCACAGCCTTGCTTTATTCCCCTCGTTACTTTAAAAGGGGCACTCAGTCCTCCATTGATTTTCAACACACTCTCAATGTCCTGGTACAAAACCTTGATCATAGCAATAAGACCAGGGTTGAGGCCAAACCGCTCCAAAGTTTTCCAGAAGCAAAGGAGCTCAACCCGGTCAAATGCTTTTTCTTGGTCCAGTGAAATCAAACCAAGGTCCATGTCCAATGAGCTAGAGATGGCCAAAATATCCCAAATTAAAGACACGTTGTCAAGAATGGACCTACCGGGCACACAGTAGTTCTGGTCCAGGTGAATGAGCTGGTCCATAATGTCTCTCAGCCTGTTGGCCAGGGTTTTGGAGAAAATTTTATAGTCTGTACAGAGCAGGGAAACAGGGCGCCAGTTCTTAATCTCCATTAGATCACCTTTTTTGGCGAGTAAAGTGATTACAGCCCTCCTGCAACTGATAGGTAGGAATCCTCTAGTCAGACTTTCATTCAGAACTTCCAGCAGGTCTCCATCCATATTGTGCCAGAAGGCCTTGAAGAAATCAACAGGAAGTCTGTCAATTCCATGAGCTTTCCCATTCTCCATACTCTGCAAAGCAGTGGACAACTCTTCACGGTGTAGGGGCTCCCCCAGTAGCAGACTGAAGTCTTCAGAAACCTGGGGAAGTCCATCACAAAAGGACGCTAACAATTGTTCATTCTCAACATACTCAGACTTATACAGGTCTGAATAAAACTCCACAGCACATTTCCTGATGTCACCAGGCTTCCTCAGCTCCTGTCCGGATGCTGATCATAGAGTGTGAATGCACCTGCTCTGCCCATTTTTCTTCTCCAGTCCAAAAAAAAACTTTGAGGGGGCATCCATCTGGTTTACACTCTGGAACCTGGATCTGACAAGGGCTCCCTGAGCCCTGGTGCCCAGCAAATCCGTAAGAACTTTCTTTTTTTGCTTTGAGGACTTCAAAGTATCCTCGATTTCCTGTAGAGTCTAACAAAGACTGAAGCTCTACAATATCACTCTCTAGGTCTTTTATTAATCTGGTTATGTCCCGAGTGACATTGACAGTGTATTGCTGACAAAAATTTCTTATTTCCACCTTCCCACAGTCCCACCATTGCTGTAAAGAGCCAAACTCAAAACGTCACTCTCTAAAATTCCTCCATAAGAACCTAAAACTTTTTTAAAATTGTTGTCCAGAAGCAAGGAACTGTTAAAATGCCAAAAGTCACTTTGATACTTAAAATTACTAATAAAAACTTGGCATAATACCAAAGAATGATCAGTAAAACCAGCAGGTATAATAGAACAGTTTGTAAAAATATTCCTTTGATGTTTAAAACAATAAAAACGATCCAATCTTGCAAGAGAAATGAGGCCATCTCTAATGTGGGACCATGTGTACTGTCTATCCATATTATGGAAAGACCTCCAAACATCTACCAGATCATGAGTCTTAGTAACTTCCATTAAAAGGCATTTAGAGGCTGGGTGACGTTCTATATGGTTCCTGTTTATTGAATCATCTGCAGTGCAGTTAAAATCACCAGCTAAGAACACAAAGTCAACTGGGTTGCAGTTGTTTAAAAAGGTGTTTAACTCACTAAGAAAACCCAACCTGTCCGATCCTAAAGTTGGGGCATACACATTGATGAGAGTAAGTGTACACCGACCAAAAACAGCCTGAATCACCAGTAGTCTCCCTTGTACAACTTCAGTGACAGAATATGAAACAGGGGAACATCTTGGGGAGAAAAGGACAGCCACTCCCCCACTACTACTGCTACTGTGGCTCAGTACAACCTGCCCTCCCCACTCCCTCTGCCAGTCTATCTCATTAGATTTATCACTGTGTGTTTCTTGGACAAGCATAATATCAGCATTATTCAGGATCATGAAATCAAACAGCATAGCTCTTTTTTTCTTGCCTCTCTCGCTCCATTCAGATTCAAAGTCCCTACTTTAAAATTGATCATGGAGGGAGAGGCAAAAAAAAGTCAACAGACCAGTTAAAAGGAACGCTAAGGCAGAGAATTTACAAAGCCCCGCCATCATTGTCATCATCATTCTCAGCATCATTATTAAACAGTTCTTGCTTAAGTCTAAAAACTACTTTTTTCAGACGATAATATTCCTGGTGAGTGAAGCTCCCCTCTTTCATTAAGACCCTCACTGAATCAAGGAAGCCCTTTTTACTGTATCTGGGAAGTAATTTTCAATTTTTACTCCTCTCATGTTCTTGGTTTTTTGTAAGAACATTTTTATTTTTGCTGCACTGTACTCCTTCTGGACTTGGTGATGTTGGGAGGACCTACAGTCAGACAGCTCACTGTCAGTCATCAGAGGGGGTGAATCTTCACCTTCACTAACCTCTGAAGCTAAGGCTGCTCCCTCATGTTCATCTGCCACTTTGCATTTTACCCTTTTAGATGATCTTGCATTCTCTTGTAAAACTTGCCTACCATTTTTAGTTTTTCTCTTAAGCTGAGAAGCATTAAGAGGGGTCTCTCCTTCCTCCATATTCTCCTCTGCAGCTCCAGCACCGATCACAACTCATTCACAGTCCACATCACCACACACCATCGTCTCCACTTCCCCCGATCACCTGTTTGACCGCCAGCTCCTATGTCCTGCGTCTGTCTGGCCATCAGCCCCACCCTCCTGTACGCCCTCCTGTCCGTTTGTCCTGTTTTTCTGAATGCTTGTCAGATCATCAGTACTGCCACTTTTCCTTTCACCGACATTTTCCTCCTTGGTGCCCAGCTGTCCACTCACTTCCTCCCCCTACATACCTGTCTGCCCATTAACTCCACCTCCTGTGCATCTGCACCTGCCTGCTCACCTTCTCGTCTGTCCCCCTCACCCTGCTTGTCAGACTGTTCACCAACCCCCCCTCCCCCCACCCACCCCCACACACACTTTGTGCTTGTCTCCCTGCAGCTGAAGTTGAGGCCCTGTGTGGACAGGCACTGATGAGGTGTCCTTCTTCCCCACATGCAAAACATTTCATGTTTTCTGATGTAACAAAAATAATGTAGTCAAAGCCCTCCACCCTTAGTTTAAAAACCAAACTAAGCTCATCATTTCTGTTATTCAGGATCATAAACAGCTGTCTTCTGTGAGACACGATATGACTCAGCTCAGGAGACTTGCAACCGGAAGGCAACTTTTTAATAGGAGATACTATCTTGCCATATCTCAGCAATTCCTTCTGCAAAACCTCATCACTAATAAATGGTGGGACATTTGATAACGTGATCTTTTTAGATGGAAGAGAGAGAGGAGACAGACTAACAAAAGTATTGCTAATGACAACGCCGTTTTCCACAACTGAGTTCACTTTTTCCACAGAGTCCAGAAACAAGACTACTGCTCCAATCGTCCGGGCCACGGATTTTATGCTCTGTGGTCTGACAACTTCTGCAACAGCCAGAGCGCACTCATTCACAGAGAACCGTGCTGCACCGGCAATCTCAATGTCATGTTTTCTGGTTAACTTAGTGAAATCCATAGTGAACAAACGTTACTTCCCACCCCGTGCACGCTGCACACACAGAGCAGACCAGCAAACGTTGGCCGGCAAGAGAAACCAAACAAACCAAACAAAAAATCCTGCACTGATCTACACACACAACACAATAAACTTTGCAAAAAAAACAAACAAAAACAAAAACACCGTAAGAAAACATATAAAAGGATAGAAAAGTCAGGAAAAATGTCACTCACTCAGAGGTCCACTCACTCCGACGCAAACTCTCACTCGCCCCACCCACTCAGAAAGAGAGAGAGAGAGAGAGAGAGAGAGAGAGAGAGAGAGAGAGAGAGAGAGAGAGAGAGAGAGAGAGAGATTTTGATTTTTAAAAGATCTTTAATAAACACACTTGTCCATCAGTCAATACAATTTCTATATCATGCTATGTTACACAGAAAATTAATCCCCCAAAAAACGCCCCCAAAAAAGCTGTCCATCATGAACTGAACAGAGGACATTCTCCAGGGACCAGAGGGTCCTGAAACCTTCCACATCCCCATTCCCCATAAAAAACTGAAAGTCCAGCCTGATTCTGGCTTTAAGTAGCCTCACAAATAAAATTTTGACATCAACATCATTCTCAACATTTTCAAGTTTTCTTCTCCGGCTTACATAGATAGCCAACTTTGCCTGTCCTAAAACAAAGTTCAGTAGTTGACACTTCTGCTTAAAACGACGATTGTACATAAAACCACAAATGAAAACCTGCTTAGAGAAAACTTCCTTAAAAATATGAAAAAGTTTTGTGAGAAGTTCAAAGAGGCCACTCAGGCGCTGACATTCAATAAAACAATGAAAAACAGTCTCCCTAGAGGAACAAAAAACACACTGATCACTGACACTGCTGTTAATCACAGAAACAAAAGCATTGACAGCTATAATACCATGCAGGACCCTCCACTGTAAGTCTCCATGTCTCTTAGGGAGAGGGGCTTTGTAAAGAGCCCTCCAGGCAGGCCGATGCCCTTTTCCTAGTTTAAAATAGGCTCTCCAAGGAGTGTCCACACAGGTGTTCAATCGGTCCTTGTTGAGTGCCATCACCACCAGTCTGTAGAGTGCCTTACCACTGGCTCCTCCAAAGTCCACACCAGTGGGAGCACAGAATGCCAGTAAGGAGCAAGGAGCGACGTCAAAGTCCATATAGAGCGTGAGAGAGGGAAAGGGGTCAGTGCTTTCTGGCTGCAGCGTGCCATTGCTAAAGTCCAAGAGTAGGGAGTGCTCAAGTCCATGAAGCTCCTGTTTCCAGTGTGCAAGAAGACCATCGATGAAACGAATCGACCTGACACCAAGATGAGCTGCTAAAGCTGAGGCGTTGTTGAGGCCAGGACCAGCCAGTTCCACCACTTGCTTCAGAGTGAGAATGTTCCTGGAACACAGCCTATCAAGGAAGGTCCTTCCAACTCCCGGCAGGACACCAAGGCGACCACCAAAAACCAGCGGCTCCCTCAACAACCAGTAGAGGGAATCGCATGGCCCTCTTTGTTTTTTAAAAAGAGTCCACACTGAAAAGAGACTGCGGTAAAAACTGGGTAAAGACAGTGCATTAGAGTTCTTAAAATCCATTAAAAACACAGGGAGGTCTAGCCCAAGCCCAAGGACTCTCTGTAAAATAACACAGGCCAAAGGCCTCCATACCAGGTCCTGGGGGCCCGTCAGCAGTCTCTGTATGAAAGTCAGTCTAAAAGCAGCACCTCTACTAGCTAAATGAATCACTCCTTGCCCCCCCTCCTCTTTGGGAAGAAATAACAGGGCTTGAGGAACCCAGTGGAGTCCACCCCCCCAAAAAAAGTCCACCAAAACAGACTGAATTTTGGACAACAAACCAGCAGGGGGGTCCATGCACATGAGGCGGTGCCACAGGGATGAGGAAACAAGATTATTTAAAATGAGCACTCTTCCTCTAAAAGATATTCTTGGCATTAGCCACTTCCACTTGTTTAGTCTCCCGTTAATCTTCTCTATGACCCCATCCCAATTTTTTTGCTCAAACTGCTGATTTCCAATAAAGACGCCAAGATACTTAAAACCTCCTTTTTTCCAAATCAACCCACCCGGCAGCGTAAGCTGATTTTCTAGTTTCTCCCCCACCATCAGAGCCTCGCTTTTTCCCCAGTTTATCTTTGCAGAGGAAAGTTGGCCAAAAAGATTGACACTCCTAACCAGAACGTCAATGTCACTCTGCTTGTTTAGCAGAATGACTACATCATCTGCATAGGCCGACAGCTTGAACGTGGTGTCACAGCCAGGAAAAGTAACTCCTGATAGATCCCTTCTCAGGCAGTGAAGCAAAGGCTCTATGGCGAGGGAGTACAGCATCCCTGAGAGAGGGCAGCCCTGCCGAACCCCCCTCTGGACTTTTAAAGGGGCAGACAGGCCCCCATTTATCTTCAGCACACTCTCAATGTCACTGTACAAGACCCGTATCCTGGCTATGAAGCCTGGGCTGAACCCAAAAGCTGTTAAAACTGTCCATAAATATTGGTGTTCAACCCGATCAAACGCCTTTTCCTGGTCAATTGAAATCAAACCAGTTTCTACCGCCAATGAACCAGAGACCTCCAAAATATCCCGAATTAAAGTGACGTTGTCACTAATCAGCCTGCCAGGCACACAGTAAGTCTGGTCTACATGAATGAGCTCGCTCATCACCTTTCTCAGTCTTCGGGCCAGAGCTTTTGAGAGAATCTTGTAGTCTGTGCAGAGCAGAGAGACTGGCCTCCAGTTCTTTAGGCTCTGGAGGTCCCCCTTTTTCGGCAACAGTGTGATGATGGCCCTCCTGCAGGTCGTGGGTAGGGTCCCCCTTTCCAAGCTATCTTGGAGAACCTCCAGCAGGTCTGGACCAAGCAGGGGCCAGAATTCCTTAAAAAAGTCCACAGAGAGACCATCTATGCCTGGTGATTTTCCATTCTGGAGGCTCATTAGCGCCGTATGCAGCTCAGACAGAGACAGTGGAGCATCCAAGCCGGCAACAAGGTCCTCTGAGAGCACTGGAAGACCATCAAGGAAAACCTGGCCCAGTGCCGTGTCCTCCCTCCACTCTGCTCTAAACAATTCACTGTAAAAGCTAGCAGCGTGTTTCCTGATCTCTGCTGCTGTGGAGATTGTTCTCCCGTCATCGCCCAACAAGGAGTGAATGAGCTTTCTCTGTCCATTTTGCCCCTCCAGTCCAAAAAAGTACTGGGAGGGCGAGTCCATCAGAGCTACATCCATGTAGCGTGAGCGGACCAGAGCACCCTGTGCGGTGACCCCTAGCAAGCTAGCCAAGGCTGACCTTTTTGACTTGAGAGCCTCTAAGTGCTCCTGTTTTCCTGTAGAACTGAGCAACTCCTCTAGTTCTACCACCTCAGTCTCCAGAACTTTCAAGGATTGGGTCAAGCTACGAGTGACATTTTGAGTGTACTGTTGGCAGAGTTGTTTTATCTGGGCCTTACCAAAATCCCACCACAATTGGAAAGAACTAAAAGAGGGTTTTTGTTCCCTGTGTGACTTCCAAACATCATGAAAAACCTCTTTAAAAAACACATCATTTAAAAGTGTATTGTTAAAATGCCAAAAAGCACTCTTACACTTTACATTTTCAATAAACACAGAACAAAACAGCAGGCAGTGATCAGTGAAACCAACAGGACAGATACAACTATTTTTAAAAACACTCATTTGATGTTTAAAACCATAAAAACGGTCTAACCTAGCCATAGATAAAAGGTTATCTTTGACATGGCTCCAGGTGTACTGCCTCTGGTCCCCATGATGTGATCTCCACACATCGGCCATTTCATGTGTTTTCACCAGTTCTCTCAGCCTATTGGCAGAAGCAGGGTGAGGCTCCTGATGGTTCCTGTCTAGTCTGTGGTTTAATGTACAGTTAAAATCACCCCCCAGAAATAAAAAAACTATTTGGATCACAGGACTTAACCGTATCCGAAAGCACGTCAAAGACCCTGATCCTCTCTGCTCTCTGTGTTGGCACATACACGTTTATAAAAACGAAGTTCACGTTTTCAAACTGTACCTTTAATAAGAGGAAATGACCTCTCACCACCTCTTCTACCTCATAAGAGACAGGCACACAACCCCTAGAGAAAAGTACAGCCACCCCCCCACTGCTACTGGATTTGTGGCTAAAAAAAATGCAGCCATCCCACTCTTTTCTCCAATGGCTCTCAATGTCCACAGTGCTGTGAGTCTCCTGGACCATCAGCACGTCAAGTTTCTTTAAATTAAAAAGCTTGTATAAAGAGGCCCTTTTTACATCATCCCTGGCCCCATTAATATTGAGAGTGCCAATTCTAAGGTGGGGCATTAAAAAGGATAAAAATAGGGTACAGTAAAAAAACACAAACATAGCATAAAAGGGAAGAAACAAACTAAGAGTCAACATGACTGTTAGTAATTTGTGATTTCAGTTTGACAACCAGTTTCTTTAAACGAAAAATTTCCTGATCAGTAAAAGTCTCATTCCCATCATTCAGTTTCATCAGCTTGCGAGCTGATGCCACAAATAACTCCAGATCTGGAAAGTAATTTTCCACTTTCACAGCTCTGCTCCCCTTGGTCACCTGGAGAAATTGCCTAATTTTGGAAAAACAATAGGAGCTTTGCTCCTCCTGCGTCTGCGTCTGCATCATTTCAGACTCAGCTCCACTTTGGTCAGAGACGCTCTCATCTAGTAAATCTAACTTCCCAACCCTACTAGATTTAGCAGAGCTCTGCAAGTTTTCAGCACTTTTTCTTTTTTGTGCAGCTTTAAAAGGATCCTCTTCAGCAAAACTACATTCCTGCATTTCTTCATGAACTGCAACGTTTGTCATGCAGTGTTTGCTCTGTGTGTCCCCTACAGCCTCAAACCGCTCCTCCCCCGCCTGCAAAGTCTGTTCATTCACGTTCCTTCGTTTAACTGCACTTTTACTTACACCCTCCACCTGTTTACCCCGGGCGACAGGCTCGTCACAATGATCAGAGCTGCCGCCAGACAGAAATTCCCCACCATCACTGTTTGGGGGGGCAACTACCGCGCCCGCCGCGGCCACCCCAGCAGAGGCGGCCGCGGCCACCCCAGCACAAGCGGACGCGGACGCCCCCGCAGAAGTAGAAGCGGACGCGGACGCGGACGCGGCGACTGCGGCCGCGACCGCCCCAGCAGAAGCGGGCGCCGCAGCGGCATCCGCCGCACCACATGTAGCGCTACCCTCCGGACCACCAGAAACAGCGGCGTCACCTTTCTTACCGCCAGTGCTCTTTGTGTTCGCCTTTTCAGGACATGACCTAATAAGATGGCCTTCTGCGCCACACGCAAAACACTTCATGGTTTCAGATGTTGCAAACACCAAGTAGCTAAAGCCGTCAATCCTGAAATTAAAAGACGCATTCAGTTCAGCAGAGCTGTCTTTCAACACCATGAAACACTGCCTCCTATGACATACAACATGCTTCAGCAGGGGTGATTTACTACCCAGAGAGACCATTCTGATAGGGGACACAACCTGGCCAAAACGGGACAACTCTCTAATCAGCTGATCATTTTTAACGAAAGGAGGAGCGTTTGAGATGGTGACCCTCCTAGACGGGTTCGCCAGCGGTAAAACGGGAGTAAAAGTGTCAACTATGACCACTCCCTGTGCCACCACCTGATCAGCTTTCTCAGTCGAATCCAGAAAGATCACAATTGCGCTGTTCATCCTCGATGCTGATTTTATGCTGCCATGCCCAACCACCTGTCCTACAGCGAGGCTGGCCTCCTCCACAGAACAGGGAACTGTCGGGAGGATTCTCACACCATGACGCCGGGTTAAGCGCTCAAACTCCACACCACCATCAATCACCGGCATGATGCCGGCCGGGAAAAACCGGCAGCAGAAGCTACCGTTCCCCCACACACTCACTCCAACACTCACACCCCAGCACACACACACTCAACCCACTATATTAAACACACACACCTCAAACACACAAGATAGAGAAAAAGTTAGAAAATACAAAGTTTAAAGTACTCACTCGACACCACTCCACACCCCTGCTCCCACAAACGCCCACGCATGCGCACGAGAGAGAGAGAGAGAGAGAGAGAGAGAGCACCAGGGGGTATGTAGTAAATAAAGATGTGCCTTTCGCCCCTGCTGTGCCAGGCTCACACCTGAGGACACAGGGGTGCAAATGTGTTAATGTGTATGTTGATGTGTGTTCACACTTGGTAACTGGTATGTAAATGTGTTTACCCTGAGTGGCAGAGGTGGGAAGAAAATGTATAAAGCAGTTTGCTTTGGCACTCGGAGGGAGTGTTTCTGTGTTGGAGGAGAACCTCGGTGTTGTCAGCTTGTGTCTCAACTGCTTTCATCCTCCACAATATATAGTTAGGCCCAGAAATATTTGGACAGTGACACAATCTTCGTGATTTGGGCTCTGCATGCCACCACATTGGATTTGAAATGAAAAAACTACAGAATTGAAGTGTAGACTTTAAGGTTTAATTCAAGGGGTTGAACAAAAATATATGATTAAATATGTAGGAATTGTAGCTATTTTTATACAAACGCTCCTCATTTCAGGGGCTCAAAAGTAATTGGACAAATAAACATAACCCTAAGTAAAATGTTATTTTCAGTATTTTGTTGAGAATCCTTTGCAGGCAATGACTGCAAGTCTGGAACCCATGGACATCACCAAACGCTGGGTTTCCTCCTTTGTGATGCTTTGCCAGGCCTTTACTGCAGCTGTCTTCAGTTGTTGCTTGTTTGTGGGTCTTTCTGCCTTAAGTTTTGTCTTGAGCAAGTGAAATGCATGCTCGATTGGGCTGAGATCTGGTGATTGACTCGGCCATTGCAGAATATTCCACTTCTTTGCTTTAAAAAACTCCTGGGTTGCTTTTGCAGTATGTTTTGGATCATTGTCCATCTGTACTGTGAAGCGCCGTCCAATCAACTTTGCTGCATTTGGCTGAATCTGAGCAGAAAGTATATCCCTATACACTTCAGAATTCATCCAGCTGCTTCTGTCTTTTGTCACATCATCAATAAACACAGGTGACCCAGTGCCATTGGAAGCCATGCATGCCCATGCCATCACACTGCCTCCACCATGTTTTACAGAAGATGTGGTGTGCTTTGGATCATGAGCTGTTCCAATTCTTCTCCAAACTTTCTTCTTCCCATCATTCTGGTACAGGTTGATCTTAGTCTCATCTGTCCAAAGAATGCTGTTTCAGAACTGGGCTGGCTTCTTCAGGTGTTTTTTTTTTTTTTTTGGCAAAGTCAATTCTGGCCTTTCTATTTTTGAGGCTGATTCATGGTTTGCACCTTGTGGTGAATCCTTTGTATTTACTCTCATGAAGTCTTCTCTTTATGGTAGACTTAGATACTGATACACCTACTTCCTGGAGAGTGTTCTTCACTTGAGTGGATGCTGTGAAGGGGTTGTTCTTCACCATGGAAAGGATTCTGCGATCATCCACCACTGTTGTCTTCCGTGGACGTCCAGGCCTTTTTGAGTTTCCAAACTCACCAGTGCACTCTTTTTCTCAGAATGTACCAAACTGTTGATTTGGCCACTCCTAACATTTCTGCTATCTCTCTGATGGATTTCTTCTTATTTTTTCAGTCTCAGGATGGTCTGTTTCACCTCCATTGAGAGCTCCTTTGACCACATGTTGTGTGTTCACAGCAACAGCTTCCAAATGCAAACGCCACACCTGGAATCAACTCCAGACCTTTAACTGCTTAACTGATGACAGGTTAACGAGGGAACAGCCCATGCAGCCTTGTTATTTTTTTTGCAGCCTTCTGAATCAATTGTCCAATTACTTTTGGTCCCTTGAAAAACAGGCGGCTACATATTAAAGAGCTGTAATTCCTAAACCCTTGCTCCAATTTGGATGTGAATACTCTCAAATTACAGCTGAGAGTCTGCACTTTAAGCCCATATTGATTATATAATTGTATCCTGAATATGTTTTCGTAAACAGCTAAAATAACAAAACTTGTGTCACTGTCCAAATGTTTTTGGGCCTAACTATATATACAGTATATATATATATATATATATATATATATATATATATATATATGTGTGTGTGTGTGGGATATAAAGTCTACACACCCCTGTTCAAATGCCATGTTTTTGTGATGTAAAAAAATGAGACCAAGATAAATCATTTCAAAATGTTTCCATTAATGTGACCTATAACCTGTACAACTCAACTGAAAAACAGAAATCTTTTAAGGGAAAAAAAAAATACAATTACCTGGTTGCATAAATATGCACACCCTCATAACTGGGGATGTGACTGTTGTAGTGTAAGGGAACTACAAGGTTAACGGGCACTGGCGTGATGATGCAGCCGTATGGTGACATCATCACGCCAAGCCGATAAAAGAGGAGTTGGCCATCTTAGGTCTCTCTCAGCTCCAGGCTATACAACGCAAAGCCCAACAGTAAACCAGTGGTGTAACTATAATAACTTGTAATAAAGTTCATGTTCTGAATCTGCATCACTCTCCGTTGGTCATGCTGGGTTTCTAGACATAATAGCTGTGTTCAGAATTAACTAATCACATTCAAACTCATGTTAAATGGGAGTCAGCACACACCTGCCACCATTTAAAGTGCCTCTGATTAACCCCAAATAAAGTTAAGCTGTTCTAGTTGGCTTTTCCTGACATTTCTATAGTCACATCTTACAGCACAAGCCATGGTCCGCAGAGAGCTTCCAAAGCATCTGAGGGATCTCATTGTTCAAAGGTATCAGTAAGGAGAAGGGTACAAAACAATTTCCAAGGCATTAAATATACCATGGAACACAGTGACGACAGTCATCATCAAGTGGAGAAAATATAGCACAACAGGGACTTTACCAAAAACTGGACGTCCCTCCAAAATTGATGAAAAAATGAGAAGAAAACTGGTCAGGGAGGCCACCAAGAGGCCGACAGCAACACTGAAGGAGCTGCAGGAATTTCTGGCCAGCACTGACTGTTTAGTACATGTGACAGCAATCTCCCGACTTCTTCATATATCTGGGCTATGGGGTAGGGTGGCAAGACGTAAGCCTTATCTTACAAAGAAAAACATCCAAGCCTGGCTACATTTTGCAAAAACACATCTGAAATCTCCCAAATGCATGTGGGAAAATGTGTTATAGTCTGATGAAACCAAAGTTGAACTTTCTGGCCATAATTCCAAAAGGTATATTTGGCACAAACACAACACTGCTCATCACCAAAAGAACACCATACCTACAGTGAAGCATGGTGGCAGCAGCATCATGCTTTGGGGCTGTTTTTCTTCAGCTGGATCTGGGGCCTTAGTTAAGCTGGAGGGAATTATGAACAGTTCCAAATTCAATTCAATTCAATTCAATTCAACTTTATTTATATAGCGCCATTTCACAACAAGTCATCTCATAGCACTTCCAACTGTAGGGGAAACCCCCACAATTGCAGAAAGACCCCAGCAATCAGGCGATCCCCTGTGAGGAAGCGCTTGGCGACGGTGGAGAGGAAAAACTCCCTTTTAACAGGAAGAAACTTCCAGCAGAACCAGGCTCAGGGAGGGGCAGTCATTTGCTGCAACTGGCTGGGGGGTGAGGGGATAGAGAAGGTGAAAAGACCAGACATGTACAGAGCAAACAGCATGATGGGGACTCAATCTATGGGAGAGAACAAACAGATGTTAATGACCGGCAAAAAAAAAAAAAAAAAAAAAAAAATCATTGAGAGTGAAGAAAGGAGTGAAGCCCAGTGCATTATTGGAGGTCCCCCGGCTATCTAAGCCTATTAGCAGCATAACTAAGGGAAGGTTCAGAGACACATGAGCCCTCCCTAATTGTAGACTATATCAAAAAGGAAGGTTTTAACCCTATTCTTGAAAACAGAGATCGAGTCTGACTCCCAAATCCAGATTGGCAGCTGGTTCCACAGGAGAGGAGCTTGATAACTGAAGGCTCTGCCTCCCATTGTACTTTTGGAGATTCTAGGTATATTACAAGTGATAGGATAATTTTATGTTCTTTTGTATTATTCTATATAATTTCATCTCTGTATTATTCTTTTATATATTGTGTCTGTATTTTGGTGCATTGAATGAGCCATTACTTCTCTTTTGTCCTTTTCATGTCTCAGAGTCTGGAATGTTTTTGTAAGCGGATGCCTGTTTGAGATTAGATTAGCAAGGTTGTAAATAATAACGTAGATAATGACCCAGGTTTTATTGCTCTTGTCATACCAACCTGCCCTGCTCAGGATGTCAGAAATCAGCTATAGATTAAGACACTTAAACTGTCTCGGGGGAGATGTCTCCAACAGCCGTCTCCAACATATTGATAAAGTCAAAGACTGTTTTTCTCCCACTATATGAACACCAGATTTGGAATGTACGTCAGAGAATGAGAGGCAGAATCTGAGACGGTCACAGCTGTATCTCTTTCCTCCTCTGATAGTAGTAGATTAGTTTATTTGACAGGGACAGTGCAATAAACATAGACAATTAATCAAAGACAATCAATCTGATGTGTTGCACATAGAGTGTATAGCTATTAGCTAATTTGCAACTCTTGTCCCTGGATGGGCTTTAGAAAAAAGAATCAAGATAAAAAATATACACAATAACCACATACATCAATGCAGAAAAATTATAAATACACAATTATAAATATTATAAATATTATAAATACACAAATATAACAGCCTGACTCACATTTAACATAAATATTATAAATATTATAAATACACAAATATAACAGCCTGACTCACATTTAACACATATAACATAACTCACATTTGCCTATTTCAGGCCTTCCTCCCTCCGTCACTCACTATAAACAAACACATTTATTCCTTCCCTTCATTCACTCTCACTTTGCAGACAAATAATTCATACATGAGTACATTCTTGTTTATTTTTCAGCCAGTTTTTAACATTTTTAGTGAATGTTTTAAAGTCCGTTATTATTTTAATTTCATTTGGCATTGTGTTCCAGATGTGACTGCCCTTTATAGAGAAAGCTGTTTGTCCAAATGTGGTTCTGCGGTGGAATATTTTACAGTTATTGTTAACAGAACTCCTGGTGGCTCTGCTGCTGTCCTGTCTTTGGACGAAACCAGCAAGTGGCTCGGGTGCTGATTTATGGAAACATTTGAACGTTAATTTCAGAAGACAGAGGTCAATGAAGCTCTCAAAACTCAATAGGTTGTATTTTTTTAAAACATTACAGTGATGCCACCTAATGGGCTTTTTGTCCAAGATTTTTAGGGTTTGATTATATAATGAACCTACTGTATATGTCTTATTGTGGAAGGGGCTGCTTGAGCCCAGACTGTCAAACAGTATGATATATGAGAAAAAACCATAGAATGCATATACAGTGCAGCTGCTTCGTAAGGTATGTAATATCTAATTAATTTAAAGCAGTTCAGATTTTTTTTTACTGTTTTTGAAATTTTCTTTATATGAAGATTAAATTTGAGTTGAGGATCTAGTACAATGCCAAGGTATTTGAATTCTGTAGCTAAACTGATGTCATGATCATGTATATTAACTTTAAAATGTTGCAGGTTACATTTTTTGATTGAAAAGCACATTGAGACTGTTTTCTGAAGGTTCAGCAATAGATGGTTCTTGAGGAGCCACTCTTGGACATCAACCATACTTGTAGACAGTACATCTGCAGCCTGTGCTGGAGTCTTGGCAGCTGTGTAAATAACTGCATCATCTGCATAAAGTTGGCATGTTGCAGCTGAGCAGTGTAACGGCAAGTCATTAATAAAAATGCTGAAAAGTAAAGGACCAAGAATGGACCCTTGTGGGATACCCATGCGGTTGTTTAAAAATGAGGATTTATCCTGGTGAACTTTTACACACTGTTCTCTATTCTGGAGATAAGATGCAAACCATTCTAATGTATTTGGGGAGAAGTTAAAAGATACCATTTTGGATAAAAGCAAACTGTGGTTTACAGTATCGAAAGCCTTTTTGAGATCTAGAAAAACAGCTCCTACCACATTACCCCTGTCCAAGGACTGTTTGACGTTTTCAATAAGGCAACAATTTGCTGTTTCTGTTGAATATCCTGGTCTAAAACCAAATTGATGTGGATGAAGAAGTTGACTGTCTTGTAAGTAGTCTATCAGCTGTGTAGCTACAACTTTTTCAAGAACCTTAGATAGGACTGGTAAAATAGAGATTGGGCGGTAATTGCATATATCGTCTTTACTGCCTGATTTATGAACTGGTATGACGACAGCTTTTTTCCAGCCAGATGGAAATGTACTAGACCTAATGGAGAGATTAATGAGATGAGTCAGTGGTTTGATTAATATTTTGCTGTGCATTTTGAGAAAGGAGGTGCTCATATTGTAGATATCATTAGTTTTTGAGTTTGACAGTGTTTTAACAATATCAGCAATTAACTTCTCATTTACCTCATCGATGTGAAAAGTATCTGTTGGAAGTATGGAATTTGTGTTGTTGAGCACATTTGGCAGCACAAAAATTTTTTGTTAAGTCTTCCACAGAGCCCACAAAGTGTGAATTAAATTCATTTGCCAAAGTAGCCTTGTCACTGACGGTCTTGCCATTGATTCTAAGTTCCTTTACCCCCTTCTGATCGTTTTTTTTATTAGTTAAGTTATTTAAATGCCTCCATAGGGAACTGTTGTTACCCTTTGCATGATCTATCAGTTTATTGTAATAAGATATTTTTGATTTTCGCAGCTCATGTACCACTTTATTTCTTAAACTTTTGTACACAAGGTGATCATTTTGTAGTTTGGAGGTTAGTGATGTTTTCAGTGCATAGTCTCGCCTCTTCATAAGTTTTCTTATTTCATTATTTAACCATGGTAGGCTAATCTTCTGTTGTCTACTTTTAATTTGCTTTGAAAATTTTTCTATAGACTTTGTGATTGTTGCAGTTATAAAATTACAACAATCATCTACTTCACATGTTGACATGAGCTGCTCCCAATTTTGATTCTCTAAGTAATGTTCAAACTCCTCATTTTTTGATTTGGGGATAATAAAATTTGATTTGTCAATATCGACTCCCCCAAAATACTGTAGTCGCTTTTTAGTAAGTTTCCTGACAGCAAGAACCATGTTATGATCTGAGAGACCAGTTACAAGATTATAGGTTCTGGTTATTCGTTCTGGTTTATTAGTAAATACCATGTCAATAAGTGTTCTGGATTGTTTGGTTATCCTGGTGGGTCCTTTGATGATTTGCTGGTAATTAAATTTAGTCATGAGGCTTTTCAGTTTTTGTTTGTCTTTTTTATCAGACCAGTTGATATTAAAGTTCAGAGTTAAATAAAAGGCTCATGACTTGGAAACCGCCTATTGATTATTGATTTAGTCTCAATCAATTCAACTTTATTCCATCAACAAGTAATCCTGCATTTTGGGACTGTAGTGCTCTGTTAGGATAATAGGGTAGTATCAGATCTTTCAAATAAAAAGGGGCCTGATTGTTTAGAGCTTTGTAAGTGAGAAGAAGGATTTTAAACTTAATTCTAAACTCTATGGGAAGCCAATGAAGGAAGGCCTGAACCGGAGAGATATTATCTCTCTTTCTAGTACCTGTTAAAACTCTTGCTGCACCATTTTGGATCAACTGAAGACTTTTTAAAGATGTTTTAGGACAATCTGATAATAAAGAGTTACAATAATCTAATCTAGAGCTAACAAAAGCATGGATCAGTTTCTCAGCATCGCTCTGAGACAAGATGCTCCTAATCTTGGCAATATTACGCAAATGATAGAAGGCAGTCTTAAAACGAATTTAATATGTGAATTGAAAAACAGATCTTGATCAAAAATAACTCCAAGGTTCCTCACAGAACTATTAAGAGAAAGAGTAATCACAGCCAAACTAAGAGTTTGATTTGGAAAGGTATTTCTAAAGTTTTTTGGACCAACAAGGATGACTTCAGTCTTATCTGAATTTAACAGCAGGAAATTACAAGTCATCCAAGCTTTGATTTCCTTAAGACAGGCTTCTAACTTGACTAATTGATTACTATCATCTGGCTTCATTGACAGGTATAATTGTGTGTCATCTGCATAACAATGAAAATGTATACAGTGCTTTCTAATAATGTTGCCTAATGGAAGCATATATAAACTAAAAAGAGTAGGGCCTAGCACAGATCCCTGTGGAACTCCATGACTGAGCTTTGAGTTGAAAGAAAACTCTTCATTGACACGAACAAACTGGAACCTATCAGATAAATAAGATCTAAACCACTGCAATGAAGTTTCATTAAGTCCAACATGGTGTTCTATTCTATCAAGTAGAATATTATGATAGATAGTATCAAAAGCTGCACTAAGGTCTAAAAGGGCAAGTACAGAAACAAGTACATTATCAGATGCGATAAGGAGGTCATTAGTGACCTTCACTAAGGCTGTTTCAGTACTATGATGGATTCTAAACCCAGATTGAAACTCTTCACATAAACCATTTCCCTTCAAGTGGTCAAATAATTGCGTAGCAACAACTCTAAGATTTTTGAAATGAAAGGCAGATTAGAGATTGGTCTATAGTTAGCTAAAACTCCTAGATCCAGCGTTGGCTTTTTGAGTAAGGGTTTAATTACAGCAGTTTTAAAAGCCTGTGGTACATGGCCTAATGTTAATGAAGAATTGATTATTTGACGAATAGAGCTACCAATAAATGGGAAGACTTCTTTAAATAACCTGGTAGGAATAGGGTCTAAAAGACAAGTTGAAGGATTGGATGAGGAAAATATTTTGTCTAACTCTAAAAGGTCAATTGGAGTAAAGACATCCAAACAGATATCAATTGAAGTAGTTGTAGTAGTTACTGTATTTAACAGTGGGAAGAATCTGACTGATTTTATCTCTGAGAGATGAAATTTTATTATTGAAAAAGTTCATAAAGTCCTGACTAGTAAACTCTAAGGGAATGCTAGGATTGACAGAGTCCTGACTCTTTGTCAGCCTGGCTACAGTGCTGAAAAGAAACCTGGGATTATTCTTGTTATCTTCTATTAATGCAGAATAATAACTTGTTCTAGCTTTTCTAAGAGATTTTTTTTATAAATTAAAAGATGATTTCTCCAAGCTAAATAGTTTTCATCTAAATTAGTGGAGCGCCATTTTCTTTCTAATTGACGAGTCTTCTGTTTTAAGCTACGAGTTTCTGTGTCGAACCAAGGAGTTAGAAATCTCTGATTAGACTTTTTCTTTTTTAAAGGGGCCACCATGTCTAGAGTCTGATGCAGAGAAGCTGTAACACTATCAACCATGCTATCAATTACAAAAGGTGCAAGCTGTCTATAGCTTATTTCCGTTGTGTTGACACATGGCATAGAGGAAACAATCTGCATAAATTTGGAAACATCATCATCTGAGAGGCATCTGCTGCAGTAATATTTTTCTTTAGGAGCCAAATAGTCAAGAAATAGTAAAATCAAAGGTTAACAGACAATGGTATGACAGTACAGGGTTATGAGGAGACACTACCAGATTTTCTATTTCTATGCCATATGTCAGAACAAGGTCCAATGTGTGGTGGAGATAATGGGTAGAATTTCCTACTTTCTTAGAAAACCTCATCGAGTCTAATATTGAATTAAATGCCATATTAAGGCACTCACTATCTACATCCACATGTATATTAAAGTCCCCTACTATAATTATTCAATTTTATTTAATCAGATTTCAGCACTAAATCAGCTAAGAATTCAGCAAATTCGGATAAAAAAATCTGAGTAGGCTGAGGGAGGATGATAAACTATGGCAAATAAAAATTGGGTTTAACCTAAATTTGCTAACATGCCCAATACTGAGGACCAGGCCCTCAAAGGAATTAAAATGTGTTTTTTGCTTTACCATTAACTAGTAATTTGGAATGGTTGCTACTCCTCCTCCACGACCAGAACTTCTGGGATTTTGACAGTTTAAATAACCAGAGGGAGCTGATTCATTTAAACCAACATAATCCTCTTGCCCTAACCAAGTCTCTGTAAGGGATATTAAATCAATCTGGTGATCAATTAATAGGTCATGGACTAGCAGACTTGGGAGTTAGAGACCTAATATTTAACAAACCACATTTAATTTTTAAATTATGAGGAGGAACAGAGGACAAATCATTCAATTTAGAGGCTTCATGTTTAATTTGAGTTTTACCAACTTTTTGTTTGATCACTTTGGGATGCTTATATATAATATTTTTATTTACTTTGGAGGGAGCAGACAATGATTCTCTGATGGGGAAGACAGGGGCTAAATTGAGGGGTGGCAGATGAAGATGAGCTGCAGAGAGGCATGTAAGACTGCGACTCTGCTTCCTGGTCCCAAATCTGAGTTGTCAAGGTTTTGGAAATTTGGATAAAAATGATCCCAGATTGTTAGATAAGTGAGATGCACCATCCAAAGTGGGATGGACACCATCTCGTCTAATAAGACCAGGTTTTCCCCAAAATGAGTTCCAATTGTCTATGTAGCCCACACTGTTTGCAGGACACCACACAGACAGCCAGCGGTTGAAGGATGACAAGCGGCTAAACATGTCATCACTGGTCAGATTGGGGAGGGGCCCAGAGAATACTATAGAGGCAGACATTGTTTTGGCAAAGTCACACACCAATTCCACATTAAGTTTTGTGACTTCCGACTGCTGGAATTGGATGTTGTTAATGCCGGCGTGAATAACAATTGTGGAGTATTAGTTACTTTTAGCCAGCATTTTCAAATTTGACTCAGTGTTGCCTGCTCTGGTGGAATGTATTTGACTATGGCCGCTGGAGTCTCTAGCCGCTGGAGTCTCTAGGTTCACGTTTTTTACTACAGAGTCGCCAATGATCAGAGTTTTTTTCCTAAGCGAGTGTGTCGCTGAGCGGGGAAAAGTGATTAAAAACATGAACAGGTTGGTGATGAACCGGTGCCTTGTGGCTAGGCTTCCTTCTCACTGTCACCCACCCATTCTCCTTGCTGCTAAGGAGGACCGCTAGCAGGCTGCCCTATGCTAGGGAGCTCCGCTGCAGCTAAGGGGCGTCCGTCATTATTAACTGGCGCAAACAGTGTTTCAATGCAGCGGAGCCGGGATTCCAAATCAGACAACCTTGCCTCGAGTGCCTCAAAAAGACATTTATTACATTTACCGTTATCACTAAAAGAGGCAGAGGTGTAGCTAAACATCTGACAGAGAGAGCAGACCAGAGAAGGGGAAGGAAAGCTAGTAGCCATACCAGTCAGTGTTGGCACAAAACTTTCAGGCTTCTGTTAGAAAGCTGAAGATGAGGAACTTCATCTTTCAGCACGACAATGACCCAAAGCACACATCTAAATCAACAAAACAATGGCTTCACCAGAAGACGATTAAGGTTTTGGAATGACCCAGCCTGAGTTCAGACCTGAATCTGATCGAACATCTGTAGGGTGATCTGAAGAGGGCTGTGCACAGGAGATGCCCTTGCAATCTGACAGAATTGGAGCGTTTTTGCAACAAACAGTGGGCAAATATTGCCACATCAAGATGTACCACACTGATAGACTTCTACCCAAAAAGACTGAGTGATGTAATGAAAGTCAAAGGTGCTGCAACAAAGTATTAGTTTAAGGGTGTGCATATTCATGTAACCAGGTGATTGTACGTTTTTTATTTTTCCCCTTAAAACATTTCAGTTTGTTTTTCAATTGAGTTGTGCAGGTTATAGGTCACATTATTGCTGGAAAAAATTTTGAAATGATTTATCTTGGTCTCATTTTTCACATCACAAAAGCCTGGCATTTGAACAGGGGTGTGTAGACTTTTTATAGTGATGTGAAAAAGTGTTTGCTCCCTTCCTGATTTCTCTTTTTTTTTTTGCATGTTTGTCACATTTAAGTGTGACAAACATGTCACGCTTTTTTAAGGTCATGCCACAGCATCTCAGTCAGATCCAGGTCAGGACTTTGACTAGCCCACTGCAAAGTCTTCATTTTGTTTTTCTTAAGCCATTCAGAGGTGGACTTGCTGGTGTGTTTTGGATCATTGTCCTGCTGCAGAACCAAAGTGTGCAACAGCTTGAGGTCACGAACAGATGGCCGGACATTCTCCTTCAGGATTTTTTGGTAGACAGCAGAATTCATGGGTCCATTTATCACGGCAAGTCTTCCAGGTCCTGAAGCAGCAAAACAGCCCCAGACCATCACACTACCACCACCATATTTTACTGTTGGTATGATGTTCCTTTTCTGAAATGCTGTGTTAATTTTACGCTGAATGTAATGGGACACACACCTTCCAAAAAGTTCAACTTTTATCTCGTCAGTCCACACAGTATTTTCCCACAAGTTTTGGGGCTCATCAAAGATCATCAAGATGTTTTCTGGCTAAACTGAGATGAGCCTTTATGTTCTTTTTGCAAGGCAGTGGTTTTCATCTTGGAACTCTGCCATGTAGGCCATTTTTGCCCAGTCTCTTTCTTATGGTGGAGTCATGAACACTGACCTTAACTGAGGCAAGTGAGGCCTGCAGTTCTTTGGATGTTGCTGTGGGGTCTTTTGTGACCTCTTGGATGAGTCATCGTTGTGCTCTTGGGGCAATTTTGGTCAGGCAGGCAACTCCTGGGAAGTTTCACCGCTGTTCCATGTTTTCACCATTTGTGGATAATGGCTCTGACTGTGGTTCGCTGGAGTCCCAAAGCTTTAGAAATGGCTTTATAACCTTTTCCAGTCTGATAGATCTCAATTACATTGTTTCTCATTTGTTCCTGAATTTCTTTGGATCGTAACATGATGCCTAGCTTTTGAGGATCTTTTGGTCTATTTCACTTTGTCACACAGGTCCTGTTTAAGTGATTTCTTGATTGAGAACAGGTGTGGCAGTAATCAGGCCTGGGTGTGGGTAGAGAAATTGAACTCAGCTTTCCAAAGATGTGATAAACCACAGTTAATTTATGTTTTAACGGGGGGGGGGGCACTTTTTCACAAAGGGCCATGGAGGTTTTAATTTTTTTTTTTACCCTTAATAATAAACACCTTCATTTAAAAACTGCATTTTGTGTTTACTTGTGTTATCTTTGTCTAATATTTAAATCTGATGATCTGGAACATTACAGTGTGACAAACATACAAAAAAATGAGAAATCAGAAAGAGGGCAAAAACTTTTTCACACCACTGTACAGTATATCCACTGTATGTATAGTTTTAAAGATGGACTCCGGTGACTTAAAGATTGTTGTACACCAGTGGAACCGATCCAATTTGAAGGAGCTGCAACAGTTTTGGTAAAGAATGGGCAGAAATCCAAGTGCCTAGATGCATCAAGCTCGTAGAGACATACTCTTAAGAAACTGGGGCTACAATTGCTGCAAAAGGTGGCTCTACAGAGTATTGACTTCAGGAGGTAAATAGTTTAGTGTTTTTCTTTTTATTACTTATTGTTTGCTTCACAATAAAAGCATTTTGTATCTTCAAGATCCTTGGCATGCTGTTTAAATTGACAGAGATACAGCCGTGGACAAAATTGTTAGTACCCCTCTGTTAATGAAAGAAAAACCCACAATGGTCACAGAAATAACTTGAATCTGACAAAAGTGGTAATAAATAAAAATTCTATGAAAATTAACCAATGAATATCAGACAATGCTTTTTAATTGTGGTTCAACAGAATTACTTTCAAAAACAAACTCATGAAACAGGCCTGGACACAAATGATGGTACCCCTAGAAAAGATTGAAAATAATGTGACCATAGGGGCATGTTCAACCAAGATGTGTCCTCTAATTAACATCACAGGTGTCTACAAACAAGAAAATTATAGACAAGCATATTAAAGGTGAAGGCTATAAGACCATCTCCAAGCAGCTTGATGTTCCTGTGACTACAGTTGCACATATTATTCAGAAATTTAAGATCCACGGGACTGTAGCCAACCTCCCTGGATGTGGCCACAGGAGGAGACGGATAATATGAATAGTAACAAAAGAGCCCAGAACAACCTCTAAACACATTCATGGTGAACTCCAAGGTCAAGGTACAGCAGTGTCAGATTGCACCATCCGTTGTTGTTTGAGCCAAAGTGGACTTCATGGGAGACGACCAAGGAGGACACCACTGTTGAAAACAAATCATACAAAAGGCCAGACTGGAATTTGCCAAACTGCATGTTGACAAGCCACAAAGCTTCTGGGAGAATGTCCTATGGACAGACGAGACAAAACTGAAACTTTCTGGCAAGGCACATCAGCTCTGTGTTCACAGACGCAAAAATGAAGCATACCAAGAAAAGAACACTGTCCCTATTGTGAAACATGGAGGAGGTTCTGTTATGTTCTGGGGCTGCTTTGCTGCATCTGGCACAGGGTGTCTTGAATCTGTGCAGGGTACAATGAAATCTCAAGACTATCAAGGTATTCTAGAGAGAAATGTGCTGCCCAGTGTCAGACAGCTTGGTCTCAGTCGCAGGTCATGGGTCTTGCAACAGGATAATGACGCAAAACACACAGCTAAAAACACCCAAGAATGGCTTAAGAGCGAAACATTGGACTATTCTAAAGTGGCCTTCTATGAGCCCTGATCTAAATCCTATTGAAGATCTGTGGAAGGAGCTGAAACATGCCGTCTGGAGAAGGCACCCTTCAAACCTGAGACAACTGGAGCAGTTTGCTCATGAGGAGTGGGCCAAAATACCTGCTGAGAGGTGCAGAAGTCTCATTGACAGTTACAGAAATCGTTTGATTGCAGTGATTGCCTCAAAAGGTTGTGCAACAAAATATTAAGTTAAGGGTACCATCATTTTTGTCCAGGCCTGTTTCATGAGTTTGTTTTTAAAATAATTTTGTTGAACCACAATTCAAAAACATTGTCTGATTTTCACTGGTTAATTTTCATACAATTTTTATTTATTACCACTTTTGTCAGATTCAAATTATTTCCGTGACCATTGTGGGTTTTTCTTTTATTAATAGAGGGGTACCAACAATTTTGTTCACGTGTGTAACCCCCGCCCCCAAATATCCATTTTAATTCCAGGCTGTAAGACAACAACATAGAAAAAAAATGCTGAGGGGGTGAATACTTTTGCAAGCCACTGTATGTAGTACCAGTTCATTAGTTGTCTCAATGCACTTTGAAGGTAAAAGAAAATGCCTTTGTCAGATCACAGAAGTTACCAGGTGTGTGCATTGATGTAAATAAAAAACACATACAGCAAATAGAAGTAGCCTTTTTTTTAATTATGGCAAATAAAAAAAAGTTTCCAAAAAAATTTCCTTGAACACTTTGAATACAGTACAACTTTTAAGCTTCAACTACTCCCTTGTAAGATTAGTTCAGTGTTGCTGTGTTTCAAACTTTTACTACATACAGTATAGACAAAAACACAGTAGCTGTTTGCCACTATGCTGAAACAATGGTGAGAGCAGGGGGAATTTAACAAACAAATCCCAGAATATTGCACAAACTGGCAACAGCCATTTATCACATTGGCCATAGAGATAACATGTTGTGACTGACCCAGAAAAAATGAATTTAAAAGAAAAAAAATAATCCACTTTTTCCATAAATGGAGCACTTGTGACTGAGCACACAAACTTTTTGTGGGTACCATTTACAGGACAATGAAACAGCGACAGTGGTCTGCCCTTTGGTTTTGATGGATGGACGGTTGGATGGATGAATGGATGGATGGACAGATGAATGGATGCCGCCTACATATCAGAAGTCGGGGGAAACCATACACACATACTCAGAATTAAACCACAAAATCACAGCTGAGTGAAATCAGCTCTTTCTTCAGCAGAGACCTCCTCATGGCGGGCCTTCAGGGTTACAATTTAAACATCACATTTCATTTGTCTATAGCGGCCGAGGCCTCTTGGGGGTGATTTGTTTGCTAGCTTGTTCCTCTTCTTGGAGAGTACAGCGGAACGACTTGACTTTGTCTGAAAGAAAAGAAAATGACAACGCTGCCTTTATAGGTCTGATAAAATCTTAAGTCCAATGTCTATGTTGTTGAACTTGGAGGTGTATTCCCTCCAAGTCTGTGAGACTTTAGCTAATGCAGAATCAACAAATGTAAACATCAGATATTTCGGACATCTTCAAGGACATACTCAGGTGAAAATATTAGGACACCCTTTGAAAGCCTTTGTGTTTTTAATATGTTTGGACATATGGATCTTTAATATCAATTTTAACAATACTGGGAGATTCAAGTAATATAACTAAACAATTAAAACTTTAGAAAAGACTTTTTAAAATTTTCTGTAAAATGCAATTCTAAAAACATGCAATTTCTGGTGAGGAATAAATTAGGCCACCCCCACATTTATTCCCACTTAAAATGGCTAAAATCACACACAGGTGTATCACATCAGGTGAACATGATTAGTCCATCGTTACTCAGCATTTTGAAGGCGGCTTGTCCTATTTAAACCTCAGACATTTAGTTTGGTGTGCTCCTGACTGTTGAAGTGACAGTGAACACCATCATGAGATCGAAAGAGTTGTCTGAGGCCTTCAAAAAGAGGATTGTACCAGCTTATGAGTCTGGTAAGGGATTTAAAAAGATCTCAGAAGAATTTGAAATCAGCCATTCCACTGTCTGGAAAACAGTACTACAAGTGGAGGACATTCAAAACAATTGCCAACATACCCAGGTCTGGCCATCTAAGCAAGTTCACCACAACAGCAGACTGCAAGATGCTAAAAGAAGTCTCCAAAAAACCTAAAATGTCATCACGGGACCTACAGCAGGCTTTTGCTAATGTTGATGTGAAAGTGCATGCCTCTACAATCAGACAGAGACTGCACAAGTATAACTTGCATGGGAGGCATGCAAGGAGGAAACCTTTGCTCTCTAAGAGAAACATGAAGGCCAGACTGAAGGTTGCCAGAGAGAACATAGACAAAGACCAGGACTTCTGGAATAATGTTCTTTGGACAGAGGAGTCTAAAATTGAAATATTTGGACACCAGAACAGAGGACGTGTTTGGCGTAAACCAAATACAGCATTCCAGGAAAAGAACCTCATACCAACTGTAAAGCATGGAGGTGGAAGTGTCATGGTTTGGGGATTCTTTGCTGCAGCAGGACCTGGCCAGCTCACCATCACAGAATCCATCATGAATTCTACCGTGTATCAGAGGGTGCTTGAGGACCACGTGAGACCATCTGCAAAAAAATTAAAGCTGAAGCGGAACTGGACCCTGCAACATGACAATGACCCAAAACATACCAGTAAATCCACCAAGGACTGGCTAAAAACTAAGAAATGGAGAGTCCTGGAATGGCAGAGTCAAAGCCCAGATCTTAATGCCATTGAGATGCTGTGGGGTGACTTGAAATGGGCTGTACATGCAAGAAACCCCTCAAACATCTCACAGCTGAAAGAATTCTGTGTTGAAGAGTGGGACAAACTTTCCTCAGACCAATGTCAGAGACTGGTAGATGGCTACAAGAAGCGTCTCACTGAAGTTATTTCAGCCAAAGGGGGTAACACTAGCTATTAGGTGGTAGGGTGTCCTAACTTTTTCCTCAGTTAGAATAGGCCTTTTTGTTGATATATTTTGTTTAATGAGTAAAACAAGGTTAATTTTTATCATTTACCTGCAATTAAATCACCTTCTTTTCCAGAGATAAATAAAAACAAGTTTAGACATCAATATGTGAACATTTCTTAATAAAGAACTGAATATTTAATGGGGTGTCCTAATTTTTTCACGACTGTACATGTAGTTTTTAAAGACCAAAATCAATTTCTTTGTTATTTTACAGCTAAACTAAAAATACTGCCAATGGTACCCCTCAGCCTGCTGGCATTAAAAACAGTGGCTGGCTGATTTTTTTGTGCAAAGCCACCCAAAATCATCCCAGATTTTTTCATGGATACAACTATGGCATCAATGTGAAAAACCTGCGTCATTTCATTCACAAATTATCACATTTACAAAGTTTTCTGAGGTGACCTCTGACCTTGATCTGAGGCTAACGGTGCCAAAATCTGAATTCAACCCATATTTTTCAAAGACAACTATGGTATCACTATCAAAAGCCTCTCTCATTTCCTTGTCGAGCTATGATGTTTACAAGAATTATGGCAAATATGACCTCTGACCTTGAAGTCAAGATCACCCAAGTTCGAACTTGTCTGAGATTTTTCAGATATATCTATGGTGTGAGTATGAAAACCCTACATCATTTCCTTCTCAAGTTATGACATTTACAAGGTTTAGGGAAAACTGACCTGTAGCCTTGACCTAGGCTTCAAGGTCACCCAAATTTGAACTTGTCCAAGATTTCTCATAGATACAGCTATGATAGCAATATCATGTCCTTGTGGAGTTACCATGTTTATAAGAGTTGTTGAAAATCTGACCTCTGACCTTGACCTCAAGGTCACCCAAATTCAAACTCTTCTAAGATTTTTCTTAAACACAACTATAGTATCGATTTGAAAAGCCTGCATCATTTCTCTCTCTAGTTCAGGGGTCCTCAAATGTTTTTGCCAGGGCTTTTTTTTTTTCCCAGTGGGCCGGAGGTCCGGAGAATGGGCGGATATTTCATTTCCATATTGTGAGGGACAATAAACAGAACATTTTCTTGAGAGTAAGTTTCTTATAAATTTGCTATTTTTTTCTTGCAAATTTACAAGAAAAAAGTCAAATTTACGAGAAAGAACACTGCAAATTTACAAGAAACAGTTGCACATTTACAAAAAGTCAAGTTTAGCAGAAAAAAGTCATAATTTCATGAGGAAAAATCGGTAAATTTATAGGAAAAAATACAAATTTATTAGAAAAAGGTTACAAATTTAAAAGACCCCCCCCCCCCGCAGATTTAAGATGCAAAAAAGCAGATTTATGAGGAAAAACTGCCAAATTTACAAGAAAAAAGTTCCAAATTTACACCAAAAAGTGGCAAAATTATAAGAAAAAAGTTTTACAAATACAAATAAATGTAGTAAATTAACAAGAAAAAGTTTTGAGAAAAGCTGCAATTTATGAGAATTGTAAAGACAATTACAGGAGGAAGTTAGAGGATAAACTCCAGCAGAAAAACATGAGGGATGTGTGTACTGGAATGAAACGCATCACTGGGTGTAAGGGAAGAGAGACAGACAGACAGACATCGGAGAGCCTTGAGAGAGCTGATGAACTGAACCTGTTTTTTTAATAGGTTCAACTCACCGTCTGTCACCCCCACAACACAGCCAGACCCCCACATACCCTTGCCCCCTCACTCTCCTGTGCAGCATCTCTCTCTCCCCCCCACCCCCACCCCCTCCCCTGAAGATATCAGCACCAACTCCCACATCACTGTGACTACAGACCAGGTTAAGAAACAGCTGGGGAGACTTCGCCAGCGGAAGGCTATGGGCCCTGATGGCATCTCTTCCAGGATCCTGAGGACCTGCACCAACCAGCTATCTTCTGTACAACCTGAGCCTGAGTCTGGAGAGAGTACCAGTGCTGTGGAAGACATCCTGCCTGGTTCCTGTCCCCAAGAATTCGTTTCCATCGGACCTGAATGGCTATCAACCAGATGCCCTCACATCTTATGTGATTGAAGTCCTGGAGAAACTTGTCTTAGCCCACCTAAGGCCGCAGGTGACGATGTAGCTGGACCCTCTGCAGTTTGCATATCAGCCCCATTTAGGAGTTGAAGATGCTGTCATCTACCTGCTGCAACAAGCCCATCTGCACCTGGATGATGGAGGAGACACTCCACACGCTGCTGGGTGAGAAGCTACGGGGGATGGGGCTCGACAGTGCTGTGATCTCCTGGATTACTGACTACCTGACAAGCAGGTCACAGTTTGTCCGGCTGGACAGTGTCTTGTCTGATGCTTCTGTTAGTGATATGGGAGTTCCACAGAGGACTGTGCTTTCTCCTTTTCTCTTCACCTTATACACCAATGACATTCAGTACAACTCCGAGTTATGCCACCTGCAGAAATTCTCTGATGACTCAGCTGTTGTTGGGTGTATATGAGGGGGAGAGGAGGGAGAGTATAGGGCACTGGTAGACAGATTTGTGGAGTGGACCGAGCAGAATCACCTGAGGCTGAACGTTAGCAAGACCAGAGAGATGGTGATTGACTTCAGGAAGAAGAGGATGCCTTCACACCCATTGTGGATTAGTGGGGAGGATGTGGAGGTAGTGGAGGATGACAAATATCTGGGTGTCGTGATCAGCAATAGACGGGACTGGAAATCTAACATCGATGTTGTGTACATGAAGGGGATGAGCAGACTACTTTCTGAGGAAGATGAGATCCTTCAACATGGGCAACAAGACGCTGGAGCTTTTCTACCAGATCGTCGTTGCCAGCGCCATCTTCTTTGCTGCTGTCTGTTGGGGTAGCAGTATCAGAGCCAGCAACACTAACAGACTTGACAAGACTATCAAGAAGGCTGGCTCTGTAACTGGTCTCAGGCCAGAGACCTTTGAGACTGTGGTGGAGAGGAGGACACTAAACAAACTGTTGTCCATCATGGACAACCCTGCTCACCCCCTCCACCACACACTGGACAGACAGTGGAGCATTTTCTCCAGCAGACTGCTACAGCTCCACTGCCGAACGGTCAAGTACAGGAAATCTTTCCTGCCACATGCTATTTCACTGTACAATAACTCACTCTAATGTGGAATTTTGGTCAAAACAATGCTGCCATACTGCACCTTGCAGTCTAATTGGTTCCTCGCATTTCACCCTGCGCCCGATAGTGCTGCATTGTACAGCTAGTACGATCCATGTGTCTATACGGGTCATCATCTATTCATCTTACAGGTGGTCTGCGATGTATATAAAGTTACCTAGGCAGTTTTGCTTTCCCTGGGTAATTCCTTTTTCTGTTATGATGTGTGTGTTTCTGTCGTTTTGGTCATCTACTGTCATGCTGCCGTTACACTGTAATTTCCCAGTTTGGGATCAATAAAGTACATTTTTCATCTATCAAAAAAATTATCAGAAAAGCAGCAAATTTTAAAGAAAAAAATGTCACCCAGATCCTCTTGATTTATGTCCGTTACCAGGCTATCCTCCTGTGGGAGTAGTTGGGTGAATGCAACGACTTTCAGAAGCAGTCAGTGGAACATTAGTGTATGTTACATTGGTGCTGGGCGCACGCACACACGGTTAACAAGTGTGCTCTTTGAGCTTTGGTGGCAGCAAGGCCAAGTTGGTGGTAGCGGTCAGGTGGCTGTGTTTGGAATGGAGTGACCACGAGTACAGGTGCCGTTCAATGCGCATATGCAACACTTCAGTCACACACAGGCAGCACAGCAAAGTTGGTAAGCATAGAGAAAGTTGTAAGTAAACAAGTAACATAGTCCTTCAGTCAAAAATGCACAGAAATTCTAACATATGAATATCAGACTTCTAATGAAAACTCAAACCAAGCCGCTGTCTGACGGAGGCTCCTGGCTTTCATTTCTGCATCATGTTTGGATCACTGGTCCATGGAGTGGTGTGTGCTGTGGCGTGGAGTGGGCAGGGATCCCAATTATCAAAAGCAGAATGCAGGCGTCTGTTTCAGCTTGTGTTCCTCTGGTTGCAAGTGGCGGTCGCAACAGTCTTCTTTCTCTCCTTCGGGTGTTGTCCTAGGAGTCGTTTCTTATGCTTCCCTGCCTCCACTACGCATTTTGCCCTGGTTTGACGGAGCCTCGTCAAAGATCTTACTGCATCCAGAGCTGTCTGTACGCCATTAACTGTCTGGCTGGCCCCATTACAATGTTTGAGTTCTGTTTTTTCGTTCTGTCAAAATGAAACAGCCTTTTTTTTCAAATTGCATCAAAAGGTTTCGAGGTCTGGACATAAGTCCTTAGGAGTCTGAACACGTACCGGGGTCCGCCATTTGAGGAGCCCTGCTCTAGTTATTCCGTTGACAAAGTAGGTGGTGATTGCATGACAACAATACCCCATCAGCCTATGAGAGACTAAAGGTTAAAACGCCCTTTATGTTCTGTCTGATACACTCATAAGTATTAATGAGCCTCTAGACTGATTAGATCAAGGTTTTCTGTATGGGCCAATCACATGAAAGGAGGCATTCAGTGAATTTTTTTAACTTAGAAAAACACAGGCAAGACTTGTTGGTTTTTCACATTACAAAATCCAGGGTGGGCAATCCACTCATTTCATTAAGCGTGTAACTAAATAAAGGCAGTGTATACTTCTTTGTGAAGTGGTATTTTAAAGGTATACATGTAACCCGCAGCTGTATTTTACATCGTTAAAATAATGAAACCCCATTTTGGACAATATGGGACCTTTAACAAAAAAAAAAAAAATCATAAGACAGGGTGGAGCTGAAGCCAAAAAAAGAAGTTACAGAATTACAGGAAGAGTTTAATACAGACCGCAGGGTTTCCTCTGGTAACATTTCTTGGTGGCGGGCCGCCCCACCAGAAATTTTACCACCTCGCCAAGGAGATATGAATTTATTAAGAAAAATATATGAAGCAATGACTTTCTGCAAGAGCGCACACGAACAACGCGCGTGGCCGTCATCCGCACAGAGTTTAGAAGCGCCCTGCTCACACGAGTTTTCCAGTCAGTCAGCAGGCAGTGTCTCACTAAGCGCGACTGTCCAACAGAGACGTGAGTGTATTAAAGTACTTTAAACACGGAAAAAAATCATAAGAGGTATGTAAGCACTGGAGGTGTTTATCATGGTTTTAACCCGCTGGAAACGGGAGCAATAATGGAAGAGTCGCTTAGCTAAGAGATGTGGTTAGAATTCATATGCAGCCGGCTTCATATGAAGGGAAAGGCGAGGGACTGATGAATTGCTGAGGATATACACTCACCGGCCACTTTATTAGGTACACCTGTCCAACTGCTCGTTAACACTTAATTTCTAATCAGCCAATCACATGGCGGCAACTCAGTGCATTTAGGCATGTAGACATGGTCAAGACAATCTCCTGCAGTTCAAACCGAGCATCAGTATGGGGAAGAAAGGTGATTTGAGTGACTTTGAACGTGGCATGGTTGTTGGTGCCAGAAGGGCTGGTCTGAGTATTTCAGAAACTGCTGATCTACTGGGATTTTCACGCACAACCATCTCTAGGGTTTACAGAGAATGGTCCGAAAAAGAAAAAATATCCAGTGAGCGGCAGTTCTGTGGGCGGAAATGCCTTGTTGATGCCAGAGGTCACAGGAGAATGGCCAGACTGGTTCGAGCTGATAGAAAGGCAACAGTGACTCAAATAACCACCCGTTACAACCAAGGTAGGCAGAAGAGCATCTCTGAACGCACAGTACGTCGAACTTTGAGGCAGATGGGCTACAGCAGCAGAAGACCACGCCGGGTGCCACTCCTTTCAGCTAAGAACAGGAAACTGAGGCTACAATTTGCACAAGCTCATCGAAATTGGACAATAGAAGATTGGAAAAACGTTGCCTGGTCTGATGAGTCTCGATTTCTGCTGCGACATTAGGATGGTAGGGTCAGAATTTGGCGTCAACAACATGAAAGCATGGATCCATCCTGCCTTGTATCAGTGGTTCAGGCTGGTGGTGGTGGTGGTGTAATGGTGTGGGGAATATTTTCTTGGCACTCTTTGGGCCCCTTGGTACCAATTGAGCATCGTTGCAACGCTACAGCCTACCTGAGTATTGTTGCTGACCATGTCCATCCCTTTATGACCACAATGTACCCAACTTCTGATGGCTACTTTCAGCAGGATAATGCGCCATGTCATAAAGCTGGAATCATCTCAGACTGGTTTCTTGAACATGACAATGAGTTCACTGTACTCAAATGGCCTCCACAGTCACCAGATCTCAATCCAATAGAGCATCTTTGGGATGTGGTGGAACGGGAGATTCGCATCATGGATGTGCAGCCGACAAATCTGCGCCAACTGTGTGATGCCATCATGTCAATATGGACCAAAGTCTCTGCGGAATGCTTCCAGCACCTTGTTGAATCTATGCCACGAAGAATTGAGGCAGTTCTGAAGGCAAAAGGAGGTCCAACCCGTTACTAGCATGGTGTACCTAATAAAGTGGCCGGTGAGTGTATTTCACCAGCCACTACAATATTATCTTATGTTCTGTAGGAACTGCAGGAATGAAGAGACTGGCAATTTCTCTCTTTTCTCGCACAAGCTGGCATGCCGTTTTTATTCTCCAGCGGCAGTGACAAAAAGCAACAGCTAAAAACGCTAGCTCTCTTTTCACGCTAAACTGAGGTCCTTCAGCAGCTGCCTAGAGAGGTGCCTGATGAGAAAGCCTGAGAGCACAACTTTAACTGCCTAAGAATACTGGGGTGAATTATGTCTTTAGAGTCCGCTACAGTCCCCTATTATGTACATGGCAGGTTAAGATGACCGAAATTCACGAAGTCAATGACTTTAATCTGTCAGCAGCCTTCAGACAAAGTAAACGTGTCAACATTTGATTTCAGAATAAGGGAGGTTTTTCCTGCTGTCTGGGTGGTGAGGAGATTTCTAAAGAAAAAAAAAACAACTATAAAGAAATATAACAGAAATAACGGCATCCTTGGTCATTTAAGTTAATTTATTTCATTAAATACAATTTTGTTAATATTTTTTCTTTGTAATCAGAGTTAAATTATTGTTCTGTTCTGACTACAAAATTATGGTCAAAAATGTAAATTGTTATAAGGAAAAAGTAAAAAAAAAATTTGCCACAGTCTGTTTCAAATTTATCTAAAAAAACAGTAATTTTATTTCAAAAAACAGACAAAAATTAGTCATAAAATAAGCCACAAATTTATAATAAAGTTTCAAATGTACAAGAAAAGTCAATTTTACAAGAGGAAATTACAAATTTGAGGAACATGGTTTCAATTTTAGATAGATTTACAGAATAAAGTAGAAAACTACAAGACAAAAAACCTCAAACCTTCAAGACTGAAGTCATTATTCAAGTTTTTAAGTGGGTGCTCTTTGTACCCTTAACTCAAGTAGAATTTAAAGGCCAAATGTCACGTATTTTTTTTTTCTAAATGACAACGAATTTAGATAAAATACACATAGCTTAAACCAAATATTCATACCGGAGACCATATCACCCACCTGTATTTACATAATTGCACAAAATACACCAGGTGAAGGCCCCACCTTGCTTGCTGGCTTGTGACAGCCAGTCCAAACCACGCCCATGTTTTTGACATCACCAGTTGTACCCTGGCTGCCCTGCCTATCCACATTCACACTTATCAACATTGGACAATCATGACGGAAAGTGACAGCGATTGTGAACAAATTAGTTTAGTTTTGTCTTTTTTTTTTTTTGTCAGTGGTTCAGACAGTGACAGAGGCATAGAACCTTACCGGTTCGAGCCGTCCAAGACGGAATCAGATGCTTTGTCTGATGACAACAGTTCCAACGATGACCAGAGAGCAGAACCAGTGGAAAATGTCATTGAACTGGACATTAATCGCCTCCAGAATTGCGAAGCCGAAGGGGGTCTGTCCAGGGCGCCCCATAAATATTGATTTTTCAGAAGCCATTATTATTACAGTGGAGGAGAGCCACTGCTGTCAAGAAATTGACCAGATCAATATGAAAATGGAGGCGCATACCTGTCAAGTGAGATGTTTTCGCCGTATTTTAATACCGTAAAACGCGGCTATAAGGGACAGCGGAGTAATAATGGACATTTCTCTGGGAAATGTTTTCATACCTGTCAAGTGAGACGTTTTCGCCGTATTTTAATACCGTAAAACGCGGCTATAAGGGACAACGGAGTAATAATGGACATTTCTCTGGGAAATGTTTTCAAACCTGTCAAGTGAGACGTTTTCGCCATATTTTAATACCGTAAAACGCGGCTATAAGGGACAGCGGAGTAATAATGGACATTTCTCTGGGAAATGTTTTCATACCTGTCAAGTGAGACGTTTTCGCCGTATTTTAATACCGTAAAACGCGGCTATAAGGGACAGCGGAGTAATAATGGACATTTCTCTGGGAAATGTTTTCATACCTGTCAAGTGAGACGTTTTCGCCGTATTTTAATACCGTAAAACGCGGCTATAAGGGACAGCGGAGTAATAATGGACATTTCTCTGGGAAATGTTTTCATACCTGTCAAGTGAGACGTTTTCGCCGTATTTTGGTGCCAAGCGCAGCTGTGGGGGACGGCGGAGTGGTGGGGGACACTTTTCTGGGAAATGTTTTAAATGTAGTTCGTGTTGTTATTGTCAAATATTTTAAGGAAAATACGGGGAAAAAGAGTGTCTTGAGGAGCACATCCTGTGTGTGATCCCCCACAGCTGGTGCTGGCAGATGGCTCAGCCTGAGCTATTCGCACTACAGTGTGGACTCAATCAGTCTAATGGCCGTGGCGGGCAGATGGCTAAGCGGGAGCTATTATCACTACAATGAGAAGTGTGGACTCAGGCAGATCGCTCAGCGGGAGCTATTATCACTACATTGAGAAGTGTGGACTCAGGCAGATCGCTTATAGCCGCGTTTTACGGTGTTGAAGTACAGCGAAAACGTCTCACTTGACAGGTATGAAAACATTTCCCAGAGAAGTGTCCCTTATTACCCAGCTGTCCCTGATAGTCCCGTTTTAAGGTATGGGTGAAATATCCAATTTTTTCTTTCTTGTTGCCCACTTCAACCTTCCAGTCTCCATATAAACAATCAATTGAAATACCCCAAGCATCAAACTAGGGTACAATCTATTTCGTCACTTCCGCCTTCTTCCCCAGGCGATTCCAGGGGCCGTGAGTAGGAATGTCAGGCCAAGCGCGGCAGTTTTAAATTAACGAATATTCCGTTGTTACTGAAGCATATGCACCAAGACCTGAACGGATCGGTTCCCTTTTATATCTAGTTTCAAGATATTTAAAGTACCCTGTTACGTGACATTTGGCCTTTAAGTATGCATGAGTACATTACTATTATGAATGTTTCTTTCCCTTCCCTACTCTCTCAATGGAAAAAAAAAAAAAAAGAAACACTAGAATAAAATACAAAAAATACACATATTTTTTGTCATTTATGTAAACCATGACAAAAAAATCCTAGAGGACAAAACATGACACTTGATATTTTCTGACCTGTTTGTATACCACCATAGACAGAGAGAGAACCAGAGAGAGAAAGAGACAAGAGATAATTAGACAGAGCTCAGAGAGGGGAAGATGAGACAGAAGAGAGGAGCCAAGGAGAGGAAAGTGTTCAGGCAGAGGAAGGAGAGAAGGATAACACCACTAAAAAGTCTAAACACAGGATGTCTGGGTGGGACCCCAAATGGCCCAATATTCAAGCCTCGGTTGTACAATACTTCACATGGTAAGTTCCATATGCAACGTTATTGTGTAAAATTTTAAAAAGAAATAGATTAAAATGAACATATTCCAGTATGTTTACTGCCCCCCACCCTGAGGAAAAATATGTTGCCGCCGCGCCAAGGTCTTTAAGCCAGAGGAAACACTGCAGACTTATATCCGTTTATAAATATGTTTTAAAGAATTTTAAGGAGTTATGAGGGATTTGGTCAGACTCTCTCATCGTGTCTTTAGTTTGGTTTTATTCCAACTGTTAAATATGTGATCAAAAGAGTAATAAAAGAGGAATATGCTTGAAAGGAGTTCAGGATTTGGAGAGTCATATTTACCTCTCAGTTCAGTGAGAATGTTTATCTTCTGATCCAAGATTTGTTCTAGTTGAGTTGCATAAGATTCAACGTCGTAGTCCACCTCCTCAGTCATTTCCAGAAGCACCTTTTCATCTTCCAGCCAGCGAATCGACTCCTACAGGGGAAAAGGTGTAGTTGAAAACCTACTGGACTATTTCATTGACAAAAATGATATAAAACATAAAAGCTAAACATTATCAAGAAAAAGAGATGCATGACTAATGTATAAGCACACCAAAGTAGCAGAGAAGTCTTCTCTCCTCCATAAAATGCTGCTATGGACAGATTCTCTCCATGCTGTACATCACAAGCTCAAAACCCTCTGGATACTGACCACATGTCCGTGACCAGCAACACCATTTTACTTAAAATCTAATTTCAGTCACCCTCATACATTAACAACAAAAAGGATGCTTTTTTTTTTTTTTTTTTTTTTTTTTTTACAGCTAATGTAGTACACATGCCTACATAACCTTGAAACTTGTACGTATTTTTTTTAAGCATAAATATACGATGTCTGTGTCAAAGGTACAGTGTGTAAACCTTTTTTTGTACTCTGAATTCTGAAATTTAATGCAACATAAAATCTTCAGTTTGCGTTTATGCTTATTCAATTCAACTTTATTTATATAGCGCCATTTCACAACAACAGTCATCTCATAGCACTTTCAATTGTAGGGGAAACTCCCGCAATTGTAGAAAACCCCCAGCAATCAGGCGATCCCCTGTGAACAAGCGCTTGGCGACGGTGGAGAGGAAAAACTCCCTTTTAACAGGAAGTAACCTCCAGCAGAACTAGGCTCAGGGAGGGGCAGTCATCTGCTGCGACTGACTGGGGGGTGAGCGGATAGAGAAGACAAAAAGAACAGACATGTAGAGAGCAAACAGCATGACGGGGACTCAATCTATGGGAGAGAACAAACAGATGTTAATGACCAGCAAAAATATTTCATTAAGAGTGAAGAAAGGAGTGAAGCCCAGTGCATTGTTGGAGGTCCCCCGGCTGTCTAAACCTATTAGCAGCATAACTAAGGGAGGGTTCAGAGACACATGATCCCTCCCTAATTATAGGCTATATCAAAAAGGAAGGTTTTAAACCTATTCTTAAAAACAGAGATTGAGTCTGACTTCTGGATCCAGATTGGCAGCTCGTTCCACAGGAGAAGAGTTTGATAACTGAAGACTCTGCCTCCCATTGTACTTTTGGAGATTCTAGGTATTACAAGTAATCCTGCATTTTGGGAGTGTAGTGCTCTGTTAAGATAATAGGGTAGTATCAGATCTTTCAAATAAAAAGGGGCCTGATTATTTAGAGCTTTGTAAGTGAGAAGAAGGATTTTAAACTTAATTCTAAACTCTATGGGAAGCCAATGAAGGGAGGCCAGAACCGGAGAGATATGATCTCTCTTTCTAGTACCTGTTAAAACTCTTGCTGCACCATTTTGGATCAGCTGAAGTCTTTTTAATGATGTTTTAGGATAACCTGATAATAAAGAGTTAGAATAATCTAATCTAGAGCTAACAAAAGCATAGATCAGTTTCTCAGCATCGCTCTGAGACAAGATGCTCCTAATCTTGGCAATATTACGCAAATAACAGAAGGCAGTCTTAGAAACAAGTTTAATATGTGAATTGAAAAACAGATCAAAAATAACTCCAAGGTTCCTCACAGAACTATTCAGAGAAAGAGTAACTGCATCCAAACTAAGAGTTTGATTTGGAAAGGTATTTCTAAGATTTTTTTGGACCAACTAGAATGACTTCAGTCTTATCTGAATTTAATAGCAAGAAATTACAAATCGTCCAAGCTTTGATTTCCTTAAGACAGGCCTCTAACTTGGCTAATTGATTACTATCATCTGGCTTCATTGACAGGTATATTTGTGTGTCTGCTTTCTAACAATGTTGCCTAACGGAAACATATATAAACTAAAAAGAATAGAGCCAAGCACAGATCCCTGTGGAACTCCATGACTGAGCTTTGAGTTGGAAGAAAACTCATTATTGAAATGAACAAACTGGAACCTATCAGATAAATAAAATCTAAACCAATGCAAGGACATTCTATTAAGTCCAACATGGTGTTCTAATCTATCAAGTGGAATATTATGATCGATAGTATCAAAAGCTGCACTAAGGTCTAAAAAGACAAGTACAGAAACAAGTCCACTACCAGACGCAATAAGGAGGTCTTTAGTGACCTTCACTAAGGCTGTTTCAGTACTATGATGGATTCTAAACCCAGCTTGAAACTCTTCAAATAAACCATTTCCCCAATATACAGTATATTTTAATTACTATTAAGCAATTTAATTACTTAATTACTATTAAGTAGAAGTCCTACTTCTACATCCTACATTTTCTATATCTGACAAGTACCTGGGCATTCACCTGAACAGTAAACTGGACTGGTCACACAACACCAACAACACTGCGCTCTACAAGAAGGGACAGCGCAGGCTGTTCCTCCTAAGGAGGCTCAGGTCTTTTGGAGTGCAAGGGGCACTCCTGAAAACCTTCTACAACTCGGTGGTGGCATCAACCATCACATTTGGAGTGGTCTGCTGGGGCAACGGCATCATGGCAGCTGACAGGAAGAGACTGAACAGACTGATCAAAAAAGCTAGCTCTGTTCTGGGCGGTGCCTCAACCCAGTGGAGGAGGTAGGAGAGAGGAGGATGGTTGCTAAGCTGTCATCTCTGCTGAAGTCTGAGTCCCACCCCATGCAGGACATGCTGAACACACTGAGGAGCTCATTTAGCGGTAGGCTGTACCATCCTAGGTGTGCAATCGAGAGGTTCCTACGGCTGTTAGACTTTATAACCTAACTAGGGCTGCTCGTAGAGGTCGTATTGAATGTACAAAACATAACAACCTTGCACAATAGATGGTCCCCTCCATTATACAACTAGGACAATATCAGTCATTACCGAGGGTGACAACACGGCTGATTCAAATACAAAATATACTGTATGGGTACATATCCATATTCTGTGGGGTAACTTAACAGACCGTAATGCTGTCTATACCATCTAGCTGCAATGCTCCCGCACTGTGTATACGTATATCTGTGTACATATGCATATTCGTTTGTTCTTATTATTGCTCTGAGTGCTGCTATCCCTGTGCTGTTGCAATCCTGGAATTTCCCCTTGTGGGACTAATCAAGGTTTATCTTATCTTATCTAAGTCGTATTTCTGTACCTTAAGATAAGTTTTTTTTTTTATGCACAAGAAGTGGGTCCTCCTCCATGTAGGTGGCCATCTTGGACCACTATAACATCTTTTCATGTTTTTATGTCAGACTTCACAGATGTTACACAAATGGCATCTGCAGGTTTCTTTTATATGCCTTGAAACATAACTGGTTAAATGTTACGTGGCTATGCTTTGAAATCTGACTACTAGGTTGCACTGAATATTACACACTGCATCTCTAATTTGAATACTATTGGGTTTTTTCTTTTTTTTTTTTTTTTTTGCTGGTTGTGGGCTTGACTATCGTTTTGTGGCCACACAAAGATCTAAACAGATGTCCATCTTGAGCTCCATTTATGACAGAAAAAAACACTTTTTTAATATTCACTAAAAATAATTTATTTTTGTCTTGGCCAGGGAGCAGACTACAGCATCTGGTGACTGCTGGAGTTAGTTTATTGTAGACCACTTCCATCTTGAACATATCTGTTTGATAAGGTAACAGTATGGGTTCTTGATTGTATGTTCCATCCTTCTTTACTGTTCTACCTGAAACACAGCCTTGTGATCCTCCAGAACCTGCTCCTCTATCTCAACCAGCTGAGAGACTGCCTCATGGAAAGTGAAGAGCTGCGGAGAAACCTCTTCTTCCTGAAACAAAAAACAAACATAAAAAGTTATGGCTAGGAACTTTAACTCTATTCAGGCATTGGTTGTACAGGTGCATTTAAAAAAAAAAAAAAAATCAGAAAAATTATCATGTATTTTTCATAATTTAACTTCTACAGTAAACTTTTATATATTTTATCTTTACAAGGGAGATATTTCCAGTCTGTTTGTGGTCATTTTAATTATGATCTATAGTTTAAGCTCTTAAAATTCTGGTGTTGTACCTGTGGGATGTTTCTAATTTTCTACTGACACTCAATGAAGAACGAATTTGATTTACCTCATGTATGCTGTCTTTAACATTTTTAGAGAAATTGGCTGGAATGCTAAGGGGTAAAATCAGAAGTTTTGAATCTCATATTATTAGAATATCCGCTAAGATCAATCAAAAACAATTTACAATACAGAAGTGTACAACTAATAAGAAATTTGTTCATTTACGGGGGGGGGGGGGTGCTGAAAAGTTCATAGGCTGACTAAAAAGGAGTTATGCTGCAGCAACGAAACTAGTCATGCACTAAATTCAACCTTTTCTGACATGAACTGCACCGTTTCTTTTCAGATACACTGACATTGGAGACCACTATATTGCAAAATAAACAACCAAATTTGACCACTGCGTCATGGTCAGCCTATGAACTTTTCACTCCCCCGTATATTTTCAATCCTTGGTTGCAGTTATTTTACCATGAATTACTGCATCAATGCAGTGTTTCATGGAGGCGATCAAATTGTTGCACTGCATGAATTAAAAAAACAAAAACTCCCAAATTTACAAGACCAGACAATGACAGAGTAGCTCATTCCAGCTTGGTGAAATCACCCCAAGAGTGTTTGGATCGTTGACCTGAACCTTGAGCACAGTCTGAATGCAGAGTAACCTGAGGATCATTGTGTGTGTGAGTCTGTTGAGAAGTAGGGACAATTTAGTCACCAGTTAACCTAACATGTGTAGCACTGACCTTGGGTTCCAATCTATAAAATCAATCTTTGCTGGAGAAAAATTGTTTCAACTCAAAAGTCTGGTCATGAACTGCTTCTATCACCCAAGGACCAGAGCTGTAATCCATCGGCCATAAAGTGGAAGTTAATCCCTTCTCCAGGACTTAGTCATTCTCCCTTTTCTGCTCTTTGGCAAAGGAATGTTTCAAATGACAAGATTTATGGTTGATATAATCCAGACTTGGGAGTCAAGATTCCTCATTAACCAACCAGACAGTTTTACAGTGCCATCTGGTAGATGACGCAGGAATATTTAATTTTTTTTTCCTCTCTGAAATGGAATCTCTGCAGTTGTGAACAATAAATTAATTCATATTCTTTCTCTCAAGACAGCATCTGCTACTGAACAGCTGGCTGAACTCAGGAATGGACAATAAGTGACTTTCGCATCTCAGCTCATGCAAAGCATCATGGGAACGTGGCTACCAAACATGCTCTATCGATACATTTAATTTATGGAAAGTTCCCGATCTACAAGCATATTGTATGCGTAGGGGTCTTCCCGGTTGTACCCGCAAACGCAAGGATGAACTAGTTGCGCTTGCATTCGTGGCCACGTTGCAGAAAATGGCCAAAATGGCCCCCCTGTATGTACGCTGACATAGCAGATTTTTTGTTGACAAAGGACCAATCACCCTTACTTGCGAGACTCTGAAACGACTACAAAGAAGGAAAGCGAGTGGTTTGACAGCTCAACTTTGGTTTTGTCATTTTGAGTAAATTTCACTACAAGGCATAGCCTGTTTACTTAGATCTATAGGTCGATACTACTATAGTTTAAGTATCACACGGTTTTAATGATTTGCAATTTTATTTTATACCATCCTACTTATCAATGGCCTTAATTACATGTGTGTGTAGATCAAGCTTCATTACCAATATACAAAGAACTACATCCTAGATTCAGGCCTGCCTGTCCGTACCTACTACTTCAGGGTTTAGACTCGTGTCAATTAGGCTAGAACTTGAACAATACACAACACTACTTAATTATGTTATAACATAGACTTACTGCTTTAATCTAACAATGGCGTCCGTCCGGATCCTTCAGCTCCATGGGAAATGTATATAACATGAATGGCGGTGGACATGTGCACACGCTGGTCCCGAAGTTACATGCATGTATGCTACAAGTTTGCTTTTTCCACCGCTCTAGATGATACATGCCATTCCCACACTTCCCTACAGCACAATGTGCACCTGGCACAACGGAGATTTAAAGCTTGAAGCAGACTTTAAACAGCAATTGGCTGTTTAAAGGCAATGGCTGCACGGTGGCGCAGTGGTTTAGCACTGTGGCAGCACAGTTTACTCTCAGCCGGGGGATCGCGGGGATCATGAGATCGTGGGTTCGATCCCAGCCCCCGACCAACAGTGAGCTGTGTGGAGTTTGCATGTTCTCCCCGTGTTGCGTGGGTTTACTCCGGGATTTCTCTGGTTTCCTCCCGCATACCAAAAACATGTAGGTTTAGGGCGCTCGCGCACGCAGCGACCAGCAGCCGGTGGCTTGTCACCAGACTGCAAACCAAATCTACCTACGGGTACAAATAAGTAACAAAAAAAAAAAAAAAAAAAAAAAATTGTTCAGGTGTGACAGTACTGTCTCTATACAAAAGCAAGGTGGCTAGCGGAATGTTTGGTAGTCCTGACCTTTGAACCGGATGTCGGGTCGCATAGTCCGCACATGCGCACTTGTAATGCGAAAGTCACTAACTGTGGTTTCAAATGTTTTTATTGATATGATTTAATATGTGTTGCTTTATTTTCAGGAAGAAATAAATTTTTGCATGCTTACCATCACAAACTAATTACAGTTACAATGTAGAGACATTATATGTTCCCTTATTAGTGCGTAGAATATCTTAGGCACTAAAGTTTAAGGAATTTATGCTTTATTCAGCAACATATGTGTTTTAGGAGGATTTCACTCTTAATATCAAATTTCGCTCTCTCCTCTGTCTGTGGGATACTCCCACCTCAGAAATCTGAACTGACCAATGGGCTCCCAAACCTATCTTCATTGCCTTTTTAGTCAGTTTATTACTTCTGCCAAACAAAGAAGCTCAAATGTAATTGGTTCAGCCCAGTTCCATGAAATTCAGTGAGATTCTGCCACACACCCCCCAAAAAAACTTTCCTTTGTTTCAGTTTTGGATGTTGGTCAAGCAGTAAGGAGCCTTTTCTGCCCTTCTTTTTTTTTTCCTATCTTCAAGTAGACTCAGAGCCTCACATGCTCTGCGAAAATTCTTTTTCTTTTCTTTAAAGTTCACTTTTTCCTTATTTTAATCCTTTTCTTTAAATCAAGGTGTAAGAAGAGTTTGTTTGATTTTATAAAGCTGAAACAAACTCATTTAAACCACCAACATCAAAAGAAACGGATTTGTGATGTGCTTTTCCCTCAGTTTGAATTTTTGATGGGACTTTGTACACAGAACTAATTCCTTCTTCAGTGCATAAGAGAAGACTGCAGTCAGCCTGCTGAAGACCCAGCCTTTTGTGATCTTGGGAGTCGGCCATAACCATGGTAAGCAGCCTGTCTGCCAGTATTCCAACAGAACCCACACTGGTCCAGTTGAAACAGAATCCAGTGGACCGCCTACTACCTACTGGGACACAATGATTCTGCTTGGCTGATGGTCTGTTGTTTAATTTAAACTTAATTCTTCAGAATATTCCTGGTATAAATTCTTTAAACTTAATTTCATGCAAACCCCCATCAGAATTTCAAAATGCATTTTGTCCTTTCATTAATTTACATTCTTTTCAGAGTAACACCAATTTTCTATTTTTTTATAAATAGTTTACTCATCATTTTCTTCATAAAACTATATCCACTTTTCTTCACCAATGCTATTTTATGGTTTTCCAATTTCCAGTATACTGGCAAGTTAAACTAGGGTTCTTTGGTTCCACAAATGTTTGATTCACATGTGATACTCCGTAACTCAGACTATGATGCTCATGATACATGTTGAATTTTCTGTTTTAAAGTTATCCAAGTGTGTTAACCTATTCTGACATTTGTTATTAAACTATTGAAAGACATATGGGAGTTACTGTTTGATTTCATGTCCATCTGTTGATTATCAGCAGACAAGAACTCACAAGGGTTTTGTTTTTTTGTTTTTTTGAGGCCGATTCATCATTGGTACAAATGAGGAATTGTTAGTACAATTGTCCATTATCTGGACTGGTGCCCTACGAGGATATGAGTGTAATGAAAGGAAATCTTAATTCCTACTCCCATTCATATTTACATTAAAACTTGTACCAACAATAAAACACTTGTAAAACCCATAAATCCGCTACACATGCATGTCTTTGGATGGCGGGAGGAAACTGGAGCCCCTGGAATAAACCTACACAGCACTAGGAGAACATGCAAACTCCACACAGAAAGGCTCCCACCCCTACCAGTCTGGGGATTTGATGTTGGGACTTTGGAGCTGGAAGGCAACAGTGCGAACCACTGCATCACGGTGCCGAACTTGGCCATGACCACAAACCTTGATGCAGACCAACCTGAAGAATTAGGGCAATCGTTTAGCAGAAGTATTGATTTTTCTGAAGTCATAAAAGTGCCCAGATCTCCTGACCTGTGACCTTGACATTGAGGACAATCTGAACCACTGTGAGTGAGTTTGGTGACCATTGGTGCAATTGCCAAGAAGGAGGAGTGATTCCCATGAAATATGGATGGACAGACCGACGCTACGCCATTTAATTAGCTCCTTTGAGCTAAAAAACAAAAAACAAAAACAAAAAAAACACTTTATGAGAGCATCACAAATGTAAGAGGAAAAACTTGACTTTCTGGAAAATGAAGGAAGTTTCCACTTTTAGACTGTAGCTCAGAAAAAAAACAACTACACACGTGGACAAAATTGTTGGTACCCCTCTGTTAATGAAAGAAAAACCCACAATGGTCACAGAAATAACTTCAATCTGACAAAAGTGGTACTAAATAAAAATTCTATGAAAATTAACCAATGAAAATCAGACAATGCTTTTGAATTGTGGTTCAACAGAATTATTTTAAAAAACAAACTCATGAAACAGGCCTGGACAAAAATGATGGTACCCTTAACTTAATATTTTGTTGCACAACCTTTTGGGCAATCACTGCAATCAGACGATTTCTGTAACTGCCAATGAGACTTCTGCACCTCTCAGCAGGTATTTTGGCACACTCCTCATGAGCAAACTGCTCCACTTGTCTCAGGTTTGAAGGGTGCCTTCTCCAGACGGCATGTTTCAGCTCCATCCACAGATCTTCAATAGGATTTAGATCAGGGCTCATAGAAGGCCACTTTAGAATAGTCCAATGTTTCGCTCTTAAGCCATTCTTGGGTGTTTTTAGCTGTGTGTTTTGCGTCATTATCCTGTTGCTAGACCCATGACCTGCGACTGAGACCAAGCTGTCTGACACTGGGCAGCACATTTCTCTCTAGAATACCTTGATAGTCTTGAGATTTCATTGTACCCTGCACAGATTCAAGACACCCTGTGCCAGATGCAGCAAAGCAGCCCCAGAACATAACAGATCCTCCTCCATGTTTCACAATAGGGACAGTGTTCTTTTCTTGGTATGCTTCATTTATGCGTCTGTGAACATAGAGCTGATGTGCCTTGCCAAAATGTTCCAGTTTTGTCTCGTCTGTCCATAGGACATTCTCCCAGAAACTTTGTGGCTTGTCAACATGCATTTTGGCAAATTCCAGTCTGGCTTTTTGATGATTTGTTTTCAACAGTGGTGTCCTCCTTGGTCGTCTCCCATGAAGTCCACTTTGGCTCAAACAACGACAGATGGTGCAATCTGACACTGATGTACCTTGACCTTGGAGTTCACCATGAATGTGTTTAGAGGTTGTTCTGGGCTCTTTTGTTACCATTCGTATTATCTGTCTCCTCCTGCGGCCACGTCCAGGGAGGTTGGCCACAGTCCCGTGGATCTTAAATTTCTGAATAATATGTGCAACTGTAGTCGCAGGAACATCAAGCTGCTTGGAGATGGTCTTATAGCCTTTACCTTTAACCATGCTTGTCTATAATTTTCTTTCTAATCTCCTGAGACAACTCTCTCCTTTGCTTCCTCTGGTCCATGTTTAATGTGGTACACACCATGTCACCAAACAGCACAGTGACTACTTGTCACCCTTTAAATAGGCCGACTGACTGATTACAAGTTTGTAGACACCTGTGATGTTAATTAGAGGACACATCTTGGATAAACATGTCCCTATGGTCACATTATTTTCAATCTTTTCTAGGGGTATCATCATTTTTGTCCAGGCCTGTTTCATGAGTTTGTTTTTGAAAGTAATTCTGTTGAACCACAATTAAAAAGCATTGTCTGATATTCATTGGTTAATTTTCATAGAATTTTTATTTATTACCACTTTTGTCAGATTCAAGTTATTTCTGTGACCATCCATCCATCCATCCATCTTCTACCGCTTTTCCGGAGGTCCGGGTCACGGAGGAAGCAGTTCAAGCAGAGAAGCCCAGACTTCCCTCTCCCCAGCCACCTGCTCCAGCTCTTCAGAGAGGATACCAAGGTGTTCCCAGACCAGCTGGGAGACATAGTCTCTCCACCGAGTCCTGGGTCGGCCCCGGGGTCTCCTCCCAGTGGGACGTGTCCGAAACACCTCAAGTGGGAGGCGTCCAGGAGGCATCCTAATCAGATGCCCATAGGGGCTGCACGGTGGCGCAGTGGTTTAGCACTGTGGCAGCACAGTTTTACCCTCGGCCGGGGGACCGCGGGGATCATGAGATCGTGGGTTCGATCCCAGCCCCCGACCAACAGTGAGCTGTGTGGAGTTTGCATGTTCTCCCCGTGTTGCGCGGGTTTACTCCGGGATTTCTCCGGTTTCCTCCCGCACACCAAAAACATGTAGGTTTAGGGCGCTCGCGCACGCAGCGACCAGCAGCCGGTGGCTTGTCACCAAACTGCAAACCAAGTCTACCTACGGGTACAAATAAGTAACAAAAAAAAAAAAAAAAAAAAAAAAAAAAAAAAAAAAAAAAAAATACCACCTCAACTGACTCCTTTCAATGTGGAGGAGCAACGGTTCTACTCTGAGCCTCTACCGGATGACTGAGCTCCTCACCCCATCTCTGAGGGTGAGTCCAGCAATCCTACGGAGAAAGCTCATTTCAGCCGCTTGTATCCGCGATCATGTTCTTTCAGTCATTACCCAAAGCTCGTGACCATAGGTGAGAGTAGGACATGCACATAATTTAATTACCTATTTATTAATTTTATTTTATATTTACTTATTTTTGTAGGTTTTTTATTTGGGTTCTAAATCTTTTATTGGGTTTTAGCCTTTTGAGTTTTTAACCTCTTTGACTAGTCTTTAACTTTTTAATATGACACTTCTCTCTTATCTCTTTGTTTTTTTCTCTTATCTCTTTGTCCTATGTCCTGATTGGTGGAGCCTTGAGTACTTTTATCATCTTTATAGTCAGCTTCATGTGTGCCTGTGTTTGTGTTCATGTTGAATGTAATTGTGGTTTGTATACATGGATGTCACCTGACTGCAAAACAAATCTACCTACGCGTACAAATAAAGTAACCTAAACCTGAACCTGAACCTGATCCAGGGCCATCGCAGGAGGGTTCCTGCACCAGAGCCCAAGTTGCCCTAGCTGAGGGAACTAGGTGGTGCCGTGGGATGCCTATGACGATGGATGGAGCTGAGTGGCTGACTCATTTTCCTTCTGGAGTTCGGCTGGGAGGTACCAAGAAGCAGCTCAGAGTACCAGCTTTTAGTACTTAAACTCCTATTTCTGTGACCATTGTGGGTTTTTCTTTCATTAACAGAGGGGTACCAACAATTTTGTCCACGGCTGTAAAAACATCCATCTTGAAAAAACAAGGTCCACCTATGAAAGGCTTGCTGCTTGCCTTTTGCCGAAAAGACCTTACCTTTGTGTAATTGTGTTAGAGTAATTTTATCTTTTTTTGGTCTTTATTTCTCAGTACACCTACTATAATTAGATACATTAAATTGAGTATGAGGTGAGGGGTGGATAGTTGTATGTTTTCTTCTTGCTAGATTGTGTTCACTGTTTGTGTTGTATTTCATTACTGTGATTATTTATTTATTAATATAAATTTTAACAAGAGAACCGCACACAGTATATTATATGTCCGTCCACAGCCATTATCGATAGTGCATAACTAGTACACCTACAACTGAAAAATTGATTACAAATTCTAGATTCCAATATAGTGTAGATCTCTAATAAAACTAATAGCCATGTAATTGCAATGAGTACAAGCAAAGCAAACAATCTACAATTCAAAGTGGAACAAATTTAGAGAAAATATAAGAAAACCATTTAAAGGCCAAATGTCACGTAATTTTTTTTTCTAAATGACAACGAATTTAGATAAAATACACATAGCTTAAACCAAATATTCATACCGCAGACCATATCACCCACCTGTATTTACATAATTGCACAAAATACACCAGGTGAAGGCCCCACCTTGCTTGCTGGCTTGTGACAGCCAGTCCAGACCACGCCCATGTTTTTGACATCACCAGTTGTACCCTGGCTGCCCTGCCTATCCACATTCACACTTATCAACATTGGACAATCATGACGGAAAGTGACAGCGATTGTGAACAAATTAGTTTAGTTTTGTCTTTTTTTTTTTGTCTTTTCTTTTGTCAGCGGTTCAGACAGTGACAGAGGTATAGAACCTTACAGGTTCGAGCCGTCCGAGACGGAATCAGATGCTTTGTCTGATGACAACAGTTCCAACGATGACTAGAGAGCAGAACCAGTGGAAAATGTCATTGAACTGGACATTAATTGCCTCCAGAATTGCGAAGCCGAAGGGGGTCTGTCCAGGGCGCCCCATAAATATTGATTTTTCGGAAGCCATTATTATTACAGTGGAGGAGAGCCGCTGCTGTCAAGAAATTGACCAGATCAATATGAAAATGGAGGCGCATACCTGTCAAGAGAGACGTTTTCGCCGTATTTTAATACGGTGGCGCAGTGGTTAGCACTGCGGCAACACAGTTTACCCTTGGCCGGGGGATTGTGGGGATCGTGGGATCGTGGGTTCGATCCCAGCCCCCGACCAACAGTGATCTGTGTGGAGTTTGCATGTTCTCCCCGTGTTGCGTGGGTTTACTCCGGGATTTCTCCGGTTTCCTCCCACATGCCAAAAACATGCATGTTAGGTTAATTGGCTGTTCTAAATTGTCCCTAGATATCTGTTTCCTATAGGCCCTTAGAATAGAGGGTTAGTATTAATGAAAGCGCTTTGAGTGGTATTTGTGACTAGAAAAGCGCTATATAAGTGTAGGTTAGTTAGTTAGTTAGTTAGTAATACCGTAAAACGCGGCTATAATGGACAGCGGAGTAATAATGGACATTTCTCTGGGAAATGTTTTCATACCGGTCAAGTGAGACGTTTTCGCCATATTTTGGTGCCAAGCGCGGCTGTGGGGGACGGCGGAGTGGTTTGGGACACTTTTCTGGGAAATGTTTTAAATGTAGTTCGTGTTGTTATTGTCAAATATTTTAAGGAAAATACGGGGAAAATGCAATTTTAGCAAAAACGGGCATATTGCCATTTCTGTACGCCCAAAAGAAAAAATATACTGGAAAAAAAACTGAGTGTCTTGAGGAGCACTCCTGTGTGTGATCACTCACAGCTAGGGTGCTGGCAGATGGCTCAGCGTCAGCTATTCGCACTCCATGAGAAGTGTGGAGTCACTCATTAGTTTAATTGTCGGGGCGGGCTGATCGCTCAGCTTGAGCTATTCTCACTACTGTTCGAAGTGTGGAGTCAATCATTAGTTTAATTGTCTGGGCGGGCTGATCGCTCAGCTTGAGCTATTCTCACTACCATGAGAAGTCATTAGGACAATGGTTTAACATGTTGAGCTGTGCAGCGGTTGCGGAACAGACAGAGATCGCCTGACAAATACAGAATTCTGCTTTTTTTTTTTATTTTGCGCCGGACGCTCAGTTGTTTTGTTATTGTCAAATATCCATGAATCCTTAAAATATTTGACAATAACAACACGAGTTGCATTTGGGGCATTTCACAGAGAGGTGTGCCTTGTTGCTCCGCCGTTCCTTATAGCCACTTTTTACGGTGTTGAAGTACGGCGAAAACGTCTCACTTGACAGGTATGAAAACATTTCCCAGAGAAGTGTCCCTTATTACCCAGCTGTCCCCGATAGTCCCGTTTTAAGGTATGGGTGAAATATCCAATTTTTTCTTTCTTGTTGCTCACTTCAACCTTCCAGTCTCCATATAAACAATCAATTGAAATACCCCAAGCATCAAACTAGGGTACAATCGATTTCGTCACTTCCGCCTTCTTCCCCAGGCGATTCCAGGGGCCGTGTCAGGCCAAGCGCGGCAGTTTTAAATTAACGAATATTCCGTTGTTACTGAAGCATATGCACCAAGACCCGAACGGATCGGTTCCCTTTTATATCTAGTTTCAAGATATTTAAAGTACCCTGTTACGTGACATTTGGCCTTTAACCTCCTACAATATGCACATCTTCAATACATGTACACCACACACACACTTTGTGAAATGAAAATGTCCTAGCTTGAAAACTGCAGGAGTTAGCCAGACAAACCATGTACCCTGACAAAGTTGTAAAACCTGTAATTTTCACAACTACCCCCCCCCCCAAAAAAAAAACAAAAACAAAAAAACCCCCTCAAAATCTTTATATTATGCACATTGTAGCATCATCTTGCTTTGGCTCATCAATAAAATTATTCTTCATCTTAAAGACATTGTTTCATCCAGGAAAAGGCCAGTTAAGAACTGCTTTTTCATCTCAGGACCACAGCTAAACCAACATTCCGTTGCTGAGCAAAGCTAAGGAATGCTCTCAATCTATTAACTCACATCATAAATAACTTGGGGACTTCCTCAACTAAGACAAGTTGATGTTCAACAAGCATACCATAAAACCTTAAAGGCATTCACTAAGGCCTTGGATTGGCCACAGCTCGACACTACCCCTGGTGGACATCTATGGAGTAGATGCTCACTTTGACTGTACAAGTTTTGAACTGAAATTAACTCAAGTTTCATTTCTCAGGACAATTCTAAGGACACCATTTGTTGAAGACCACTGCCTTGGTGGGACTTTGATATTCTGTGGACAATCAATGGGTTTGAAATATATATTAATCCTTGATTTTAAATATCTGCATGTTAAAATGTTTCAATGAATGTTTATTCTTGCATGTTAATTTAAAAGCACTAGTTATAAAGTTGCATGACTCACTAAAGCTAGCTTAGACTTATACATAAATAGGTTAAGGAATCCCCAGTGTATTAAAATTGTGTGTCATCCTGTGAGGACCGGTATCAGCCAATCACCACCCAGCCTATGCTGGGCTCCAGCTCTTTCATTCCATTGGTTCCTTACAGACAAAAGCCTGTTCATTGGACTAAAGTTCATAAAACCCGCCCATGAAGGAAGACTATTGGCTGGGGCTCCTGCCAATCCCCGGAAGCCCGTGAAAGTTGTCCGCAGATAAATTTGAGAGACACCCTCTTTTCAGCCCTTTTTTCTTCTTCCTCTCCTTCTCCATCCACTCTCACTGAAAGTTTCAGAAGATCACCACAGGAGAACAAAGAGATCTCTTCACTGCCACAGAACAAAGGAGACTTCTCGCACATGCTTTTTCTACGAACACTACAGAACAGACCAAAGAACATGGAATATTGCATTTATGTAAAATTCTGTGTATTTTAATGTTTTTCTTTAAATGTCTAGGCATTAATTCTTTTCTTTCCTGAGCTCAAATCCTAATTCGGAGTCAAACTCCTATTCCTAGACGTCTATTTTTTCTAACTTTTTCCCTGTTAACCTCTTGCACTCCGGGCAATTTTCCTAAAAATGCCAAAAAATAACGTGCCCAAAGTAAATCGAAAGCTGTTCTTCAACCCTTTGCAGCATCTTCATGGGGTTGGTCTCATTTAAAAGAAAACACTTTGAATTTTTTGGCAAAAAAAACAATCTCTCTACGTGCTCCGGCCACTGAGTTACAGTCATCTAAACATACTGAACTTGAAGAAAAAAATTTGGACACTGTTTTTTTGGATACAAATGCTTGTAAATAACACACAGCTGTCCGATCCGGCTGGAAAATGCCACAGAAATGTAGAACCAAGTGTTATCCAGGTGAGATCCAAATTTGGTAACAATACCACAAAAAATGAATATTTTACACAGCTTTGTTCTCAGGTAGTTCCCAGGCGTTTTGGAACTGTGCCAAATTGTGCCAAATGGCACAGTTTGGAAAAACGTCTGTAACTTTTGAATAATTCAATGTAGAAGCTTCATTTTAGGCTCAAAGGAAAGGTCACACTCAGGGCTGTGTCTGTGTGTGTGTGGGGGGGGGGTCGCCCCCCCCGCCCGCTACCAAGGACAGAGTTCGGCCCTTGCTACATGACGGATTACACTCGTTGCATGTTTCCACAGCAACGCCGTCACAGCGGCTTCCCCCCCCCTCGCTACTGTGTGTGTGGGGGGGTTGTCGTCCCCCCCACTCGCTACAGAGGATGGACTTCGGCCATCGCTACACAACGGATTAGCCTTATGTGGTGATGTAGGACAGCAGTGCAGTCACCGCGGCCCCCCCCCCCTCGCTGCAGAAGAATAGCGGGGGTGGGGGGGGCGTTCACAGCCTGTACACTGCGAGCAACCCCTTGTACCGCGGCGCACGAACTTCAGACTTCGTGAATCGCACAGCTGTAATTTACTGATCGGTCAAAAGTCATTTTGGATTACAATTTTCAGGGATAGCGAATAATTTAGCTTATAACACCTTACCTCTTCACAGCGGAGTCTTGGCGAACTTGTCTTCCTCATTGTCAGACGAACGCGACGCTGGTCCGCTCTGGTTCTGGTCTCGCGACTCAATCAAAACATAATTCCATTATTGCGGTTTTGTGCTTCCATGATTGCGGTTTTTGGCGAACGATTTTTCAAAACAAATAACAGTAGTAATTAAAAAAAGACTGGCAAAGGCGTGTGTGTCACTCAGCCTTCGTCGTCAGCCTCCGTCGGTCTATGACCATGGAAGAAAATCATAACGTCTACTCTGCTGGAACCAATACAAAATAAGCACCGCCTGTGGCCGAACATGCCGATCCACGAATGGCACTCCCTGTCACACAGGTTGCATTTGTGGATGGTCTCCATGCTGCTGGGTCTGTGGGGCTCTTCCTGTGTCCTTTTTTGATCCGCTCCAGCAGTCAGTCTTCACCCAGCCTTAAAAAAAAACAGCTCACGAACTTCTCTGCTTCAATTGGCTCACTGCATTCAAAGCGTTGGGAGGCGGGTCCTCCTTCCTAGGTTTTCATTCATTGGCTCTTCAAGGTTTCAGAAACCCAATTCAAGGCTCTTATTAGTCGAATGAGAGGTCAATCAGATGAACTAATCTGTTCGCGGCTGTGTTTGCAGCTTTTTTTTTCAGTGGCGCTTGGAGGCCACACCACCTACATCGCCACCATCAATATCCTTATCATGCGTCATGCGCACAAGGGCGCACGAGTGCGCTCTCGTGCGCCCTCGTGCGCCCTAAGACGCAGAGACTTGCCCGCCCGCGGAACAACGGAGTGCAAGAGGTTAAACTTTATTTAAACTCACTGTTCCATTTTTAAAAAAAATTTATATATACCGTATTTTCCTTTAAGACCATTCACTGACCATCATACTAGAAGCTAATTTCAACTCCACGAAGTCGAAAAATCTTTTAATTTTGCTATTGGATCAGATTTTGTAATTATTCTCGAATTCCCTTTGGGAGAAGAGCTGATCCATGAAAGTTTCAATGTTGCCACGGAGAAGAGGAGACACTGCCACCATCACCATCACCAGGGGCGGCAGTGGCTCAGGAGGTAGAGCAGGTCGTCTAATAACCCGATGGTTGGCAGTTCGAATCCCGCTCTCCCCAGATATCCTGCCGTTGTGTCCCTGGGCAAGACACTTCACCCGCATTGCCTCCAGTGCCCATAACACTGGGTATGAATGTGTATAAATGTCTAAAAATGGTCAGTGGTGGCCGGAAAGGCCGTTGGCGCAGATTGGCTGCCACGTTTCCGTCAGCCTGCCCCAGGGCAGCTGTGGCTGCAGAAGTAGCTTGCCACTACCATTGTCAGTCTGGAGTGAATGAATGATGTACCTAATTGTAAAGCGTCTTTGAGTATATATGATAAAGCGCTATATAAAACCGATGCATTATTATTATTATTATTATCTTGGTTGGACCTCAGCCCAACTGTGATCAACACGTCCAAAATCTCATCTTGTGACAATAAACTCTGGAAGCTGCCGTACCTTGTCCAAATATCTGCTGGCAAGATATTCTGGTTTTGGTACCATCTATGAACTAAAGCTTCAAGAAGAAGGATCTCCACCACGCCATGGGTCATGTGAGCTGCATTCTTTATTCATCTGCTGAATAAAATGCCTGAGATTTGAGAATAATTTAGTATCTGATCAGATACAGAATTAAAGAGAATTAATATAACTCCTCTTTTCACTAAAATTCCGTTTTCATTTTCTTAAGAGTAATCCAGAATTTTTCATATAATTAGTTTAATTTTCCCCATAAATTTGCGTTCAGTTTTCCATAATCCATTAACTTCAAACTGATCTAAATTCAGCTTCCATTTTCACCCTGGTTCTGCAAATGTTCACATTATTAATCTATCATTTACAAGTTTAATTTAATGGTTAATGCAAATCATTTCAATGTCCTTTAATCATCATTTCATTTAATAAAGACGTAAAATTGAGAGAAGTTGTTGGGAATTTATTTCATTCTGAGTCTGGTTTCAAAGCCCCAGTATCGAATTCACTAAAATTTTGAGACTGATTATTAATTAATTTATTGAGTGATTAAACAGGTATAAAGTGATATTAATGACTAAAAGTGCTCACTAAAGAGGTGAGCTGGTGCCCTGACGAGTGTTCACTATAAACTTTTTCTGCGTGTGGACCCGGAATAAATCTCAGGTCCCGATACTTTAATACAAATTAAATAATCTTTATATCTGATCATAATTATAAATCACATATCGCTACAACATCTTCAATACTTTCACTGTGTGAAGAAAATTTTAAAAAAAGTCCTAGCTTTAAAACTGTGGGAAGAGTTCGCCAGACAAACTTGTATGGACAGATGGAAAGACGAACGGACAGACGTCATCATTACACAATACATCCTGTCTTTGGACGGGCGTATAAAAACTAGTCTTGCTGCACTTGTGTGTGTAATGTAATCCTTGTTCATTAAAACATACCTGACAAAAAAAGACAAATTAGCAACAGTAAAGTCATTACTCATATCTGAGTAAAATTTCTGAATAGAGAATTTATAAATTTTTTGGCAACTATTCTTCCTTGAGTAATTACTATGATAAGGTAATGCTACATTTACATGAGTACAATTTGTGGCTACTTCTCATACCTCTGGTAATTACCATCTGTTGCCATGGTAGCATTTATAGAAACACTGACATATTCTTGCTCCAACTCAATCAACAGTCCACATGTGTTGGTCTTACATTCTGCTCACAGAGCAGCTTCAGATCGTCTCTCTGCGGAGAACTCCCGACTCCCCACTGAGCCTCCAGCACCTCTAACTGGGTCATGTGTCCTCCCATCTGACTCTCCATCAAGGCTACTTCTGGGTCCACTTTGAGCTCCTTCACCCTGCCAACACATCAGTTCCACTGGTGAAACAACAATGTGACAACTGCAACTGCCGCTGAGGTCAGCAACAATAGTCCATCGCTGCATACAAAATAATACATGCACAAACATGCTGCTTGTGGAATGATCAGGGAAAAAAGCAGTGATGGATATAACTCATACAACAGTTAGTTCCGGCCAAGTAATGTGACTGAGACAATAGGGATTCTAGGAGTTAGTATTTGACCACACTTGGACGCAGTGTTCTGATAACTTTTAATTGCAGTAAGGCTGCGTGTCCATCAAGTGCATTTTTTCCCACTCTGGGTGACTATTTTCCATTCATTCTCTATGTAGTCCAGCATTTACAGTGCTGAGTGTCGCTGGCGCAGAAACGCTCTCGGCGGTGGCTGCTTTTTGTTGTGGCGCTCAGCGCTCAAAAAAGTTGAACTTGTCAGAGACTGCAGCTGAGCTCGTCAATGTCAGACCAAGCAGCCAATCAGAACTGCTGCATGGGTGGGACATAAGATGCCGGTACTAGTTCGTACTCAAGACTCCTGCTTTCCGTGTCATCATATTTTACATCCAGAGCTGCTAGAATATGTTTCCTGTCTGTTATTTAGAGACGGCTACTAAAAAAATCAGTAGAAAGTCTGACCATAGGAAAAGCAGAAGTGCTGAGCTGAGAGTGACAAGCTGTTGCTGGGATACAGGGCACAGGCTTTTTTTTTTCCTGAGCGCAGCACACAAACGCTGAAAAAAAATGTTCAGGGTGGCTGGGCGACAAAAAACGCATTTGGTGGACACGCAGCCTAACTGTTGGTGGTTTCTTATACAGGATCGTAATGTGTTGGGTACTTTAATTTCCACAGTAAGGTATTATTTCAAAAGAGACAGACTTTACAAACAGGAAACTGTTCTTGTGTTCTGGGTTCATGCTAAGAGTTAGCCCCGTTAGCTGCATTAGTTCACTTTTAAAATTAATAAACCCAAAGTTTAGATTAAAGCCTCAGAGTACAATTTCTCCATAAGCCTTACAACATAATGCATGCTTCTGACTGTCTACTTCATCTAAAGTTTATAAGAACATGTCAAAGAGAGATAAAGAAAAGTAGAGATACCGATCAGATGCTAGCTAAGTCGCTAGGTAGCAGGCTACTCAAATAAAGAGACCAGACTGGTGGACTCTGGAAAAGTATGTATGTAAATGATAACTGGTGGACAATAGCAAATTTCATTGTGCATATGTGTGAAGTGACAATAAAGTTATTATATTCTATGTTTGTTGTTTGTGTTAATTAGCAAGATCCAAAAGGGACAACTATTTTTGCATAGTACAGGGATGGCAACAGGAAATTCTGATTTCAGCTGAAATCTAATGTGGTCGATTGACTTATGGGGGGGCTGGGGGGGCGCAGCCCCCCTGAAGCTGAGAGGTTTTCAGTAAAACAAAAGCAATTTAGACTGAAAAAAATGATTTAAAAAAATGAAATACTAGACTTAGATAAATCATTAAATTTAATGAAAAGTTAACTTACTTTTTCTTCAATGTTGTCTCACTGTCTTTAGTCCAACATATTTAACAGTTCTATAAGAGTTTATTACACTATTTACACTGGTCACCAAGTCACTTCTAATGTGAAACTTTCTTCCTTTTGGCAGCAAGCTGTGTCAGTCTCTGAACTTTGAACTTCATCTCCTTTTCTGGTTTCTTCAGAAACTGTCCAAGTGTTTATGTTACCTCGTCGAACTTTGAGCCAATTTTCACCTTTCCCGTCACTTTTCTCTCAAGCCAATTCCATTGGAACTTATTTTTGACACTTTTGTCTATTTCTAGCACTGATGACTCCTGATCCTTCGATAAAAATCTCATAATTCCGCTGAAAACAATACCGAAAGCTCAGAATTCCAACACGAACCAGTGATGTGATTTTGGGTTGGAGAAATTATCTGAAAATTTAGCAGGGGGTCTGGGGAACACAGTCCCCCAGCGGGGTCCGGGGCAGAGCCCTGGTGGGGGGGCAAGGGGGGCTCGCCCCCCGAAGCTCCTGGATTTTTATGATTTTTAAGTACCAGAACTGTGCTTAAATGACATAAAACAAACAGCTGAATGCCACTTATTACTGTATAATATTGACTTGTGTTCCAAGAAGACAGCATTCCTAAAATATTCCAACAAGAATTATCCATCACATGCTTTAACACTTGATCAAATCAAAATCAGTTAATTTTATCTATTCCATAATAGAAATAAAATTCCAACATACCATTACTTTTTATAATTTCAGCAATCATTTCAGATCACCAGTTTCAATCTCCATTGAGTCTTGAGCAGTTCATTTTGCACAATCACTGATGTAGCCAAGTCTTAGAAATATTCAAAAGTTATGAGTCATTGTCCACTGTGTACTGTCAATTTCAAACTGTTTGGAATCATAAAAGTAATGTAACTAAATTGTTTTGCTATTTTTTCCTCCTCAACATCAATGTCAGGGCGCTGCAGGAGTTTTTGGGGATGGTCAACTTTTATTACCGTTTCCTCCTCTGAGCAGCCCAGCTCATACAGCTGTTGTACGCCGCACTCAAGAAACGGAAACCGGTGGACAGAGTCGACTGGACTCCTGAGCGGGAGCAGGCGTTCTGCGGTTAAAACAGCTCTGGCAAACGCTGCACTACTGGCAGCTCGGACATGGGCATAGCGGCCGTTGTGGAGCAATGCGCTGCCGGTTCTTGGCAGCCGCTCACCTTTTTAGCAGGTCTTTGCACGACAGTGAGCGTAAATACAGCGCGTTCGACAGAGTTAATGGCTCTCCACCTGGCCATATGCCACTTCCAGTTCTGGCTGAAAGGGCGCACTTTCACTGCGTTCGTGGACCACAAGCCGCTAACGTACTTAACGTACTTTATCTTCCTGGAAGATAAAATAAAGCGGAATTCGGCGAATTAGAGGAAAATCACATCCCTGAGAATGCCGCAATGAATTTCTGACAAAGCATACAACGAGCCATTTGATTGGTCCAATCGTTTGCAACTATCCAATCGCAGGGCTGTTTAGAATACAGCAGTAGCTTGAGTACATCCGGGTTATCGCGGGAGACTTCCGGGGAAGCGCTGAGCGCTTATGTAATCGTGTTGATTTTCGCTAAAATCGGTAACAATAAGGTACCTTACCCCCCCTAAAATTTTCTCAACGGATTTAGACGATTCACAGAAATGATCAGTTTGAAAATAAATCGGCGGAAATCCGCGGATCGGTGGAAAATTGCCATCCCTGATAGCAAGAGCAGTCTTGGTGAAACTGTCATGATTTGCCCCTGGGGAAGAGAGAAAAGACCCAAGTGCTGAACTGCAGTTTGTGGTATTTTATTAAGGTCAACACAAAGTCCAAAAAGTGCTAAAAAATAAACTTACAGAGGAGAACGGCGAGAAGACAAAACACCAAGGTGCACGTCGGAACAGGGATGGGGTCCCGATGGAGATACATAAGTATAATGATGCTCTGACAAGGAGAGACTAACAAAGCCCATCTTAAATAGGGCAGGAAAATAATCATAACGAGTGGCATCAGGTGTGGATCTTATGAGCAGGCAGGTGACCTAATTACCAAGCAGGAGCAGCTGAGCAACACACAAAATGGTAACAAGGCAGGAGTGTCTGGAAGCAGAGGTGGAAGGCTATGTCACAAAGAAACAAAACATAGACACTCAGAACTAAATGCCAGGATAACAATAATAATAATAATAATATTAATAATAATAATAATAATAATGAGCACATGCATGCACAACAGAACAACTAACAACTCAGAACACCTCCTAAATCATGCACATAAGGAAACACAGATAACTGGAAAAAATATGGAAAATACTCAGGAATAAATTAAAGGCCTGAGCACGGTGACACACCGCGCTCAACCTTGTGACACAAACATTATATCATTAAGTAAACAAACAAAACATAATCTGTTGCCCCTTATTACAGTCACCTAATAAACTGTCTGTAGAACTGTTATATAAAAGCAATGTTACATGAAAGGGAGTGTAATCTATATATAATCAATATGTGACATATTGTTGGAAAATGTGGTCTAAAGTGGTTGAGTTTTTGGTGCTTTCACTGCACAAGCACTATCACACTGCTTCATTTTATGTTGGGGGGGGGGGTGGGGGTCTTTATTCGACCAGCGGGCCAATTAAACTGATGTCTTACGGAATCACAAAGTTGTTCATATCACTGAAACGACTTCCTGATGTTGACAAGGATTTTGCTCAATTGTTGCACTCATGTTCTGTATTATTTTTTCCTAATCTGTGTAGCTCTTTCTGGCTTGTCTGAAAATGTAAAGTTGTTGGCAGTGCTGGGATAGCATCATCTCTTGCTGCAAACTAAAGAGACATTTGTTTGTGACTGTTTTATAGGTAGAACACCCAGCATTTGAAGCAGCACCTGCCATTGTATCACTCTCTGGTTTTTCTGCATCAATTAAACAGGAGGCAAAGGGATTCCGGGTGTACAGTACATCACCTAATATGACATACAGTGGGGCAAAAAGTATTTAGTCAGCCACCAATTGTGCAAGTTCTCCCACTTAAAAGATGAGAGAGGTCTCCAATTTTCATCATAGGTATACCTCAACTATGAGAGACAAAATGAGAAAAAAAAAAATCCTGAAAATCACATTGAAGGATTTTTAATGAATTAATTGGTAAATTCCTCGGTAAAATAAGTATTTGGTCAATAACAAAAAGTTCATCTCAATACTTTGTTATATACCCTTTGTTGACAATGACAGAGGTCAAATGTTTTCTGTAAGTCTTCACAAGATTTTCACACATTGTTGCTGGTATTTTGGCCCATTCCTCCATGCAGATCTCCTCTAGAGCAGTGATGTTTTGGGGCTGTCGCTGGGCAACACGGACTTTCAACTCCCTCCAAAGATTTTTTATGGGGTTGAGATCTGGAGACTGGCTAGGCCACTCCAGGACCTTAAAATGCTTCTTACGAAGCCACTCCTTCGTTGCCCGGGCGGTGTGTTTGGGATCATTGTCCTGCTGAAAGACCCAGCCATGTTTCATCTTCAGTGCCCTTGCTGATGGAAGGTTTTTACTCAAAATCTCACGATACATGGCCCCATTCATTCTTTCCTTTACACGGATCAGTCGTCCTGGTCCCTTTGCAGAAAAACAGCCCCAAAGCATGATGTTTCCACCCCTATGCTTCACAGTAGGTATGGTGGTGTTTCTCCTCCAAACACAACAAGTTGAGTTTTTACCAAAAAGTTCTGTTTTGGTTTCATCTGACCATATGACATTCTCCCAATCCTCTTCTGGATCATCCAAATGCTCTCTAGCAAACTTCAGACGGGCCTGGACATGTACTGGCTTAAGCAGGGGGACACGTCTGGCACTGCAGGATTTGAGTCCCTGGCGGTGTAGTGTGTTACTGATGGTAGCCTTTGTTACTTTGGTCCCAGCTCTCTGCAGGTCATTCACTAGGTCCCCCCGTGTGGTTCTGGGATTTTTGCTCACCGTTCTCGTGATCATTTTGACCCCATGGGGTGAGATCTTGCGTGGAGCCCCAGATCGAGGGAGATTATCAGTGGTCTTGTATGTCTTCCATTTTCTAATAATTGCTCCCACAGTTGATTTCTTCACACCAAGCTGCTTACCTATTGCAGATTCAGTCTTCCCAGCCTGGTGCAGGTCTACAATTTTGTTTCTGCTGTCCTTTGACAGCTCTTTGGTCTTGGCCATAGTGGAGTTTGGAGTCTGACTGTTTGAGGTTGTGGACAGGTGTCTTTTATACTCATAACGAGTTCAAGCAGGTGCCATTAATACAGGTAACAAGTGGAGGACAGAGGAGCCTCTTAAAGAAGAAGTTACAGGTCTTTGAGAGCCAGAAATCTTGCTTATTTCTAGGTGACCAAATACTTATTTTACCGAGGAATTTACCAATTAATTCATTAAAAATCCTTCAATGTGATTTTCTGGATTTTTTTTTTTCTCATTTTGTCCCTCATAGTTGAGGTATACCTATGATGAAAATTGGAGACCTCTCTCATCTTTTAAGTGGGAGAACTTGCACAATTGGTGGCTGACTAAATACTTTTTTGCCCCACTGTATGTCCAAAGGTTATGAATGTCTTTGTCACAGAATTTCCATAAAAAAAAACTTTGAAGATGTACAGGAAAACTACTTGCAGCGCTGGTATGAAGTTAAAATAAAATAATTATGGGCAACAGGAAGAACAGAAATTTGTAGTTAATGTATAAATACAGGCAGACATTATGTGGATACTGTATAACTGATTAATGATTAATTCCAGACCTTTATTATTGGCTTGATATCTATTTAGTCTGTTGTCTTGAAGTTTGAACTGATTTTCCATCATTTAAACACAAAGCAATAAATATATATATATATATATATAGTATATATATAAAAAGTTGCATAACAAATGTGGTACAAAACAGAGGGACATTCATTATTCATCTTCAACTGCAGATCTTTTCAAACCAGTTTACGCTCTAACCACTACTGTTTTGTTTTGCGTTTCTTTATCCATTATTACAAGACGGCTGCTTATTCACTCAAATTATAGCTAGTATGAAATAGTTTCTCATGGCTCTTCTAGAGCATTTGCATGTTTTTTCTTTTGCAGTTTTTGGGCGCATACATTATATACAATAACATTGTTCTCACCAACAATGATGAGTTTCTCATCAAATATGCAGCTGACCCAACATGCATGATTAGCAAAAATTGTTTGTATGCCTGTATTTATACAGGAGATGTTATATGGCACAATAATGTCCAAGAGAATATGTTTAAATGATGTGGAAATAAAGTAATCATACTCATAGGTAGGGGAGAGCTCAGAGCGACCTCCTCCACCTCCGCTTTGGGAGAACGGGATATCTGAGGGACTTATCCCAAACTCCTTTACCCTGAAAAATCATATCCGGGCATGATGGCAGGAAAGCAGGAAGAAGAAACAAAAAATAAACATTAATGTTTTTGCCAATAGGATGATGGCAGTCGACTACATGGCTATCGGCCGATGCTGATGGTCATCTGATATATCATTGCACCCCTAACAACGACTAATACAAAATAGGTAAAGACAACTGTTCTGTGCTGCCAAAAAACAAAACAACTGTGTGGATACATTAGACTTTTGGCACCTATGTATGCTTTCAAACAGAATTCAAAATGGTTTACACGGTGTTTAACATACAGGAATATTTTTTTTAAATTCAGAACTATACCACACCTGTTAGCATATCTCAGGGTATTCAGGGTGTTTTCACAAGATGCCATACCAGGAGAGATGGTAGCAATCTGCAGAGTAAAACAATAGTGCTTCATTACAAAGACATCATCCAGAAGAAAAAAAAAACATGCATTTTTTTTTTAAAGTGGAAACAGTGATACATATTGAGTATTTCTGCAAATCTCTTACCATACATGTTCTGGAGTTTTCTCCTATGAATGAGTCCCTCAGCACCTGGGTTAACTTGCTGGCTCTAAACGGTGTGTGGGGTTTGTTTCGGCCAAGGGCTCGAATGCACTCCTGTAGAAATGCACCAGGCAAAGCAGAAGACAATTAAAGACTAAGCCAGATTATTTAATTCATTTTCAAGTCATTTTCTAAAACAAAATACAAATAACAAAACAAATAACAGTTGAAAGTTTCTGTTTCCAAAATATATCTCTATACCTTTAACTGCTAGTCTGACTTCCTTTCTATTTTAAAATGAATCAAGTTTTACAGTAACACAAAGTTAAGCAACAAGAAAGAAGATCTTCATCTGGAAAAATTAAACCAACGATGGTTCGAGAAATACATGTCAATTAAGCTAACAGAGATCTAAACTTCAGCTTTAGTGCTTAAAACCCAACAATTACGCAGAATACAGAAATAAAAGACCAAACACCATGAACTGTGTGCTATGAATCCATTAGAACCATAAAGTTAAAATACTTAATATTAAAAGATGTGAAAGGGAAGACCTTGAGTGCCAGCAGGCTCTTATTGATCTCAGCTCCTTCGAGGCGTGTCTGTCGGTCGGCGCTGGATGTGTCCGCCCCTCTCTCATTACCAGCCAGGTCGATAAGTGAGAATTTTCCGTGCATCTTTCCCCTTCGACGCAGGATGATCTGGAACACGGCGTGGCTCCGAGAAGAGTGAGCGTTTGCAGACGTTTGCCCAGATGTCCTGGAAAGATGTCACATTGACTTGGCTGTCATGAAAATTTTCCTATTGTTTATTGTTTAGCTGGATCTCCCTCTGTGCTTACCTGCAGCCGTTTCCCACTTCTATGAGTTTCAGGACATCCTCTGTGCATGTCACCTCCCTCTCCTGCAGCCCCACCACCTGGACCTGCTGCTTTCCATCCTCAAGGACCTGTAACTTGGCTTTGCGGTTTAGCAGGTCAAACACCTTTGAACACAAATACGGATTTATGTCATTCAAGTGTCAAAAAATGACTAGATTAATGTAAATGGTCATTCTTGGGTAAAGTGTTCTTCATGTTACCAAATTACTTCTACACAGGGGCGGTCCTGGCTTCTATGACATCCTGGGTGGACTGCCCCCCCACACACACATTTTTAAAAAGTTTTTATTTCTCTCTTAAATGTCCAAATGTTCAATTAGTGAGGTTTTTCTTGGAACTTTTTCCTGCCAAGTCTATTACTTTTTTTTTACTTTTGCCACATTTCACCATTTTTTCTCCTATTTTCATGATTTTCTTGCACATTTGCATCTATTCTCTCACTGATAGAGTATCTCAAAAAAATAGAATGTCATCAAAAAGTTGATTTATTTCAGTAATTCAATTTAAAAAATAAAACTACATTCATTACACACTGATATATTTCAAGTGTTTATTTCTTTTAATTTTGATGGTTTGGCTTACAGCTAATGAAAAACCTACATTCAATTTCTCAAAAAAATATAATATTACATAAAATTAATTTTAAACAATTGATTTTCTTTTAATTCAAAGTCAGCGCAGCCATGTACTGGGAAATTTTACAGCACTTCATGCTTCCCTCTACTGACAAGCATTATGGAGATGCTGATTTTATTTTCCAGCAGCACTTAGCACCTGCGCACTAGTGATGGGAATTCCGGCTCTTTTTAGAGAACCGGCTCTTTCGGCTCCCAAGCGGCTCTTCAGGTTGTTTTGTTGCTTTAATTTATTTATTTAATTTATTATCAACAACAATATAAAATTATGCACAAAATGAATTACTAATGTAAAAAAATGTGTTTTTTTATTTATATATGTTTATTATATAAATATGCTTTTATTTATTCACTCCACATAAAATGTAAAAAGTAAATTATAAAATACAAAAACCAACTACAGTATTTACAATTCAACTTTTAGCTCTTTAAATTTTCAGCTTTTTCCTTGTAAACAAATTTAAAGTGAAACAACAACAAACACTGCAAACCACAACACAATAAAATATAAATTAAAATATGCAAAACAAAAAGAAAAAAATGAACACCCAGATCTTTAATTAAGGTAAAAGTTGGCATTTAGAAATATCAAGTGCCTCAGCTTTGAGGAGCTGATCCGGTTTCTTCTTTCAGTAATTATCTGCCCTGTTTTGGAGAAGATTCTCTCAGAGGGGACTGATGTTGCGACAATGCACAGTCTCCGTGTCATCACCTGGGTAAGATGTGGATAAATTGAAGCCTTGGTTTCCCACCAGCTCAGTGGGTCTGCACTTCTCTGGCAAAGGGGCTCATCAATGTAGGATCTCACTTCCAGTACTGCATCTGCTGAGGGATTTTCTGGCAGACTCTACACTCTGCCTTTGTATTGTCAATAAAATTGAAATGGTTCCAGATTTTGCTTCTTTTCCTGGTGTCACTCATTTTCTTTATATACCTTTGTAATGTGTCGATGTCATCTCTTCCCTGGCTCTCTCTCCCTCCTGCTCTGTTCGTGTGCTACTGCTGCTGTGACTGTAACTACCGCCCCTCCCCCCTCAGCGCAAACACAAGACAGGCACAAACACATATTGACCAATCACGTGCGGCTTTAAGAGAAAAAAGTGAGAGAGAGAGGGTGAGAGAAGGGGGGGGGTACACGGCTCCCAATAAAGAGCCGGCTCGCGTCGTTCACTTCAAAGAGCCGGCTCTAAGAGCCGTTTCATTCGCGACCGACCCATCACTACTGCCCACACTGCCAAAAGTACCAAAACCTGGTTTAATGACCATGGTATCACTGTGATTGATTGGCCAGCAAACCCTCTGACCTAAAACCCCATAGACAATCTATGGAGTACTGTCAAAAGGAAAATGAGAGACACCACACCCAACAATGCAGATGAGCTGAAGGCCGCTATCAAAGCAACCTGGGCCTCCATAACACCTCAGCAGAACCACAGGCTGATCATCTCCATGACACGCTGCATTGATGCAGTAATTCATGCAAAAGGAACCCCGACCAAGTACTGAGTGTGTACATGGACATACTTTACAGTCTGCCACTATTTCTAATAAAAAACATGCCAGAAAATTGTTATGTGTATACATATTATCATTTTATATAATTCAATGAAGTGTATATGTAAATGTCTGCTGAAAAATACTAAAACTGTCTGTGTATTAGAGGTTTTGTACATGATGCATGAAGACTAAAGTTGTTTTTATATTTTTAATTATGTTGAAATTCCAGTTGTCCTTTCATGGTAGATTTATCTTAAAACACATGCCTGCACCTGCCTTAGAGAACAGCTACTCCTTAGAGCACAGGGCCACTCTGATAACATGGGACTGTTACTCCTTAGAACACAGGAAGCAAAGCCCTCTGATAAAATGAAGCTGTTCTCCTTTCTTCAGAGTCAGCATGTTTTATCTATCTGACCATACAACTGCTGTATGTGTGACCATGCAACTGCTGTGTATAAAATGTCTGAACTGTGAGAATTACCTCCAGTACCTACTTCCTGTAACCAGAGGTTCATACTCCTTGTGCAAGTAAAAAACTCTTAAAAGAATATTCTTATGTCTCGAATCTTTACTGAGGTAACGAACTAATATACGATCACTTTCTTGAGTTCCTAGATTCCTGACAAAACATTTTTAAAAATTATACGTAATCTTCTAATTTTTGGAGAAACTGAATTTGGGGTTTTCATGAGCTATAAGCCATAACCATCAATATTAAAAGAAATAAACACTTGAAATACATCACTGTGTGTGATGAATCATGTATGACTCATTTTTTAAATTGAATTACTGAAATAAATCAACTTTTCAATGACATTCTAATTTATTGAGATGCACATGTACTACATTGTCCTGTATAAACTATCCTTGCAGTCTTTGTGGGGATGGAGGGTGGCAATATAACAGAGGGGATGGTTTGGGCTCATTTTGCTGACTAGGCGAATGGCCTTTTTAATTTTTTTGCAATGATTTAGTCATTTGAAAGAAGTTTTAATTATTTATTTGTTGAAAGAAAAGCTTTTTTCAGATTTTTGCAAAGATGTTTTTGTTTTGAAGAGATAATCCTTTTTCAATGGAAGTTGCCCATTTATTATTTATTTATTTTTTGGTCATTGATCTTTTACATAAATAATCATGAAGACCGTGGTCTCTTTCTGAGCTGATCATTTGTAAAATCTGTGGGGTATTAAATATGTCCATGAGTGTATAGTTATTAAAGTAAAATAGATACCAACCAAGTAACATATAAAGCCGACATATCTTTAACAAATCTCATTCCATGTGCCTTTTTTTAAATTAATTTGCACCCCTGCCTCTCAAATGGTTTCTCACAGCCCTGAAATTAATTCATGTGGCCACTAAACTGAAGCCGACAACAACACATTAGAGAAAAATTATGTTACATAACATAAGCTGTGATAACAAAATGTTCGCGTTTTAGGGCTTAATGGTTTAAAGTTTAAACCACTGCATAATTTAAGAAAAAAACCCTACTTTTAATATTTTTTCTTTGTTTGCTGTGCTTTGAATGGGCCATATAATATCGGAGTGTGATCACTGGGAGTCTGCCAGCCGCAGCCAAAGGGTGCCAACATCCCGCCTGCAGAGGGTGCCTATTTGCCATAAATACACACTCAGCACACATAATTATGAAATCTTTTATTATTTTCTTTATTCTTTTGATTCTCATAGTGCCCTCAAAAGAATGGTGCCCAGGGCGCCCACCCACCTCGCCCATATCTGTGTCCGCCTCTGCTTCTACACCATAAAAAATTTAGATGAATGAGTTCAAATTCCAAGAGACATCATCTGTCTCTTTTTTAGAAAACATTCCTTATTGTTTATTTTTTAAAGACGATAGTCTGCGTGTTTGGATACTTATAATTCATTAAAAGTGTCAGTTATTTGGACATAGTTAAAGGTCCTATTTGTGCATTTCCAGGGGCTAATTCTAACAGCTTTAAGGAGATATATCATTTTAAAGACCAAAATAATTACTGTTGTTCTACAGCTCATCAAAAAGCTTTAAAGTCTTTAAAGCTCAATAACATTAAGGAGCCCCTAATCTGATTGGGTAAAAGCTTTTTCAGTGGGCTGGTCATGAGTCACGAGGCCGTCATGGTGTGTTGAGAACTGAACGTGAGACTTGGTTTGTGATGTCACAAAACTCAGGAAGTGCTCATTTCTTCAAACATCTAAATCTATCTATACATCTATAAATTCAAGAAATCTGTAAGTTTGTGTGTGTGTGTGTCTAACGTTCATAGGACATCATAGGACAGCCTATGATGTTCCTATGATGTCTCCATCATAGGACGTCAAGCCAGCCTTGATGTCTTTATATCATATACAGTGATGGCTGCCTTGATGGCTACATGAAGTCATATAGAGCATGAGGTCCTGCCTGCCTTCATGTCTTTATGATGACCACCGGGACTCCCGATGCTGTCATATAGACAATAGCACTGGCTACCTATGATGTGTGCATGATGTCCTAGGATGCCTGCCTTGAAAATGGTGATCATGCTACTGCAAAACTTTGACGTAGACCATCAGGACTCGCAATGCCTACATGAGCTATGAAGTCAGACTTTACGTTCCTCCTCCATTCAGATGTTTCATTGTCAAAAGTTTGGTCATGTGGCAGCGATATGCAAAGGTAGACAATGATGTGCCAGATGCTCCGGTGAACATGAATATGGAAAGTGTGAAAGAGGAGCCAAATTAAAGTGTTGTAACTGCGGTGGTGAATATAGCTCTGCATATCGAGGTTGTGAAACCAGCAAAAGAGCAGCAGAAATTCAGCAGATAAAAGTCTCCCAAGGACTAACGTATGCAGAAGCTGCGAAAAAGGTGCCAGCTAAAAAGTGGGAGTGGACTCGAACAGGGAAAGTGTGCATACTTGCAGTGCATGCAGTAGAATTAAGGAAGATACTCTGGTTTTGAAGGAAAATATTTTTTTCTTATTTGTGGTAGATGTGATAAACTGCACTACGCAGACTTCCAAGAAAACAGAAAAAAATCAAAATCACTGTGAAGGCAGCAGAAAAATATCTTGGCATTAAGGGGATACATTGGGAAGCAGTTGAAGACTTGTTAACCCTTTAGCTGTCCCAGGCGCCGCATGGCGACAGGAACGGTTAAGGGGTTAACATAACCCATAGTGGTCAAGCGTGGTAAATGGTTCAGATTTCCAAGGCTATAACTTTAAAGTTGCAAGAGATAATGGCTTACTGTCAATTAGAAAGATGTAGAATATGATCCAAAGTTTCAGATAGGAATAAATTTACGCATCTAATTTGCATAATGTCACAGCAGCTATATAAATTACATAACTCAGTCAAAAGTGGACTTTGGACACATTTACACAAAGAATGGTTTGCTTTTTTGATGCCGTTTTGTCTACAGGCGTATGGTTTTATCTAATCTTCAAAGTATATGAACCAGAAAATCAATAAAATGTAAAAAAAAAACCCAAACATATTTTTCTCTTACCTGTTGCCAGGGGAAGGGGCTCGCTGCCCATGCGGCTGGTCCGTTTTTGTCCATCGTGGTCGATGTTTTGCGTTTGCTTGGTCATTTACACTCTCTGCCACATCTACAAACTCTTATGATTATACCATGTGAATTTCGTTTGTATTACGCAGCTATTTTTTCCGTTTGATGCATTTTTCCTGTGAGAATTCATGACGGCATGGGCGCCGCCATCTTGGTACTGGTAGCTCAGTTTTTTGCCCATCATGGTCATAGTTTTGCATTTTCTTGGTCATTTACACTCTCTTTCACATCTACAAACTCTTATAATTATCCCATGTGAATTTCGTTTGTATTACGTGGCTATTTTTCCTGTTTGATACAGTTTCAGTCAGAATCGCCATCGCCATGACCGAACATAGCGGCGACCACATTGGTGCTGTGGAGCTCAAAGCAGAAAAAGGAAGAATAATAATGAGGATTTCTTCTTCTTTGCTGTATTCCATGTCAGCCATGATTCCTTCGGCGCATGTCTGCCACCTTCTGAACTGTCAAATCAATACAAATCAGTACAAATTCTCAGTATAGCCTGGGGACGTCAATAAGTTGACAGGTGCAGTTGCTGCACTGTGCCACTGGGGGGCGCGCAACCCATCCATGAAATGTGGACAGTTAAAGGGTTAAGTGGGGGACCTTTAAGTTCAAAGACATCATGGGCTGGTGGATCAACCGCCAATCAAGTCTAAAAGAAGAAGAATAACGAGATGAGACACAGATACAGACCACAGCTAGAAGAAGAATAAAGAGATGAGACGCAGATACAAGATTAAGTTAATTGGCATCAAAGTGGGGATTCTAAATTGTCCTTAGGTATGACTGTGAGAGTGAATGGTTGTCTGTCTCTCTGTGTTGGCCCTGCGACGGACTGGCGATCTGTCCAGGGTGTACCCTGCCTCTCGCCCAAAGATGCTGGGATAGGCTCCAGCCCCACCCCCACCCCCACGATCCAAAAAGGATTAAGCGGAAGAAGATGGATGGATGGATGGAAGAACATCACAAAGCTCTGGGGAAAAGGTCACAAAGCGCTAAGGAAAATGTCACAAAGCTATGAGGACAAAGCTATGAGGAAAACGTCAACGTTATGAGGAAAATGTCACAAAGCTATGAGGACAAAGCTATGAGGAAAAAGTTGCAAAGCTATGAGGAAAACGTCATAAAGCTATGAGGAAAATGTCACCAAGCTATGAGGAAAAAGTCACTGGACACAGTCCAAGGATGGATATTTTTTTCACACATAAGGAGTGGTTCAGAACTCCTTATAAGAACTCCTTATACGAAGATATGGTTGCCGACAAAGCTATGAGGAAAACATAATCAAGTCTGTGCCGGTAATGCACCTTTGTTGAGCTGGTTGCCAACCGCCAATCAAATCTAAGAGAAGAAGAAGAAGATATGGTTGCCAACCGCCAATCAAATCTAAAAGAAGAAGAAGATATAGAGTGATGATAATCAAGTCAGTGGCAGTAATGCACCTGTAAGCTGGTTGCCAACCGCCAATCAAATCTAAAAGAAGACGAAGAAGAAGATATCAAAAGCTGGTCAAGACGGCCAAGATATATAGAGTGATATAGAGTGAAGTACGTGGCGGTAATGCACCTGTAAGTTGGTTGCCAACCGCCAATCAAATGTAGAAGGCAGTAGGACAGTAGCTTGCGGGTTTGGTGGCGGTAGGATGTGGAAGAGGACAGCTCCTGAAAATCTGGAAGAAGTAGATATAATTCATCTTGGCCGTGGTAGTTGCCACGGCCAAGGTGTGTAGAGTAATGATACAGAGTGAAGTGATGATATAGAGTAAAGTATGAGGAAATGAAGAGTGAAGTCTGAAGATAGAGTTGAGGTTCGATTGGACACAGCAATGATGATAGAAGGACTACAGCTCCTGACCAGATAAGAGTGATGATATAGAGTGAAGTACGTGGTGGTAATGCACCTGTAAGCTGGTTTCCAACCACCAATCAAATCTAAAAGAAGAAGAAGACTCGTGATGCCGTCATATAGACAACAGGACGATGTCATCATATACACAATAGGACTGGCTACCAATGATGGAAGCACACCTTAAAGAATGGCAGTCTACTGTACATTACAAATCTGTAAAATGCCAAGCAAAGCACTGATTTTATCCGGGTGCTCTGGTTTCTTGGTTTCTAAGGGCATGCACGGGTCTTCTTGAACAGGGTCAAAAGCCACTTTTTGCTCAGATCGATTTTCGTGATCCTGTCCATGAACTGGAAATACGACACACCTATCCATCAACCAGTGGTCTGAACAAAGAAGAAGAAGAAGAAGACCCACCAGATGGAGAGTAATACAGTGAGGACAACTGCTGCATGTCAGAAAAGATGCCGTGAAGATGAAACACCTCAGGTTCGAGCAGTACACCGCAGGCATGACTGTGAACAACCTAGCCGTCTGAGACAGGAGCACACCCTTTAGCACCGGGCATGCAGAAATACTTGCTTATACTTAGTTTCTACAGGCATGGACAGGTATGCACGGGTATGTACTAGTTTATCTAAATAGAGGCAATATGCATTTCTTTTTTAATTGAAAATTTTAATATTCTGACAGTATACATATGACCCATGGCTGTATTATCATCATCATTATCATAGCAGTCTGTCGGGGGTGACAATGACTGTTTCATTTAGGTCTGATCAGATTCCTCCACACAGCTCTGTAATTCGCCTTCCGCTGCCAGGAACTCCTGACCTTGTTAACCCGGGCGACGTCCGTGCCGGTATGAGTTGCTCTCTGACTGACCTATTCTATAAGGTTAAAAATCACAAAAGTGCCACTTTGCCCAGTATGGGATTTTAAAAAAATGATTTCTGAGCTCAGCTTGAAAAACAGAATATTTCACCATTGGTGCACCCCTACTATTTATATTTACGCATATTACAGTGCTGTGAAAAAAGTATTTGCTCCCTTCTTGATTTCTTATATTTTTGCATATTTGACACAAAGAAGATAACCCAAGTTAATACAAAATGCAGTTTTTAAATGATGATTTCATTTATTAAGGGAAAAAAAATCTATACAAACCTACCTTGTCCTATGTGAATGTGAATGTGAATGTCCTATGTGTCCCCTAAACCTAATAACTGGTTGTGCCACCCTGGACGGTTTGAGCATGAAGTCACAAAGTGATGGTCAGACAATCTCCTTAAGGATTCTCTGGTAGAGAGCAGAATTCATGGTTCCGTTAATTACGGCAAGCCGTCCAGGTCCTGAAGCAGCAAAGGAGCCCCAGACCATCACACTACCACCACCATGTTTGACTGATGGGATGATTTTCTTTTAATGAAATGCTGGGTTAGCTTTACGCCAGATGTAATGGGACAAATGCCTTCCAAAAAGTTCAACTTTTGTCTCGTCAGTCCACATAATATTTCCTCAAAAGTCTTGGGGATCAGCAAGATGTTTTTTGACAAATGTGAGATGAGCCTTTGTGTTCTCTTTGGTCAGCAGTGGTTTTCACTTTGGAACCCTCCCATGGATGTTATTTTTGCCCAGTTTCTTTCTTATTGTTGAATCATGGACCAGTGTCAGAACTGAGGCAAGTGAGGCCTGCAATTCTTTAGATGTTGTTCTGGGTTTTTGTTTCTCATCTCTTCTTGAATTTCTTCAGATTGTGGCATGACATGTTGCTTTTTGAGATCTTTCAGTCTACTTTGCCAGACAGGTTCTATTTTAAGTGCAGGGCTTCCTCTGGTAACATTTCTCGGTGGCAGGCCGCCTCACCAAGGAGATATGAATTTAATTAAGAAAAATATATGATGCAATGATTTTCTGCAAGCGCGCGCACGAACAACGCACATGGCCGTCATCCGCACGGAGTTTAGAAGTGCCCCACTCACATGAGTTTTCCAGTCAGTCAGCAGGCAGTGTCTCACTAAGCGCGACTATCCGACAGAGACATGAGCTTATTAAAGTACTTTAAACGCGGAAAAAAATCATAAGAGGTATGTAAGCACTGGAGGCATTTATCATGGTTTTAACCCACTGGAAACGGGAGCAATAATGGAAGACTCGCTTAGCTAAGAGATGTGGTTAGAATTCATGTGCAGCCGGCTTCATATGAAGGGAAAGGCAAGGGGGACTGATGAATTGCTGAGGATATATTTCACCAGCCACTACAATATTAAGTTATGTTCTGTAGGAATTGCAGGAATGAAGAGACTGGCAATTTCTCTCTTTTCTCGCACAAGCAGGTGTGCCATTTTTATTCTCCAGCGGCAGTGGCAAAAAGCAACAACTAAAAACGCTAGCTCTCTTTTCATGCTAAACTGAGGTCCTTCGGCAGGTGCCTAGAGAGGTGCCTGATGAGAAAGCCTGAGAGCACAACTATAACTGCCTAAGCAGATCGTTCTGTACATGAATACATATTGTGGTGAATTATGTCTTTAGAGTCTGCTACAGTTCCCCATTATGCACCTGACAGGTTCATCATCATAGCAGTCTGTTGCGGGCGACAATGACGGTTTCATTTAGATCTGATCAGATTCCTCTATGCAGCTCTGTCCCCCGCCCTCAGCTGCCGGGAACTCCTGACCCTGCAAACCCAGGAAACGTCCGAGCCAGTATGCATTGCTGTCTGACTGACCATTTCATGATGACCGAAATTCATGAAATCAATGACTTTAATCCGTCAGCAGCCTTCAGACAAAGTAAACGTGTCAACATTTGATTTCAAAATAAGGAGGTTTTTCCTGCTGTCTGCGTGGTGAGGAGATTTCTAAAAAAACAAACAAAAAAAAAACTATAAAGAAATATTATAACAGAAATAACAGCATCCTTGGTCATTTAAGTTAATTTATTTCATTAAGTACTAACCTGCACTTATATAGCCCTTTTCTAGTCACAAAGACCACTCAAAGCGCTTTCACTAGTACTAACCCTCTATTCTAAGGGCCCATAGGAGACAGATATCTAGGGACAATTTAGAACAACCAATTAACCTAACATGCATGTCTTTGGATTGTGGGAGGAAACCGGAGCCCCCGGAGTAAACCCACGCAGCACAGGGAGAACATGCAAACTCCACACAGAAAGGTTCCAACCCCTGCCAGCCTGGGGATTCGAACCAGGAACCTTCTAGCTGTAAGGCAACAGTGCTAACCACTGCACCACCATTTTTTCTTTGTAATCAGAGTTAAATTATTGTTCCGTTCTTAATGCAAAATTATGGTCAAAAATGTAAATTGTTATAAGGAAAAAGTAAAAAAAAAATTACCACAGTCTGTTTCAAATTTATCTAAAAAAACCCCAGTAATTTTATTTTTTTTAAAAAAGAGAAAAATTAGTCATAAAATAATCCACAAATTCATAATAAAGTTTCAAATGTACAAGAAAAGTCAATTTTACAAGAGGAAATTACAAATTTGAGGAACATGGTTTCAACTTAAGATTTACAGAGAAAAGTAGAAAACTATAAGAAAATTGCTATAAATTTTTGAGAAAAACCTCAAACCTTCAAGACTGAAGTCATTACTCAAGTTTTTAAGTGGGTGCTCTTTGTACCCTTAACTCAACTAGAAATTTTTGGTTGTCTACTTTTAATTATTAATTTCAAAGCACTGCTTTTACATGAGTAGAATTTCTGGTTACTATACCCACCTGATCATATAATTTAAGTATGCAAGAGTACATTACTATTATGAATGTTTCTTTCCCTTCCCTACTCTCTCAATGGAAAAAAAGAAACACTAGAATAAAAATACAAAAAATACATATATTTTGTCATTTATTACAGGACAAAACATGACACTTGATATTTTTTAACCTGTTTGTATACCACCATAGACAGAGAGAGAACCTGAATTAGCCAGAGCTCAGAGAGGGCAAGATGAGAGAGACGAGAGGAGCCAAGGAGAAGAAAGTGTTCAGGCAGAGGAAGGAGAGAAGGATAACGCCACTAAAAAGTCTAAACACAGGATGTCTGGGTGGGACCCCAACTGGCCCAATATTCAAGCCTCGGTTGTACAATACTTCAAATGGTAAGTTCCATATGCAACATTACTGTGTAAAATTTTAAAAATAAATAAATGGTATAATATAAACATATTCTGGTATGTTTACTGCCCCCCACCCCGGGGAAAAATATGCTGCCACCGCGGCAAGGTCTTTAAGCCAGAGGAAACACTGAAGTAATTTCTTGATTCAACAGCTCTGGTAGTAATCAGGCCTGGCTATGGCTGTGTGTGTGTGTGTGGGGGGGGGGGGGGTGGAAGAGTTAAGGAGATTTACTAAGGTTATCTTTGTCTAATATTAAAATCTGTTTGATGATCTGAAACATTTAAGTGTGACAAATATGTAGAAATATGAAAAATCAGGAAGGGGCAAATACTTTTTCACAGCGCTGTATATAGCTGAAAACACTCATGATGTCAGGATACTTGCCTTCCCACTGTAAATCTCAAAAAATGTGGCAAAAACTTGCAGGTCCAATTTCCTGTATTTTGGCTTGTTTAACATGGCAAAAACGTCTCTGGCTGCAGGGACAGAAAAGAGGCCGTTAAATGAATTCAGTGGAGTGTAGTAGCCTAGCATTTGGGAGGGTGGTGAAGTAAAAACTAACCAGACAGTGCATAGATGCCTTTGGAGCAGTCCTGGTTCTTCCCTGAAAAGTCGCCTCCCATGGTCTGAAATGAAATCAAAGTTAAGACACAACACACATTAAATGCTTGTTAAATAAAGCTATAGCACTCACATGTGTTTTTCCACTCCCAGTCTGACCATAAGCAAAGCAGGTGGCCATTCCCCTCTCAAAAATGGTTTCAACCAGTGGTTGAGCAGTGAACCTGAAGAAGAGGTCAGGTTATTACCAGCACTACCTCTGCTTTAAGGGATGCAGTGTAAAACCAACAATGTACCTGTAAACCATTTCATTGGTGGAGTTCTCATCAAACGCATAGTCAAAGCGGAAAGTTTGATTCTCCAGATAGCGGGTTAGGTCCACTTTCTGCTTGGGTTCATGCACCATTACCACATCCTTACTAGGAATGGTAATAACATCCAGATCCTTCATTGCTGTCTCTGGAGAGAGAAGTATTTTCTATTCATTATATGTTTTCTATTCATTCTCAAACAGCACAAAATTGAGCCCCAAAAATTATATGTACACGATTATGTCCTTGAACAATCAACGCTCAGTCCACCTGAGACAAAGCTTTCCAATGAAAGGAAAATAAATGCTGGGTATTTTGGGCAGACTTTGCTGACTTATTTTACATCGCTGCATATACTGTGTGTGTTAAAGGATCTGTAGCATTTGTAAGTTATAAAATCATGCACATGTCTTTGAAGCATAGATGTGTCTACATAACTTAAATACTGTGTCTGGTTTTGGTTTTTTTTGTTATTCTGAAGAAATATTTCATCTGTGTACAAAACCTAAAAATGTAATAAAGACTGAACACGCAATATCTGGCAGTTCCAGTGGCTGACTTTGTGTTCTGAAGGAATGTCTGCATGTGCACATGAAAAGCACCTCTTACCTTTTTTGTTGAGAGGTCGTGCACGGACACACACACATATCCTGTGCTCCTCTATCTGAAATATTACAGAGTACAGGTTAGTTCTTCTTCTTGTATTGTTTCTATTGTTGTATTGACCTATGTACTTCAGGAATTACTGATTATAAACACAAGCTTGTATTTCCTCTTCTCATCTACTCGATATTCTCTCCTGTCCATGTTTCCTTTCTTTTGATTATCCTCTTTTTGTGCTTGCACTTTCCTTGTTTCCTCCTTTACTCCATGTCTATTCCCTCCTTCCTTCTCTCTGTCTTTGATTCAATACCACACTCACCAGATCATTGCTGGTTAAAGGTCTGTAATCCAAGCTGGCTCTGAAGTCTCTGATCATACACATGATCTCGTAATTTGGCAATTTAACATCAACCTCCTGCAGTGGAAAAAAACAAAAGTAAGTGTTGCTCAAATCATAATAAGCACAATAAAGCTGATGATGTTTGACAGTGTTTCTGATACAGACCCTCACAGTTTTGTTTTTTTTTTTCCTGAAGAGGGCAAATCTCTCGTCCGTAATTCCAAATCACTCATTTTGATCTTGAACTTAATTTCCTTATTTTGGCCTATTCATTAAAAGTTCTATGCCACAAACCTGGGATACACAAGATAAGTATCGGCCACTGATGAATCTTATTTGCCAATAGGCCAATATTAGTAGATATACTGTATATCGGTGCATTCCTAACTTCAAACTAACCCATGGACTGAGATCTATCTGTAATGACCCACTGTCCTATGAACAGAATGCTTTCTTAAACACTTCATCAAAGTCAGGAGATTTAATCAGCATTTAGGTGTTTTAATGCCAGTTGTGATGGTACTACATCTCAGTACTGCAGTACTAGACTGGGTGTATGACTTGATCCGTGTGTTCTATCCTCACCTGTGCCCGCTTCTCTTTGATCTCTTTTTGCTGTAGACGTCTCTTCTCTCGTTTCTCCTGCAGTTTCTCCACCACCTTTACGCAGTTGGATTTCCTTCGTGCTGAAAGGGAATGGGAGTAATGATTTGAAGTATCACAGATAATCCAAAGTTAAGGTGCGTTCAAACCAAACATGAAGTGCAAATTTTTCGCAAGGTGCAAACACGTATAAAGTCAATGTAAAGACAAGAACAGGTCTGATTGAAAAGATGTGCAGTCTATGGTTTTAACTCATCTATGAAATAATGTGCTCTGAGGGGACATGCATATTGACTGGCTGGTAGCATCACGTGGAACACTGCGCCAGCCAGAAGCGGAGCATAAATATGAAGACTAGACGTTTCGTTCAGCTTCTCAGCATGCGTCAATACCACCGCAATATTGGTACGGGGTTCCAAGCTCAAATCAGTCATTCAGATCAACAAAGATATCAGACTTTTGTGCCACATACAGCTGTTGCAACAGGCAAAGAAAACGAAAGAATAAGGCAAAACATTTCATAGGTGAGATTTTACTATTCTGAAAATGCTCTGAAATAAATATGGAAGGGTGTAAATATGAAAATTGTGTCTCCTTTAACTGTTCGGTACAAATGCTCCCTAATCAGAGCATGGGGCTGTTATAATTATACTGTACATATATAGGATTATAATTATAACGATTATGATAGCAAGCTTGCCATAATCTAATACTGTATAACATGTGCTATCATACATATGTGAGTTCCCATCTTATAGATAGATAGATAGTTTATTTCGAACACAAAAAAATATAACAAAAAACAAGCAAATAGCAAATGCAATAAAGTTACAGTATACACTGTTCGAAAGGGAGAAGGAAGAAGTGAACACTTATTAATTCCAACTCCTCTTTTCCATCGATACACCCATGTGAATTTTATACAAATTACTACCTTTAATACCCCAAGTAAACAATTTACTGTATTTTTTACAGATCTACATTAACACCTGTCCATTCTAACATACAATGAAGTTTATATTTCAAAACCAGTCTCAAACGACACAGATACACACAGTGCTGTCCCCCCCACCATTCCATAGTGTCCCATAATGTCCCAGAGTGAACATAATGAATCGTACATATAAATTCTACCCTTCTAACATATATCCTTTCAACAAATGGTGCTTATACCTCTTTTTAAATTGATTTCTGTTTGCACATAGTTTCAGTTCCGGCTCCAGACTGTTCCACAAATACACAATATAAGACTTTTTCAATGTTACATAGCGGCAAAAAAAGGAAAAAAAAACAGCATTAATAAATATAATAGAAATGGATGAAATAACTACAGTTGCCTCCTTTAGCCTATGTAAGAGTCAATTTTCTTGACTGACCTGCTGTTTTAGTTCCAAATGTTTCAGTTATTTCACTGCATTTTGCTGCATCTGTGGTAAGTGTGGCGGTTTGGGAAAACCCCCACAAACAGACTAAGGACAGACAACTCGCTACTCCTGGTTTTTTCCGCTACACTACTGTGATAATGTCACCTTTCATGCATTGTGTTCATGCGTCCTGTCCTTACTGTGACATAGAGACTCAGATCAATATGTAGATGTGCCTGTTAACACTCTTTGTTCTGCAGCTGGAGCAAAGTCTAGCAAATCTGCCTATTGTGATGTATGTCTCACAAATGCAAATATCTCATGCCTGTTCTGCAGTCCCTTTGATCAGACAAACTGCTGTGAATCTGCTTTGATGTATTGTTTGAGTTGGGTATAAATACTGCACAGGTTCTGTAACTCTCACTCACACTTCAACCTCTGCTGCAGACACGCGCTCTGTGTCTTCTTCACTGAGAGCCGTGGGCTCGCTCCCGGCGCGCACGCACGGCGCCGGGAGAGGAGCTCGTGACGGCAGTATGATATAATAAAACTCTACTTAAAACCTCCAACAACGCCGCTTTATTTCATGCCGCTGCAGTAAGGGCTTTTCTCCTTTTAATTCACTCCTTCTCTACTCTTTTCCTTTTCTTTTGAGCACCACTACCTAACATTTTGCTGCTGACAGGGGATACTATGTTTGTTTTTAATAGTGTAAGTTTTTTTTTTAACCTGTAGCTGAGCAAGTTTGGAGCGAGTGCCGAATATAAAATAAAAGCACCGGGGGTGCTGATGCCTTGTTGTGTCTGTGAAAAGACACACACACACACTAACACACAGACACACTGACAGACTACTGTACGCAGAGTTTCACTGAGGCATAATAAGTAGTATTTACAGTACTAGTAAGCAGTGTGGGGTGATCATCCCCCATCGAGCGCATCCCCAGGTAGTGGATAGGAGATCGGCCATATGATAGCATGGCTAGCAGTGAATAATGCCTCGCCCCTGGGCTTGGTGAATAAGCAGTCGTGAACCAACTGGCGGTAGGGCTACCAGAGCGAAGGTGGATCAGGTGTTGGCACCACCTCAACCATTAAATACCTTTACCAGCTCCATGACAGTCATACCTGGCGAGTTGGAGCCACTTAAAAAGCTCTTCCCAGCCTGCTGCACATCACAGCATGAGGCAGACTTTAACAAACTAAAGTGCCGGCATGATGTTGTAGTGCGCAGACCCGTTGGTCATCGTGGGACCTCCCTTGCCATCAGTCTACAGGTCCGGGTATGACGATGGTGAGATTGCTGGTCCTGTGCAGCCCCCTTCTCACCTTATTCTGGTCACTGTGCAGGTTTTCACTACCTTTACCCTAAGGAAACCTCAAGGCATGTAATAGTCCCCCAAACCAATTAGAACATTTGGCTCCAAACCACTCCCAGTGGTGCTCCACCATCCACAAAGGCATCATCCATTTTGAAGAACAAAGGACAAATGCCAGAACTCTGAAGCGAGCCATGAGACATGCCAGATTCAACACAGCACCCATCGGCCCAGGTGACAGCATACCGTGCTCCACCTGTGGCAGAATTCGAACTACGGAGCCACCAGAGATCTTACCGACCTTAAAATGGACACGACTATAAGTAGTGAACATCATCATCGTCTTTTATGACGGACCACCACAAGCAAGTAAGCAGCTAAATTATTTAGCAGTATATTTTACAGTTAAATAAGTAGTGTTGTTGCAACGTTCCGCAATAATATTACAGTGGATTTGATAAGGAACATTCCTTATTAGTCCAAAGACGTAGTGCTATGTGGAGTCTCTATGAGCAGTGCAGATTGTAAAGTCTGACAGCAGCAGTACAAAGTAGGCGCTTTCTCTTTCATTTTAATCACGACTCAACTGTAGATACTTGTCTGACATTTGTAACAAACCAAGAAGTAAAAAAAAAAAAAAACACTTGTAAATTTGGCAATTTATGGTGATTTTAATTCTGGGGAGACTGTCACGCCGCGCCATTCATCAGCGGCGCCACCTGCTCACGCACCTGACAATCATCAGCGGCGAGGGATAAAGGCCGTCTCGCCCGGAGGCTCGGCCTGAAGCCGTCAGACTTCGTCCCTCACCGTTGTGAGCATACTTCCCTTCAGCGTCACCATTTTGGTAAGAAGATCGCTTACCTCTTTTCTTCAGTCTTCTCCCCTGTGCACAGGTGGATTCCCCAGCGGCGGACATCTCCACTCCATCGCCCAATCCTCGCTGCTGTACGGAGCTCTCCAGGTGGCTGTCTTCCGGGCTTCGCCCCCTTGTTGTGCCAGCTGTCCTGACCCACCAAGTAAGTCCTTCTCTCGCCATAAATCCCTCCTGTGTTGGTGTATGCCCGTCACCCTCTCCCTGTGCTCTCTCCATAGGGTTGCTCGGCTGTACGGTCACCTGCCTCTGTGCCTGGAGCAGACACCATCACCAACACATTTACATCCCGCAGACACGCACTCATTCACTCCTGCTGTTAATAAACTCTTTGAACTACTCTAAGCCTGTGTGTGTGCGTCTCCTGAGCCGTGCGTTATGTCAGTACGGCTTCAGCAGAGCGGCTCGGCGGACGGCGGGCTCGCACACCGGTTTTCCACTCTCGAGGCTAGAGTGGATCAAATAGCTTATCAACAACAGGTGATCTTTAATCAATTATTGAATTTAACTAACCGGTTGGGCTGCTTGGATCCTCAACAGCCGTTCCCCCCGGCTCGTCAGGGTGGCGCGGCTCCTGCTGTTCCAGCGGCCGTCCAGCCGGCTCCGGTGGCACCGGTTCGGCTCACACCGATTCCGACCCCCGCCCGCTTTAGCGGTAAGCTCGGCGGAGCGCGGGGGTTCATTATGCAGTGTGAGTCCGTGTTCCACCGTGTGCCCGGAGATTTTCCCTCGGATCACAGTCGGATTGGTTACATAGGGAATCTTCTGGAGGGGCGTGCGTTAACTTGGACCTACGCCGTAATGGCGAGGCCCAGTTATGCCACCCTCACCTATGACCAGTTCGTGAGGCGCTTTCTGGAGGTCTTTGACCATTCTCAAACCGAGACGGTCCAGGTCGATCGGCTCCTCGCTCTCCAGCAGGGAGGCCGGTCGGCAGCGGACTACTCGGTCGACTTCCGGGTAGCGGCGGAGGAATTGGGCTGGGAGGAACGCTCCCTCTGTGGCCTGTTCCTCCGCAGCCTCAATAGTGATCTGAGGGATGAACTGGCTGGACGGGATATCCCTGGGACGCTAGCGGAGCTGACATCCTTAGCGATAAGTTTGGATAACAGGCTGCGTGAGCGCTCCTCGGGGCGGAAGTCTTCTTCTTCTCGCCCTCGTGGAGTCTCGCCGCACCTGTTCCAAGCTCGCCCCCTGGCGGCGCCGCCAGCATTGTGCCCCGAGGAGTCGGAGCCGATGGTGACGGGCTGGACCAAGCTTTCCCCTGCGGAGAAACAACGCCGCCGTGAGTTGGGCCTCTGCATGTATTGCGGAGGTGACCAACACACTGTGGAGCGTTGCCCGCGGAAAGCCAGTCGGCGGGGTCCGCGAATCGCTGTAGGGAGCCTCGCGGATCCCAACCGGTTAGACTCTCTCACTCAATTAAAGCTGCCCATCCGTTTTTGCCACAATCCCACTGGGCACCTCACCCACGCACTGGTGGATTCGGGCGCAGAGGGCAGCTTCATTTCACAAGGCCTGGCAACCCGATTGGGCATCCGCTGTCAGGCATTAAAACACCCCATCTCCCTGGTCCATCTCTCCCGTGCCTCCCTTGGGAGAGTTTCTCACCAAACCATGCCTGTCCCAGTCATCATCTCAGGGAACCACCGGGAGGAGATGGTATTTTACGTCCTGCCCAACTCTGTGTCGCCCGTCATCCTGGGGTATCCCTGGCTACGCCTCCACAACCCTGTCCTGGACTGGAGGTCCGGTGGGGTATCGGCATGGAGTACCTTCTGTATGGGTACCTGCCTTCAGTCCGCTGCCTGCTCCCCATCCGCGGCTCCCCCTGTGGCGGATACAGCACCTCCGGACCTGTCACTGGTGCCTCCAGAATTTCACGACCTGGGTATGGTATTTAGCAAATCGAAAGCTATGTCTCTTCCCCCGCATCGACCATATGACTGTGCCATCAACCTCCGCCAGGGGGCTCCCCTGCCATCTGGTCGGCTCTACAGCCTGTCGGCGCCGGAGAAGGAGACCATGAATACATACCTGAAGGAATCTCTGAGCGCTGGGATTATTCGCCCATCGTCGTCACCCGTGGGGGCAGGGTTTTTCTTTGTCGGGAAAAAGGACGGATCCCTCCGCCCCTGCATAGACTACCGAGCGCTGAATGACATCACTGAGAGGGACCGTTACACCCTGCCCCTCATGGACACTGCCTTTCACTCCCTCCAGGGGGCGACCTGGTTTACCAAGCTGGATTTACGCAGCGCTTACCACCTCGTCCGGATCCGGGAGGGAGATGAATGGAAGACAGCCTTCCGTACCCCGAACGGCCACTTTGAGTATCTCGTCATGCCGTTCGGGCTGACCAACGCTCCTGCCGTCTTTCAGCGCCTCATTAATGACGTCCTCCGGGATTTCATCGGCCTTTTTGTGTTCGTCTACCTGGATGACATCCTTATCTTCTCCAGGTCCAGGGACGAGCACCAGGTCCATGTGAGGCGGGTCCTCCAAAGACTGTTGGAGAATCGTCTGTACGTGAAGGCTGAGAAATGCGAATTCTACGCTAGGACCACATCCTTCCTGGGATTCATCATCGCTCAAGATCAGGTGCTCCCAGACCCAGAAAAGGTGAAGGCGGTGGTGGAGTGGCCTACTCCCGCATCCCGGAAGCAGGTGCAACAGTTTGTTGGCTTCGCCAATTTTTACCGCCGCTTTGTCCCAAATTTCAGCTCGATCGTCGGACCGCTGACCCGCCTCACGTCCCCGAAGGTCCCGTTCCGGTGGACTGAAGAGGTCGCTGCTGCCTTTAGGGCGCTGAAGGCGGAGTTCTCCTCCTCCCGGGTCCTTCGCCAGGTCGACCCCGCGCTGCAGTGCATTGTGGAGGTGGACGCATCGGACACGGGAGTGGGAGCAGTGTTATCCCAGCGGTCACCTGACGATGGCGCCAAACGGCCGTGCGCCTTCTTCTCCCGGCGCCTGTCCCCGGCGGAGAGGAACTACGATGTGGGGGACAGAGAGCTCCTGGCCATTAAACTCGCCTTACAGGAGTGGCGCCACTGGCTAGAGGGGGCGGACCTGCCGTTTGTGGTCCTGACGGACCACAAGAACTTAGAGTATTTACGATCTGCCAAGCGCCTGAATGCCCGCCAGGCGCGCTGGTCTTTGTTCTTCGCCAGGTTCCGCTTCTCGATCACCTTCAGGCCGGGCTCCAAAAACGGCCTGCCTGACGCCCTCTCTAGGCAGTTCACCCCCGTGGAGGCTGAGGAGACGCCCCACACTATCCTGCCCAGGTCGTGCGTCCTCGGTGCCATCTCTTGGGACATTGAAGACAAGATCCGGAAGGCGCAGGAGGTGGAACCTGATCCTGGCGGCGGACCGGAGGGAAGACTGTTCGTCCCATCTGCGGTCCGAGGAGAGGTCATCCACTGGCTCCACACCTCCCGGCTCACCTGTCATCCCGGCACCTCTCGGATGATCAGCCTCCTCCAACGGTCCTTTTGGTGGCCAGGCCTGCGGAGGGATGCAGCCCGCTACGCCCGGGCTTGCCCAATCTGTGCCACCAGCAAGTCGGGAAATGCCCCCCCAGCGGGTCTGCTCCAGCCTCTGCCCGTCCCCGGCAGGCCCTGGTCGCACATCGCACTGGACTTCGTCACCGGACTCCCCGTTTCCAACTCCTTTGACACCGTCCTGACCATTGTGGACCGTTTCTCCAAGGCTGCGCACTTCATTCCCCTGCGAGGTCTCCCTACTGCCCTGGAGACGGCGGGCCTCCTCGTCCAACACGTGGTCAGGCTGCACGGGATTCCGGTGGACGTGGTCTCGGACCGGGGTCCCCAATTTTCATCCGAGGTTTGGAGATCCTTTTGTAACGCCATCGGAGCCAAGGTGAGCCTCTCCTCCGGCCATCACCCCCAGTCTAACGGGCAGTGTGAGAGGACCAATCAGGAGCTGGAGGCTGCGCTCCGCTGTGTTACTAGATCCAAGCCGACGTCCTGGAGCAACCATCTCGCCTGGGTGGAGTATGCCCACAACACCGCCCGCTCTTCTGCAACGGGGATGTCCCCCTTCAAGGCGTCCCTGGGTTACGACCCCCCGCTGTTTCCAGCGCAGGAGAACGAGGTGACTGTCCCCTCTGTTAGGGCGCACCTTAGGCAGTTCCGCTCCACCTGGGCTGCCGCACGTCATGCGCTTTTACGCACGGCGGAGCGCAACAGGACCGTGGCGGACCGGCACAGAAGACCTGCCCCGGCGTACAGAGTTGGGCAACTCGTGTATGTGTCTACCCAGGACGTCACATTAAAAGGCGAGAGGAGGAAGCTGGCACAGCGATTCATGGGTCCCTTTCCCATCACCCGGATCATCAACCCGGTGGCTGTGCGCGTGGCTATTCCCCCCTCCCTCCGCATCCATTCCACTTTCCATGTGTCGAAGGTGAAACTGGCAGTCACTGACCCCCTTTGCCCTCCTCCTGCAGCGCAACCCGCGCCCCGGATGATTGGTGGCCATCCGGCCTGGTCCGTCTCCTCCATCCTGGACTCCCGGCGCCGAGGTCGTGGGTTGCAATACCTGGTGGACTGGGAGGGCTATGGGCCCGAGCATCGACAATGGGTGCCCCCGTCGTTTGTGTTGGACCCATCGCTCATCGCGGACTTCCACCGAGCGCACCCGGATAAGCCATCGCCAGGAGGCGCTGCTAGAGGGGGGAGTACTGTCACACCGCGCCATTCATCAGCGGCGCCACCTGCTCACGCACCTGACAATCATCAGCGGCGAGGGATAAAGGCCGTCTCGCCCGGAGGCTCGGCCTGAAGCCGTCAGACTTCGTCCCTCACCGTTGTGAGCATACTTCCCTTCAGCGTCACCATTTTGGTAAGAAGATCGCTTACCTCTTTTCTTCAGTCTTCTCCCCTGTGCACAGGTGGATTCCCCAGCGGCGGACATCTCCACTCCATCGCCCAATCCTCGCTGCTGTACGGAGCTCTCCAGGTGGCTGTCTTCCGGGCTTCGCCCCCTTGTTGTGCCAGCTGTCCTGACCCACCAAGTAAGTCCTTCTCTCGCCATAAATCCCTCCTGTGTTGGTGTATGCCCGTCACCCTCTCCCTGTGCTCTCTCCATAGGGTTGCTCGGCTGTACGGTCACCTGCCTCTGTGCCTGGAGCAGACACCATCACCAACACATTTACATCCCGCAGACACGCACTCATTCACTCCTGCTGTTAATAAACTCTTTGAACTACTCTAAGCCTGTGTGTGTGCGTCTCCTGAGCCGTGCGTTATGTCAGAGACCATGGCCCCGATTGCGCTTCATCAGAATCAGAATCAGAATCAGGTTTATTGCCATTGTTCATGTAGTACACAAACTAGGAATTTGTCTCGGTGCAATGCTGCAACATTAAACATGATAAGATAAAAGAAATAAACTATACATGCAATAAAGTGTAGAATAAGAGTAAGTGATACTGGTCAGCAGTTAAAATATATTAGCGAGCAGCAGATACTGTGGAGAACTATATAGTGCAGTTGGTAATGCAGGAAGAAAACAGTGATGATTGACATGAGTCTGGTTGAGCTGCTGTACATAGTGCACGAGAGTCAATAAGTCACTTAGTGTTCAGCAGTCTGATGGCAGAGGGGAAGAAGCTGTTCATGTGACGGGAGGTTTTAGTCTGGATGGACCGAAGTCTTCTACCAGAGGGGAGGGGGGCAAACAGTACGTGACCAGGGTGTGAGGGATCGGCTATGATCCGGCCAGCACGCCTCCGGGTCCTGGAGATGTACAGATCCTGGAGAGATGGGAGCTTGCAGCCGATCAAAAAAACAAAGACAATATTAAAAATACATGGACAATAATCAACAGTATCCTTGGAAATAAAAGCAGAAATACCAGCTACCCAACTAACACTCCAAAAAATAATAAATCGACTCCGAATGTGAATATAGCTTCACCTGCAGATGAATTTAATAATTTTTTTGTTAACATTGGACCTAAACTGGCCCGAGAAATACCCACTACGGTGCCAACAGGTGATTCAATATGCAATAACACTGCTGTAAAAGACACCATCTTCATAAAGAACACAGACGAAAGAGAGGTCATTGAAATTGTTAAATCGTTCAAAAGTAAAACATCTACTGACTGCGATGGTATTGATATGCTACTAGTCAAAACTGTTATCGAATGCATAGTGAAACCACTGACGTATATCTGTAACCTGTCTCTCCAATCAGGTATATTTCCCAATGCAATGAAAATAGCTAAAGTAATTCCAATTTACAAGACAGGCGACAGAGGGGAACTCTCCAACTACAGACCAATTTCACTATTACCGCAATTTTCCAAGATACTTGAAAAAATATTCTATGAGAGAATTGACAACTTCATACTGAAGAATGATTTATTGTGTGAGCAGCAATATGGGTTCAGACACAAAAGGACAACAGCATATGCCTTAATGGAATTTACAGAAAAAATATCAACAGCCATTGAAAATAAAGAGTATTCAGTTGGAGTATTCCTGGATCTTAAAAAAGCATTTGATACAGTAGATCACAATCTATTATTAAAGAAACTACAAAATTGTGGTATCAGAGGGGTAGCACTGTCCTGGTTAAGAAGTTACTTAAAGAATAGATATCAGTTTGTATGTGTTAACAACAAAAACTCAGAGCTACTGAAGGTCACCTGTGGAGTCCCACAGGGTTCAGTTTTGGGACCATTATTATTCAATATGTATATAAATGATATATGTAAAGTTTCAGAAAAAATGGACTTAATATTGTTTGCTGATGACACTAACCTGCTATGCAGTGGAAACAACTTGGAACAACTTCTGGATACACTCGGAAAGGAATTAGGAAAGCTGAAACTGTGGTTTGATTCAAACAAATTAACGCTCAATTTAAGCAAGACAAAATTTATAGTCTTTAACAACCATCACAACTACCCAGTACCCAAACTCAGTGTAAATGGTGTAGAGATTGAAAGGGTATCCGAAACTAAATTCCTTGGAGTAATAATTGATAACAAACTGTGTTGGAAGCCACATATTAATTATATAAAAGGTAAAGTATCCAAATCAATTGCAATATTACACAGAGTGAAAAATTTGCTGAATCACCCCACACTATACACCTTGTATCATTCATTAATACTCCCATACATGACATATTGTAATGAAGTATGGGGAAATACATATAAAACAAACATATATCCACTCTTTATGCTTCAAAAGAGAGCTATTAGAATAATCAACAAAGCAGCTTACAGGGAACCAACAAACCCACTTTTTCTTAAACAAAAAACTCTCAAGTTGAAAGATCTGATCGACTTTAAAACCGCAATAATAATGTTCAAAGTGAAGAATCTATCACTGCCCGCAAATATCCAAAAGTTGTTCCAAACAAGGGAGAAACGATATCACTTCAGAGGAACATGTATATTTCAAAAGCCTACAGTGAGAACAACTACCAAGCAACACTGTATTTCAGTGCAAGGTGTCAGATTATGGAACGATTTTGGACCTGAATTAAAATCATGTACAAAGCTTGGACAATTTAAACAAAAACTAAAGGAAGAAATACTCCAAACATATTTACAAGACGACATGTAAACTCACATAAGGATTGACATTTCCAGCCTGTGTTGTGTTATAGCTTAGTTTTTCTTTTTTCTCTGTGACACTATGTCTTAGATTTGTTTTTGAATAGTAACCGCTTAACTTAAGACTAGCTCAGTTTTCTTTTTCTCTCAGTCATATTTTGTCTTAGCCTTGTTTTAAATTGTAATCGCTCTTGTCTTGTTTTCTCTTTTTTCTCCTTTGAATTCTTGGATGGAATATGGGTGGGCAATATAAGCTGCGGCTTCAGCCATCACCCATTTCGGATAACTCACGTGGAATTGTATAGTAGAAGGAGTCTTTGTCTAATTTGACCTTGTTGTTATATTATACAGTTTCTTTTAACCTGTAATGTACTATCCGAAATAAATTCATTCATTCATTCATTCATTCATTCATCACCTTCTCAGCAGTGCGCACGACGCGCTGCAGCCTTAGTCTGTCCCTGGCAGTGGCTCCTGCGTACCACACGGTTATGGAGGTGGTGAGGATGGACTCGATGATGGCTGTGTAGAACTGCACTAACATCTTGGTGGGTAGCTTGAGCTTCCTCAGCTGCCGCAGGAAGAACATCCTCTGCTGGGCTTTTTTGATGAGTGAGCTGATGGTCGGCTCCCATTTGAGGTCCCTGGTGATGGTAGTGCCTAGGAAGCGGAAGGAATCAGCAGTGGTGATGGGAGAGCCTGAGAGGGTGAGGGGGGGCAGAGGGGTAGTGACTTTCCTGAAGTCTACAATCATCTCCACTGTCTTCAGAGCGTTCAGCTGCAGGTTGTTATTGTTGCACCAGGACGCCAGCTGGGCCACCTCTCTCCTGTAGGCGGACTCGTCGCCGTTGGAGATGAGCCCGATGAGGGTGGTGTCGTCCGCAAACTTGATCAACTTGACAGACTGGTGGCTGGAGGTGCAGGAGTTGGTGTAAAGGGAGAAGAGTAGGGGGGAAAGTACACAGCCCTGGGGTGATCCGGTGCTGATGCTAGTAGAGTCTGAGACAGTCTTTCCCAGCCGCACATGCTGCCTCCGGTCCGTCAGGAAGTCGGTGATCCACCTGCAGAGGGAGTCAGGCACGTTGAGCAGGGACAGCTTGTCCCGGAGCAGAGCGGGGCGGATGGTGTTGAATGCGGAGCTGAAGTCCACAAACAGGATCCTGGCGTAGGTTCCCGGGGAGTCCAGGTGCTGCAGGATGGAGTGGAGGGCCAGGTTGACTGCGTCGTCTACAGACCTGTTGGCTCGGTAGGCAAACTGCAGCGGGTCCAGGAGAGGGGTGGTGATGGACTTGAGGTGGGGCAGGACCAGGCGCTCAAAGGACTTCATGACTACAGAGGTGAGCGCTACAGGTCTGTAGTCATTAAGTCCAGTGATCCGTGGCTTCTTGGGGACAGGGATGATGGTGGAGGATTTGAGGCAGGATGGCACGTGGCATAACTTAAGGGAGGTGTTAAAAATGTCTGTGAAGACAGGAGCCAGCTGTTTCGCACAGTGTCTCAGGGTGGAGGGAGACACGCCGTCCGGGCCAGGGGCCTTGCGCGGGTTCAGTCTGGAGAACTGTTTGAGCACATCCTGCTCACTGATGATAAGGGCAGGGGGGGAGGAGGGGGGGGGTGCCTTTAATGAAGTAGGGATTGTGGAGGCTGTGGAGCTGGAGGGAGGGGGGGAGTTGGACACAGATGACGAGGTGTCAAAACGGGCATAGTGTTGGGACAGTCTTTGACAAAGGGCTTTGTCATCCTGACCTTTAGGAGCCTGAGGCCGATAGTTGGTGATTTGCCTCAGTCCTCTCCACACGGAAGCCGAATCATTAGCAGTGAACTGCTGCTGGAGTCTCTCTGAGTATAGAGATTTAGCCCTCTTCAGCTCTCTGTTAAACCGGTATTTAACCTCCCTGTAGCAGTCCCTGTCTCCACTTTTCAGCGCTGCTTCCTTCTCCTTCCTGATCTGTCTGAGCTTAGCTGTGAACCAGGGTTTGTCATTAGAGTAACTCACCCTGGTGCGCGATGGAAGAATGATCTCTTCACAAAAGTGGATATATGAGTTCACAGTGTCCGTGTACTCATCCAGATCATGCGTGGCTCCTTTAAACATGCCCCAGTCAGATATTTCCATGCACGTTTCCAGCTTCTCCTCAGCTTCACTGGTCCGTATCTTCGTAGTGCTCACAACAGGTTTAGTGAGCTTCAATCTCTGTCTGTATGTGGGAATGAGGTGAACCATCACGTGCTCAGATAATCCCAGCGCAGCGCGAGGAACAGCGCGATATGAGTCTTTCACTGTGGTGTAACAGTGATCCAGTGTGTTTAATCCTCTGGTGGGGCATTTAATAAACTGTTTGTAGCGGGGGAGATCGTGGCTCAGATTGCACTGATTAAAGTCGCCAGCCACAATAATCAGCGAGTCTGGGAAACTCCGCTCTGTGTGTTGAATGTGATCCGCGAGCACGCGCTGAGCTTCGCGCGTGTCCGCGTCGGGAGGGGCGTACACAGCGATCAGTATAAAAGAAGCAAACTCCCGCGGGGAATAAAAAGGCTTGCAGTTGATAACAAGAAATTCCAGGGCGGGAGAACAGTGTTTGGAAATTACCGTTACATCAGAGCACCAGCTGCAGTTGATGTAGAAGCAGACTCCGCCTCCTGTGGTCTTGCCGGAAAGCTCTGTGTCACGATCAGCACGGAAGAGCTGGAAGCCGTCGAGGCGCAGCGCGCTGTCCGGTATATTTTCCCGGAGCCAGGTCTCAATAAAGCAGAGGACAGCTGAGGAGGCGAGGTCCCTAAAACGCATCAGCAGTCTCAGTTCATCTACCTTGTTAGAGAGAGAGTTGGTATTGGACAGAAATATGCCAGGCAGCGCCGTTCGCGAGCCTCTCCTGCGAAGCCGCACGAGAGCGCCCGCTCGTCTACCTCTCTTCCGCCGTCTCACTTTCCGAGCCAGGCAATGAACCAGATCGGCGGCAGGGGCTAAAAAAACTGGGAGGAGGTCCGTGGGGGTGAAAGTCCTGATATTTAGAAGTTCTTCACGGGTATAAGTGCAAGCAGACACACAATTGACAAACAAAAACAAACAAAGAGCGCAGCGAAGCACCATGTCGACCGCTGTGGGCGCCATCTTGGTGGATCCGTGCACCCTGCGGTGGCTTCTGTGACTTGTTGTGTGCACGCTGATCTTTCTGTTCAGTTCATGCACTAAATAGGAGTGGCTACCCCGTACCAAGAGCATCCGCCCCACACCCGGGAGGCAGGGGTTCAAATCCCGGCCGGGTCATACCAAAGACCATATAAAAATGGTGCTTTCTGCCTTCTAGCGTGGTGCTCCGCATAATGGAATGGGGAAAGTAAAGTTACACACAGAGCTACCAGAGGACTGACCCCCCGCTGTAGCTTTCACTACTTACAGTAGCTGTGTGGCCTAGGGTCAGAGAAACGGAGATAGGCGCCGCCCATATACACCTTCAGGTGTGAAGGGATTAACTAACTAACCCCGTACCAAGATGGCAGCTTCACTGACACATTCACTCCAATGCATTAGCCAATGCGAGATCTAGTGTCCATATCTATGGAAGCATATAAATGCTGTGCCTCAGGCATGGTGCACATGACAATGTTTTCATTTAGAACTGAACAGAAAGATCAGCGTGCACACAACAAGTCACAGAAGCCACCGCAGGGTGCACGGATCCACCAAAGGTGTGAAAACTGCCGTTGTAACTAACGGATGACAAGTAGAAGTTTTACTCAGAGGAACTTTGGATTATAAAACTACAACTATCAATGCCAGATTCCCCTGCAAGAAATATAGTGTATATTATCCATCCATCCATCCATCTTCTACCGCTTTTCCGGAGGTCCGGGTCGCGGAGGCAGCAGTTCAAGCAGAGAAGCCCAGACTTCCCTCTCCCCAGCCACCTGCTCCAGCTCTTCAGAGGGGATACCAAGGCGTTCCCAGACTAGCTGGGAGACATAGTCTCTCCACCGAGTCCTGGGTCTGCCCCGGGGTCTCCTCCCAGTGGGACGTGCCTGAAACACCTCAAGTGGGTGTTATATACAGTATATATACAGTATATATACAGTGTATATACAGTATATATATATATATATATATATATATATATATATATATATATATATATATATATTCATTTTTTAAAGATACTCTTAAGAGACCCTTTTTTAAACCTAATCCTAACTTTAAACACATAAAGCTTAAAGTTTAATCCCAGAGCGTGTATTTCTGTGAGAACTACAAGCTACAAAAGCAGTGCCAATAACCTCTCCACTCTGGAGACTGGTTTCAAATCTCTACACTTTCACACCTCCAAAAACCTAGCGGCATATGCAAGGACAGCTAAACTGTGGACAAAGTTCCTCAGTTTTGGGTAAAAATGTTGTCATGTGCACGGCCCCTCAATGATGCCCACTGAAGATAAGCTTGACAACAGACATGCATGTACATAACTTTTAACCCATTTGCGTTCACTCACAAGGCAGAGAAGCAGAAGGAGGAGAAATAATTTTCCAGGACAGCTTAAGCTTTTGCAGGAAACTTGACTTTTCTTATACGTTTTCCATCCATCCATCCTCTACCGCTTAATCCTTTTCGGGTCATGGGGGGGCTGGAGCCTATCCCAGCATCTTTGGGCGAGAGGCAGGGTACACCCTGGACAGATCGCCAGTCCATCGCAGGGCCAACACATCACGACCCGAAACGGATTAAGTGGTTGAAGATGAATGAATGAATGAAAGAAAGCATGACAGTTATTTAGACAATTTCCAAGTTTGAGGGTTTTTTTTTCGTATTTTAAGCCTTGTCCTTAAATGACAATTATCAGCGCCCCAGTGTCTCATGGTTTGTAAAATGGTTGTGGGTTTTGACCCTATTTTGTAAAGCCATGAGCCACATAGTATATTCTATTAAAATATTAAAATGTTCACAAAGAAATGCACACCACTGTTACTTAGTTAAAGTCTTAAAAGAAACAAGTGGATTGCACTTCCTGATTTTTATGATTTCACAAACCAACAAGCCCACTCAAGAAATCTTTACCCAATCATTAGGGGCTCATTAATATTAATAAGGCTAACAACCCGACTATTTCAGACAGAGTTTTACAGATTGCTTTTTTGATGAGCTATGAAACAACACAGAAATGGTTTTTGGTCTTTAAAATTCCATATATACAATACAGCCTCAAGAATGTCTTAAAATTAATCACTGGGAAAATCACAATATGGGACCTGTAAAGAGAATACCTGACAAACCATGTGAGCTGCTTAAAGATGACTTGACAGCTAATCCAATGACAGACATGCTGGCCTGTCTTTAAACAGTGAGTGTCTTTATATGCATGATGCACCCATATAGTGTATAGATTCAACTAGGTAAACAACAACGCCTGCTAGGCTAAAATGGAGGTGTAGTCTCTCCTCCACCAGACACAGTTAATTCTGGCTTAAAGATATATTTTTATTAAAGCAAAGCAACCCAATAATTCTAAAAGTCTTCCATTGCTGCTGATTTTATTCCTTCAAACATTTTCTTTCATTTTACAAATGTCTGAGTTATAAATGACATTTAAATTCTTTTATTTTGTAAAGATTTCCACATCTGTGGTGACTGAAACACAGACAAAGGAATGCTAAAAACAAATGCTGGAGTATGAAACCACAACCAATGAAAGAGCCTTTGACGCCATCAGCCTCACAGCTGCTGGGAGCATGACATCACTGTACTTGGCAGAAAACAACAACAACAGACAGGCTGGAAACGACCTCTGAGCGCATCAGAGAGTTTAAAATGGAACCACGAGGAGCTCTCTGACGTGAGCTGAGCATATAAAGCGTCTGTTACCGTTCTGCTGCTGCATCAGGGCCGGGTTCACGGCCGGCTGGGGAATGATGGAGGGTGGAGGTGGCTCCGCAGCTTGGCTGTGCTGGCTGGGACGGGCCCGGGTGGTTCCCACTGCTGCAGCTGGGAAGCACATGAGATACAATTATGATTCATTTGTAAGAGTTAAAAGGATCAGTTCACTCAAATTACAGAAAATAATATTTAGAAACTCATTTATGAGGTTTCCTTCTATGCTTTCCATGCCAACTTCATTAACCTCTTAAAATTGTGGAACTTTTCACACTGGCTGGAAACTGACTGGAATGCTATGGGATTAAAAATCATACAACTGCACAAAGTAAACTGTTAATTTCATCCTGGCAAGTATGTTTTATAGTGGAGGGAAGACTTTACTCATTTTTTATTTTTATAACCACTTTGATATAGAGGGTTCCATTTATTTGTACACACCTATGAATAAGGGGTATCTAAAACTTGTATTTGCAACAAAGTCATTTAAAAACATTTAATTAGACAAAGCAGATAAGCGAAGTTGAAGCTTGCCACATATGCTCAAATATTTTTGGTGACACTTTGGAGATATCTAGAATCACGAGGAAGGCTTTAGATTGATTATGGTGGCTTTACCAGCTCCATCTACACTGTAAAACCTAACAGTACTTCTAATAAAAGAAGTAAGTAAATATAACTTAATCCTTAAGTTGGAGTCACTAATTTCTACAAATTCAACCTTACTCAAAAATACATATCTGTAGTAGTACCTCAGTTGCTGTAAGTGTACTTGCATTTTGGGATCATTTAAGTATTGGTGACATAATTCCAGTTTGTTGCATTTACTCATTTCGTCTGAGTTAACTTCAATATTGCTATAAAAATGATTGCTGACATTTGTTTTTATTCAAATGTCAGCAATCATTTATATAGTCATCAATTCATTTATTCAAATAAGCATTACCTTCTTAGTTAGACTGTCAGTTTACTTTGTGTTACTGTTGCTGGGATATTTAAGTTCTATAGAACTTTTGTGTTTGGCACCATGAGTGCAGCTGCTATGGCAGTGATACAAACTGCAATAGCAGTCCCTCCCCACCACTCCCACCCTTGAACCACAGTGGCTCTAACACTGAGGCTACATTTGTAGGGGGGGACATATAACATTTGTGTACACTGTCCTATGGAGGAAACAACTATGCCAATTGTGTTGTGCTGTTATGTAAGTTGTCATAACTAGAGTGTTGTGATATGCCCTAGTAAGTAAAACTTGAATAGTAGTTCAATGTGAAGAAGATACATTTAACTCTTGAGATAACTCAAGCCACGGTTACATGTGCAAAATTTCTTCAATCTGATTACAATTCAGATCAGAACTTTACTGTTTACATGGATCCTGAAAAAGTTGATCTGATTAGGACGTGCGTTTCCATGTGTCACATGTTTGAACGGACTAAATCACTTTGACATGCGCACAATTATCCAACATTCCAGAAATAGTAGAAGAAGAAGCAACTTCCGATGTAAACAAATCCCGCTTTATGTCTTTCTCTTTTTGAAATGGACCTGTTTTGTGTTATTCAGACTGTACTTTTGCTTCTGCTGGTCTCCGTAATGAAGCTACAAGTCCAGCAGTACATATTTCTGCATATGACGAACAGAGGGAGACAACAGGACGATACAGACCAGTTCTGTTTTACTCCAGCCATGTCTTCCGCTAGCTGCTGTAAAGGCAGAAATACGTCACGTCAACGTGTGGCTGATGTACAGACATGCGCAGTAAACATATTTTCTACCCAAACTTCAGAATAAGTGTTTTTATGTGCACCAATCAGATTAACAATTGGCATAACCCAACCATCTCAATCGGAAGGAAATTTTGATCCGAATGAGTGTGATCAGGTCAGAATATTCAGATTGGCATGTTTACATGAAGCATTTTTATTCCGATCAGGCTTTTAATCCGGTTACTTGTGTCCACGTAAACATGGCTTCAGTTTACTCAGCTGAACACATTTGACGTGCTTGAATGGTTTGACTCAACAAACAAATGATTCAAGGCAATCGGTTTGCTCAAACACTTTGGACCCGATTTTGACGGTCATCAGCGGACTTTTGCGTCAGACTTCCTGCCATTCGCCAGTGTTTTTGTTACTTTCTGTAAGTGCACTGTTTTTATGCTTTGCATCACACCATCTAATTACCAGTAGACAGTGCGTCCTCTTTGCACTGGAAGGCAGAGGCTCATTTTAAAGAGGTGTGGCAGCACGCAATCTCATGCGCACCAGTATAATGGTGCATGTTATGCCAGTGCACGTTTGATCAGGAAAAAGGAGGTCTGTTGTCAGAAGTGCATTGATTAATGCTATTTTGATGGTGTGTTGTGAAATCATGCAGCTCTGGAGCTCAAGATGAAACAGCATGTGCTATGATTTTCTGTTATTTTAACAGAGAGAGTTGCAACAGTTATAATTTGCTTGTCATTTTATCACTCTATCCAATCATCATCACTCTATAAAAGCAAGAAATCTGTGTGTCTGTATGTGTGTCTGTCACGTTCATAGGACATCATAGGACAGCCTATGATCTCTGCCTGAACATCATAGGACGTCCTATGAACTCAGGCATCATAGGACACATAGACAAATGTGTCTTTATGATGTCATATATACCATAGGACGTCCTATGAACTCAGGCATCATAGGACGACTTGCGATTGTCTTTATGATGCCATATACATCAAGCCTGCCTTCATGTCTTTATGATGTCATATACAGTGACAGACATCAGGCAACATGTTGTTATGATACCATATACATCAAGGCTGCCTTCATGTCTTTATGGTGTCATAGTGAGTACATGCCGGAAAGACTCTTTTTGCTCAGATCTATTTTCATGATCGCTTCTCGGCATTTTGGCTAAGATCAAGCGTAATAGTGTAGTAATCAGAATCAGATCAGAATCAGAATGAGATTTATTGCCATTGTTCATGTAGTACACAACCTAGGAATTTGTCTCGGTGCAATGCTGCAACATTAAACATGAGTAGCACTAAAGATGAAAATAAAAAACTATGCATGCAATAAAATGTAGAATATGAATGAGTAATACTAATCTATGCAATTTTTAAATATATTAACAAGCAGCAGATATTGTGGAGTTCCACATAGTGAGTCGGTAGTGCAAAAGAAAACAGTGATAATTATCATGAGTCTGGTTGAGCTGCTGTACGTAGTGCACAAGAGTCTAATAAGTCACTTAGTGTTCAGCAGTCTGATGGCAGAGGGGAAGAAGCTGTTCATGTAGCGGGAGGTTTTAGTCTGAATGGACCGAAGTCTTCTGCCTGAGGGGAGGGGGGCAAACAGTGCGTGTCCAGGGTGTGAAGGGTCGGCTATGATCCGACCTGCACGCCTCCGGGTCCTGGAGGGATGGGAGCTTGCAGCCGATCACCTTCTCAGCGGCGCGCACAACGCGCTGCAGTCTTAGTCTGTCCCCGGTGGTGGCTCCTGCGTACCACACGGTGATGGAGGTGGTGAGGATGGACTTGATGATGGCCGTGTAGAACTGCACCAACATCTTGGTGGGTAGCTTGAGCTTCCTCAGCTGCCTCAGGAAGAACATCCTCTGCTGGGCCTTTTTGATGAGGGAGCTGATGGTCAGCTCCCACTTGAGGTCCCGGGTGATGGTGGTGCCCAGGAAGCGGAAGGAATCCGCAGTGGTGATGGGAGAGTCTGTGAGGGTAAGGGGGGGCAGAGGGGCTGTGACTTTTCTGAAGTCCACGATCATCTCCACTATCTTCAGAGCGTTCAGCTGCAGGTTGTTGTGGCTGCACCAGGACGCCAGCTGGGCCACCTCTCTCCTGTAGATGGACTCGTCGCCGTTGGAGATGAGCCCGATGAGGGTGGTGTCGTCCGCAAACTTGATCAGCTTGACAGACTGGTGGCTGGAGGTGCAGGAGTTGGTGTACAGGGAGAAGAGCAGGGAGGAAAGTACACAGCCCTGGGGTGATCTGGTGCTGATGCTAACAGAGTCTGAGACAAGTCTTTCCCAGCCGCACATGCTGCCTCCGGTCAGTCAGGAAGTCGATGATCCACCTGCAGAGGGAGTCAGGCACGTTGAGCAGGGACAGCTTGTCCTGGAGCAGAGCGGGGTGGATGGTATTGAATGCAGAGCTGAAGTCCACAAACAGGATCCTGGCGTAGGTTCCCGGGGAGTCCAGGTGCTGCAGGATGGAGTGGAGGGCCAGGTTGACTGCGTCGTCCACAGACCTGTTGGCTCTGTAGGCAAACTGCAGCGGGTCCAGGAGGGGAGTGGTGATGGTCTTGAGGTGGGGCAGGACCAGGCGCTCAAAGGACTTCATGACTACAGAGGTGAGCGCTACAGGTCTGTAGTCGTTAAGTCCAGTGATCCGTGGCTTCTTGGGGACAGGGACGATGGTAGAGGTTTTGAGGCAGGCCGGCACGTGGCATGACTTCAGGGAGGTGTTAAAAATGTCTGTGAAGACAGGAGTCAGCTCCTCCGCACAGTGTCTCAGGGTGGAGAGAGACACGCCGTCCGGACCGGGGGCCTTGCGCGGGTTCAGTCTGGAGAACTGTCTGTGCACATCCTGCTCACTGATGGCAAGGGCAGGGGGGGAGGAGGGGGGGCCGCCTTTGATGAAGTGGGGACCATGGAGGCAGTGGCGCTGGGGGGAGGGGGGGAGTTGGACACAGCTGACGAGGTGTCAAAACGGGCATAGTGATGGGACAGTCTTTGACAAAGGGCTTTGTCATCCTGTCCCTTAGAAGCCTGAGGCCGATAGTTGGTGATTTGCCTCAGTCCTCTCCACACAGAAGCAGAGTCGTTAGCAGTGAACTGTTGCTGGAGTCTCTCAGAATACACAGATTTAGCTCTCCTCAGCTCTCTGCTAAACCGGTATTTGACCTCCCTGTAGCAGTCCCTGTCTCCACTTTTCAACGCTGCTTCCTTCTCCTTCCTGATCTGTCTGAGCTTAGCTGTGAACCAGGGCTCGTCATTGGAGTAACTCACCTTGGTGCGCGATGGAAGAATGCTCTCCTCACAAAAGTGGATATATGAGGTCACAGTGTCCGTGTACTCATCCAGATCATGCGTGGCTCCTTTAAACATGCCCCAGTCAGTTATTTCCAAGCACGTGCTCAGCTTCTCCCCAGCTTCACTGGTCCATTTCCTCGTAGTGCTCACAACAGGTTTTGTGAGCTTCAGTCTCTGTCTGTATGTGGGAATCAGGTGGACCATCACGTGATCAGATAGTCCGAGCGCAGAGCGGGGAACAGCGCGATACTCATCCTTCACTGTAGTGTAACAGTGATCCAGCGTGTTCTCTCCTCTGGTGGGGCATTTAATAAACTGTTTGTATCGGGGGAGATCGTGGCTCAGGTTGCTCTGGTTAAAGTCGCCAACCACAATAACCAGAGAGTCCGGAAAAGTCTGCTCTGCTTGCTGAATGTGATCCGCGAGCGCGCGCTGAGCCTCGCGCACGTCCGCGTCGGGCGGGACGTAAACAGCGGCCAGGATGAATGAAGCAAACTCACGCGGGGAATAAAATGGCTTGCAGTTGATGAATAAATATTCCAGAGCGGGAGAACAGTGTTGGGAGATCACAGTTACATCGGAGCACCAGCTGCTGTTGATGTAGAAGAAGACTCCTCCGCCTGTGGTCTTGTCAGAGAGCCCCGTGTCTCGGTCTGCACGAAACAGCTGAAATCCCTCGAGGAGGAGCGCGCTGTCCGGTATCTTTTCCTTGAGCCAGGTCTCAGTAAAGCAGAGGGCACACGAGGTGGAGAGGTCCTTAAATCTCATCAGCAGTCTCAGTTCATCTAACTTGTTATAAAGAGAATTGACATTGGACAGAAATATCCCAGGCAAAGCCGTGCGTGTGCCTCTCCTGCGAAGCCGCACGAGGATGCCCGCTCGTCTTCCTCTCTTTCGCCGTCTCACTTTTTGGACTAAAAAGTGAACCAGATCGGCGGCAGGAGCCAAAAAAACTGGGAGTAGGTCCGTGGGAGTGAAAGTCCTGATATTTAGTAGCTCTTCACGGGTGTAAGAGCAGGCAGACACACAATTGACGAACAAAAACAAACAAAGAAAAGCGCAGCGAAGCACCATGGCGACCACTGTGGGTGCCATCTTGGATCAACTTTTTTAATGATCCTGTCCATAACCTGGAATCACGACACACCTATCCCTCAACCAGTGGTTTTCCACTGGTTGAGGGAGATGGCGCCCACAGCGGTCGACATGGTGCTTCGCTGCGCTCTTTGTTTGTTTTTGTTTGTCAATTGTGTGTCTGCTTGCACTTATACCCGTGAAGAACTTCTAAATATCAGGACTTTCACCCCCACGGACCTCCTCCCAGTTTTTCTAGCCCCTGCCGCCGATCTGGTTTATTGTTTGGCTCGGAAAGTGAGACGGCGAAAGAGAGGTAGACGAGCGGGCGCTCTCGTGCGGCTTCGCAGGAGAGGCTCGCGAACGGCGCTGCCTGGCATATTTCTGTCCAATACCAACTCTCTCTCTAACAAGGTAGATGAACTGAGACTGCTGATGCGTTTTAAGGACCTCGCCTCCTCAGCTGTCCTCTGCTTTATTGAGACCTGGCTCCGGGAAAATATACCGGACAGCGCGCTGCGCCTCGACGGCTTTCAGCTCTTCCGTGCTGATCGTGACACAGAGCTTTCCGGCAAGACCACAGGAGGCGGAGTCTGCTTCTACATCAACTGCAGCTGGTGCTCTGATGTAACGGTAATTTCCAAACACTGTTCTCCTGCCTTGGAATTTCTTGTTATCAATTGCAAGCCTTTCTATTCCCCGCGGGAGTTTGCTTCTTTTATAATGATCGCTGTGTACGCCCCTCCCGACGCGGACACGCGCGAAGCTCAGCGCGTGCTCGCGGATCACATTCAACACACAGAGCGGATTTTTCCAGACTCGCTGATTATTGTGGCTGGCGACTTTAATCAGTGCAATCTGAGCCACGATCTCCCCCGCTACAAACAGTTTATTAAATGCCCCACCAGAGGATTAAACACACTGGATCACTGTTACACCACAGTGAAAGACGCATATCGCGCTGTCCCTCGAGCTGCGCTGGGATTATCTGATCACGTGATGGTCCACCTCATTCCCACATACAGACAGAGATTGAAGCTCACTAAACCTGTTGTGAGCACTACGAAGATACGGACCAGTGATGCTGAGGAGAAGCTGGAAACGTGCATGGAAATATCTGACTGGGGCATGTTTAAAGGAGCCACGCATGATCTGGATGAGTACACGGACACTGTGAACTCATATATCCACTTTTGTGAAGAGAACATTCTTCCATCACGCACCAGGGTGAGTTACTCTAATGACAAACCCTGGTTCACAGCTAAGCTCAGACAGATCAGGAAGGAGAAGGAAGCAGCGCTGAAAAGTGGAGACAGGGACTGCTACAGGGAGGTTAAATACCGGTTTAACAGAGAGCTGAAGAGGGCTAAATCTCTATACTCAGAGAGACTCCAGCAGCAGTTCACTGCTAATGATTCGGCTTCCGTGTGGAGAGGACTGAGGCAAATCACCAACTATCGACCTAAGGCTCCTAAAGGTCAGGATGACAAAGCCCTTTGTCAAAGACTGTCCCAACACTATGCCCGTTTTGACACCTCGTCATCTGTGTCCAACTCCCCCCCTCCCTCCAGCTCCACAGCCTCCACATTCCCTACTTCATTTAAGGCACACCCCCCCCCTCCCCCCCTCCCCTTATCATCAGTGAGCAGGATGTGCTCAAACAGTTCTCCAGACTGAACCCGCGCAAGGCCCCCGGCCCAGACGGCGTGTCTCCCTCCACCCTGAGACTCTGTGCGAAACAGCTGGCTCCTGTCTTCACAGACATTTTTAACACCTCCCTTAAGTTATGCCACGTGCCGTCCTGCCTCAAATCCTCCACCATCATCCCTGTCCCCAAGAAGCCACGGATCACTGGACTTAATGACTACAGACCTGTAGCGCTCACCTCTGTAGTCATGAAGTCCTTTGAGCGCCTGGTCCTGTCCCACCTCAAGTCCATCACCACCCCTCTCCTGGACCCGCTGCAGTTTGCCTACCGAGCCAACAGGTCTGTAGACGACGCAGTCAACCTGGCCCTCCACTCCATCCTGCAGCACCTGGACTCCCCGGGAACCTACGCCAGGATCCTGTTTGTGGACTTCAGCTCCGCATTCAACACCATCCGCCCCGCTCTGCTCCGGGACAAGCTGTCCCTGCTCAACGTGCCTGACTCCCTCTGCAGGTGGATCATCGACTTCCTGACGGACCGGAGGCAGCATGTGCGGCTGGGAAAGACTGTCTCAGACTATACTAGCATCAGCACCGGATCACCCCAGGGCTGTGTACTTTCCCCCCTACTCTTCTCCCTTTACACCAACTCCTGCACCTCCAGCCACCAGTCTGTCAAGTTGATCAAGTTTGCGGACGACACCACCCTCATCGGGCTCATCTCCAACGGCGACGAGTCCGCCTACAGGAGAGAGGTGGCCCAGCTGGCGTCCTGGTGCAGCAATAACAACCTGCAGCTGAACGCTCTGAAGACAGTGGAGATGATTGTAGACTTCAGGAAAGTCACTACTCCTCTGCCCCCCCTCACCCTCTCAGGCTCTCCCATCACCACTGCTGATTCCTTCCGCTTCCTAGGCACTACCATCACCAGGGACCTCAAATGGGAGCCGACCATCAGCTCACTCATCAAAAAAGCCCAGCAGAGGATGTTCTTCCTGCGGCAGCTGAGGAAGCTCAAGCTACCCACCAAGATGTTAGTGCAGTTCTACACAGCCATCATCGAGTCCATCCTCACCACCTCCATAACCGTGTGGTACGCAGGAGCCACTGTCAGGGACAGACTAAGGCTGCAGCGCGTCGTGCGCACTGCTGAGAAGGTGATCGGCTGCAAGCTCCCATCTCTCCTGGATCTGTACATCTCCAGGACCCGGAGGCGTGCTGGCCGGATCATAGCCGATCCCTCACACCCTGGTCACGTACTGTTTGCCCCCCTCCCCTCTGGTAGAAGACTTCGGTCCATCCAGACTAAAACCTCCCGTCACATGAACAGCTTCTTCCCCTCTGCCATCAGACTGCTGAACACTAAGTGACTTATTGACTCTCGTGCACTATGTACAGCAGCTCAACCAGACTCATGTCAATCATCACTGTTTTCTTCCTGCATTACCGACTGCACTATATAGTTCTCCACAGTATCTGCTGCTGGCTAATATATTTTAACTGTTGACCAGTATCACTTAATCTTATCCTACACTTTATTACATGTATAGTTTATTTCTTTTATCTTATCATGTTTAATGTTGCAGCATTGTACCGAGACAAATTCCTAGTTTGTGTACTACATGAACAATGGCAATAAACCTGATTCTGATTCTGATTCTGGTCTAGAAGAAGAAGAAGGAGAAGAAGGAGAAGAAGAAGACTTTAAAAGAAGCCTTTATTGCACACTTCAAAAAAATGTAAGCACACCAACATCATTCCACCAAGTGTGTCACATTGGAAAAAGTGCAAACTGAAGTGTCCCCCCCACACACACACACAACACAGAGCATTCCTTGCAGTCCACCTATTCCACATTGGCAGTGGCAGTAGTGCAAGTCCTCCTCGTAGTCCGTGCAAAGACGAGCCAGAGGCCCCCGCCAGATCGGTTGCACATCTCAGAGACAGTTTCCCCATATCAGATGGATTGGAGTCCTTAGACCATGTGGGTTTTTCAAGCAAGTCAACTGTGCAGCAGGCTCGTCCAGAATGTAGAAAGAAAACGGTGGGGCGTCCATGCCCTGCAGGTAAAGATCCAGTTCCGTGACAGTCAATTACAGTCAATTAGAAACGTCATATACAAGTCTGATCAAACAATATCCCAAAAATGTGTAAAACAGGCAGAGGAACGACCGCCATTTATTCCTCCTGTCGGGCGCGCTTGACCCCCGTTCTCCCTGCTGCTTTACGCAGGGCTGTCAGGTGTTTCTTGAGGCGAAAACGTTTCCTTTCAACCAGGAGGTCAAGACCAACCTGCCTTCTTAGCACATCAACAGACTTTATGAATTTATCAGTGTCACTGAAGTAGTCGGTGACCTTAATGGCTTTGTTATAGGTTTCATCCAGAAAAGCATTTATTTCTTCCAGTGAATACAAACTCGTGTTTGTACTGCATTTTGCCTCAATAGATTCAGTATTAGACACAGTGTCGTTATCAGATTCCATTTCCTTATCAGCACAACTCAGCTGACTGTTTGGTTCTCCTGGGCCAGGGGATTCATCATGGGCCACATTTTCCTGGACGCCACCCACAGCAGCTGACTGTCGCTGTTCCATCCCCTGCTGTGTAACGGTAGCAGCCTCCGGAAGCACAGCCACTGATGTCACACAGCGAGATTCTGACGCACCATCAGGTCGGTGCTCCGTCTCCTCCTCCGAAACGGTAGCAGCTGCCGGAGGCACAGCTGCTGACGTCACATAGCGAGATGATTGTGACGCACCATAAGTGACCTTTTCGGCGCCATTGCCATCAACGCTCCCGGCCGTAAGCTGGGCCGCGGGCGCCACAGCCTGGCCGTCCACAGACACAGCGGCAGGCTCCGGAGCAGGGGCGGCGGAAGGCCCCGCAACATTGCCCGCATTAGCGGCAGAAGCGGAGGCCGCGCCGCCGTCCACAGCTGCGGCGTGAGCGGAGGGCTCGCCGCCGGCACCATCCGTGGCTCCATCAGGGCCCTCCGCCCGCTGCCTGTGCGGACAAGCGAACCGTTTATGGCCCACGTCTCCACATTCAAAACACTTCATCTGTCCTGAGCTCGCATACACCATATAGGATCCGTCCCCGTGTTTGACCCTGAAGGACACTTCCAGAGTTTGAGTGGGCGAGTCAAGAAACATGAACACCTGTCGCCTGAGTGATTTCACATGTTTCAACTTGGTGGCCTTGCATCCCAAAGTCAGAGTTGTAAACAGGCCCGCAAACTTCCCAAATCTGCGGAGCTCCGTCGCCAACTGCTCGTCAGTGATGAAAGGTGGAACACCTGAGACGGTGATTCTCGTTGATGGGACAGATAAGGGGGACACCTTTACATACGTTTCCCCGATAACAACACCGCTTACAATCAGGGTGTGGACATCGTCTTCAGCTGCCAGAAACACAACTACAGCTCTATTCATTCGGGACGCAAAGCAGATCGCGTCATGGCCCACCTGCTCGGCCACAGCCTCAAGGACCTCCTCCACAGTAACAGTGCTGTCCGGGGGAACGATCCTCACCCCCTGGTGGATAGATGGAGGTGGCCTTTCCAAGGTCGCCATCCTCCACACAAAAAAAATCAAAAACTGGAAAAGCGGCCAGTAGTAGAAAACCGAAAAAAGAAGAGCAATAGAATGGTAAAAGTAAAGTCTATAAGACCATCTCCAAGCAGCTTGGTGTTCCTGTGACTACAGTTGCACATATTATTCAGAAATCTAAGATCCACGGGACTGTAACCAACCTCCCTGGATGTGGCCGCAGGAGGAGACGGATAATACGAATGGTAACTAAAGAGCCCAGAACAACCTCTAAACGCATTCATGGTGAACTCCAAGGTCAAGGTACATCAGTGTCAGATCGCACCATCCGTCGTTGTTTGAGCCAAAGTGGACTTCATGGGAGACCACCAAGGAGGACACCACTCTTGAAAACAAATCATAAAAAAGCCAGACTGGAACTTGCCAAACTGCATGTTGACAAGCCACAAAGCTTGTGGGAGAATGTCCTATGGACAGACGAGACAAAACTGAAACTTTTTGGCAAGGCACATCAGCTCTATGTTCACAGAAGCAAAAATGAAGCATACTAAGAAAAGAACACTGTCCCTACTGTGAAACATGGAGGAGGTTCTGCTATGTTCTGGGGCTGCTTTGCTGCCTCTGGCACAGGGTGCCTTGATTCTGTGCAGGGTACAATGAAATCTCAAGACTATCAAGTATTCTAGAGAGAAATGTGCTGCCCAGTGTCAGACAGCTTGGTCTCAGTCGCAGGTCATGGGTCTTACAACAGAATAATGACCCAAAACACACAGCTAAAAACACCCAAGAATGGCTAAGAGTGAAACATTGGACTATTCTAAAATGGCCTTCTATGATCCCTGATCTAAATCCTACTGAACATCTGTGGAAGGAGCTGAAACATGCTGTCTGGAGAAGGCACCCTTCAAACCTGAGACAAGTGGAGCAGTTTGCTCATGAGGAGTGTGCCAAAATACCTGCTGAGAGGTGCAGAAGTCTCATTGACAGTTACAGAAATCGTTTGATTGCAGTGATTGCCTCAAAAGGTTGTGCAACAAAATATTAAGTCAAGGGTAAGGGACCATCATTTTTGTCCAGGCCTGTTTCATGAGTTTGTTTTTTAAAATAATTCTGTTGAACCACAATTCAAAAGCATTGTCTGATTTTCATTGGTTAATTTTCATAGAATTTTTATTTATTACCACTTTTGTCAGATTCAAGTTATTTCTGTGACCATTGTGGGTTTTTCTTTCATTAACAGAGGGGTACCAACAATTTTGTCCATGTGTGTACTAGTTTATATGATGACACTTTAAATATTTTTTTATTCCATCCACATTCTCATTTCAATTGCAAACTTAACGTTGGAGTGCACAGATTAGGCATTAATGTATGACTTTTTAGGGGAATGAATGAATGAATGAATGAATGAATGAATGAATGAATGAACAGGGAGCATGTGTGTTGTGGGTGCGGCACATGGGAAGTGGTGGCTGGGGGTGCTGAGTCATCATATCACATCATCGTATCTCGTGTCCATTTGTGCTGGCATGTCCCGATTAATGAAAAAACAAACTCAATCGAAATGAGGACAATTAAATACGAACTATATGAAGACACAAACGGGTTTTTCACTACACAGAGGGAAAAAAATAACATGTTACAAGGGTTTATTATTCAGTTGTCTACCAGTCTGCCTTTACTGGGAAAACAGCCGTCACAGTGACCCCAGAGAAGAGCAGGTATATGCGCACAAACCCGATATGCATTATCTAATGATGACAGTTTTTACAATTTTAACCTCATTCACTGTCATTCTTTTAAAACAATGATTCAAAATGAAAATATCCCAACAGTTGTTCTGAATTAAATCTAAATTTTGCATGCATCAAAGCAGAATAATAGAGCTCCGGCCAAGATGAGCAGCTCCTCTTTCTTGGTTTAAAAGAGAAGCTTGGATGAACGATAATACATTTTTCGTGAGATCGGGTTGACAATAACATAACTGAAGGAAATTTTATAACTCTCTCAAACTCATGGACAAAGAGAAAGACACTGGCATCACCTCTGAATTGTAGTTGACAGCTCTCATCTGTGGGCAAGCAAGGCTGTGGAGTTAAAAAGCTCCTTGCTTTTAAATGCATTTTCACTTTGTGAATGAGCCCACATTGTCCTCAGCGCAAAATGGAATTGTCCTCCCACTTAAACCTCTTTCATGCTAGTATCATGTCTTTGATCTTGTGCCCCTGTTTATTAAAGGGAATGAGAGCAAAGGCAGCGATTAGTTTATTTCACATTACACCCCAAACACACCTCTGAATAATAAAGAGTGTTAGGTCAGCCTTTTTCGACTTTGCGCCCAGTGGAAAATTCGGTTTTGCAAGGCTGTTATAGCGAAATGAACTTGGAAATGTCCATAAACGCGCTGTGCGCCTCAGGTAACTGACGACTGACTGCATCCTTGTAATACAGCCCTATGAGTTGAACTAACTCATCAGGTTTTACTGTGTACCTCATAGTCATTTAGGGATCAGCAGATTTAAATCACATACCCCTGTTCTCCCGTGGAGCATTCTCAGACTTGGTTGCTGCTGCTATTCGTCTGGGCTGCAAGACAGTAATGATCAGAGCTGAATTAAAGATAAAGCAGACTGTAAAGACCTGACTTATGAAAAGTCAAAGAATTCATGAACTGATTAGTTGACTGTTCATTTCAAATTCCTTTTATAGCAAAAATTAGAAATACTAGTAGTTTTTTTTTTTTTTGTCTCTAGGGTTTCTCAATTATCCAAGGTAAATGAGTTACAAATCAACCTTACCGATGTTCTTTTTATATCAACAAATCAATGACCAGGTTGTGAGTGTAACTGATTTCATTAACAACCTCAAGTGAGGAGCAGACCTTAAGGACTTTGCTGGATTTGACAGAACTGGATGGAGGAAGAGGAGTCTCAGGACTCTGTGGTATCTCTTCATCAGGAGCAACATCTGGATTCAGAGCAAAGATGCTCTCCAGGTCAATCTAAAGTGGAAACAAGACACAGACACCTTTTTACCCTTATAACTTAGTAGCCCAGAAGTGTTCTCCTAAATTTTGTTCACATTTCAGTTCTACCTGTTACAGTAGCTATAAGCTGAAAACAGAGACTGAGGTTTATCCCTTTTCCACTAACGGAATACAAACCAGAACAGTTTTGCCTACAAAGGCAAAATGCAGTAACTACACATGATGAAACTGAGTAAAATCCTAGTATGATGATTAGAAATAATGCATTCCTGCAAAGTCTTCTTGGAAAAAACAGTTTTTACAAACATCACAAAGTCAAATTCTAAGTATTAACTCAGTTTTGACTGAATGTGTAGTGACTGCATTTTGCTTTTGTAGGCATACAGTGGGGAAAATAAGTACTGAACACGTCAACATTTTTCTAATTAAACATATTTCTGATGGAGCCAATGACCTGAGATTTTCACCAGATATCGGTAACAACCCAAGTAATCCATACATACAAAGAAATCAAGGCAACTGTGTTCACAAAACAAGTTATATTTAATAAAGTGGAATGACACAGGGAATAAGTATTGAACACGCTTGGTGAAATTCATTTAATATTTAATAGAAAAGCCTTTGTGGGTAATAACAGCTTCCAGACGCCTCCTGTATGGAGAAACTAGGCATAAGCATTGCTCAGGGGTGATTTTAGCCTATTCTTCCACAGAAACGGTCTTCAAATCTTGAAGGTTCTGTGGGTGTCTTCTATGAACTCTGATCGTCAGTTCATGTGGAAGACGTCCTGCCTGGTTCCTGTCCCAAGAAGTCGTCTCCAGTGGACCTGAACAACCATCGACCAGTTGCCCTCACATCACATGTAATGAAGGTCATGAAGAGACTTGTTTTAGCCCACCAGAGGTGGCAAGTGAAGATGTGCGTGGCTGGACCCTCTGCAGTTTGCAAATCACCCCCCATTTAGGAGTTGAAGACGCTGTCATCTACCTGCTGCAACTAGCCTGTGGGGAGGCTGTGGCGCAGGTGTAGTGTGGCTGACTACTGATCGGAGGGTTAGGGATTCGATTCCTGCTCTGTCTGCAGTCTGCATTTCGAACCCCCAGCTGCTCCTGGTGGGTCAGGCTAGTGCCGGTGCATGGCAGCTACGCCGCCAAAAGTATGTGAATGTGTGTGTGAATGGGTGGATAGCAGGATCTGTAAAGCACTTTGGTCATCTAGAGATGAGAAAAAGCGCTATATAAGTGAACACCATTTACCATTTGCACCTGGATGGAGAAGGAGACACTGTGAGAATCATGTTCTTTGATTTCTCCAGCGCATTTAACACCATTTAGCCACTACTGCTGGGTGAGAAGCTGCGGGGGATGGGGGTCGACAGCTCTGTGATATCCTGGATTACTAACTACTTAGCAGGCAGGCCACAGGTAGTGTTTTGTCTGATGTGGTGGTTAGTGATATAGTAGCTCCACAGGGGACTGTGCTTTTTGCTTTTCTCCTCACCTTACAGTACACCAATGACTTTCAGTACAACACCGAGTCAAGCCACCTGCAGAAATTCTCTGATGACTCGGCTGTTGTTGGGTATATAAGAAGGGGAGAGAAGGGGGAGTAAACGGCATTGGTAGACAGACTTGTGGAGTGGACTGAGCAGAATCACCTGAGGCTGAATGTCAGCAAGGCCAGAGAGATGGTGACTGACTTCAAGAAGAAGAGGACACCTTTACAGCCATTGCGGATTGCGGGGAGGATGTGGAGGTAGTGGAGGACAATCAACTTGACAAGATTATCAAGAAGGCTGGCTCTGCGATTGGTCTCAGGCCGGAGACCTTTGAATTTGTGGTGGAGGACACTGAACAAACTGCGATCCATCATAGGCAATCCTTATCACCCCATTCACCACATACTGGACAGACAGCGGAGCACTTTCTCCTGCAGACTGCTACAGCTTTGCTGCTGAACAGCCAGGTACAGGAAATCTTTTCTGCCACATCCCATTTCACTGTACAATAACTCACTCTGATGTTGAATTTTGGTCATAACAATGCTGCCATACTGCACCTTACAGTCTAACTGGTACCTGGTATTTCACCCTGCGCCTTATAACCCTTCTTTGTACAGTCAGTACTATCCATAGACTCATAAGGATTTCTTCTTCTTTTAGATTTGATTGGCGGCTGGCAACCAGCTAACAGGTGCATTACCGCCACTGACTTGATTATCATCACTCTATATCTTTGTATCGGGTGGTTGGTCCTGTTCAGCAGCTGTTTAAAGCTGGATTCATGCTGCACCTCTGCTGGTAATCACTCTATATCGACTCATAAGGATCATCATCTATTTAACCTGGGAGTAGCCTATGGTGTAAATAAACTTATCTAAGCATTTTTACTTTACTTCCCCAGGTAACTCCCTTTTTCTATTATGCTGTGTGTATTTCTGTTGGTTGGGTTGTCTGTGTCATACTGCTGTAACACTAATTTCCCAGTTTGAGGTTCAATAAAATCATCTATCTATCTATCTATCTAGCTATCTATCATTCCATAGATTTTCAATTGTGTGTTTCTGGCAGCTGAAGACGATGTCCACACCCTGATTGTAAGCGGTGTTGTTATCGGGGACACGCATGTACAGGTGTCCCCCTTATCTGTCCCATCAACGAGAATCAACGTCTCGGGTGTTCCACCTTTCATCACTGACGAGCAGTTGGCGACGGAGCTCCGCAGATTTGGGAAGTTTGCGGGCCCGTTTACAACTCTGACTTTGGGATGCAAGGCCACCAAGTTGAAACATGTGAAATCACTCAGGCGACAGGTGTTCATGTTTCTCGACTCGCCCACTCAAACTCTGGAAGTGTCCTTCAGGGTCAAACACGGGGACGGATCCTATATGGTGTATGCGAGCTCGGGACAGATGAAGTGTTTTGAATGTGGAGACGTGGGCCATAAACAGTTCGCTTGTCCGCACAGGCAGTGGGCGGAGGGCCCTGATGGGGCCGCGGATGGTGCCGGCGGCGAGCCCTCCGCTCACGCCGCAGCTGCGGACGGCGGCGCGGCCTCCGCTCCCACCACCCCTGCTCCGGAGCCTGCCGCTGTGTCTGTGGACGGCCCGGCTGTGGCGCCCGCGGCCCAGCTTACGGCTGGGAGCGTTGATGGCGATGGCGCCAAAAAGGTCACTGATGGTGCGTCACAATCATCTCACTGTGTGACGTCAGCAGCTGTGCCTCCGGCAGCTGCTACCGCATCGGAGGAGGGGAGGGAGCACCGACCTGGTGCGTCAGAATCTCGCTGTGTGACATCAGCGGCTGTGCTTCCGGAGGCTGCTACCGTTACTCAGCGGGGGATGGAACAACGACAGTCAGCTGCTGAGGGTGGCGTCCAGGAAAAGGTGGCCCATGATGAATCCACTGGCCTAGGAGAACAAAGCAGTCAGCTGAGTTGTGCTGACGAGGGAATGGAATCTGATAACGACACTGTGTCTAATACTGAGTCTATTGAGGCAAAATGCAGTACAAACACGAGTTTGTATTCACTGGAAGAAATAAATGCTTTTCTGGATGAAACCTATAACAAAGCCATTAGGGTCACGACTACTTCAGTGACACTGATAAATTCATTAGGTCTGTTGATGTGCTAAGAAGGCAGGTTGGTCTTGACCTCCTGGATGAGAGGAAACGTTATCACCTCAAGAAACACCTGACAGCCCTGCGTAAAGCAGCAGGGAGAACGGCGGTCAAGAGCGCCCGACAGGAGGAATGAATGGCGGTCGTTCCTCTGCCTGTTTTACACATTTTTGGGATATTGTTTGATCAGACTTGTATATGACATTTAATTGACTGTAATTGACTGTCACGGAACTGGATCTTTACCTGCAGGGCGTGGACACCCGTCTTTGCACGGACTACAGGGAGGACTCGCACTACTGCCACTGCCAATGTGGCATAGATGGACTGCAAGGGATGCTCTGTGTTGTGTGTGGGGGGGGGGGCACTTCAGTTTACACTTTTTCCAATGTGACACACTTGGTGGAATGAAGTTGGTGTGCTTACATTTTTTTGAAGTGTGCAATAAAGGCTTATTTTAAAAGTCAAGTCAATTGGATTCAGGTCAGGTGACTGACTGGGCCATGATCGTGACATCGTGACAGACAGAGATTTCTTCTTCTTCTTCTTTTAGATTTGATTGGCGGTTGGCATTCAGCTTACAGGTGCATTACCGCCACCTACTTCTTCTTCTTCTTTTCTTAGATTTGATTGGTGGTTGGCAACCAGCTTACAGGTGTATTACCGCCACTGACTTTATTCTATGCCATTTCTTAGTTTTTTATCACTCTATTCTTCTTCTTTGAGCTTTGATTGGCGGTTGGCAACAAGCTCACAGGTGCATTACCGCCACTGACTTGATTATCATCACTCTATATCCTTGTACAAGGAGTTCCCACAATGAGCCCCGAACAACTCCCCATGCGTGGAAAAAACATCTGTCCCCGGACTGTGTCCAGGAGCTGGACTGCTGCTCTTTATACCACCACCTACTTCTTCTTCTTCTTCTTTTAGATTTGATTGGCGGTTGGAAACCAGCTTACAGGTGCATTACCGCCACTGACTTGATTATCATCACTCTATATCTTTGTATAAGGAGTTCTTATAAGGAGTCCTGAACAATTGTCTTCTTCTTCTTCCTCTCGACTGCTCTTGATTGTTTTTCTTTACGTTTACGTTTGCTTCTTTTAGACTCCACTGAACTTCAAACTTTCTGTTTCCCGCTTCCTACCTCCATTTCTCCTAGTTCACTTCCTGTTTCATCACCTTCTGCTGCCTGCTCTGACATCTCCTGTCCATTCAAAACCCGGTTGTGCCACACTGGTTCGAAGTTCCAGCCTCTCGTCGCCAACTAGTTCGGTTTCCCTGCCACCTACTACTTCTTCACTCTATAAATTCAAGAAATCTCTGTGTCACGATCATAGGACATCATAGGACGGCCTATGATGTCTGCATGATGCCCTATGATGACCCTATGATCTCAGGCTACATAGGACTCGTGATGCCGTCATATAGGTGATGCCGTCATATAGACAATAGGACTGGCAACTTATGATGTGTGATGATGCCTGCCTTGATGTCTTTATGATGTCATATAGACCATCACTCACAATGCCTACCTTGATGTATTTTACGACTGGCTACCTATGATGTAGTGTCCTATGATGCCTGCCTTGATTTCTTTATGATGTCAGATAGACCATCACTCACAATGCCTGCCTTGATGTATTTTACGACTGGCTACCTATGATGTAGTGTCCTATGATGCCTGCCTTGATGTCTTTATGATGTCATATAGACCATCACTCACGATGCCTGCCTTGATGCCTTTATGATGTCATATAGACCATCACTCACGATGCCTGTCTTGATGCCTTTATGATGTCATATAGACCATCACTCACCAAAGAAGATATACTCATCACCCGATTACGAATAGGACACAGCGCTTTAAACCACACCCACAATTCAAAAGCACGGAAACTGTGGAATGGGAGTTGCCAGAAACAGGAAAGAAGAGATACTCATCACCCGATTAAGAATAGGACACACTAATTTAAACCAGACGCTACATAAATGGACAGCAATAGAGTGAAGAGAACTGCTGCATGTCAGGAAAGATCCCATGAAGATGACAAAGCTGAGGTTCAAGCAGTACCTCCCAGGCATGACTGAGTTGCACATCAGAAAAGATGCCATGAAAATGAAACACCTGAGGTTCAAGCAGTACATCGCACGCATGACTGTGTTGCACATCAGAAAAGATGCCGTGAAGATGAAACACCTGAGGTTCGAGCAGTACGTCGCAGGCATGACTGTGAACAACACACCTGTCTGAGACAGGAGGAGACCCTTCACCAGCAGAAGGGTTCGACAGACAAGGGACGCACAGACAGACAGGAAACGTGTGGCAGTGCGCCATGCATGTGCTGAGTCACTTGAAGCCCGAAATGCCCACAAAGCGAGCAACGTTGCACGCCAGGCAAGGTACAGACAAGCTGAGACCGAGGAGATGCGGAACAGTTGGCTGGCCGCCAATGCTGCATGCCAGGCAAGGCACAGAGAAGCTGAGACCGAATAGGACACACTACTTTAAACTACACCCATTCAAAGCAGCAAATCTGGAAATCTCACTCAGTAAGGCAGAAGGCACTCTAAAAATTCAAGAACTCTCTCAGTGTGTCAGTCTGTCACCCAATTAAGAATAAGACACACTACTTTAAGCCACACCCATTCGAAGCAGTACCCATGAAGAACGGCAGTCTACACTACAAATGTGTAAAATGCCAAGCAAGGCACTGATTTTATCCAGGTGCTCCTGTTTTTGGGTTTCGACGGGCATGCACGGGTCTTCCTGAACAGGGCCGAAAGCCACTTTTTGCTCAGATCTATTTTCATGATCCTGTCCATGAACTGGAATTACAACGCACCTATCCCTCAACCAGTGGTCTGAACAAAGAAGAAGAAGACGACCCACCAGATGGAGAGCAATAGAATGAGTAGAACTGTTGCACATCAGAAAAGATGTCATGAAGATGAAACACCTCAGGTTCGAGCAGTACACCGCAGGCATGACTGAACAACAAAGCCATCTCAGACAGGTGGAGACCCTTTGGCAACGGGCATGCACGAGAATAATAATAATAATGCTGATAAACTTAAACAAAGAGGAAGACCAGAGACATAGACGTGTGGACAGAGGATTCAGTGCACTGCCTCCAGGAATGCTTTAACTGTACAGACTGGGAGGTGTTCACACTGTCCTGCGGAGATGATTTGGACTCTTTAGTGGACGTGACATGCTGTTACATGGCTTTCTGTAGAGATAGGATCGTTCCACGTAAACGTGTCAAAATATATCCCAACAACAAGCCATGGGTTACAACATCAGTTAAATCCTGCTTACAGAGGAAAGCACTTGCCTTTAAACAGGGGGATGTTTCTGAGCTACAGGTTGCCTCAAAAGAGCTGAAGTCCGAAATTTTAAGAGCAAAACAGAATTATAAATCAAAGTTGGAAAGCAAGATGGCAACAAAGAAACTTGGTTCAGCCTGGGCCAGTATGAAAACTACTGCAGGCCTTCAGAGCACAGAGCGCAGTAATCGTGTGTTTTTAGTTGGTTTTAATTCAGACATAGAGCTGGCTAATGCTCTTAACTGTTTTTATGGTTGTTTTGATTCCTTTGATTTTAGCACAGAAACCCAAGATTTGAAACAGAAACTCAAAGACAATCAGCACTTTAATATTGAGGTGCAGGATATTAAAAGGGCGTTCTGTGCTGTAAAAGTGAACAAAAGTCAGGGCCCTGATAATATATGTGGGCGACTGGTAAAGTCCTGCGCACATGAGTCCTGTATTTCACTACATTTTCAATAAGTCCTTACAGACACAACATGTGCCTAAGATCTGGAAAGATGCCGTGGTTGTCCCCGTTCCAAAATCCAGCTGTCCTAAAACGGTAAACGACTTTAGAAACCAGTTGCTTTGACTTCAATTTTAATGAAAATTTTAGAAAAACTGGTCAGATTTGAGGTCCTAAAGCAGACTGAGCACGCATTGGATCCTCTGCAGTTTGCATATAGGCCTCACAGAGGAGTGGAGGATGCCACTTTCACTCTGTTTAAAAATGCTTTTTAAACATCGGGATTTTAATGGGACACACGCCAGGCTTTTACTTGTGGACTTTTCTTCCACCTTTAATACAATCCAACCTCATATTTTAGTAATAAAGGCTTATCTAATAAAGGCTTATCTTATCTTATCTTATCTTAGTTGAAAGGCTCCTGCAACAATTTGATTTGAGCAATAATCTGGTGGGTTGGATTCTGGATTTTTTAACCAACAGGACACAGAGAGTAAGGGTCAATGGTACATTGTCTGACCAAAAGTGCTCTTCTACTGGCTCTCCTCAGGGGTGTGTGTTGTCACCACTACTCTTCATCCTGTACACAAACATGTGTCGGAGCAGACATGACAACAGACACATTACAAAGTATGCTGATGATTCAGTTGTTGTCAGTCTCCTCCAGGATGGTGAGAGTGGCCACGGCCCAGTAGTTGATGATTTTGTTCACTGGTGTGAGAATTCCTACCTGCAGCTGAGTACGACAAAAACTAAAGATATGATTATTGACTTTAGGAGGAAAACTCCCAGGCACGAAGTCACTGTACTAAAAGGCCAGACCACTGAATGTGTACAATCCTACAAATATCTTGGGACGATTATCGATAGTAATTTAAACTTTGAAGAGAACTGTGAAAGGGTGTGAAAAAAGGGTCAGCAACATTTGCATTGTTTAAGGAAACTTGCACGCTTCCAAATTGACCGAACCATAATGATAATGTTTTATCGGGCTTTTATTGAATCTGTTTTATCCTTTTCTTTAGTGTCATGGTTTGGTCAGATAAAACTGAAACAGAGGAAATCCTTGGATCAGGTAGTTACAGATGGTCCAGTCATTTGCTTGGTGAGTCACAGCTGAGCCTGACATCCCTGTACACCAGACAGGTACAGAGGATTGCTACCGCCATTTTAAATAATGACTCCCACCCTTTGCACTGCCACTTTCAGCTTCTTCCCTCCAGACGGAGGTTTGCTGTCCCAAAAAGTAAAACCCAGCGCTACAAAAACAGCTTTGTTCCTGCTGCTGTCAAAGAGTTGAACAAGTTGTAACAATATATTGCACATAATTTAGTTACCTATTTATTAATTTTATTTTATATTTACTTATTCTTGTAGGTTTTTTATTTGGGTTCTAAATCTGTTATTGGGTTTTAGACTTCTGAGTTTTTAACCTCTTTGACTAGTCTTTAACTTTTTAATATGACCCTTCTCTCTTATCTCTGTTTTTTTTCTCATCTCTTTGTCTTATATCCTGATTGATGGAGCCTTGAGTATTTTATCATGTTTATAGTCAGCTTCATGTGTGCCTGTGTTTGTGTTTATGTTGAATGTAATTGTGGTTTGTAAATATGGATGTCACCTGACTGCAAAACAATTTGGTTACAAATAAAGTAACCTGAACCTGCACCTGACCAATGAAGAATATGCAAGACAGAATAATAAGAATAATAGCAACCCAGGATAATAATAAGGTAAAATACAGAAAATCCCAACTTCAAGCGAGGATGTGGGCTTGCGACCCATGCCCTGGAACCAGCAAAATCACTCAACATATAAAACAACCAGGATTTTTGAACATATTTTCTTATCATCATCACTCTATAAATTCAAGAAATCTCTGTCAGTGTTTGCGTGTATCTGTCACAATCATTGGACCATGTGTGTGTCTGTCGCCATCATAGGACCGCCTATGATGCTCCTATGGTGTCTGCATGATGTCCTATGATGTACATATGATCTCAGGCATCAAAGGACTCGCGATGCCGTCATCAAAGTTCAAAGTCTATATGACGCGAGTCAGCAAAGATTAAAGTCTATATGACGTCATATAGACACAATAGTATAGAGTCGCTGCATCAAAGGACTCACGATGCCGTCATCAAAGATCAAAGTCTATATGACGTCATCTAGACACCATAGTATAGAGTTGCCTATGATGCTCCTAGGATGTCTACAGGATGTCCTATGAAGTGCCTCTGACGTCTACATAATGTCTATATGATGTCATACAAACGGTGACAAAAAACAAAACCATCCTTGGTGTAAATATGTCCAAAGTCTACTTTTGACTTAAAGTTATGTAATTCGATATGGCTGCCGTGGCATTATGCAAATTAGATGTGTAAATTTACTCCTATCTCAAACTTTGCATTATATTCTACATCGCTCTATATTATAGAGCGATGTAGAATATGATTTTATAGAGTCTATAAAATCACTCTATAAAATTCAAGAAACCTCTGTGTGTCTGCGTCACATGCGCACACTGTGTTCCTGTGATTTCACATGACCATATAAGGAGTTCTGAACAACTCCTCCTAATCATAGGCACATTGTGAGGTCAGAACACTTTCTACAGGCATGCAGAACTGCTTGCTTACACTTGCTTTTGACGGGCAAGCAGAAATACTTGCTTAACCATGTAAAAGATCAAAGGCAGACATCACCATGGTTACTGCTGCCATGGTAACAGCTGGTTGCCAACTGCCAATCAAATCTAAAAGAAGAAGTAACTTTCGACAGGCATGCAGAAATACTTGCTCATATTTGGTTTCTATGGACATGCACAGGTATGCACTAGTTTAGATTTGATTGGCGGTTGGCAGCCAGCTTACAGGTGCATTACCGCCACATACTTCACTCTATATCATCACTCTATCTGGTCAGGATGTCAGTATTAAGGAGTTCTCTTTAGTTTGTCTTTTTTCAATAAGGCACCTACTTTCTTCTTTTAGATTTGATTGGCGGTTGGCAACCAGCTTACAGGTGCATTACCGCCATGAACGGCACTGTATATCATCACTCTGTCTCTCTACTGGCAGACAGCAAGCCTAGCTGGATTCATGCTGCATCTCTGCTGTCCACGTATGTGTCCATAGATCATACTTTGTGTAAGGAGTTCCCACAAGGAGCCCCAAACAACCCCATGTGCGAAAAAACCATCCATCCCGGAACCAGCCCACAGGTGCATCACCACCACGCTTCTTCTTTTTTAGATTTGATTTGCGGTTGGCAACCAGTTTACAGGTGCATTACCGCCACTGACTCTATATCTTCTTCTTCTTCTTTTAGATTTGACTGGCAGTTGGCAACCAGCTTACAGGTGCATTACCGCCACGTACTTCACTCTAAAACATCACTCTATATTCTTGTTTCAAGCTGGATTCATGCGGGGCGTCAGGAGCATACTCTGCATCACTCTATATATAATTCAAGAAATCACTCTGTGTGTGTGTGTCTGTCTGTCATGATCATAGGACTCGCTCAGACTCTATATCTTTGTATAAGGAGTTCTTATAAGGAGTGTGTGAAAAAATTATCCGTCCTTGGACTGTGTCCTCTCGGCGGCTTCTTTTAGATTTGATTGGCGGTTGGCAACCAGCTTACAGGTGCATTACCGCCACTGACTTGATTATCATGCTTGAATTATATCATCACTCTATAATTCAAGAAATCTCTGTGTGTGTCTGTGTGTGTGTCTGTCACGATCATAGGACTTGCTAAAAGATCATAAGACTTGCTATGACATCATCAAAGATCAAAGGCAGGCATCACTCACGATCATAGGACTTGCTATGACATCATCAAAGATCATAGGACTCACTATGACATCAAAGATCAAAGGCAGGCATTACTCACGATCATAGGCCTCGCTATGGTGACGTGCTTGCTTACACCTGCTTTCTACGAGCATGCAGAAATACTTGCTTATACTTGGTTTCTACGGGCATGCATAGATATGCACTAGTATAGAGTGATGATGAAATGATGATCTGTGTCATGATGTCACAAAGCATGACAAATGAGAAAACACAAAGGCTATGAACAAGGTGAGGGATAACTGTTAGTTCAGATGACAGACAGTAAAGTCAGCCAGGTGACAAATGGCTATTTCACAAGTTCAATTTTTTTTGTCTTTGTTAAAAACAAGGAAAGCCAGGTAACAGAGGTACGGCCAAAAATCACTCTGTATATTCAAGAAATTTCTGTCTGTCTGTCTGTCACGACCATAGAACTCGCTAAAAGATCATAGGATTTGCCTATGATGCCTATATGATGTCTATATTACGTCATATAGACACCATGTGTCTGTCTGTCACGACCATAGGACTCACTAAAAGATCATAGGACTTCCTACGACATCATCAAAGATCAAAGGCAGGCATCACAGGCAGGCATCACTCACGATCATAGGACTCGCTATGACATCATCAAAGATCATAGGACTCGCTATGCCATCATCAAAGATCAAAGGCAGGCATCACTCACCATCATAGGCCTCGCTATGACATCATCAAGAAATCATAGGACTTGCTATGACATCATCAAAGGCAGGCATCACTTACGATCATAGGACTCGCTGTGACATCATCAAAGATCATAGGACTCGCTATGACATCATCAAAGATCAAAGGCAGGCATCACTGTATGAGTGGTGACGTGCTTGCTTACACCTGCTTTCTACGAGCATGCAGAAACACTTGCTTATACTTGGCAGATCTGCAGTTTTATCCTAACATCAGATGGGAGCAGATTTTAGTTTAATTTTCATCCAGTGGCACAGGGTTCATGATTTTTAAATCCATAATGTGAAACTGAAGCATCTGTCACTAACACTAAAGCAGCTCTACCTCACTACAGCTGATTTTTTGCTAGCTTAGCATTAACAGGTTTGTTTTTAGAAGAAAACGTGAGTGAAAACAGTCAAGAGGCACAGTGGGTAAAGTAGCCAGAAACTGCACTCAAGTAAAAACTGTGTACTTCATTACATGATTTACTCAAGTATAAATAGGAGTAGTTACCAAACACATTACCTGAATGAATGTGGAGTTTTATCAACAAAGGTTTTTCTTTTACTTGTAAATCTACAACCTTTACAAATAAATGTGAATTTTTCCTAGTTTGACTTTTTTCAAATATACAGTGGGGCAAAAAAGTAGTCAGCCACCAATTGTGCAAGTTCTCCCACTTAAAAGATGAGAGAGGTCTCCAATTTTCATCATAGGTATACCTCAACTATGAGAGACAAAATGAGAAAAAAAAAATCCAGAAAATCACATTGAGGGATTTTTAATGAATTAATTGGTAAATTCCTCAGTAAAATATGTATTTTATCACCTACAAACAAGCAAGATTTCTGGCTCTCACAGACCTGTAACTTCTTCTTTAAGAGGCTCCTCTGTCCTCCACTCGTTACCTGAATTAACCCTCCTGTTGTCCTCATATTCTGTATACACCCCATGTCCTCTGGGTCAAAATGACCCGTCTTCACTAAACCCCCAATATAAGCAGCTTAATTGAATTTTAAACACCAAAGTTTATTTTGCTTGAAGAAACAACTTGTCATTCACCACAAAATGTGTGAATACCTGAGTTTTCCCTCTTCACCTGTATAAGAAAGAATAGAAATGTGCAAAAATGAGTTTTGAATGCATTTTTATTCATCCCAATGATGCAGTTTCTTTCAATTGTTTTTTTTTTTTTTGCTAGTGAACAATGTAAGAAAATATACAATACAAAAATGTGAAAAACAACATAACTCATTCAACTAATTAGCACATGCAGGGCAGTATGCAAGTGCACAGCGTTTGCAGATATTTTTTCTTACACCTGCAGCACACTGTATGTGTTTTACAGTCCTTCTTTGGCTGGCAGAACTGACATCTCTTCCTCTTACTTGCCCCAGCTGGGGGCAGCAGCTGTGGCAGCTGGATCCTCAGGTTGATCAGGAGTTCCTGCACTCTGAATAGCTTTCACAACTGCTGCAGAGGTTCTGTGCGGGGGACATGCTTCCTTCTTTCAATGAGTGGAGTTACAAGTGCCTTTCCTAGCTGCTCCAGAAACACCCTCCTCTTGTTCTGCTTACGAGGCATCCAGGTCGGGTTGAGCTCTCTCCAAATCACAAAGGCATTGTAGGAGGAAACATCAATGATGTTGTGGAAGATGACCAGGGGCCAGCGGGCAGTCATCCTTCTGCAGCTGTATGTCCCAATCACCTTATCTAGGTTGTCCACACCTCCTTTGTTGCAGTTGTAGCCTAGGATGATGGCTGGCTTCCTGTCCTCACGATCGCTAATGGCAGCGTCTTTGTGCTGTGTGCTCAGAAGTACAACATTCTTGTTTCTTGTTTGTTAAAAGGAAAGTCTCTCTTTCAGCTTCAGAGTTTTCTTCTTCTTCTTCTGAAGATGATTCATCATGCTCTGGGTTGTATTCCTCCCCATCTTCTTCTTCTGATACATCCTCCACTTCCTCTTCTGAATCAGAGTTGTCTTGCTGGACATCTGAAAAAATTCAGCTCTATAGCCTGTTCGACGGTATAACACACACTCATGGCTTCAGCACAGAGAGAATTTGGGGTACTGTCATCTGCAGCACCTTTATAACCTCTGGAAATCCACCTGTCTTGTCTTGTTTACGTCTGCTACTGATTGATCTGAGACCGATCAAAGGCACTGCAGTCCGCGAGAAGGCCACCTGTCTTGTCTTGTTTATGTCTGCTATTGTGTTGTTTACATCTGCTAGTGATTGATCTGAGACAGAACTAAAACATTCTCACATTCTGTGGTGTGTAAATAACTCAGTGACTGTGATTTCAACTCAATTTGACTGTCAGGTCATTTTGACCCGACAGTCAAATTGAGTTGAAATCACAGTCACTGAGTTATTTACACACCACAGAATGTGAGAATGTTTTGACCCGAAGACGACCTTTGTACCTTTTTTGTACAGCTTACATGGAAATGTGAATAAAGGCAACAATTCACTTATCCTAATGTTGGGGTCAATCTAGGAAAAGTCATAAAATTTTAAGTTGAAAAAATATTGTTTAGGGGTTTTTTTTGTTTGTTTTTAACACAGTGGCGGGTCATTTTGACCCGAGGACAACAGGAGAGTTAATGGCACCTGTTTGAACTCGTTATCAGTATAAAAGGCACCTGTCCACAACCTCAAACAGTCAGACTCCAAACTCCACTATGGCCAAGACCAAAGAGCTATCAAAGGACACCAGAAACAAAATTGTAGACCTGCACCAGGCTGGGAAGACTGAATCTGCAATAGGTAAGCAGCTTGGTGTGAAGAAATCAACTGTGGGAGCAATTATTAGAAAATGGAAGACATACAAGACCACTGATAATCTCCCTCGATCTGGGGCTCCACGCAAGATCCACACCCCGTGGAGTCAAAATGATCACGAGAACGGTGAGCAAAAATCCCAGAACCACATGGGGGGACCTAGTGAATGACCTGCAGAGAGCTGGGACCAAAGTAACAAAGGCTACATCAGAAACACACTACGCCACCAGGGACTCAAATCCTGCAGTGCCAGACATGTCCCCCTGCTTAAGCCAGTACATGTCCAGGCCCGTCTGAAGTTTGCTAGAGAGCATTTGGATGATCCAGAAGAGGATTGGGAGAATGTCATATGGTCAGATGAAACCAAAACAGAACTTTTTGGTAAAAACTCAACTTGTCGTGTTTGGAGGAGAAAGAACACCATACCTACTGTGAAGCATGGGGGTGGAAACATCATACTTTGGGGCTGTTTTTCTGCAAAGGGACCAGGACGACTGATCAGTGTAAAGGAAAGAATGAATGGGGCCATGTATTGTGAGATTTTGAGTGAAAACCTCCTTCCACCAGCAAGGGCACTGAAGATGAAACGTGGCTGGGTCTTTCAGCATGACAATGATCCCAAACACACCGCCCGGGCAACGAAGGAGTGGCTTCGTAAGAAGCATTTCAAGGTCCTGGAGTGGCCTAGCCAGTCTCCAGATCTCAAACCCATAGAAAATCTTTGGAAGGAGTTGAAAGTCTGTGTTGCCCAGCGACAGCCCCAAAACATCACTGCTCTAGAGGAGATCTGCATGGAGGAATGGGCCAAAATACCAGCAACAGTGTGTGAAAACCTTGTGAAAACTTACAGAAAACGTTTGACCTCTGTTATTGCCAACAAAGGGTATATAACAAAATATTGAGATGAACTTTTGTTATTGACCAAATACTTATTTTACCGAGGAATTTACCAATTAATTCATTAAAAATCCTTCAATGTAATTTTCTGGATTTTATTTTCTTATTTTGTCTCTCATAGTTGAGGTATACCTATGATGAAAATTGGAGACCTCTCTCATCTTTTAAGTAGGAGAACTTGCACAATTGGTGGCTGACTAAATACTTTTTTACCCCACTGTATTTACAATTTTGCAACTTTTTGTGACACACACACACAACTTTTTAATCACATAATTGCAAGTTTTTTTCTGGTAAAATCTATGAATTTTTTTCTCAGAAATTAGCTACTTTTTTGTACATTTGCAGCTACTTTAAGTGTGAATTTGCAAGCATTTTCTTGCACATTTGCAACTTTACTGTTGCTATTTTGTCCATTTTTTTCCTCTTATAATGTGTTAATTTGAGAAAAATAAAATATAAACCAGCCACATGTGGCCCCAATCAGATGGGAGCAGATTTTTTGTTTAATTTTCATCCAGTGGCACAGGGTTAATTATTTTTAATGATTTAATGATTTTTTTTTAATATGATGCCTGTCTTTGATCTCATAGCGAGTCCTATGATCTTTCAGCGAGTCCTATGATCGTGACATCATGACAGAGATTTCCTGAATTATATATAGAGTGATGATGTCTAATTGAAGATACGTCGCGGACTACAGCTCCTGACCAGATAGAGTGATGATATAGAGTGAAGTATGTGGCGGTAATGCACCTGTAAGCTGGTTGCCAACCGCCAATCAAATCTAAAAGAAGAAGAAGATATGACGTGTAATAAACATGGGTCTGTGCAGAAGTCACCACAAACTGCAGCTGTGTACCTCTTTCCCTTTGGTGTCCCCGTTCTCGATCCACTCCACTGTCACACTCTCATTGTCTTCATGCAGTGATGTGACCATGGCCTGGTGTATTCGTCCTGCAGAGAAGACATCAGGAGATGCACTGCCAACTCAGTGCTGCATGGTACTGTGAAGTCAGTGCATGCCAGGTGCATGTGGTAGTTGACAGGTAAATCTGGGGCATCATTAACACAGCCAACAAGACTGAAAATATCACGGAATATCTTCCAAAGCATAAATTAACATATCTGCACTCGAATTAAGACACTATGATGGGTGTGGCTGATGGAAGATGATGGTGTGACTTCTCCCTGCCAATCAGCAATCATTGTACAGACTTTGCAACTTGGAGAGAATGTTTGGTCATCTTTCACTGATTATCAAAATATCTACTGCAGTTTTACAGATGATTTACAGTCATTAAGACGTAATGCAGTGAGAGGGGAGAGGCCCCATGCAGCCATCCATCAGCCCCATGATTCACAGGCCAGTGCTGGATGATGCAGTGCTGCAGGCTGGTTCATGCCCCCCCCCCCCCTCCCTCATTTATTGGAACGGCTTAGCCATGATGCAAAGGGGGAAGGCGGCAGGAGGGCGATCAAGGCAGGGCTGGTGTCAGGATGCACAGTTGGAGGACAGCTGGACCCACCCGGCAGCTCCGACCTGCCCACCTTCCCTGTGTGACAAGACAGACGACGGCAGCGCACCACAAACCATCATGTGTGTCTCTAAAGCTTTAACGCATCACACGCCGGGCTCTCAAACCCGATATTTAGACGAAGACGCAGCGATCTGGATGCTGTGCGGTGCTAGCTAACGGAACCAACCGCTGCAGTGAGCGGTAACGGCGGCTCCTCTCCATCAGAACACGCCGGTGTCTGTGTGTGATTATGTCCGCCGACCGAGCTACGTACCGTCACTCCGTTTTATCTCCACGTAAATGCCCACGAAGATCTTTCCGGCCATCGCTCCCGGTGCGTGGTTTTAATAGTCAGGTTCGGTCCAAGTTGCAGCAGCCGCGGAGAAACTGAGGTCACTCACGGCCAGGAGAGGCGGGAGGAGAGAGGCCAGTGCGCATGCGCGGACGGTCATACCTGAAAAGCATGCTGTCAAATGTTCAGTTTTTTAAATTGGAAAAATCTGTCAAAGTTGGTGTATTTAAAAATATTAATGAGAATCTGGACTTTATGCTCAAATCTGTGTTGTTATTAGAAAATAGTTAATACATAAATTCAGAGATTAAAAACAATCTTTGGAAGAATCACATCAGTAATTTAGAGTGAACTCAGAGAGTGCATACATCCGCCAAGGGTGTTTGTATGCAAATTGAAATGTGATACAAATGTGTCAGTTAACAACATCATAAGTTGTATGTGCAAGTTACTTAGGCCATTATTTTCATAGTATTACAGCAAAAATCTCTTTAGACTTTTTTGCAAAATGTAGCATTTTCCATACTGCATGGTTCACTTATGATCAAGACCAGACATTGCTTTCACTCACTACACAGTGTTTTCTCATCTCATTTTCTCTGCGTTTACTTATTATTGTATCAAGGAAGTTTTATTTCTCAAAGAAATAAGAAATAAAACTTCCTCAATTGTATATGTAAGTAGTATTGAGAGTTAGGCTTTTGTTTATAGAGCTTGTGCTTTGCATATGATCATTTTTTATAATATTTGTCTTTAAATAGCATGATTTACCAGTTGCTTGACCAAGCTAACTGTAGTGTCCGAAATAACGAGGAGGTGAGGTGACGTTTATAATGTTTATTAGTAAGAACTATAGCACACTATAGGGACACCCTACCGCGAGTACGGGAGTGTGGCAAGGAGACCGGAGGGCTCCTGCCTCAGGCTTTTATAATACAGGTGACGCCACCTCCCAAGGGCGGGGCATCACCCCTTCCAGCCTAGGGCACCGCCATACTAATATATTATATAATATTCCTATCCTACATTCTCCCCACCCCCTTGAAAAAACCGCAGTCACACTAATTACCCAACCAATAAATTTACACCCGAATCACACTCTAACACAGGGGAACAGACCTATCCATTCACACCGCACTGGCTCAGCAGAACCCTCCGCTACGTAAACACAAAGTCTCTGAAAGAAAAATGAGCCACTCACCAAATTAAAACAATCCCACCTAAGCTAAACACATAACACAATTAACACAGATAATGGCGGTACCCGTCCCATAAACCCACAGAATACACACATACATATAAACAGGGAACTCCCAAAATAAAGACAAAGGAAACACATTTTCACATCATGGGCAATAAACTTCATTCACACTCAGATGTCACTGCACCTCACTCACACAACACTCACAACAGGTGTCTCGTGCCTATCAAGTGACTCACCCTATCACATAGGAAATTACATCCCTAATGAGACCACCCACAGCCATAAGGCTCAACTCATGAAAGGGGAATCCCCTCAGCAACTCGTGCTGGGAATACTAAGAAAAATGCAACACTGTACCAAAAGATGCATCACTGTACACCTATACCCTGACCATATGGTAAGACGTACCCACAGGTCACCCCACAGTAACCACATCCCAACAGTTGCATTTTCCTTTTTTTTTTTTTTTAGCAGAACAAACTAAATACTCACAAAATTGTATTATAAAGAGGATAAATGTTTCTAGGAACCAACTTTCACATATCACCCAGTACTCATACAGTTCCCCTCAATTCCGTTCCTATACAATCATAACATGTAACATCAAACACATTAAACATAATAACCTTCACCATAACACATAACAGTTTAACAAACTGCACATTTAGACACACTGTTAGCCCCACACATTCAACCCCCCCCCCCCCCGGAGTGTTCGTCACGCAGCCCACTTCCAGAGGGTCTCCGCTTTGATGAGATTGGAGATGGACTGCATCGACGCCCCACTGTGCTTCGACGTCGCAGCTCATTGGGATGCCTATTTGACCTATCGGTCAATTTCAGGTAGCCGTTGCCACCAGACTGGACCACCCGCAGATCATCCTGTCCTGCTGTCCCGATTCTGGAACTGTGCACCCGACCAAGCCGAGGCTCAACCCTAGGGCGTACTTTATCACCCTCCCCCAGGGAGCACTGACTGGCTTCCTCCGTCTTCTCCGCTGCGATCTGGTTCCTCCATGGCTCAATCCATGTCCCTCACCTTAGTTCACGGCACAGTTGGGGACCAAGCTGTCTGGTGTTGCCCCGGACGCCAGATAATGGTGAGTTGGATCGACATCAGTCACTGTTGGCTCTACGGTGGAATCCAGTCGGCCACCGGAACCCTGTAACTCACGCTCTCTGGACCTTCCGTCTCCGCAGAGATCAAACCATGCCGTGCGGGTCCGTCCTCCACTGGACCACAAACACTAGCACGGGATCCCCGCCTAGTCGGCGTACTAAGGTGCCAGTGGTGTCCCTCTTCACCCGGAATGGGCCACCCTAAGTTCCACACTTCATCACCACTTTGCGTAAGATTACTGCCTTCTCAAGACAATATACTGTATTGTCAAGGGGATCATTACTGTAATCACAACGTGCAGTACTCGTTTTACTCACACTGTGGGGAAAACACCATCTTACGCTTGCCCAGTTCAGAATGGAGGTTGCTGACTCCGTCTCCGCCAGCATCGGTACCAGTGTCCCAACCGTGTTGGAAGCGACAGCATGGACCACTGTAGGCTTTCCACCGTCCCTACCAGACCTCCGTTCTTCCTTGTCAAAACTGCAGTAAAGTCTGGCGAAGTGATGGAACAGACTGCACCGTCCACAACGCTCGCCCCTCACCGTATGCTCCCTGGCTCGAAAACGGTGCTTGCTGGATCTGCAGCCGTAGCCTTGTGGTGTCCCCGGGGTGGACCGAATGTTGACGATGGCCCCGTCCAAATCCAAAGCCAGGATTGTCCCATGTGCTCCGCTCTTCTGAGGGGCTTCTTCATGGCTATTGTGCTTCGTCAGCCGCTCCGCTGCCTCATTTGGTCGTGTTAGTCCATGGCTGCTATTGGTGCTAGCTCACCAGCGCGAGTTAACAGGCCTCTTGCTGGGGGGCCGGCCACGTGTTCTGCTAGCCGGCCGTGGCCCAACTCCTCCTCCAAAGTCCCGAGCCTGCACTCACCCACCAGCCGTCGAAGGTCTGCCACAAACTGTCGAACCGACTGTCCGGGTCGCTGGTTCCGCTGCTTAGCTGGCATGCGCCATCTCATGATGTTTCCAGCAGCGCGAAAGTAGCCCGCCATGAGCCTAGTCACCTGACCGAATAGGACACCTCCTCCTAAGGTACTGAGGATCTTCGGGCCCCCCATGCCCAGGCTATAGACAAGGAGAGCCCTAACACATGTCTTGGTTAGGTTGCTGAGGTACCATGCACATAGATATTTTCAGAAGGCTGCAAACCATCTGGCCCAAAGGACCAGCGGCTCTCCCGGAGCCTCCAAAACAGGTCGAAAGGTGGCTGCAGCACTCTCCATCTCCAATTTCCCTCATCGCCAAATGTAGTGTCCGAAATAATGAGGAGGCAAAGTGACATTTATAATGTTTATTAGCTGTCACGCCGCGCCGCTCATCAACGGCGCCACCTGCTCACACACCTGTCAGTCATCAGCGGCGAGGAATATAGGCTGCCTCGCCCTGAGCTTCGGTCTGAAGCCGTAGACTTCATTTCCCTTTCATGGGCTTCTACCACATTCTCTTCAGCATCCTCGTCACCGGTAAGAAGATCACTTACCTCATCTCTCCAGTTTGCTCCCCTGTGCACAGGTGGATTCCTCGGCGGCGGACAACCCCGTCCCTCGTCTCTCCGCGCTGCTGCACCGAGCCCTGCAGGTGGCTGTCTCCCGGGCTTCCATCCTTGAAGCGCCAGTCATCTGTCCAAACAAGTAAGCTTCTCTCCCTCGCCTATTCTCCTCCTGTGTTGGTGTGCGCTCATCACCCTGTGTCTGATTTCTCCCATAGGGTTGCCGGCTGAACGGTCTCCTGCCTCTGGGTCCGAAGCAGACACCACCACCAACACATTAACATTCCGCAGACACGCACCCAAACATCCCTGCTGTTAATAAACAGTTCGAACTACTCTGAGCCTGTGTGTGTGCGTCTCCTGAGCCGAACGTTATGTCAGTACGGCTTCAGCAGAGCGGCTCGGCAGACGGCGGGCTCGCACACCGGTTTACCATCCTCGAGGCTCGGGTGGATCAGATTGTTTATCAGCAACAGGTGGTTTTCAATCAATTATTAGAATTAACTAACCGATTGAACCGCTTGGACCCCCAACAGCCGTTCCTCCCGACTCGCCAGGGTGGCGCGGCTCCTGCTGTTCCAGCGGCCGTCCAGCCGGCTCCAGTGGCACCGGTTCGGCTCACACCGATTCCGACCCCCGCCCGCTTTAGCGGTAAGCTCGGCGGAGCGCGGGGGTTCATTATGCAGTGTGAGTCCGTGTTCCACCGTGTGCCCGGAGATTTTCCTCGGATCACAGTCGAATTGGTTATATAGGGAATCTTCTGGAGGGGCGTGCGTTAACTTGGACCTACGCCGTAATGGCGAGGCCCAGTTATGCCACCCTCACCTATGACCAATTCGTGAGGCGCTTTCTGGAGGTCTTTGACCATTCTCAAACCGAGACGGTCCAGGTCGATCGCCTTCTCGCTCTCCAGCAGGGAAGCCGGTCGGCAGCGGACCACTCGGTCGACTTCCGGGTAGCGGCGAAGGAACTGGGCTGGGAGGAACGCTCCCTCTGTGGCCTGTTCCTCCGCAGCCTCAATAGTGATCTGAGGGATGAACTGGCTGGTCGGGATATCCCTGGGATGCTAGCGGAGCTGACGTCCTTAGCGGTAAGTTTGGATAACAGGCTGCGCGAGCGCTCCTCGGGGCGGAGGTCTTCTTCTTCTCGCCCTCGTGGAGCCTCGCCGTACCTGTTCCAAGCTCGCCCCCTGGCGGCGCCGCCAGCATCGCGCCCCGAGGAGTCGGAGCCGATGGTGACGGGCTGGACTAAACTTTCCCCTGTGGAGAAACAACGCCGTCGTGAGTTGGGCCTCTGCATGTATTGCAGAGGCGACCAACACACCGTGGAGCGTTGTCCACGGAAGGCCAGTCGGTGGGGTCCGCGAGTCACTGTTGGAAGTCTCGCGGACATCAATCGGTTAGGATCATTTACTCAATTGAAGCTGCCCATCCGTTTCTGCCATAACCCCACTGGGCACCTCACCCACGCACTGGTGGATTCGGGCGCAGAAGGCAGCTTCATTTCACAAAGCCTGGCAACCCGATTGGGCATCCGCTGCCAGGCACTCAACACTCCCATCTCCCTAGTCCATCTCTCCCGTGCCACCCTTGGGAGAGTGACACATCAAACTGTCCCCCTACCGGTCATCATCTCGGGAAACCACCGGGAGGAGATGACCTTTTATGTCCTTCCCAACTCTGTGTCGCCCGTCATCCTGGGGTATCCCTGGCTCCGCCTTCACAATCCGGTCCTGGATTGGAGATCAGCTGGGGTATCGGCTTGGAGTACATTTTGCCTGGGCACCTGCCTCCAGTCCGCTGCCTGCTCGCCGTCCGCTCCTCCTCCAGCAACGGACGCTGCACCCCCGGACCTGTCCCTGGTGCCTCCGGAGTTTCACGACCTGGGTATGGTGTTCAGTAAAGCGAAAGCTATGTCTCTTCCCCCTCATCGGCCCTACGACTGTGCCATCAACCTCCGCCAGGGGGCGCCGTTACCTTCTGGTCGGCTCTACAGCCTGTCTGCGCCGGAGAAGGAGACGATGAACACATATCTGAAGGAGTCATTAAACGCCGGGATAATCCGCCCATCATCGTCACCCGTGGGGGCGGGGTTCTTCTTCGTGGGAAAAAAGGATGGGTCCCTCCGCCCTTGTATCGACTACCGGGCCCTCAATAATATCACGGAGAAGGACCGTTACACCCTGCCTCTCATGGACACTGCTTTCCACTCCCTCCAGGGGGCGACCTGGTTCACCAAGCTGGACCTACGCAGCGCTTACCACCTCGTCCGGATCCGGGAGGGAGATGAGTGGAAAACGGCCTTCCGTACCCCGAACGGCCACTTTGAATACCTGGTGATGCCGTTCGGGTTGACCAACGCTCCTGCAGTCTTCCAGCGCCTCATTAATGACGTCCTCCGGGATTTCATTGGCCTTTTCGTGTTCGTCTACCTGGACGATATCCTCATCTTCTCCAAGTCCAGGGATGAGCACCAGGTCCACGTGAGGCGGGTCCTCCAAAGGCTGCTGGAGAATCGTCTGTACGTAAAGGCAGAAAAGTGTGAATTTTACGCCAGGAGTACGTCCTTCCTGGGGTTCATCATCGCCCACGATAAGGTGCTCCCTGACCCAGAGAAGGTAAAGGCGGTGGTGGAATGGCCTACACCTGCATCCCGGAAGCAGATGCAGCAATTTGTTGGCTTCGCCAATTTCTACCGCCGCTTTGTCCCCAACTTCAGTACCATCGTTGGACCACTGACCCGCCTCACGTCCCCGAAGGTCCCGTTCCGGTGGACCGAAGAGGTCGCTGCCGCCTTTGAGGCACTGAAGGCGGAATTCTCCTCCTCCCGGGTCCTTCGCCAGGTCGACCCCGCGCTGCAGTGCATCGTCGAGGTAGACGCTTCGGACACGGGAGTGGGGGCAGTGCTGTCCCAGCGGTCACCGGACGATGGCGCCAAACGACCGTGCGCCTTCTTCTCCCGGCGCTTGTCCCCGGCGGAGAGGAACTACGATGTGGGGGACAGAGAGCTCTTGGCCATCAAGCTCGCCCTGCAGGAGTGGCGCCACTGGCTAGAGGGGGCGAACCTGCCGTTTGTGGTCCTTACGGACCACAAGAACTTGGAGTATTTACGGTCTGCCAAGCGCCTGAATGCCCGCCAGGCGCGCTGGTCTCTGTTCTTCGCCAGGTTCCAATTTTCTATCACCTTCAGGCCTGGCTCTAAGAACGGCCTGCCTGACGCCCTCTCTAGGCAGTTCACTCCCGTGGAATCGGAGGAGACGCCTCACTCCATCCTGCCCAGGTCGTGCGTCGTGGGAGCCATCTCGTGGGATATCGAGGCAAAGATCCGGAAGGCACAGGAGGTGGAACCTGATCCTGGCGGCGGACCGGAGGGAAGACTGTTCGTCCCATCTGCGGTCCGAGGAGAGGTCATCCACTGGCTCCACACCTCCCGGCTCACCTGTCATCCCGGCACCTCCCGGATGATCAGCCTCCTCCAGCGGTCTTTTTGGTGGCCGGGCCTGCGGAGGGATGCAGCCCGCTACGCCCGGGCTTGCCCAGTCTGTGCCACCAGCAAGTCGGGAAATGCCCCTCCAGCGGGTCTGCTCCAGCCTCTGCCCGTCCCCGGCAGGCCCTGGTCGCATATCGCACTGGATTTCGTCACCGGACTCCCCGTTTCCAGCTCCTTTAACACCATCCTGACCATCGTGGACCGTTTCTCCAAGGCGGCACACTTCGTCCCCCTGCGAGGTCTCCCTACCGCCCTGGAGACGGCGGGCCTCCTCATCCAACACGTGGTCAGGCTGCACGGGATTCCGGTGGACGTGGTCTCGGACCGGGGTCCCCAATTTTCATCCGAGGTTTGGAGGTCCTTTTGCAACGCCATCGGAGCCAAGGTGAGCCTCTCCTCCGGCCATCACCCCCAGTCTAACGGGCAGTGTGAGAGGACCAATCAGGAGCTGGAGGCTGCGCTCCGCTGTGTTGCAAGATCCAAGCCGACGTCATGGAGCAACCATCTCGCCTGGGTGGAGTACGCCCACAATACCGCCCGCTCTTCTGCAACGGGGATGTCCCCCTTCAAGGCGTCCCTGGGTTACGACCCCCCGCTGCTTCCAGCGCAGGAGAGCGAGGTAACTGTCCCATCAGTTAGGGCGCACGTGAGGCAGTTCCGCTCCACCTGGGCCACCGCGCGTCATGCGCTTTTACGCACAGCGGAGCGCAACAGGACCGTGGCGGACCGGCGTAGAAGACCTGCCCCGGCATACAGAGTTGGGCAACTTGTCTACGTTTCCACCCAGGACGTCACCCTAAAAGGCGAGAGGAGAAAGCTGGCACAGCGCTTCATGGGTCCCTTTCCCATCACCCGGATCATCAACCTGGTGGCTGTGCGCGTGGCTATTCCCCCCTCCCTCCGCATCCATTCCACTTTCCACGTGTCGAAGGTGAAGCTGGCAGTTACCGACCCCCTTTGCCCTCCTCCTGCAGCGCAACCCGCACCCCGGATGGTTGGTGGCCACCCGGCCTGGTCCGTCTCCTCCATCCTGGACTCCCGGCGCCGGGGTCATGGGTTGCAATACTTGGTGGACTGGGAGGGCTATGGGCCCGAGCATCGACAGTGGGTGCCCCCGTCGTTTGTGTTGGACCCATCGCTCATCGCGGACTTCCACCGCGCGCACCCGGATAAGCCATCGCCAGGAGGCGCTGCTAGAGGGGGGAGTACTGTCACGCCGCGCCGCTCATCAACGGCGCCACCTGCTCACACACCTGTCAGTCATCAGCGGCGAGGAATATAGGCTGCCTCGCCCTGAGCTTCGGTCTGAAGCCGTAGACTTCATTTCCCTTTCATGGGCTTCTACCACATTCTCTTCAGCATCCTCGTCACCGGTAAGAAGATCACTTACCTCATCTCTCCAGTTTGCTCCCCTGTGCACAGGTGGATTCCTCGGCGGCGGACAACCCCGTCCCTCGTCTCTCCTCGCTGCTGCACCGAGCCCTGCAGGTGGCTGTCTCCCGGGCTTCCATCCTTGAAGCGCCAGTCATCTGTCCAAACAAGTAAGCTTCTCTCCCTCGCCTATTCTCCTCCTGTGTTGGTGTGCGCTCATCACCCTGTGTCTGATTTCTCCCATAGGGTTGCCGGCTGAACGGTCTCCTGCCTCTGGGTCCGAAGCAGACACCACCACCAACACATTAACATTCCGCAGACACGCACCCAAACATCCCTGCTGTTAATAAACAGTTCGAACTACTCTGAGCCTGTGTGTGTGCGTCTCCTGAGCCGAACGTTATGTCATTAGCAAGAACTACAGTATAGCACACTATAGGGAGACCCTACTGCGAGTACGGGGGTGTGGCAAGGAGACCGGAGGTCTCCTGCTTCAGGCTTTTGTAATACAGGTGACGCCACCTCCCAAGGGCTGGGCATCACCCCTCCCAGCCTAGGACACCGCCATACTAATACGTAAAATATTCTTATCCTACACTAACATTAACCACTCAGGTGTATGAAGCAGTTATCTTGTTTTGTGGCAGTTCTTCCAAGCATTAGATGTAAAACAGTAACAACAATAAAGCAACATAATGAGCTCTGAAAATCAAACTAACTAGCTTGATGCTACACATAACAGATAAATGATTTTAGACATTAAGTTATAAAAACAACAATCAAAATTTGAAACAAATTTTATTTACAAAATAACAAACTGTCATTGTTATTTACAATATATGCAAAAATAAATGGAAGTGGATGAATTGATTTAATGATGAGAAAATTATCATAAACTCTCCGTGTGCTTTGCCATAGCGCATGGGGAAGGAGAAAGGATGCAAGGATTTAAATGTGGGAAGAAACGCTGCCAGAAGCGTAGCAGGATTACTGCAAAGGGGGAAATGCTTCTGGTCCAGCGTAGCAGCTGACCGCACAGAGAAATGCTAACAGTTTACTCACGAGTAGGAGCAGTCCCAAAAAGTCCAATTCTCTCGGTGAGCATAAACAATAGTCTTTCCTGACGTGATGTCACACCATGGAGAACAAGAGTGACTTGTTCAATGACCCAGCGGCATTTGTCTAGCGAAGAGCTGCTTAAATCCAAATGCTGCTGGCCACACAAATTGGGAACACCTGGGTGAAGCACGGGAAAGATAATTACCAGGGCTGGGACAGCTGGTGGAATTATGGAGAGCAAGGGGGTGTGGTAGGACCGACAGACTGTCAGCAGCGTGGGAAAAAGATCACAGAGGCTGACTAACAGCTGCCGGTCAGGCAGTGGCTAAGGTGATGGAATGAATACACAAAATGCACATAAACAGTGAAGCCAAAACCCACAGAGAGATCAGGGCCAAGCCGGGGAAAACCAAACTGGCTCAGCTCATGACAGACCCCCCCCCCTCCCAAGGGGTGGAATTGCCAGACACCCAAGGTAACATCAAGAAGCCCTCCCCCCAACAGTTGCAACAACAACAAACAACATGAACACGGGTGGGCGGAAGGGGAAACGGGAAGGAGGGAACACAATTCCTCGCCCAGGGCCCACAATTAACCTCCCCAAGTCCACAGGCGTTGGGGGTCAGGGGGCCGCCTAGAGTCCCAGGCCCAGCAGAAGGTCCGGTGGACAAAGTCCGGTGGCCTGCCAGAAAACATGAGCCACCTGACCTGGGAAGTCAATTCTTCTGGCAGCTGGCCAGCATAGTTGAGCCACCAGGACTGAAGGGGTAAAGCAGGAGGCGGCCTGCCCACTGGAAGGCTCACTGATGGGTAACAGGACCGGGGAAAGGGGACCTCTATGGTGTAGGGGAGGGATAAGGGGACCACGGCATCCTCAGGGTGGTCCGCAACTGCACCCACAGTGGACCCTGACCGGGCCAGCTCCGCTGCACCCACAGTGGACCCCGACTGGGCCGGCTCCGATGCACCCACAATGGCCTCCAACCGGGCCGGCTCTGCTGCACCCACGATGGCCTCCGGCTGAGGCTCAGCTGCACCCACGATGGCCTCCGGCTGAGGCTTAGCTGCACCCATGATGGCCTCCAGCCGAGGCTCAGCTGCACCCACAATGACCTCCGGCCAAGGCTCAGCTGCACCCATGGTGGACCCCGATTGGGTCAAAGCTGCGCCCATGGTGAGAGGGCCAACTCGCAGAGACACTAGGCTGAGGAGGCGATCGATGGGGGGAGCCATGATGACCTTGGCAGGAGGGGCTGAAGCAGTGACATCCTCCCTCGGCAGGGCCAGACCCTTGGCGACCTCTGGCGGCAACTCTGCAGCACCCGCGGTGGGCCCTGATTGGGCCAGAGCTGCACCCATGATGGTCCCAGTCTGGGATGTGGCTACACCCGTGGTGACCTTCCGGCTGATGCTCAGCTGCACCCGCGGTGGGCACCAATTGGGCCAGAGCTGCACCCATGACGATCCCGGTCTGGGACGTGGCTGCACCCACGATGGGCTCTGGCTGGAGCACCGTTGCACCAGCGGTGACCCCCATCGGGGGCCTCATTGCTCCCACGGTGGTCTCCCCAGCGAAGGAGGTGGTGCTTCTAACGCCAGCTGGCACTGGATCCCGATCCTCGGCGGCTTCTGGCTAAGTCAGCTGCTCTCCAGTGACCCTGGCAGGGGACTCCGACCCCGGAGGGAGAGAAAAAGAGACCAGGTCAGGGTCACTGGCAGCGGCAGAGCCCGGTGAGGAGGCCCCGAGGGCTACTATGAGCTGCCCCGGGCCCTCCTCGCCATGAGTCTGGCAGTGTGACATTGACAAATGAGGTATTGACATAATGGAGCACACTTGCCTGAACTTGGGCTCCACCGCCGTCCAGAACTCTGGCGATTTGGGGTGCGTAGTCTCCGTCATCGCGCCCGGTGCTGTGCCCCTGTTGACCTCCTCTGGGGCCGCTAACGTCCCGTCGTCATCAGTAGGCAACCCCGGTGATGGTTGCTTCTCTCCGGTGACCCTAGTGAGGTGCTCGACAGGCAAAGGAGAAAAGGAAGGGTTAGGGTCGCCGGCAGCGGCAGAGCCCAGACAGGGAAGTCAGGTGCAGCCGAGAGCCACACCCAACTCTCCTCTCCAAGAGCCAGACAAGATCTCTCAATCATAGGCAATTGAACTGCAGGAGAGAGAACTTGCCTGGGCTCGAGTTCTACTGCCGTCCAGGACTCCCAACGCTGACGACGGTGACGGTCCGGATCCCGTCGGCCGGGGGTCTGGTCCAGGGGGTGACTCTGCTGCGGCGGTCCCCGCAACAGGCGTGACGGTGGTTGCAGTCCTGGTCCTCAGGTGCTCCTCTTCGACCCGGCCGTTGACTACAATGAGCAGGTTCGCCCACTCCTTGTCCAAAGACAAATCCGGAGGCTGAGCAGGCATAGGAGGTGGGACCCTCACAGCTGGGGAAGTGCATCCTTGGACCTACCTGTCATGGTGCTCCTCCTCGACCCGGCAGTTGACTAAGGCGAGCAGATTCGCCCACTCCTCGTTCGCCAGTGTGACTTTGGGGAAGCGCCTCCGTGTGGGCTCCTGAGCAGGATCATCCAGGGCCTCAACTTTGCTCCATTGTCAGGTGGACCAGTTCTTGGATCGGCAGGCCCTCAGAAATTAAAGGAGGAAACATGGAGAGGGGAAGAAAATGATCATTAATTGCAGCTGGAGGAGAGGACCCAGTGGACTGCTGATACTGGGCCTCCCCCTTGGGAGACAGGCAAGATTCAGTGTTAAGAAATGATTCAGAATGAAAAAATACTTGCCTGTCATCCCGGTTGATGACATCTGCAGCTGCAAAGGGCAGAGACTTGTCCATCAACGTGCCAGCAGTGACTTGGACCCCTCCGCAGACTATTGGAGGAGCCGTCTCCCTGACGACGGAGGTAGGCGTGGCCGGGGTGAATCCAGCAGACCCCTCGGCGGCTGAAACGATGATGGCCGCTGCAGAAGAGGGGGGCTTCTCCCGGCATTTCCTTGTGGGACGGTGCTGTCCTTTGTGTTCCAGAACACACCATGCTGGAGCAAGTGGAGGGTCGAGCAGTGCGCCACGGAGGCTGCCAGTTTGCGGGAAAGCAGACCTCTGTCTTGGCGTCGCAGGAAATGCCAGACCAGGGAAGGAACGCTGGAGCGAACAGACTGTGGAGATCAGTTCGGCGTACTGCGGGTAGGTCCATAACCCGGGATCAGCTTCCACGATGCCTACTGCTCCGTCGAAGTTTTTCAGTGTCTCCTTAGGACCCCGGGTGGCGAGGGCATCATTAACAAAGCCCTGAATGAACTCCGCAGCCCATTCCTCCTCCACCGTGGGGAACCCCGCTGCCGTTCCTTTCCCTCGGCGAGACTGGGGCATGATGAATTCCAACACAGGTTAGCCCAGAACAGAGAAACAGTTATAATGAAAAAAGAAAAATGATGTGTGGATGAACCCTCTAAATCCCTTTTGCTGGCTGGGTCATTCTGTCATAAACTCTCCGTGCACTCTGCCATAGCGCACAGAGAAGGAGAAAGGATGCAAGGATTTAAATGCAGGGTTTCACCAAACACACATTTATTGACATAAACTGTTCACAAAGACGAACAAATGAATTACAATACAATATGGGTGCATTCGGGAGAGCAGGGAAGACTACGGGAAGTTCTACTAACTCGGGGGAACGCAAACTGGGCACAGCCTAAGTGTAACAGTTATGCTGCGGGGAGAAACGCTGCCAGATGCGTAGCAGGATCACTGCAAAGGGGGAAATGCTTCTGGTCCAGCGTAGCAGCTGACTGCACAGAGAAACAATTTACTCACAAGTAGGAGCAGTCCCAAAAAATCCAGTTCTCTCGGCTAGCATAAACAATAGTCCTTTCTGACATGACGGTCACACCATGGAGAACAAGAGTGACTCGTTCAATGACCCAGCGGCGTTTGCCTAGCGAAGAGCTGCTTAAATCCAAATGCCGCTGGCCACACAAATTGGGAGCACCTGGGCGAGGCACGGGAAAGATAATTACTGGGGCTGGGACAGCTGGTGGAAATATGGAGAGCGAAGGGGCGTGGTAGGACCGACAGACTGTCAGCAGCATGGGAAAAAGATCACAGAGGCTGACTAACAGCTGCTGGTCAGGCAGTGGCTAAGGTGATGGAATGAATACACAAAAAGCACATAAACAGTGAAGCCAAAACCCACAGAGAGATCAGGGCAGAGCTGGGGAAAACCAAACCGGTTCGGCTCATGACAAAAATTACTGACCCGTATTAATGAAAATGTTGGGAAAAAATGTCACTTTTCTCAGTGCTAACTAAAGAGACAAAAAATTCCTGGATTCCCACCATTATCCAGACCCACAGACTTCAATGGAGTCTTGCTTGGGCCGAGACCCACCCCCCCACCCCCGAGTTTCATGAAAATCTGTGAGGCAGTTTTTGCACAATACAGCTTACTAACAAACAGGCAAACTAACACAGGTGAAAACTGTTGTGTCCATAACACAGGTTATAAAGAACCAGGCTGGAGGTGCCATTGAACATAACTTTATTTACAGAACCACAATGATACAGGTTCTCCGTACAGGCCAAGGGGTCAACGGTCAAAGAGACCGTGCTCTTCCGTGTCTGCCCTTTTACACCCCGGAGTGATGGCGGAACCGGAAAGGTGAGACCATCACTCCCACTACACCCCGGGTGTACCCAGTGCCATTTTGGTACATCACCCCCCCCCCCCCCCGTAGAAAAATGCCAAGCACAACAATCACACCCTCCCAAATTTAAACCTGACTCACACGCTAATAATAACAATATACACAGGCCTATCCATGCACACAACACAATCAAACTGGAGGTGGGTCAGGTAGACTACCAACCCACCTCAACATGGCTATACAGTTTATTCGGTCATCTTTGAAATAAAAATGTCCTAGTCGCTACGGAGGGTGACAATATGTATGGGTACATATTCATACTATGTAGGATAACTAAGTAGACGGTTATGCTGTTTATTCCATCTAGCTACAATGCTCTGCACTGTGTGTATATATATATTTATATATTTATGTGTCCATATGTATATTCGTTGCTCTTGTTTCTCTTGTCTTCTTGATTGTTGCTCTGAGTGTTACTGTCCCTGTGCTGTTGCTATCCTGGAATTTCCCCATGGTGGGACTAATAAAGGCTTATCTTATCTTATCTTATCTTATCTTATCTTATCTTATCTTAAAGTAAAATAGCTGTGTTCCTAAAACTAAAATAATCATAGAACAATATATACACAACCAAACACTTAAAACTCACTATAACAAAACAACAGTAAATATGTACAACCCCAATTCCGTTGCCAGCCCCCTACCCCAACACACCCACCCTACAACATGGGCAATTCACTAATAACCAAAACACATTTCAAACATAATGCTAACAGTGTTGGGGATGTTTTGTTTTGTTTTGTTTTTTTTACACAGGGCAAAATGCAACCAGTACATATTAACTCTGTGACTCTTGGGTAATCTGGCATATTAGCGTCTCCACCACACCATGCTAACAGCCCACCCACACACACACACAGAGTCACCTTACAGTCCCAATGGGAGATCTTCCCCTAGGATTTCCGTCTGGTGGATCACTCCCAGAGTGCCTTCGCCTCTTCATCTCTGGAGATGCGCTACGCTGGCATTTCTTCTCATGTACTCGCCGCAGCTCGTTAAGGTATCTCTACATTCCATCAGACAGTTTCAGATAATCGTCCTCCTGGACAGCCAACACCCACAGCTGCCCCTGGTCATCTTGTCGTTTTCTTTTTTCATGGATGCCCCTCAGCCGAGCTTCTTCCCTGGACCGGACCTCGTCACCAATGCGCAGGGGAGCTCGACTTTGTTGTAGATAACCACTATGTTGTGACCGGGCTTCCGCCCTGGGTTGAACCATGTCACCAACCCAATCTGGAGTCCTCCTGGGTCTCCAGTGTTGTTGCTTGGTGCGTTTTGGAATCGCACTGGTCGGTCTTGCCCCGCTCGCTTTCATTTCCAACGCTAGCACAGCCACTGCAGCTCCTCACTTCTCAGTATCACTAGGACGAACTCTGGAAGTTGAGGGGGCTAGCGTCTTGGCTCCCTCAGCTGTTCCAGGCATTCTGCTGTGCCGTCCAGTTCCCACATCCAGGGCAACTTGGACACTGGCATCGGAACCTGCCCAAGAGGTACTCCACGTTGCTGATCCTGCACTCCTCCCATAATACCAGGCCAGTCACTATCCCACACTGTGTCGTCCACCATGTGCGGCGCAGGTCGGTCCCACAATCCGCAGCCTGACCCCTCCTCTCCGACGCTGCAGGTGATCGAGAACCCCAGACTGTAGAACATATCACACCCCATGATGTTTGACCCAGTGGTGGTCACCACGAACTGGATGCTTGACATCATCGCTGATTTGTACCTTGCCGTTAGTTCCAGTGAACCCACAACGGCCAATTTCATTCCACCGTTGCCGAAGTAGGGTGCCGATAGGTCACTCATGCGGTTGTGTGGGAACAGACTCCTCACAGTGGACCAATTTAATACCGAAGCCACCGCTCCCGTATCCACCATCAATGGCACTTCCACGCCGTCCAGCAAAATGTTGTAGTAGATTCTTCCATCTGTGCTCGGGGAGACGGTATGAATAATGGTAGGAGTCGCTGTGGGGAAGTCCATCTTCTGTCTTTGGTCCCCTTGCTCAAAGTTCTTGCAGGCCCTGGCAAAATGGTGCAACAGACCACACTTGCCACAGTGCTTGCCCTTCGCCGGACACTCTCTTGCCTTGTATCAGTACCTGGTGTACCCACAGCCATAACATCTTGACGTACCCGAGGCGGACCTAATCTTCACAGCAGCAGCGTATTCTTCTTTGTTCACGCTTTCTTCGCTGTCGGAGTCCACAGCCAGCGCCTTTAAACGTGGTTCAACTCGTCCCGACGTGCTTCTCTCACTGAGGTCTTTTGATAAATTCTCCACAGCCTCAAACTGCTGTGCTACCTCTATCACCGTGGCTAACATCAGTTCACCCGGGTAGGTTAAGAGCCTCAATCGTGCTGCAGAGCAAAGAGTGTGCTCCACTAGTTAGTCATGGACCATCTATTCCTCCAGGGCTCTGAACTGGCACTCCCCCACCAGCTGATGTAGGTCTGCAGCATAGTGCTGCACTGACTCTCCTGTCCACTCCCGGCACTGCCGAAACTGAATTCTCAGGACTATGACGTTTTCCGGAGCGCGAAAATAGCGCACCATTAGCCCAACCATGTCTTTATAGCTATCAGTCCCTCCTAGTGTGCCGAGGAGCCTTTGATCCTCCATGCCAAGATTATGGACTAAAATCGCTCTCGCATGCAATTTCTCAAGCTCACCGAGGTCAAGGGCCACCAGATAGTTCTGGAAAGCCAAGTACCACCTAGCCCAGGGGATGGGTGGCTGGCCCAGAACCTCCAAAAATGTCCGAAATGATGTTATAGCTCTCTCCATACCTTTCTCCTCGTCGCCAAATGTTATATCCATAACACAGGTTACAAAGAACCAGGCTGGAGGTTCCGCTGAACATAACTTTATTTACAGAACCACAATGATACAGGTGCTCCGTACAGGCCAAGGGGTCGATGGTCAAAGAGACCGTACTCTTCCGTGTCTGCCCTTTTATACCCCGGAGTGATGGCGGAACCGGAAAGGTGAGACCGTCACACCCACTACACTCCGGGTGTACCCAGCACCATATTGGTACACCACAAAAACATACGTAATCTCCTTGGGTAAAGTAATATAATAACTCTATTTGGCGAACAAAAATCTGGCACGCTACATAGGTCAAAGTCAGAAGTAGAAGAGTTCCTTCTTAAGGCCCACAGTGACCCTAATAGAGATCAGGGGTTAGGAGATAATAGCAGTATTCCTAGACCAGACAAGCCACAAATTGAGCTAGATGTGAAGGAACCTACATGGCAGGAAATCCAGGACATTGTTTGGAAAGCCAGCGCATCAGCGGCCCCTGGCCCAAGTGGTATACCATACCACGTATTCAAGAAGTGCCCTAAACTTCTTCGTAGGTTGTGGAAGATCCTAAAGAAGATCTGGGCTAAAGGTTCAATCCTCGCAAGATGGAAGTTAGCGGAGGATGTTTTGTCCCAAAAGAAGAAGGGTCCACTACAATAGATCGGTTCAGAACAGTTTCCCTCCTGAACGTAGAATGTAAGATCTTCTTCTCTGTACTCGCAAGAAGGTTGATGTCATATATGACGTAAAACCACTATATCAACACTTCCATCCAGAAAGGAGGCATCCCAGGGTTTGCTGGGTGTCTCAAGCATACTACGATGATCACTCAGCTGATCCAGGAGGCCAAGCATGAGAAGGGCAACCTCACAGTTGTTTGGTTAGGCTGTGCAAATGCTTACAGGTCAATTCAACGTGAACTTATCCAACAAGGGCTTGACCACTATTTTATTCCAGTGGCCATTCGAGACATGATTACTAGTTATCTTGGAGCATTCAAACTTAGATTTACATCAGCCTCTTTTGCCACTAACTGGCTGGACCTCCAGAAAGGGATTCCTACAGGATGTACCATCTCCCCTATCTTGTTCCTGATGGGCATGAACCTATTAATATCTGCAGCAGAAGGCGTAACCTGTGGTCCCACACTGGAGTCGGGTATCATTCAACCAGTACTGCAAGGGTTCATGGACGATATCACAATTACAACCGGGACACATATTCAAGCAAGATGGGTGTTGGAAACCTTGAACGATGTAGCCACGTGGGCAAGAATGTTGTTTAAGGCTAAGAAATCCAGAAGCTTGGTGATCAAAAAAAGGCAAAGTTACCAGCAGGTTCAACCAGCAGGTTCAACCTCCAAGTTCAGGGCAAAATTATTCCAACCATCATGGACAATCCAGTGAAGTGCCTGGGGAAGTGGTACTCTGACCAATAGTGCTAATGTCTCCAATGCAGTGAAGCAAACCAAAGTGTGCCTGAAGAAGATAGACAAGTCTGATCTTCCAGGAAAATTTAAGATCTGGCTGTACCAGCATGGCCTTCTACCCAGGTTGCTGTGGCTCTTCACTGTCTACGAATTCTCCATGACTGTTATCGAGAGGAAAATCAATAAGCATCCATGGAGATGGCTTGGTGTTCCACCAAGTTTTTCCTCAGTGGGCCTTTACATCCGGTCCGGACAGCTACAACTCCCCCCATCATCAGCAGTGGAGGAGTTTAAGGTGGAGAAATGCAGAGTTGAAGTAAGCCTTAGCAGCTCCAAAGATGCCCTTGTGAGCCAAGCAGGTATTACAACCAGGTCTGGATGCAAGTGGACAGCAAAGGTTGCAGTAGAGCAAGCAGTTAGCTCTTTTAAGCTGCGCGACCTCATCGGCAACCAATGTGTACAACAACAAGGTCTTGGCTCTGTACCTTTCCAACAATGGGGAAACGCAAATGAAACAACCAGGTGCGATATGATCCAGGTGGAAATTCGAACCCAGTAGGAAGAGAAGCGGATGTCAAGAGCAGTGGAACAAGGCTCGCAGGGCTCTTAGACAAAATGGGATCTGCTTAAGCGCAGAATCTTGTGGGCAGAACTGTGGAAACTGGAGCCCTATCACATTTCCTTCCTCCTGCGATCTGTTTACAACACCCTCCCCTCGCCTTCTAATCTGCACACATAAGGCTCTTTTCCACTAGTACCAGTTTGGCCTTGCTCGACTCGACTCGACTCACTTTCTAGCCTTTTCCACTGTACCCAGCACCGGTTAACAGGCGCTATTTTCGTGCCTGATCAAGGGCAGGGTACAACCGTGCTGAGTCGAGCCAAGATGTGACGTCAACAGACTGCGAGCCATTGATTGGTCAGGGCGTAATGTCACGAAAGCGTCTGTCTCAGTGGAATCTACACGACTGCCATTTGCAATATTTCACGGACTAACTCAGTCACCGAGTAAATACGATATTAATACAGACAGCGTTGTAGGTTTTGCGGAAATCTACACCGTGGTCCAACGAAGAGGTGCGGGGTTTTCTCTGCTTGGTGGCAGATCCACAGTGAGAGGAGCGACCCGCACCGATACAGATGCAGCCCAGCATAGAACCGGACTACGGACAAGCTGAAGACGAATGTGAGAGAACCATCGATGGTGAGTGATTTGTAATAATGTGCATCTATTCGCTTATTTATCCTGTTGGTGGTAAGCTCACTTTTTTTGAGCCATACAGCGCCGTCCTGTGCTAGCTAACGAGTGTTAGCTAGTAGCTAGCTAGTAGCCAACTCTGCTGATTCGCGCTTGTTTTGTCCTAAGTATTCGCTTGTGAGAGCAAAACGATGAAATATGTTAATCCTGGTTAAAGTCCTGGTTTATGTACGTGCTGCATTTTGGTGCTGTGCATTAATTTGTTTTAATTTCTTCCTAGAATCTGTTTGCACATGCTAGGGTTTAGCCTCCCTCAGTGTTTATATTGTGGATGCAGGTCAAGTGGACCACAGGAGCCGAAATCTCAACATATACAGGTGCATTTTCAAACCAGTGATTTATAAATTCATTCATATAATTTTCTAAAGCGTCAGAATAGACCCACACACCTATTCTGTGGATTTTCCATAAAAGGTGTTGGAACAGTGTTGTTGTGCTGTTCCACCATAAATCCCTGGATTGATAATGTACTTGTACCTGTACAGAGTGGATCCTGCGGTGCTCACTGGTCAGGGAAATGAAGCATTTTTGTCACATCCCACCACTGACTTTCATAAGTGTATTTCCCTAATACAGCTACATCTCCAAAAATTAGAATGTCATGAAAAAATTCAATATTTTTTTTTCAATATTATCATCGGATTCAGAAAGTGAAATCCGTATATTATTTAGATTCATTACACAGACAGTGATATATTTCAAGCGTTTATTACCTCCGCCAAGGAGGTTATGTTTTTATCAGCGTTGGTTTGTCTGTCTGTCTGTCTGTTTGTTAGCAAGATAACTCAAAAAGTTATGGACGGATTTTCATGAAATTTTCAGAGATTGTCACAAACGGGGTATCCTACAGATGATTATATTTTGGTGGTGATCCATCAGAACACTTGGAAAAAAAACAAAAAAACAAAACAAGCATCACAGTAGAGCTAATATATGCCACTTGCGAATGGCATTTTTTTTCATGGTCAAGGAATCTATAAAGTTAGACAAAATAAATGTAGGATTAATGTTTATGATGTTAAACACTGTATGGGGGGAACTGTGGTGCTTGGCGGAGGTCTGCGCTCTCCGAGTGCTTTTCTAGTTTATTTTAATAGAATTTAAGTTTTTAAATAGAAATGTTGGCCGCTGAAGTGTTGGTTAATATGGACTGTAGCCATAATCATCAAAATTAAAATAAACACTTGCACTGTCCGTGTAATGAATCTATACATGGGTTTCACTTTCTGAAATGAGTGACAAAAATATTGAACTTTTTCATGATATTCTAATTTTTGAGATGTGCCTGTATAAGTGTTGAACTTGCTTGAACTAACCACCATCCATTTCTGTCGTTCGTCTAGGCAAGAGGAAAGGAAAAGCAGCCGCCCCACAACGGACCTCGTCACTGTGGGAAGTACTGAAATCCCTTGCTTTTATAGGTAAAGTGTCAAAACCAAAGTAGCACAATTTCTACTTAATATAAGAGGGACTGAACTGAGATTGATTTGATTGTGTGAATACTAATTACAGAATAACTGAAAATGACTGGCACATCAACTGTAAAATAAACCGCTTGTTGATGTTGATGCTTGTTAGGAATTATTAATACAAGATTGGAAGATAGTTTATGATGAAAATGACATAAATAGAACATATGATAAATTTTTACAAATATTTCAATCATTGTACAATAAATACTTTCCTATAAAACAATACAGTGACAGACAACAAAAAAAAAATATTCCTTGGGTCACCAAGGGGTTAATAAATGCATGTAAAAAGAAGAATACATTATATAAACAATTCATTAAATGCAGAATGGTGGAAGCTGAGATCAAATATAAAAGATACAAAAATAAGCTTACTACTTTAATGAGGACCTGTAAGAAAGAATATTACAACAGAATACTAGAGGATAACAAAAATAACATAAAAGGAATATGGCAAGTACTCAATGGGATTATTAGTAATCGTCCTAAGAATGCAAATTATCCAGAATATTTTATCGAAAATGGCAATTTGATAAATAATATGGAAGATGTGGTCAGTGGTTTCAATAAATTTTTTGTAAACGTTGGTCCTGAATTAGCAAAATCAATAGTGACACCAGAAACAAACTACAGTGGTTCTGTGAATGAAATAGAAGATAGAAATCCAAACACAATCTTTTTGGGTGCAGTTACTGAAAAGGAAATTATCGAGACTGTGAGTAAATTTAAGAACAAAAAATCAACGGACTGGAATGAAATTGACATGACAATAGTGAAAAAAGTAATTGAGGGAATTGTTAAGCCACTCACCCACATCTGTAACCTGTCATTTCAAACTGGTATATTTCCAGACAAAATGAAAATAGCAAAAGTAATACCTCTATACAAAACAGGAGACAGTCATCGCTTCACAAATTACAGGCCAGTCTCTTTACTCTCACAGTTCTCCAAAATACTTGAAAAAATCTTCACTAAGAGACTGGATGATTTCACTGAAAAACACAACCTCCTTACAGATAGCCAGTATGGTTTTAGAGCAGATAAATCTACATCTTTGGCACTGATCGAACTTATAGAAGAAATTACTAGTTGTATAGATAAAAAAAATGTTGCTGTAGGAGTATTCATAGATTTAAAGAAAGCTTTTGACACCATTGACCACAGAATACTACTAAGGAAACTGGAAAGGTATGGGATAAGAGGGGTTGGACTGAGTTGGGTGGAAAGTTATTTAAGGAACAGACAACAATTTGTACAAATTGGAGAGCACAAATCACCCTTCATGGACATCACTTGTGGTGTGCCCCAGGGGTCAGTTTTGGGACCCAAACTCTTTATTTTATATATAAATGACATATGCCAAGTATCAAAAATTCTGAAATTTATTTTGTTTGCGGATGACACAAATATCCTCAGCACTGGTGAGAATTTGCAGCAGGTTTTAGAGGTGGTCACAACTGAAATGAAAAAATTAATGCAGTGGTTCAACAAAAATAAATTATCTCTAAATCTAAAAAAAACAAAGATTATGTTGTTTGGAAATTATAAAATAAATCATGAAATATTGGTAACGATAGATGATACCAGAATAGAAACAGTACAGGAAAATAAGTTCCTGGGGGTGACGCTTGACAATAAAATCTGCTGGAAACCTCACATCAGTCACATCCGGGCCAAATTAGCAAAATGTATAGGCATACTGGGGAAGACGAGACACTTCTTGGACTATAAATCATTGGTCTTATTGTACAATTCATTGTTTTTACCTTATCTTAACTACTGTGTAGAAGTCTGGGGAAACACCTACAAAACCAACCTACAGTCAATATGCACATTACAAAAAAGAGCTATAAGGATAATAAACAATGCAGGATATAGAGACCATACCAATTCGTTGTTCTTAAAGTCACATGTCATAAAGTTCATCGATTTAGTTAAATTTAAGACAGCACAAGTAATGTACAGGGCAATTAATAATCAACTACCAACTAATATACAAAAAATATTTAAAAAAAGAGACAATGATCATAATTTGAGGGGAGACTTAAACTTTACAAAACCCAAGATACGTACTACCAAGAAAAGTATGTGCATATCTGTCTGTGGGGTGGATTTGTGGAACAGTCTAGAGCCGGAACTGAAACTATGTACAAACAGAAATCAATTCAAAAAGAGGTATAAGCATCATTTGCTGAAAGGGTATATGTTAGAAGGGTAGTAGTTATATGTACGATTCATTATGTTCACTCTGGGATATTATGGGACACTATGGAATGGTGGGTAGGACAGCACTGTGTATATCTGTGTTGTTTGAGGCTGGTTTTGTTGTATGGACATCATTGTATGTTAGAATGGATGGGTGTTAATGTTGATTTGTAAAAAATACAGTAAATTGTTTACTTGGGGTCTTAAAGGTGGTAATTTGTATAAAATTCACATGGGTGTATCTATGGAAAAGAGGAGATGGAATTAATAAGTGTTCACTTCTTCCTTCTCCCTTTCGAACAGTGTATAATGTTACTTTATTGCATTTGCCATTTGCTTGTATTTGGTATATTTTTGTGTTCGAAATAAACTATCTATCTATCTATCTATCTATGTATTTATTTTTTTGTCAGATCACTTGTGTGATCCTTTGTGAGTTATGTTCATAACTGTATCTTTTGGGGAATGGGAGTTGTTCAGTCATCAATATAATTTAGTTTATATGTGTAGTTTATAATCTATCATCAATAAACTCATGCAGTAACAGGACACATTACAAATATTTGAGACCCTTTGTAGTGCATCCTTTTATATTTTAGCAATACAAGTACAAAACACCGCCCACACTTGAAGCCAGGGCAAGAAGAGACACTTTTGACTGAGCGACTCCATACTCGGTGATACACACCTTCAGTTAAAGTACTAGATTCCATTCAAGTGAATGTATTAATTCATTCTGATTGCTGAGGCCACAGTAAAAACAGATGATTTTAAATGTAACCCAGCCCTTGTAAAATTGACTTTACTGAAGCACAGCTACATGAAAATTGTGGTTAAATACAACAACGAAGTACTTTATTATCACATTGGAATTGGAATCGCTCCTGTTTTGTTTTTCTTTTGAATTCTTGGATGGAATATGGGTGGGCAATAAAAGCTGCGGCTTCAGCCATCACCCATTTCAGATAACCTATGTTGAACTGTATAATCAGAGAAGTTATTGTTTAATTTGACCTTGTTAGATTTTTTTTCCCCTTTGTTATATTATTCTATTTTCTTTTAATCTTTACTTTTAATCCATCCAAAATAAAGATTCATTCATTCATTCACATTCCACCACTGGCTTTTAGCAACAAGTGTATTTCCCAAATATGCTTTAAACTTGCTTTAATTAACCACCACCCATTTCTGTCTTTTTGTCTAGGCAAGAGGGAAATGATCCACCCAAACTGGACCTTGCGTCACTATTTACAGAGATGCAGGCCGAAGATCTGCTGAACTGGGACCAGTGTGAGCTGCACATCCCAGTTGAGTGACCCATTCTAAGTTTTTTTTTTTTTTTTTTTTTTTTTTTTTTTTTACAGTTTGAATTTTGCACATTCTGAATAATCTAGAATTTGCTACTGATTGTAATAAACAATTTAGTGACTTATGTGTTTGCATCATGATTTTCTATTTTGTCTGTTAAGACACTGGTGGGAAAAGAGTAAACAGTACAAACCATTAATCGGTGACCTTGAAAATAATGGCTCATTTTTAAGAAAAGTAACCAAAACAATTATTTTATTAACTGAAGACTGTATTGTTGGATGTGCCACCGCAGAAGACCCTGCATACTTTAGTGACAGTACCAGTATATGGAGGAATTCTGGGCCATATTAGCATCTGTTCTTCATCATAGTGGGTTTGGGTGGGGGTGTCTAATCATGTGCCATGGAGGGCCAAGACCCTGCAGTCTGTACCTTCAAACAGTGTCTTCAACAGCAGATTCCACTGAATTTCTCCCACTGACTGCTGATCAGTGAGAACACCTGCTGAAGAGACTGGGTAGAAGAGAGAACCTGCAGGGTCTTGGCCCTCCATGGTACATGATTGGACACCTGTGGGTTAGGGTTTAATGGGATTTAACATTTTAACACAAACTGCTTTATGGTTCATAATCCTGTTGACAGACTTACACCAAACCAAAAGTGATTTCTCAAACTGCTGGATTGTTCTTAGAGATAAGATAAGATAAGATAAGATAAGATAAGCCTTTATTAGTCCCACAATGGGGAAATTCCAGGTTTTCAACAGCACAGGGATAGCAACACTCAGAGCAACACTCAGAAGACAAGAAAAAACAAGAGCAGCGAGTATACATATGTACATATAAATATAAATATATAGACACACAGTGCGGAGCATTGTAGCTAGATGGAATAAATATATAAGATAAGATAAGATAAGATAAGATAAGATAAGATAAACCTTTATTAGTCCCACAATGGGGAAATTCCAGGATTGCAACAGCACAGGGATAGCAACACTCAGAGCAACAATCAGAAGGCAAGAAAAAAACAAGAACAGCTAGTATACATATGTACATATTACTATATATATATATATATATATATATATATATATATATATATATATAAACACACAGTGCGGAGCATTGTGGTTGGTGAATGTGCAGCAGAAAGTCTAAGCTCTCTCTCCCTCCGTGGGTGCGGCGGGCCAGCTGGATGTCTTTGGGCATGATGGTGGTGACCCTCTTGGCGTGGATGGCGCATAGGTTGGTGTCCACGAAGAGACCCACCAGGTAGGCCTCGCTGGCCTCCTGCAGAGCCATGACGGCGGAGCTCTGGAAGTGCAGGTCGGTCTTGAAGTCCTGAGCGATCTCCCTCACCAGGCGCTGGAAGGGCAGCCTACGGATGAGCAGCTCCCTGGATTTCTGGTAGCGACGGATCTCTCTCAGAGCCACGGTACCGGGTCTGTAACGGTGAGGCTTCTTCACCGTACACACATATAAACACACACAGTGTGGAGCATTGTCGCTAGATGGAATAAATATATAAATATATAAACACACACAGTGCGGAGCATTGTAGCTAGATGGAATGAAACAGCATAACCGTCTACTTAGTTATCCTACATGGTATGATTATGCACCCATACATATTGTCACCCTCTGTAGCGACCGGTATTTTCCTAGTTGTATACCGGAGGGGACCATTGTCTAAGTCTATTGCGTCTTATGCATTCAATACTATTAGGTTGTCACGTCACTTAGACAGCTTTTCCAGTCTGTTAGTATTAAATTTGTGCCACATGGTGGTAACCTTCACATATAAAAAAGAGACGCATCTGCAAAAACTTCAGAGGTTTATTGTCAGTGCAATTCCCAGTGCAATACTACATGAATGCATGTATAGTACATTGTTGATGCAGAGAATATATATTTCTACAGTACATGTATCTAGTAAATCAAGTATTTTCCATGTAACCTTATGACTGCATTATTTTAATTGCTTTTAATCCTAGATCAAGTTTGTTTTGGCCTAAAATGCATCATAACTGTCAAATATATCTTATTATACCTAACTCAGTACTGTTTACTTTTTGAATATATATATTTTGTGGCTAATATAGTTATTAACCTGGTGATCAAGTTGTGTCAGCTGATCATTTTTTGCTATGACACCACCTCAGACTCAGTGCTGCTGGAGCAGGTACGTCCCATGATATCTCAACAGTCTCTCCATGATTTTCATGCAGATCAGAGCAATTTTTTGCACAGGAAATAAACATTTCTACAGACATTCTTAAGCTCTATAACCACTGACCGTTTGTGAAGCTGGGGTGACATCAGTGACGGGCTGTGTTGACATCAGTGACAGGCTGTGTTGAACGCCAGACCGACCGTTTGAAGCGGTAATTTTCCCACAACAGAGCCATCTGAAACACACATACACAGCATACATATTTTAGTACCTAACAGCGATAACTTGCAGACATTACAGTGTAGCACAACGTACTTATAGCAAACTAGCATTAGCAACCATTAGCTTACTGTCATATATGATCTAGTTTGTATCCTCACGTCTTCGGCTCTCCCAGAAGCTGCAGTACTATTCCAGAGTGTTTTGTCTCGCCGCCTGTACCCTTGTCTGGCGGTCCTTTTTGGCTTTTACGGTGACAAAAAGCCACAGATCGAGGAGTCACCTTGTACAGCCGCCATGTTATGTTTTGCTTGGGTTGCGTGTTTTACGTCACAGGAGTGTGGCGCCGCCTTGCTGTAAAAAAAAAATCCCGCCCACCCCAGCTTTACCCCGCTTTACCCAGCTGCTATGGAGACACAACCGCAGCCGAAACGAGTAGTGGCAAATCGAGGCAAGGCGAGGCGAGCTGGGCTAGTGGAAAAGGGCCTATAGGGACTGAGAGAGGATCCACTTTGTAAGCTTTGTGGCCAGAGAGAGACACTGGCCCACATTCTATCTGGGTGCAAAACGGCGCTATCCCAAGGACAGTATAGATGGCGCCATGATAAAGTTCTCCTATCCCTTGCTGACACACTAAAACAGGAAGAGAAGCAAAAAGAGACCGATTAGTACGACCCTGAAGACGATGGTTTCCTTTGTTAAGGAGGGAGTTAGGCTGTACTCAACTAAGACAGGCTGCATGGTGGGGCTGGACGATGTTAACTTGCCCCTCCTGCTCGACACTGCTACAGTGAGATCGATGTTAAACTGGGCCTGGTGAAGAAGTTTTTCCCTAACCACCTGATCAGAAAAAAAAAACAGTGGTGCAGTATGGGTATGGTGGCTACCGAGTTAGCAATGTAGGGACCGTCACACTAGCAGTCCGCTACGTGTCAAGAGTCATTACTGACTTTGTTTTTCAAGTGGTCACGCATGGAGACAACATATTAGGATGTGACTTATTTTATCAAATGGGTTTCTCCATCTGCGACAGTAACGGACTCCGTTTGACCAATGGCAATGAGTGGGACGCAACACACCCAGACGACGAGGGTACAGCTGTCCCGTGCCCACAGGAGAAGCACTGCCCGGAGAAGGGGCAGCAACCGGACTCGCCTCAGATCCTCCAGCATGAGCCCCCGGGAGCCGCTGCAGATTTGCAGGAGAGGGATCCCGCATTTATTGGGCACGCCGGGACACAACAACCCGGTGCAGATTCTAACAATAAGGAAGGCAACACATCACCACAACCAGACTCCCCAGGTGAGGGGGGAAGGGGGCCGGACTACTTCCGAGCCCACGCACAGCACCAGCCTACAGGAGCTGCCGCTGAGCCACTGGATGAAGAGTCTGCAACCAAACAAAACACAACAGAGCCACCGGACGTCTTCTGAATCCACAACCAGCACAAGCCTCCAGGAACTGGCGCTGAGACACAGGATGAAGAGTCTGTGACTTAGCAGGACACAGCAGAACCACCACAGCCTGGCGGATGCCCCACAACAGGCATAAGAGCTACACCAGCACAGCCTAAACGTTGTGTACAGCCGAACAAATTGTCACTTGCAGTGATAGACTGGGTTTGAGTCGGCAGAACCGAACAACCAGATCCACAGTCAGCTCCAGCACGGCCTCCACCACCACCGACACCCATCAGGATCATGGCGCAAATGGGCCCAGCGACCTTCAAACCGGCATATGGGTCAGTGTGGCATTACAACTGTCTCCATTGGGTTCAAACAACAACCCCAGATGACAGGGCTTCGTGGGAGGCGACTCGCACAGTGTGGGACCTGAACTGGGGTTTTGTGAGAGATGATCCCGGTCCGTGGGCCCCCGCATCCCCAGGGGCGCGTCCACCACAGGTTCGTTATAAGGCCCCTCCAGATGGACTGCCTTCCTCATGGAAAAGAAGGACAAAGAAGGACTGTTTAGCTAGGAGGGCGGCTGCCTACAGATAGTGGCAGAATAACCCACTCAGCCGCGCTGGGCTATGCCGTGGTCTACCCGCTAGCCCTAGCTAGTTTGTGCTACTTAATTGGGGAGGGTAAATTTGATCTGCATGCTGTTCTGTTTTTTTCCAAGGGGGCGGGAGTGAATGTAGTGTGTGAAACTACAAGGGGTTAACTGGCGCCGGCGTGGTGATGCAGCCATGTGGTGACGTCATCACGCCGTACTATTATAAGGGGAGAGTCAGCCGTTTTATGCCTCTCTTGGCTCCAGGCTATGCAGCACACAGTCTCCACTGTATCCCAGCACTGTAATAATAACAGTTTGTGTAATAAAGTTCCTGTTCTGAATCAGCACCACTCTGCGGAGATATAAAGTGATGGATAACGAGCATAGAGTGATGATATAGAGTGAAGTATGTGGCGGTAATGCACCTGTAAACTGGTTGCCAACTGCCAATCAAATCTAAAAGAAGAAGAAAAAAGAAGCACTACTCTCCGTTGGTCATTTGGGGTTTCTGGACATAACAAGCTTGATAATATTTTCAATCGAAGTGGCCCTTGGGCTACAAATGAACACATTCAATTTTGGAGGTGATCCTAGAATGCATACATTTGCCAAGGCCTTGTTTTTTGTGTGCAAGATTACAAAAAACTACTGGAGAGATTTTGAAGAAATTTTCACCATAAAAATAAGAATGAACCCATTAGATTTTGGACATGACCTGAGAGCGTATACCTCCACCAAGGCCCAGTGACGTTGGACGGGGGGGAGGGGGGCGGGTAAGGAGGACTGTGTACCCAGGGCCCACTACAGGGAGGAGGCCCTCAAAAACCCTGGAAAGAAAAGGGTTTTTTGTGTTGCATTTTTAAATTTCTAATTAATAATGCCATAATGAAATTCATCCTGACTGAATGAAGTGGTTGAGAGACTGAATTTTGCATTAACAAAAATTATGGATATTTTCTGAGGCCCCATCACCCCTTAAAAAAGGTGCAAAATGGTTTAGTCCACTCCTGCACAGCTACACTGGCTGTTTCAATTTAGTTACTTTATACTGGTTCCGATTAGCCAGAGGAGTAGGAGGAAAGAAAACAGTCGTGTCTTTCCTCAAGAAATTTAAATCATGATATCAAAAAGAAAAGAAAGAAAAGTGAAGGAGACAAACTTATGGGAGGCAGGCAGCTTCTCACCAGTTTCTTTGGGAAGAAAGGTGAGCAGCTCAACTGAATTAACACATGGTTTAAGCTAATAGCAGCAGCTGTCTCAGAGTGAACCAGCACATTAGTGCAAAAAGTTAGTACTTTATTTTGACAACAGAGATTTCTTCTTCTTTTACATTTAATTGGCAGTTGGCAACCAGCTTACAGTTGCATTACCGCCATGTATCACTCTATATATAATTCAAGAAATCTCTGTGACGATGTGACGATGTGATGATTGACGATGTCACGGTCATAGGACTCGCTAAAAGATCTTCTTCTTCTCTTGGTTACTGGTGGATAGCAAGCTACTGAAAGATGCATACCGCCACCTACTGTACAAGAGTGTGTAACATTATGTCACTTGAGCCTGACCCCTAAATTCTGTGACTTAATCCTGTGTTATTTAAAAAAGAGAAAAGAGCCCTTCTTGTGATTCTTAGTGCCTCTCCATCTCCATCTGTTCCCAGAATCCCAGTTAAATCCCATTCCCTACCGGCCTCTTGAACTTCATTTTTCATTCTTTCTCTTTCATTTCCATACTTGTGACAGTGTTATAAGATGTGCTCGACATCGTCTTTTACTCCACATTCTCTACATTTGTCACTTTCGCTTTTCCCCATGATGAGTAAAGTGCCATTTAAACCTGTGTGATCCAGTCTGAGTCTTGCCATAATGATGTCTTCCCTCTTGTTTGTTGTTTTACAATTCTTTATTGCAATAGATTTTTGTATTTTGTAATACGATCTACCTTTATGATCTTCATCCCATCTTTTTTGCCATAGCTCAATTCCTGTTTCCCCTTCTCCTTTTCCAAGTGACAGTGGTATAGTTATTTCTTTCCCAAGTGCACTTTTTGCTAATTTGTCTGCACAGTCATTCCCTTTCAACCCTTCATGTGCAGGAACCCAACAAAACTGAACATCTCCACCACCCCTGTGTACCCTAAATAAACTGTAATATAGCTCAATTACCAAGTCTTCCCTTGTAGATTTCAGTGTCTGTATGGTTTTCAAAGCTGCAAATGAATCTGTGCACACCACCACCTGGTCTGGTCTGCCCTCCTCCACCCACTGCAGAGAGGCAGGGTTGTACTTTTACACACCCCTAATCTCATTTTGACAGGTACCACGCCCCCTTTGACCTGACCTGAACCTGACCCCGCCCCTTGACCTCACATAATGAGGTTGTCAATCAAGTGCTTTGATCTTCTCATCAAACCAACAGCTTTGTTTCTAATCTATTGTACATATACTGTATGTTTCAAGGTTAATGAGGTTGTCAATCAAGTGCTTTGATCTTCTCATCTGAAGTGACCGCGGCCAAAACAGGTGGGCTCTTTGATCTTAACACGAAAGCACGCATCCACTTAGTCAGGGTGTCTCTGTTGGACTTAAGGCAGACTTTTGTGTGTCAATACCACAAATTGAGAATGAATATATTGATAAATAAATAGTTAAGCATGGAGTTCAGGCTCCCAATTTGCCAATCTTTTAACAGTCTATAGCCACAAAGTTAGCAGTGACCAAAAGAATAAGATTCTGGTGAAAGCATGCATTTGTATGGTTCAAAGACTTCAAACTTAATGAGCACATTTCTGTAAAACTCCCCACAACTTGTACACGATATGTACCAACGGTTAAATTATTTTTATTCAATATTTGAAACAACCAGCACGTGTTTGATATCACCTAGCAAATTTAACATTCCTCCTGCTGACACCCCCCTTTCTCTTTCATTCTCTCTCACACACACACGCACGCACGCACGCACGCACACACACACACACACACACACACACACACACACACACACACACACACACACACAGACCCAGTCACAAATTTGCAACATCATCTTCTGCACATTCAGAAAAAGGGTCTTTAGAGGCAGACTGACCTGAGCAAACAGGTCTATTTGATCTTAACACAAAATGATACATCTGGCAGAAAAGCCAATACACTTCACTAATTAAGTTATGCCATTTCTACAATAAAGCACAGGGCTGTCCTGCAAGATGCAAATGGGAAAAAGCCCCCCCCCCCCCCAGTATAACATACAACTTAAAAAAAAAAAATTATCTGTGTGCTTGTGGCGATTAGAATTTCAGAGCATATTAGTCAGGTGTCTCTCACAGTGTGTCAGCTTGCAGAAGTCAAAAACAAATTACACGATAACCAAACAGTTAAAACATTCTAGTCACTCAGAAGAGATATTCTGTAAAACTCCCACCAACTTGTACGTGATATTTACCAATGGTTAAATTATTTTTATTCAATATTTGAAACAACCAGCATGTGTTTATATGTGTTTATATGTGCAGCTGTGAATCCTGGGTGACTTACAGCCACCACATTAGGGATCTAGAGCGGTTCCATATACGCTGCCTTCAGCGCATCCTGGGAATCACCTGGCGTGACCATGTGCCTCATTCTGAGATACTCTTTAAGACCAGCTGTAGGAGTATTGAGGCAACGATCACCCAGCACCAACTACGCTGGCTGGGACATGTGGTGAGGATGCCCCCAAACCGGTTGCCTCGCAGGGTGTTATATGGCCAGCTACACCATGGTCGACGCTCTGCTGGAGGGCAGAAGAAGCGCTACAAGGACCAGCTAAAGATGGCCTTAAAGAAGTGCAGGATCAGACCTTAGGCTCTGGAGGAGGCTGCTGCTGACCGGAACACCTGGCGACAGCAGTGCCTTGTGGGGACCCGTATGATGGAGGAGGACAGGACAGCCAGGAGACATGAGAGAAGACTGAGGAGGAATGCACCTGCAGCCCCTGCTGCCACTACTACAACTTTTACATGCCCTACCTGCAACAGGACATGTGGGTCCAGGATAGGACTACACAGCCATCAAAGGACTCACCGATAGAAGTGGACGTCATCATCAGACTCGATGGACAACCGCAAGCGTTTGATATCACCTAGCAAATTTAACATTACTCTGGCTGACACCCCCCTTTCTCTTTCACTCTCACACACACACACACACACATACTCACACACCCACACCCACACCCACACACACACACACACACACACACACACACACACACTGACATTACAAAGCACCCCCCCCACACATACACTCACACACACACTGTCCCTCGAAACAGCTGTATCAGGGGTGAAATGTATTGAGGTTAAAGAGAAACATACCAAAATCATGGGAGGAAAAAAAATAAGTCTTTGAATCATTAAATATCGTTTTGTTGGCTATCCCAGAGATTTTCTTCAGTGGGGGGAATAATTATTTGATCCCCTGCTGAATGTGTAAGTTTACCCCCTTACAAAGAAATGAACAGTTCACAGCTCCCTCAGCAGCATCATAAACAGTGTCTCCTGGAGTCAGAAGGCCACATGCATTTTTTAGCGTCAGTCATTCAAATAGTTTCATGCTATTTAAAAGTTTTTTGTTCCCGATGATCCAAACAATATGTGTTCTCTGACAACACCACATTTCACAAAGGACTAAGCTTTGCAATGTAGATTTCTTTTTTGATTTTGTACAAAAGCCGCAGGCATGGGCAGCCCCTCACAGTACCAGTAAATATACAGGGAACAGACATCGAGATGGTGACATCCTATAAGTACCTGGGTATTCATCTGAACAATAAACTAGACTGGTCACACAATACTGATGCACTCTACAAGAAGGGACAGCACAGGCTGTTCCTGCTGAGGAGACTCAGGTCTTTTGGTGTACAAGGGGCGCTGCTGAAGTCATTCTATGACACGGTGGTGGCATCAGCCATCACTTTTGGAGTGGTCTGCTGGGGCAGTGGCATTACTGCAGCCGATAGGAAGAGACTGAACAAACTGATTAAGAAAGCTAGCTCTGTCCTGGGGCAGCGCCTTGATCCGATGGAGGAGATAGGAGAGAGAAGGACGGTGGCTAAACTGTCATCTCTGCTGGAGTCCGAGTTCCACCCTATGCAGGACATACTGAATGCACTGAGGAGCTCATTTAGCAGCAGACTACATCATCCCAGGTGCACAACCGAGAGGTTTCGTAGGTCCTTCCTACCAACGGCTGTCAGACTGTACAACCTAAGCAGGGCTGCTCGCAGAGATAGCAAAAAGACGTAACAAACTAATAGTTTTTTGAATGCAAAAGATGCAATAGACTTACACAATGGTCCCCTCCGGCATACAACTAGGAACATACCGGTCGCTATGGAGGGTGAGAATATGTATGGGCACATAATCATACCATGTAGGATAACTAAGTAGACGGTTATGCTGTTTCATTCCATCTAGCAACAATGCTCTGCACTGTGTGTGTTTATATATTTACATATTTATTCCATCTAGCTACAATGCTCAGCACTGGGTGTGTTTATATATTTATATATCTACATATTATTCCATCTAGCTACATTGCTCCGCACTGTGTGTGTTTATATACTTGCATATTTATTCCACCTAGCTGCAATGCTCCGTACTGTGGGTGTTTATATATTTACATATTTATTCCATCTAGCTACAATGCTCTGCACTGTGTGTTCATATATTCATATATTTATTCCATCCAGCTACAATGCTCTGCACTGTGTGTCTGTGTGTGTGTGTATATATATATATATTTTATAGTAATACGTACATATGTATATTAGCTGCTCTTGCTTGCTTGTTTTTTTCTTGCCTTCTGATTGTTGCTCTGAGTGTTGCTATCCCTGTGCTGTTGCAATCCTGGAATTTCCCCGTTGTGGGACTAATAAAGGCTTATCTTATCTTATCTCTTATCTTAAAAGCAAAACTTGCAACTTACTGTATGTCTATCACAGCACGCTGTTCAATTAAGTTGTCCGCACAGACAGCACAAATTTTTTGGTCAGCCACCAAGCTCCATAGTAGTTTCTGGTTAATATTTTGAAACAACCTTCATTCTCACAAAAAAAAAAACAAAAAACAAAAAAACAAAACAACCACCCAAACAATTTTTGATACAAAACAACAAACTCAGTATTTTACTGATGGGCATATGCAGTCAAAACCTCAAGTGTACAGAAAAAATGCATCTGCATGGACCTTAAGTAGTTTTTTTTTTTTTTTTTTTAAAAACAAGAAGATGTGGTAAATTTAGCTTTTAGATTGGGCATCGTGTTTATAGTTTGTTGGGGGGTGTTCTACAGGAATAAATACTGCACGACCAACTTTGTCTCTGCCTCGGTTTCAACAGTTTCTCAGACTGGGGACCTAAGGCCCATTCTGATGTTAAGGGGTTTTCTTATGGCCTAAGTCTCATCCTAATGTTTGTCGTCCTGCAAGGGGGGGAAGTATTGTTTGTATCAGTGTTACACGTAAAAGAAAAATATCAAAAGAAAATAAAGGCCAATTTTTCACCAAATGCTACTACTGTGGCTATTATCATCGTGTACTTGAAATGAAGCTGAAGACTAAAGGTACTGTGCAGAAGATTTGGAAACTCTAGCTTTTAGTGACATCTTGTTTTTCACTCAGCGGGCTGTAACCTCATTCATTCTACTCATATAGTGCATTCCTTTTGTTGAGGCAAATCTGATTTAGGACTGTATTTCTAGTACTTCCGACCATGAAGTTGGCATTTTCAGTTCCTGAAGTTGCAAATTATTTTCTCTGTCAGCAACTCAAATATCACGAGATTTGCTTTCAAAGGCTTCTCTTTCGTTGAGAGAAATCTGAGGTCAGAACATCAGTGTTTATTCCTTCCTGCTTTTTGGGAGAAGTTTTGCGGGTTGTGTCTACCAGATCTTAAGAATCAACACAACTCTACAGTTAAAAAACAACTATAAAGAACTAAAGCTAACATGCAGCATCATGTCTCAGTTGCTATGGACTTTTTAAAAGAATTTCCTTGGATCTTTGGCTGGTTCTTGAAGGCGTCAAACACTTTGCACCATACTGCATTACCGGCATTAGGGTTACCAGATTCTGAAAAAAATTGATTTGAAATAACAGTGTACTTACTTCTTTGAATAAGAATAGTTTTTTTATCTTTTGTAATAACAAATCACAGGTTGCACAGTGTTGACACAAACTCATTGCATCACTATGATTGATGTGGTTAAAAAACATTCACTAGTTTCAAAAAAGAAACATTGAAACAAGTATTTGTTTGGGAGAATTAAAAAAAACCCATTTTATTTAGTTGTACAGAAGCATTTAAGGATAAACTAATTTGCATTGCCTTCCCTTAAATATTTATCGTTGAAAGGCAGTAGTAACTCCAACAGTTGTATACTTGTTTCTTTGCATAACACCATTTTAGAGACCTCTTTTTTTAAATCACACAAGTATATGTGTGAAGTATATTTACATGTCTGCCCAGAATCTTACTCGATGACTAACTTTTGATTTAGTTTATTCTTTTTCTACACAACTTTTTTTTGTTGTAGTAACACTAAAATATTTCACTAACCCGTTTTTAGATAACAGATTTGTTGTAGATGAGTGATTTGACTTGACAGACAAATATTCACGATTCTCGGTTTGGTTTCATAATACATAAAAAATAAAAGAAAGGGCATCCGTATGGTAAAATATCGTACACAATATTTACCAACGGGTAAATTATTTTATTCAATTTATTTCAAAAACTTTATCATATACAAATGTATTTACCCTGGCAAATTCTAATTAAAAAACAAAAACATTATCTTTAAAAAATAAGGCCATGGCCTTTACCTTCTTTTCTGAGTTTCTAAGTCGGACTTTTAAAAAACTTCTAATAAAGCATTTGATGTGTTAGATAGTGCCATTTTACCATCTACATTAGAAAAATGCAGTATAACAACCCACCCATCTACTTGACAAACGCAGGGTCGTTCTATCCAATGAACGGAGATGGAGAGTCCTCCCCCTATAATGGTCTACAGGTGGGCCCCTACCGTTGACCAATGAAACTACAAGGGTGGAACGAGTGAAAATCATATAAATAAGCAGCCCGAAATTGGAAAAATGAAACAAACTCTGGGAAAAAGACAGGAAAAAATCTCCACCATGACTAAGAGGCCGAGCGATCTTCATCTGATCAGCGAGACACCCATCTCCACCTTGCTACAGAGTGCCAAAAAGGAGAATGTTGTATCTTTGGCGCATCCAGACCCCCGCGACCGAGAGTCTTCAGGAGGAATGGCAGTTAGAAGCCGGAGGTAGATGGGGTTATGTGTTCAACTACGCAAGTAGCGAACTGTGCTTTTACCAGTTGGATGAAGGAGAAACTTTTGACCCGCTCTCCAGAAAAGCCACACTTTGGGCCGTGGACTGGAGCGTACTGCAAAACGTGATTTACCCCGATCTGAAAACAAGCGACGTACATCGCCAACAGATGGGAGCGGAAGACGAACCTGCTACAAAAGACCAACAGACACAGACACCTGTGCGTGTGAAACGAGAGCAACCAACAGTATTCGTTACCGGAAGAGCGTTGGCTAGTAGTGTTTGGGAGACCAAGGCGTCCCCGTCTGGCAGGTGGTACTTCCGAGCCACACGTTAGGTATCGACGGGTGACGCCCCATCCGAGGACGAATTCATCTTGCAATATTTCAATTCCGAATGCGGTGTGTTCCAGACAGCGTTATGCTTACCTACAGTGACGTGGGTCAAAATGGTTGACGAGAAAGGCGAAAAGCTCAAGGCCCTTTTCATTTCCAGCCGTACCACGAGAGATATGGTCATGGTAAAAAAACCCCCAAAAAACTAGCTTTTCCAGATGACGCCACTCCCGCGACATCCTGCACCTTACCCTGCCCCTCCTAACGATTTCAAAAGAAGACCGCCGACCATCCATCTAACCCCAAACCAAAATGGAGGCAAACCCATGTGTGACTCTCCAAGGGTGTTTTGTATGAAGCCCTTAGGAAGAATTATTGTCTTTGAAAATATCGAGCAAGGATGACCACAAACACACAGCCTTCAAAACAGCCTTCACAAACACAATCCCCGGATACTGAGGGTCCTCCTCAACCATCTTCACCCACCCTCCCTTCTGCAATGGAGCGGATCCGTTCTATGGATGCTGAAGAATGCGCTGCTGACCCCCCACACAGTTCTTCCTCTACAGGCCTCAACGTGGTTTTTGAGGAAGGTGACCCAATACACACGGCGGTTCATCTACCTCCCGTGTTTCTGGATATAGTAAAATTTGGGTTGATAAAATTTCTGGATGTTACCATTGGCAAATATGGAGAAGAAATATGCAGCGGTTGTCAGATCAACCGCTGCATATTTCCACCAACCATCCACCAACCATCACTGTTGCCTGGTGGAGTCAAAGTATTTCTTTCTGACCCACTTTGAAGAGATCACAAAAAGACTGCGGAACAGGTGCTTCATTCTGGCGCTCCAGAGACTGACCAAATTAAACTGCATGTATACTTGTATACAGGTGTATGTCGGAATTACAGAGGCTTTCCTTCACGAACTTAGACATACACCACGCATCATCCTCAAGATTTCTGAGATTTCAGAAATGCTGTTTGCGGGAGATGAGATAATGGCTCATCATTTGCAAAGAGATGAAGACTATTGGCAAGGTCGCCTGGATGGTGAGAACTTTTGGGAGGAGGATTTTGTGGGTGATCCTGACAGCGAGAAGAGTTGTGATATGGATGGTGGTACAGACTCTGATATTGATTCTGATGCAGAGTCGGAAAACACTGATGCTGAAATGTAATAAATATTTTTTTAATTAAATCTGCATGCTTTTACTTAAACTATCTTTGTTCCACAACCGATTGACTGCTGGGATTAAATCATTGCAATGTACAGTATATCACTGTATAATTTGCTTTTATGTAGTGCTTTTTTTTTCACTTGAATGCATGGAGAATGTAGATGTGTGTAAAAAAAAAAAAGTGTTTTACAATATTGGAGTTTTTTTGTTTTTGTCTAACCTTTTACCGTGATTGTAAGAACAAAATAAATCTGTTCCATTTACTGAAGTGTGGATTGCTTCTTTTTTGGTCCAAATGATTCAAAAATCAAGAAATAGTTGAGCGTTTAGTCATGGTGAATCAACGATATAAGAAGTAGGAGGGTTGAATAAACGCGTGAAATTTGTAAATTTCAATTTGTGGAAAACAGTTTTTAAAAAAGTTCCAGCCAACAGAAAGCATAATGATGTGTGACACAATACGTGCGCGGTAATACATCATACTAAATAACCGCTGACAAAATGTTGTGCGATCGTTTGCTTTCTAAATATACTGTGCGAAATTACATTTGGCATTTTACGCTGATCGGTAACATCCTTTAACCCCACCCCAAAAAGCAGGAAGGAATAAACACTGATGTTCTGACCTCAGATTTCTCTCAACGAGCGAGAAGTCTTTGAAAGCAAATCTCGTGACATTTGAGTTGCTGGCAGAGAAAAAAGTTTGCAACTTCAGGAACCGAAAATGCCAACTTCATGGTCAGAAGTACTAGAAATACAGTCCTAAATCAGATTTGCTTCAACAAAAGGAATGCACTATATGAGTAGAATGAATGGGATTACAGCCCGCTGAGTGAAAAACAAGATGTCACTAAAAGCTAGAGTTTCCAAATCTTCTGCACAGTACCTTTAGTCTTCAGCGTCATTTCAAGTACACGATGATAATAGCCACAGTAGTAGCATTTGGTGAAAAATTGGCCTTTATTTTCTTTTGATATTTTTCTTTTACGTGTAACACTGATACAAACAATACTTTCCCCCCTTGCAGGACGACAAATATTAAGATGAGACTTAGGCCATAAGAAAACCCCTTAACATCAGAATGGGCCTTAGGTCCCCAGTCTGAGAAATTGCTGAACCTGAGGTAGAGACAAAGTTGGTCGTGCAATATTTATTTCTGTAGAACCCCCCCACCCCCACCCCAACAAACTATAAACACAATGCCCAATCTAAAAGCTAAATCTACCACACCTTGTTGTTTTCTTTAAAAAAAAAAAAAAACTACTTAAGGTTCATGCAGATGCATTTTTTCTGTACACTTGAGGTTTTGACTGCATATGCCCATCAGTAAAATACTGAGTTTGTTGTTTTGTATCAAAAATTGTTTGGGTGTTTTTTTTTGTTTTTTTTTTTTGTGAGAATGAAGGTTGTTTCAAAATATTAACCAGAAACTACTATGGAGCTTGGTTGCTGACCAAAAAATTTGTGCTGTCTGTGCGGACAACTTAATTGAACAGCGTGCTGTGATAGACATACTGTAAGTTGCAAGTTTTGCTTTTGTACAAAATCAAAAAAGAAATCTACATTGCAAAGCTTAGTCTGTAGAAGATGTGCTCAAATGATGAGGCTGAGTTTAGTCGTAAACCAGCTTTATTGACAGAACACAGCTTCTAGCATTCTCAAAGCAGGAAAGAGAAAGAATCATATCTCATCACCCTTTTATATGTTTCCAGCATCAGAATTCAAGTCACATGGTGTTTTCAGTAAACATACAGTCACAGAGCATCCCTTTGAATCTTCACCATTGTCTCTCATTTCCTGATGAACCGGAAATCTCTCCGGGGCATCTTCTGTGGGACAAAGAGACAAATCTCACACCTCCTTGTTATCTTCTGCAGATTCGAGTCCTCTGTCCTTGCAGACGTGACACCCTCAATACACATGCAGTCCTGTCTCTGTGGAAACGTGAGCCCACAATGTGTGTCGCCCACACTACCCCCCCCCCCCAAACGTCTAGTAAGGCAAAACCTGCATGGCATAAAAAAAAGAAAAACACAAAACACTCCATACATCGCTAATCAATCCACCAACTGCCTAGGTTTTAACTTTCTGCCGAATCTGCTGCAACCTGGCTTGGCTGCACCTGCAACATCTCTCTGCACCTGTGGATTAAAGCTGTTAGCACCTTTCCGTGAAGATTTTGGAGAATGTCCTCTCGGCGGCCTGCCACTGCGGGGGGGCCTCGTGAGCTGCACTTCCTCATCAGCCAAAACAAAGGCGGGTTTGAGCCTGTTTATGCAAATCAACTCCCTTCTGCCCCCTAAATCTAGCAGAAAATGCTTTTGCCCAGTCTCCAGCACTCGGAACGGTCCGTCATAAAACGGCCGCAAACTTGGACGCTGAGCATCATGTTTAACAAAAACAAACTCTGCATTTTTTAAAGCCTTTGGCACAAAAATGTGTGGTAAACTGTGATGGACCGGGCCAGGGAGCGTGTTTGCTCCCGAGTCGCTCTGCCACGGCTGATCAGGGGGGCCATTTGGTGCGGGATTATCGGGGAGAAATTCCCCCGGCAAACGGAGAGGTTGTGCAAAAACTAATTCAGCCGGGGAAGCATGCAAATCTTCCTTAGGTGCAGAACGCAACCCCAATAAAACCCATGGAAGTTTGTCCACCCAATTTGTATCCGTCAGCGAAGCTCTGAGGGCTGCTTTTAATGACCTGTGAAAGCGTTCGCATAAACCATTAGCCTGGGGGTTATACGCGGTAGTGCGATGAATCTTCACCCCCAAGCTGCGGGCCATTGATGACCATAGTTTGGAAATAAATTGGGGACCCCTGTCGGACGTTATGTCCGACGGTACACCGAAACGCGCAACCCACGCTGCTAAAAATGCTCGTGCAACTTCTTCCGCTGTGGTTGATGTCAGAGGAATCGCCTCTGGCCAGCGCGTGGTGCGATCCACCATCGTCAAAAGATGTGTGTGCCCGTGTGATAATGGAAGTGGGCCCACCAAGTCAACATGCACGTGATCAAAACGCTTAGCGGGGATGTGAAAAGGTTCCAACGGGGCCTTAGTGTGTCTGTGTATTTTGGCTCGCTGACACGCTACGCAGGTTGCCGCCCATTCCTTGACCTGTTTGCGCAACCCGGGCCAAACAAATTTCTCCCCCACCAACTTAATCGATGCGTGCACCCCCGGGTGCGCGAGAGAATGGACCGAGTCAAAAACGTGGCGACGCCACGCGGCTGGCACCACGGGGCGGGGCCGTCCCGTGGAGACATCGCAGATTAGTGGGGGCATACCACTTTGTTGCTCCCTGTGCTCCAGCCTTAACCCTGTTGGTCCAGACTGGAGCGCGCGCACGTCCGCGTTGTTAACCTGCTCCGCAGCCATGGCTGCATAATCTAACCCAACACAGACCGGGGCTGCGCGCGCTCCCGCGTCGCTGCCCGGGCCCGCGGCCACGGCTACAGAGTCTGCCCCTATGGGGCTTGGTGGAGCTACCGCGCGCGAGAGGCAGTCTGCCACAACATTGTGTTTACCCGCGACATGCTGAATATCAGTAGTGAACTCCGATATTGCGGCTAGTTGCCTTTGTTGCCGGCCTGACCAGGGTTCTGAAATTTTGGCCATTGCAAACGTTAGCGGTTTATGATCCACAAACGCGGTGAAACGTCGCCCCTCTAACCAGAACTGAAAATGACGGATGGCCAAGTGTAGAGCCAAAAGCTCCCTGTCAAACGCACTGTATTTATGCTCACTATCGTGCAAAGTCCTGCTGAAAAACGCGAAGGGTTGCCAGGTACCTGCCACAAACTGTTCAACTACCGCCCCCACCGCTACATCGGAAGCGTCAGTGGTGAGCGCCATGCGGGCCGTTGGAACTGGGTGCGCTAACAAAACTGTATTTGCCAGGGCTGATTTGACCTGGGCCAAAGCGCGCTCCCGCTTCGGAGACCATTCAACTTTATTTGCGGGCTTTTGTTTTTTTAACGCGGTGTACAATGGCTGCATGAGCCGTGCTGCGCTTGGGAGGAACCGGTTGTAAAAATTAACCATCCCTAGAAACTCTTGAAGCGCCTTGACCATTTGAGGTTGCGGAAAATCCGTTATGGCACGCACTTTATTTGGAAGAGGAACCGCTCCTTCTGCCGAAACGCGATGTCCCAAAAAATCAATCTGCGCCACCCCAAACTGGCACTTCGCTGGGTTAACTATTAACCCGTGCTCTGCCAGCCTCCGAAAAACTGCTGTGAGGTGTTTTTCGTGCTCGCCCTCGGACGCGCTGGCTACCAAAATATTGTCCAAATAAACGAACACGAAAGGAAGGTCGCGTAAAACTGCATCCATCATCCGTTGGAAAGTCTGCACGGCCCCCTTGAGGCCAAAAGGCATGCGAAAAAACTCAAAAAGGCCGAAAGGAGTTATGACTGCTGTTTTGGGTACATCTTGCGCGCGCACTGGAACCTGGTGGTAACCGCGCACCAAGTCTATTTTAGAAAAAAATGCACGCCCCCGCCAAATGAACAGAAAAATCCTGAATGTGCGGAATCGGGTAGCGGTCATGAGCTGAAACGTTGTTCAACCAGCGGAAATTGCCGCAAGGTCGCCACGAGCCGTCAGCCTTTGGGACCATGTGTAACGGCGAAGCCCAGGAGCTTTGGGAACGTCTAACAATGCCCAGTTTTTCCAGATTAGTGAACTCCTCGCGCGCGATGGCCAGTTTAGCTGGGTCCAAGCGCCGAGCTTTTGCAAAAACGGGAGGGCCGGTGGTTGTTATGAAATGCTCCACCCCATGTTTAGCCACCGTTGCCGAAAACGTGGGGACTGTGAGTGCTGGGAACTGAGCAAGCAATGTGTGAAACTTACCACCCGCAGCTGAGACGCTGGCATGTGCAGTCGGCGGGGCCACCCGAGCTGTGCAGGGAATAGAATGAAAGGACAGTGCATTAATCAGACGTCTATTAGCAAGGTCAACCAATAAACCATGTGAGCACAAAAAATCAGCCCCTAACATGTTGAAACTGACTGCTGCTACAATAAATGTCCACTGAAATGAACGGCCCTGTAAGGACAGAAGCATGGTCCTCTCACCGAACGTTTTAATCGTGGAGCCGTTCGCTGCTGACACTGACACCCAGGGAGCTTTAGAAGGCATCAGCCGTTCCGCGTAGGTGGGTGTGACAAAACTCAGCTGAGAGCCCGTGTCCACGAGGAACTGTTTCCCCGATCGTGCATCCGTCAGGTAAAGCAGCCTGTTCTCGTTGCCGAGGGTCGCAGCTGCTACCGGCCCTCGGTCTTGGCGTTTCCCTGGCGCTTAAAGTTGCACGGTGGGACGCACCTGTGCGCTCTCTCTGCAAAACGGCGGTGGTAGAAGCACGGGCTGTCCTCCGCTCCGCGTCGTCTGGCTCCCGTCGCCGCCGTCGTTGGTGCGTCTGGCGCCGCGGCCGCTGGACCTGCGCTGTCTCCGGACGCCATTCCCAGGCTAGCCGCCGTGGCCGAAACCGCGTTCCGCTTGTGGGCGTCGACCAACCGCTGCGCCTCTTTGCTCAACCTATGGTAGTCTCGCCTGGCCAATCGGGGCGACTCTGCCAGGGTCACTCTCACTGCTGGTGGCAGGGTTCGAAGGAAAAGGTGGGCGAAAATGAATTCGCCATCCTCAGAGTCTTTGAGCTTCAGCATCTTCACCATCAGGTCCGCAGGTCTATCGTTTTCTGACTCCGTCAACGTCAGGAGTCCCTCTGCTCGTTGTTGGACTGAAGGGATGAAATGGCTGATCAGCACGTCCTTCAATGCGTTGTACTTGTCGCTGTCTGGTGGATGATTAACCAGATCCTCCACTCTCTGGACCGTGTTGCTGTCCAGCTTCGCTACCACGTGGTAGAATCTTGTGTCGTCGTTGGAGATTCTCCGGAGGTTGAACTGCGCCTTGACTGCGCTAAACCATGAGCGCGGGCTGTGCTGCCAGAAATCGGGCAGCCGGATCGTGGAGGCGGCCATCAGGCTGGCTTCCGCCGAGCCCCGCTCGGGAGAATTCTGTCTGCTCATTTCTCGTCGTAGGTCACCAGTGTAGAAGATGTGCTCAAATGATGAGGCTGAGTTTAGTCGTAAACCAGCTTTATTGACAGAACACAGCTTCTAGCATTCTCAAAGCAGGAAAGAGAAAGAATCATATCTCATCACCCTTTTATATGTTTCCAGCATCAGAATTCAAGTCACATGGTGTTTTCAGTAAACATACAGTCACAAAGCATCCCTTTGAATCTTCACCATTGTCTCTCATTTCCTGATGAACCGGAAATCTCTCTGGGGCATCTTCTGTGGGACAAAGAGACAAATCTCACACCTCCTTGTTATCTTCTGCAGATTCGAGTCCTCTGTCCTTGCAGACGTGACACCCTCAATACACATGCAGTCCTGTCTCTGTGGAAACGTGAGCCCACAATGTGTGTTCCCCACAAGTCCTTTGTGAAATGTGGTGTTGTCAGAGAACGCATATTGTTTGGATCATCGGGAAAAAAAAACCCTTTTAAATAGCATGAAACTGTTTGAATGACTGACTGACGCTAAAAAATGCAAGTGGCCTTCTGACTCCAGGAGACACTGTTTATGATGCTGCTGAGGGAGCTGTGGACTGTTCCTTTCTTTGTAGGTAAACTTACACATTCAGCAGGGGATCAAATAATTATTTCCCCCACTGAAGAAAATCTCTGGGATAGCCATCAAAACTATATTTAATGATTCAAAGGCTTATATTTTCCTCCCATGATTTTGGTATGTTTCTCTTTAACCTCAATACATTTCACCCCTGATACAGCTGTTTCGAGGGACAGTGTGTGTGTGTGTGTGTGTGTGTGGTGCTTTGTAATGTGAATGGCCACTGTGACTGATGTGTGTTTGCGTGTGTGTGTGTGTGTGTGTGTGTGTGTGTGTGTGTGAGTGTGAGTGAAGAGAAAGGGGGTGTCAGCCAGAGGAATTTAAATTTACTAGGTGATATCAAACACACACATAAACACATGCTGGTTGTTTTAAATATTGAATAAAAATAATTTAACCATTAGTAAATATCACGTACAAGTTGGTGGGAGTTTTACAGAATATCTCTTCTGAGTGACTAGAATGTTTTAACTGTTTGGTTATTGTGTAATCTGTGTTTTTGACTTCTGCAAGCTGCCACGCTGTGAGAGACACCTGACTAATGTGCTCTGAAACTCTAATCGCCACAAGCATACAGATAAAAGTTTTTTTGTTTTTTTTTAAGTCGTATGTTAAACTGGGGGGAGACCCTTTTTCCCAATTGCATCTTGCAAGGCAGCTCTGTGATTTATTGTAGAAATGGCATAATTTAAATAGTGAAATGTATTGGCTTTTCTGTCAGATGTATCATTTTCTGTTAAGATCAAATAGACCTGTTTGCTCAGGTCAGTCTGCCTCTAAAAACCCTTTTTCTGAATGTGCAGAAGATGATGTTACAGATTTGTGACTGGGTCAGTGTGTGTGTGTGTGTGTGTGTGTGTGTGAGTGTGTGTGTGTGTGTGTGTGTGTGTGTGAGTGAAAGAGAAAGGGGGGTGTCAGCCAGAAGAATGTTAAATTTGCTAGGTGATATCAAACACACATATAAACACATGCTGGTTGTTTCAAATATTGAATAAAAATTATTTAACCGTTGGTACATATCGTGTACAAGTTGTGGGGAGTTTTACAGAAATGTGCTCGTTAAGTTTGAAGTCTTTGAACCATACAAATTTGCTCCTTTTCTCCTACTGACTCAGCAAACAGTTAATCCTTAACTCATCTGTTTTGACTGAAAGAATGGCTGCATCTGTGATTTTCTGACTAATGTGGGTGTGTGCTTTCACCAGAATCTTATTCTTTTGGTCACTGCTAACTTTGTGGCTATAGGTTGATAAAAGATTGGCAAATTGGGAGCCTGAACTCCATGCTTAACTATTTATTTACTAATATATTCATTCTCAATTTGTGGTATTGTCACACAAAAGTCTGCCTTAAGTCCTACAGAGACACCCTGACTAATGTGGGTGTGTGCTTTCATGTTAAGATCAAAGAGTCCACCTGTTTTGGCCGCGGTCACTTCAGATGAGAAGATCAAAGCACTTGACTGACAACCTCATTAACCTTGAAACATATATGGACAATAGATTAGAAACAAATCTGTCGGTTTGATGAGAAGATCAAAGCACTTGATTGACAACCTCATTACCTGTAACCCCATCCTGACCCTAAAACACATATATGGACAATGGATAAACAACAAAGCTGTCACTTTGACGACAAGTTCAAAGCACTTTGATTGACAACCTCATTACGCGTGGTCATGAGGGTGGGGTCAGGGTCAGGCCAGGTCAAAGGGGGCGTGGCACCTGTCAAAATGAGATTAGGGGTTATGTTAAAGTACAACCCTGCCTCTCTCACTGCAAACCAATAATTATTGCCTCCATCTCTGCTGTATACACGGATGTATTGTTGGAGAGTCTTTTTGAGATGGTCACTTTAAACTCTGGAATGTACTCCAATTCCAACAGAGCCCTCTTTGTTCTTTGAACCGTCAGTATAGAGCTGTTAGTAGTTATAGCAATTATTCCTGAGGTAAATGCTTGTTTTAACACCAACTGTCATGTGGTGATCCTCGCGGATCACCAAGAGACGCCACAGAGTTCACCAGAGAGTTTGGCTAAGATGTTATTTATTACAGACGTGACAAAACACAACTATGAACCCATAAGGGCAAACAAACACATGACTGAGACTTGGGCTCGTAGGGCTAACCCAGCCGCTACGAGCTAACTGTGACATAACTAAGATGACAGACCTGACATGAAGGTCTGCGGCACTCACAGGTATGACGAGGCGCAGACCCAGGGCTTGGCAGGATGAAGCCACTCAGACGTAACGTTGACCAATGTCGACTAATACTCCTGCGTCTTACCGTCGTCAGTGCCGGGCTTAAAAGGGCGAAGCACTAACGACGGTAATGACAATCAGCTGACCAGCCGTTGACAGGCGGAAGCCCCACCGAGCACCTTCACAATAAGAGCCCTGTGAGGCCAGAATACAGCCCGCAGCTGTCAAGGCCGGCAGCGAGAAGAACTTTAGCCCGAGCGCGATCAGAACCGGCGCTCGGGTCATAACACCAACTTCACTTATATGCCAATCCTTTTTCCTCATTAGCAGACTGATGTCTACTTCTTTTCCAGGAAACAGCCAAGGGGGAACATTATTCACTGGACTGGTGTTAGCTATATCAATAGTGTCTAGCCCATACATTCTGGCTTTTCTTTCAATTGTCCACCCAAAACCGTGTCCCTGGAAGATAGAATGCTCCCAGCAGTCTTGTAGTGTTGTTTTTGAAATATTCACTTCCTCACTTCCTTTCAGCTTGACCCAGTATGATAATGCGAGTTTATCTCTTCTCAAATCCATTGGCATTTCTCCTGCTTCTATTAAAACTGCATTGTTGGGTGTTGTTTTGACGGCTCCAATGCACAGGCGAAGTGCTCTATGCTGCATTCTATTTTTTCCAGAGTTGTCTTTGCTGCTGCTCCATAAATCATGCATCCGTAGTCTATTGTTGATCTCATTAGTGCTCTGTAAATGTCAATTAATGCCTGTTTATCTGCACCCCATTCATGTCCAGCTACAGCTTTTATGAGAGATTAATGACTTTTTTGTACTTTGTCTCCAGATTTTCAACATGAACTCTTCATATGTATGCACTATCAAACCACAACCCTAGATATTTGAACTCACTCACTTTCTCTGTTGGTTGATTCTATAATGTTTATGGTTCTGTAGCAGTTCTGTGCTTTTTTGTGAAAAATCATATAGCAGGTTTTAATGTTTGAAAATTTAAATCCCCACTCATATGACCACTTTTCCACTTTCTCCATTGCTTTCCTGATGTTTTTGAACACAAATTTCTTATTTATTCCCCTCGTCCATATGGCTCCATCATCTGCATATAGTGCTGTTTTGATGGATCCCTCTTGAGCCCCAAACATGTCATTAATCATTATGTTGAATAAAACTGGGCTTATCACACTCACCTGAGGAACACCATTTTCTATTTCAAAGTCATTAGAAACTTCTGATCTTACTTTAACCTTAATTTTCCTGTTTGTTAAAAAAAAAATCCATTATCCAATTATACAGCCTACCACCAATGCCCATTTTATTCAATTTGATAAGAAGTCCATCCCTCCACAGTGAGTCATAAGCCTTTTCGATATCTAGATAAACTATAACTGTCACAGCCCACTCTCGCCTGTCTCCCGCTCCAGCTGCAAGCACACCTGCGCCTCATCAAGCCCAGGCTATTTAGCCCGCTCCGCCTCGAGCCTCGGTCTGGAGCCGTCTGCTCACCAACGACTGTGCTACCCGCACTCGCCTTCTCTTCTCCAACGCCTCTAGACTACCAACCATCCCTTCTCACGTAAGCCATCATCACTCGTCTCACCTTCTCTCCAGTTCTTCTCCCCTGTGCACAGGTGGATTGCCTGGCGGCGGATTCTCCCCTCGTCGTCACCCAACCTTCACCCACAGCGTCGAGAGTGCACTGGAGCGCTGTCTTCCAGGCAGGAGACCTACGGCTTGCCGACGTCAGCCACCAAGACATCTGCAAGTAAGCCACAGCCCAAATATTATTCCACTGGGTCAGACTCTACAGCTAACCACTTTTCTGCTCTGCCCCTAGGGTTGCCTGGCTGCACGGCACGCTGCTCCACCCTTGGCACATCCTGTCTCCCAGCATCATATTCACATTCACTCACACGCATCCACACATGCCTAATATTTAATAAATCCTTGTTGCAATCGACTCAAGCCTGTGTGCATGTTCCCTGGGCCTGAACTCATGTCAATAACCATTACTTCTTTCATTTTGAGAGTCTTTTCAATATCATTACTTACCCTAACTAGAGCATCCACTGTGGATCTTCCTCTTCTAAAACCATTCTGATAGTTGCTGATTAATCGTCTTTGCTCTAGTACAGGGGTGTCCAACCATGTGCCATGGAGAGCCAAGACCCTGCAGGTTTTCTCTTCTACCCAGTCTCTTCAGCAGGTGTTTTCACTTATCAGCAATCAGTGGGAAGAAGTTCACAGAAATCTGCTGTTGAAGACACTGGTTGGAGGTAAAACCTGCAGGGTCTTGGCTCTCCATGGCACATGGTTGGACACCCCTGCTCTAGTACATATGACAGTCTGTAAACTAACATCTTCTCCATCCATTTCCCAAAGTGTGACATTAATGCTATTGGCCTGTAGTTGCCTGGATGAGCTGGATCTTCTCCTTCTTCTCTTAGATTTGATTGGCAGTTGGCAACCAGCTTACAGGTACATTACCGCCATGTACTTCACTCTTTATCATCACTCTATCTGGTCAGGAGCTGTAGTCCTTACCGCCATGTACTTCACTCAGTAAACATCACTCTATGTATCAAAAATCAGAATTCTTCTTGGTAGGCAACCCCTTCTTCGTCTTCTTCACTCTATATCTTTGCATAAGGAGTTCTTATAAGGAGTTCCGAACAATCTTCTTCTTCTTCTTCTTCTTCTTCTTCTTCTTCTTCTTCCATCTTCCTCTGGAACACCAACCCTCTCCATGTCCTCCTTCACTACATCCATCAATCTTCTCTATGGTCTTCCTCTCTCTATCTATGTCGGCTGAAGGAGGAGGACGGAAATAGGGAACTCCGTGGTCTTTTGGACTTTTTTTTCGTTTTCCCATCACTGCCCGCATAATAAACTTTTGATTTTTGGGGAGGAGGATGACGACCTTGGAAATGCCACCTCCATCTATCCGCCAGGGGGTGCCGATCGTTCCCCCGGATGACACTGTTACTGTGAAGGGGGTCCTTATGGCTGTGGGTGCCCAGGTGGGCCCTGATGCGATCCGCTATGCGTCCAGGATGAATAGAGCTGTAGTTGTGTTTCTGGCTACTTAGGAGAATGTCCACGCTCTGGTTGCGAGCGGTATTGTAATCGGGGACATGTCTGTACAGGTGTCCCCCTTATCAGTTCCATCAACGCTTATCACCGTCTCGGATGTTCCACCTTTCATTACTGACGAGCAGTTGGTGGTGGAGCTCCGCATATTCGGGAAGTTGCGGGCCTGTTTAAACACGTGAGTTTGGGACTCAGGGAAGCGGAGTTTAAACATGTGAAATCACTCAGGCGACAGGTGTTCATGTTTCTAGACTCGCCCACACAAACTCTGGAAGTGTCCTTCCGGGTCAAACACGGGGACGGCTACTATATGGTGTATGCAAACTCGGGACAGATGAAGTGTTTTGAATGTGGCGACGTGGGCCATAAACATTTCGCCTGCCTGCACAGGCGCCCGGCGGGGGGCTCTGGTGGAGCAGTGGCTGAGGCTGCCGGTGCGGCTTCCGCTCGCGACGCTGCTGCGGACGGCGTTGCGGGGGCTTCCGCCATGGCGGAGCCCGGCGGGGCCGCACAGCCTGCCAGCGAGGCCTCCGCACCTGCTGCTGCTGCGGACGACGTTGCAGGGCCTTCCGCCGCTCCTGCTCCGGAGCCTGCCGCTGTGTCTGTGGACAGTCGCCCTGTGGCGCCCGCAGCGCGGCCTGCAGCTGGGGGCGTGACTGGTGATGGCGCCCAAGCAGTCAATGACGTTGACTCAGCATCGCGCTGTGTGACATCAGCGGCTGTGCTTCCGCAGCCTGCTGCCACTTCAGAGCAGCAGGCGGAACAACGCCAGTCGCCTGATATAGGCGCCGCCCCGGAACACGTGGCACACGTGGCTGATGAAGGATCAGCTGCACCAGCTGATGTGCTGGCTGGATCTAACAGTCAGCAAAGTTGTGCTGACGAGGGAATGGAGTGTGAATCTGACGCTGTGTCTGCTAAAAATGAGTCTGTTGGGGCAACTGGCAAAGCCAATGCGGATTTGTATTCACTAGACGAAGTAAATGCTTTCCTGGATGGAATCTATAATAATAGGGCCATTAACGTCGCTGATTACTTCAGTGACACTGACAAATTCATTCGGTCTGTTAATGTACTGACGAAGCAGGTTGGTGTTGACCTCCTGGATGAAAGAAAACGCTTCCGCCTGAAAAAGCACCTCACAGCCCTGCATAAATCAGCAGGGGGAAAAAAGGCCAAGCGCGCAAAGATGGAATGATTTCCATGGCAACAGCACGGTGCTCCTCACATCGATCGCCTAATGCAGAACATAAAATTAGGGTCCTTAAACATCAATGGTGGGAGGGGTAATCATAAGAGGGGATTCATTAGTGACCTGTTCAGACGGAAAGGTCTCAACGTTTTGTTTTTGCAGGAAACTCATACCACTTCGGCAGATGAAGTGGACTGGGGCTTGTGGTGGAAAGGCCCTTTTTCACTCGAGTCACGGCACCAATCTAAGCGCAGGAGTGGCCATTTTGTTTGGGGAATCAGCAAATGCACAAGTTTTATCGGTGGTGGAGATAGTGAGGGGCAGGCTGCTTCTTGTTAATAGGGGACTCCGTGTTTTGCCTGGTTAATGTTTACGCCCCAAACAACGGCGCTGAAAGGGTTGCCTTTTTCAATATACTGACTACTGAATTGCAGCGCTATCACCAAGAACAACTTGTTGTTGCTGGTGATTTTAACTGTACCTTGGACTTCACTGTAGATCACACTAATGCAGAACCTCATCTGCAGTCTTCTAGAATCTTGAAAAATTTCACTGTGCAGTTCGACTTAGTGGACACGTGGAGGTCTAAAAATGCAAATGCGAGACAGTATATCTGGGTCAGGGTCACTGACGGTGTTGTCAGTGCTGCTAGATTAGACAGGATATATGTTTCTAGAACCTTTAGCCCTGGACTCCTTCACAGTAACATAAGTCCCGTCGGTTTCACGGATCATCACCTGGCTACTGCGGTGTTACTGAACTCACCAGGGAAACGGGCAAAATCTTATTGGCACTTCAATAACAAGCTCCTACAGGACAACGCCTTTTGTCAGTATTTTGTGTGCTTCTGGGAACACTGGAGGACCACAAAGGCTCGTTTTAGTTCCCTCGAACAGTGGTGGAACGTTGGCAAAGTGCAAATTCGCCTTTTTTGTCAACGGTACGCTGCAAACTCAACTGCCATCATCAAGGCCAAGGTCAGTGAACTTGAGGACGCTGTCAAGAGGCTGGAGGCCAGCTTGGTTACGGGTCGAGATTCTACCGCTGGTCCTTTGCTGCAGGAGAAGAGATTGGCCCTGCGCACATTCATGCAGGAAAGTGTGGAGGGGGCGCTAGTGAGGTCACGCTTTACTCGCCTGCAGGACATGGATGCACCAACGTCCTTCTTCTTCAATTTGGAGGAGTCTACTGCGAAAAAGAAGTTGATGGCTTGCTTGACACTCCCAGATGGTCGGCTGACTACGGACCCATCCGAGATGCGGCACCATGCAGTGGATTACTACCAGGCCCTGTTTGCTGCGGGAACGTGCTGCAAGGAATCTCAAACTCAGCTCTTCAAAGCCCTTCCGGTGCTCGGCCCGGAGGACAGGGCCGCTCTGGACTGTGCCCTGACTTTGGATGAGCTGACTGTGGCTGTAAATCAGTTGGCTCTGGGACGCGCGCCTGGACTTGATGGCCTTTCTTCAGAATTTTTTAAGCATTTTTGGAATATTATTGGATCAGACTTCTATGACGTTCTGACTGCCTGTTACAGGAAGGGAACATTACCTGTCTCCTGCAGCCGTGCAGTGCTGTCTTTGTTGCCTAAGCAGGGGGACTTGGCCCTGCTGAAAAACTGGAGGCCCGTGGCTCTTCTTTGCACGGACTACAAGGTGCTTTCTAAAGCCCTGGCAAACAGACTGAACACTGTCTTGGGTTTGATCGTAAATAAGGATCAAACATATTGTATTCCTGACCGAAACATTATGGACAATGCTTTCCTCATACGTGACGTTCTCCAGCTCAGTAAATGTCATGACTTACAGTTCGGGATTGTGTCTTTGGACCAAGAAAAGGCTTTTGATAGGGTTGACCATTCCTATTTGTTTTCCACCCTGAGGGGGTTTGGTTTTGGCAATATGTTTTTGAGGTGGGTCAATCTGCTATATACTGGAGCTGAGTGTTTGGTAAAGATGGGGGCAGGTCTGAGTCGGCCAATCCCTGTACACCGGGGAATACGCCAAGGGTGTCCACTCTCGGGTCAGCTGTACAGCTTGACTATTGAGCCTTTGCTGTGCAGGTTGCGCGCTCGGCTGGGTGGTCTGGTTCTGCCGGGGCCATCAAGCTGTTGCTGCCCGATCGTCTTGTCTGCTTATGCGGATGACGTCAACGTTTTAATCACCTCCCACGGGGATGTGTAGCGTCTGGTGGACACTTTGTCAGTTTATGAAAAGTCTATTGGTGGGCCACTGGTCGCGTCAAGGCGTCTCTCGCCTACCCGGCGGTCTTCAGTGGGGGACGGCTGGTCTCAAAGTGTTGGGGGTTTTTCTGGGTTCGGAGGCTTTTGAACGAAAGAACTGGGAGGGTGTTAAGGACAAGGTGTGTACTCACTTTTCTAAATGGAAATGGTTGCTACCACAGCTGTCATATAGGGGCAGGGTTCTGGTCGCAGATGATCTGGTTGCCTCGGCTCTTTGGCATAGGCTGGTGGCTTTGACACCGCCCAGGAGCCTCGTGGAGGAGATTCAGACGATCATCGTGGACTTCTTTTGGTCTGGTCGCCACTGGGTCCGTGCGCCTGTTCTCTACCTGCCTGTGGCCGAGGGGGGACAGGGCCTGGTGGACATACATTCCAAGATCGCTTGCTTCAGGCTTCGAACTGCACAACGCCTCCTTTACGGATGTGGACCCTGCTGGATGGACACTGCTAAACTGCTCCTGAGGAGAGTTGGTCGCTTGGGCTATGATAAGCAGCTCTTCTTCGTGACATCTGGGGAGGTGGACCTTACTGGACTATCTGCTTTTTACACATCTGTCTTGCATGCATGGCGAGTCTTCACCGTGGCCCGCTTCCATGACGAGACACCGGGAATGTGGCTGTTCGAGGAACCACTGTTTTTCAATTGATTCATCGACGCTGAGGTGCTGCAGTCTGTCAGCCTGCGGACTTGTTTGCGGGAGGCACGCTGTACCAAGCTTGGTCATCTTATAAAGATGTCGGCCACATCGATGGATACGCTGAGGCGGAGTGCCAACATTACATCTGTCAGACTGCTGCAAAGGGTGGTGGGGGACGTGTGCGCCGCCCTGCTACAACCGCTTCGAGCGTTTGCGACAAACCGCACTCTTTCCAGTCAATGGGATGATGACGCTGTGTCCACCTTTCCTGCAATTTCCATAACTCCAGCTGTAGGGGAGTGGCAGGGAGGAGAGGATCACCTGCTGACCTTCAGAATTCCTCGCCTGGGAAAGTTCAAGTTTGTCGGGACAAGGGCGGTGTATCACATCTGTGTGAAGGTTCTGAATCTGCGATCTCTGGTGGATGTCACAGAGTCGAGGTGGGCGGGTTTTTTGGGGCCAGAGGTCTCCCCGAAAGGCAGCTGGTGGTGCTTGTACAAGCTACCTATTGAGAAACGGACAGCAGATCTCCAGTGGAGGATTGTGCATGGGGCAATAGCTACAAATAAATACAGAGCACACCTTGATCCGACTGTGGGGGGAGGAATGCTTGTTTTGTTCCCAAGTTGAGACCCTGGAGCATTTGTTTGTCCAATGTTTTCGTTTATCTGGACTTTTTGATATTTTGCGCGAGTGGTTTCAGGCTTTGGGTGAACGTTTCTCTTTTGGTCTGTTCATTTATGGTCCAAAGTATAAAGTGGCAAGGAAGGCTGCCCACACTTTGATGAACTTCCTATCTGGTACTGCTAAACTTGCCATCTGGCTGACGAGAAAAAATCGGGCTAGCAATGCTGGCAATGTGGATCCGGTGTCTGCTTTCAAGGTCTTGTTGAAAGTCACACTCCAGGTGGAGTTCGCTTACTATCAAATGGTGGACAATTTGGAGGCATTCATCAATAGATGGACTGTAGGGAACGTTTTGTGTTCTGTGGGTCAGGGGGATGAGTTATGTTTGCACTTTTGAAATGTGACACACTTGGGCCAGTGATATTGGTCTTTTTGCATTTTTGGAATGTACAATAAAGCCTTTTTTAAAAGTCTTCTTCTTCTTCTTCTTCTTCTTCTTCTTCTTCTTCTTCTTCTTCTTCTTCTTCTTCTTCTTCAAACAGTGAGATTTCCATGTCTACATAATGTCATTAACACTCTATCTGGTCATTACTCTATAAGGAATTCTTATAAGGAGTTCCGAGCAATCCTCTTCTTCTTCTTCTTCTTCTTCTTCTTCTTCTGGAGGAGGTCCTGGAGGCTGTGGCCGAGCAGGTGGGCCCTGACGCGGTCTGCGTTGCTTCCCGAATGAATAGAGCTGTGGTTGTGTTTCTGGCAGCTGAAGACGATGTCCACACCCTGATTGTAAGCGGAGTGGTGATCAGGGAAATGTATGTACAGGTGTCCCCCTTATCTGTCCCATCAATGAGACTCACCGTCTCAGGTGTTCCACCTTTCATCACTGACGAGCAGCTGGCGACGGAGCTACGCAGATTTGGGAAGTTTGCGGGCCCATTTACGACTCTGCCTTTGGGATGCAAGGCCGCCAAGTTCAAACATGTGAAATCGCTCAGGCGACAGGTGTTCATGTTTCTCGACTCGCCCACTCAGACTCTGGAAGTCTCCTTCAGGGTCAAGCACGGGGACGGATCTTATATGGTGTATGCGAGCTCGGGACAGATGAAGTGTTTTGAATGTGGAGACGTGGGCCATAAACGGTTCGCTTGTCCGCACAGGCAGTGGGCGGAGGGCCCTGACGGGGCCGCGGATGGTGCCGGTGGCGAGCCCTCCACTCACGCCGCAGCTGCGGATGGCGGCGCGGCCTCTGCTCCCGCTGCACCTGCTACGGAGCCTGCCGCTGTGTCTGTGGACGGCCCGGCAGCGGCCCAGCTTGCGGTCGGGAGCGTGGATGGCGATGTCGCCAAAAAGGTCACTGATGGTGCGTCACAATCATCTCGCTGTGTGACGTCAACAGCTGTGCCCCCGGCAGCCGCTACCGCTTCGGAGGAGGGGACGGAGCACCGACCTGATGGTGCGTCACAATCATCTCGCTGTGTGACATCAACAGCTGTGCCCCCGGCAGCTGCTACCGCTTCGGAGGAGGGGATGGAGCACCGACCTGATGGTGCGTCACAATCATCTCGCTGTGTGACGTCAGCAGCTGTGCCTCCGCCAGCTGCTACCGTTTCGGAGCAGGAGACAGACCACCGACCTGATGGTGCATCAGAATCTCGCTGTGTGACATCAGCGGCTGTGCTTCCGGAGGCTGCTACCATTGCACAGCGGGGGATGGATCAGCGACAGTCAGCTGCTGAGGGTGGCGTCCAAGAAAATGTGGCCCATGATAAATCCACTGGCCCGGGAGAACCAAGGAGTCAGCTGAGTGGTGCTGACGAGGAAATGGAATCTGAGAACGACACTGTGTCTAATACTGAGTCTATTGAGGCAAGATGCAGTACAAACACGAGTTTGTATTCACTGGAAGAAATAAATGCATTCCTGGACGCAACCTATAACAAAGCCATTAGGGTCGCCAACTACTTCAGTGACACTGATAAATTCATTAAGTCTGTGGATGTGCTAAGAAGGTAGGTTGGTCTTGACCTCCTGGATGAAAGGAAGCGTTATCGCCTCAAGAAACACCTGACAGCCCTGCATAAAGCAGCAGGGGGAACGCCGGTCAAGCGCGCCCGACAGGAGGAATGAATGGCGGTCGTTCCTCCGCCTGTTTTACCCATTTTTGGGATATTGTTTGAACAGACTGGTATATGACATTTAATTGACTGTAATTGACTGCCACAGAACTGGATCTTTGAATAGGTGGACTGCAGGGACTGCTCTGTGTTGTGTGGGGGGAGGGGGACATTTCAGTTTGCACTTTTTCCAATCTGACACACTTGGAGGAATGATGTTGGTGTGCTTACATTTTTTGAAGTGTGCAATAAAGGCTTTTTTCAAAGTCTTCTTCTTCTTCTTCTTCTTCTTCTTCTTCTTCTTCTTCTTCTTCTTCTTCTTCTTCTTCTTTTTCTTCTTCTTCTTCTTCTTCTTCAAACAGTGAGATTTCCATGTCTACATGATGTCTATAACACTCTATCTGGTCCCACTTTATATCACTCCTGTGTCCTGCACTTCTTCTTCTTCTAGATTTGATTGGCGGTCGGCAACCAGCCCACAGGTGCACCACCACTCCGTACTTCACTCTATATCATCACTCTGTCTTCTTCTTCCTCTTCTAGATTTGATCGGCAGCTGGGTCAGACATCAGTCTATATACTGTATAATTTGACTGTAGTTCAGATCATCACTCTATATATACATCACTCTATACATAACTCAAGAAATCTCTGTGTCCACTCTATGTCTTTGGCATTATCACTCGTAGTCCATCACTCTCTTCAGACATCACTCCTGTGTCAGCTCTCTATTTTCACTCATCACTCTATATCCCCTGGCTTATTAAATGGTAAAATTACAGCCCCCCCCCCACTTGGGATAACCCTCTCCTTCCATATTCTGTTAAACAATTTCAGTACCAGTTCCATTGATTGCATAGGTAACTGCTGGAACATAGCATAGCTTAACTGATCATATCCTGGAGCTGTGTCTCCACTATCTTGCAAAGCTCTCTTAAGTTCTGACATTGTGAGCTCAAGGTTTGATGCAGTCATATCTTCTTTCACTTCCTTTTTTAAGTTTGCATTTTCTCTGAGTTTATGCTCCCTTTGCTGTCTATGACTCACACCAAGATGTTCTCCTCTATGCACTGCTGCAAATGCTCTACCTAGGACTTTTGCCTTTTCTTTGTCTGATACAGCCATCTTGTCCCCATCCACTAGACCTGGAATTTTAACTGATACCCTTTTCCCGCTCATTGTTTTAAACATACCCCAGACATCACCTAATTCTGTTTCCTACCAAGGGTGAAACAAAATTCTCTCCATGTTGACCTTTTCCTGTTTTTAATAATCCTTCGAGCTACTGCCCTTTTCTTTTGATAATCTATTAAATTTTCATTATTCATATTCTTCCTCAGCTCTCTGAATGCCTTGTTTTGCTCTTTTACTGCAATACTACATTCCTCATTCCACCAGGGTACAACCTTCTTCCTACCTTGTGTAGTTTTCTTAGGTATACTTGCTATTGCAGCATTCAGAATATGATTGGCTACCTGATTTGAACATTCTTCTATGCCGCCTTCTAATGTTACCAAATGACATTATTGTACACAGTATTGCCTAAATTTTCCCCAATCTGCCTTGTCAAAACACCATCTTGTAAAACATCTTCCCTCTTGTATACATACTTCAGTTTTAATGACTGTAAGTATTGGGAAGTGATCACTTCCAATAGTTGTCCTGTTCATAACCGTCCATTCACAGGCCCTCACTAAAGAATCAGATACCAGAGTCAGGTCAATACGTGATGATGTGCCCCTATGCACATCCACCCTGGTACCTTCACCACTGTTGAGGCAAATTAACGATCTTTCATCTAACATCTCTTCCACAACATTTTCATTGTTATCTGTATGTGTGCTTCCACACAAGCTATTATGGGCATTAAAGTCTCCAGACCATACCTCTTTCATATGCCCTTCCCTTGCCATAACACTGAAAATATCTGCTGTTAACTTCCTACATGGGTTGTAAAAATTAATCAGCTTAATATTTCCTTGTCCATGTGGCCTACGTAGCTCAATATTACACTCTATATCATCGGGGGAGGGAATTACCCTATACACCATGTCTCCTGTACACACACTACCTCTGTAACAACTTGTAATTCGTAAAGATACTTCTTGAGTTCTTGTCCGTTTGCTATAAGACTCCTCACATTCCACTGTAGTATGTGTAGTACCGTAATTAAGATCTTAAGTTTCAACATGTGTATTCTCCCCAGTTTCAGCTGTCAATAAAACATGAATCTGGTCGGCTTTGATATCTTTCACATCTAGGAATCTTCCTGCTGCTTCCACAATGGTTTTCTTCTGTAGCTGTGCTGCAACATTAATGGTGTGGCAGATAAAAGCTATAAAGTTTGTCCTCTTAACTATCAATGTGTCATCATCTATTTTGCATTTGTGAACACAAAAATTCCTTGCAGTGGCATAATCTTGTTTGTGTGGGATTTGTTGATGGCTGTGCTTCCCTTTGAACTGAACTCCTTTGAGGAAGGCCTGTTGTGTTTTTGACCATTCCTGCCTCTCTGTCTTTAGAACTTCCGCATATGAGATTTTCTAATTTCCTGGGCTTGTCTAGCTTCCCTCTGCACAACACATCCTCCATATGCAGCACTGTACTCATCCCCCAGTTACAACACTTTACTTTGGTGTCCTTTTCACATTTACCATATTCGTGCTTCCCTCCACATCTGGTACATCTTAACTTTCCCTTACATTGCTGAACAGTGTGACCCATCCTTTGACATTTGTAGCACCTGAGTGGCTTTGGGACATATTCTCTGACACTGTAATACAGATATCCTATTTGAACTGATTTAGGGATTCTTTCCTCAAACTGAATCATTACAGACAGTGTATCCTTCAGTGAACCTTCTCTTTTACTCTTCAGCCTTTTCACATCCTTCATCTTTCCTCCTTGAATCTTGTTTTTCACTTCTTCCATAGACATGCTCAAAGGGACACCTGATATAACTCCCCTTAAGTTTGCTGTTGCGCCAGGAACACGAGCCTTCATTTGTTCTCCTTTTAGACATGTCATTGTCAGTATATTCTCTTGCTGTTGTTTACTTGATGCATGTATTAATAGCCAGTTATTATTCAAGAGCTTTGCAAACTTCACTCTCCCAATTTCCTCCTCATTTTCTTTTTTTAGCTTAACAGGGTGATAGTGCCCCCCACCCTGATTGAACTCAGTGACAACCTTCCACTCATTTCCTACATCATCAAACTGCCATCCATGTTGGCTAGTTCGTGTTTTCTTAGCGTTGTTACTTCTTCCTGTGTCACTCTCATCTGACCAGCTTCTAGCTCTTGCTTTTCTTTCTGCCTCCCTAGCTGCTCTTTTCCACCTCGCAAACCTGGGTACCATCCACTCCATCTCATTTTTATCGAGCCCATCAGAGCTAGATACCATAATGTTACAGAGTATAGTTTATGCTATCCGCCACAAACAAATCACTCCTACTGCCAACCGAACACAGACATAAATGCCGTCTCAACCTTGCGCCTGTCGAAGTCCATCCGCCGCCTTAATTCTTATTGTCTGTCTTCTGTCAACCAGCTCTTCTCGCAGTCTAGCGCAGATTTCTGGAGTTATATATAGAGTGATAGGCTAGACTCTAGCCTATCACTCTATATATAACTCCAGAAATCTGTCTCGCTAAAAGATCATGACTCACTAAAAGATCATAGGACTTGCTATGACATCATCAAAGATCAAAGGCAGGCTTCACTCATGATCATAGGGCTCGCTATGATGTCATCAAAGATCATAGGACTTGCTCTCTCTCTCTTCTCTACCTGCCTGTTGCCGAGGGAGGACAGGGCCTGGTGGATATACAGTCCAAGATCGCCTGTTTTAGGCTTCAGACTGCACAACGGCTCCTTTACGGATGTGGCCCCTGCTGGATGGATACTGCAAAACTGCTCCTGAGGAGAGTTGGCCGCTTGGGCTATGATAAGCAGCTTCTCCTCGTGAAGTCCAGGGAGGTGGACCTTACTGGACTTTCTTTCTACACATCTGTCTTACATGCATGGCAAGTCTTCACCATAGCCCGCATTCCTGAGGAGACACAAGGCATGTGGCTGTTCGAGGAACCACTGTTTTTCAATCAATTCATGGACACTCAAGTGCTGCAATCTGTTAGTCTGCAAACTTGTTTAAGAGAGGCACGCTGTACCAAGCTTGGTCATCTTATGAAGATGTCAACCACGTCGATAGAAACGCTGCGGCGGAGTGCCAACATTACATCTGTCAGACTGGTGCATAGGGTGGTGAAGGAAGTGTGTGCTGCTCTGCCACGACCGCTTAGAGCATTTGCGGAAAACCGGACTCTTTCCGCTCAATGGGATGAGGGCACTGTGTCCAACTTTCCTGCCGTTTCCATAAGTCCAGCTGTGGGAGAGTGGCAGGAGGGAGAGGATCACCTGCTGTCCTTCAGAAATCCTCGTCTGGGCAAGTTCCAGTTTGTGGGGACGAAGACGGTGTATCACATCTGTGTGAAAGTTCTGAATCTGTGCTCTCTGACGGACGTGAAAGAGTTGAAGTGGGCGGGGTTTTTGGGGCTGGTATTCTCCCCGAAAGGCAGCTGGCGGTCCATGTACAAGCTCCCTATTGAGAAACGGACGGCAGATCTCCAGTGGAGGATTGTTCATGGGGCAATAGCTACGAATAAATACAGAGCACACCTGGATCCGAATGTGGGGGAGGAATGTTTGTTTTGTTCTCAAGTTGAGACCCTGGAGCATTTGTTTGTTCAGTGTTTTCGTTTATCTGGCCTTTTTGATCTTCTGAAAGTGTGGTTTCATGATTTGGGTGAATGTTTCTCTTTTGGTTTGTTTATTTGCGGGCCAAAGTATAAAGTGGCAAAGAAGTCTGTGCACACTTTGATGAAGTTTTGTCTTGAGCAAGTGAAATGCATGCTCGATTGGGTTGAGATCTGGTGATTGACTCGGCCATTGCAGAAAATTCCACTTCGTTGCTTTAAAAAATTCCTGGGTTGCTTTTGCAGTATGTTTTGGATCATTGGTGAAGTGCCGTCCAATTAACTTTGCTGCATTTGGCTGAATCTGAGCAGAAAGTGTATCCCTATACACTTCAGAATTCATCCAGCTGCTTCTGCCTTTTGTCACATCATCAATAAACACAAGTGACCCAGTGTCATTGGAAACCATGCATGCCCATGCCATCACACTGCCTCCACCATGTTTTACAGAAGATGTGGTGTGCTTTGGATCATGAGCTGTTCCAATTCTTCTCCAAACTTTCTTCTTCCCATCATTCTGGTACAGGTTGATCTTAGTCTCATCTGTCCAAAGAATGCTGTTCCAGAACTGGGCTGGCTTCTTCAGGTGTTTTTTGGCAAAGTCAATTCTGGCCTTTTTATTTTTGAGGCTGATTCATGGTTTGCACCTTGTGGTGAATCCTTTGTATTTACTCTCATGAAGTCTTCTCTTTATGGTACACTTAGATACTGATACACCTACTTCCTGGAGAGTGTTCTTCACTTGAGTGGATGTTGTGAAGGGTTGTTCTTCACCATGGAAAGGATTCTGTGATCATCCACCACTGTTGTCTTCCGTGGACGTCCAGGCCTTTTTGAGTTCCCAAGCTCACCAGTGCACTCTTTTTTTTTCTCAGAATGTACCAAACTGTTGATTTGGCCACTCCTAACATTTCTGCTATCTCTCTGATGGATTTCTTCTTTTTTTCAGCCTCAGGATGGTCTGTTTCACCTCCATTGAGAGCTCCTTTGACCGCATGTTGTGTGTTCACAGCAACAGCTTCCAAATGCAAACAGCACACCCGGAATCAACTCCAGACCTTTTAACTGCTTAATTGATGACAGGTTAACGAGGGAAGAGCCCATGCGGCCTTGTTATTTTTTTTTGCAGCCTTCTGAGTCAATTGTCCAATTACTTTTGGTCCCTTGAAAAAGAGGCGGCTACGTTTTAAAGAGCTGTAATTCCTAAACCCTTGCTCCAATTTGGATGTGAATACTCTCAAATTACAGCTGAGAGTCTGCACTTTAAGCCCATATTGATTATATAATTGTATCCTGAATATGTTTTTGTAAACAGCTAAAATAACAAAACTTGTGCCACTGTCCAAATATTTTTGGGCCTAACTGTATATACTGTATATGTATATGGTGTCTATATGATGTCATATAGACATCATAGGCACATCATAGACTCATCACAGATCAAAGGCAGGCATCACTGAATGAGTGGTGATGTCAAAGATTAAAGGCAGGTCTCCGTCTGTCTGCCTGTCATGATGTCACAATGTCTTCTTCTTCTTCCTTTAGATTTGATTGGCAGTTGGCAACCAGACTACAGGTGCATTACCGCAACTGAGTTGATAATCATCACTCTATAGCCTTGTATAAGGAGTTCTGAACAACTCCTTATGTGTGAAAAAAATTATCTGTCCTTGGACTGTGTCCTAGGAGCAGCTGAAGAGTTCCCGGTCACGATCATAGGACATGCAAAAAAGATCATAGGACTCGCTATGACATCATCAAAGATCAAAGGCAGGCTTCACTCATGATCATAGCACTTACTATGACATCATCAAAGATCAAAGGCAGGCATCACAGAACAAGGGCAGGCATCACTGAACGAGAGGTGACATCAAAGATCAAAAGCAGGTTTCACCATGGTTACTGTTGTCATGGTAACAATTACTTTCTATGGGCATGCACGGGTATCGGGCATGCACAGGTATGCACTAGTTATAAATTCATCAGCATCAAAGTTATTACCAGTAAACATCATTTGACACTGAGATGTGACAGACCTTATGGTAAAAACAGTTCAACTGTGTATTGATATTTTAGCACTTCGTCTGTGATTGATCCTGACAGATTTAGTATCAGTCAGAATTGGTCAAATGAAGCAAAGGAGGCAAATAGTCCAATTTCAGGCCATAATGAATGATGAATAAGGTAGTATAATTATTATGACCTATTGCTGGTGCATTTGAATCAGATTTAATGCTTTATAAAAACTATTTGATGTTGAAAAAGGGCTGACTTAATTACTTAATTCAATGCATTAACTAGAAAGGAGTGCCATGCATCAGAAGGTGCCCAGCCTGCAGGGGATTACAAAATACAGAGTAGAATAAGTTCACAATACAAAACATAACTCGTATGCCTTTGTAGGTGTAAAGGGGACAATAGTACAAAGTGTCTATTTGGATATAAGGAGGTGTGTGCGTGACATGTTTTTTTTTTTTTTTAAATGGCTTTCTCATTTGTTTGAGGGATATTTAGACATTTTATTTTGAGTTGTTTATGTATTTGTTTGCCTGTTCGTTTACTCCAGGTGATGATGTGATCTAGTGATTCGGGGTTCTGTTTTGTGTTTTGAGGGAATTAAGCAGGGGATTATGAAATGTGTTTTCCATTACAGTGTTATTTTCTACCACTAGGCTGTGCTGTTGCACAGGAAAACAGAACATGCCTTTTGTCAGCATAAAATAAGGGCGCATTCACACAGCCACTGTTTGGTCCAGACTAAAGGACCAAAGTATGTATTCCGTGGATAGTTTGGTTCATTTGGCACCGTCTGAATGTGCCTGGAACTCTGGTGCAGCACCAAACAAGTGAACTCTGGTCCCCCTGAAAAGGGGGGGGGGTCTCGGTTCACTTGCAAACGCAGTCTGGTGCACTTTGCTTGCCATGTGAATGCAAACAGAGTATCCAGCGGACATAAGGACGGACGTGCCCCTCTGTGTTTGTGTAACCACAGCAACACACAGTGAGAAGAGAAAGTGGCGTTTACTGTTGATAGAAAAATTCCATATTATCTATACTATTGATATTAATAATGTATTATTATATTTGAGAAGTATCATACATTTCATATGCCATGTTTAATGTTTATACTGTATGTGCATTCCATATAGGATAAGTTTATATATTCTTGGCCTGTTTCTGTGAGCAATTTCAGCAAGTTCAGACTGAGGATCAGTACATGTGTAAGGAATGATCTAAACCATTTATTATAATCTCTTTGACATGTCCTGTTTCGGGTCACAGGAATGCACAGGAACTACTCATCTTATAGATTAGTGTTTCATGGACATTCTGTTAGTTTTATGGATCTCATGTCTTCATGACCCATGTCTCCAGAGTGTCTGACATCCACCTGGATAAGCTCAATTATCGGGACTGTCTCATTCTGTTCCTTCCCTTATCCTCATCCTCCCTCTCCTTTTTCCTACATACAGTATATATATCAGACTTAGAAGAATGGATCCTTTAGAGATTCTAGGTGTGTCTGAATGTCATGCCTTGTAACCTCTCCCCCAAGGTGGCCAATGGGGTGATTGCTTATATTTTTGTAATAAATGTACATAAATTCAACTTTCCGCCTGATTATTTGACTTTGAATAATTTAAGCTCAAAATTATTCTAACATTTTGGCGTCCAAACAGCAGATCCACATATCTCCATCATTCCGGCGCCTCTGCTTGATCTCAGCAAGTGCACAGCTGATAAAAAGACCTTTCCAGGTGCTGAAGACCCTTTGACCTTGTACCTCAAGATTGAAGTTAGGCTCACCAGTTTGCAGTTCCTAGAGTAATTTTCCTCATAGGAAATTCTGTCACATGTGTGTGTGAGTGCTTGGTGACTGTGACGGTTAACCCACCTCCACTGTTTTCATCTACCAGGTGACCTCCACTTACCTGTATACCAGACCCCTGACTGAGTGACCTGTCCAGTCAGACACCTGGAATACCCCCTTGGTGTTAACGACAGCCCCTCGTGGTCTTGCTTTGCTCTTGCTAATCTGGGTGAATATTTAAGATCAGGATCTATAGGAGGTCTGTTTTAAAAACACCTTAAAGAGTAACCTTTAAAAACTCATAAAAAACATTAACACCTCTTGTAGAAAAATACCTTCTTGAAAAAAACAGAAAAGATGGACACTGAATCAGTGATCTCACAAACTCCCATACTGTCTTTTAATATGCTGCAGTATTTATTGAAAGTCTGCAAAGCTCAGCCAAAAAGGTTATACTGTGGAGGAACAAAATAAGTTCAGGCGAGACACGGCAAGCTGAAGGTTTAAGAGTTTTATTCCTCCATTGTCATGAGACACACTGCAGCACTGTGTGCTGTGTGTGCGCTAGTGAGGCATGTAAAGTCAGCTCTTTTATTCAGACAAGAGAGAATGCATGGCACATTTACATACTGATATACATATCAGACAATACATATCAATCACGTGATTAACTGGTGCCAGACACCTCTCCTTACTCCAGGGATGAATAACAATAGTCATTGTTCTGGTTGTCCCCCTAGGGCTCTCTGTTCATATGCAATCCCTGCTGAGCGTGAAAATTATCAGTCTGCATTGTGCTGGGTGCCCACACGTGTGCTGTGTGCCCACAACACTTGTATAAAAACAGTCAATTGAATCAAGATAATAAAATTCAGAATCAACCCAAAAACTGATTGAAAAACCTTGATTTAAAAAGATGGTATTTGTAAAATCAGTTATTTGATCAAAAATTAAAATCATTCAAAAATATAAAAGTTCAAAATCACCATGATCAGTCAAGATAATCAGAATCTAAAATCAATCAAAAATATAAAAAATCTGAAAGAGTCCAAAATAAAAGAAACCCTTTGGATAATAAAACCTGGTAAAAACATCTAACTAATTTGGGGTCATGTGTCTAAAAAGCCTTGCTGGGGAGATTGAAAAGGATGATTATTGGCTGGTTATCTCTTTCGATGCTCCTCTTCTCGGGGAGAAGGGTAAGGAAGAAAGAGGCTTGGAAGCAGGAGGCCCAGGCAAAGGACTCTTGAGGCTCCGACTCCTGTTCTCCTATCAGCGGGACCCGTGGTCTCTAGAGCAGCAGGCGGGGGAAGCTGTCAGCCGGGGAGGGGAAGGGGGTCTCCACTTCCTCTTCTGTTTTCACCCAAGTGTTGATTTCTCCCTTCTTGCCGCAGAAGATTTAGAGTTGTTAAAAATTGAAGAGTTGAGATGGTATTTGATTCATTTTCTTAGCAGCGGTCTTCCTTCTCTTCAGTCTTCTGCCATGGGATGATTGGTGTCCTGGAGTCCGCCGAAAATGAACATTTCTGGGTTTGCAGACAAAGTTCTTATAACAATTTTGCACTCAATTGTGATTGGCTAGCAATCTCCCCATAGGCTCTTTGGCTTCTGTGATTGGCTTAATGTTAACTTTTATATAACAGCTTCCTCATCTGCACATGTCTCCCTCCCGAGTTCCAGTAACAGCCATGTGACATTCACCCCCATGCCTCATGACTGTCTGGTTTTACTTGTCTCAGCACTTTTCTCCCTCAGTTCTGATCACTTCATCATTTTCCATCACCAAGCTAGATTGACCCAGCTGTCTCTGCTACTTTCAGTTCCCCTTTTTTGTCACATGCTTTCCAGTCAACTGGTTTGCAGAACATATTTCACAATCTGAACCCACATAAACCTTCCATTGTGCATGTCAAAAAAGTACATAATGGTTACACAGTTTGAATACACTCATTCTTTTGCTGATTACATACTTCTTAATCAATAAATATACATTCGTTTTACTGATTACATACAAGATATTGCATTTCATGGCATATGCTTTCAATATTATTCTGCATTCAGTCCTCTGTGATTCACCAACCATGTCTGTTACCGTCCTTTCTGACCATAGGACTGTGTGCTCTCTGATGACTCCGTGACCCTGGCTGACCCCCCTGTGTTACTTTCTGCATTCTTGGGATAGTTGAAGCAGGATCCCCCATTTTAAGATAAGATAAGATAAGATAAGCCTTTATTTATCCCACAACGGGGAAATTCCAGGATTGCAACAGCACAGGGATAGCAACACTCAGAGCAACAATCAGAAGGCAAGAAAAAAAAAACAAGCAAGCAAGAGCAGCTAATAAACATATGTACGTATTACTATAAAATATATATATATACACACACACACAGACACACAGTGCAGAGCATTGTAGCTGGATGGAATAAATATATGAATATATGAACACACAGTGCAGAGCATTGTAGCTAGATGGAATAAATATGTAAATATATAAACACCCACAGTACGGAGCATTGCAGCTAGGTGGAATAAATATGCAAGTATATAAACACACACAGTGCGGAGCAATGTAGCTAGATGGAATAACATGTAGATATATAAATATATAAACACCCACAGTACGGAGCATTGCAGCTAGACGGAACAAATATGCAAATATATAAACACACACAGTGCAGAGCATTGCCGCTAGATGGAATGAAACAGCATAACCGTCTACCCAGCTATCCTGCATGGTATGATTATGTGCCCATACACACTCTCACCCTCCATAGCGACCGGCATGCTCCTAGTTGTATGCCGGAGAGGACCACTGTGTAAGTCTATTGCATCTTCTGCATTCAAAAAACTATTAGTTTGTTACGTCTTTTTTGCTATCTCTGCGAGCAGCCCTGCTTAGGTTGTACAGTCTGACAGCCGTTGGTAGGAAGGACCTACGAAACCTCTCGGTTGTGCACCTGGGATGATGTAGTCTGCTGCTAAATGAGCTCCTCAGTGCATTCAGTATGTCCTGCATAGGGTGGAACTCGGACTCCAGCAGAGATGACAGTTTAGCCACCGTCCTTCTCTCTCCTATCTCCTCCATCGGATCAAGGCGCTGCCCCAGGACAGAGCTAGCTTTCTTAATCAGTTTGTTCAGTCTCTTCCTATCGGCTGCAGTAATGCCACTGCCCCAGCAGACCACTCCAAAAGTGATGGCTGATGCCACCACCGTGTCATAGAATGACTTCAGCAACGCCCCTTGTACACCAAAAGACCTGAGTCTCCTCAGCAGGAACAGCCTGCGCTGTCCCTTCTTGTAGAGTGCATCAGTATTGTGTGACCAGTCTAGTTTATTGTTCAGATGAATACCCAGGTACTTATAGGATGTCACCATCTCGATGTCTGTTCCCTGTATATTTACTGGTACTGTGAGGGGCTGCCCATGCCTGCGGCAGTCCACCACCAGCTCCTTAGTTTTCCTCGCGTTGATCTGGAGGCAGTTCCGATGGCACCAGTCCACGAAGTCCTGGATAAGCCCTCTGTACTCAGCTTCATCTCCATTGGAGATGAGGCCAACGATCGCAGAGTCATCAGAGAACTTCTGTAGATGGCAGTGTGTTGTGTTGTGTGAGAAGTCCGCAGTATAAAGAGTGAACAGGAAGGGAGCCAGCACCGTTCCCTGGGGGGCCCCCGTGCTACTGATGATCGTGTCGGACACACAGTCCCGGGTTCTCACAAACTGAGGCCGGTTCGTGAGGTAGTCCAGGATCCATGATGACAGGTGCTGGTCCACCCCTGCGCGCAGCAGCTTGTCCTTCAGGATCATCGGTTGGATGGTGTTGAAAGCACTGGAGAAGTCAAAGAACATGATCCTCACCATATTCCCGGGCTTCTCCAGGTGGGACAGAGAACGGTGAAGGAGGAAGATCACCGCATCCTCCACCCCAATGCCATGCTGGTAGGCGAACTGGAGTGGATCCATCGCTGGTTCCACCAGGGGGCGGAGGTGAGCAAGGAGCAGTCTCTCCAGGGTCTTCATCAAGTGGGACGTCAAGGCCACCGGTCTGTAGCTGTTCAGGTCTTTGGGGTGGGAAGTTTTTGGTACAGGTACCACACAAGATGTTTTCCACAGCTGTGGTACCCTCCCCAGTTTCAGGCTCATGTTGAAGATATACGTCACAATCCCACACAGCTGGTCTGCACAGGACTTGAGGAGCTTTGCGCTGATGCCGTCCGGTCCCGGCGCCTTCCTCGCCTTGATCTTCCTCAGCTCCGTCCTCACCTGGGTCCTGGTCAGGGTCAGGATGGGGGGCTGTGTGTTGGGAGTGGGGGGGTGTTGGTAGAGTGGGGAGTGGGCAGCAGGACTTGATTTCTTTAGAGGCAGCAGTGGTTGTTGTGCAGTCAGGGGGGAGGGCGGTTGGTCAAATCTATTGAAAAACAGATTCAGGTTGTTCGCCCACTCCCTGCCCCCTGTGGCCTGGGGGGAGGTATTCTGGAGCCCCGAGATGGTTTTGAGGTTTCTCCAGACCCCGCTGATGTCGCTCTGTTGCAGCTTGTCCTCCATCTTCTTCCTGAAGCTGTCCTTGCCTTCTCTGATCTTTCTCCTCAGCTCCCTCTGTACGGACTTCAGCATCTCCCTGTTCCCTGACCTGAAGATCCTCTTCTTCTCTCTCAGAAGTGTTTTAATCTCAGGGTTGATCCAGGGTTTGTTGTTTGAGTGACGCCGTATGGTCTTTTTCGCCGTATTTTCTTTTCATAGCGGGCATATCGGTGTGATTGGGAGGGTCGGCTGCTTTCAGCCTTTCTATGATTGATGGGGTCATGTCGTAGGGTACTCAAACACAGGCTGAGTGGAAAAAAAAGGCTCAGTGTTACTGCAGTGAAGGCATTTCAGACTGGGGCGCTGGAACTGACTGGGTGAAGGATCTGAGAATCCTATAGGCGGCTTGAATGTAAGTACATTTGTTGTTGTTTATGGATAAAAGATAGTGAGATTCCCCGGACCGATTGTACACTGCAAAATACTGAAAAGAGTGAAACTAGCGGCCTGAGTGCTGAGTTATTTTATCCACAGTGAGCGATCTCGTAATAATCCCTTGGGAGGAACGAGGTTTTTCCTCTCCAAACGGTGAATGACATCGCAAGACCCGGGGTGATTCTTAGAAATCCACCACTCTCTACAATCTAAGTAAGTGCAGTGGAGGTGCCGGAAGTTTGCATGCAAAGAAAAAAGGGAAAGATTTGGGGTCTTTTAACCACAGATGTTTGATGTCCTGTGGAAAAAAAATCACATAATCCCAGAGAAGTAAAATTTCGGGGACAGATTTGTGCCTCTTGTGACCACTTCTGCTTATGGTCCAGGGTTTGGACCTTCAGCATTCGTGGGGAGGTTACGTGAACCCCAAAGGGAAAAGGTTTTTTTCACGGAAGATTCGTGCCCTTACCGGGTCTGCATTATTGCCCATGGGAGTTCCCCCACTACGGTGAGCTGTTGCAAGATGCCAGGGGAGGAGGTCTTACTTTGGGCTTTAGGCACACAGTGGAGGGATTAACATGACAGTTGAAATATTTTATTTTGTGAGTTTTAGATAAAAGTTACTGCAGTCTGGGTTGTTTTGTCTCTGTGCAATCTGCTTCGTATGGAAAAAAAAAGTGAGAGTTCTCCACGGAGGCAGAAGGAGCAGTTTGTAAAACTGTTGTTTGTGATTTTTTAGCATAAAAGGATTGATTAGTTAATTGTTATCCTTTTGAGAAGTGTTTAAATTTATAGGTATTTGAAAATAATAGCTTTGAGCAAAAACAATGGACTGGTGTTGTGTTTTTATGGCTGTGTGAAAAAAGACAGCTTCACGCTGTAGTGACAGTGTGGGGGGTTGCCTTGTGTGAGATTTCTCCACTAAGAGTTGCCAGTTTATTTATTTATTTAGCGAATACAAAGTCCTTAAGCCAAGCAGTTGCCTCCTGGTTTGCTGTATGGAGGGTGTGTAATCCTCCTTCCAGTCTTTGGAGCGGGCAAGCCTCTATGATGTGTTCCATTGTTTGCTCCTCTCCACATGCGCACAGTGGGCTGGGGATACTGCCCCATCTGTGAAGGTTGGCCAAACAGGGGCCATGTCCAGTCCTGAAGCGATTAAGTGTAGACCACTGTCTCCTTGGGAGGTTGGTGCCCGGGACCTGTTGGTTGGGGTTTGTCACCAGGTGTTTGTTTGGGACCTCCTTGGTCTCCCATTCCACTTGCCAAGCTGTCTGGATGGTAAAGTCAGCTGGGGGAGGGTTTTTCCAAATCGGCCGTCTGGATGAAAGTTGGGCAGTGGGTGGGGTATAGATATCTGCATGGATTGGTAAGTGAGGAGAATCTTTAACTTTTTGGAGCATCCTTTGAGTTAATGCTACTCACCGGATGTGTGGAGGGGCTATGTTTGACAGTACAGGGAGCCAGGGGAGTGGTGTTGAGCTGATTGTTCCAGTTATAGTTCTCATGGTTGTGTTGAGCTGGGTGTCTACGTGGTGTGTGTAAGATGACCTGGACCAGACAGGGGCACAATATTCTGCTACAGAGTATGAAAGGGCCAGCGCTGAGGTGCGCAGGGTGGAGGCTGCCGCCCCCCATTTTGCACCAGCGAGCTTGCAGAGCAGGTTGTTTCATACCTTCACCTTAGCAGCCGTCCCCTTTAGATGTTCCTTGAAGGATAGGGTCCTATCAAGGGTCACTCCAAGGTAGGTTGGATTCGGGGCATGCTTGAGCTTGAGTCCGCTCAGGTGGATGATTAGTTCTCTGGCAGCTTTTACATTGTGGAGATGGAATACACTGGAGACGGTTTTTGCTGGGCTTGGTTTTAGGCACCAGATTTTGCAGAACTGGTCCCGTTTGGCAAGATCTTCCATGAGCACCCGTTCCAGTTGCCAGTTCCAGAGATTAATTGAAGTAATTCTCATGCTATTTTGGGTTTTGGCATGAACCTAAAAGTCTTTATTGTATGACCTTGTGGAGATAACGCAAAAGAGAAAATTGCTGTGGGCCCTGTTTTGTCTGTGTGTGTATGTGTGTCCTTGAGAGAAAAAAAAAAGAAGAAAAAAAACAGAGAGAGAGAGAGGGAGAGAACTTGGGAAAAAAATAGAAAAGGCTGTGTAGCTACTGATTTCTGTGTAAAAACTTGGTAAAAGGGAAGAGGAAAAAAAATCTATATATGGGTATTTTTTTGCAAAGTTTTGGGGGTTTACTTTTTCTTTCAGTCTAACTTTGTGGGTTTTCACTCTAATGCTGCATACGTGATGAACTATTTACATATTTTTAAAGCCAATATTTTCATTCCCTCCAGTTTTTTTCCTTTGGAAAATGAAAAACATTGAGTTATTTTCATTCAGTTTTTTGACATATCGCTGACTTTTCTTTTTTTCTTTGACTGAAGCATAACAGTGCACTTTACAGGGAAAAAGGACACAGGACTGACATTCTCCTTCCCCCTGCCAAAACAAAACCAGCCTCTGAGACCCAGCCTCATCACTGTGCGTGTTCTCCCCCCATCAAAGAGGTGGCTGAACATCTAAGTTAAATACAAATGCTTGCATCTTAATCAGTGCTACAAGCATGACAATGATGAGATTAACTGAACATTACAGTATCATGCTGTCACTTAATAATGCCTAATCACTGAAGGCTTTATGTATACTCTATATTACATGATTCAAAGCATAGAGGTTCAAAAGAGATTGATAATTAATGTGTTTGTGCATATGATTTGCCAGAGACTACTGATTATCAAACAGAGGTCTTGGTAAATGTATGTCATATTGTTGCTTTGTTTAAATACTGTAATACTATACTCACTTTTTAATAAATGACATATGCAATCTTTTTTACATTCTGACCCTAGGCCTGTCCATGTAAAAAAGGGGGGAGAATGCAAGAGCAGGATCTGAGACAATTCATGCTGTGACTTTTTTCCCTCCTGGAAAGGGCACAGCAAGATGAGAATGAATTTTTTTAGTATCGGGAAATGGTAAATTTAAAAACAAAAACAAAAAAAAAAACAAAAAAACAAAACACAGACCATGGATTGTGGTCCTGTGCCATAAATTTCTGAAAACAGAGAATAGGCCTGCATTTCCAGTAACTAATTCTAACTGCTGCATTGGTTTAAGGCTTCTAACATATGATACTGTCCTAAACCAGTGATTACCCATGTCAATTGGTAAAACATTTACTGATTCACAGAGTATTTAGCGAATACTTGCTGTGAATAGTAAAAACACATTCAAATTGTGGAAGCTTTAAATGTAATTTAAAGGTTTTTCTGCTATTCTTCATTCTTCATTTTTCAACAGGAAAGGGAAAGCATTCACAATTTTTTTTTCTTTTTCACTAGGAATTAGATTTGCCAAATTAGTAAGGAATCATAAAATCACCATTACCTTTCAATTTAATAAATCCTTGGTGACATATGCAATATGTAATAAAATAATACAAAAACAATAATTCACTTGTGTTTCTTAACATTACATGTTATAATAAACAACTGGGATAAACATTTAAGGGACACAAAAAATAATGATGATCACTGGAACATTAGTAAAATCAATGTATGAGGTGATAAAATTTGCACTCCTGTTGATGTAAATACTGAAGGTGCAGATGGGGAAGCCGTCAGGCTTTCCCCAAATTTTTCTTTGCAGGGTGGCACCGGCATTTGATCTTTGTGGGAGATGGGAGGAGGCCGGACGATGTGTGTGCATGACAGGCTCATTTGCTGGAGGGACCACAGGGGGAAGGACGTCTCAGTTGACAAGCATTTTTTGAAGCTAAGTAGAACAAATGACATTGCAAATGACATAAAGCATAACAATTTAAATGACTCTGACTTTAAAAATGTAGTGTTCATATGACTTCAGACTGCAGGATACATCTGATGTCACTCACCACATAATGGTGTGACAATATCACCTTTCAGAAATGTGACAGTAATAAGGAATGTGTTTTCCTGATGCTCAGCCGTGGCCGAGCTGGGCTTCGGTACTACAGTCCACCCCATAATTTACCAACGAATGTATAAAATGAGGCATTCCTTGTGCAAAATTAATCCAAATTCTAATTAGGCAAAATGTCCACCTTTCCATTGACTGAAGGAGTGTGACACAACCTTTCACAAGGATTCACTTACACAAATTCAACCTGTCTGTGTTCAATTGGACAAACTGATCTTAGTTACCAATGCTAAATCATATCAAGTCTGCACAGACAACTATATTGCTTTTTCCTAAATGGAATTTGTAAATTAGTTCAAGAGACATCACAAAAGAAACCATGATTATTGAAACCTCATTTTGAAGGAGCTGTACTACTCACAAATTTTCATCGAAATTAACTGTGTGTAACACATAAAAGTGATAACACGCTTCCTTCTAGTAAAAAGACACTACCCATCAAGCAAATACCCTGTAACTTTGCTGCATGTGTGTCTCCATGCATCAAAAGGGGGGTACCAAAGAAATTAATTAGCAAAAAATAACTATCAATCCTCAGAAAAATAGATAATACATAAAAATTATCAATAGATGATCAATAATGAAGAGAAAAATATAAATGAAACCGCTGGGTAATGAAATCACAACATTCAGTAGGACATCAATAAATTTCCAGATATTTAAGGAAATATCTGTAGATTATTGTAAAGGAAATATCATGTTTATAAGGAACAAGGTAAACTGATAAGGAAGAAAACCATGCAAATATATGAGAAAAGTTCCAAATGTCTAAGGAAAGTCCAACTTGCGCTGAATTTATGTTTACTATGGAACTTGATTTAGAATCTACTACAAAGACAATACAGATTCTTACTCAGTTAAGGGAACAATGCCTTAGGGAGCGCAAAGCAAAATAATTTGATCTTCTCTGCATAAACTTATTTTTAAAAAAAACAAAAACCTTTGCATGGATCTCATTGAAGTAAATAAGAGGGAAGGTAAATGTTTAGAAATTATTTACACACTTATTTAATATACAAAGGCTTTACCCTACACTAATTTAAATATTGCTACTTATTGTTTTAACTAAAACAATATCAAGATTTAAAATAGCTGAAATGATTTACTTAGATAATGGAAACCAAATACACTTTGTAAATCAAATCATGTCACATTTAAGTGCAGTTCCTAAATTATTAGTAGCCTACCAAACACTTACCTAGGAGACCACTTAGCTTACCGTCAACAATTTACAAGATTAGTATAATATTCAAATAAGAAAATAGGGAGATTGCGAATGACAAACCCTATTATTGAAGCCATTTAACTTAGGTGATGAGGAAGGGTTTCTGGGTGATTACTATATGCAAAGAATGACAACTGACAGTGATGTCATCAATACTGCCCTTCCCAGGAGGGACCATGTGACAAAGGAACCATGGGAGGTGCACCCATCTCTTGAGCAAACCAGGGGATCAGGTCATCAAAGGAAACTGGACCAAAACTCCCTGGCAAGGACAGCACAAAGGTTATCCTGCTGACCTAAACAGCCACGGAAAGTGAAGAACGTGGCACTTGGGTGCATCTAACGTTTTACCCCACGTAAAACCCTCAGCAAGAGACTGCTTTATATATATATATATATATATATATATATATATATATATATATATATATATATATACAGTATATATATACACAGTATACTATATACTGTATATATATATATATATATATATATATATATACTGTATATACTGTATATTGTATACTTATTTAGGAAAAAAAAAAGGAAAACAACAAATGACTAACTGTTTCTCTATGCAAGTGTCAGCTGATGACTTGGCATCCAGTAAAGACCTCTGTTAATAGAGAAGCAGGCTGTTTGTTTATCATGACAAGGGAAAAAATACAAGGGAAGGAAAGGTGTGTTTCTTATAGGTTGGTTATTAAGTTGTTCCATTGCTTTTACATTGTAGAGAATGTTTGCTCCTTAATAGCATTAACAGTTAGGCAAAATATCTTTATTGCTAAAATAATGCAGCTACTACAGGCTGTTTTTTTAAGAGAGGCTATATACAGAAATAACATAGCAAACTTCATTTTGAATCACACATGACACAACACATTACTCCACTGATTAGAAACATGATTACACTCCTTACTCTGCGAATGCAAGGTTAATTTCATCAGGGAACTCCTCTTTTTGAAGTGGGGATGTCCCCTTTTCAACAGTTTAACACTCTCTGAGTATGCAACAGCCTACAGTGCGTCTCTCCCCTGTACTGCTACCCTGCTTAACCAATGAAGCGAGCAAGTGTTATACCAAGGATCTACATTGTCAAAGGTCATTGAGTCATTGGGCTTATTCGCATCTGGCTGGACACTGGGCAGATCTGTGTACCCCGTTTTGGCAACTGACCGTACCCTCATCATGTCGGCAGGGCAGGTGGGCAGGGTGAAGAGAGATGCTTTTCTACCACATGATGCCATTCATGAAGAATGAATGCAATTTCAGATAAAAAGCACGGGAGTGAGGTTTTGTTCATTGTTTCTTTGAGTGAGAGTAGAAAAAAAATATCTTAGGGATTAAAACTTACTACAATTATTTATAAAATTATGACAAATGATAGAATGGTCCTTGATTGACTAATTACCACCCATAGGGGTGTAGGCCCTATTATAAGAGATTATTATATTACTTCTATCCATGAAAGTAATGCAAATGGTCATATTAATACCTCAGATACTCATAGAAGTTAGTGTTTCTCTTAATGGAGAAGTCTCATCATAAACTTGGTAATGATTTTTATAACTTTAGATTTTTCTTGTGTGAGTCTTTATTATGATGATGAGGATGGTGAGAGGGGCAATACTGGCCTGAGGATGTTATTGAAGGTTGCAATATAATTTAAGGCTGTTTTTAAGGCTGTTTCATATTATTTTCTATGTTCTTATTTGACACTGTCTGAGATTACTTTTGGTCACATCACACATATTCACTTTTGATATATTCTATACACGTTTTTAACTTGCAAAGACATATAACAGCATGTAAATTCTTACACATATCCTTATATTAATTCATTCACTTTATTATTTTTCTTTTAATCCTGATGCTTTATTAAGCATCAAGGGGGGAATATGATAGAAAAATTCCATATTATCTATACTATTGATATTAATAATGTATTATTATATTTGAGAAGTATCATACCTTTAATATGCCATGTTTAAGGTTTATATGTGCATTCCATATAGGATAAGTTTATATATTCTTGGCCTGTTTCTGTGAGCAATTTCAGCAAGTTCAGACTGAGGATCAGTACATGCATAATGAATGATCTAAGCCATTTATTATAATCTGTTTGACATGTCCTGTTTCGGGTCACAGGAATGCACAGGAACTACTCATCTTATTGATTAGTGTTTCATGGACATTCTGTTAGTTTTATGGATCTCATGTCTTCATGACCCATGTCTCCAGAGTGTCTGACATCCACCTGGATAAGCTCAATTATCAGGACTGTCTCATTCTGTTCCTTCCCTTATCCTCATCCTCCCTCTCCTTTTTCCTACATACAGTATATATATCAGACTTAGAAGAATGGATCCTTTAGAGATTCTAGGTGTGTCTGAATGTCATGCCTTGTAACCTCTCCCCCAAGGTGGCCAATGGGGTGATTGCTTATATTTTTGTAATAAATGTACATAAATTCAACTTTCCGCCTAATTATTTGACTTTGAATAATTTAAGCTCAAAATTATTCTAACAACTGTAAAGGTGCCTTCACATCAAACAAGAATGGGTGAATTTTTCGCGCAGCATGATTACATTATAACTCAATGTAAATACATGAAAATACATTAATTCACCATCTGGGTGAGATGCAGACAGGCGAAGTTCTCACTCACCTGAAAAAAGTTGTCCCTTTTGAAAACTTGATGTGTGTTTCCGTGGCAGCATGTACGTGGTAGGAATCTGTGGATAAATAAATCCAACATCCCGATTCAGCTGAACAGCTCCTGGTTCTTCAGCCTCCATTTTGGGTAGAAAATAACAATAAATTCAACCGTGCGGATCCAAGAAATACTTTTACCAGAGAAAACTGAGGAGAAAAGTTTAAAAAAAAAATGTCTCTTGGACTTGGAGTAGTGACGAGTGAGGAGTGAGATGAAGGCTCTGATAGATATTTGGTCTGAGAACCAGGTTTCTCAGCTGCTTGTGGCTACACACAAGAATACCAATGTAGGCTTTTCAAGATGGCGGTGTAGTGAGGGGTTGGCTTTGCTGAGCTGTGCACCACCTCATTAACTTTTAAGCAGTATTTTATCTTCTATTGTTACCCGTGGGGTACTTATTGTAATATGAGCATTGATGCCTACTTTCTGACTCGTTCCAGCACAATGCTGCCCAGAAATTTTTAAAAAAGCAGGAACACTTGCGATGCTGATAACTCGGCTAGCTTGGCTAGCATAGCTAGCATGGCTAAGGCAGCTTCCACGGCTAACACGGAAAGCTTGGCTGACATGGAGAGCTTGGCTAACATGGAGCTAGTTGAACTACCAACAGCTAGCAAAACTACCGTCCTTGACCCTGCCCTTCGCCAGGTCATTGAAGAAATTACGGGGAATATTACAAAAGTCATCAACCAGAAAGTTGGTTCGCTAGCTGATATGCTTCAGGCTCAGGGCTCAGAGATAAAGGATCTGGCCAAATGCACCACAGAGGCTGAAGACAGAATTGCGGTGCAGGAAGAGGATGTGAAGGAGGCTACGGGGCGCATACAGGCATTGGAGAAACAGGTTGCGGCGATGGAACAACACATTGATGATCTCGAAAATAGAGGTCGGAGGAAGAATATGTGTCATTGGCCTCCCAGAGGGTGGGGAGGGCACTTATGCCCTTAAGTTTCTTGAAAAGTGGTTGCTTGGGTTTCTGCGCATTGAGACCAAAGATGGTCGTGTTAAGCTTGAGAGAGCACATCGTGCACTCGCTCCATGGCCGGGACTCACCCAGCGCCTGAGACCTGTGTTGATTAGATTTCACAACTTCAGAGACCAGCAACGGGTGCTGGAGGCTTCACGGTGGAATGGTAGCGGTGACCAGCATAATTCCCAGATGTACCAGGGCTCCAGGATTATGTTTTTTCAAGATTTCTCGGCGGATATCATGTGTAAACAGAAGGGATTTGACGGGGTGAAACGGCATCTACGTGAGGCTGGTATCCCTTCCTCCCTTCTGTATCCAGCCAGGTTGAGGATTATTCATGATGGAGCCACCAAGATTTTTAACTTACCCGATAAAGTGACTGTTTGTGGACAAGTTGGGATGAAGGCATCACGTTTAAAATTCCATGAGACTATTTGATTTGGACTGGACTGCAAACTGTAGACGCATTGTACTTTTTTTTATGCTTCAGGATGGGCGGACAGATAATGTGAGTAATTATGGTCCATTTAATATTTTATTTGCTTAATTCTCTTTCTCTTTAGATTGGTACAGTGGTGTGTAGTGGCGAGGAGGGATAAGATGGGACTTATTTTGTGTTTTTTTAATTTTATTATTCACCTTGGTGAGGTAAAAAGTTACAAGCGTTTGGATAGAAATGTGGTAGTCCCCTGTTTGGTTAAAGGGGAAGCGTGTTTGGAAAGCACTGTTTTTGTTTTTGTTATTGTTTATTTGGTTAGATTGTCTTTTTTTATCTGTTTTGTTTTTGTCCTTTTTGCTCAGTTTATTATGGTTTAGGCACGTTTTCAGTACCAAGGTGGCAATACTCAACAAGTACCAATGTTGATAACGAATATGTTGTGGTGACCAGCACACTGCGGACGGACACTATCTCACACTCATCAGGGCTGGAGGAAACGGAGGACAATTTATATACTGACAGAGAGCCCCAGGGGGCAATCAGATGGGACTGTTATGTATCCGTCCTCGGTGAGGACGTCCGGGCCGGGCGCTAGCTGACGTCATGCTAATGATGTGTATTGACTGATGTGTATTAGATGACAATCACTATGCTAATGTGCCATGCATTCTCTCTGTCTGTATAACGTGTACAAAAGAGCTTGTTATACATGCCTCAGCAACGCAAAAACTCACCTACCAGACACGTGGCCCCAGCGGGCAATGCTGGGGTCCACAGGCTGTATTTATGTTAGAGGGTCAATAAAGAACCTGTGTTGACCTACACTCGTGCCTCGCCTCCACATCCTTCCCTTACACCCTCTACATTGGTGACCTGATGTGAAATGGACTATCTCTCCCTTTCGCCGTGCTGTGGATTCCTTTTCTTCCACATTGGTGACTTGACAGAGATGAATTGTCTCTCCCTTAAGCCGCACACCACATGGTGACCTGACGTGGGATGACTGTCTGCTCCCTTTCACCGCGCTGTGGATTCCAGAGACCGAGGATCGCCTACATCCCTCGCATCCACACTGGAGCGCGCGCGCCTTGTCCTCTCTCCACGATGGTGACCTTCAGGGCCGGACGGAGAGCACGGTGCTGGGACCGAGACGCACGAGGATCAGTGACACGAGCAACGCACAGAAACAGCCTGAACGGGGAAGATCATCGGCGCCATCTGCGTTGATTTCCATCAAGCTCCCCGACTCTGACTCACCTCCCGACAGCGGACTTTCTGCGCACAGAAGCCCCGCACGCACACCGCAGGATTACAAGGACAGCGCAGCATCCAGCTATGTGGTCACTGCGCCAGGCGCGCGCCACGCACCAGGGACAAACCAGCTCCACAGACTTGTACATCGTCCTCCGCCACTGCACAAGCCCAAGAAACACAGCCGGTCGCCATCCTCGGAACCTTTAGGGCTGGGTGCTCACACACCTGAAGCAGACATGCAGCTTGCACACGGGACTTTGTATGGGTTTCTCAGCCATGGCACACAATTGGAATTTACCCGACTGATTTCCCCGATGACTTTAGGGCTGCTTCCGCACCTAAAGCCAAACCGCCAAGTCCCTCACACAGCTTCAATTTTTTTTCACAGCCGCTACATGTCTTCAGGGAATTTGGCCTTTCTCCTTCCCCACATCCTCACAGGACTGAGCCGCAAGAGGAGTCAGAGACTTAATTTTTTTCACAGCCGCTGCGGATCACCACCAGGTTTACCGGGACAGTCCCTCACCATGGCGGATCCACACGCAATTTTTGCTCGGCCCAGACACTTTTGATGTCCCAGGCTGGCACTCACTTATTCCCACCCTCGTCCTCCTCCATATTGCTCTTCCTGCACCTCACTCCCTAAAGCCAGCCGATTGCCGGTTTGTTCCATTACGCACGACGTGCACCGGCCCCGTGCATCCACAATCCACGGCCGTTCAACGTGCTGGAACTCGGAGCGGAGCACACTGTCTTTTCCACCCCTTCCCCGTCCCCCCCACGGACTGACATGCCCTCCGACACTCCTGTACAGCAGGACAGTTCTACCGGAGCTGGAGCCCAAACGACCGGGGGGGTGGGGTGGGGGGGTCACAGCCCCTTCTGAGTGTTCTGGGGGGAGCCGTGTGGTGACCCAGCACACTGCTGATGGACACTATCTCACACTCATCAGGGCTGGAGGAAACTGAGGACAATTTACATACGAACAGAGACCCCCAGGGGGCAACCAGACGGGACTGTTATGTATGCATCCTCGGAGAGGACGTCCGGGCCGGGCACTAGCTGACGTCATGCTAATGATGTGTATTGACTGATGCGTATTAGATGACAATCACTATGCTAATGTGCCATGCATTCTCTCTGTCTGTGTAACGTGTATAAAAGAGTTTGTTATACATGCCTCAGCAACACAAAAACTCACCTACCAGACACGCGGCCCTAGTGGGCAACGCTGGGGTCTACAGTCTGTATTTATGTTAGAGGGTCAATAAAGAACCTGTGTCGACCTACGCTCATGCCTAACCTCCACATCCTTCCCTTACACCCTCTACAACGTTAAGGTTATGTACATGGAACATCAAGGGGTGTCATTTGCCAATTAAAAGGAAAAAAAGTCCTCTTAACCTTAAAGAAGGAGGGTGTGGATGTAACGTTATTACAAGAGACACACCTGAATGATATGGAACATTTAAGGTTGCAACAGTGTGGTTTTGAGCATGTCTTCTTTACTTCTTTTACCAGTAAGAGCCAAGCGGTGGCAATTCTTATTAGGAAATGCATACCTTTTCAATTAACAGAAAGTATTAAGGATGCACTTGGTCAATATGTGTTTATAAAAGCAGTTATATATGGAGAGGAATTTGCCATTCTAAATGTTTATTGTCCTCCTGTTTACCCCATTATATTTTTGGTAGAGGTGGCAACAAAACTTGCAGGATTACCTTTAGAAAATGTCATTTTGGGAGGCAATTTTAATTGTCTCATGAATCCATTGATTGATAAGCTTCCTATTGGTTCCCTCCCTATTTCCAAACAAACAAAACAGGTGTTTGATCTTATGGAGGAAGTGGGTTTTGTGGATGTGTGGAGGAAACTTCACCCTGCAGGGAAAGAATGCACTTTTTTCTCCAACCCACACAGATGTCACACATGTATTGACTACTTTTTTATTTCCAAAGTTATTTTAAAACAGGTGGTATCCTGCAAAATTGGGCATATTGCCATTTCTGATAATGCAACAGTTTATTTAGACTTTGCCCCTAAAGTTGTAAAAGGACAATTAAAACACTGGAGACTAAATCCTCTCATTTTAAAGGATGCTAAATTTGTAGAATATTTTACTACAGAATTTAAACACGTTCTTACTGTTAACTCCCCCACAGCCAGCAGCCCATCATTGTTATGGGAGCTTTTGGTAGGGGACTGATAATATGATACATATCTAGCAAAAAGCGTCGAATTATAGAACAAGAGAACATATTAGAAAGAAGTCTCAGTTTTGCAGAAAAAGAATACTTTAATAATTCTTCACCATCCAAATTAAAGGAACTTAATGCCATCCGGTGCTCACTTAATATTTTGTTGACACAAAATGCTACAGATAAACTCAGATTTGTCAAACAAAAATTATTTGAGAATGGGGATAAACCAGGTAAATATCTTTCTTACTTAACAAAAACACGAATAGCTTCCCAAACAATAGCTTCAGTTACTGATAAGAATGGCTTCTGCTTCACTGATCCTGAGGTAATTGAATGAATGAATGAATGAATCTTTATTTCGGATAGATTAAAAGTAGAGATTAAAAAAGAAACAGAATAATATAACAAAGGGGGAAAGAAAATCCAACAAGGTCAAATTAGACAATAACTCCTCTGATTATACAGTTCAACATAAGTTGGGCGGTGCGGTGGTGCAGTGGTTAGCACTGTGCCAGCACAGCAACTCACCCTGGCCATGGGATCCCTGGTTCGATCCCAGCCCCTGACCAACAGTGATCTGTGTGGAGTTTGCATGTTCTCCCCATATCTGCGTGGGTTTACTCCAGGATATCTCCGGTTTCCTCCCACAGGCCAAAAACATGCAGGTTAGGTTAATTGGAGACTCTAAAGTGGCCCTAGGTGTGAATGTGTGTGTGAATGGTAAAGGGATAGCGCCGTACCGTGGCTGCTTCATCCATTCAGGTGGATGCCCTCAATTTCTCCTCTGGGGATCAATAAAGTATACAAAATTAAAAAAAAAAAAAAGTTATCAGAAGTGGGTGATGGCTGAAGCCGCAGCTTATATTGCCCACCCATATTCCATCCAAGAATTCAAAAGAAAAACAAAACAAGAGCGATTACAATTCAGAACATAGCTAAGACAAAATGTGACAAAAAAACTAAGCAACAACACAACACAGACTGGATATGACAATCCTTATGTGATTTTACATATCATCTTGTATATATGTTTGGAGTATTTCTTCCTTTAGTTTTTGTTTAAATTGTCCAAGCGTTGTACATAATTTTAATTCAGGTCCAAAATCGTTCCATAATCTGACTCCTTGCACTGAAACACAGTGTTGCTTGGTGGTAGTTTTCATTGAAGGTTTTTGAAATATACATGTTCCTCTGAAATGATATTGTTTCTCCCTTATTTGAAACAACTTTTGGATATTTGCGGGCAGTGATAGATTCTTCACTTTAAACATTATTACTGCAGTTTTAAAGTCAACCAGATCTTTCAACTTGAGAGCTTTTAATTTAAGAAAAAGTGGGTTTGTTGGTTCTCTGTAAGCAGCTTTGTTTATTATTCTAATAGCTCTCTTCTGAAGCATAAAGACTGGATATATGTTTGTTTTATATGTATTTCCCCATACTTCAGTACAATATGTCACGTATGGGAGTATTAATGAATGATACAAGGTATATAGTGTGGGCTGATTCAGCAAATATTTCACTCTGTGTAGTATTGCAATTGATTTGGATGTTTTACCTTTAATATAATTAATATGTGACTTCCAACACAGTTTATTATCAATTATTACTCCAAGAAATTTAGTTTCGGATACCATTTCAATCTCTTCACTATTTACACTGAGTTTAGATACTAAGTTGTTGTGATGGTTGTTAAAAACTATAAATTTTGTCTTACTTAAATTGAGCGTTAATTTGTTTGACTCAAACCACAGTTTAAGCTTTCCTAATTCCTTTCCAAGTGTATCCAAAAGTTGTTCCAAATTGCTTCCACTGCATAATAAATTAGTGTCATCGGCAAACAATATTAAATCCATTTTTTCCTAAACTTTACATAGATCATTTATATACATATTGAATAACAATGGCCCCAAAACTGAACCCTGTGGGACTCCACAAGTAACCTTCAGTAACTGTGAGTTGTTGTTACCAACACATATATACTGATATCTATTCTTTAAGTAACTACATAACCAGGACAGTGCTACCCCCTAATACCACAATTTTGTAGTTTCTTTAATAATAAATTATGATCCACTGTATCAAATGCTTTTTTAAGATCCAGGAATACCCCACCTGAATACTCTTTATTTTCAACGGCAGTTGATATTTTTTCTATAAATTCCATTAGAGCAAATGCAGTTGTCCTCTTGTGTCTGAACTCATATTGCTGCTCACACAATAAATTATTCTTCAGTATGAAGTTGTCATTTCTCTCATAGAATATTTTTTCAAGTATCTTGGAAAATTGCGGCAATAGTGAAATAGGTCTATAGTTTGAGAATTCCCCTCTGTCACCCGTCTTGTATATCGGAATTACTTTAGCTATTTTCATTGCATTGGGAAATATACCTGTTTGGAGAGACAGGTTACAGATATACATCAGTGGTTTCACTAAGCATTCAATAATAGTTTTGACTGAGAGCATGTAATACCATCACAGTCTGTAGATGTTTTACTTTTAAACGATTTAACAATTTCAATGACCTCTCTCTCGTCTGTGTTCTTTATGAAAATGGAGTCTTTTATAGCAGTGTTTTTGCTTATTGTATCACCTGTGGGTGCCGTAATGGGTATTTCTTGAGCCAAATTAGGACCAATGTTAACAAAAAAGTTATTAAATTCATCTGCAGGTGAAGCTGCATTCACACTCTGAGTCGTTTTATTATTTTTTGAAAAATTGGTTGGGTAGCTTGTATTTCTGTTTTTATTTCCAAGAATATTGTTAAATATTGTCCATGTATTTTTAATATTGTCTCTGTTTTTCTCCAGTTCTTTACTGTAATAGTCTCTTTTACTACATCTTATTATATATGTTAACTTATTTTTGTATGTTTTATACCGCTGTTCTGCTTCTTTTGTCCTTTTTTTAGGAAAGCTTTATATAAATAAATTTTTCTTTTTACACGCCTTTTGTAATCCTTTGGTTAACCATGGCTTATCGACAAATTTATGTTTAAGCTTTTTCTTTACTAATGGACAATTTTTTTCATAAAGAGTGGTTACAATGTTTATAAATGTATCATAGGCTTCATTTACATCTGATACATAGACTTTTGTCCAGTCTTGCTTCAGCAAGTCTTCTTTAAAAGAACTGATTGCATTTTGTGATTTGTATCTGAACAATTTTAATTTTTTTTCTGTATTGGCCCCCATTTGGCCATGGATAAGTGCAAAGGTTGGCAAATGGTCACTTATATCATTTATCAATAATCCACTTTCTATTTTCTTTTCAATAATATTAACAAACAGGTTGTCAATAAGTGTAGCAGTGTGAACTGTGATTCTACTGGGATGTGTTATTGTGGGATATAGACTCATGCTGTACATAGAATTCATGAACTCTGTAATTACATTTTGTTGATATGGATTTAGTAAATCAATATTGAAATCTCCACAAATTACTATCATTTTCTTACTAGTGATATTATTGTACAGCTCGACTAATTTATCTCTGAATGTCTCAGTTCAAGTTCCCGGCGTTCTATATATACAACTTATAATTAGATTTTTTGTTTTATCTTGGTCAATCTCAACAGTAACACATTCCAAAATCCCTGGTAGTGGAAAGGACATTCTATTTACAAGCTTACACCTATACAGGTCATCAATATACAGTGCAACACCACCACCCTTTTTTTGAGATCTGTTAATATGAAACATCTGATATCCCTCTATTGCCATCAGAGGAGCCTGCTCTTCATTAAGCCAAGTTTCAGGGACTGCGATAGCTGTAAATTTTCTGTCTAGCTGTTTTAAATAGTCCTGAATCTGTGGAAAGTTTTTGTTAAGACTTCTACTGTTGAAGTGTATTATTGATAGTTTACCATCTAGTTGCACTTGGCTTTTGAATTGCTTTTCAGTGTAATATTCACAATGATTATGAATATTATTGAAAAAGTGGTTATCAGAATCAATATCATTCTCCATCTCTTGTAGTTTATGTTCAGCATAATGGCATATTTTCAGAGTTTGAATTTCCCCACTCTGTGTCAAATGGCTTCCTCCACCTGGGGATAATTGATGTCTACTCAAGTCAGTCATAAGTTTTTTGTTTGTTTTGTTTAGTTGTGTTTTTTTTTTTTAAGTACATTGACATGATATGTCAAAAAACTATTCTTGCCGTGTGTGTGGATATGGATTATCATAGGCTCTTAATTTTCTTAATCAGTGTTCATCTATATTTAGTCAGTAAGAGCTCTGATTATTATACTCTTTGCTTCCTCAGGTGTTCCATTTAGTTTGATCCAAACTCTACAATTTCTTGTCCATGTTGCCTGTATCTTATTTTGTCTTTTCAGCATCCGTGCTTGCCGTGCTATTTCAGCATTAGTTTTTGTTAGATGTTCATTTAGGTAAACTTCTGTTCCCCATAGCTTTCTGGCCTGCCTCAGTATGTCATTCTTTACCCTTCTGTTCACAAAGCGCATCACAATTGATTTCTTTGTTTTATTATCCTTTCTGGGTAAAGCATGACAGGCTGAAATTGCATTTGCTTCAACCTTTATATTTCTACTTTCAAGGAACTGAAGCACCTGGTTTTCCAGGGAGACTGATTCACTTGTGGGAGCTTCCTCACCTCTCATTCCTGCTATAGCATGAGCATATGATTGATATTTAATGTCTAGTCCACTTATAATTAGATCATCCATACGAGAACATTGTTCAAGATCCTCAACGCGTCGCTCCAAGTCTGCAGTTTTTTTGTCTTTTTCCTTAATTGTTAATTTTAATTCTCGGACTTCTTCCATTAGCCCTAATATTTTAGCCTGCTGACTAGCCACTTTCTTCGTTCTTCTGACAAGAAGTTCAGAGATTTTTTGATCTCTTCCATTTCCTCCTTCTTTGGTGACATTTTTACTGACCTGTTGATAGTAAAACAATCTCTGCTGGTGTCGCTGGTATCCGATCGGACCAACCTCGAATCCAGCTGGGCCTCAGCTAGCCCCCTTTGCTGCTAGTCCCGCTGCAATTGAGCTCCTGTCCAGCCGAGGTACCGGCCGCTCCTCCACCGAGTCCCGCCGCCCACCGGCGCTGTAGTTGAGCTCCAATCCTGCTCCTGTCCAGCTGGGGTCCCAGTAGTTCCTCCGCTGAGCCCCGCCACCTACGGCCGTCTTCCTCAGTAGATCCTCCGATGAGCCCCGCCACTGTAACTGGGCTCTGATTCCAGCTCTTATTTGGCTGGGGCCCCGGTGATCCTCCACTGGTCCCCGTCTCCTACCACCGCTGTACTTGAACTCCGATCCGGCTCCCGTCCAACTGTTACCTCTGTTAGTTCCTCCGGCGAGCCCCAATCACCGGGGACAGAGTCGCTTCGTTGTGTCGGTGTTAGGTGCTACAACTAGCTATTAATATGGCTTTTCTAGAATTTTATAGAAATTTATATGTCTGAACAATGTAATAACTTCCAATCATTAATGGTAACTTTCTTTTCTCAAATTAAACTTCCAAATTTATCAGACATTCAAAAAATTGACTTAAATGCAGAAATATACAAATCTGAGGTGCAGAGCTATTAAATCTCTTCAGAACGGGAAGGCACCAAGTCCGGATGGACTCACATCAGAATTTTATAAAGAATTTAGTGATTTGCTGTCAAAGCCGTATTTAGATATGTTAAGTGACTCGTTTGGCACTGGTGTCCTCCCTCTTTCTCTTAGGGAAGCTACTATATCCTCAATTCTTAAGAAAGGAAAATCTCCAGAAAATTGCGGCTCTTATAGACCAATTTCTTTATTTAATGTTGATTCTAAAATACTGTCAAAAATTCTTGCAACACGCTTAGAAAGAATCTTGCCCCATGTAATAAATCCTGATCAAACAGGCTTTATTAAGGGTTGCAATTCATGTAATAATGTCAGACGTCTTTTAAATGTGATTCAGTTGTGTCAGAAGCATGCGGCGGATGGTCTGGTAGTCTCTTTTGATGCAGAAAAAGCGTTTGACCGCAGTGAGTGGTCATATTTGCTCTACGCTCTGCAGCAGTTTGGGTTGGGTCCTAATTTTATTACGTGGATTAAAGTTCTTTATAGTTGTCCTTTGGCAGCTGTTATCACAAATGGACTTAGGTCTAAATACTTTGAGGTTGGAAGAGGGAACAGACAGGGCTGTCCCTTCTCCCCTCTTTTGTTCACTCTTGCGATTGAACCGCTAGCTGAAGCAACACAAAGTGACGCTACTGTCCTTGGCATTATTACCAAGTTCCGAACTCACAAAATTTCATTATATGCCAATGATGTTTTATTGTTTCTTTCTAACCCAGCTGTCTCAGTGCATAGTGTCATCTCAATTATCAATAAGTTTATTTTATTTTCTGGTTATAGGATTATTTTTTTGAAATCTGAGGTCATGCCTCTGGGAAAACAATGTTACATTCCTAGCTTTCCCTTTAAGTGGTCACCAGCAGGTTTTGTGTATCTGGGTATTTTTGTTATGCCTTGTTTTGATCAAATGTTTAAAGCAAACTATGTCTCATTACTTGGTAAAATCAAACAGGATCTTGAGCATTGGAATTGCCTCCCTATATCATGGTTAGGAAGAATCTCGCTTCTTAAAATGAGTATTCTTCCTCGGTTGCTTTATCCGATGAGAATGATTCCTATTTTATTTACACATAAACTTATTCAAAAAATAAATGGCTGGTTTAGCTCCTTTATATGGAGCAAAAAAAGGGCATTCATAAAAATGTCAACATTACAGCTTCCTGGCCATATGGATGGCTTAGATCTCTCAGATCTCAAAAAATATCAGTTAAGTTCTCTTTTGTTGTATGCGCAAGAGTGGGTTTGCAAAAATACTTCTGCATTATGGTTGGATATAGAAACATCATTATGTGAATGTTCTCTTAATACTCTGCTCTTTTTAAAAAGTATGAAAACTATAAAGAAATGCTGTAGTAACCCGATATTTGTTAACACTGTCAAGGCCTGGAGAGCAGTACAGTGCATTGAGGGGAGAGCTGGGATGACCTCCACTTTCACTCCTATTGTCAATAATCCAGAATTTCCTCCTGGACTGCTGGATTCTGGTTTTGGGGAGTGGGTTTCTAAGGGTATTTCCACATTTGGTTGTCTTTTTAAGGAAGGAATTCTTATGTTTTTTGATCAGGTGGTTGAGGACTTTAAATTAGATAAAAATAATCTTTTTCATTTTTGGGAAAACAATGAAAATAAAGAGTATGTATGTATGACCTAAACAGGCTTCCGTAGCATCCCATTGTCAAATAAACATAATTTAAAGATAATTTGCAAGAGGTAATAACAATTTTTACTTGTAAAAATTTATAATGGGTACTTCTAAAAATGCACAAATGGTCACAAGCCTGGCTGTAGTGTTATATTTTATAGTTTTGGTGCATGGGATGCAATTCTTGGCAAGCAAGCAGTTCTCGGCATAACATCGGTCTTGGCCAATCGATGGGCCAGATTTCTCTTCTTCGCCGAGATTTTTTCTTCCTGGTCAGTGGTGACTTCGACTACAGTGCCACAAACGAGCAGCTGTTGTAACTGTGTGACATTGTCCAAGCAGTTTGTTCCGCTTGAGTGAAGTGCTGTGTGAATGCAAACCAAACGAAGGTGTGAAAATTCTCGCCATCCCCTGCCGAGTCGAACCGAGACTCCCCGACTATCCTGTTGTGAATACAGCCTAAGACTGGTTAGTATGATAGTTTTTTGCCGTCTTGTGAAAAATTTTCTTGGTCTGTGAAATAGAGGGTATGCACATGATGTCACAAAACAGAACTCATGGCAGTTACAAAACGCTGAGTGGCAAAAATGAGTGGCAGCATTATGCATTAAAACACAAAAAATACATACAGTATTCAATCACAGCAGTACACAGAGTACCTGCTTGCATTGTGGAGAACTAAGCTTATTGCATCTTCTATTAATTTGCAAAAAATAAAATAAATAATTAAAGGCTCTGAATTAGTTCTTGATGTACAGTATGTGTGCTCTCACCCACACATCACTACAGTCAAGTAGTGATGTGACTAAATATTTTGTGTGATTTTTATGTTTTGCTGCATACAAACTAAAGCTGTCACATGTGTTTGTCACTTAGTGCTGGGTAACTACAGTAATATCCCTGTAACTGCCAAGAATTCTATTCCAATGCATCCCCTCTATAAAGTTGTTTTTGTGGAATTTTCAGTCAGTCTGTCTACTCTCTTGAATAACAAAAAAAATTAGTGAAGTCTGACCATTTGACTTTTATTATACTGGCGATTAGGCATTTTCTCAGTTTGCAGTAGAAGTTAAACTAAGATCACATTTACAATCTTTGTCTTATATTGTTTTATACCGTGGAGAAAAATATGCGTGAGATATTGATCAAGTGAGCATGGGGGCCCACCAAGATGGTTTGTACATGGGGCCCAGAATTTCGTGCTACACCCCTGCTAAAGCCCTATCTCACAACATTAAAGAAAGTGAAAAAGTGATCCAGAAGCTGCATTCAGATGTGGATCACCTCCAGAATCTAATGGGTTAATCTGCAGCGCAGGGGCCACCTCACCAGAAAATTTCATCAAAATCCAATAGTTTTTCTCTTATCCTGCTCACAAACCAACAGACAGACAGACAGGTCTTGTTGGAGGTATGCAATCTCTGAGTGCCCTCTAGTTCATTCATTCATTCATTTTTAATATTTTTTTAGGGTTCCAAGCAGGTTTGGTTAATTGGCATCAAACTGGGGATTCTAAATTGTCCTTAGGTATGACTGTGAGAGTGAATGGTTGTCTCTCTCTCTGCGTTGGCCCTGCGATGAACTGGTGATCTGTCCAGGGTAAACCCTGCCTCTCGCCCATAGATGTTGGGATAGGCTCCAGCTCCCCCGCAACCCAAAAAGGATTAAGCAGAAGAAGATGGATGGATGGTTCCAAGCAGTGATGCTGCGAGAAACTTCTTCTTCTTCGCTAAATGTGTATGGGAAGCAAAAACGGTAATATGTGGAAACTTGAAATTTTACTGCCTGATCAGAAATTGTCCCCTCTACTCAGAGACAAAAAAAAAAAAAATCAATGCACTGTGTACATAGGTGGTGCTAGGTGGCACACCATGCAACCGATGATCCTGAAGGACAAGCTGCTGTGCGCAAGGGTGGACCAGCACCTGTCATCATGGATCCTGGACTACCTCACAAACCAGCCACAGTTTGTGAGAACCCGGGACTGTGTGTCTGACACGATCATCGGTAGCACGGGGGCCCCCCAGGGAACGGTTTTGGCTCCCTTCCTGTTCACCCTTTATACTGCGGACTTCTCACATAACACAACACACTGCCATCTACAGAAGTTCTCTGACGACTCTGCGATCGTTGGCCTCATCTCCAACGGAGATGAAGCTGAGTACAGAGGGCTTATCCAGGACTTTGTGGACTGGTGCCATCGGAACTGCCTCCAGATCAACGCGAGGAAAACTAAGGAGCTGGTGGAGGACTGCCGCAGGCAAGGACAACCCCTCACAGCACCAGTAAATATACAGGGAACTGACATCGAGATGGTGACATCCTACAAGTACCTGGGTGTTCATCTGAACAATAAACTAGACTGGTCACACAATACTGACGCACTCTACAAGAAGGAACAGCGCAGGCTGTTCCTACTGAGGAGACTCAGGTCTTTTGGTGTACAAGGGGCACTGCTGAAGTCATTCTACGACACGGTGGTGGCATCAGCCATCACTTTTGGAGTGGTCTGCTGGGGCAGTGGCATTACAGCAGCCGATAGGAAGAGACTGAACAAACTGATCAAGAAAGCTAGCTCTGTCCTGGGGCAGCGCCTTGACCCAGTGGAGGAGATGGGAGAGAGAAGGATGGTGGCTAAACTGTCATCTCTGCTGGAGTCCAAGTTCCACCCTATGCAGGACATACTGAATGCACTGAGGAGCTCATTTAGCAGCAAACTACTGCTTAGCCCCTGTCTTCCCCATCAGAGAATCATTGTCTGCTCCCTCCAAAGTAAATAAAAATATAATATATAAGCATCCCAAAGTGATTAAGCAAAATATTGGTAAAACTCAAATTAAACATGAAGCCTCTAAATTGAATGATTTGGCCTCTGTTCCTCCTCCTAATTTAAAAATTAAATGTGGTTTATTAAATATTAGGTCTCTAACTTATTTTTCCGGTTCCGGTTCCGCCGGACCGGCGGCGCCACACGAGTCGGCTGCCCGTTGCAACAGCCTTTTTTTTTTAATCTTCCTTCTTCTTTCTACACCTTTCACTCTGTATATATATCACGGACGCACGGATCGCCCCGGGGATCTCCCGGGTCGGCGGACGGAGCCACTGTTTGCAGCGGGAGACGTTGCAGCGGGGAGGAGCTGGTGCTAGCTAGCACTTGGCCGCCGCCCGGTGCTAATGGGAAACTCGACATACCGGGAGCTGTAGCGAAAACGACGTGGGTGGCGGGCTGAAGTTTAGGCGGCGTGCAAGAAATATAAGACAGCATAATAAAGAGCGATGGCAAGAACCAAGCAGACCGCCCGTAACATCTACTGGAGGAAGAAGCCCCCCAGGAGGCAGCTAGCCACCAGGGCTGCTCGGACAGGCGCTCCGGCCACCGGCGGAGTGAAGAGGCCTCACCGTTACAGGCCCGTGGCTCTGAGAGAGATCCGTCACTACCAGAAATCCACGGAGCTGCTCATCCGTAAGCTGCCCGCCCAGCGCCTGGTGAGGGAGATCGCTCAGGACTTCAAGACCCACCTGCGCTTCCTGAGCTTCGCCGTCATGGCCCTGCAGGAGACCAGAGAGGCCTACCTGGTGGGTCTCTTCTTCGCTAAGAGGGTCACCATCATGCCCAAAGACTTCCAGCTGGCCCGCCGCATCCGCGGAGAGAGAGCTTAGACTTTCTGCTACACATTCACCAACCATAATGCTCCGCACTGTGTGTCTATATATATATTTATAGTAATATGTACATATGTTTACTAGATGTTCTTGTTTTTTTTCTTGCCTTCTGATTATTGCTCTGAGTGTTGCTATCCCTGTGCTGTTGCAATCCTGGAATTTCCCCATTGTGGGACTAATAAAGGCTTATCTTAACTCCCAAGTCTCTGTTAGTCCATGATCTGTTAATTGATCATCAGATTGATTTAATATCCCTTACAGAGACTTGGTTAGGGCAAGAGGATTATGTTGGTTTAAATGAATTAACTCCCTCTGGTTATTTAAACTGTCAAAATGCCAGAAGTTCTGGTCGTGGAGGAGGAGTAGCAACAATTTACCATTCCAAATTACTAGTTAATGTAAAGCAAAAAACATGTTATAATTCCTTTGAGGGCCTGGTCCTCAGTATTGAGCACTTTAGCAATTTTAGGTTAAACCCAATTTTATTTGCCATAGTTTATCATCCCCCATCAACCTACTCAGAATTTTTATCAGAATTTGCTGATTTCTTAGCTGATTTAGTGCTGAAATCTGATAGAATAATTATAGTAGGGGACTTTAATATACATGTGGATGTAGATAGTGACTGCCTTAATGTGGCATTTAATTCAATATTAGACTCGATTGGGTTTTCTCAGAAAGTAGGAAATTCTACTCATTACCTCCACCATACATTGGACCTTGTTCTGACATATGGCATAGAAATAGAAAATCTTGTAGTGTCTCCTCATAACCCTGTACTGTTAGACCATTGTCTGTTAACCTTTGATTTTACTATTTCTGACTATTTGGCTCCTAAAGAAAAATATTATTACAGTAGATGCCTCTCAGATGATGCTGTTACCAAATTTATGCAGATTGTTTCCTCTATGCCATGTGTCAACACAACGGAAATAAGCTATAGACAGCTTGCTCCTTCTGAAATTGATAACATGGTGGATAGTGTTACAGCTTCTCTGCATCAGACTCTAGACTTGGTGGCCCCCTTAAAAAAGAAAAAGTCTAATCAGAGATTTCTAACTCCTTGGTTCAACACAGAAACTCGTAGCTTAAAACAGAAGACTCGTCAATTAGAAAGAAAATGGCGCTCCACTAATTTAGATGAAATCTATTTAGCTTGGAGAAATCATCTTTTAATTTATAAAAAATCTCTTAGAAAAGCTAGAACGAGTTATTATTCTGCATTAATAGAAGAGAACAAGAATAATCCCAGGTTTCTTTTCAGCACTGTAGCCAGGTTGACAAAGAGTCAGGACTCTGTCAATCCTAGCATTCCCTTAGAGTTTACTAGTCAGGACTTTATGAACTTTTTCAATAAGAAAATTTCATCCATCAGAGATAAAATCAATCAGATTCTTCCCACAGTTAACTTAAATACTGTAACTACTACAACTCCTTCAATTGGTGTCTGTCTTGATGAGTTTACTCCAGTCGACCTTTGTGAGTTAGACAAAATAGTTTCCTCATCCAAACCTTCAACTTGTCTTTTGGACCCTTTTCCTACCAGGTTATTTAAAGAAGTCTTCCCACTTATTGGTAGCTTTATTCTTCATATAATCAATTCTTCATTAACTTTAGGCCATGTACCGCAGGCTTTTAAAACGGCTGTAATTAAACCCTTACTCAAAAAGCCAACGCTAGATCCAGGAGCTTTAGCTAACTATAGACCAATCTCTAATCTCCCTTTCATTTCAAAAATCTTAGAAAGAATTGTTGCTACGCAATTATTTGACCACCTGCAGGGAAATGGTTTACTTGAAGAGTTTCAATCTGGGTTTAGAATCCATCATAGTACTGAAACAGCCTAAGCGAAGGTCACTAACGACCTCCTCATCGCATCTGATAATGGACTGGTTTCTGTACTTGTCCTTTTAGACCTTAGTGCAGCTTTTGACACTATCGATCATAATATTCTACTTGATAGATTAGAACACTATGTTGGACTTAATGGAACTTCGTTGCAGTGGTTTAGATCTTATTTATCTGATAGGTTCCAGTTTGTTCATGTAAATAATGAGTTTTCTTTCAACTCAAAGCTCAGTCATGGAGTTCCACAGGGATCTGTGCTAGGCCCTACTTTTTTTAGTTTATATATGCTTCCGTTAGGCAACATTATTAGAAAGCACTGTATACATTTTCCTTGTTATGCAGATGACACACAATTATACCTGTCAATGAAGCCAGATGATAGTAATCAATTAGCCAAGTTAGAAGCCTGTCTTAAGGAAATCAAACCTTGGATGACTTGTAATTTCCTGCTATTAAATTCAGATAAGACTGAAGTCATTCTTGTTGGTCCAAAAAACCTTAGAAATACCTTTCCAAATCAAACTTTCAGTTTGGATGCGGTTACTCTTTCTCTTAATAGCTCTGTGAGGAACCTTGGAATTATTTTTGATCAAGATCTGTTCTTCAATTCACATTAAATTTGTTTCTAACACTGCCTTCTATCATTTGCGTAATATTGCCAAGATTAGGAGCATCTTGTCTCAGAGTGATGCTGAGAAACTGATCCACGCTTTTGTTGGCTCGAGATTAGATTATTGTAATTCTTTATTATCAGGCTGTCCTAAAACATCTTTAAAAAGTCTTCAGCTGATCCAAAATGCTGCAGCAAGAGTTTTAACAGGTACTAGAAAGAGAGATCACATCTCTCCGGTTCTGGCCTCCCTTCATTGGCTTCCCATAGAGTTTAGAATTAAGTTTAAAATTCTTCTTTTTACTTACAAAGCTCTAAACAATCAGGCTCCTTTTTATTTAAAAGATCTGATACTACCGTATTATCCTAACAGAGCACTACGCTCCCAAAATGCAGGATTACTTGTAATACCTAGAATCTCCAAAAGTACAATGGGAGGCAGAGCCTTCAGTTATCAAGCTCCTCTCCTGTGGAACCAGCTGCCAATCTGGATTCGGGAGTCAGACTCGATCTCTGTTTTTAAGAATAGGGCTAAAACCTACCCTTTTGATATAGCCTACAATTAGGGAGGGATCATGTTTTTCTGAACCCTCCCTTAGTTATGCTGCTAATAGGTTTAGTCAGCCGGAGTACCTCCAATAATACATTGGGCCTCACTCCTTTCTTCACTCTCAATGAAATATTTTTTTTTGCTGGTCATTAACATCTGTTTGTTCTCTCCCATAGATTGAGTCCCCATAGTGCTGTTTGCTCTCTATATGTCTGTTCTTTTCATCTTCTCTGTCCCCTCACCCCCCAGCTACTCGCAGCAGATGACTACCCCTCCCTGAAACTGGTTCTGCTGGAGGTTTCTTCCTGTTAAAAGGGAGTTTTTCCTCTCCACCATTGCCAAGTGCTTGCTCACAGGGGATCGCCTGATTGCTGGGGTCTTTCTGCAACTGTGGGGGTTCCCCCTACAGTTGATAGTGCTATGAGATGACTGTTGTTTTGAAATGGCGCTATATAAATAAAGTTGAATTGAATTGAATTGAATCATTCTAGGTGCACAACCGAGAGGTTTCGCAGGTCCTTCCTACCTATGGCTGTCAGACTGTACAACCTAAGCAGGGCTGCTTGCAGAGATAGCAAAAAGACGTGACAACCTAATAGTATTGAATGCAAAAGACGCAATAGACTTACACAGTGGTCCCCTCCGGTATACAACTAGGAAAATACCGGTCGCTACGGAGGGTGACAATATGTATGGGTACATAATCATACCATGTAGGATAACTAAGTAGACGGTTATGCTGTTTCGTTCCATCTAGCTACAATGCTCCGCACTGTGTGTGTTTACATATTTATTCCATCTAGCTACAATGCTCCACACTGTGTGTTTATATATTTACATATTTATTACATCTAGCTACAATGCTCCGCACTGTGTGTCTATATATTTATATTTATATGTACATATGTATACTCGCTGCTCTTGTTTTTTCTTGCCTTCTGATTGTTGCTCTGAGTGTTGCTATCCCTGTGCTGTTGCAATCCTGGAATTTCCCCATTGTGGGACTAATAAAGGCTTATCTTATCTTATCTTATTTTATTTTATCTTATCTTATTTTTGCAAATACCTTGAGAACAGGTGGGTCTAGACTAAAAATTCTTTCATCATTCTATTCACTGAAACCTTCTGCAACTTTTTGTTAATGGTGGCAAACTTTGAAAATGAAGTTTTCTGCACTATATTTTCAAAAATGTGCAAGTGAACTCAAAATGAACTCCTCCTAGGCCATTCATCCACATTGCTTGAAATTATGCAGAAATCATCTACAGACACTGATAATGAAAAGTCGTTAGAATTGTCCAAAAATGTCAGTTGTTTTGATTTTCTAGTCCAATCAATATGTACAGTTTCTCTTTGGCATGTAGTTTTGGGTTTAGCTCCAGATATGATTCAAATTTAATGAAACTTCAGACACACAATCAGAACAGTATTCTTCAGATAACCTCCAAATTTCATGCAATTCTGTTAATGTAAAAAAAAAAAATCATGTTTATGAAATGTCAGCCATTTGTCATCAGTGGAACTTTTTTGAATGTGTAAACTGAATCAGTTGTGTGGTGTAGGGGTTAAGACACTTGTACTGTATGTCATACACGTGGCCTGAGTTCAAATCCTTCTGGTAAGGTGTCATTCTTCTAAAGTGCAACATACCTCTTCTGTGCATTTGAAAACAATATATAGTGCCAAGTTTTAAATGCTGACAGTCTTTTCAATTGACCTGAACTACAGGTACATCTAAAAAAAATTAGAATATCATGAAAAAGTTCAATATTTTTTGTCACTCATTTCAGAAAGTGAAACCCATATATTATATAGATCCATTACACAGAGAGTAAAATATTTCAAGTGTTTATTTATTTCAATTTTGATGATTATGGCTTACGGCCCATGAAAACCCCAAATTCAGTTTATCAAAAAATTAGAATACTACATAAAATAAATTTAAAATATAGTTTTTAAATAGAAATGTTGGCTGACTGAAAAGTATGTCCATGTATACACTCAATACTTGGTCGGGGCAAATTTTGGATTAATTACTGTATCAATGTGGCGTGGCATGGAGGTGATCAGCTTGTGGCACTGCTGAGGTATTATGAAGGCCCAGGTTGCTTTGATAGTGACCTTCAGCTCGTCTGCATTGTTTGGTCTGGTGTTTCTCATCTTCCTCTTGACAATACTCCATAGATTCTCTATGGGGTTTAGGTCAGGAGAGTTTGCTGGCCAATCAAACACAGTGATGCCATGGTCATTAAATCAGGTTTTCATACTTTTGGCAGTGCGGGGGCGGGTGCCAAGTCCTGCTGTAAAATGAAATCAGCTTCTCCATAAAGCTTGTCACGCAGAAGCAAGCATGAAGTGTGCTAAAATTTCCTGGTAGACGACGTTTTGTCTTGATAAAACACAGTGGACCAACACCAGCAGATGATTCCTCAAATCATCACTGACAGTGGAAACTTCACACTAAACCTCAAGCAACTTAGATTCTGTGCCTCTTCACTCTTTCTCCAGACTCTGGGACTGTGATTTACAAATGAAATGCAAAATTTACTTTTATCTGAACAGAGGTCATCTGCTGGTGTTTGTCCACTGTGCTTTTTCAAGACCAAAGTCAGCGCAGTCCTCTACCAGGAAATTTTAGAGCACTTCATGCTTCCCTCTGCTGACAAGCTTTATGGAGAAGCTGATTTCATTTTCCAGCAGGATTTGGCACCTGCCCACACTGCCAAAAGTATCAAAACCTGGTTTAATGACCATGGCATCACTGTGTTTGATTAGCCAGCAAACTCTCCTGACCTAAACCCCATAGAGAATCTATGGAGTATTGTCAAGAGGAAGATGAGAGACACCAGACCAAATAATGCAGATGAGCTGAAGGTCACTATCAAAGCAACCTGGACCTTCATAACACCTCAGCAGTAACACAGGCTGATAACCTCCATGCCACACCACATTGATACAGTAATTAATCCAAAAGGAGCCCCGACCAAATATGGACATACTTTTCAGTCAGAATCAGAATCAGAATCAGAAAGCTTTATTGCCAAGCATGTTTACATAAAAAACATAAACATACGAGGAATTTGACTTGACATTGGGCGCGCTGAATAAGCACATCTCAATGACGCGGCAGCCATGGAGTGTCACGCCGCGCCATTCATCAGCGGCGCCACCTGCTCACGCACCTGCTACTCGTCAGCGGCGAAGGATAAAAGCCGCCTCGCCCTGAGCGTCGGCCTGAAGCCGTAGACTTCATTTCCTTTGTATGGACTTCTACCACTTTCTCTTCAGCATCCTCATCTCCGGTAAGAAGTTCACTTACCTCATCTCTCCAGTCTGCTCCCCTGTGCACAGGTGGATTCCTCGGCGGCGGACAATCCCGTCCCTCGTCTCTCCTCGCTGCTGCACCGAGCCCTGCAGGTGGCTGTCTCCCGGGCTTCCATCCTTGAAGCGCCAGTCATCTGCCCAAACAAGTAAGCTTCTCTCCCTCGCCTATTCTCCTCCCGTGTTGGTGTGTGCTCATCACCCTGTGTCTGATTTCTCCCATAGGGTTGCCGGCTGAATGGTCTCCTGCCTCTGGGTCCGAAGCAGACGCCACCACCAACACATTAACATTCCGCAGACACGCACCCAAACATCCCTGTTGTTAATAAACAGTTTGAACTACTCTGAGCCTGTGTGTGTGCGTCTCCTGAGCCGAACGTTATGTCAGTACGGCTTCAGCAGAGCGGCTCGGCGGACGGCGGGCTCGCACACCGGTTTACCATCCTCGAGGCTCGGGTGGATCAGATTGTTTATCAGCAACAGGTGGTTCTTCATCAATTATTAGAACTGACTAACCGATTGAACCGCTTGGACCCCCAACAGCCGTTCCTCCCGACTCACCAGGGTGGCGCGGCTCCTGCTGTTCCAGCGGCCGTCCAGCCGGCTCCAGTGGCACCGGTTCGGCTCACGCCGATTCCGACCCCCGCCCGCTTTAGCGGTAAGCTCGGCGGAGCGCGGGGGTTTATTATGCAGTGTGAGTCCGTGTTCCACCGTGTGCCCGGAGATTTTCCCTCGGATCACAGCCGAATTGGTTACATAGGGAATCTTCTGGAGGGGCGTGCGTTAACCTGGACCTACGCCGTAATGGCGAGGCCCAGTTATGCCACCCTCACCTATGACCAATTCGTGAGGCGCTTTCTGGAGGTCTTTGACCACTCACAAACCGAAACGGTCCAGGTCGATCGGCTTCTCGCTCTCCAGCAGGGAAGCCGGTCGGCAGCGGACCACTCGGTCGACTTCCGGGTAGCGGCGGAGGAATTGGGCTGGGAGGAACGCTCCCTCTGTGGCCTGTTCCTCCGCAGCCTCAATAGTGATCTGAGGGATGAACTGGCTGGTCGGGATATCCCTGGGACGCTAGCGGAGCTGACATCCTTAGCGATAAGTTTGGATAACAGGCTGCGCGAGCGCTCCTCGGGGCGGAGGTCTTCTTCTTCTCGCCCTCGTGGAGCCTCGCCGCACCTGTTCCAAGCTCGCCCCCTGGCGGCGCCGCCAGCATCGCGCCCCGAGGAGTCGGAGCCGATGGTGACGGGCTGGACTAAACTTTCCCCTGTGGAGAAACAACGCCGCCGTGAGTTGGGCCTCTGCATGTATTGCGGAGGCGACCAACACACCGTGGAGCGTTGTCCACGGAAAGCCAGTCGGTGGGGTCCGCGAGTCACTGTTGGAAGCCTCGCGGATGTCAATCGGTTAGGATCACTTACTCAATTGAAGCTGCCCATCCGTTTCTGCCATAACTCTACTGGGCACCTCACCCACGCACTGGTGGATTCGGGCGCAGAAGGCAGCTTCATTTCACAAAGCCTGGCAACCCGATTGGGCATCCGCTGCCAGGCACTCAACACTCCCATCTCCCTGATCCACCTCTCCCGTGCCACCCTCGGGAGAGTGACACATCAAACTGTTCCCCTACCGGTCATCATCTCGGGAAACCACCGGGAGGAAATGACCTTTTACGTCCTTCCCAACTCTGTGTCGCCCGTCATCCTGGGGTATCCCTGGCTCCGCCTTCACAATCCGGTCCTGGATTGGAGATCAGCTGGGATCTCGGCATGGAGTACGTTCTGTATGGGCACCTGCCTTCAGTCCGCTGCCTGCTCTCCGTCCGCTCCTCCCCCTGCTACGGACGCTGCACCCCCGGACCTGTCTCTGGTGCCCCCAGAATTTCACGACCTGGGTATAGTGTTCAGCAAAGCGAAAGCTATGTCTCTTCCCCCTCATCGGCCCTATGACTGCGCCATCAACCTCCGCCAGGGGGCTCCCTTACCTTCTGGTCGCCTTTACAGCCTGTCTGCGCCGGAGAAGGAGACGATGAACGCCTACCTGAAGGAGTCATTAAGTGCTGGGATTATCCGCCCATCACCGTCACCCGTGGGGGCAGGGTTCTTCTTCGTGGGGAAAAAGGATGGGTCCCTCCGCCCTTGTATCGACTACCGGGCCCTCAACAATATCACGGAGAGGGACCGTTACACCCTGCCTCTCATGGACACTGCTTTCCACTCCCTCCAGGGGGCGACCTGGTTCACCAAGCTGGACCTACGCAGCGCTTACCACCTCGTCCGGATCCGGGAGGGAGATGAGTGGAAAACGGCCTTCCGTACCCCGAACGGCCACTTTGAATATCTGGTGATGCCGTTCGGGTTGACCAACGCTCCTGCAGTCTTCCAGCGCCTCATTAATGACGTCCTCCGGGACTTCATTGGCCTTTTCGTGTTCGTCTACCTGGACGATATTCTCATCTTCTCCAAGTCCAGGGATGAGCACCAGGTCCACGTGAGGCGGGTCCTCCAAAGGCTGCTGGAGAATCGTCTGTACGTTAAGGCGGAAAAGTGTGAATTTTACGCCAGGAGTACATCCTTCCTGGGGTTCATCATCGCCCACGATAAGGTGCTCCCCGACCCAGAGAAGGTAAAGGCGGTGGTGGAATGGCCCACACCTGCATCTCGGAAACAGGTGCAGCAATTTGTTGGCTTCGTCAATTTCTACCGCCGCTTTGTCCCCAACTTCAGTGCCATCGTGGGACCACTGACCCGCCTCACGTCCCCGAAGGTCCCGTTCCGGTGGACCGAAGAGGTCGCTGCCGCCTTTGAGGCGCTGAAGGCGGAATTCTCCTCCTCCCGGGTCCTTCGCCAGGTCGACCCCGCGCTGCAGTGCATTGTAGAGGTAGACGCCTCGGACACGGGAGTGGGAGCAGTGCTGTCCCAGCGGTCACCGGACGATGGCGCCAAGCGACCGTGCGCCTTCTTCTCCCGGCGCTTGTCCCCGGCGGAGAGGAACTACGATGTGGGGGACAGAGAGCTCTTGGCCATCAAGCTCGCCCTGCAGGAGTGGCGCCACTGGTTGGAGGGGGCAAGCCTGCCGTTTGTGGTCCTCACGGACCACAAGAACCTGGAATACTTACGGTCTGCCAAGCGCCTGAACGCCCGCCAGGCGCGCTGGTCCCTGTTCTTCGCCAGGTTCCAATTTTCCATCACCTTCAGGCCTGGCTCTAAGAACGTCCTGCCTGATGCCCTCTCCAGGCAGTTCGCCCCCGTGGAGTCGGAGGAGGCGCCCCACTCCATCCTGCCCAGGTCGTGCGTCGTGGGAGCCATCTCGTGGGACATTGAGAGCAAGATCCGGAAGGCACAGGAGGTGGAACCTGACCCTGGCGGCGGACCGGAGGGGAGGCTGTTCGTGCCATCCGCGGTCCGAGGAGAGGTCATCCACTGGCTCCACACCTCCAAGCTCACCTGTCACCCTGGCACCTCCCGGATGATAGATCTCCTCCAACGGTCCTTTTGGTGGCTAGGCCTGCGGAGGGATGCAGCCCGCTACGCCCGGGCTTGCCCAATCTGTGCCACCTGCAAGTCGGGAAATGCCCCTCCAGCGGGTCTGCTCCAGCCCCTGCCCGTCCCTGGCAGGCCCTGGTCGCACATCGCTCTGGATTTCGTCACCGGACTCCCCATCTCCAACTCCTATGACACCATCCTGACCATCGTGGACCGCTTCTCCAAGGCCGTGCACTTCGTCCCCCTGCGAGGCCTCCCTACTGCCCTGGAGACGGCGGACCTCCTCGTCCAACACGTGGTCAGGCTGCATGGGATTCCGGTGGACGTGGTCTCGGACCGGGGCCCCCAGTTTTCATCTGAGGTTTGGAGGTCTTTCTGCAACGCCATCGGAGCCAAGGTGAGCCTCTCCTCTGGCCATCACCCCCAATCCAACGGGCAGTGTGAGAGGACCAACCAGGAGCTGGAGGCTGCGCTCCGCTGTGTGTCCAGATCCAAACCCGCGTCCTGGAGCAACCATCTTGCCTGGGTTGAATATGCCCACAACACCGCTCGCTCTTCTGCTACAGGGATGTCCCCCTTCAAAGCGTCCCTGGGTTACGACCCCCCGCTGTTTCCGGAGCAGGAGAGTGAGGTGACTGTCCCGTCAGTTAGGGCCCATCTCAGGCAGTTCCGCTCCACCTGGGCTGCCGCGCGCCATGCGCTATTGCGCACAGCGGAGCGCAACAGGACTGTGGCGGACCGGCGTAGGAGACCTGCCCCGGCGTACAGAGTTGGGCAGCTTGTTTACATTTCCACCCAGGACGTCACTCTAAAAGGCGAGAGGAGAAAGCTGGCACAGCGCTTCATGGGTCCCTACCCCATCACCCGGATCATCAACCCGGTGGCTGTGCGCGTGGCTATTCCCCCCTCCCTCCGCATTCATCCTACTTTCCACGTGTCGAAGGTGAAACTGGCGGTTACTGACCCCCTTTGCCCTCCTCCTGCAGCGCAACCCGCGCCCCGGATGATTGGTGGCCATCCGGCCTGGTCCGCCTCCTCCATCCTGGACTCCCGGCGCCGGGGTCGTGGGTTGCAATACTTGGTGGACTGGGAGGGCTATGGGCCCGAGCATCAACAGTGGGTGCCCCCGTCGTTTGTGTTGGACTCATCGCTCATCGCGGACTTCCACCGAGCGCACCCGGATAAGCCATCGCCAGGAGGCGCTGCTAGAGGGGGGAGTACTGTCACGCCGCGCCATTCATCAGCGGCGCCACCTGCTCACGCACCTGCTACTCGTCAGCGGCGAAGGATAAAAGCCGCCTCGCCCTGAGCGTCGGCCTGAAGCTGTAGACTTCATTTCCTTTGTATGGACTTCTACCACTTTCTCTTCAGCATCCTCATCTCCGGTAAGAAGTTCACTTACCTCATCTCTCCAGTCTGCTCCCCTGTGCACAGGTGGATTCCTCGGCGGCGGACAATCCCGTCCCTCGTCTCTCCTCGCTGCTGCACCGAGCCCTGCAGGTGGCTGTCTCCCGGGCTTCCATCCTTGAAGCGCCAGTCATCTGCCCAAACAAGTAAGCTTCTCTCCCTCGCCTATTCTCCTCCCGTGTTGGTGTGTGCTCATCACCCTGTGTCTGATTTCTCCCATAGGGTTGCCGGCTGAACGGTCTCCTGCCTCTGGGTCCGAAGCAGACGCCACCACCAACACATTAACATTCCGCAGACACGCACCCAAACATCCCTGTTGTTAATAAACAGTTTGAACTACTCTGAGCCTGTGTGTGTGCGTCTCCTGAGCCGAACGTTATGTCATGGAGGCGCCTGTCAGCAGTAGAGGGTAAAGAAGGAAATGAGGGGAAAGGGAAGTGACACAATGGGCAGAGAGAAAAAAGCATTGTTAATCAAAATAAAGCTCATTTTATGACCAAAATTGTGATTACATAGAAAAAAACTCTCCAATGCACAATTAGCAGACAATATAGATCACACAAAAACAAAAGTTGAGAGAGACAGTGTGTGTGTATGTGTGTCAGTGTACGTGTATCAGTCTTGTGATGTTGTATGCAGTGTGTAGTGTGGGTGTGTCAGTTGCTAGTGAACAGCAGAGGGCGCCTCCTGGCAGTGGATGGATGTTATAATCATGTGATCTATAAGCAAGTCCAGAGTCTATCTCTCTCGTGCTTGCAGATGGCAAAGTTTTGAAGACACATGGTAACACTGTCCTTGAAGAGTTCAGTCTGCTGAAACAACAGCAGTTGTTTGTCGATTGTTTGGGTTAGCAGAGCCGCCTCTTCTACCTTAGCTTCATCGAGGAGGAATGTAAACAGGGCACCAAAAAAAAACAAGGTCAAATCTGCACAGTGCACTCAGAGAATAGAATTTTCCTCTCTCATGCGATTCTGTGCTTCATAATTTCCATATACAGGCTTAAAAAACATTCCCTGGAGAGCACTAGCAACTCGAGATGTATTCCACCATCTGAATCAATTACCATTCAGTTCACCATGCCGCCTCGTGCACTCCCCAACTGGTCGAATTTGGTGAAGGAGCTTGCCTGGGTCCGCATTTTGAACAGCTCTCCACCTTCCTCAATTTCTGAAACATCAAGAAACTCCAAAGCCAAAGTAAAAGTCCTGTGATCATAGCCAATAGATGTCTTCTACATCTCCAGTCGAATCATACAGACGCATGAGTTCCCAATGTCCATGAGTCTTCCCCTTGGGTCCCCGCTGACCCGATCTTCTTTTAAAGTGGTGACAATCACATTTAAGCTGCTTTCCAGATCCATAATTTCCGTTTAGATTAAGATTCAGCAGAAGAAGAGCAACTAAACACAGACAAAAAGGCAACATTGCAAGCTGGGATCAGAAGGGAGAGGATTAAGAGGGAGAGGAGGGAGACAAGCGTCTGCTCTCTCTGAATGCCGGAAGAAGACCATTAATTTTTAAAATTAATTTTATGTAATATTCTAATTTTTTTGAGAAACTGAATTTGGGGTTTTCATGGGCTGTAAGCCATAATCATCAAAATTAAAATAAATAAACACTTGAAATATATCACTCTCTGTGTAATGAATCTACCGTATATAATGAATGGGTTTCACTTTCTGAAATGAGTGACAAAAAATATTGAACGTTTTATGATATTCTAATTTTTTGAGATGTACCTGTATCATCTGCAAAAGAGTGAAAACTAAAGCAGGGTTGTGGTTATGTTGAGTGCTTGGAAAGCAGGAGGTCCTGGGTGTCACCATGGGTTGAGATGCCGTCTCGGCACTCAGCCCATGTTTTCCCTCATCCCTGCTTCCCATTGAGCAGCGTCTCAGCAGGCTCCCAGCTGGCAGCATTATGGACGGCTGGGGCCAATTAGTCTTCATCAGCTGGGGCGCTGCCAATGAGGATAAATAGGAGCAGCCTCGATGACTCAGGGCTGCGACATAAGCACTGCTAGGCTGAAGCCCCTTCGTCTGGTGTCAGCCTCAACTCCCCTTGCAGCATTCCTGTGTTTGTATCCCGCTGTGAGTATGCACGTCTTGTTACCCCCATGTCCGGTACGAGCTACCTACCCCTGCGCTGTGCAGCCTGAGAATGTACGTCTGTATGAGTGTCTGTGCTCTCCTCATCCCTTATCCCTTACCCAGAATAAAACATCTCGACTCACTGGCTTGTCCCTGGCTCTGATTGCCCGGCTCCCTAGAGCCGGATATGTCAGTATGTCGCAGCCAGAAGAGTTACCGGCGGCCGTGAGTCGCCATGGAAATGTACCTTTCTGTCCGGGTGTCAGCGCTGCTAGCATGCCGTTTCCCAGGAGTCACTTCCGGCGCCAGGGCGACGAGCTGAGGTCCATCTCGGAGGCTGTCGACGGGACGCTCTTCACCCTGCACGACGCCTCCAACGCGAGACGCTGGCATCCGGGCCGTGCTGAGGAATTCCTGGGCTGTCACCCTCATTCTGTGTTCCATCTGGAGGACAGCGCCAGGATAGACGCTGCAGGTACACAGCGAGAGAAGCTCCACGGGGTGGATGGAAATCCCGGCAGGAAGTCGAAGTGGGCGACGCCTTTCCCCGCTTCGAAGTCCCGTTCCTGCCAACATTCCAGTCCGGGAGTTCGCGCCAACCAGAGGGCTTTCCCCGACCTGCGCCACGTCACTCGGGATTCCCTTCAAGGAGCCGCAGCTGACAGCAGTTATGTCTGGGGTCGAGTGGCTGTCGCGAGCTCTACTGTGTTTCCTGCCACCACCTTCTGGCATGTGGCGGCGGCAGTGAGGTTGATGGAGAGGACTTCAGGGCTACGAAGCTTTCCCGTGCTCGGCGCCTTCCTCGCCTCAATCTCTGATCTGGAGCGGCGAATCCTGGGTTTCCCCCTCGCTTCGTTCCCTGGGAACAGCCGCCATCACATCGCCGAGTCACCTCTGCACGAACCTCGTCCGGATCCAGTTCTGGGTCATCGTCAGGACCGTTCCTCCCACGCAGCTGTCATCCCTTCGCCTCGTCAGTGTGGAGATTCTACAGCCTCGTCCCCTGAGCCTCGTTCCCCCGCTGTCATTCCTGGACATTCGGGCTGGCTCACCCCGGCTGTTTCCCCCTCCTCCTCGACGCGCTTCCTGACCGCTGTGTGTGCCTGGAATCCTGGCCTGGTGAGCTCTCTGCTGGAGACAACACGAGCGATCCTCAGACGAATTCCCGGGGGGTCCTCTGTTATCGCCGGGCGGGGAGAGGAAGAAGCAGAATCCACTACAGCAGGCGATACTCAACCTCCAGGGGGCAGGCAAGTCATTGTTTTTTCACACCTGCTTAATGATTTGCTCTGTCACATCCCTGGAGAAGTTCAGGGTTCGCAGCTCCCTGAACTCTCCCCACCTGCTGTAACCTGTATTCCTAATCCCGCATCCTCTGTGTCTCTCTCCGCCGAGCGGTCCCCGGCTCCAGGTCAACGTGGTGGGATATGGAGAGGGCCTGTGGTTCCGCAGCTACATTGCGGACGGAGGAGGGGGACTGACTGCTGCGTGGAGTCTACGCCGACGACTGAGCGTCCCCGGGTCTCCACGGAGGAGCGGTTCGGTCCAGCGGGACGAGATTCTTCTGGCTTCACGCCGAGTGGATCGTCGGCGGGGTCACCGGAGCCGGAGGAATCTCAAGCTGCGCTGACCATCGTGCTGGCTGCGGGGCCCGACGCGGCTAGATGGGAGCCTGACAACGACCTGATGACGGATCCTGGATCTTCGCAGTCCTGGACGGCGTCAGAACCCGAGATCAGGCGAGTGTTCTCCTTTCTTTTCTCTCTTTTTATCTTTGAGCACTTCAGCCTATCTCCAGGGGAGACGAGCAGGGTGCAGCCGCCCGCTGCGTCTGAGCTCGTCTCGCCGGGTTCTGGCGCAGCCGGTGATCCTGATCCCGGTTCTGTTTTCTCTTCTGAGCCTTCTTCCAGGGTCACCGGCGAGGAGTTGCTGTTTCTCGTGGTGCTGGAGGGTCCGGGTTCAACGTTGGAGGTCGGTTCTGGTGCAGTGTCCAACGTGGGTTCGCCCGAGACCCAATCGGGGTCCAACGTGGGTTCGCCTGAGGCCCGATCGAGGTCCGACGTGGGTGCTGCCCCAGTATTGTCCAGGTCCGGTGAGGAGGTGGCCGTTTCCCTGCGGCCTGACGCCCGCCGCCCTCGTCATCGGCTCTCCCCAGAGCCTCTTCCACCGGGATCCGCTCTGATCCTTCGCCCGTCTCAACGGTCCTGGTGGTTGAGTGATGCGGGTCGACGACCCGACCCACAGAACTTTCGGTTCGGTGATCTGGTTCCCCCCACTGGTCTGTGTTTCCCTCTGGGCAGCCTGGTTCGGCTGCCGGTGGACTGGATTCCTGGGATCTGGGTCCAGAGTTCGCCGTCCGAACATTTCTCTTCCCCTGATTCGCCAGCTGGACAATGGGCGGGGAGATCTCCGGAGCCATCTCGGCCATTTTTGGACTCTGCCTGCCATTCACCTCGGGTGTCACTTTTTCTTTTGTTATTAAGGTCACTCGGGTGTAATGTTTTGTCCTGTTGGTGGATTCGTTTTTATAGTGCTGTGTTTTCCATCGCTCATGCTCAGCATTTTACTTTTTGTGCCATGTTTTTAGCCTCGTTTTTTCATTGTAGAGTTATGTTTTGTTTCCTTTCAGACCATGCTCTGCAGTTATCCATTTATTCCAGTCACTTTCATTTCTTTAGGTGACTGTGGGTATCTATATATTCGTGTGTGGGGGTTTTTCTTTGCCTGCGCTCAGTATTTCTTTTTTATGTCCTGTTTGTTCATTATAGAGTCATGTGCCTTGTTTTCCGTAACACCATGCTCTGTAATTGTCCATTTGTTCCAGTCACTTTTCTTGGTGACTGTGTGTATGTACTTATATTGGTGCTGTGTATTGTGTTTCCCCTTTTCTTTGACCATACTCAGCATTTTTGCCCTGTACCTTTTTGGTGGGTTTTTTTTTCCTTGCTCTGGGTCACGCATTGTTGGTACTCTGAGTAGTGTGTAACCGGCGTGCTGACCCAGTTCTTCTCCCCATCTGTACTTGGGTTAATTATTCCCTGTTTTGTCAGTGTTGTATTTGTTTTTTTTTTTCCCGCTACCCTACATTGCCCCATTGGTGTTGTCCTTCCCTTGGCTTCTTCCCCTCCGGTCCTGCCTCCCTTCCTCCCACCCTAGGTGGGGGGGGGGGGGGCTGGGATGTTCCTGGTCGTTCAGGAGCCCGACCTTGAGGGGGGGGGCTCTGTCACCATGGGTTGAGATGCCGTCTCGGCACTCAGCCCATGTTTTCCCTCATCCCTGCTTCCCATTGAGCAGCGTCTCAGCAGGCTCCCAGCTGGCAGCATTATGGACGGCTGGGGCCAATTAGTCTTCATCAGCTGGGGCGCTGCCAATGAGGATAAATAGGAGCAGCCTCGATGACTCAGGGCTGCGACATAAGCACTGCTAGGCTGAAGCCCCTTTGTCTTGGTGTCAGCCTCAACTCCCCTTGCAGCATTCCTGTGTTTGTATCCCGCTGTGAGTATGCACGTCTTGTTACCCCCATGTCCGGTACGAGCTACCTACCCCTGCGCTGTGCAGCCTGAGAATGTACGTCTGTATGAGTGTCTGTGCTCTCCTCATCCCTTATCCCTTACCCAGAATAAAACATCTCGACTCACTGGCTTGTCCCTGGCTCTGATTGCCCGGCTCCCTAGAGCCGGATATGACACTGGGTTTGAATCTTACTAGAGATTTCTTGTTCTTCTAAACAAAAGAAGTACTACAATGGCTCTTCTGCAGATTTTAAAGCAGCACTATGTTAGATTTTCACCTAAAGATAATGTTTGCAAAATTATTTTGATGGTATGCCTAGATTTGACCATGTGAATGTCACTTCATCCATAGCCTGATTGGGCCCAGATTACCTTCAACACCTCTGTTTTTGGAGTGATTACTGAGCTGAGTGTAGATGTGGCCTCAGTCTATGGCTTTGGTCCCAGCAGCGAATCACAGGGCACGCCTTTAGCCACCAACAACAAAAAGCCCTGTGGCTGGTTGCTGTGGTTTTGGCCTTTTCAGTGTTACTACAAGGAACAAGAAAGTTACATAGTCCTACTTTTAAAACTAAGGTCTAGCAGACCTTAGGTTTTAAATGCTGTTGCTAAGCAATATAAGGCTGCATGTCCACCAAATGCGTTTTTTGTCAGCCAACTGTCCTGGGCATTTTTTTTTTTCAGCGTTTGTGTGCAGCGCGCTGGGAAAAAAAAAAAAAAAGTCTGTGCCCTGTATCCCAGCAACAGCTTGTCACTCTCAGCTCATCACTCCCGCTTTTCCTATTGTCAGACTTTCTACAGATTTTTTAATAGCAGTCTCTAAATAACAATGGACAGGAAACATTTTCTAGCAGCTCTGGATGTAAAATATGATGACACAGAAAGCAGGAGTCTGAGTACAAACTAGTACTGGAGTCCTATGTCCCGCCCATGCAGCAGTTCCGATTGGCTGCATAGGTCTGACATTGATGAGCTCAGTTGCAGTCTCTGAAAAGTTGAACTTTTTTCAACTCTGAGCACCCTGAGCACTGTGACAAAAAATGGCCACCGCCGAGAGCGTTTCAACGCCGTGGGCACTCAGCGCTGTAAACGCTGGACTACATAGAGAATGAATGGAAAATAGCCGCCCAGAGCTGAAAAAACGCATTTGGTGGACACACAGCCTAAGACCTTGAAGTCCACACCCGCTTGAAACCCAATGAACACTGCTTGCTTTTAATTCTGTTTTTCTCTTGTAATTATTTTTGCCACAATATCATACCTAGACTCTCAACGGATTGTTTAATTGCATGTAACATTTTTAAAAATTGTTTAACTGTATAACCCCCTTGTTTTTTTATGCCAGACAAATGATTAGAAACACATGTCCAAATAAACAAAAATAGCAACTGACACCTGTTATGTCTGAGAATCAGGGACCAACAGACACGCTGACTGTACTGAACTGTGGCTTTTATTGAATAGTTAGCAACACGTAGAACATACAGATATGGCTAGTATGCTAACTATAAGGGCGTACAGACTAGTGTTGTGATACAGGCGGAGCGCCAAAGAGGCATTCTCCTGCCGTCAGTCCCCTAATATTGGCACGGCATGATGATGTCATCTGTGCCTGTGCTATCACGTCCGTGCTGCTTGTTGTTAATATGGGAATATCTGACAATCACCCCCCCCCGGTCCCCTAATATAGGCACGGTGTTGTTATGTCAGGAAAATGTGGAAGGAACCGTCAGAGAGCGTCTTGCTGGGAACGCAAACTTTATTACAAAACTCTATGCTGGTGGTTGACATGGTTTATGACCCAGTGACAAGACACAGACTCCAAATAGATACAATTAGGTTTATTCAGCGTAAATGTGGATGTTGGTGTGTGTAAATGTAGGCAGGAACTGCAGGGAACAGAGCTCGACACCGTACGGCCTGGCAACCCTAGGAACACACAGAGAGGGATCGTTAGAGAGGACCACTGCTGGAGGTAGACAGTTACGCTGAGGCTTACTGTGGGAGAAGATGGTGTGGGTTCCAGGTTCAGCGCAATGGCTACGGTCAGGAGGACAGTGTCTTCTGCAGGAAATGTACCTCCTGCTGGTGAGTGTCAAGGGAGTGGAGGTGTCGTGGAGGAGAGGTAGGAATCCGCCGCCAGGGGGGAGAGAGGAGAATCCGCCGCCACGGAACTCTGCCTGTGCACAGGGGACTAGAAGACAAGGTGAGTGGATTGAATGGGCTTACGTGAGCAGCCGGAGTGATTCCCAGATGACGGGGAAGGCAGGCTTGGGTCAAAGACGAAGACAGGCTGTGGTAGAACGTAGAGGATGGCAGATGAAGCTCTTCTGGAGCGCAGTGAGACATCTCCGCACTGCAGGCTTGGGCAGCGTGGTAGAAATAGGCCAGGGTGTAATGGAGAGCAGGTGTGCTTGCAGCTGGAGATAATGAGCAGAGCAGACCATGACAGTGGTACAGAGTATTGTTAGCTGGGAGGCCGAGCTAAGAGAGAGCTGTAAAAGAGAGGCTGTAAAATGGCCATCCCTCACATTTATGAGCTCAGCATGATGACGTCACCAAATGGCCGCATCATCACGCCGACACCAGCCAAACCTGTGGCTTCCAAACACCAGATTCACCCCCTCCCCCTTGGAAAAACAGAACAACAGATAGAACCGAATTGACCTTCCGCAATTTGATGCAGTGAAACCCCCAAACTAGCTAGGGCCAGTGGGTAGGCTACCACGTGGCCCAGCGCGGCTGAGTGGTTTATTGTGCCACTATTCGCTGGCAGCCGCGTACCTAGCTAAACAGACGTTTTTTGTTTTTTTTTTCATTGAGGAAGGCAGTTCAAGTTCAAGTTCAAGGGGCTCTGAGGCGAGCCCATGGTGGACGCACCCCGGAAGGTGCGGACTGCAGCAGACCTGGGTGCCATCCCACCGGAGCCATGGCTTGCTCATCAGCAACGCCCCAGCCAGGACACAGGATCTGTGTCTTGATCTGCAGCAGCTGCTCTTACCTTTCGCAGATGGCTGGCTTGCCATCTTGAAGCATCAGCCATCTGGACGGCGGCTGGTCTCAGCTGCGTGGTGACCTTCATGGGTGTCAGTTTGGATGTCGATGTTGAGGCTGATTGCGGGTCTGGGTATTCAGATCTGCAGACCCAAACCCAGTCCATCACTGCGAGTAGCATTCTGTTCGGCTGTACTCGGTGTTGTGGTTGTGATAGTGTGGCTCTCACGTTTGCTGTGGGGTGTCCACCAGGTTGTGGTGGTTCTGCTGTGTCGTGTTGGGTCACAGACTCTTCATCCTGTGGCTCAGTAGCGGCTCCTGGAGGCTGATGCCAGTCGTGGATTCAGAAGACGTCCCGTGGCTCTATTGCGTTTTGTTGGGTCGTAGACTCTTCATTCTGCAGCTCAGCGGTGGCTCCTGAAGGCTGGTGCTGGGTGAGGATTCAGAAGTAGTCCAGTTTCTTCTCTCCCTTGCCTGGTGCTGGTTGACGTCGTGGTGATGTGTCGCTGTCGTCGGTGACAGAACGCGCGCCGGGCTGTCTTCGGTCACCAGGGTCCCCTTTCTCCATGAACTCCCTCTCCTGCAGCTCCACGGCGGCTGCTTGAAGCTCATACTGGGTGAGGATTGGAGGTGAGTCTGGTTTGTGCTCTCTTTCTGTGCTGTGTTCTCTCTCCATGCTGTGTTCGCTTTCTGTGCTGTGTTCTTCCGGCTGTACCCACGTCTGCAAAATAATGCTCTCCCTCCTGCGATGAGGCTGCAGCTCGAGAACGCTTGTGTTGTGCGAGGACCGGCTCCGGGCCCCATGTGGCTGTGGACTGGGGCTCCTGTGGTGGCTCTAGCACTTGCGTGGGTGCGGTCTGGGGTTCATGCTGCTTCTCCAGTTCTGCTAGGTCCTGTTCAGTGAGTGGTACTAGGCAAGGAGTGGCTGCATCCACATCCGAGTGCAATGGACCCAGACCGTCGTCGGTCCACTTGGGGTCTGTGAAGGAGAAGCCCAGTTCACAGAACAAATCCCACCCCGTAACGCTATCGCCCTGGTGTGCCACCTGGAACCAGAATGCTGGGATTATTCTGTCACCGTATTGCACTGCAAAGGTGGTGTTTCTGCTGTTCATGGAGCATCCATCGTCCGGCAGTTCCACCGCTTCAGGTTGCCGGGGAGTAAGCCTTCTAACTGTGGCCTCGTTTACCAGGGACCTTCAGGCAGTGGTGGCCATCATCATTGATACACTGGCGCCGTCCAGCTTCACTACACACTGCAGTCCTGACCAGTTCTCGGAGCCCACAATGTTGATGTTGTCCCTGTCAGATGAGGGGTCGACGGGCTCAGCAACCGGGACAACCATCTGCACCAGTGAAGATGATTGTGGGGAGTGCGGGCCGCAACCTGGTAGCTGTCGGCGCTGGCCAAACCTGGCTCACTTAGCCGCCAAACTCTCCGGCCAAGGTGCCCGACATGCGCTTCTCTTCTCGTCGCCATTTTTTATGTCTGTGAAACATGGAAGGAACTGACAGAGAGGATCTTACTGGGAACACAAACTTTATTACAAAACTCTATGCTGGTGGTACAGAGTATTGTTAGCTGGGGGGGCCGAGCTAAGAGAGAGTCCTAAAAGAGAGGCTGTAAAATGCCCACTCCTCACATTTATATGCTCAGCGTGATGATGTCACCAAACGGCCGTGTCATCATGCCAACACCAACCAAACGTGGTTTCCTAACACCACAGGCGGGATGATGTCATCTGTGCCTGTGCTATCACAACCGTGCTGTCGTTGTTAATATGGGAATATCTAACAACACCCCCACCCAACTTTTTTTCTATTAACATGTTTTTTTCCTTGTAGTTTTAACACTTTTTTCTTATGCATTTTCAACTGTTAGTGTAAAACAGCATGCTCCTTCTATAAGATTTATGTTTTTTCTTGTAATTTTTTTTTTCTCATAAACTATTTCTCCTGTCAACATAACTTTTTACGGGTAGAGTTGCAGCTTTTTTCTTTTTTTCCCTAGCAAATGTGCTTTTGTCATACATTTGTAACTACTTCTTCTTCTTCTTGTTAATACCAGGTTGCAGATTCGTGGCCTAAAAGAACCCTGGACAATGTTTAGGAAATCCTGCTAAGAGAAATGATCTTAGATAGCCTTTATTCACCAACATAATGTTAAAGAAAACTCAGCACTGTTTTAATGGACAAGGAAGGTTCCACAAATTGTTAAATGCAAGGGTCTCAGTAATTGTGGGTGGTTTTTTGTTTGTTTGTTTTTGCTGAAAATAGTAATTACTTAAGGGAGGATTTGATTTTTCTGAATAACTGTTTTTCAGTTAATGTTCTCTCTCTGAAAGCAGTGATGGAAGGTACTGTGCATACAGCAATTGTGAGCCCATGAGTTGCATTTACCGGTCAATGAACACAGGATGGCAGCAGACATCTGTAACAGGGCTAACAAAAACAATTACTCCAACAAAGAATTCAGCACTCCATTGCTGTACTACCTAAACATTGATTTGTGATGATTTTTCAAACTTCTAATATGCAGTTTGTGTAGTTTATTTATTTCAGGGGTTTTTCCACTCTACTGAGGTGCATTATTATTATGTTGAAGAAATAGAAATAGGTTGCAGTATTCCATAGAGTCACAGATTCTATATCAACTTAAATGTCTTTATAAAGATAAGATACAACTTTATTCATTCCGTAGAAAATCACATAGTGCTAGGGGGTTGTTCTATAGTTGGATAATGAAAACAAGAGTCAAAATATAGAAAGTAGTATTGACACCTTAATGTGACACTGAGAGTTCTACTGGTGTCATAAATAGTACGAACAGTCCTATGAATATACAGCAAGAATAAAATTTTGTATTACAAAATATTTGTAAGGCATTGTAATTGGGGGGATATTTGGTGGATTAATAAACATTTTTGTGAAGGATTGTGCCATCCAGTATGTTTGTGGTTTGTTTTGATCTTTTTTCCCTCAGTATTTCTACAGTTATATTAGGACTATCATAATGCACCGATTGTGGAAACTTGTTTTGATACTGAAGTTTAAAATAATACTTTGGCTGATGTATTCAGCACTTAATCACTTCATATTTGAATCAGCAAACATGAAACAACCTTTATTAACCTTTCAAAAGGCAAAATCAGTGTTACACAATTGGACATGTCAGGTAAACATCAGCCACTGGTCAGTGCTATATGAATGATGAATGTATCTTATTCTTATTAGTGCTATCATCATTTACTCTACAACAGTGTTTTTCAACCTTTTTTAAGCCAAGGAACCCTTTTTAAAAAACACTCGGGGAACCCCACACACCAAAAATGTTACAAAATGACACATTATAGCCTATTACAACATATGCAAAAACAATTTAGTCTTCTAATTAGTTTATACTCAGTGTGAACTTTGGACCTGTTTAGATGAACACAAAGCTGATATCCTAGCAGGAACATATCAAGATTGGCACTTTCCAGATGTACCTTTGAGGTACACTAGGGGTAAGGATCACTGGAGGAGTAGCACCTTTCTAGTTGGGCTATAATGCCCTGGCATCCCAGATTAGTCTCCCCATATCCAACATCTTGTGATGCGCAACAAACGGCCAATTCACAAGTGGCCACACCACCTAGCCTCTCACATGGCGAAGACCGTCCACACTGGCTCCAAGCACTGCCCCGGGTTTTGCTGAATGGATCTAGGGAAGACAACCCCGATAAAACATCCCACCATATTAGCAGATGTCTCTGCTGCTAAATCCCGAAAGGTGGTCCATCATATAGGTGCTGCATGTCGATCTTCCAGGCACTTCGGGATATGTCACTGTAGAGACTAGGTACCCGGTCGTTGAGGTTTTCTTACCACTGGACTCGGACCTTTCTCTGTAAAGCACCATGTGTTTACTGTCATGCAGCAGTGCTCCCACATTAAAAGTTTTCATACACAAGGCGTCCACTGAAAAAGTCCTATGGTGATTGGCGAGAAGCAACGAGAACAGGATTAGTGAGATCTGGAGGTCCCTAGTTTCAGATCGACACATTTAGGCAGCTGAGTTCTGATTCAGTTGTCTCACTCTTGGCATGGAACAGGAGTGTTTTGGCAGCGTTCTGTGCGACTGACCAGCCCTTTTTAGGATCTACTCTGCTCACCCCGATATGGGGAGGGGGCTAGAAAATGTGCCCTAAAAATAGTCTGTCCCCCTTTTCGCTGAATGGAATACCATGCCCAGCAGGACCACCAAATCAGTGGTTGAAAAACCTATAAGCTCAAGCTTGCAACTTGGACTATACATACTCTTCATGATAACACACAACACTGCAACCGTCTTGAGCATAGAACCGTTTTTGTGTCCTGAGAACTGGATCGTTTTAACATCGACATTGCCGCTCTTCAGGAGACTTGCAGATCTGGCTCTGGACAGCTGAAAGAACATGGCGGGGGCTATACTTTCTACTGGCAAGGCAGGCCGGAGGGTCAGCTTAGGATTCATGAGGTCGGCTTTGCAATCAGAAATGAGTTTTCTCAAACATCTTCCTGATCTCCCACATGGTGTAAATGAGCATCTTATGACATTATGGCTCTCTTATCAAGAACCAGTATGTTACTATCATATGTGCCTACGCCCCAATCTTAGACTCAGAGGAGGAAGCAAAGGAAGTTTTCTATTTGACCTTGGACTCCATATTGATAAACATACAGAAAGATAATGAAGTTGTCATTCTTGGCAACTTTACTGTGAGAGTCAGTAGTGATTATGCTCTCTGGAAAGGAATAATCGGCAAAGAAGGTGTGGGAAACTGAAATTCAAACAGTTTGCTTTTACTTACCTTTTGTGTCAAGCATCAGCTGACTATAACCAACACAGTATTCTGTCAGAAAAACAAATTCAAAAACACTTGGTAACACCCGTGATCAAAGCATTGGCACTTAATCGACTACTGTATGTCATTGTTCGAGCCTGTGACTTCGAGGAGGTCCACTTAACTAGAGTGATTACCAGTGCGGATGATTGCTGCATCGACCATCAGCTTGTCCATTCCACAATGTCTCTCCAGCACCATCGTAGGAGATGGAACATGGCTAAACAGCCGAGAATGAAACTTAATGTTGAGAAACTGAAACATCGTAAGATGCAGGAGCAATTCCAGTGCGTTCTCCACCCTACCTTTCCATCCCGTTTTAGTGATGATATTGAGAAATCTTGGAATGAACTTAAGGTGGCCATTCTCTCTAGTAGTGAAAATTCCATTGGCTATACCACCAGAAAACATCAGGACTGGTTTGACGACAATGACTATGAAATCACAGATTTAATATCGGAAAAAAGGAATGCTTTCTGTACCTGGCAACGTGACCCTGCCAATGAAGACAGAAAGAGAGCCTATAAATCCATTTAGGCAGAAGGTCAGAGGCAGATCTGTAGCATAAAAGACCAGTGGTGGAGTGAAAAAGTGAAGGAAATTCAAGACCTAAGTGACAGACGCGATAGTCGTGGTTTCTTTAGTGCCACAAGAGCGATCTTTGGTTCTAGTGCCCACGGTGAGACATCTATAAGGGATAAAGATGCTAATCTTTTGAAAGATGCAGATGGCATAAACCGCCACTGGAAGAAACACTTCCAAGAACTTTTTAACCCCAGTTCAACTGTAGACAAGCCTGTTTTTGAAGAGATTCCCCAACCTCCAATGAATCACGAACTGGGAACACAACCTTGTCTTGCCGAAGTGAGGACTGCTATCAACCAGATGAGGGACAGTAAAGTCCCAGGTATGGATGGAATACCAGCAGAGATATTGAAATATGGTGGAGGAGAACTGGCTGGCTCTTTATATCAGCTCATCAGCCTCATTTGGAAAAGGGAGGGAATAGCTACGGACTTATGAGATTTGGAAATTGTCTGAATTTTTAAGAAAGGGGACCAATCTGACTGTGGAAATTACCGCATTTCCCTCCTTGCTATTGCAGGCAAAATCATTGCTAGAGTTCTTGCTAATTGGCTATGCCCACACATCGAGAATCTTCTTCCAGAATCACAGTGTGGTTTTCGAGCTCAAAGAGGAATGATTGACATGATTTTTACTGCTCGGCAGTTAGAAGAGAAAAGCAGAGAGCAGAATGAACCACTCTACTTGGCCTTTGTAGATCTAATTAAGGCCTTTGACTCTGTCAATTGTGAAGCCTTGTGGCAGATTCTGGCAAAATACAGCTGCCCCAAGAAGTTTATCTCGATCCTAAGACTTCTTCACAATGGCATGTCTGCTAAAATTCTGGGCACTACCGGCAATAGCAAGCCTTTTGAAGTGCCAGCGGGAGTAAAGCAAGGATGTGTGATTGCACCAACCCTTTTCTCCATCTTTATATCAGCTATTTTCAACCTCATTCAAGACAGACTACCTGATGGTGTAGAGGTTGTTTACCAAATGGATGGAGGACTATTCAGTCTAAGAAGATTGAAGGCAAAGACCAAGACCACTGTTACCTCCGTGATCGAGCTTCAGTACACTGATGACAAATGCGTCTGTGCCACCTTTGACACTAATCTTCAAAGCATTCTAGGTGCCTTTGAATATGCATACCAGAGATTGGGTCTTACCATCAATGTGAAGAAGATGAAGATCCTCTACCAGCCAGCTCCTGGTCAGGAGCCTGACTGTCCATCACTCACCATCTGCGGATCTCAACTGAAGAATGTTCAGCGCTTCCCTTACTTTGGCAGTGTTCTCTCTGTAAAAGCTGACATCGATGCCGAGATTCAGCACCGCCTTCAAGCTGCCAGCTACACATTTGGTTGAATGCAGGAGAGAGCCTTTGATGAGAGAGGTATAAGGACAGATACCAAAGTACTTGTTTACAAGGCAGTCATATTACCAACTCTTCTTTATGGCTCAGAGTCCTGGACCACTTATAGACAACACCTTAAGACCCTTGAAAAGTACCACCAGCACTGTCTGCACCATATTTTAGATGTAAACTGGCAGCATAGATGAACAAACAACAGCATTTTGGATGAAGCAAATTGTACAAGCATCGAGGCCATAGTCAGCCAAAATCAATTGCGTTGGTTAAGGCCATGTCCTCAGGATGGAGGATTCTCATCTTCTCAAACAAGTCCTCTATGGTGAATTCGGGTCAGGCACACGATTGCAAGGGGGACAGAGAAAGCTTTTCAAAGATAACCTAAAAGCGTCTCTGAAATATTGTAATATCAGTATCAATGACTGGGAAGTGCTAGGACGTAACAGGTCGGGATAGTGTAATACAGTTTTAAGGGTGTCACCCATTTTGAGCAAGATGGAGCAAGGCTGAAGAGAAACACCTGCGGTGCGAGCAACAGGAGGGAGATCCTTTGCAAGCACCAACATCCATTTATACATGCCCAGTTTGTAACTGTGTCTGTGCTTCTCGGATTGGCCTTTTTTGCCATCAAAGGACATACAGATAATTTTGAAGTGGACAGTCTTACTCAATTATCGAGGGATTCCAGATGATGATGATGATCTTTGAACAGAATCTATTTATTTTGTCTGCGAGCTGATTTCCATCTTTGCCTTGCATTCATGTGTTCAGTTAATTCAGATGCTGAAATATATCTACCGGGTATGCCAGCCTTTGATGAGTTGGTTCCAAGGTTGTCATAGCCAGGAGCGGCACTGGGGTTAAGCTCCCAGTGCTCATAAAATGCTTCTTATGGCGTGCGTCTCGAAAAGCCTCTGACAACTAAGTTCAACTCCTAGCGTGCCCGTGTGGTTTAGTCTCTAAGCTCGGCGGAACTGGTTTTACTAATAGGAGAAGGGGCGAGGGCGGATCTCTGGCGCCTTAAAACCAGATGCTTCGGGTAGACGGTGGCTCGTCAACCTGGGAAGGTAGCCCATCTAGGGGAAGGTAAACCCTGATTTCAAACCTCCGCTGCCTTGTGGCACACCCGGTCACGGGAAAGGCTTTGGGAGTCAACCCGGAGGAAAAATCCGGAGTCGGAGTCCCTAAGGCAGTTCTCTGTTGTGCTCAATATCATTCTGGCAGCTCCTGCGACAGCGCTGGTGCCAAACTGTAGCAGCCCTGCTGTTCCTTTAGATTCATCAGTGACGTGGAGAGGGGGGACATGCTGCATGGGCAACATCTTGTCCTCCATATCTTCCTGTCCAGGCTTGAATCCTACCAATGCCCAACGCTGGAAGGTAGAACACCGGATCACTGGAGAGGACACTCCAGCTTCACCTTTGGAGTAGACAAAACACGGGGAATGACAGTTACCGGTTATAAGCCACCGCTCAATTGGCGTAGAGCGCGGCGCCAGGGGTTGTTCCCGACGGTGGGAGGGATCATCGGATCTCACTGGACAGCTACTGCCCGCCTCAAGCTGGGCAGCCCCCAGCCAATAAAGTGTTGTCCCTCCACAGCTTGCTTTCCTCATTGGGTGCATGGGGATGAGGAGAAGTCCGAACAGCAGGCTGAGAACCTTCACACCAGGCAAGACAAAAAAACAAAAGAGACCAACTCTAAAACTGGGAACTTGGAACGTCCGCACTATGATGACAGGACTCGCTGCTAACCTCAAGGACATCAACGACACCAGGAAGACTGCCATCATCAATAATGAGCTGAAGAGACTGGAAGTGGATATCACCACTTTCCAGGAAACATGGTTGGCTGACACAGGCACACTGAGAGAGAAGGACTACACGTTCTACTGGCAGGGAAAGGGCAGCGACGAACACAGGGAACACGGAGTGAGCTTCGCAGTGAAGAACACCTTGCTGAAGATGGTGGAACCGGGCAGCAATGGTTCTGCACGACTCCTCACCCTTCGCCTGAACACCACTCAAGGCCCAGTCACCCTCGTCAGTGTGTATGCCCCAACACTGACAGCCACACCAGAGGCAAAGGACGAGTTCTATGAGAATCTCGTAACAACTGTCAGGATCATCCCCAACTCTGAACAACTCACTCTCCTTGGAGACTTCAATGCCAGAGTGGGTGCTGACCACGACTCCTGGCCCTCCTGTCTTGGACCATTTGGCGTGGGCAGAATGAACGACAACGGACAGCGGCTGCTCGAGTTCTGCACATATCACGATCTTTGCATCACAAACTCGTTCTTCAAGACCAAGCCCCAACACAAGGTTTCCTGGCGACATCCGCGCTCAAAGCACTGGCACCAGCTGGACTTGATCCTGACCAGGCGTACCTCACTGAAGAACGTGCTAATCACCCGTTCGTTCCAGAGTGCAGATTGCAACACAGACCATTCATTGGTGTGTTGCAAGGTCAAGCTGCAGCTGAAGAAATTCCATCGTGCTAGACAGACTGGAAAGGCACGGATTGATACCAGCAAAATGGCCCAACCAGAACTTGTTGAGCAGTTTGCCTCCACCTTTGAGAAGGAACTTGGTGTACCACAAGAAGGAGAATCTGCAAAGCAGAAGTAGGAAGAGCTGCGAAACACCATCCACCGCACAGCCTTGGCTACCTTTGGGAGGAAGACCTTGAAGTCACAGGACTGGTTTGATGCCAAGTTGACCGAGATGACCCCCGTCATTGAAGCCAAGCGCTCAGCACTTGCTGAGTACAAGAAGTACCCAAACGAGAAGAATCTCCAGATTCTCAGGGCTGAGAGAAGCAAAGTTCAGCAGACTGCTCGGCGCTGTGCCAACGAATACTGGACTCAGCTCAGCCAAGACATTCAAACCGCTGCCATAACAGGGAACATCTGTGGTATGTACGATGGCATCAAGAAAGCACTTGGTCCAGCTCAGAGCAAGACGGCCCCCCTCAAATCCTCCACTGGGGAGATGATCACAGAAAAGAACAAGCAGATGGAGAGATGGGTGGAACACTACTCCGACCTCTACTCCAGACAGAACACCGTGACACCGTCAACCCTTGATGCCATGGACTGCCTGCCATTCATGGATGAACTTGACGCCGAGCCAACCATCGACGAACTCAGCAAGGCCATTGATAGCTTGGCCGCTGGCAAGGCACCCGGCAACGACGGCATACCCCCCGATCTGATCAAGCACTGCAAGACCGCCCTACTGCTGCTATTGCATGACGTCCTCTGCCAGTGCTGGAAGGAAGGTGCTGTAACACATGATGTGAGCGACGCCAAGATCATCACCCTCTACAAAAACAAAGGGGAGAGAAGCGACTGCAACAACTACAGGTTGTTGGCAAAGTCTACGCACGAGTTGTTTTTGTTCGTCTACAGAAGCTTGCCGAACGTGTCTACCCCGAGTCTCAGTGTGGCTTCCGCACTGAGCGATCGACGGTCGACATGATATTCTCCATCCGCCAACTCCAGGAGAAATGCAGAGAACAGAACATGCCCCTGTACGTCGCCTTCATCGACCTCACCAAAGCGTTCAATCTGGTCAGCAGAGAGGGCCTTTTCAAGATCCTGCCAAAGATAGGATGCCCACCAAAGTTGCAAAGCCTCATCGAATCGTTTCACACCAACATGCAGGGGATAGTGCAGCACGACGGCAACGTCTCAGAGCCATTCAGCATACGCAGCGGAGTGAAACAGGGCTGTGTACTTGCGCCAACCCTCTTTGGGATTTTCTTTGCTATGTTCCTGAGGCATGCCTTCAGCACAGCAACAGAGGGAATCTACCTGCACAAGATCTGACGGCAGGCTTTTCAACCTCGCCCGCCTGAAAGCCAGAACCAAAGTACGCGAGGCTCTAATCGGAGACATGCTGTTCGCAGACAACGCTGCAGTTGCAACTCACACACAGCAGGAGCTTCAGACCCTGATGGACCGCTTCTCCCAGGCATGCAAGGACTTTGGGCTTACCATCAGCCTGAAGAAGACTAACGTCTTGGCGCAAGGCACGGAAGCACCACCAACCATCACCATCGACGACTACGAGCTGGAGGTCGTGAATCAGTTCACGTACCTGGGGTCCATGATCAGCAACAACCTCTCCCTTGATACAGAGATCAACAAGAGGATTGGAAAATCAGCCTTCACACTCGCTCGCCTCACCACACGAGTGTGGGAGAATCCCAAACTCTCTGTCAAGACGAAGATGGCAGTGTACAACGCCTGCGTCATCAGCACACTGCTCTATGGGAGTGAGACGTGGACAACATACGCCCGGCAGGAAAAGAGACTGAACTCCTTCCACTTGCGCTGCATTCGCCACATCCTGGACATATCCTAGCAGGACAAAGTGCCCAACACAGAAGTTCTGTCCCGCGCCGGCCTTCCCTCCATGTTCACTCTACTCAGGCAGCGCAGGCTCCGCTGGCTAGGCCACGTTCACCGTATGGAGGATGGCAGAATCCCCAAAGACGTCCTCTACGGAGAACTGGCGACTGGCAGGAGAGATGTTGGCCGCCCACAGCTGCGCTTTAGAGATGTCTGCAAGAGAGACATGAAGGCCCTGGAGATCAATACAGAGCGCTGGGAGGACCTTGCAACGGACCGCTCCAAATGGAGAGGCACCCTGACCAGACAGTTCAAGGCGGGTGAAGAGAGACTGACTGCTGCAGCAGATGAAAAAAGGACCCGCAGGAAGAACCGCCACAGACCCAGCAGCACGGAGACCACCCACAAGTGCGACCTGTGTGACAAGGACTGCCATTTGCTCAACGGCCTGTTCAGCCACAGGCGGTGCTGTTCCAGCAGAGTAGACGTTTAGGATTCTCTTCCATGGTCATCATAGACCGACGGAGGCCGATGACGATGCCAGCCTTGCACACCACTCATCACTTACAAGCAGCTTTGTAACATCACACCTCTCATTAGTCAAAGACACTTTTAGTTGCTCACGAAGCTTATATTTGTAAGCCAGCACTTTGCCGTGCAACAACCATTGGACCTCCATATGGAGTAATACGGTTTTATGCTTTGCTCCCATTTCCTCATATAAAGATGCAGATATACAGCTTTTCAGAAGTCTCATATTTACAAAGTTTACCACCTGCATGACCTCATCCAACACAGTCTTGGCAACAAGTGCCTCACAATGCAAAAAAACCCACCAAAACATTGCATAACATCAACATCTGGGACTGCTCTTTTACGCTGCTAATGAAGTCTTTGGTTCGCCTAACCATGGCAGCTGCTTCATCAGTACAGGGCCCAATACAGAATTGAATTCTTTCCTCTTCAAATATTTATCCATTGTTGTTTTTCACCTACTCACTGGAACCTCTAACATGTCTTAACAAGGTCATCAACCTTCATAAAACACGTGAAAAAGAAGAGGAAGAGACAGAAGACAATAGCCATTATTACTGCATTCATACTGCCACCTACTGACATGGAAGAGCCACTACAGGCGTCAATGCATGCACAACAACAGTAAATTATTTGCAATTCTTGGACCAATTAAGAAGCGAAAGTAGACAATTTCTCAAGGACATTGTTATCTTAGACTTTAAACCAAACACAGCTTTATGTCATAAATGCTCCGTACGCCTCTCCACAGTGCATGGAGGAGGAGAAGGATGGAAGAGAGCAGGGTTTCACCATACACACATTTATTGGCATATACTGTTCACAAATAAGGCTGAACGAGTAGGTTACAATACACTATGAATGTGCTCGGAAAAGCGGGGAAGACTATAGGGAGTTCAACTTACTTGGGGGGAATGCAAACTGGGCAACAACCTAAGCGTAGTGGTTATGCTGCGAGGAGAAATGCCACCAGAAGCGTAACTGAATCACTGCAAGAGGAAACGCTTCTGGTCCAGCGTAACAGCAACCGCACAGAGAAACGCAACAGTTTACTCACGAGACGGAACAGTCCAAAAAGTCCAATTCTCTCCTCGAGCAAAATCCAAATGTCCTTCCCGACGTGACGATCACACCATGGAGAACGAGAGGGACTCGTACAATGACCCAACGGCGTTTGTCTAGCAAAGAGCCGCTTAAATACAAACTCCGCTGGCCACACAAATTGGGCACACCTGAGCGAGGCGCGGGAAAGATAATTACCGGGGCTGGGAACAGCTGGTGGAATTAAGGAGAGCGAGGGGTTGTGGTTGGACCGACAGACTGTCAGCAGCGTGGGAAAAAGATCACAGAAGCTGACTAACAGCTGTCGGTCAGGCAGTGGCTATGGTAATAGGATAGGTACAGAAATACACAAAATGCACATAAACAGTAAAACCAAACCCACAGAGAGATTGAGCCCGGGCCGGGGAAAGCCAAGCCGGCTCGGCTTGTGACACTTTAAATGTCACATGTTAAATGAGTAGACTTGAAGAAATTTTGTTCTATCAGGATTATGTGGTAGCGCCTTGCATGGCAGTGGCCCCTCTGATTCTCTGATTCTAGATATGATTAGCATTGTAAATAAGAGAAACGTAATTTCGTTCTACTGTACATGATTGACTGTATGGACTGAATGACAATAGAGATGGCTTCTTCTTCTTCTTCTTTTATCAATTTTGCTCTAGCAGGTGGTAACTGACCTGTTCTTGGAAAATATGTGGGATTTTCAGGCTTTTGAAATTAAAAATCTGTTCTTGCAATCTACTTGCACATTAATATCAGCTGGGCTGGGACAATGAAGGTAAAACACACCAGTTTTTCTTATCAGTCCTAGCAAGTCTTGAGAACACAAAGTGGATGTGTTTGGAATGGTACGAGTTAGCTGAAATAATAAATTAATTACAAAGAGTATCATACACTGCTGTCTCAGGTTTTATAGTTTTTTACCCTCCATGAAGGTTAAAGTGCTACAATAAAAAGTAAAACTGCCTGCTTTTCAGCTAAACATTCATCAGTCCATGACTCCCTTTCCCCAACCCAACTACTGCGAGATGCTACCTGTCCCTCCCCAGTCATTACTGCTTCAGGATGACCGAAGACATATTCACATCTCCCCTTTTAAGTCTTTCTTTAGAAACACCCCCCTCCTCTGCCTCCACACAGACAGACAGACACAAACACAGACATCCCCTCATCCCCTGCTGCCCATCTGTCCATCAAGTCCCTGAGGCCTGGGTCATCACTGTCTCCTGTTTCCCCAGCAACCGCAGATCCCCTGTCAGACCTGAAAGAGGGATTTCTTCTGTTTGCTTTGGTTTCTGGGGGATTTATGGACACACATTATTTTGCTGGTGGCGTGTTTAGGTGTGTGAGTGAATACAAGGAGGTAGGCATGTCACACAATGAAAATGCAGTTCACAAAATGACATTTTTCACAGCAATTATGCCTTTATAAAAACTATGCAAACTCTTCTTATTTAACCAGACTGCTGTCATTTGATAGTCATAGCAATCCCACTCCTCAGCTGTTAGAAAATACTGATTGAACCCAGACTGACTGTGCTTCTGTACATATTTGTATGGATAATTCAAATTATTTTACATACCAATCACCCATATAGTGCAGTGAGAGCAAGCAGGAGATCTATTTTGCACTCTTCGATAATTCATGATCTGCACAGACACTGCATATGAAAATCCTCTGAAGTCTCTGAGGGAATGAGAAATCCCCTTTTCTTCCACTTATCTTTGCTTTGTCAAAGCCTTGTTTCATGTGTCTTGAGTGTAAATTTACACACAATGAGGTATTGTTCCTTTAGTGTAGGAAATAAGATCTGCCATGTGTGTTAAAGTAATCACATTTATTCACGTTTAACAGAATTAGCAACTTAACTCGATCTCTAACAAATTAAATCAAAGCAGTAGTGCATTGAGGAGTAAGAGTCAGACAAGCATTTCGTTTGGCAGGCATGAGTTCAGTACACTCCAAAATAAAGGCAAGGATATACTATACAGAAGCTGCAGTGACACAGCGGTCTTCTGGCGTGTAGAGGAATAAGCAAAGCTGGACTCTGTTGTACTCTTTAGGAACATTTATTAAACCATTTACATGTGGAGTAAAATACAGCACTTGGTTGTAACTCCTCTCTTCTCAGAGACTGGATGGCAAGTGTGCTATTCACACTCAAAGATTCAGAGAGGGCAGAAAGCTCAGGAAGGTGTGAGTACATGATGGCATCATACTCTGACCTACTATTGCCATGACAACAATATAAATACAGTGAGCAAGGCTGTAAATGAACAAATCTCAACAGATATACTGGCTTTACATTTGCATTTGTCAATATTCACCTCACTGACTAATATCTGACTATAGAGAGATTGCACCGATGTCACATGGGTCATGTGTCTTTTGTTTACTGCGCCATTTTGGAAGGCAACAAACAGTCAAATCATCAACAGCAAGCATGAGTGAGTGTAATCAACAAGATAAATGGCTACACACAAATCAACACTGTGGTCCAACGACGAGGTGCAGACTTTTCTGTGCTTAGTAGCTGACTAAAGAAATCCAGACGGAGCTGGACGGAGCAACCTCAAATGAATTCACAGCCACCGATGGGTGAAGGCAGATGGGAGGCAGAGTGGCGTCGACCCGACCATGGCATCATCATTGTTGAAAACAGTGATAGAGGATGGTGAGTGATGTGATATTATGCATCTTTGCCATTATTTATCCCAGTGGTGGAAAGCTCACTTTGAACAAATAACACCGTTGTCTCCTGTATGCAGACAATGAGCTAGCTAGTTAGCAATCAATGCTAACTCCATGCTCTGCTTGTATTTTGCGCTTGTGTTGACAACATCTGACAAAATAAGCTAGTGTTAATCCTGGTTAAAAAGTATTTTTTTTTTATATGTTGCACTTTCGTGCTCTGCATGTACTTAAGTTGTGTGTGTATTTTCATTCTAGAGTCCTACCGCAGGCTGAAGATCTGCTCAGCCGGGACCAGCAGCACATCCAGTTGCTTCTCAGTGAGGCAAGGGAGCATGAAATGGGAACCGGTCAAGTGGACCCCTGACCAAGTGAGCACCCCAAGTGGACCCGGGGTCCAATCTGTACATATACAAGTATATTTTCAATCCAGTGATTTACAAACTGATTCAGAGTTTTCTAAAGCCTCATTCAGAAAATTCTAGTCACACATACCTATTCTGTGGATTTTTATCTGGGGGCAGCCAACCGTGACGAGCAGCAGCGGTGGAGAAGAAAAGTCTTTAGAAAGCAGAAACAGAGCCAAAACCTTCTCCGGGTCAGCTTAGTTGTCATCTTACATATATATGTATTTTTTACACTTCTTGGTGACCAGGAAAAGTCTTTCCAACAGTTTTACTCAAATTCTTGTTGTTCTCCTTCTTCGCTTTTAGAAATCACTGGATTGACAATGTACTTGTACATGTACAGATTGAATCCTGGGGTCCACTTGGGGTGCTCACTTGGGAGTGCTCACTTGGTCAGGGGTCCACTTTACCCGTATCCCATGAAACTACCTAGTGAAGGGAGGAGATGGCTCAGAATGCTGCCTTCAATCAAGTGTTCCTTGGCGTGCTGGGCCACTTTGCGAAGGCGGGGAGTCAGCGTGTGTGGCTGGTGTGTGTGACCCATTATGAGTTTTTTTTTACAGTTTAAAGTTTGAATTTTGCACATTCTAAATAATCTGGATTTTGCTGGTGATTGTAATAAACAACTTAATGACTTATGTCTTTGCATCATGATTTTCTATTTCTATTTTTCACACCGGTGGGAAGAGTCAACAGTACAAACCAAACATTTATCAATGACATTGAAAATAATGGCTCATTTTTAAGAAAAAGTAACCAAAAGCAATTATTTTATTTACTGAAGACTGTATTGTTGGATGTGCGAGTGCAGAAGACACTGCACATTTTAGTGATAGTACCAGTATATGGAGGAATTCTGTGCCATATTGGCATCTGTATTTCCTAATAATGAGATAGGGTTTAATGGGATTTAACATGTTTTAACACACAACTAACATAACTACTTTATGGTTCATAATTCTGTTGACAGACTTGAACAAAACCAAAGGTGATTTCTCAAACTGCTGGATTACTTAGATAGCTTTTCCAATCTTTTAGCATTTAATTTGTGTCAGTAAATCTTGGAAACCTTAATAAATAAAACAAACGTGGAGACATATCTGCAAAAGGCACAAAAGTTTAGTGTAAAAATTTCTAGTGCAATACAAAAAGAGTACATAGTACATTATTCACACATAGAATACATATTTATACTATATATATATATATATATATATATATATATATATATATATATATATATACACAGTATATAGTATATATATATATATATATATATATATATATATATATATATATATATATATATATATATATATATACTGTATATATATATATATGCAGTAAATCAATTTATTATCCGTGTAACCTTGTGACTGTATTATTTTAATTGCTTTTTATCCTAGATTAAGTTTGTTTTGGGTTAAAAATGCATCATAATTGTTAAATATATTTTATTATACCTAACTTAGTACTGTTCACCTGTTGAAATATATATTTTACGGTTAATATAACCCCATAACTATAATATGGCACCTGACGATCAGTTTTTGGCAGCTGATCACTTTTTGACACGACACCACTGGCTGGAGCAGGTTCATCCCATGATGAAAGTCTCAAAAGTCTCTCCATGATTTTCACACAGATCAGAGCAATTTGTAGCACAGGAAGCTAAACATTTCTTCAGACTGTAATGTATGTGTGTAAATGCGCACACACAAATCAATTAATACAAGCCCAAACACCAATGAAGGTCAACGTGTTTATTAACAAAGGAAAATGATGCACAAAATGTCCATAACACTATCTGATTAGTAGCAATGATGGTATGGAGAAGGTGACAGGCTGCAAGCTCAATAGACTCGGGAGATCGGATCACAACTTGGTTCATCTCCGGCCGGTGTACAAACCCCTAGTGCACAGACAACCTCCGGCCATGCACACTGTGGAGTTATGGTCTGAGGAGACAATGGACACTCTAAAGGGCTGTTTTGAAGCCACCGCCTGGAAGCAGCTCTGCGATCCACATGGTGAGGACATCGATGGCCTCATTCACACCTTCACGGGCTACCTCAGCTTCTGTGTGGACAAATCCGTTCCCACCAAGACCATACGGCGTCACTCAAACAACAAACCCTGGATCAACCCTGAGATAAAAACACTTCTGAGAGAGAAGAAGAGGATCTTCAGGTCGGGGAATAGGGAGATGCTGAAGTCCGTACAGAGGGAGCTGAGGAGAAAGATCAGAGTAGGCAAGGACAGCTTCAGGAAGAAGATGGAGGACAAGCTGCAACAGAGCGACATCAGCGGGGTCTGGAGAAACCTCAAAACCATCTCTGGGCTCCAGAATACCTCCCCCCAGGCCACGGGGGGCAGGGAGTGGGTGAACAACCTGAATCTGTTTTTCAATAGGTTTGACCAACCGCCCTCCCCCCTGTCTGCACAACAACCACTGCTGCCTCTAAAGAAATCAAGTCCTGCTGCCCACTCCCCACTCCACCAACACCCCCCCACTCCCAACACACAGCCCCCCATCCTGACCCTGACCAGGACCCAGGTGAGGACGGAGCTGAGGAAGATCAAGGCGAGGAAGGCGTCGGGACCGGACGGCATCAGCACAAAGCTCCTCAAGTCCTGTGCAGACCAGCTGTGTGGGATTGTGACGTATATCTTCAACCTGAGCCTGAAACTGGGGAGGGTACCACAGCTGTGGAAAACATCTTGTGTGGTACCTGTACCAAAAACTTCCCACCCCAAAGACCTGAACAGCTACAGACCGGTGGCCTTGACGTCCCACTTGATGAAGACCCTGGAGAGACTGCTCCTTGCTCACCTCCACCCCCTGGTGGAACCAGCAATGGATCCACTCCAGTTCGCCTACCAGCATGGCATTGGGGTGGAGGATGCGGTGATCTTCCTCCTTCACCGTTCTCTGTCCCACCTGGAGAAGCCCGGGAATATGGTGAGGATCATGTTCTTTGACTTCTCCAGTGCTTTCAACACCATCCAACCGATGATCCTGAAGGACAAGCTGCTGCGCGCAGGGGTGGACCAGCACCTGTCATCATGGATCCTGGACTACCTCACGAACCGGCCTCAGTTTGTGAGAACCCGGGACTGTGTGTCCGACACGATCATCAGTAGCACGGGAGCCCCCCAGGGAACGGTGCTGGCTCCCTTCCTGTTCACTCTTTATACTGCGGACTTCTCACACAACACAACACACTGCCATCTACAGAAGTTCTCTGATGACTCTGCGATCGTTGGCCTCATCTCCAATGGAGATGAAGCTGAGTACAGAGGGCTTATCCAGGACTTTGTGGACTGGTGCCATCGGAACTGCCTCCAGATCAACGCGAGAAAAACTAAGGAGCTGGTGGTGGACTGCCACAGGCAAGGACAACCCCTCACAGCACCAGTAAATATACAGGGAACAGACATCGAGATGGTGACAGCCTATAAGTACCTGGGTGTTCATCTGAACAATAAACTAGACTGGTCACACAATACTGATGCACTCTACAAGAAGGGACAGCGCAGGCTGTTCCTGCTGAGGAGACTCAGGTCTTTTGGTGTACAAGGCGCGCTGCTGAAGACATTCTATGACACGGTGGTGGCATCAGCCATCACTTTTGGAGTGGTCTGCTGGGGCAGTGGCATTACTGCAGCCGATAGGAAGAGACTGAACAAACTGATCAAGAAAGCTAGCTCTGTCCTGGGGCAGCGCCTTGATCCGGTGGAGGAGATAGGAGAGAGAAGGACGGTGGCTAAACTGTCATCTCTGCTGGAGTCCGAGTTCCACCCTATGCAGGACATACTGAATGCACTGAGGAGCTCATTTAGCAGCAGACTACATCATCCCAGGTGCACAACCGAGAGGTTTCGCAGGTCCTTCCTACCAACGGCTGTCAGACTGTACAACCTAAGCAGGGCTGCTCGCAGAGATAGCAAAAAGACGTAACAAACTAATAGTTTTTTGAATGCAAAAGATGCAATAGACTTACACAATGGTCCCCTCCGGCATACAACTAGGAAAATACCGGTCGCTATGGAGAGTGAGAATATGTATGGGCACATAATCATACCATGTAGGATAACTAAGTAGACGGTTGTGCTGTTTCATCCCATCTAGCAACAATGCTCTGCACTGTGTGTGTTTATATATTTACATATTTATTCCATCTAGCTACAATGCTCCGCACTGGGTGTGTTTATGTTTATATATCTATATATTTATTCCATCTAGCTACAATGCTCCGCACTGTGTGTTTATATATCTACATATTATTCCATCTAGCTACATTGCTCCGCACTGTGTGTTTACATATTCATATATTTATTCCATCCAGCTACAATGCTCTGCACTGTGTGTCTGTGTGTGTATATACAGTATATATATATATATATATATATATATATTTTATAGTAATATGTACATATGTAGTATATTAGCTGCTCTTGCTTGCTTGTTTTTTTTTCTTGCCTTCTGATTGTTGCTCTGAGTGTTGCTATCCCTGTGCTGTTGCAATCCTGGAATTTCCCCGTTGTGGGACTAATAAAGGCTTATCTTATCTTATCTTATCTTATAAGCCCCACGTGTTCCAGGACAGAACTGGCAGCGGAGAAAAAGGGCAGAAAATAATAAAAGAACAGACTTACATTAATGTTGGAGTGGAAAGGCTCGGAAAAACAACATAGTAGTCCGTGGACGAGCGGGCCACATCAACCCAGGGAGACTGACTGATGCCAACGTGCTAGAGTGTTTCCCCTGCCGGCCAGAAGTACCCCCAGATACTAACAAGTGGCAAGTGGAAACAGAATGGGCGGCAAACAGAGTAGCTGGATCAGTATGAATGAGTGTCTGGTGTGTGTGTGTGTGTGTGTGTTGATACCATGCAGCCGGTGAATGTCTGGTGAGGAGGAGGTGTGACTGTAGGACTGGCAGAGAGCAAGGCTCAATCTGCCAGCAGGAATTAATAAGCAATAATCAAAACCTACAGCCACAGGTCATGGACGGGGTGAACAACCCTGAACATGACAGTGGCCCCTCCTCAAGGGGTGGATACCAGACACCCACTGTAACATCAAAAACAGAAAATACAACCTGCCCCCCCCACTCAAAACGCCAATACAACAAACCAGGGTGGGAGGTGGGGGAAAACAGGTTAGGAGGGATAAATCAAGAAGGTGAACACCACAATACAACACTTTTCCCAATCCCAAAACTAAGATAACCCACCCCACCCCCAAGAGTCCCACGGTTCAGGGGGCTGGCCAGAGTCCAAGGCCCAGCAGGTGGCAGTAAGTTCAGGAGGCTGGCCAAAATCCCAGGGCCAGCAGGCGGCCTGCAGAACAGTATCAGGTGGCCTGCCAGGGCACACAGGCCACCCGGCTAGGGAACCCAGTCTTTTGGGCGGCCTGCCCACACGATTAGGCCACCAGGACCGGAAGGGCAAATGAGGCTGTGGCCTACCCACTGGAAAACTGAGAGGTGGGTGGCCGGGCAGAGGAAGGGAAACCCCTGCGGTCACAGGTGGTGAGGAAAACAGGACCATGATGGTGCCCAGCAGAGGGAGGAGGAACACCCACAGGGCCTCCAGAAAGAAAGGGATGGCCCTGGTGTCCCTAAACTGTCTGGTTGCATCCTCGGTGGTCCCGGTGTGGGACTGGGACTCCGTAGCACCTGCAGTGGACCCAGGCTGGGCCATGGCTGCATCTGCAGTGGTCCCAGCCTGGGACAACGTTGCACCCACGGTGAACCCCAACCGAGCCATGGCTGCACCCACGGTGGAGTCCGGCTGGACCCCCTGCTGCACTCGCGGTGGGACCCGGCTGGGCCACTGCTGACCCTGACGCCATCTTGGCCATGGGTCAGCTGACCCATTTGAGCACCCAAGTGAGGAGGCGATCGATCACGGGCACCCTGGACTGGGACTGGGTGCCCCTGACGACCACCTCAGGCGGAACCTCGGTGACCTCCAGTCGCGAACCTGGAACCCCGGACTCATCTGGCGATGGTGAACTCTCTCCGTCAACCCTGAAAAAGGACTTGGACAGAGAGGAGGAAGGGTCAGAGTCGTCGGCAGCGGCAGAGCCCGGCAAGGCGAGCTCAGGTGCAGTGTTTGGCTGCAGCTGGCACTCCTCACCTAAAGCTAGGCAAAAATGCTCAATTATAGAAAACAGAAAGACAAAAGAAAGCATTTGCCTTAGCTCAAGCTCTACCGCCGTCCAGGACTTCGGCGATCCGGGCGATTTCTCCTCAAGTTCGGCCTCCAAGAGGTTCCGCTTGGGTGCTGACTCTGCTGTGGTGGCCTCCACAGCAGGCGTGATGGTCACTGCAGTCGTTATTTCATGACCCACGCTGGCGATTCCTCCGGCATGGCGGCTGATATCTGGCTCACCGTTGCTGCGGGGGAAGAATCCTCCCGGACCTCTGGCTCCTCCCGGTCAGAGCAGTCCAGCTCTGGTGTATATTCAGGGAAGAAGGGAGAGACCATAGAGATGGCTGGTGAACCATTCTTAACAGCAGCAGGTGGGGAGAGCTCAGGGGACTGCTCTCCCTGAGCCTCCCTACCAGGAATCAGCCAAGACATTTCATCATTAATAGAAATAGAATGAAAATTAACTTTCCTGTTTTCCTGGATTAAGATGTTGGCTGCTATTGTAGGTTGGGTGTCGTCATCCTCCCATGCTTAAAAGGTGGTGTTTGGCCCCTCAGTAGACTTCTGAGGAGCCGCCTCCCTCGCCACAAGAACGGGAGCTGCTGGTGAGGAATTCAAACACACCTTGACCTTCTGAAGATGCACCGAGGGGGGAGGTCCCACGGTGGCTGTGGAGGAAGATTTGGCAGACGGGACTGCCCGTGAATGATGCTGTGGAGATAGCCGAGCTCGGTGTGAGAGGAAAGGCAGTCAAAGGTGCTAGATTATTCCTACGAGAAAATGGGACATTATGACATCTACGCCGCGAAGCTGGATGAGCAGGAGTGGCATAGAGGACTGGTGAGGAGCGGAGACAGCCAAGCCCCGGGAGTGCTCTTCTCTTGGCGCGAGCCCAGGTTTTGTTGAAAACTTCCTTCCTTTGCCACTGTTCTCGCATTGAAGCACAGTGATCAGAGAGATCCTCTCCTGACCCTCAGCGTGCTCCTGGAGCTGAGGGTACCGATGAGCTGCAGCTTCAGTGAGTCCCAGAAACCATAATACGTCTCTTGGGGTGGAATACAAGCGTGCCGTGGAGATCAGGCTGTCCACCTCCACGAGTGGGCGGCAGCATTCCCACCCGAGACACATTGGATAACGGCATCCTTCTGCTGCATCCATCCTGGGCTTCAAACCAGGTAAGAACAACACACAAAAATGAAACAATATCACGCCACTTCACTCCTGGGCTTACTGTTGTGGCGTTGGTATACTGTCATGTATGTGCGTAAATGCACACACACAAATCAATTAATACAAGCCCAAATGCTGGTGAAGGTCAACGTGTTTATTAACAAAGGAAACTGATGCACAAAATGTCCATAACACTGTCTGATTAGTAGCAATGATGGTATGGAGAAGGTGACAGGCTGCAAGCTCAATAGGTAAGCCCCACGCGTTCCAGGACAGAACTGGCAGCGGGGAAAAAGGGCAGAAAATAATAAAAGAACAGACTTACATTAATGTTGGAATGGAAAGGCTCAGAAAAACAACATAGTAGTCCATGGACGAAGGAGCCACATCAACACATCAACATCAGCCACATCAACCCAGTGTTTCCCCTGCCGGCCAGAAGTACCCCCAGATACTAACGAGTGGCAAGTGGAAACAGATGCGTGGCAAACAGAGTAGCTGGATCAGTATGAATGAGTGTCTGGTGTGTGTGTGTGTGTGTGTGTGTGTGTGTGTGTGTGTGTGTGTGTGTGTGTGGTGATACCATGTAGCCGGTGAATGTCTGGTGAGGAGGAGATGTGACTGTAGGACTGGCAGAGAGCAAGGTTCAATCTGCCAGCAGGAATTAATAAGCATCTACAGCCACAGGTCATGGATGGGGTGAACGACCCCGAACATGACACAGACATTCTGAAGCTCTGCAATCATTGCGCTTCGTGAAGCTGGGATGACATCCCACCACTGAGAGGCTTGGTTGAACGGCCAGATCGACAGTTTGAAGCAATAATTTTGCCACAAGAGAGCCATCTGAAACACACACACACACATCATTTTAGTACCTAATAGCAATAACTTGCCATGATTACAATGTAGTACGGAGGACTTATTAGTGCTTAACTAACATCTTCTGCTGCCCCATGGCTTCCGAAACTCTTCAGTACTTTTCCAGAGTTTTGTCCCGCCGCATGTACTCTTCTCTGGCTTTCCTTTTTTGCCTTTACTCTGACAAAAATCCAGCGAGCAGCAGGCTCGCATCCATAGCCATCCTGTGTTTTGCTTATCACATACAAATGATGTCGTAGGAGTGTTGGCCGCCTTGCTGTAAAGATCTCACTCACTTAAGGTGGTATTCAGCCGTAATGGATAACAAACAACACTGTATTGAGTCGGGCTGAGTAAGTGCTAGTGGAATTATTATTATTCTCAACACAGGGTCTGCAGCTATTTGCCGTCCAAAATGGCAGAAACACAATGTGGCACGTGACCATTGACATCACGTGCAACCCTTCTATTGGCAAAAAAAGATATAATTCACCGATACCAGTGTCTGGCATTTATCTGGTGTATCCAGGTTGTGTGGCACTAATTTTGCCCTGAAACGCACAACAGTGGACTACAGTTGCAAATTCAGGAAACATACAGCAGAGGTTTTTTTTTTTTAATAAAGCATTTTTTTTTTGTTCCCACAGCTTTCAAGATGTAATAGATGACAACAAAACACAAAACAATCAGTATCAGTTATCAACCATTTGCCAAATTGTTATCTTAAAATTAGTATCAATACTGGGCCAAACTTTCACAATTAGTGCACCCTTAAAAATAACACATAAGATGAGAAAATATTCAAATGTAAACCTCATCATCATAGCAGTCTGTCGGTGGTGACAATGACTGTTTCATTTAGATCTGATCAGATTCCTCCACACAGCTCTGTCCTTCACCTTCCGCTGCCAGGAACTCCTGTCTATATCCAACTTCTTTAGGTTTATTTTGACAGTATCTTTAAGTCTGAGCCTTGGTCTACCCTGATTGCATTTGCCCTTGCATAACTGTGAGTAGAGTAACTGCCGAGAGAGACACTGATGATCCATCCTCTCAACATGTGTAAGTCACCTCAGATTCATCTGTATTAGCATGTCCTCCACTGATGGTAGACCAGCTTGTTTCAGCACTTCTATGTTTGTTATTGTTATGATTCCCCATGCGCTATTACGCACGGGGAAAACCCAATTGCAGGAGTAGATTCATGCGCTTTATTAACATAAACCTCAAACAATAGCTAGGTAGGGTTCCTTCCTGATCGCGGCGCTGGATCCAGACCCTCAGTGGCCTCTGGAGGCATTGGGTGCTCTCCGGCGACCCTGGCCTGGAGCTCCGAACCCAGAGGGAGAGAGAAAGAAATCAGGTCAGGGTTGCTGGCAGTGGCAGAACCCAGTGAGGTGGCCCCGAGGGCTACTGTGAGCTTCCCCGGGCTCTCCTCGCCATGAGTCAGGCAGTGTGACATCGACATAGACATAACTGACATGATGGAACACACTTTCCTGAACTCGGACTCCACTGCCATCCAGGACTCCAGCAACTTAGGGTGTGTGGGCTCCATCCAGTCATCTGGTGATACACCCACGTCGACCTCTCCCGGAGCGGCTGGGCTCACGTCGCCGTCAGCTGTGGACTACCCAGGTTGCGGCGGCTCCTCTCCGGCGACCCTAGAGTGGAGCTTGGAGAAGATGGGAGAGGGGAGACGGTGAGGGTCGCCAGGAGCTGTGGAGCCTGGTGAGGTGGGTCCAGATGCAGCTGAGACCTGCACCCGACTCTCCTCTCCAAGAGCCAGGCAGTGCTTCAGCTCCACCGCCATCCAGGACTCCGACAATGAAGTTCCGGGCCAAGTCAGCTGGAGGTCAAGTCCGGGCGATTACTCTGCCATGGTGGCCTCCGCAGCAGGCATGATGGAGATTCTAGTCTTGGTGGCCCCCTGCACCATCCTCCACACCTCCAGCTCCTCCAGTGTGGCGGCTGGGGGTGGCCTCACCGCTGGCCCATAAGCAGGACCCTCCTGAGCCTCTGGTTCCTCTCCCCTTGAGCGACCTGGTTCCAGAGCCAGCGAGCTCGTAGGGGCACACAAAAAAGGTTTGGTAAGGTTGGGTGAGGGACCACCATATGTCGGTGGGGCAGAGCACTCAGGGGACTGCAAATCCTGAGTCTCCTTGCCAGGAGGCAGACAAAATTGTTCATTAATAGGGAAAGTTAAATGAGGAAAAACTTGTCTGTTCTCCTGGCCCTGGACATCCCCAGCGGCCTCCGAAGTGTCTCCTCTCCTCTCCAGGTGTTCCTCCTCGATCCGACGGACGAGCAGGGCAAGCAGGGCCAGTCTCTCCTCCTCCTCCTCACAGCGCTCCTCCTCGATCCGATGATCAATTGAGGTGAGCAGGCCCAATCTCTCCTCCTCCGTCGTCAAGCCCGTGAATTGGGTGGGCACAGGCCTGGAGGATGGAACCGTCACTGCCAGTAAAGAATGACCTCAGGCATCCCTCTCGCGGTGCTCCTCCTCAATCCGATGGTCTATCAGGGCGAGCAAGTCCAGTCTCTCCTCCTCCGTCATTACGTCCGAGGATCAGGCGGGCACTGGCCCGGGGGATGATACAGGAGTGGGGGAACCGCAGGAGGAGGATGTTTTCCTCTGCCGGGAGCGCTTCTTCTTATGGGGGGGGGGGGTGGCTCCGATGTTGGAGAGGCCCACTCCGGCTCCATGTTAGGTGAGGGAAGGAGGAATGAGAGGATGTCGTCCACCCTCGGAATTACCCGGAGATAGGGATGGCCGATGAGCAGCGCTCACTGAACGTCCTTGGGGAACTTAGGCCACTGGGCAGAGAAGGGCACCTTTTCCAGCAGGTTCTGTGCCTCTTGTTCCTCGTCCGTCCAGACCACCATGCTGTTGCTCCGGGGGAAAAAAAAAGGGAAAAGAGGTGAAAATAAAAAATAAAAAATGCACGTCTACTCCGCTGGGTTTTTTCTGACTGGTCGGAGCATTCTATTATGATTCCCCGTGTGCTGTTATGCAGTGCATGGAGGAAGAAATGAAAAACCAAATTGCAGGAGTGGATTTGTGCGCTTTATTAACATAAACCTCAAACAATAAGTCCAGCAACTGTCACGACTTGAACAGAGAGTAGAAAAGATTGCAATATAGGCCACCTGTGGTGGTTTGGGCTGGGTCAGACCAGGCCGCACTTTGCTGTTGTCAGTGTTTATTATTCGGTCTTCATTATCTTCTTTGGGTCTTTATTTCCATCTTGGTCTTATTGTTATTATCATTATTATTATCAGTATTATTATTATTATGATCATCCATCAAAGCTACATTTGTTTGTTTGGTTTTTTCCTATTTGTTTCTGGTTGGACTTTTATTTTGACAGTGTTTGTTTACTTCCGTTTGAGCACAGCTATTCCCTATGTCAGTCTTTATTGGTCAGGGCTGTTGCTCATTAGTCATTATGTAATTCCTATTTATTGGGTGTGACTCCCTCATTCGTCGTTACCATCGTCATGATTCCCTCATCGTCACCATCGTTATTTTCCTGTCATTATCTACCTGTCATTACCCCCGGTCATGAGTATCATTGTCTCTGCCATGCTACAGTTTTCTTCATTAAATTATGCTTCAGCTTCACCCCGCGAGTGAGTCTGTGCTTCTGCCCATGAGGGCCAACCATGACAGTAGGACCCAACCTAAACAAGACTCAGTGGGAGGAGTGAAGCAGGGCCCGGAGGAGGCAGAGGGGAGGAGAGTGACTGGCTGTCAACAGACTGTGAAGTTTCGTTACATCGGGCTGCATTTCCCTGGGGGCTCGCCTAAATCTGTACTCTCTTCCCTGGCCAGAGGGGCTTCCTTACCCTGTCGTGTTATCATCACCAGCCTTCTCCTCGTCACCTGCCGGGCTGAGGACTTCAGGGGTGGAGGAGGAATTCACCTATGACTCCGGAGGTTGTGCCGACGAGGTCAGCGTCCCCTGCCTCCGTTTGTCATTGTGCCTCCTCGCCAGCCTGGGCACCTAGGAACCCTGAGCCGACAAGTCAGCGTTCCCTGGCTTCCATGTGCCTCCTCACTAGTCCCGGCACCCCGGAAGCTTGTGCCGACGACCCAGCGTTCCCTGGTTTCCACATTTCCCCTCCTCTTCACACCAGCACCTCGCCGCCGTGTAACGGCCCTCGGCTAGATGGACACCGCTGCCCCGGAAGCATTCGTCTGGTTCACCAGCAGGGGATTCTTCAGCAGCTTCAGCGATGATGGAGCGGGGGGCAAGGCAAGTGCTTTCTTTCTTATTTCTGGGTTTATCGAATGAGAGGTGCTGCCTTGTCCCCGGAGAGGGGACTCAGCAGCCGTTTCCTTCGCTGCTGAACTTTTACTCTGTTTCCTGCTGTTTGAGGTGGTGTGGCCTTCCCTGCCATATCATCTGCAGCCACCTTTTCCCTTATGCCGGGCTGAGGATTACGGGTGGACGAGGAATTTACTCAGGACTCCAGAGACTGTGCCGATGATTTCGGCATCCCCTGTCTCCATTGATCATCGTGCCTCCTCACCAGCCCCGGCACCTCGGAGACCTGTGCCGATGATTCAGCGTCCCCTGGCTCCCATGTGCCACCTCGCCAGTCCCGGTACCCTGGAGGCTTGTGCCGACGATTCAGTGTCCCCTGGCTTCCACGCTTCCCCTTCCTTCTTCATCCACTCCCCATCGCCGTGCTGGACTGTCACCGCTGGTCCGGGAACATTCGTCTGGTCCTCTGGCTGCGGACCTGTTTAGCGGCTTCAGCAACGACGGAGCGGGGGCAAGGCAAATACTCTCTTTTCCCTTTTTTCTCTTTAATAATGAGAAGTGCTGCCTTGTCCCCAGTGAAGGGACTCAGCAGTGTTTTTTTTACTGCTAAGTTTTCATGTACTGTTTTTTACTGACTGTGGTGATGTTTTTACCTTCCACCTGCTCCTCTCCTTCCTGTCCAGGGCATGGGGGTGGAGAGGGATTCCTGGGCATCTGGGTCGGATGCGTTCCAGCTGTCTCTTCAAGAGGTCAGCACGCTCCTACTTCCATCGCTCAAGGTCATCGCACCCCAGTCTTTGACGGCCAGAGGTTGGCGCTCTCCTGCCGTTCCCTTTCGGTGGTCAGCACGCCTCAATGTTTTTTGGTTTTTTTTCCTCATCAGACTTAAGTTTTGGATGTATTTCTCCCTCGTATGTCCAACTCAGCTGGGAATTCGTAGTTTGTATTTCTCCTTCCTCGTATGTCCAGCTCAGCTGGGAATTCATAGTTTGTATTTCTCTCTCCTCGTATGTCCAGCTCTGCTGGGAATTCGTAGTTTACTTGTCTGTTCTGTATTATATGTTTGGTACGTGTGTCACTTATCGGATATCGCATAGAATTTGTTTCACTGTTATGTTTACTGTTGTGTGCTCACCATTTCTTCTGTATTGAGGGGTATTTTTTGAGGGTCCCTTACCTGTTCAGTCTAGTGTTTTCATGCTGTTTTCCTGCGTTATGTTTTCCATATGTTTTTGTTTTTGTTTTTTGTTTTTTTTTCTGAGTAAGGAGCTCCTGGCATATCCTGCTCTATGGGCTCTTATTTACATTACTGTTTTTTTTTCTCCGTCAACCTAGGCTGTAGGTTTGTGTGCTATTTCTCTCCGGAGGTCGGAGCACATTATTTTTTTGTCCTGGGGTTTTAGTGTGACTTTTGGTTTTTGTTCTTTTCCTGCCCCCTAGGCTGTGGGTCTTCATATTTCTCCCCTAAGGTTGGGGCTCCTGTATTTTCAATCCTAGGTTCTGGTCTGTTTCGGCCCACCTGGCCTATTTCCCCCCACCCCCCACCCAGTTAGGATTTGGGTTTTTTCCCTCCTTTTCTTTCTTTTTTTTTCCTTTTCTGATGTTCCTTGGGGTCATCTGGAATTCGACTTTAAAGGGGGGATACTGTGGTGGTTTGGGCTGGGTCAGACCAGGCCGCACTTTGTTGTTGTCAGTATTTATTATTCGGTCTTCATTATCTTCTTTGGGTCTTTATTTCCATCTTGGTCTTATTGTTATTATCATTATTATTATCAGTATTATTATTATGATCATCCATCAAAGCTACATTTGTATGTTTGGTTTTTTCCTATTTGTTTCTGGTTGGACTTTTATTTTAACAGTGTTTGTTTACTTCCGTTTGAGCGCAGCTATTCCCTATGTCAGTCTTTATTGGTCAGGGCTGTTGCTCATTAGTCATTATGTAATTCCTATTTATTGGGTGTGACTCCCTCATTCCTTTGTTGGGTCCTCATCGTCATTTGTCGTTACCATCGTCATGATTCCCTGATCGTCACCATCGTTATTTTCCTGTCATTATCTACCTGTCATTACCCCCAGTCATGAGTATCATTGTCTCTGCCATGCTACAGTTTTCTTCATTAAATTATGCTTCAACTTCACCCCGCGAGTGAGTCTGTGCTTCTGCCCGTGAGGGCCAACCATAACACCACCAGACAAACAGGGATGCCAGCCAGACACACAGCAACCCAGGGAGAGGGAATGCCTAGTGCCGCAGTGTATCTGTCAGCACAGAGAGAAAGGCAGATATAACTTACGGGTTGCGGTGATCCAAGGCGGTCTGTGCTGTCTGGAGGATGGAGGTGAGGCAGGGTCAGCTGCTAACACCAAGGAAATACACAATCTTGAAATGTTAGAGAAGATGGTGATGTCAGGCTGAAGGTAAACATAGGTAGTGGGAACAAACATACACAGAGGAACATGCTGCCATGTATGAAGCTCAGTGCTCCGAAGGTCTCTTCCTACTGACACAGTGTTTAAGTAATAATAATACTAAAGAGGGAAGAGACTGCCGGTGTGAGAGTGCGTGGGCTGAACATAATTAACACCATGTGTGTATGAGTGAGTGAAAGAGAGTGTGAATGGGAATGAATGAAGTGTGTGTGTATGTGTGTGAAACACCCAATAATGAGACACAGCTGATGGCACTGACAGGAGGAGGGGAGGTGCCCAAGCTGTCAGGGAATGAAGGACTCAAAGGGCTCCCTGATGCGCTTGAAGGAAAACAGGGCACAATTAACCATGGGTCAGAACTGGGTTTGGAATCACCAAACCCAGGTTCATCAGAATCAGAATCAGAATCAGAATGAAGTTTATTGCCAAGCCCATTTACAAGTAAATAAACAGGTAAATATACGAGGAATTTGACTTGACATTGGAAACGTCTAGATGACATTCCCAATGACGCGGCGAGCCATGGAGGTGCCTGTCAACAGGAGGGGAATAGAAGGCGGGGGGTGGGAGGAGACACAATAGGAGAGAGAAAAAAGCATTGTTGATCAAAATAAAGTTCATTTATATGACCAATATTGTGATTACAAGAAAAAAAACTCTCAAATGCACAATTAGCAGACAATAGAATCCACACAATGACAAAGCACAGAGAGAGCAGTGAATGAATGTGTCTTCATCAGTATAAATGGGTCAGTTGTGTATGTGTTGGATGCAAGGGTGGCAAATCAGTTAGGTGAACAGCAATAGTCTCTCTTTCAGCAGATGTTATGACTAGTGTCTGAGGCAGAGGCACATGTCCTTGAGCACGGCAGATGGAATAGTCTGAGTCAGACAAGCTGTCCTTGAGAGTCAGATACTGTACGCCAATGTTATGAAAACAATTATACTGTTGTTCATCAGGAGGACTGAATGCTGAGGGTGCCGAGAAACAGGTCGAATAGCATTGACTTCAGAGAAAAAACTTTCCATTCTCTTACGGATTCAGTGCTCCAATAAATCCATCATTGCCAGGCTTTGAAATCGATTCCTGAACAGCTCTTAGCGTGATCGTGATGTATTCCATCTTCCTGTACAGTTCTCCATTGGCCGCTGTCAGAGTCCTGCCCAGCTGGTCAAATTGATGAGAGAGCTTCGCCGGGTCCGCTTTTTGATAAGCTCTGTCCATCTTCTTCAATTTGCGGTACACCAGAACAATCCCAAAGCCGATCAGTAGAATTCCGGTGACCATTGCTCCGAATAGATATAGATCTTCTATATCTTCAATTGAAAGATCACACAGACACAAGAGTTTCCAATTGCTTGTATCCTTAATATAACCCGCAGCAGCAGTCCCTGCGGGACAAATAGGCTCCCCCGGACCTGATTTCCTCGTTGAAAAAACAGTGTTGATTGCGTTCAAAGCCCAGCTTATTAAATCCATAATTTCGTTAGATGAATCACCAGTAGAGAGACACGCAGACACAGACAATAGCAAGCTGGGATCCAGTCAGTTAGGGAGGGAGAGACAGGGAGCGGGAGCAGAAGAAAAAGCAGCTGCTCTCTTTGGAGGGCGGAAGAGAGTTCATGACAGTTATCTTGTCTTTCCATGAGATATTCATTATGGCTCGAAGGTGTCTCATCATGTACGAGTGAAGTTTCTTTACCTGCGCCCTGTAGACAGTCCAAGTTTCAGCACCGTACAATAGAGTAGCCAGTACTGTCGTTCTGTACACTTTGCATTTCACACGGATAGACACATGTCGATTGTTCCACAGTCTCTCCCTCAAGTTTCCAAACACAGCACTCACTCTTCCCATTCTGAGAGAAAGTTCATACTCTAGCCTAGCATTCTCTGAAACAGTACTCCCAAGATACTAGAAAGGCTTACACTTGACTAACGGCTCTGTACCAATGCTGATCTCTTCTGGTAGTGATGTTGATAACTGAAACTTTGGCAGTTGATAGAGGCACTCTGTCTTCTTGATGTTGATTTTGAGGCTGAATTGGCTAGCTGCTCTTGCAAATTTTTCCACTAAAGGTTGCGTATCGTCCGCACTGTGAGCAACTAGAGCACTGTCATCGGCAAAGAGCATTTCTCTTACTACCTTTGTCGATGTCTTACTCTTGGCTTTAAACTGTGCCACATTGAACAAGTCTGATTCTTTCCTTGTTTGAATTATATTCCTTCTGAACTGTCTTTGAAGGCCACCTCAAGCATGGCTGACAGATATAATGAGAAGAGTGTAGGAGCCTGCACACATACTTGTTTCACCCCGTTACTTACTGAAAACTCTTTAGACACTGGACCACTCATTGCCACGTTTACTTGCATACCTGTATGGAGTGCCTTGATCATGTTGACAAACTTCTCTGTACAGCCATATTTCTTGAGTACCTGCCAGAGTCCTTGTCGCAATACAGTATCAAGGGCTTTACTGAAGTCAATAAAGACTACATAAAGTGACAAGTTCTGTTCGATACACTTTTCTTGAAACTGTTTCAAGCAGAAAATCCACTGTGCTTCTTCCATTTCTAAAGCCGCACTGGGTTTCCAGTAGTACATTCTGCGAGATGTGTTCATTGAGTCTGTTCAGTAGTACACGTGAGAAAATCTTACCAACAGTGGCTAGCAGTGATATACCTCGGTTATTTCCACAATCTTTTCTGTCACCTTTCTTGAACAAAGGCACAATACTTGAATCCTTCCAGTCTTGAGGTACTTTCTGGGCATCCCATATCTCTTGGATGAGCTTGTGCAGGCAGTTGGTCAGCTGAACACCACCAAATTTCCACACTTCTGCTGGAATTCAATCCCTTCCTGGAGCTTTACCATCCTGTGTTGTCCTGAAAGCTGCCATTAGTTCATCAAGATTTGGTTGTTCATCCAGACTTGATACAACTGGTCACTGCACTAGAGCTTCTTTAGCCTCTTCAGTGAGATCTCCAGGGTTGTTAAGTAGTTGGTCAAAGTGGTCTGCAAATCTGTCCAGGGTCTTGTCTTTCTCCTGCAATACTGTTTCACTATCCGTAGCCTTTAGTTGAATCAATCCTCTTGGTTTAGGGCCGTAGATTTCTCTCAAACCTGTGAAGAATGTTTTCATGTCCTTCATGTCTGCTGCAGTTTGCAGTTCCTCCGCTTTTTCATTCCACCAGTTGGATTTTATCTCTCTGGTGTACTTCTGTAGCTCACTCTGAGCCTTTGAGTATTTCTTCTTAGACCTTGTGTTACACTGTAGATTTTCCTGTCTAGCTGTATTCCTCACTTCTAGTAGTTCCTTCAGATGTTCATCATGCTCATCAAACCAATCTTCATGTTTTCTCTCAGGGTGGCCTAAAACATCACTTGCAGTCTGATACACCGTATCCTTCAGTGTTGCCCATTTCTCTTCTATGTCATTCTCTGAGTTGTTGCTGTCCCAGTCTTTCAAGTTTTCATCCATTTCCTGTGTAAGTTCTTCCTGCTTCTTTTGGCCTTTCAGTGCATTAGTGTTTAGCTTCCGTGGTGGCTTTGCACCCGTCCTGCAGTGCTGTTTTCATCTGCAAATCCTTAATCTAGATCTCAGCATAACATAATCAGTACCACAGTCCACACCTCTCATTGATTGGGTGTCCAATATATCCCTTATGGCTCTCTGCCTTACTATGATGTAGTCTAACAAATACCAGTGCTTGGATCTTGGGTGCATCCATGTCTTCTTGTGTGTGTCCTTCTGCTTAAATAGGGTGTTGGTTATCACAAAGTTGTACTCTGAACATAGTGCAAGTAGAAGTTCTCCATTAACATTGCACTTGCCTACTCCATGACTGCCTAGCACTCCTTTCCATTTCTCAGTCCGAACCAACTCTTGCATTAAATTCTCCACCGAGTATCAGCCTGTCATCACACGGTACACGCCTGACAGTCTCACATAAATCACTGTAGAACTCTTCCTTTGCCTCCTCTGTGTTGGTCATTGTTGGGGCATACACGCTGATGAGTGAGGCATACATCTTCCGCTGTAGTGGGAGTCTCGTAGTCATTAACCTGTCGCTGATTGGCACCGGTTCCTCATCAAGCATTGCTGCTATCTCCTTTCTAACTGCAAAGCCTACTCCTGCTTCTCTCTTTTCTCGAGTTGATGTCCCACTCCAAAAGAAGATATACCCATGATCTTCCAAACTGTCATATCCAGGCAATCTTGTTTCACTAAGTGCAGCTATGTCTACATTGTACCTGTTCATTTCCAAGGCCACAAGCATGGTGCATCTTTCTGGATGCTGTGATGTTGATCTGCCCGTCAGAGTGCGTACATTCCGTTCTGCTACACACAAGGCTGCTGTTTTCCTCTTCTTTTCTCTTCCTGCTCCTGACATACTTTCCACTGCCTGTCAGAGTGTGAACAGATCAGTGTGGACCATGTTAATCCGGGTGATGCCCGAGCCAGTATGAGTTGCTTTCTGACTGACCATTTCATGAAACTGTTTGCAAAGTATTTGAGTACCACTAGCTTTTGCTGGACTAGCGGCACATTCTTGGCAGGTAGAGGTATTATCAGTGGCAAGGACAGGCCAAGACAAACTGACTCCTGTATCTGTTGCAGTGACTGACCAGATAATAGGTTTGTTTTATCTCTGCTCTTTGTGTAGTGCATGTCACCATGCACGGACTGGCGAAAGACCACCACAGACCTTGCTACAGATGTGTTTATCTGCCTGGATGTGCAGTCTCACCTAGTGTAACTGGGAGTGGTCCACCACAGACCTGTGACAGATATTGTTTTTAGTTCTGCCAGGATGCCCAGTTTCACCCTCCAAGCCCTCGGAAGGGCGGGGTTGCCGGTTGAGTCACCGATGGCCCGACCAATAAACCTAGGACATTATAAAACATACCAAATCATTACCTTCGTATCATTATTGTTATTTTATATCATTACAGGGGAGACTAAGGGGCAGCGATACCAACAGTGATAAATCACAAAAGTAATACGTCAGTAATGGTAATGGGCAACTTTTGGGATTTGACTGAGTCTGTTATCAGTTGACTTTTTGGGAGCTTAATTGTTTTCCCATTTACTCTTTCTGATTTAGTGATTTGCCTGTTTGTGAATTCAGCTTGTAAAACTTGTATTAGTAAAGGGCAATCACTGAACAAGCTGGTGCCTATTCCTTTTTATTTGGGGAAAGTTTCAGTTGAGTGTAAAACAAACAGACATTGTATGTATGACATGTATGACCACAGCAAAAACATCCCCATGGAGACATGCACACTGTATGTTTACTGTCATGTACTGTTATTAATAAGTGTCTTAGAAATTTGTGAATTAAAACTGATCTTAAGGTGCGTTCACACCAAACATGAAGCAAATTTTCCGTGCGGCGCAATACATGCAAAGTCAATGGAAAGAAGAGAGCACATGCGAAGTTGCACATTTGCATCAAGGGATAGTGCTAACTAGTAATGAGATTCTTGAGATTCTGCTGTCACCAGAATAAAAGTATCAACATTGGAGAGTAAACTAGTTTGAAAATGAGACTGACATTCACCTGCAGACAGACGGATTGAGGGCTCTGCAGTTGAATCAGAGTGTCGGAGTTATTTACCCACGGACTTCTGCCACGGACGCACTGACAAGGGCTAGTAGTGTAAACAACCATCATCCAAGTGAAAGTTTTTAGGCTGGGACAATTTTTTCAGGTGAGACTTCTGTCGGCCGTTAGATAACGTAAACCTAAACATGATGGTGTTTTGGGGATTTCCACAGCAGATTGAACACAGCTGCAGAGGTTATACTGTAATGGTATCTCCGCCCATCTGCAACTCACTCAGATGTAGGGTTGCCAATTTTCTCACAACCAAATAAGGGACAGAGGGTTTTAATTATTGCTCGGTGCCATGATGTTGAGGACATTAGGGTTGTTATAATACTGGGATTTTTTTTTTACTTTGATAATACCTTAAAAAATACTGTTATTCAATGTCGTGTTTAATACTACAAGGAAAAAAATCCCACAGTATACCTAGAAATTTCAGATTTTACAGAATAGAGAATCTCAGTTATGTGTAATAGCTATGTTTTTAATATGGATTGCATTTATATAGCTCTTTTCATGACACCCAAAAACACTTTATAATGAGTCCATTATTCATTCACTCCACAGAGAATTATAGTGGTAAGCTACCTCTGTAGCCACAGCTGCCCTGGGGCAGACTAACGGAAACATGGCTGCCAATCCATGCCAATGGCCCCTCCGACCACGACCGAACATTTATTCACATTCATACATTGGTGTCATGAACTATGAACACACTGGAGGCAAGGTGGGTAAAGTGTCTTGCCCAAGGACACAACAGCAAGGTGAGCAGAGTGGGATTTGAATCGCCAACTCTCCTGTTATTGGATGACCTGCTTTACCTCCTGAGCCACTACGGCCTCATTTTTGTTTCTCTTTGAGAAATAATACAACACAGAGCTAGAAAATGCAATTACACTGCAAAAAGTCAAATATGAGTAAAATGAAATAAATTAAAGCTGTTTATGCTTGTTTTTTTGTCTGGCAAGATATTTATTCTTGCTGTGCAGTTTATGTGTAAGAAAATTTTACATACTTTTCAGTAGTTTTAACTTATTTTACACAATTTGATAAGTCAAATTTTCTTGCTCTTTTGGCAAATAATTTTACTTTAACCACAACAACAACAACAAGGAAGGAAATCTGTGGTGGCGCCTTGCGTGGCAGCGGCCCTCTGATTCTACACTTGGGGTGTGTGTGATTGACACTGTAGATAGGTAAAGCACAATCTCGTTCTACTGTACATGATTGGTTGTACGGTTGAATGACAATAAGGGTGATTTAATTAATTAATTAATTAAAATTAATTAATTTAATGAATTTAATTTAACAACAACAAAAAATTCCGGCAATAGATAATTCTAGTTAAAATTAGAAAAAAAAAATTCTGCCAACAAAGTAACTTTAAATTGCTAAAAACTGTCATGTCCGCTGCGTAACCTTGCAGCGGACATATAAATTGGCAGCGAGCCCAAAGTGCAGTAATGTAACGTGTTTATTTGACCAATGAAAAAACACAAAATGTCCAGGTCCAGTCCACACAGAGTTATGGATTAGACAACTGGCTACAAACCTTATTGGCTGAGAGGAGAAGCCCCATGCGCTCGGAACAGGAGCAGAGAGGATGGGCAAATAATTAATTAAGATGAAGACTCATACCAATGTCAGAGCGGAGCTCTGGAAAAACAACACCATAAAGTCTAAAGGGGAAGGAGCCAACTACAAGTGTGCCTGGTCGTCCAATGTTGACTTAAGCTGCCACACTGACTGATCACACTGCCTCCCTATAAGCACACAATACACTAACAAAGGCAAGTGGACACAGCCGTGTGGCAAGCAGGTGCATGACTGATTGGAACTATGTGTGTATGTGTGTGCGTGTGCGTGTGTGCATGCGTGCGTACATATGTATGCATGTGAGAGGAGGAGACGTGGCTGTAGGACTGGCGGAGAGCAAGGCTCAATCTGCCAGCTGGAATTAATAAGCAATAATCAAAACCTACAGCCACAGGTCGTGGACGGGGTTGAAAACAACCCCGAACATGATAGGGCCCCCCCTCAAGGGGTGGATACCAGACACCCACCGTAGCATCAAAACGGAAAACAAAGCCTGCCCCCCTCCCCCTCCAAAGACCAACACAACAACCCAGGGCAGGAGGTGGGGGAAAACAGGTTAGGAGGGATTAACCAGGAAAAGATAAACACCACAATACAACACAATGAACACAACACTTCCCAACCCCCAAAACACAATCACCCCTCCCGAAACCCAAGAGTCCCAAGGCTCAGGGGGCCGGCCACTGTCCTGGGCCCATGACTGTCCATGAACCAGGCCAGGTGGCCTGCCAAAGTCCAATGCCAGCCGGGCTGCCGGGCAAGGTGAGTCAGGTGGCCTACCTGGGAAACCTGGCCACCGACCCCAACAGTACAGTTTCTCGGGCAGCCGACTGGGGTTCCTCAGCCACCGGGCCAGGTGAAATGGGCCAGAAAGTGGCCCCTTAACCTGGAGACACAGACCTTCAGGTGGCCGATCCACATTGTCAGGCCACCAGAACCAAAGGGAAAAGCAAGGAAGCAGTCTGCCCACTGGGAGACTGGGAGGTGGGCGACCGGACCAGGGAAAGGAGACCCTTGTGTCCACTAGTGGCAGGACCCGGCAAATCATGACGGTGTCCAGCAGGAAGAGAAGGATCCCCCACCAGGCCTCTGGAAGGGGGAAGGAGACCCTGGTGTCCTTGCGTTGGCTGGCGACACCCTCGATGGTCCAGACGTGATGCAGAACCTTAGTTGCACCCGTGGTGAGCCCCGATTGGGCCAGTGTAGCACCCACAGTGGACCCCGACCAAGCCATGGTTGCACCCACGCTGGAGCCCGGGAGGACCCTTGCTGCAGCCGCGGTGGACCCTGAATGGGCCTTGGCTGCACCCGCGGTGGACCCCGAATGGGCCTTGGCTGCACTGGCAAGGACGATAACCTCCAGTGGCGATCCTGGAACCTCTGCATTGTCCGGCATCGTGGACCTCTCTCCAGTGACGCTAGAAAAGGACTCAGATACAGAAGAGGAGGGGTCAGGGTTGCTGTCAGCAGCAGAGTCCGGCAAGGCAAGCTCAGGTGCAGCGTGTGGCTGCAGCTGGCTTTCCACACATGAAGTTAGGCAAAAATGCTCTATAAGGGAAAGGAAAAAGACAAAAGAGAGCACTTGCCTTAGCTCGAGCTCCACCGCCGTCTAGGACTTCAACGATCCGGGCGGCGTCTGCACAGGCTCAGCCTCCTGGAGGTGCAGCTCGGGTGCTGACTCTGCTGTGGCGGCCTCAGCAGCAGGCGTGATGGTAGTCGCAGTCTTCGCCTCCTCCAGTGAAGGTTCCAACGCAGGTGACCCTCCTGGCGTGGATTCTGGAGGTGGAGTCTCACATTGCACTGGACCCTGAGTGACTGAAGCCAGGGGGCGCTCCTTCGTTGGCACAGGCTCCAGGTCGGTGACAGCGCCCTCTCTCTGGCCACGGTGGCTCCGCAGGGCTGGAGTAGTGTCTCTCTGCTCTGCAGGCTCCTCCGTTGTCTGGAGCCCCAGGGTTGGTGGACACTCAGAGGTGACAGGAGGAGATATGGAGAGGGTTGGTGAGATGACAGTGACTGCAGCAGGTGGAGAGGCCTCTTGGGACTGCACACCCAGAGACTCTCTACCAGGGATCAGGCAAGAATTTTCAACAATTTTAGAAACAAAAGGAAGGAAAACTTGACTGTTCTCCTGGCTGATGGTGTCTCCTGCTGCAGCTGGCGAGGTGTAGCTCCTCGCATTGGTTGTGGTGGGGCTGGACTCCTCCATTGACGTGTCAGTGATGAACTTGGGCTTCTTGGAAAAACCTGAGGAAACTGCCCCTGCACCCTGGATGGCGGCCGGGGCTGAGGGAGGACTGGCTGCACTCCCAGCGGTCGATGACGGCGTCGTGGGCGAAGGATCCTCAGCTGTGACAGCTCCAGGGAGGGAGGCTGATGGGACAGCCAGAGCAGAGTTCTAGGTGGCTGGAGCTTTCGGAGTTCCTCCCAGGCACGGCGTACACGACTCGGCAGGCTGACAAATGGTAAAGGTCCTTCCACTGTCCATGGCCATCAGAGAGGCTTGGTCCTCCCTCTGGTGATCAGATGGACCCTCAGGCAGAGACAGGGGAGGCACAAAGGGAACAGAGGTCTTAATTTCCACAGCTCGAGGAGAAAACGTAGGCAACTACACAGCCTGCATCTCTCTTCCGGGTGACAGACAAGGTTTATCATTTTCAGAAGAAAAAGGATGAAAAAACACTTGCCTGGCAACCCGGGTGCGGGAGTCAGCCGCAGGTTTGTGTATCGGAGGAGTGGACCCAGGGTCGAGACGAGGGTGACCAGCCTCCGGCTTCTGGGAAAGCTTCTTCTCCCCATGGGGCAGGTCCCGCGTTGGAGTGGCTTCTTTCTGTCCCCCACTCTCCCATGAATAGGAGAAAATGGAAGCCAAGATGGAGGTGGCCTCCGCGCAGCTCCACAGATAGGGATGCTTCTCCATTAATCGTGCTGCACTGTCCTGGCTCACATGGACTGACTCGGAAGTGCCGGTGGTCTCGATCTGAGACAGGAGACCCTCCAGGACACACACACCCCGCAGCTCTGCTTCATTCAGCCAGGACGTGATTTCTCCAGTTCAGGTGGGTTACACAAAATGAAAGGGAAAAAAACCCAACACGTTACTCATTGCTTGGGCTCTTTGGGGTGGCAGCTTACTGTCATGTCCGCTGCGAAACCTCACAGTGGACATATAAATTGGCAGCGAGCCCAAAGTGCAGTAATGAAACGTGTTTATTTGACCAATGGAAAAACACAAAATGTCCAGGTACAGTTCACACAGAGTTATGGATTAGACAACCGGCTACAAACCTTGTTGGCTGAGAGGAGAAGCCCCATGCGCTCAGAACAGGAGTGGAGAGGAAGGGCAAATAAGATTCAAGATTCAAAGATTCAAAGGCTTTATTATCATGTGCACAGTTAAGAAATGGTACATTTCCTGAGCAATGAAATTCTTACTTTGCTCTCCGAATGAATGCCAAGTTAAAGGTACAGAAACAACAATTCTAATAGGTCATGACACACTAACACAGTAACTCAATCCTAGTACTGATGGATGCTAAGACACATACACCAACACACAGTTAGGCAGTAGAGGAACGAAAATGAAGTCACCGGATGACTAAAGTGATAGTGGTATATTGATATCAGAGATGATGTGAACCTGAGATGACATGAACCTATGTACAGTGTGCAAATGAGCAGTGTGCAACCTGATGTGAACCTGTGATGGCATAGACTTATGTACAGTGTGCAAATGAGCATTGTGCAACAAGCAGTGTATAATTACAAATTATTGGTAAGTAGCAGCAGAGATGATATGGACATCAGACAGGTGATACTATATCTACTGTACAGGTGAGCAGTGTGCAAATTTAGCAGCCGGTGTGTGAGTTCCTATATGCAAAGCTGTGTTACAGAGTTTTGGGAATTGTTGTCTGTTCATGAGTCTGATGGCAGTGGGAAAGAAGGAGTTTTTCAGTCTGGTTATCCGGCATTTCACACTTCTGTACCTCCGACCTGAGGGTAGAAGTGTGAACAGTCTGTGTTGGGGGTGAGTGGGGTCCCAGAGGATGACTTCAGCTCTCTTTTGGACTCTGCGGTGATAGGTGCTCTGCAGAGAGGGGAGTGGAGTCCTGATGATCTTCTCCGCTATTTTCACCACTCTCTGCAGGCGTTTGCGCTTCAGGGCAGTGGTGTTTCCGTACCACGCAGTGATGCCATTGGTCAGGATGCTCTCGATGATGCAGCTGTAGAAATTGTTGAGGATCCTGGAAGACATTCCGAACTTCTTCAGCCTCCTCAGAAAGTACAGTCGCTGTTGAGCTCTCTTGACCAGCTCTGTGGTGTTGTGTGTCCACATAAGGTCCTCGCTGATGTGGATGCCCAGGCATTTAAAGCTGCTCACTCTCTCCACCTCAAGCTTCTGGATGAACAGTGGCCGATGGGGTCTCCTCCTTCCTTTCCTCATGTCCACTATCATTTCCTTTGTCTTGTCCATGTTGAGGGTGAGATTGTTGTCCTCACACCATGACACCAGGTTGGCCACCTCCCTCCTGTAGGATGCTTCGTCATCACCAGTGATGCGTCCTATCACTGCTGCATCATCCGCAAACTTTAGGATGATGTTGTCTTTGTGGGAGGCAACAACTCATGGGTGAAGAGGCTGTAGAGGATGAGGCTGAGAACACAACCCTGGGGGACACCTGTGTTTGTGATGATGCTGGCTGAGGTCCTGTTACCCATCCTGACAGACTGGGGCCTGCCACTTAGAAAGTCCAGTAGCCAGTCACAGAGGGTGGGGTGCAAGCCAAGTGAAGACAGTTTGTTGGTGAGTTTGTGGGGGATGGCCATGTTGAAGGCGGAGCTGTAGTTGACAAAGAGCATCCTAATGTAGGAGTCTTTATTTTCCAGGTGGGAAAGAGAATAATGGAGTGCTATGACAATGGCATCTGAGGTCGAACTGTTGGTCCGGTAGGAGTACTGCAGGGGGTCCAGGGTGCCCGGTATGCTGTCCTGAATGAGGGGCAGCACCACTCTCTCAAAGCACTTCATGATGATTGGAGTGAGTGCTACTGGTTTGTAATCATTCAGACAGGTTGGCGGGCTCCTTTTGGGGACAGGGATGGTAGTTGTTGTTTTGAAGCATGAGGGGACTATGTATGAGGTTGAAGATTGCTGTGAGAACATCAGTCAGCTCTGCAGCGCATGCTCTGAGGGCCCGCCCAGGTATGTTGTCTGGTCCTGCTGCCTTGCGGGGGTTGATATTTCTCAGTGCTTTGTTTACTTGGTCTAGTGAGACTCTTTTGCCACATTTCCACTATATAGTTCTGCTCTACTCTTTTCTTTTCTTTTTTACTTGTTTCTCCCGTGGCTGTGCCTCCGTCACAACCGCGGAAAGCCGAGTATTGCTGGGGGTGGGCGGGATTGAGGTGGCGCTACACTCTGCTGACGTAAAGGACGCGACCGACTCCTCCACAACAAAGAAAAAAATAGCGGATTACGAGCGGAGGATTTCCACGGTGGTCACTATTCTTCTGTGGGTTTTTAACACAATGAATGTCTTTAACGAGACAAGAGAATTTTACAGGAGAAGACGACGTGGATTGAGACAACACACGTTGGAGCAGGAGAGGAGAATAGCGGTTGCCCAGGAGGAATCTGAAGCAGCTGCATATGAAGCAGAGATCATTCAGAGATCCTTTCATTTGTTCAGTGTTCATGTGCATACATATGTCAAACGTGTTTTTTAAATAAAATGTTGTGCACTTTTCATCTACGTCGCCTCTGTTGTTCAAAACGGTTAAATGTTAACAGACGGTTAATTAAATGCTGAAACACCGGAGTAATTTAAAATAATGCAGAAGCTTAATCCTAAACCCCTTTAACTTACCAAATAATTTATAATATTATAAAAAAGCCAATCCAAATCTAGGCCCATTTTGTGTATTGTGTAATAATGATACACTGATAATAAACTGACTTCCCAAAAAAAGCAGCAGCTAGACAACGCACTTTTGGTTTGATGGAATTGCCAATTGACCTTGGAATTATATGTGGAAACTTATTATACTTCCAGTTAACTTTAACTTACAAAATAATTAAAAATATTATTAAAAAGCCAATCCAAATCTAGGCCCATTTTTTGTATTGTGTATCATTTGAGTATCATTTTACAATCTATTGTTCTTTATAAGGGTTATCTGTTCAGTGGTGGCTAATTACATGCTAAAACAACGTAGAAAATGACTGCAAAGAAAATGCTGCAGCTAGACAACTCACTTTTGGTTTGATGGAATTGCCAATTGACCTTGGAATTATATGTGGAAACTTGTTATACTTCCAGTTAACTTTAACTTACCAAATAATTTATAATATTATAAAAAAACCAATCCAAATCTAGGCCCATTGTGTATCATTTGAGTATCATTTTTCCCATCTATTGTTATTTATAACGGTTATCTGTTCAGTGGTGGCTAATTACACACTAAAACAACGTAGAAATGACTAAAAAAAAATGCTGCAGCTAGACAACTCACTTTTGGTTTGATGGAATTGCCAATGAACCTAGAAACCTAGAAATGAACCCTGGTCTTGGCACAGCTCAAAAAAAGCCTGCCCCCTACACTGGACCCTCATCAGTTTGCCTACCGGAGCAACAGGAGTACAGAGGATGCGGTTTCTACAGCGCTGCACTATGTACTCTCACACCTGGATGACAAGAACACCTATGCAAGAATGCTGTTTATTGACTTCAGCTCAGCATTCAACACAGTTATCCCCTCCAAGTTGCTCACTAAACTTGGGGACCTGGGAATCAGTACCTCCACCTGCAACTGGATCATGGATTTTCTGACCAACAGACCCCAGCATGTTAGGTCAGGCCCCAACCGTTCTTCCGTCATCACACTCAACACTGGTGTACCACAGGGCTGTGTGCTCAGCCCATTCCTCTACTCCCTCTACACCCATGACTGCAGGCCTATGTATGGATCCAATTCCATCATAAAGTTCGCAGATGACACCACGGTGATTGGACTCATTAGGGACAACGACGAGTCAGATTACAGGGCAGAGGTTGAGCACTTGGCTACTTGGTGCGCTGACAATAACCTGCTCTTTAACACCAGCAAAACCAAGGAGCTCATAGTGGACTACAGGAAGGAGAGGGAAGAGACACATGACCCCATCCATATCAATGGCATAGCTGTTGAACGTGTCCCCAGCTTCAAATTCCTGGGGACCCACATCTCGGAGGACCTGTCCTGGTCAGTTAACACCACCAGCCTGATCAAGAAGGCCCATCAGCGCCTCTTCTTCTTGAGGACATTGAAGAAGAACCATCTGTCAACTGACATCCTGGGCAACTTCTACCGCTGCGTGATAGAGAGCACCCTGACCAACTGTATCACAGTCTGGTATGGGAGCTGCTCTGTAGCTGACCGCAAGGCGCTGCAGCGGGTGGTGAAAACCGCCCAACGCATCACAGGGACTCCACTTCCAGCTATAGAGGACGTCTACAGGAAAAGATGTCTGCGCCGGGCACGCAGCATTCTTAGGCACTCCAACCATCCTGCTCATGGACTGTTCCAGCTTCTCCCCTCCAGAAGACGTTTCAGAAGCCTTCGAACTAGAACTGGGCAGGTTTAGGAACAGTTTCTTTCCAACAGCTGTCACGTTATTGAACTTAGTTCCCCGCTGACTCTCTTACAATCATCTTTTACCATCCTCACCTGTACATAACTGCATAACTACATAACTACATCTAACTTATTGCACATTATTTGCACATAACAGTACTCTTAACTTTCTGCACTGCTGCATATATTTGCATATATTTGCTTAAATTGCACATACTGTTAATTACCGTATATACTGCACTGCTGTCCTTTGCACTTCTGATTGGATGCTAAACTGTGTTTCGTTACCTTGTATTCATACATGTGTAATGACAATAAAGTTGAATCTAATCTAATCTACATTACCATTAAAAATCTTGACACCTTTATGGCTGAACAGCAGGATTAGGGTCATATGAGGCAATGGAATGTGTATGTAATTATTCGCCTTTATCATCCAGTGTTATAATATATGTACAAACCACACTTTTATCCAAAATTTTTTTACATTACAAATATTCCCAAAACATGTTTACAAATGGGGAGCTTTCAGTACTTCGACCAGACTGCCAAAATGGTTTAGGAAGGCTCCGTGGAAGGAAGCCGTCTCTGTCAGCTCATCCCTTCTTAATGCGGCTTCCTGCTCCTGGGCTAACTGCAGGTGTCTTTCGCGCTGTTCGTGCTGCCGTTGATGCTGTTCGAGCATCCTTTCATGGATCCGCATCTCCTCAGCATGATTCTGGGCCATCAGTGATGCAAGGTCTGCAATGTTGTTGGACCTTTTCAGCTTGCCTATATGAAAGACAGAAGTCATTGTATTTAGATAACACTGGATCAAAACATGTCAGAAAAAATATTATGGAATTAACCTGTTGAAAGCCTGTGGTGGGATGCTTCGTTGCTGTATTTAAGCTCAACTGTCATGTTGTTGCCCCTCAGTAGAGTGGAGTGTGCAACTTCTGTGGTGCTGTGGTTAGGCCCCCCTTCATTTCAGAAAGGATTAATTGTAAAAAGTATTTTGATTTAATGGGTTATTTTTAAAATAATTTCTTTGTACTGTGGCCTCATAAATCAGAATGGGTTAATAGTGTTACCTGACTTGAAGAATTTCAATCAAGCATGTTGATTTGAAGTCGGTACATGTGCTCCTTTTTTTTTTTGTGAAAATACAACAGTATTTCCATCACCAACACACCTATAACACTGGGCCACTGTGGCTATAAACACCCCTGAATCTAGTATTTTTATAAACGTAGAAAGACATTTTAAATTCCTTATTAAGCTCACAAACAAAGTGCAACATGTACCGCAAACACAAAACTTTTTAACCAGGATACAATAAGCTTACGTCAGCATTTTGTTCACGTGAATACTGAAATAAAAGCATGATTCAGCAGCTTGATGCGAGGTAGCAGCAAGGTACGGAGGTAGCTAGCTATTAGCGGGCTAGCCATCACCACAATTGCCCACAATCAAACAACTTTCTTTATTGCTTAAATAAAGTGCGCTTTTGACCGAAAGGCAAGAAGACGGACAATAACAAAACAACACTCACCGTCACCGTTTTCCAATTGCGTGGCCGTGTCAAGTCCAAATTCTCTGCCATTGCTAGCAGGCCGGACACTTCCTGGTATATTTTTTCATTGCGAGTTGCCCCATCCAACTCGCTCTGGATGTAGTCATCGGCTACGAGGGACAGAAAAGTCCGCACCTCCTCGTTTGTTCATGGAATAAACTTGCGCGTGGACATCGTTATATGAGAACACAATTATGAATCCAGTCACCGCGGTTATTCGCTGAAATTACAAATGGCGGTCGTGTAGCTTCAACAGAAAATAGAAAACGGACGCGTTTTGTGACGTTACGCCCTGACCACTCAGTGTTTAGCAGTCGATTGATGTCAAATCACACCTCGCTTTTCGCTCGGCTATACCCTGCCTCTGAACAGGCACGAAAATTGTACCGGTTAAACCGTGAGGACTTGGGTGGAAATGGCGAAAAACAGAACCAAGTAAAAAAAAGTAAAGCCAAGGTGATACTGGTGGAAATGGGGCTAGTGGGTAGGTGGGGGGGGGGGCGTGAGTGTGTGTCTCTTTTCTGTGCTGTGGCTGATAGTCTCGAAGCGGGTGTAAAAGATGTTGCGATCGTCCAGCAGGCTGTCTGTAGGGCTAGTGGTGCTGCTTTTGGTCCTCTTGTAGTCTGTGATGTGTTGCAGGCCTTGCCACATGCGCCCTGGGTCAGGAGTGGAGTAGAGGCTGTCCAGCCTTTCTCTGCACTGCCTCTTGGCTGTTGTTACAGCCTTCCTCAGTCCATACTTTGCAGATTTGTACTCGACCTCACAGCCTGATTTAAATGCATGAGAGCGAGCACGCAGCATCTGACGTACCTGACAGTTGATCCAGGGCTTCTGGTTGGGGAACTTCCTGACCTGTATGGTGGGTACAATGGCATCAACACACGTGCTGATGTATGCAGTCACGTATTCAGCGTAGTCCTGTATGTTAACAGAAGAGTCCTCTTGAGTGGCTGCAGCTTTAAACACATCCCGGTCTGTGCAGGCAAAACAGTCTTGCAGGATGTTTTCAGTCTCTGGAGTCCAGCGCTTAATTTGCTTAGTAACTGGGTTTGTTTCAGCTTTTGTCTGTAAGCTGGGTACATAAGCAGTGAGATGTAATCTGACTGTCCAAAGTGGGGGCGGGGTGCCACTCTGTAGGCACCAGGTATGTTGGAATAAATATGATCCAATGTGTTTTTATCACATGTAGGAATGTCCACATGCTGGTAATATTTGGGGAGTACGGTCCATAAATTGCACTGGTTAAAGTCGCCAGCAACAATAAAAACAGCATCAGGATGTTTCATCTCTACTGCGTTGATTATGTCGTGGAGTTTGTTTAGCATGTTTTTTCTCTCTGCCTATTGTGTTTCCCCCCCCCCTTCCCCTCTTTACCCCCACTGCATGACAGGCGCCTTCATGGCTGCCGTGTCATTGGATGCGCCTAACGTGCGCGCCCAATGTCAAGTCAAATTCCTTGTGTGTTTACTTGTAAATATACTTGGCAATAAAGCTGATTCTGATTCTGATTCTGATTCTGATTCTGACTACTGTGTAGTTGCTCTGTGGATAGATGTATACAGCGGCCAAAAACACAGCGGTAAATTCCCTCGGTAAATAACAGGGATGGCATTTCAGCAGTAAAAACTCCACGTCGGGCTAGCAGTGCTTGTAAACGGTCTGTGCATCTCCACACCACAAGTGGTTTATAAATACGCACACACACCCTCCCTTCGTCTTACCAGAGTCTCCTGTTCTGTCTGCCTGGTGTGTTGAGTGGGTCTGGAGCCGAATAGTGCTCTCCGGGACTCTGTTTGGAAGCCAGGTTTCACAGAATATTAGGGCACAACACTCTTTTGTCTCCCGCTGGTCTTCAATCCTTGCTCTTAGTTCGTCTAGCTTATTTTCCAAAGACTGAACGTTTGCAATTAACAGACTGGGTAGCGGTGGCCGCCTGGAGCGAGCCTTTAGCCTAGCATGTAGCCCTCCTCTCTTGCTTCGCCTTCGGTACCTTCGACCCCACCTCCAATGCGCTTTCTTCGGGTCAGCATGCTCACGTGGGCTCGGTGCTGCGGGGCCTTCCTGGGGGTGCTGATGGTCATCGTTGGGGCGGACGATGCATTGGAGGTTGGGTGGTATAAAGCCAGTAAACACCATGTGGCTGCTTGACTTGGTGATATCCAGTAGTGTTTGTCGGTCCCATGTTAGCAGTGCATGACCTCCATGCACTGTAGAAAGAACAACAACTATGCAAAAAAGGAGAAAAGTCGGCATTCGGGAGAGGAATGAGCAAAGACGTTCGCCAGCGGTGGGCGCCATCTTAAGTTAAATTAAAATAAAAATTAAAGAAAATAAAAAATTAAATAAAAAAAATAATTAAATAATTAAGATGAAGACTCACATGAATGTTGGAGCGGAGCTCTGGAAAAACAACACCATAAAGTCCAAAGGGGAAGGAGCAAACTACAAGCGCGCCTGGTCGTCCAATGTTGACTTAAGCTGCCACTCTGACTGATCACACTGCCTCCCTATAAGTACACAATACACTAACGAAGGCAAGTGGACACAGCCATGTGGCAAGCAGGTGTGTGACTGATTGGAACTATGTGTGTGTGTGTGTGTGTGTGTGTGTGTGTGTGTGTGTGTGTGTGTGTGTGCATGTGGTGAAACCATACAGCTGGTGAATGTCTGGTGAGAGGAGGAGGTGTGGCTGTAGGACTGGCAGAGAGCAAGGCACAATCTGCCAGCTGGAATTAATAAGCAATAATCAAAACCTACAGCCACAGGTCATGGACGGAGTTGAAAACAACCCCGAACATGACAAAAACAAGTAAAAACTTTTGTCAAGCAAGTAAAATCTTACAGAAAACTGCACAACAAAAAGAAATTCTCACCTTGTCAAAATTATCTTGTGAGAGAAAAACAAGCATAAAGCCTTGATTTAGGATATTTTATCATACTGAGATTTCTCTTTTTACAGTGTGATAGATACTGTATGCCTTTGGCATAAAATTACATCAGTGAAGTATTCCTGATTCAAACAATGCACAACAGCAGCAATGAAAAACCTGCACAGGTGGCTGGAAAGCACTGCAAATAACATTTCTTACCTTTTTAGAAGCGTTTTCTTCTTGCCTTCTTTAAAGAAAAATCCTTCATTATGTTCTTTAAGTCCAGCTCACGAATGCCATCATACTCTATGGATGCATGCTTGATCCAGTCTACTTTTTTACCAAGTTTCGAGGCCACTGTCCGACGCACAGCTGTCTGATGTAAACAATCATGGTCTTTCTTCTCCCTTCATCAGGTGAGTGCTTTAATGACTTGGGGGGGGGCGGGGGGAGAGTCCAGAGGCTAGAAGGCTCGGGAGGCCACCCAGAGTCCCAGGCCCAGCAGATGGTACAGTGCACCCACTCAGGTGGCCTACCAAAGTCGCAGGCCAGCCGGACGACCAGGTGGAATGAGTCAGGTGGCCTGCCAGGGAAAACTGGCCAGCCAACCCATCGGCACAATTTATCGGGCGGCCGGCCTGAGTTTTTCAGCCACCAGCATAGGCGAGGCGGCCCGGGAGGAGGCTCCCCTACAGGGAGACCCACAACTAAAGAGGAAAGCCAAGGAGGGGGAGCCCCAGCATCAACTGGCGGTGAGGAGGAGGGAACCACGACAACGTCCGGTAGAGGTGAGGAAGGAACCATGACGGACAGATGACCAACACCAGCAGATGACATGGTTCCTCAAATCATCACTGACAGTAGAAACTACACACTATTTTTTTTTTTGTCCTGTCAGGCAGCTAGGCAAACAGAACAGGGATCTGTCACCCTACTGTGCCAAAACAGATTTACTTTGCCAAGAGGAGCCTATACAGTGCCTAACTTTGCACTGTATATTGTTGTAAACTCCTCCTGTCATAACTTTTAATACTTTATTTTAATTGTTTTACCCATGGAAGACCCAACAGGATGGGAAAGAGGGAAAGGAAGTGTGTGAAGGGGGGAAAGAAAAGGGAGGTGAACAGACAAAAAATAAAATTAAATTAAATTAAATTTAAAAAAAACAAACAAAAGACAAACTGCTTCTTCCACCGGAGATGTCTCAACACGAGTCTGGTTTCTGCACCTGTTAAAGGAGAGACACTTGTACATGTATGCCTGTGTGCCTATATATGAGAACGTGCGCAAAATAAGTGTGTGCATGTGAGTGGTTAGTCAGGAAACATACGAGGGGAGGGCCGGACGCAGCAGCCCTCCCCCCGAGGACCCCCGAGCAGGCAAGGCAGCACCACCAACCCCCAGCCCCGAGGTCAGCAAGCCCCAGGAAAGCCAAGCATCCACCCCCGGAGAGACGATCAAGGGAGGGCAGGCCGCCCGGCAGCCGGCGCGGTGAGCCCACACCCCTGGACCCGCCCGACCCCCACCCCCCCAGCGGGGCCAACATCCGCCCCCAGGCCCCAGGCACCAGGAGGCCAGCGAACCCACCCCCCAGGACAGAGGCCAGCCAGCGCCCCCCGGCGCGAGCCTCCCCAGGTACCCCCACAGCGGTCCCGCCCCAGCGCCTCGGCCACACACCCCGGGGACCCCCACGTCCAAAGAAGTCCCCTCGCCCAGGTGAGCCCACATTGCCGAGAGGCACTACCCCCCTAATCCAGCCCCTCCCGACTTGCAGGCACACCCCTCCCCATACCTTCACACCCACATGTTCCCATGCACACCCCTCTCACTCAGCCAGACCGACCCATTCTCTCTCTCACTCCAGTACCCACTTAAATTCAGCCCTCATTCACCTTTATTTCAAAAGCCAACTGCGAAGCAGATGCAGTGAGCCTGAACATGCACCAGTGCCCGGCAGTGACCAGGGAGGCCACCGGCGCAGGCCACAGAAGCAGACCCCCACCCCCCCGTGCCCATCTAAGTGAACAATCAGCAGACCACCGCAGGCGCCCCAAGATGCCACCCGGCATGCAAAGCGCCACACAAAACCGACCCACCATCACCACCTCCATTCATCACCCTCTCACTCACACTTAAACTCATATTCAGCCCCCCGTCACTTCCTTGGTTGTATCTATATATTAGTAGCATCCAGGGATTTTTACAACATGATAGGTCCCAGGCTCCCCACCAGGCCCCCACACCCCCAGCAAGACAGGGCAACAGGGGTGGGGGAAGACCCCCACCTCCTCCCCCCGCACAGAACATGGTGGGTGTGTGTCGGTTATATGATATAATTGTGTATAAATGTGTGGACTACTAAAGTGCAATTAAAATTGGGGGGATAGTAATTGAAGCATCGTTAGCCACTGTGATGGGCAGCAGAGCCCCCATCCCCCCAAGCCCTCAGTGTCTAAAATGCAATTAAAATTGAGGTGAGTGCAGCCCCACCACGCGGCAAAGGTATCCCCTTCACCGACACAGTGCAGCACATCCCCACCCCAAAGCCCTAAATGTAACAAAAAAGATCAGGGGGAGGAGGAGGGTGGGAAATAAGACTGGGAGGAAGGCGGTCCAAAAACAAGCCCCCCCCCCCCCCCCCCCAGAAGCCAGCTTGCAGACTGGCTTGTGAGGCCACCCACTGCCCCCATATCCCAACCCAGGGTGAGGGCCGCCAGTGGAAACAACCCAGGACCCACCAGCATCACGTCCCGGCGCTCCAGCACCACTAACATGACGGGGCAGCCAAACATACTACCACTCATCTTACACACACAAACATGGACAACAACAGTCACAATAGTGAACAATGGGCCGGACCCACACAGCGCCCAACACGCCAGGCGACACACCTGAGCGCCCACGCAGGCCCACGACCACCCACCCCAGACACACACCGACAGCTGCAGGCCGCCCTGCAACCACAGCCACCCTGGAACAACCCAATGGAAACACAGCCAACAACCCGCACCAATGACCCCACCAGCCACCCCCAAGCACCAACGCACACCCGCTGCCAATGACATCAGGGGCGATGTAGCAAAGTGCCTCACCCCCCAACGCAACAGCAGGGCGGCCGGGACAAGCAAGCCCCGAAACGCCAGCCCCCATGCCACTGGATGGACTGCCCAACCCCTGCCACCCAACAAAGCTCTCCTACCCATACACGCATCCTCCGCCCCCTAGACATCTACCCACAAGTAACCGCTTCCATACACACACATAACTCCACCCACCATCACACATACCCACATACACAAGCCTACACTCACACACCCCCTCCCCCACCCACATACCCCCGGGAACGGGGAGGGCAACCCAGGATGCGGGCACCAGCCCCTGGGTGGCACCCGGGCCCCAGGAAACACACGACCCCACCACGCAAGGATGCATCAGGGACAACCCCCACCACCGGCACACACCCGACCCCAGCCCGGGGCGGGGGGACGCCCCCCCAGCACCAGGGGCCCAGGGCCAGACCCAGACCCCCCACGAGGGGCGAGGCCAGCTGGCCAGGGGCCACAGCCCAACCCCCCCGGCCCACCCCACAGCCCCCCCCCCCCCCAACCGCCCCCCCCCAGGACCAGACAAACGGCCACCCCGGAGCAGGCCCCCCGGACACCTGCGGTTGGGGCGCAGCCAGCCGCCAGAGGTGCCAAGGAGAGTGAGTCACTGCCCGCCACCCCTCAGATTATAGAATTAATAAGCGGGGACCAGAGAGAATTGAATTCCGCCAATTGATTATTTGAGGAGGCTGACATTCTTTCCAGGCTAATATAATCTAATAGTAAGTTATTATAGTAAGTCGTGCATAAGTTATTTCTTGTTTTCCAGTTCATGAGGATAGCTTTCTTTGCGATGCATAAGGCAGTGAGAACCATGTGTGACATCCTTGCATCTATATTTATTTCACTTAAATCACCTAATATGCAAAGTGTAGGTGAGGGTGGGACACTATACCCAAGCCATGCCGACAGGTCTTCACATGTCTTCTGCCAGAACTTTTGAACCGGTGCACAGGACCACATAGCATGCATATAGCTATCCGGGACATTGCTAGTACAGTGAGGGCAGATATTTGTGTGACTCAGGCCCATTTTGAACATCCTTTGTCCTGTATAATGAATTCTATGTAGAACTTTATATTGTATAAGTTGTAAGTTAGAGTTTTTAGTCATCTTAAAAGTGTTTAAACATATTTGTGTCCAGAAACTTTCCTCCTTATTAATCGATAAGTCTGTCTCCCATTTTGATATTGGAAGAGATATGGACTCATCCAACTTTGATAATAGTCTATATATTTTCGATATCAATTTTAGGGAACGGAGATTTAGAAACTCTGCCACCTTAACTGGTACTTCTAAATCTGTCTGATTAAGATTAAATCTTGCTTTTATTATGGATTTAAGCTGTTGGTATTCAAAATACTTTTTATCACTGATTTCGTGTTGTGACACTAGATCCTGAAATTGGATAAAATTTCCACCTTGAATAAGATGTTCTAAGTTCTTTATTCCCTTCTCTTGCCATAGTGGAAATTTTACTGTCCTCTTTTGTTGCAGGATATCAGGATTATTCCAAATGGGCGTGAGTTTACAGGGGACAAGTGAAGACCCTATTATTTTTAAAAATTTCCACCAAGCCGTCAGAGAGGAACTAATATTAATACTTTTAAAACACTCATGGCGTTTAATAGAGGGACTTATAAAAGGTAAGTCAGAGATATTTAGCGACCCACAGAGAGCCTGTTCAGCATCTAACCATGGGTTCCCTAATGGGGTTGATTTTGTCCATTTTGAAACGAACTGCAATCTATTGGCTAAAAAATAATTTAAAAAATTTGGTAAATCTAAGCCTCCGCACTCTTTCGCTTTTTGGAGGGTTTTTAAACTAATCCGTGATGGTTTATCCTTCCATAAAAATTTACTTATATTTGAGTCTAGAGACTTAAACCAGGCCATTGATGGTTGGGTAGGGATCATTGAGAACAAATAGTTAATTTTAGGAAGGACCATCATTTTAATGGTTGCAACTCTTCCCATTAATGATAAAGGTAGTGTCCTCCAGCGGGTAAGATCGTCTTGTATCTGTTTTAAAAGGGGGATATGATTTAGTCGCAATAACTCTGAGAGCCTGGGAGAAATATCTATTCCTAAATATTTAACATTCCCTGATTGTATCGGAATAATAGATGTATTTGGGAAATTGCAATTTATGGGTAAAGCTATTGATTTTACCCAGTTAATAGAGTAGTCTGATAATGATGAAAATTTATCAATGAGCGCCACTGTCTGAAGAAGAGATCTTTCTGAGTTTTCAAGGAAAATCAATACATCATCAGCATAAAGACTTATCTTATGTTCCTTTTCTCCAGTTTGAATACCTCTGATATCAACATTTTGTCGTATGGCCGCTGCTAATGGTTCAATAAAGATGGTAAAAAGTGAGGGAGAGAGTGGACACCCCTGCCTAGTACCTCTCTGAAGATTAAAGCTTTGGGAAGTCTGATCATTTGTTCGGACAGATGCAACTGGACATCTATATAGTGTTTTAACCCAGTTTATGAAAGATGAACCAAACCCAAACTTGTTTAACACCATAAAAAGAAATTTCCAGTTAACCCGGTCAAAGGCTTTCTCTGCATCCAGGGACAAGATTGTAGTTTCTACATTATTGATCTTGCAGTAGTCTATTAAATTAAATAGCCTGCGTGTATTATCAGCCGAGTGCCTACCCTTGATAAAACCTGTTTGATCTGGGTGTATAATAAACGGAATTATCCTTTCCAGTCTTTTGGCGAGAGCTTTGCAAATTATTTTGAGATCGACATTCATAAGCGAGATGGGACGGTAGCTGGATGGAAGCGTGGGTTCTTTTCCAGGTTTAAGGAGCAGGATAATACTAGCCAAATTCATATTCGGAGGAATGACATTATCTTCTTTGATTTGGTTCACCATTTTAAAAAAAGTAGGTGCCATCATGGGCCAAAATTCTTTATAAAATTCTACTGGAAAACCATCTGGGCCTGGGGCTTTGTTGTTTGGGATGTGCTTAAGTGCCTCCTGGAATTCAAACACCTGAAGAGGTGCATCCAGAGCCGCAATCTGTTCATTATTTAATTGTGGTAGGTTAATATTGTCCAAAAATGTATTTATCTCTGAGTCCGATGGGTTAACCTGTGATGAGTAGAGATTTTCATAAAACTTTCTGAAGGAGTTATTTATTTAAAAAAAATAACTGGGAGGTCGCCCACCTCCCAGTTAAAAAAAAAAAAAAAGAAACTTCACACTATACCTCAAGCAATGACTCTGGGACTTGGATTCCCAAATGAAATGCAAAATTTACATTTATCTGAACAGAGCTCATCTGCTGGTGTGTTTGTCCACTGTGTTTTATCAAGACCAAAGTCAGCACAATTGTCTACCAAGAAATTTTAGAGCACTTCCTGCTTCCCTCTGCTGACAAGCTCTATGGAGAAGCTTTTCATTTTCCAGTAGGACTTGGCACCCCTCCCCCCCCCCACACACACACTGTCAAAAGTATCAAAATCTGGTTTAATGACCATGGCATCACTATGTTTGACTGGCCAGCAAACTCTCCTGACCTAAACCCCATAGAGAATCTATGGAGTATTGTCAAGGAGAAGATGAGAGACACCACACCCAACAATGCAGACGAGCTGAAGGTCACTATCAAAGCAACCTGGACTTTCATAACACCTCAGCAGTGCCACAAGCTGATCACCTCCATGCCACGCCACACTGATACAGTAATTAATCCAAAAGGAGCCCCGACCAAGTATTGAGTGTGTACATGGACATACTTTTCAGTTGTCCAACATTTCTATTAAAAAATATTTTTTTAAAAATTAATTTTATATAATATTCTAATTTTTTGAGAAACTGAATTTGGAGTTTCCATGGGCTGTAAGCCATAATCATCAAAATTAAAATAAACACTTGAAATATATCACTCTCTATGTAATGACTCTATATAATATAGTTTTTTTTTAAATTGAATTACCTAAATAAATCAACTTTTTGTTGACATTCTAATTTATTGAGATGCACCTGAATGTAGAACAGAATTAAAAATAACAAAATAATATGAAAGCAAGCAATGGAATTCGTGAAGCAAATGCAGCATCCAACAACAGTTTTCATGTCATCCTTGCACACTGCATTAAAAAGTGTCAGTTGCAAGCATTTATGGAATTGTTAATCACATTCACACACACCCTAAAATGTTAAATGTGTCAGTGACAGTCTGGGGTTTAGTATCTTTCCCAACTTTGTCATGCAGACCAGAAACACCAATCTTCTGGTTAGTGAATGATTTTCTATGCAGCCTGAGCCATATTTACCTCAAATGAATTAAACTTAAGTTATCCAACAATAAAGACACATAATTATAGTCACTGTGGGCATCTTTCTGCTTTACATAATACTTAAAGTATGTGGCTTTTGAGTGCAGAAATTCAAAACTACATTAGTACCTCTGTTCTGGCCCTGGAGTGAGTTTTCAGCTTGTGAAGTTGGACCCCCTTTTACATGACCAAAACAAAAATTCAAGATGGCTGCTAAAATGCTCTGCACATCAATGTACTGAAAAATGTACTATTTATTAGCACTGATCTGTCAGTCTTTTCAAGTCAGTCATACACCCATGATTGTCACACTTCTATTTCTGGACATGTCACTATGGTGTTTTTATGCATAAATTACCTTATACAGTGTTGTTTTCAGTAGGTATTGCTAACAATGATTAACAAAGCATTCAGGATTTCTGTCTTGTTGCACTGGAATGCAGCCAACATGGATGTGGTATTTCAGTGTCTGATTTTGAGTGGTGTCAACGTTATTGCAGTGTTATGTCTGGAAATATGAATGGACACAACCTTATGTTGAGGTTAGCTTTATTGAGCATTAACAGCAAAACAGTACACAGTGCAGTGTGTGGCTGGAAGCAAGAAGAGGCTGACTGGCGCTGGGCAGTCGCCTAATATACCATGAGGTGCACTGACGTCACCCATGTGCGCGTGCTCCCACAGCACAATGTGTCAAGCCATTTTACATACACCACATTTACTCCCCCCCCAATCCCCAGCAAGAAGCTCAGAACATTAGCTCACTTAACTAGTTTAGCAAAAATGTGCTGGCATCAAAACAAACTTATTAGTGTATCGGCTAATATAAAACTGAACATATAGTGTACATGAATGAACCGAACAAGCCGGTATCATCATCATCACCATAGCAATCTACCGGAGGCGACAATGACTGTTTCATTTAGGTCTGATCAGATTCCTCCATGCAGCTCTGTCCTTCGCCTTCCTCTGCCTGGAACTCCTTACCTTGTTAACCCGGGCGACGTCTGAGCCGGTATTCTGACTGACCATTTCATGAAACTGCTTGCAAAGTATTTGAGTACCGCTAGCTTTTTCTTGACTAGCGGTACATTCTTGGCAGATAGAGGTATTATCAATGGCAAGGACAGGCCAAGACAAACTGACTCCAGTATCTGTTGCAGTGACTGACCAGATAGTAGGTTTGCTTATCTAAAGAACCACTTAAAACGTTTCGACCACAGCATTATTAACTGGGCAACTGGGCAGACTGCTGGCGTGCCCTCATGGTCCTGTGGGTTATTCTGCCACTTAACAGACCACACACTTGCTATTTATGAACTCAGACTCCTTAAGGCTTTATTCATGCTGCATTTCCCCTCTAGTCCACTTTGGTCCACGTGCGCTTTGGACGAGCCTGGCGCACCCGCGGTGCTGTACATGCTCACTTCTTTCATCTACTCAGGCCAAGCGGTTGACGCATACACGCAACCATCATTTGTAGTTTCATTCCTGCCCTATAGGTAGCGCCAATGCGCTGATACGACAGGATTTTCACCAACGAAGAAACGTGAGAGTAACACACATCAACAACAATGGTGTCATTTAACTGTCACCGAGAGGAAGAGGAGCTGCTGTTATTATATTCTGCGGCAGAATTACAAAAAGTATGTTTATTCTCGTCTTCCGCCTCCTCGTTGTCTTCTTCGTCTACTTTGTCTTTGCATGCTGTGTTGATATCGCCACCTCGTGAATGGGATGTTCAGTCTTGCCCATGTGCTGTCAATGCGTTCAGGTCAAGGGCAGGTGGCGCGGTCACAAAATTTGGGATGCACGTGTTCGAGCACTCCAGACACTAGCGGGCTGGAGACGATGATGTAAATTTCGTCACACAAGGTTTCCGGTTGCACATATGAGAACAGCAGAGGTGCAGCATGAATCCAGCTTAACGCAGTTCTTCTTGAATTCAGCAGGGCCTCTGTTGAGCCCGTGCTGGGCACGGCCCTGGATGCGCTAGCTTGGGTGACTCTGGAGGGTGCCCTGCAACAGTTGCGGTCTGCTCATCAACAAAGTTCCAGTCTGGATCCCACACTGGCTGGGTCGGTTCAGTTGCAGTCTCTTCATCCGGAGCAAGAGGTGGTGTTATCCTTCTGAGATGGCAAGCATGCCATCAAAGATCAAAGGCAGGCATCACTCATGCTCACTCACGATCATAGGACATCAAAGATAGGACTTGCTATGACGATCGCCTATGATGTGCCTAAGATCTCTACACAATGTCTATATGACGTCAAATAGACACCATAGTGTAGAGTGATTCAAGAAAATCTGTGTGTGTCTGTGTGTGATCAAAGGCAGGCATCACTCACGATCATAGGACTCGCTATGACATCATCAAAGATCAAACGCAGGCATCACACACTCACTCATGATCATAGGACATCAAAGATAGGACTCGTTATGACATCATCAAAGATCAAATGCAAGCATCATAGGATTCACAGTTGTTACAACAGTGATGGAAAGCGTGGAGCAGGGACTTGGCAAAATGATAGCACTTGATGCAAGTGGCGGAACTGGGAAAACGTTCATATTATGCCACATTCTCAACAAAGTCCGCACACAGGGCAAAGTAGCTTTTGCAACAGCTGCAAGTGGCATTGCAGCTACCCTGCTGCCTAAAGGCACCACCTTTCACAGTAGAACAAAATGTCCTCTCATTCTCACTGATGACTCAGCTTGCAGTGTAAGTGAAAATGACAGCACTGCACATCACTCATTAGGATGACACATCTCATGGTCATGGGTGAAGTGTCCATGATGGATTGATGTGCACTGGAAGCAGCAGATTGAACATTTCAGTGGCTCCTGGGGTCACACAAGCTATTTCGTGATCACAGTGGTCTTCAGTGGCGATAGGAGGCAAATCCTTACTGTTGTACCACATGGTAGCAGAACCAAAATCATAGGAAGGTGTTTCAAGAGCTCAGACCTATGGAAAATGTTGAAACTATTTGTCTCACAGAAAACATGAGGATCTGTCAAGCTGTAGAAGATCAACAAGCTGAAGAACATTTTGCTAAATTTCTCTTGGACCTTGGGGAAGGAAAAATTCCAGTAGTTCCACACCAGGGCGAGTTTGCAATTGAACTCGATGAAAGACTAATGATTCCAGGTGACAAACTGGAAGACATTGTCAGTTGGGTGTATGAAGACATGCAAGTCAATGTTTCAAATCCAAGATGGTTATGTGAACGTGTCATATTATGCCTGATGAACTCTGAAGTTGACACTGTCAATGAGTACATGACAAAAATTTTCCCAGGAGAAAAACATGTTTGCAACAGTGTTGACACTGAACACTCTGAGGGTAATCATACATTGCCAACTAAATACACTCTGCCCATCTGGAATGCCTCCTCATTGCATCACTTTAAAGGTGAGAATGGTGAGCATGCTACTGTGAAACTTTGACCAACAAAACGGACATTGCAATGGCTCAAGATACATCATTGAACAAATACAGCCTCACCTGTTGGTTGCAACATCTGTGATTGGTGTCAATGCTGGACGCACTCTACTGATTCCATGAATCACACTCACACCATCTGAAAACATGTTTCCATTCACCTTATGATGTAAACAATTTCCAGTAAGACCCTGCTTTGCCATGACTGTGAATAAGTCACAGGGCCAGTCTTTACAGCGTGTTTGTGTTTTCTGCACAAGAGATTTCATCAGCCATGGCCAATTGTACAGTGGGGCAAAAAAGTATTTAGTCAGCCACCAATTGTGCAAGTTCTCCCACTTAAAAGATGAGAGAGGTCTCCAATTTTCATCATAGGTATACCTCAACTATGAGAGAAAAATGAGAAAAAAAATCCAGAAAATCACATTGAAGGATTTTTAATGAATTAATTGGTAAATTCCTCGGTAAAATAAGTATTTGGTCAATAACAAAAGTTCATCTCAATACTTTGTTATATACCCTTTGTTGGCAATGACAGAGGTCAAACGTTTTCTGTAAGTCTTCACAAAGTTTTCACACACTGTTGCTGGTATTTTGGCCCATTCCTCCATGCAGATCTCCTCTAGAGCAATGATGTTTTGGGGCTGTCACTGGGCAACACGGACTTTCAACTCCCTCCAAAGATTGTCTATGGGGTTGAGATCTGGAGACTGGCTAGGCCACTCCAGGACCTTGAAATGCTTCTTACGAAGCCACTCCTTCATTACTCGGGCAGTGTGTTTGGGATCATTGTCATGCTGAAAGACCCAGCCACATTTCATCTTCAATGCCCTTGCTGATGGAAAGAGGTTTTCACTCAAAATCTCACGATACATGGCCCCATTCATTCTTTCCTTTACATGGATCAGTCGTCCTGGTCCCTTTGCAGAAAAACAGCCCCAAAGCACGATGTTTCCACCCCCATGCTTCACAGTAGGTATGGTGTTCTTTCTCCTCCAAACACGACAAGTTGAGTTTTTACCAAAAAGTTCTATTTTGGTTTCATCTGACTATATGACATTCTCCCAATCCTCTTCTGGATCATCCAAATGCTCTCTAGCAAACTTCAGACAGGCCTGGACATGTACTGGCTTAAGCAGGGGGACACTTCTGGCACTGCAGGATTTGAGTCCCTGGCGGCGTAGTGTGTTACTGATGGTAGCCTTTGTTACTTTGGTCCCAGCTCTCTGCAGGTCATTCACTAGGTCCCCCCGTGTGGTTCTGGGATTTTTGCTCACCGTTCTTGTGATCATTTTGACCCCACGGGGTGAGCTCTTGCGTGAAGCCCCAGATCGAGGGAGATTATCAGTGGTCTTGTATGTCTTCCATTTTCTAATAATTGCTCCCACAGTTGATTTCTTCACACCAAGCTGCTTACCTATTGCAGATTCAGTCTTCCCAGCCTGGTGCAGGTCTACAATTTTGTTTCTGCTGTCCATTGACAGCTCTTTGGTCTTGGCCATAGTGGAGTTTGGAGTCTGGCTGTTTGAGATTGTGGATAGGTGTCTTTTATACTGATAATGAGTTCAAACAGGTGCCATTAATACGGGTAACGAGTGGAGGACAGAGGAGCCTCTTAAAGAAGAAGTTACAGGTCTGTGAGAGCCAGAAATCTTGCTTGTTTGTAGGTGACCAAATACTTATTTTACCGAGGAATTTACCAATTAATTCATTAAAAATCCTTCAATGTGATTTTCTGGATTTTTTTTTCTCCTTTTGTCTCTCATAGTCGAGGTATACCTATGATGAAAATTGGAGACTTCTCTCATCTTTTAAGTGGGAGATCTTGCACAATTGGTGGCTGACTAAATACTTTTTTGCCCCACTGTATGTTGCCGTGAGCAGAGTTGGCAGATCAAGCAATCTTCGTATTCTTGCTCAAGATGAAGAAACTAAGCAAAAGTGTCGCTTTCTGAGCAATGTTGTTTTTAAAGAGATGCTGACACAGTAAAAATGTGTAACCTTGAAGAATGGCAGTCTACATTACAAATGTGTAAAATGCCAAGCAAAGCGTGGATTTTCTCCGGGTGCTCCGGTTTCCTTCTTCTCCTTTTAGATTTGATTGGCGGTTGGCAACCAGCTTACAGGTGCATTATTGCCACGTACTTCACTCTATATCATCACTCTATCTGGTCAGGAGCTGTAGTCCTTCTATCATCATTGTTGTGTCCAATCGAACCTCAACTCTATCTTCAGACATCATTCTTCTTCGTCTCATCGTACTTTACTCTATATCATCACTTCACTCTATATCACCACTCTACACATCTTGCCACGGCCAAGATGTCAGCCACCCCGCTCTGGTTTCCTCTTCTTCTTCTTCTTCTTCTCTCAGTTACTGGCAGATAGCAAACAACTGAAAGGTGCATACCACCATCCACTGTACAAGAGTGTGTAACATTATGTCATTTGAGCCCAACCCCTAAATTCTATGACTTAATCCCGTGTTATTAAAAAAGAGAAAAGAGCCCTTCTCGTGATTCTTATTGCTTCTCCATCTCCATCTGTTCCCAGAATCCCAGTTAAATCCCATTCCCTACTGGCCTCTCGAACTTCATTTTTCATTATCTGTCTTTCATTTCCATACTTGTGACAGTGTAATAAGATGTGCTCGACATTTTCTTTTACTCCACATTCTCTACATTTGTCACTTTCACTTTTCCCCATGGTGAATAAAGTGCCATTTACACCTGTATGATCCAGTCTGAGTCTTGCCATAATGATGTCTTCCCTCCTTTTGGTTGTTATGCAATTCTTTATTGCAACTGATTTTTGTACTTTGTAATACGATCTACCTTTATGATCTTCATCCCATCTTTTTGCTATAGCTCAATTCCTTTTTTCTTGATTATTGCTTTCCTTTCACCTTTTCCAAGAGAAAATGGTGTAATTGTTTCTTTCCCAAGAGTGCTTTTTGCTAATTTGTCTGCATAGTCATTCCCTTTCAACCCTTCATGTGCAGGAATCCAACAAAACTGAACGTCTCCACCATCCCTGTGTACCCTAAATAAACTGCTACAGCTTTTATGAGATTAATGACTTTTTGTGCACTTTGCCTCCAGATTTTCAACATGAACTCTCCGTGTGTATGCACTATCAACCCACAATCCTAGATATTTGAACTCACTGACTTTCTCTATTGGTTGATTATATAATGTTAATGGGTCTGTAGCAGACTCTCATGATAAATTGTATATCAAGGATTCAGTGTACCCCGCCCGGTATGGGGTTACCGGGGCCCCACCCTGGAGCCAGGCCTGGGGGAGGGGCTCGAAGGCTAGCGTCTGGTGGCCGGGTTTCCACCCATGGGACCCGGCCGGGCTCAGCCCGAAGGAGTTACATGGGTCCGCCCTCCAGTAGGTTCACCACCTGCAGGAGGGATCATGGAAGTCCGGTGCTATGTGGATTAGGTGGCAGTCAAAGGCGGAGACCTTGGCGGACTGATCCCAAGCTTTCTAAACTGGCTTTTGGTACGTGGAATGTCACCTCTCTGGTGGGGAAGGAGCCTGAGCTGGTGTACGAGATTGAGCGATACCGGCTAGATATAGTTGGCCTCACCTCAACACACAGCTCCGGTTCCGGAACCAGTCTCCTGGAGAGGGGCTGGAGCTTGGCCTTTTCTGGAGTTGCCCCGGGCGAGAGGCGACGAGCAGGGGTAGGTATTCTTGTATCGCCCCACCTTGCTGCCTCTATATTGGAGTTTTCCCCGGTGGACGAAAGGGTTGCTTCCCTGCGCCTTCGGGTTGGGAAACGGGTCCTGACCATCATTTGTGCCTATGCACCAAATGATGTTTCAGAGTACCCACCCTTTTTGGAGTCTGTGACTGGGGTGCTGGAGGGTGCTCCTCCTGGAGACTCCATTGTCCTACTGGGGGACTTCAATGCGCACGTGGGCAACGACAGTGAAACCTGGAGGGGGGTGATTGGGAGGAACGGCCTGCCCGATCTGAACCCGAGTGGTGTTCAGTTATTGGACTTCTGTGCTAACCACAGTCTGTCTATAACGAACACCATGTTCAAGCATAAGGGTGTCCATATGTGCACCTGGCACCAGGACACCCTAGGCCGCAGGTCGATGATCGATTTTGTTATCGTATCATCAGACCTGCGACCGTATGTCTTGGACACCCGAGTAAAGAGAGGTGCAGAGCTGTCAACTGATCACCACCTGGTGGTGAGTTGGATCCGATGGCAGGGGAGGAAGCCATTCAGACCTGGTAGACCCAAACGTATAGTGAGGGTGTGCTGGGAGCGTCTGGCTGAGGCCCCTGTCCGGGAGGTCTTCAACTCCCACCTCCGGAAGAACTTCAACCACATTCCGAGGGAGTCTGGAGACATGGAGTCTGAATGGGCCATGTTCTCCACCTCTGTTGTTGAAGCGGCAGCCCAGAGCTGCGGCCGCAAGGTGGTCGGTGCATCTCGTGGTGGCAACCCCCGAACCAAGTGGTGGACACCAGTGGTGAGGGGGGCCATTAAGCTGAAGAAGGAGTCCTATCAAGCTTGGTTGGCTTGTGGGACTCCCGAAGCAGCTGAGGTGTACCGGCAGGCCAAGCGGAGTGCAGCTCGGGTGGTTGCTGAAGCAAAAACCCGGGTATGGGAGGAGTTCGGTGAGGCCATGGAACAAGACTTTCGGTCGGCTTCAAAGAGATTCTGGCAAACTGTTCGGCGGCTCAGGAGGGGAAAGCAGCTCCCCGTCCACACTGTGTATGGTGCGGATGGGACACTGTTGACTTCAACTGGGGATATCGTCGGGCGGTGGAAGGAATACTTCGAGGATCTCCTCAATCCCACTGATACGCCTTCCACAGAGGAAGCAGGGTTTGGGGACGAGGGGGATGACTCGCCTATCACAGGGGCTGAGGTCGCCAAGGTGGTTAAAAATCTCCTTGGTGGCCGGGCCCCGGGGGTGGATGAGATTCGCCCCGAGTACCTCAAGGCCCTGGATGTTGTTGGGTTGTCATGGTTGACACGCCTCTGCAACATTGCGTGGAGGTCGGGGGCAGTGCCTTTGGCATGGCAAACCGGGGTGGTGGTTCCTCTCTTCAAAAAAGGGGACCGGAGGGTGTGCTCCAACTTTAGAGGGATCACACTCCTCAGCCTCCCTGGGAAGGTCTATGCCAAGGTATTGGAGAGGAGAGTCCGGCCGTTGGTCGAACCTCGGATTCAGGAGGAGCAATGTGGTTTTCGTCCTGGCCGTGGCACATCGGACCAGCTCTTTACCCTCTCGAGAATTCTTGAGGGTTCGTGGGAGTTTGCCCAACCAGTTTACATGTGTTTTGTGGACTTGGAGAAGGCATTTGACCGCGTCCCTCGTGGATTTTTGTGGGGGGTGCTTCGGGAGTATGGGGTATCGGGCTTGTTGTTACGAGCTATTCGGTCTCTGTACGACCGTTGTGAGAGTTTAGTTCGCATTGCCAACACTCGGTCGGAGTCATTCCCAGTGAGAGTTGGACTCCGCCAGGGCTGCCCTTTGTCACCGGTCCTGTTCATAATTTTTATGGACAGGATTTCTAGGCGCAGCCAGGGAATGGAGGGTGTCATGCTTGGTGACCACAGGATCTCATCTCTGTTGTTTGCAGATGATGTTGTCCTGTTGGCTTCATCCAGCAATGACCTACAGCTCTTGCTGGGACGGTTTGCCGCTGAGTGTGAAGCGGCTGGGATGAGAATCAGCACCTCCAAGTCCGAGTCCATGGTCCTCAGCCGGAAAAAGGTGGATTGTCCTCTCCGGGTTGGGGACAGGCTCCTGCCCCAAGTGGAGGAGTTTAAGTATCTTGGGGTCTTGTTCACGAGTGAGGGGAAAATGGAGCGAGAGATCGACAGACGGATTGGAGCAGCATCTGCAGTGATGCGGACGTTGTACCGGTCTGTTGTGGTGAAGAGGGAGCTTAGTTCTAAGGCAAAGCTGTCGATTTACCAGTCAATCTACGTTCCTACTCTCACCTATGGTCACGAGCTTTGGGTAATGACCGAAAGAACGAGATCGCGGATACAAGCGGCTGAAATGAGCTTTCTCCGTAGGATTGCTGGACTCACCCTCAGAGATGGGGTGAGGAGCTCAGTCATCCGGGAGAGGCTCAGAGTAGAACCGCTGCTCCTCCACATTGAAAGGAGTCAGTTGAGGTGGTATGGGCATCTGATTAGGATGCCTCCTGGACGCCTCCCACTTGAGGTGTTTCAGGCACGTCCCACTGGGAGGAGACCCCGGGGCAGACCCAGGACTCGGTGGAGAGACTATGTCTCCCAGCTAGTCTGGGAACGCCTTGGTATCCCCTCTGAAGAGCTGGAGCAGGTGGCTGGGGAGAGGGAAGTCTGGGCTTCTCTGCTTGAACTGCTGCCTCCGCGACCCGGACCTCCGGAAAAGCGGTAGAAGATGGATGGATGGATGGATGGATGGATGGGTCTGTAGCAGTTCTGCGTTTTTTGTGAAAGTCATATAGTGTAGAGATGAAATAACCAGGCCGACTTTCTGAGCAGACAAACTTTATTTCACTCTCACATCTTCCAGAATCAGACATTGAACATTAAACATTTGTAGCAGGGACTCTCTCTTTTACATCCCAAAACTCACACCTCCCTGCTACCTGAGGTCCTGCATTCACCATTCACTCCCCCAAGACAATTCCTCTTACCCCCCAGCCCTTTGATCTCCATGCTCTCTCAGTCTGAGAGGAAAACTACTGAACTCTACAGCATGGGTCCCCCACACCGCATCCCCAGAGTCTCAGACTGGGTGTTAACTCTCCCGCCCTCGTGGCTTCAGTCTCCACCCATAGCTGCTGTAACGGGGGTCCTCGGCTCCGCGATGCTGCTGTGCTGGTGGAGAGTTCCTGGGGGTGCATCCGTCTGTGGGGGGACAATGGGGGGGGGGAAACATTCAGCATGCTCGTGTGACTGCTGTGATGAATCATTTACCTGGGGAGCTCTCAGTGGGGTCTTCCTTGCCGAGGAGCTCGAGCCAACTGCAGCTGCTCGTCTGTCACAACAAAGGTGGGCTTAAGTCTTTTCAGATCCTCTCCCAGCGACCCCCCAGGTCTAACACAAAATGTTTGTCCCCGGTTTCCAGCATTCTGAATGGGCCATCGTAGGGTGGGCGCAATGGGGTCCGGTGGGCATCATGCCTGACAAACACGAATTCCGTGTCCTTCAAGGTTTTTGGCACAAACGCGCGGGAAAAACAATGGTGGGTCGGGCCAGGGAGCGTCCATGCATCTGCGCTATGCTGCAAACGCGGGGACGGATGGGTGTTTGGCGCGGGGTTATCTGGTAAAAACTCCCCGGGGAGCCGCAGGGGCTGCATAAAAACCAGCTCTGCTGGAGAAGCCTCTAAATCCTCCTTCGGTGTGGAATGCAACCCTAATAAAACCCACAGCAACCGGTCCACCCAATTTGCATCCGTAAGCGAAGCGCTGAGAGCTGCCTTCACTGACCTATGGAAACGCTCGCATAACCCATTGGCCTGTGGGTTGTATGCGGCCGTGCGATGAATTAAGACACCCAGGCTCCGGGCCATCGTGGACCAGAGGTCGGAAACAAACTGCGGGCCCCGATCAGATGTGATGTCCGAAGGGGTGCCAAAACGTGCCACCCATGTTGTTAAAAAGGCGCGTGCCACGTCCACGGACGTGGTGGAAGCTAGTGGGACTGCTTTGGGCCATCGTGTGGTGCGGTCCACCACTGTCAGGAGGTGCGTGAACCCCTGCGATGGTGGGAGGGGGCCGACGAGGTCCACGTGAATGTGGTCAAACCTCTTAGCCGGGATATAGAACAGCTCAAGGGGGGCCTTTGTGTGCCTGTGCACTTTGGCTCGTTGGTATGCTACACAGGCTGCAGCCCACTCTTTCACCTGTTTGCGTAGGCTCGGCCAGACAAACTTTGCTGCCACCATTTTGACTGAAGTGCGTACACCTGGGTGCACCAGGGAGTGAACCGACTCAAAAACGCGGCGTTGCCAAGCGCGTGGTACCACCGGGTGCGGGCGGCCCGTGGAGATGTCACAGATTGGGGGGGGGGGCGTCTTGCATAACTCTGCTCTCCAGCCTTCACCCTGTTGGTCCAGACTGGAGCGCGCACACGTCCGCATCGCCAATCTGCTCCGCGGCCATGGCCGTGTAATCTATCCCTACGTAGACTGGGGCCACTAATGTGCGCAAGAGGCAGTCCACCACCACGTTGAGTTTACCGGCCACATGCTGAATGTCGGTCGTAAACTCCAAGATTGCAGCCAGCTGTCTCTGCTGCCGGCCTGACCATGGTTCCGAAACCTTGGCCATCACGTATGTTAGCGGCTTGTGGTCCACAAACGCAGTGAAGGCGCACCCTTCCAGCCAGAACTGGAAGTGGCGTATGGCTAGGTGGAGAGCCAGCAACTCCCTGTCGAACGCGTTGTATTTATGCTCATTGTCACGCAAAGACCTGCTAAAAAAGGCGAGCGGCTGCCAAGAACTGGCGACACACTGTTCCACGACGGCCCCTATGGCTAAGTCTGATGCGTCTGTAGTGAGCGCAATCTGAGCCACCGGGTCCGGGTGCGCCAGCAGTGCAGCATTCTCCAGAGCTGTTTTAACCTCGGAAAACGCTTGCTCCTGCTCAGGAGTCCAGTCAACTCTGTCCACCGGCTTCCGTTTCTTAAGCGCGGCGTACAACGGCTGCATGAGCTGGGCTGCGCGGAGGAGGAAATGATTGTAGAAGTTCACCATCCCCAAAAACTCCTGCAGCGCCCTGACTGTCTGAGGCTGGGGAAAATTCGCCACTGCGTGCACCTTGTCCGGCAAGGGTATCACTCCCTCCGGTGAGATGTGGTGTCCCAAAAAATCGATCCCCGTCAAGCCAAACTGGCATTTTGCCGGGTTGATTATGAACCCGTGCTCCTCCAACCTCCGGAAAACCGTCCTGAGGTGGGCTACGTGTTCGTCCTTGGACGCTCTGGCCACCAGGATGTCATCCAGGTAGACAAACACAAACGGCAGATCACGCAACACCGCATCCATCATGCGTTGGAATGTCTGTGCTGCGCCTTTTAACCCGAAAGGCATGCGTAAAAACTTAAACAGACCAAATGGGGTTATTACTGCCGTTTTAGGTGTGTCCTCCGCGCGCACCGGGACCTGGTAGTAACCACGGACCAGGTCTATCTTAGAAAAAATACATGCCCCAGCGAGGTGAATGTAAAAATCCTGAATATGGGGGATCGGGTAGCGGTCGTGCACTGTGATGTTGTTTAATCTGCGGATATCTCCGTAAGGTCGCCACGATCCCTCGGCCTTAGGGACCATATGTAGTGGGGATGCCCATGGGCTGTTTGATTGTCTGATGATGCCCAGCCTTTCCAAGTTGGCAAACTCCTCGCGCGCTATGGCCAGTTTAGCTGTGTCCAGGTGCTGAGGTCATGCAAAAACAGGCGGCCCGGTGGTGGCAATAAAGTGCTCCACCGCGTGTTTAGTGATGGCCGCCGAAAACATCAGGACCATGAGTGCTGGGAACTGGGTGAGCAGTGTGTGGAACTTGCCACCTGGAGCTGTGACGTTGGCTAGTGTTGTTGGCCCAGCTCCTTGAGCTGTACAGGGGAGAGAATCAAAAGACATTGCATTAATCAGGAATCTGTTAGTAACATTGACCAGTAGTCCGTGTGCATACAAAAAATCAGTGCCTAAGATTGGAAAACTGCATGCCGCTATGACGAATGTTCACTGGTACGTACGGCCGTGCAGGGATACAGTCAGTGTCCTCTCACCAAAAGTCTTAATGTCTGAGCCATTTGCAGTTGTCAGCTCAGGGCCATTAGTTCCCGCTAGCGGGTCGGCGTAGGATGGCAGGATGAGGCTCTTTTGGGAGACGGAGTCCACGAGGAATTGTCTCCCCGAGCTTGAGTCTGTCACATAGAGCAGCTTGCTTTCTTCACCCACGGTCGCAGCTGCTATCGACTGTCGGTCCTGGCGTTTTCTGAACGCTTGAATTGGCACGGTGGCACGCATCGGTGTGCGTCCTCTCCAAAACGGCGGTGGTAGGAGCAGAGCGTGTCTCTCTGGCGCTTCCTGGCCCCCGCTGCCTCTACCATTGCTGGCTCCTCGCTTCCGCTGGCCGTCTCGCTGGGTTCCAACTCCGCTGCGTTCACTGTGAGGGCTCTGGTGGTGAGGATGATCCGATCTGCCTCCTGGAGGCACGATAGCGCACAATAGTCACACGCATCCAGCAGCGGCGAGTTGGCAAGGACCGCTCTGGCCGCCATTGGGAGGTTCCAGAGGAAAAGGTAAGCAAATAGAAAATGCCCATCGTCCATGCCCATCAACGCCAATATCTTCTCCATCTGTTCGACCGCCAACCCGTCTCCCAACTTGGAGCGCATCAGGAGTCTCTCATCTCTCTCGCAATCCAAGAGCGTGTAGCGCCAGGTCAGCACAGCTTTGAGAGCCCCGTATTTGTCGTGGGCTGGGGGCTGTTGGAGCAGGCTCGCTACTTGCTGAGTCGTGCAAGCGTCCAGCGCTGCAACCACATAGTAATACCTGGTGTCATCTGCCGTTATTCCTCGGAGCTCGAACTGGGCCTCGGTGTGGAGGAACCAAGACTTTAGGTCGTGCAGCCAAAAGTCTGGTAGTTTGACCGAAATGACATACGCATTGCTGGGGTTTCCCGTCTGGGTCGTCTCCGGGGTGTTTGCCTCGTGTTTCATTCTGCGTCAAGGGTCACCAGTGTGGAGATGAAATAACCAGGCCGACTTTCCAAGCAGACGAACTTTATTTCACTCTCACATCTTCCAGAATCAAACATTGAACATTAAACATTTGTAGCAGGGACTCTCTCTTTTACATCCCAAAACTCACACCTCCCTGCTACCTGAGGTCCTGCATTCACCATTCACTCCCCCAAGACAATTCCCCTTACCCTCCAGCCCTTTGATCTCCATCCTCTCTCAGTCTGAGAGGAAAACTACTGAACTCTACAGCATGGGTCCCCACAATAGCAGGTTTTTCTGTTTGAAAATTTAAATCCCCAGTCATATGACCACTTTTCCACTTTCTCCATTGCTTTCCTGATGTTTTTGAACACAAATTTCTCATTTCTACCCCTCGTCCACATGGCTCCATCATCTGCATATAGTGCTGTTTTGATGGATCCCTCTTGATCCTCAAACATGTCATTAATCATTATATTGAATAAAACAGGGCTTATCACACTCCCCTGAGGAACACCATTTTCTATTTCAAAGTCATTAGAAACTTCTGATCCTACTTTAACCCTAATTGTCCTGTGTGTTAAAAAAAATCCATTATCCAATTATACAGTACATCCTGCCACCAATGCCCATTTTATTCAATTTGATAAGAAGTCCATCTCTCCACAGTGAGTCATAAGCCTTTTCAATATCCAGATAAACTATAACCATTACTTCTTTCATTTTGAGAGTCTTTTCAATAGCATTACTTACCCTGACTAGAGCATCCACTGTGGATCTTCCTCTTCTAAAACCATTCTGATAGTCATTTATTAATTGTTTTCTCTCTAGTACATATGAGAGTCTGTAAACTAACACCTTCTCCATCAATTTCCCTAAGTGTGATGTTAATGCTGTTGGCCTGTAGTTGCCTGGATGAGCTGGATCTTTCCCTGGCTTATTAAATGGTAAAATTACAGCCTTTTTCCACCCACTTGGGATAATCCCCTCCTTCCATATTCTGTTAAAACAATTTCAGCACCAGTTGCATTGATTGCATAGGCAACTGCCGGAACATAACATAGCTTAACTGATCATATCCTGGAACTGTGTATCCACTCTCTTGCAAAGCTCTCTTAAGTTCTGACATTGTGAGTTCAAGGTCTAACGCAGTCATGTCTTCTTTCACTTCATTTTTTAAGTTTGTGTTTTCTCTGAGTTTGTGCTGCCTTTGCTGTCTATGACTCTCACCAAGATGTTCTCCTCTATGCACTGCTGCAAATGCCCTACCTAGGACTTCTGCCTGTTCTTTGTCTGATACAGCCATCTTGTTCCCATCCACTAAAGCTGGAATTTTAACTGATAACCTTTTCCCACTCATTTTTTTAAACATACACCAGACATCACCTAGTTCTGTTTTCCCACCAAGGGTGGAACAAAATTCTCTCCATGTTGACCTTTTCCTTTTCTTAATAATCCTTCGAGCTACTGCCCTTTTCTTTTTGTACTCTATTAAGTTTTCACTATTCATATTCTTCCTCAGCTCTCTGAATGCCTTGTTTCGCTCTTTTACTGCAATACTACATTCCTCATTCCACCAGGGTACAACCTTCTTCCTTCTTCAATCTTGTTTTCTTAGGTATACTTGCTATTGCAGCATTCAGAATATCATTGGTTACCTGACTTGAACACTCTTCTATGCCACCTTCTAATGTCACCAAATGACACGATTGAACACAGGATTGTCTAAATTTTCCTCAATCTGCCTTGTCAAAACATCATCTTGTAAAACATCTTCCCTCTTGTATACATACAGTACTTCAGTTTTAATGACTGTAAGTATTGGGAAGTGATCACTTCCCATAGTTGTCCTGTTCATAACCGTCCATTCACAGGTGCTCACTAAAAAAATCAGATACCAGAGTCAGGTCAATACATGATGATGTGCCCCTATGCACATCCACCCTGGTACCTTCACCACTGTTGAGACAAATTAACGATATTTCATCTAACATCTCTTCCACAACATTTCCATTGTTATCTGTATGTGTGCTTCCCCACAAGCTATTATGGGCATTAAAGTCTCCACACCATTCCTCTTTCATATGCCCTTCCCCTGCCATAATACTCAAAGTATTTGCTGTTAACTTCCTACATGGGTTGTGATAATTAATCAGCTTAATATTTCCTTGTCCATTTGGCCTACATATTTCAATAAAATTACACTCTATATCCTCAGGGGAGGGAATCTCCCTATACGTCAGGCCATCTTTAATGAAAGTGGCACATCCTCCTCCATTTACAGTGTTAATTCTATCCTGTCTGATTGAAGTGTATCCTGGAATAACAAAATCTAAGTGAGGTTGAAGCCATATCTCCTGTACACACACTACCTGTGGAACAACTTCTAGGTCGTAAAGATACTTCTTGAGTTCTTGTCCGTTTGCTATAAGACTCCTCACATTCCACTGTAGTATGTGTAGTACCATAATTAAGGTCTTGTTTCAGCATGTGCAGTCTCCCCAGTTTCAGCTTTCAATAAAGCATGAATCTGGTCATTTGTGATACCTTTCACATCTAGGAAGCTTCTTGCTACTTCCACCATGGTATTGATTCTGTCACTTTTCTTCTTTAGCTGTGTAGCAACATTAATGGTGTGGCAGATAAAAGCTATAAAGTTTGCCCTCTTAACTATCAATGTATCATCATTCATTTTGAATTTGTGAACTCAAACATTCCTTGCAGCGGCATGATCTTGTGCTTGTGTGGGATTTGTTGTTGGCTGGGCTTCCATTTGAACTGAACTTCTTTGAGGAAAGGCTGTTGTGTTTCTGACTATTCATATACTATGTCATATATAGACACCATAGGCGAGTCAAAAAAATCTGTGTGTGTGTTTGTGTGTGATCAAAAGCAGGCATCACTCACGATCATAGGACATCAAAGATCAAAGGCAGGCATCACTCACGATCATAGGACTCACTATGACATCATCAAATATCAAAGGCAGGCATCACTCACACTCACTCACGATCATAGGACATCAAAGATCAAAGGCAGGCATCACTCACGATCATAGGACTCGCTATGACATCATCAACAATCATAGGACTCACTATGCCATCATCAAAGATCAAATGCAGGCATCATAGGACTCGCTATGACATCATCAAAAGATCAAAGGCATCCATCACTCACAAGGACTCGCTCTGACATCATCAAAGATCAAACACAGGCATGACTGATGATCATAGGACTTGCTATGACATCATCAACGATCATAGGATTCGCTATGCCATCATCAAAGATCAAATGCAGGCATTATAGGACTCATTATGACATCATCAAAGATCATAGGACTCGTGACACCATCAATGATCAAAGGAAGACATCACTGAATGAGTGCTGACATGCTTGCTTACACCCTTGTTACCTCCGCCAAAGGGGGAGGTTATGTGATCATCGGCGTTGGTTTGTCTGTTTGTTTGTCTGTTTGTGTTTTTTGTCTGTTTGTTAGCAAGATAACTCAAAAAGTTATGGACGGATTTTCATGAAATTTTCACAGATTGTCAGAAATGGAGTATCCTACAGATGATTAGATTTTGGTGGTGATCCAGATCACCGTCCACAAGAAAACCGCCATTACGCAAAATGCCATTTTCGTGAATAACTACTAAACCACTAATCCTATCATTGTCAATCCAATTGTTGTGAATCCAGTTGCTAGTCATATGTTTTCATGGTCAAGGAATCTGAAACCGTACACACAAACACTGTATGGGGGGAACTGTGGTGCTAAACCGCCATTACAGAAAATGCCATTTTTGTCAATAACTACTGAACCCCTAATCCTATCATTGTCAATCCAATTGCTTGTCATATGTTTTCATGGTCAAGGAATCTCAAAACATACACACAAACACTGTATGGGGGGAACTGTGGCACTTGGCAGAGGTCTGCGCTCTCCGAGTGCTTTTCTAGTTTACACCTGCTTTCTACGGGCATGCATAAATACTTGCTTATGCTTGGTTCCTACGGGCATGCACAGGTATGCACTAGTATAACTGAAGGAAATTTTACAACTCAAACTCATGGATAAAGAGAAAGACTGGCATCATCTCTGAACTGTAGTGGACAGCTCTCCTCTATGGGCAAGCAAACCTTTGGAGTTAAAAAGCTCCTTTAACTTCATAAAAGTTGGTGTGCACTGAATTTAAAAAAAAAAATCCTGCTCACGATTTCACCGACGTTTGAACTCATCTATCTATAAATTCAAAAAATCTCTGTGTCTGTGTCACGATCATAGGATATCATAGCACGCCCTATGATGTCTGCAGGGTGTTCTATGATGATCCTACGATCTCAGGCTACATAGGACTCGTGATGATGCCATATAGGCAATGCCGCCATATAGGCAATAGGACTGGCTGCCTATGATGTAGTGTCCTATGATGCCTGCATTGATGTCTTTATGATGTCATGTAGATCATCACTCACGATGCCTGCCTTGATGTATTTTACGACTGACTACCTATGATGTAGTGTCCTATGATGCCTGCCTCAATGCTGTATCAAGAACAAGCTGCAAGAACTCCCAAACAGAGTATTGATGGGGGGTCTGGAAAGTCCATAGGCTGAAAAAAAAGAAAAAAGTTCACAGTGGTCAAATTTGACCAAATGTGGTTTGTTTTTCAATTGCAGGGAGCCTAGCGCTGCAATGCCGATGGAAGAAGTGTGTGGACCGAAGAGGAGACTATGTTGAAAAATAAACCACATTTGATCAAATTTGACCACTATGAACTTTTCAGTCCCTCGTATGTATAGGCCTTTACCCATGAAGAAGATCTCAATGCACAATCTTGACCTGAACCCTAGAGAGAAGAAGCTAATGTGGCTAATAAGGAGGGCTAACAGCTAAGATAACAGTAACAGGTAAGATAACAACTAGTGTAAAAAGTGGTCGCTAGTTGCTTGTGGTATTTTTGCATTTTTAACTGTCATTGCTTTGACATGTTGAAAGCTTTAAAGGGATCCATGGTTGTATAAATCAAACATATTTGTCCACTCCCATGTTAATAAGAATATGAAAAACTTGAAAATGCCATGGTCCATGTGCGGACTCTGTCTGCACTCGGGTTGTGCGGTAGTTCCCCGTTCTCTCCTCTGGCGCACCTCTTGGCCTCCAGGCCTTTATTAAGACAGCGTCTCGGCGGCGCTTCCGGCTGTCAGAAGCCAAGCTCCGCGGGACGGCTGGTTTCCAATCAGCTGATGGCTTTTCATCAGCTGGTCAATCTGTCAAGCGCTATTTAAGGGAGCAGCTCTGTTTGCTTGGTGCTGCGACCTCGTCAAACATTCCTCGGTTTAATCCTGTCTTTGGATTCTGGAGTTTTCCTCCCTCTGTAAGTGTTTTCCCTCTTAGTCTGTTTCACAGTGTGCTTTTCTCTTGTAACCTGTAATATTGGCACCCAAGTGTATGTTCGCGTTTTTGCCCCACATAGCTTATTATTTTGTACTAATACCTGTGTTAATAAAATACGCAAACTCATCGGTGGCCTATAGCTTCTTATTTGCGGTCTGCAAGGGCCGCAACATGACAGTAGGTCGCAGCCAGACTGAGACGCCGGTGACCGTGAGTTTGTTTGGACTTGACTTTCCACTTACCGTGTACCAGTGTGCTGGGAGATGGTGCCGCTCAAGGGCTACACTAGGAGTCTGGGCTACGAGCTGGTGAAGGCACTCGACGAAATTGATGGAATCCTTTTCACCGCTCGCCTCTACGACACTCCCAGTGATGCACGCTGGTACCTGGACCTCGCTGAGGCAATCATTAACCGCCATCCTTGCTACACTGACCATCTTGAAATCACGGCGAGGATGGCGGACATCTCTGCGCACTGGGAGAAGCTCTGTGGGCTGGAGGGAAACTCCAGCAGGAAGCTGAAGAGGAGGCATCCTCACTTCTCGCTTCGGGATCCCATTCCTGTCCCTCATCCAGTCCAGGGGTTCGCACCACCCAGAGGTCATCCCTGACGGAGTGAAACATCAGTCGGGATTCCCCCAGAGAATTTACAGCTGACAGCAATTTCCATCCTAGACCGAGTGGCTGCAGCTTGCTCCGCCTCCCATCCTACACCGATTATGAAGCATGTGACGGCAGTGGTCAGGCTGGTGGAGAGGACTCCAGAACTGTATGATTACCCCAAATACGCTGACCTGCTCACCTCTGTTTCTGCGCAGGAGCGGCATTTCACCAACCTCACCTTCGCCTCGCCCTCTGCCTGTAAACGTCGTCTCCATGCTGATTGCAAGCCTCAGTGAGAACCCCGTCTGGATCCAGTTCCGGGTAGCCGCACGAACTCTGTCTCCCAGCCAGCAGCAGCCTCTGTGTCTTGTCGGAGGAGTAAGACAGCTGCCTCCGCCTCTGGGTCGTCTGTCCCCGCTGTTCTGTCAGGTCCTCGATCCCGGTTCGCCTCGGCTGTTCCTCTCCCCTCCTCGATGCCCCCTCCAGCTGCAGTGAACTCCACGAGTCCGCCTCCGGCTGCTCCCGTTCCTGATCCAGTGCGAGAGGATCCTTCTCGTCTTCCCGGGGGGCCCTCCGTCACCATCCAGTGGGGGAAGAGGGGAACCAAGTCCACTGCAGCGGGTCCCATCGGTCCTCAGCGAAGCAGGCAAGTGCACGTTCATTCTTTTCCCTCACTGAGTGAATTGCCTTGTCTGATCCCTGGGGGTGGAGGTCGGGGTTTACAGTCCACCGAGCTCCCTCCACCTGCTGCAGTAATTAATAGTGAACCTGCTGCTTCTGTGTCTCCTTCCCCTGAGCGTTCCCCGCGGTCAGGACTACACCGCCAGATGAAGAAGGAGCCTGCGGCCCTGGAGAGTTTGGATCCAGCCCCGCAGCCACGTCATGGGCAGAAGAGGAGTGCGGACTGCAAATTGGAGCCTGCGCCGACGACGAAGCGTCCCCGGGTCTCCATGGAGGAGCGGTTCAACCCAGCAGGTTGAGGATCTCCTGCCACCACGCTGTGCAGGTCGTCGACATGGACGTCAGCGTTGGATGGTCCTCAGACTGTGGAGACCATCATGCCGGCTGCGGAGCCCGCCGTAGCCGAGTGGGAGCCAGAGGACGTCCTTCTACGTCCCGAACCCGGATTGCCGAAGTCCTGGATGGCGACAGAACTCGAGATCAGGCAAGTGCTCTACTTTGGCTTCCTCCTTTCTACTCTGGGGCATTTTTGCCTGTCTCTCGGGGAGACGAGCCGGGTGCAGCCGTCCGCTGCAGCCGAGCCTGTCTCGCCGGGTTCTGTCGCTGCCGGTGATCCTGATTCCGGTCCTTTTCCCTCTCCTGAGCCTTCTCCCAGGGTCGCCGGTTATGAGTCGGTCCTGGTCTCTGTTTTGGAGGATCTGGGCTCGGGGTTGGAGGTCGTTCCTGGCGCTGTTCCGACCCAGTTGGGGTCCATCTTGGGTGCAGCCGCGACCCAATCGGGGTTCATCGTGGGTGCAGCCACGACCCGATCGGGGTCCATCGTGGGTGCAGCTCGGGCTCACGTGGGATCCGACAGGAGGACAGTGCCTAATCTAGTGAAGTTTGGAGGTGGAGCTGCAGATCATCTGCTGATCACAGCTGGACTGGTCCCTTGTTTCTTCCCCTCTCCTTGTTTCTGTCCATCAGGGGCCGCTGGGACTTCCTGTTTTTGGCTCAGCTCTCCTTCGCTATCCCTCTCCATTGGGAGGCCGTCTCTGAGTGCCCTCCTGCGGTTCTGGTGGTGGAATGACATGGGTCGGCCGCCTGGGACATTGTTTCGCCCATTTGGCGTTCTGGGTCGACCGCCCGACAGACTGGCCTTTCGATTCGGGCGCCTGGTCCAGCCGTCAGAAGTTCTGTTTTTCCAGGCCTGGAACTGGGGTAGGCCACCCGAACTGATCCTTTTTCCCCTGTTAGCGATCTGGACGCTAGACACAGGCAGACCACCTGAACTTGTGTTTTTTTTTACTCCATTGCGCTCTGCCTGTTGTCATCCCTTTTCCCCCCCTCCCTCCTCTGTATGATTCGGGATGCTTTTGTGTTTGGGGTCTTGAACTATTTTGTACTGCTTATCGCCGCTCCTTAGCGTGTGGTTTTTTTTTTTCCTCGCTCTCTCTTTGATTGATTCCTCAGTAGTCTGGGAGATCCATTTATTTTTCTAGGCCTGTGTATTTTGGGTTATATACCTGGTATTTCTGTTTGTGGCCTGTAAGCTTAATATTTTTGTATTTATTGTTTGTATTTATTGTCCTGACTGACTGTCCATCTGTGCATTATGGAGTATTTTTGTGTTTGTGTCTCCATGCTCTGTAGTTGCTTCATGTTTTTATTTTTCTGTATTCACCCTTGTCACCTGGTTCTGGCCCTCCTTAGCCTTTTCCCCCCTCCTCCCTCCCTGGGGCGGTCCTGTTGACCTTCCAGGTGGGGGGGCTTGGTGTTACATGGCATCTGGAATCTGCCTCGTGAACGGGGGCAGCTGTCATGGTCTGTGAGCAGACTCTGTCTCTCCAACTCGGGTTGTGCAGTAGTTCCCTGTTCTCTCCTCTGGCGCACCTCTTGGCCTTCAGACCTTTATTATGACAGCGTCTCGGCGGCTGTCAGAAGCCAAGCTCCGCGGGATGGCTGGTTTCCAATCAGCTGATGGCTTTTCATCAGCTGGTCAATCTGTCAAGCACTATTTAAGGGAGCAGCTCTGTTTGCTTGGGGCTGCGACCTCGTCAAACATTCTTCGGTTTAATCCCATCTTTGGATTCTGGAGTTTTCTTCCCTCTGTAAGTGTTTTCCCTCTTAGTCTGTTTCACAGTGTGCTTTTCTCTTGTAACCTGTAATATTGGCACCCAAGTGTATGTTCGCGTTTTTGCCCCACATGGCTTATTATTTTGTACTATTACCTGTGTTAATAAAATATGCAGACTCATCGGTGGCCTATAGCTTCTTATTTGCAGTCCGTGAGGGCCGCAGCATGACAGAAAAAATAACAAGTTTGGGGTACATTACACTGGATTTTTTGTTTTAATCAGGATTAATTGTGAATAAATGCAGATTTTTGGAGATTAATCACAATTAAGAATTTTAATTGTATGACACCACTACTCATTTTAAACTTTCCAATGTAGAAGCAATACAAAACAAGTTACTTTGTGATTGGATAGCCCAGAGAAGTTGTTATTATTAGGGGTTTACTTTAGAATAAAACCAACTTGAGATAAACTGAATTGAAACAACTTGTGGTGGAGTATCTTACAGTGTGTCTGTCATAGCAAGATTTCCCAAGAAGCCGTCCGTCCGTCCATCCATCCATCCATCCATCCATGGATGGATGGATGGATGGATGTATACATACAGTATATTGTCAGTATACAGTATATCGTCAGACGATATATATCGTCAGACTGACGATAATTCAATGATAATTCCAACTAATTCCAATTACAACTAAAATTCACGGACAAATCTGAAGGGCTTTGCTGAAGAACCAGACCTAGAAGGTCTGAGCAGTTCCCTGAGAGGACAAAGGGGGCAATCGAATTACCATCTATTTTACTGATTTCATTTCCATGGCAGCACAGCAGCTTGAATGGGTAATGGTTTCTGGCAATGGTGAGGCCCTTAGTCCAGTTCACTGGAGCTGCAACATCCCCCCAGGGTTTCATTGGCAGTTAGAGCTATCGCTTCTATTCACTTGATGTCATTTAATGAAAAAAGTTATGCTTATCATTAACCTCCGTGCTGCATTTTTCAAAAAAAAAAAAAAAATCTAGTCAGATAATAGGTCCACTCAGCTAAACAATGTCCTTGTGTGACTGCATAGGTCAGTTGAATGTAAAATTAGATAATTAGGATTCCACATATGAGAGCTTTGTCTTCCTTTATTCAGGTCACAAATAAGCTGAAATGCTGCAGCACATTACAGTGATTGTCAGGAAGCAGGCTGGAGACCTTTAATTGGAGGGTTAGAAACTGAGATGAGGAGGTAGAAGAGGGCAGGAGGGGGAGGATGCTGCTGCACTATTTAGGGTGAAAGCGGCAGGAGGCTTCTCCAGGGATAGGGTGCTTTTCTCTTTGAAGTGTGCAGTAGGACTATGCAGCTCAAAATCCCCCAGTCCTTCATCTATCAGGATTTTCTTTACTGCCTTGTTTGCTCATTATGTTTTCATGGGCTGATTCCAGACACCCTAGTTGAATCTGTTGGCCCAGGAGAGTCAAACTCCAGGGGAATAGGAATGAGGCAAAGACGCTCATGTATTTTCAGGTCGACTGTCGACATGAATTGATGTGGCTGACGTCAAAAATACTCCAATAACATGTTAAGAATACCTTCCTCGTATATTTTGATTGGCAACTCACACTGAGTTGCCTTACATGAAGCATGCTGTCTTGGTTCAGGCTTTTCTTAAAGCTATGTGGAATAATGACCTCCCTCCATTGGCATCACTTTGTTTTCTTCATGCTCATTTGCCCACATTAACAGTTTCTTCTTTTATTGACAGAGCTCTTCCGCTTCTTTATCCAGCCATGTCTATTGTTCAAATTATGTCCCACAAATGACGGATGAAAAATCTATCAAATCATCTTCTTTAAAGGATCCTCAACAGACGTTTGATGTTCTACAGTGTTTGCTACGATTTTGATTCTTTGTCTTTAAATCATTGCCTTTGTTCCCTTGAATATCCATCAAAGGCCCTTTTATGAAGCAGAAACATTATGGCCTGCATAATGAGACAGACATTCTCATTATGCAGGTTTAAACTTTAAATCCAATTTATTCAGCCATCAATGAAAATAAATTAACGTCTTCATTTTTTAAAATGTAAATTTAAAATTTTGAGGTCCTGATGGTTATGAAGAGATCTTAGAGAAAACCATAAATCCCCACAATTTTCATTCATAATGTGAGTCCTAAAAAATCATATGTATCACTTTTTACTTATTTCCCCCCTACTATGTGTCATGTTCTGCTGCCAGGAAGGCAGCAAGGAAGGCCCCACATGTAGAGAAGATGTTCAGCAGGTTTAATAACATAAAGCGCAGCAAAGGCTGGACAATCACTGGCAGATATGTAATTTAACAAAAGTACAAGAAACAAACCAGACAAAAAGTGTGAGAGGAGCACAACTGGGGTTTATATGACATGACAGCGAACTGAAAACTGAGTGGAACATATACGTATACACAGATACTGATAACAAACGGCTGAGGTTAATTAAGAGGGGAGGAGATGGCAAGAGTAAGAGAGACACAATAAGGAGCAACTGTGAGGAATTAACCGAACTAATAATGATGGACAGAATAAACAAGAGTGTTGTTGCAAGGAGTAAACACAAGATAACATAATAAGGGTGGTCATGAAACACAGAATGGACCAAAAACTTAAAGGTGAGGGCAAACTAACCATACTGTCAACTGTAGAAAAACATAAAGAGTGGGACATGTTTGCAAACATGTCCCCCCATGATACTTTGGGGCATGGAAGTTCAACAGACTCTGGAATTTTTTTCTTATCTGCGTCACTTACACTAACATTAGCAATCAGGCTAAGCTAATATGAAGATAGGTATCAACTCAGTCAAAACACAGACTGGCAATTGGTTATGGCAGAGAGAGCAAGAACAAACTAATCCAGTCTTTAAATTCAAAAGACTGAAGTATACCATAAATCAAGGTCTCAAATCCATGGCTATTATCTCATTTTTATACCATAACTAGTGCAGCAATAGTCTCACAAAAATGGGTAGAAATAGCATGCTTCCCCATTGTCAGAACATGTATATGTGGATAAATAGTTAAAAAAAAAGAAAAAAGAAACTTCCAGCAATATTGATACACTAAGTCTGGAGGGGTGGGAATCTTTACCTCACGATTCGAGCCATTATCGATTCAGGGGGCTTCAATTCTTGATGCATCTTTTTTTCTAACCTATAAATATTAGACTTCTAACGAAAAAGAGAATCCTTCCTACCTGCTGTCTTAGGTGCTTCCATGTTTTGGTCTTGCCACAGTTGTGCTGGTAAGGCCCCGAAACTGTCTGCCACACAGCTAAATTTCATGCATGTGTATTGAATGCAATTCATGGTCCATATGTCCACATAGTATGACAGCAATGCTTCAGCAAACTGATGTGCCAGTGTTGTGTGCCGTGGCAAAGACTGTCTTGTTTGATGTATTTTTAGTTTTTTTTTTTTTTACTACACCATGTGAAATACTCGTAAACTCCCCTTTTGGTCATACAAAAGGGGGGTGGCTGTGGTGCAGGTGTAGTGTGGCCAACTACTGACTGGAGGATCAGTGGTTCGATTCCCGCTCTGTTTGCAGTCTGCATGTCAAAGTGTCCTTGAGCAAGACACTGAACCCCCAGCTGTTCCTGATGGGTCAGGCCAGTGCTGGTGCATGGCGGCTTCGCCGCCATCATTGTGTGAATAAGTGTGTGAATGGGTGGATAGCAGGATCTGTAAATGACAGATGATGGTCATCCTGAGATGAGAAAAAGCACTGTATAAGTGAATGTCATTTACCATTTACACAGTTAGGTCCACATATATTTGGACACTGACACAAGTTTTGTTATTTTTGCTCTTTACCAAAACATATTCACACACCTTCACACAACTCTTCCTTTTATAATGAATTAAGTGTTCTGGTTAAACAACTTGAGAAGAACAGAGAAACAATAATTCATGGTGACTTTAATATCAACTGGTCTGATAAAAAAGACAAACAAAAACTGAAAAGCCTCATGACTAAATTTAATTACCAGCAAATCATCAAAGGACCCACCAGGATAACCAAACAATCGAGAACACTTATTGACATGGTATTTACTAATAAACCAGAACGAATAACCAGAACCTATAATCTTGTAACTGGTCTCTCAGATCATAACATGGTTCTTGCTGTCAGGAAACTTACTAAAAAGCGACTACAGTATTTTGGGGGAGTCGATATTGACAAATCAAATTTTATTATCCCCAAGTCAAAAAATGAGGAGTTTGAACATTACTTAGAGAATCAAAATTGGGAGCAGCTCATGTCAACATGTGAAGTAGATGATTGTTGTAATTTTATAACTGCAACAATCACAAAGTCTATAGAAAAATTTTCAAAGCAAATTAAAAGTAGACAACAGAAGATTAGCCTACCATGGTTAAATAATGAAATAAGAAAACTTATGAAGAGGCGAGACTATGCACTGAAAACATCACTAACCTCCAAACTACAAAATGATCACCTTGTGTACAAAAGTTTAAGAAATAAAGTGGTACATGAGCTGCGAAAATCAAAAATATCTTATTACAATAAACTGATAGATCATGCAAAGGGTAACAACAGTTCCCTATGGAGGCATTTAAATAACTTAACTAATAAAAAAAACGATCAGAAGGGGGTAAAGGAACTTAGAATCAATGGCAAGACCGTCAGTGACAAGGCTACTTTGGCAAATGAATTTAATTCACACTTTGTGGGCTCTGTGGAAGACTTAACAAAAATTTTTGTGCTGCCAAATGTGCTCAACAACACAAATTCCATACTTCCAACAGATACTTTTCACATCGATGAGGTAAATGAGAAGTTAATTGCTGGTATTGTTAAAACACTGTCAAACTCAAAAACTAATGATATCTACAATATGAGCACCTCCTTTCTCAAAATGCACAGCAAAATATTAATCAAACCACTGACTCATCTCATTAATCTCTCCATTAGGTCTAGTACATTTCCATCTGGCTGGAAAAAAGCTGTCGTCATACCAGTTCATAAATCAGGCAGTAAAGACGATATATGCAATTACCGCCCAATCTCTATTTTACCAGTCCTATCTAAGGTTCTTGAAAAAGTTGTAGCTACACAGCTGATAGACTACTTACAAGACAGTCAGCTTCTTCATCCACATCAATTTGGTTTTAGACCAGGATACTCAACAGAAACAGCAAATTGTTGCCTTATTGAAAACGTCAAACAGTCCTTGGACAGGGGTAATGTGGTAGGAGCTGTTTTTCTAGATCTCAAAAAGGCTTTCGATACTGTAAACCACAGTTTGCTTTTATCCAAAATGGTATCTTTTAACTTCTCCCCAAATACATTAGAATGGTTTGCATCTTATCTCCAGAATAGAGAACAGTGTGTAAAAGTTCACCAGGATAAATCCTCATTTTTAAACAACCGCATGGGTATCCCACAAGGGTCCATTCTTGGTCCTTTACTTTTCAGCATTTTTATTAATGACTTGCCGTTACACTGCTCAGCTGCAACATGCCAACTTTATGCAGATGATGCAGTTATTTACACAGCTGCCAAGACTCCAGCACAGGCTGCAGATGTACTGTCTACAAGTATGGTTGATGTCCAAGAGTGGCTCCTCAAGAACCATCTATTGCTGAACCTTCAGAAAACAGTCTCAATGTGCTTTTCAATCAAAAAATGTAACCTGCAACATTTTAAAGTTAATATACATGATCATGACATCAGTTTAGCTACAGAATTCAAATACCTTGGCATTGTACTAGATCCTCAACTCAAATTTAATCTTCATATAAAGAAAATTTCAAAAACAGTAAAAAAAAATCTGAACTGCTTTAAATTAATTAGATATTACATACCTTACGAAGCAGCTGCACTGTATATGCATTCTATGGTTTTTTCTCATATATCATACTGTTTGACAGTCTGGGCTCAAGCAGCCCCTTCCACAATAAGACATATAGGTTCATTATATAATCAAACCCTAAAAATCTTGGACAAAAAGCCCATTAGGTGGCATCACTGTAATGTTTTAAAAAAATACAACCTATTGAGTTTTGAGAACTTCATTGACCTCTGTCTTCTGAAATTAACGTTCAAATGTTTCCATAAATCAGCACCCGAGCCACTTGCTGGTTTCGTCCAAAGACAGGACAGCAACAGAGCCACCAGGAGTTCTGTTAACAATAACTGTAAAATATTCCACCGCAGAACCACATTTGGACAAACAGCTTTCTCTATAAAGGGCAGTCACATCTGGAACACAATGCCAAATGAAATTAAAATAATAACGGACTTTAAAACATTCACTAAAAATGTTAAAAACTGGCTGAAAAATAAACAAGAATGTACTCATGTATGAATTAATTGTCTGCAAAGTGAGAGTGAATGAAGGGAAGGAATAAATGTGTTTGTTTATAGTGAGTGACGGAGGGAGGAAGGCCTGAAATAAGCAAATGTGAATTATGTTATATGTGTTAAATGTGAGTCAGGCTGTTATATTTGTGTATTTATAATATTTATAATATTTATGTTAAATGTGAGTCAGGCTGTTATGTTTGTGTATTTTTAATATTTATAATATTTATAATTGTGTATTTATAATTTTTCTGCATTGATGTATGTGGTTATTGTGTATATTTTTTATCTTGATTCTTTTTTCTAAAGCCCATCCAGGGACAAGAGTTGCAAATTAGCTAATAGCTATACACTCTATGTGCAACACATCAGATTGATTGTCTTTGATTAATTGTCTATGTTTATTGCACTGTCCCTGTCAAATAAACTAATCTACTACTACTAAGATACAGTTGTATAATCAACATAGACTTAAAGTGCAGAGTCTCGGCTTTAGTTTGAGGGTATTCACATCCAAATTGGAGTTATGATTTAGGAATTACAACCATTTTTATACAAAATCTCCTCATTTCAGGGGCTCACAAGTATTTGGACAAATTAACATAAAATGTTCATTTTTAATACTTTGTTGAGAATCCTTTACAGACAATGACTGCTGGAAGCCTGGAACTTATAGACATTGTCAAACAGTGGGTTTCCTCCTTTGTGATGCTTTGCCAGGCCTCTACTGGAACTTTCTTCAGCTGTTCCTTGTTTGTGGGTCTTTCGGCCTTAAGTTTTGCCTTAAACAAGTGAAATGCATGCTCAGTCGGGTTGAGATCTAGTGACTCGGTCATTGCAGAATATTCTACTTCTTTGCCTTAAAAACTGTATTATCGACTGTGGATTACTGAACCAAGTGAAAACAGGTTGACTGAAATCCTAAAGAAAATAAAAGTATAAACTACGCTGGGTAAGCAACCTCCTTTAGTACACTGTAAGCTCTGAAGCTAACACTTTTAGCTTCTCACCCATCCATACTGTATGACAGACTGCTCGGCTGACCAATTATAGAGCAATGGGCAGGTGTCAAGGCTGGGTTTACTATATTTATGACATTCCATTGTAAACCTGGAAGAGTCAAAATGGCTCCTTGGAGAGAAAAGTGATATAAAGACTGTGTGTTTTTTTAAAGAGAAATTAATGTTTTTTGATAATCATGTGACCAATATGCATTTCAGAAGGATAAAACCTACAAAAACCAAATGATTGATCATGATCAGTGATCCTGTTAAGAATATTTTTGCTAGTGAAATAAATTAGTGTTAAAATACATGTGTTGCTGTGTAAGTTTAACTAAGTAGGGTTAGGGTTAGGGTAAAGTTTATTTAAGTAAAGTTTGTTTATAAAGTGCATTTCACAGACATATAGTCACAAAGCACTGTACAATAAAACAGAATTTAAAAAAAAACTTAATAGAGACACCATTAAAGAGAAAAGAAAAATAAAGAGAACAAATTAAAACACAAGATTAAAAGATTTAAAAAAAAATATCAGACAAACCATTAAAAAGCAGTTGAATTGAAATTCAATGGAAAGCCTCGTTAAAAAAAACAAAGTTTTCAGCTACTTTTTAAGAGTCCACAGAGTCAGCTAAACATAGCTGGAGTGGAAGATTATTCCAAGACCTCGGAGCTACAGATTGAAAGGCTCTGTCCCCACTGGTCTTGAGCCTTGTACAAGGAACAACTTACAAGTCCTGGGCTTCAGATCTAAGAATGCAAGCAGGAGTATGTTTGAGAAGAAGATCAGATACTGTAAATAAGATGGAGCTTGTCCATGTAGTGCTCTATATGTAAATGTAAGAACTTTAAACCAATCCTAAACTCCACTAGTAGCCAGTGTAACGTATATAATATGGGGGCAATATGATCTTGTTTTCTAGAACGTGTAAGTAGTCTGGCTGCAGCATTTTGTATATACTGAAGATGAGAAAGAGATTTGTCTAAACCAGTAAACAAAGCATTGCAAAAATCTAGTCATGAAGACACAAATGCATGGATTATTTTTTCATGCTCACTTGAAGAAGCAATGATTCTCAATTTGTAAATGTTCCTTAAATGAAAAAAGCATGAATGTGAAATAGAATTTACATGGGAATTAAAACCAAGGGAGGATTCAAACATAACACCCAAATTTCTAACACTGGACTTAGGACATGAGCAAAAAGAAGAAAGTGTCTGACTGATTATTGGATCAAGATCAAAAGGGGCTACAATCATGATCTTGGTTTTATTGGAATTTAAGATGAGGTAGTTGTTGGAGAGCCAGTCACTGATCTGATTTAGACAGTTAACCAGGGTGGAGAGCCTGTCAAGCTGGTGAGGTTTAAAAGACATGCATAACTGGAGGTCATCTGCATAAAAATGATAAGAAATGTCATTAAAAGATTGAATAATACGTGCTAAAGGAATTACATAAAAGAAAAATAATAATGGACCCAGGATTGAACCTTGCGAAACCCCACATGTCAGAGAGGCTGAGGAAGAATAAAACTCACCCACCCTTATAGAAAAAGTCCTCTCAGAAAGATGTGAATAAAACCAATCTAATGCAGAACCAGATATACCTGCCAGATGCTTTAGCTTATTAATTAAAATGTTGATCGACAGTATCAAATTGTCATGATTCTGAGCACGGGTTAGTGCCGTGCTCAGTCTCTAGTTGGTTCTAGTCATTTTCTGTTTTTCCACATCTGTTTGTTTTTGTGTTAGCGTGATGGTTTATGTATTTTTGTATTATCTTGTTTTCCAATTTATTTTCCTGTGTTTGTAATTCACCTTGTCTTAGTTTTCCTTTTGTAGTCTTGGTATTTATTCGGTTGTATTATTAACTTCCTCAAGTTTTCTCCTTTTGTGTATTTGTTGCTTCTACCTGGTCTGTGTTAGTTATTATTCTTAGTATATTATTGTTCATGTATTTGTTCCTGATTTTCCTTCTTCACGGTTGGTGCTTTTACTTTGACAGTCATTATTTACTTCCTCCTATCAAAGTCGGTTCGCGGGCATTGGCAGCTGTCACCGGTTTAGTTAATTATTCCTCACTCATGCCACCCACACCTGATGTGTTTGTGCAATCATTCTCGCTCCCCTATATAAGGGATGCTGTTCAGTTTTCTCATTGCTGTGTCATTTTTCCTGTCTCTGATCCCGAGACGGGGTCCCTGTCTCATTCAGTCGTAATCGTAAGTCCAGCCTCCGAGCTGGGAAACCGCAGTCTCCTTTCTCTCCATCTGTGTCTGTAAGTGTGTTTGTTAGTTATTTTGGTGTGATTAAATGTGCAAAACCCACAGCTTGCATTTGGTGTCTTCTGTTCCCCCTTGCCTTAAAGGGCGAGGTTATGACAGAATGACACAGACAGTTTTTGACATTAGCAGCTGTGGGTTTGCTCATTTTTCTTTTCTTCCCCATACTTTTTGTTAAGTCTGTTTTTTTGTGGGATGTCTGCCTGGATAAATAGTGTGTTGGGACTGGACAAGGTGGAGTGTGGGGCTGGACATTATCTTGGATGCTTGCACCTCCCACACTCCTGAAACAGCCCTGAGAAGTCTGGATAGCCCGGCACAGGTAATTGAAGCCTGCCCCAACCTGTGCAGCTATCCGGGACTCACGGTTCTCCTCACTTCCATTTCCAAATCTCAATATAAACTCCGTGAGCGGGTGAGAAGCTCTCCATCTACCATGCCTGTGCGGATGAAAAAGTGTCCTCGGGCACGGAAGCCCTCAGCCTCTTGCTGCTCTCCAGCGGCAGCCCCACCTTCTCCTCCTGAACAGTGGCCCGCACCATCAGCCGAGGAGGTGGAGGAGCCCCGGCGGGTCATCTTATCGGAGGCAGAACTTCTTCTGGATTATAAGCCATGGCTCCTCCCAAAATATGTGCAGTAGCTGGAAGGAATTTCTCCAAGAGGAGCGGGGTTTGAACCAATGATTGAGTGTCTTCTGACTCTGGAGCCTCAGCCACTTCACCATCAGCACATGTCTCCACCTCTTCACCAGATGACCTCCACAGCTCGTGGGGAAACATCGTCTGGTCCAGCAACAGCAGCTACCATCATGCCCCGGGAAGTAAGGCAAGTGCTTTTTCATTCTCCTACACATAAAAATGAATTTTCTTGCCTTATTTCTGGTGGTGGGGCTCAGTATCAACAGTCCACTGTAGCTGAGTCCTCACTATCTGCTGCTGTCATTTCGTCCTCACCTGTTCCTCCTGTATCCCTCTCCATTCTTCCTGAGTGTCTGCCGGTCCTGGGAGGGAGCCGCCGGATGACGGAGGGGTCTGCGGTTCCAGATGGTTCTAACCCAGTTCTGCAGCCACATTCTGCACAGGAGAAGAGTGCCCTCTGTGTCCTGAAGCCTGCGTCGACAAAGAAGTGTCTCCTGGTTTCTGCATCATGGGACCAGGTGCCATCGGTGAGGCGTTCCCGTTTCTGTCATGCTGGGCCGGGGTTTCATCTACGCCAAAGTCTGAACCGACAAAGAAGCGCCCCCTGACTCTGACACCTCGCCCCCCTCGCCAGAAGCCCGTGTCGCCGCCATCTTGCCAGACGACCTCAGCTATCTCTGGATGAGCTTCGTCTGGTCCTTCAGCAGCAGATACCATCACGCCCTGGGAAATAAGGCAAGTGTGTTTTCATTCTCCTACACATAAAAATGAAAAGTCTTGCCTTATTCCCGGTGGTAAGGCTCAGCATCAGCAGCCCACTTTAGCTGAGTCCTCACCGCCTGCTGCTGCTGTCTGTTCCTCATCTGCCTCTTCCATGTCTCCTCCTGTGTCCCCTGAATATCCGCCAGTCCTGGGATGGAGCCGCTGGATGATGGAGCAGCCTGCGGCCCTGGAAGATTCCATTCCAGCCACGCAGCCACATCCTGGATGGGAGGGGAGTGCTACCTGTGCCCTGAAGCTTGAGCCGACAGGAGCGTGTCCCCTGGTTTCAGCAGCACAGGAGCCACCGTTAGCAGTGGGGCAATCTCCAGCATCAGCTGTCATGCCAGGAGTTCCACCAGGTTCTGCCGCCACGCTTGGGGGTTCTTCAGCTGCATCCGCCATCGTGCCTGCTGCAAGAGTCACCGCAGCAGAGCCACTGGAGTCCTGGATGGTGGTGGAGCTCGAGTCTAGGCAAATACTCTGTTCTGTTTTAACATCTGCAGATTTAGAGAAATCTTGTCTAGCTAGTGGTGGGGCAGTCAGTTGCAGACGTCCTCTGCTCCTGAACTCTCCTCGCTGGGCTCCACTGCTGCTGGTAATGTTCCATTGTTTTTCCCTCCTTCTCCATCCGAGGTGACCACGTCGGGAATAGACGTCCAGGTGGATGGATCTGAGACATCCCAGCCTGAATTGTCGGGAGTCCTGGATGGCAGTGGAACTTGAGCCAAGGCAAGTACTCTCTTCTGTTTCCACGCTATCAGTTCTAGAGAAACCTTGTCTTGCTCGTGGTGAGGAGAATCAGCTGCAGACGCCCTCTGCTTCTGCGGTCTCCTCGCCAGGCTCCACTGCTGCCAGTAATTCTTATCCGGTGTCTGTCTCTGTCCTTTTGTCCGAGCCATCGCCTGAGGTCTCTGAGGATGGTCAACCTTCGCCTGAGGTCACCGAGGGTCCGCCATCTCTGCCTGAGATCATTGAGGGTCCTCCCATCTCCGCCTGAGATCATTGAAGTTCCTCTTTCTCCACCCGAGGTCACCGAGGTTCCTCTTTCTTCGCTTGAGGTCGCTGAGGTTCCGCTTTCTCCGCTCGAGGTTGCCGAGGTTCCTCTTTCTCCGCTTGAGGTTGCCGCGGTTCCTCTTTCTCCGCTCAAGGCTGTCGAGGTTTCTCTTTCTCTGCCTGAGGTCGCCAAGGTTCCTCTTTCTCTGTTCACGGGGTCGCCGTGGGTCCCCCGCCTCCGTCCGAGGTCGCTGTGGGTCCCCCACCTCCATCTGAGGTCATCGTAGTTCTCCCTTCTTTGCCTGAGGTCTTCGTAGTTCCCCCTTGCTCACTTGACCCCGCCAGTTATCATCAGTTTCCCTCATCTGATTCCCTCACTGGTCAGCCATCCTGTCATCTGGTTTCATCTTTGGTCAGCCATCCTTCTCATTGGGTGTCATCTCCCTGCTACCACTGACTCTCTCCATCCACACCACGGTCCCTGCGGTCCATGGGAGGCACGGGATCCAACTGCCGCCTCCAGGTTGTGGCGCATTGTGCCTCATGGGCCATTGGCCCAGGGATGCTGGGAGACCACCTGATGGGCTATTCCACCTGTTTCAGGGGCTCTGGAATTCCGGAAGGTCACCCGACCTATTCCACCACGGGATCTGGTGATCCTGGGATTTTGGGAGACCACCTGAACTATTTACCCTTTCCACTTAGTTTTCCTGTTATCAGTTGCCGTTTAATCTGTTCAGTGTGTGGGTCATGAGTGTTTTCTTTTTTTTTTCTGGTTTGTTTCGGTCCCTCCGTGCCTGGATTCCCCCTCCTCCCTCCCGGGGGGGTTATTTTTTTCTTGTTCTTGGGGGTGGGTCTTTTCTTTTTGTTGTGACGTTGGGGTGTCTGGGTTTCCACCCCTTGGAAGGGGGGGCACTGTCACGATTCTGAGCACAGGTTAGCGCCGTGCTCAGTCTCTAGTTGGTTCGAGTCATTTTCTGTTTTTCCACATCTGTTTATTTTTGTATTAGCATGGTGGTTTAAGTATTTTTGCATTATCTTGTTTTCCAATTTATTTTCCTGTGTTTGTAATTCACCTTGTCTTAGTTTTCCTTTTGTAGTCTCGGTATTTATTAGGTTGTATTATTAGCTTCCTCAAGTTTTCTTCTTTTGTGTATTTGTTACTTCTACTCAGTCTATGTTAGTTATTATTCTTAGTGTATTATTGTTCATGTATTTGTTCCTGATTTTCCTTCTTCACAGTTGGTGTTTGACAGTCATTGTTTACTTCTTCCTGTCAAAGCCGGTTCGCGGGCATTGACAGCTGTCACCGATGTAGTTAATTATTCCTCACTCATGCCACTCACACCTGATCTGCTTGTGCAGTCATTCTCGCTCCCCTATATTAGGGATGCTGTTCAGTTTTTTCATTGCTGTGTCATTTTCCTGTTTCTCATCCCAAGACGGAGTCCCCATCTCATTCAGCCATAATCGTAAGTCCAATCTCTGAACTGGGAAACCGTAGTCTCCTTTCTCTCCATCTGTGTTTGTGTTTGTTAGTTATTTTGGTGTGATTAAATGTGCAAAACTCACAGCTTGCATTTGGTGTCTTCTGTTCACCCTTGCCTTAAAGGGCGAGGTTATGACACAGATGCTGCACTAAGATCAAGCAATATAAGAACAGAACAATCCCCATGATCAGATGCCATTAAAAGATCATTATACACTTTGAAAAGAGCAGTCTCAGAAGAGTGCAGTTTTTGAAAGCCAGACTGAAAAGGATTGCTGATCTTTAATTTACATAATAAAGTTCTGAGCTGAGATTCCACAACCTTTTCTAATATTTTACTAATAAACGGCAATTTAGAAAATATGTTTAAAACACTGAAAAGAAGAAATTAAGTGCTTACAAGCTGTGTAACTCAATAATTTTATTTTTCAGTGACATAGTGTGGCAGCTGATTGCATGCATCTAATGCATTTTACTTTCTGACCCGATATTCATTCTAAACCAAACCTATCTGGTTTAGCCCTCTAATGACATGCATTAGAGTTGTGCGGCACAGAAATCCAATACTCCCAGAAATGCTCTCTCCGCCAGTCCACTACCAAGTAGACCAAGAACTGGGCTAAATTTACTGGAGTCTTTTGTCTAGCAGCCATCATATCTTATCATTCTTACTGCAGAGACTTGTCAACACACTGAGAATTGATGTCTGATGTTTTCTCTCTTTTTAGTATGATTCCACTGATTCTTCTCTGCATACCCATTTGATATTTCTGCAGTTCACGTGCCCTTCCTGTAGCACCACTTGCCACTTATTTCAACATGGCTGTTTTTCATGGCAGGATGATAAAGCCATTATCTAGCCTACTCCAAAACTGTCACACGGCGCCACAGAGCGGGTAACAATTAATTTTCTCCCGTGACGACGTCTTAGCCTGTCCCTTGTGCTGAGATAAAATTTCTTTGTCAGCTTTTATATGAAAATGTATATTTCACAAGCGGGTGTGCGCTGTTCAATTTGGCACACATGGCCGCTGTGCTCACAATCCATTTGATTCTGCTCAGTGGGGCCCCAGAGCTGTCAGCCGGCGAGTCAGTGGGAAGTTATGGATTGTGACAAACGGCACCAGATGACAGTTGAGAGATGATGGGGAGCGATTGTGGTGCACTGTTGTCAGACGGGAATTTACCATTATATAAGCACCACACTTGCATACATCCGGATGAAATTGGTCCAAAAGGCCAAAACAAAGCAACCATATTAGTGCAGAACAAGGAAATGTAGCTTACAATGTACATGCACATATTAATAGAGCAATAATGAAAAAAATAGCACTATCCAAGAAGCAACGCTAGCTGGATATAAACATTGCAAATGCTTGCAGGAGTGAAAATACAGTGTAGATAAGCAGTAGTAAAATGGAATATGATATCTAGAAATATATGATGAAGTATAATGAAATATATTATGTGCAATAAGGAATATCACTATCAGAATATAATAGGCTCGTTAACCACTCAGAATTTTGTTAAAATTATTCATCTGTTTGATAGAATTTTATTTGTCTCTATTTTGGATTTTCTGGTTTTTTTTCCCTTCAAAAATCAGTATTTATTTATTTATTTATTTTTACCTCTGTTCAATTTTGCATTTATTTTGCTGCTATTTAAGGCCATTTTGCATATGTCTTGAGGTCATTTCTCTATCACCTCTGGCCATTTGACCTCTCTTGTGTTTTGTTGCTTCTCTTTTTACTCATCCTTGTAGTGATCTTGCAACAATTCTTGAGCTTGTTATTTTATTTGCAGTCAGTTTGTGTCTCCTGACAATTATTTTGTGGGGGATAGTTTACATCTTTTTTGTTTCATGTTTTATCCATCCATCCATCTAGCCATCCATTCATCCATCCATGCATCTTCTTCCGCTTTTCAGGAGGTGCGGATCATGGAAGCAGCAGCTCTTTGTGTTATTTGCCTTGTTAGTTTTGCTGCTGTTTTTGATGTTTGTTAGGGCTTATTTTCCTTCCATTTGGCCATTTTATGAAGGCTAGGTGCAGTTTTCTGCCTTTGTCTTTCACTGTGTGTGTGTGTGCGCGCGTGTGCGTGCATGCAGGCGTGCGTGCGTGTATGACTTTGGACTTACAGTATTTTTGGCCTTCATATAAAGACAACTTAGATATTCTTGTTGACAACGTGAATAAACATTACATCACTTTTAATTTATGCTTCAAATACAACAACAAATTGTGGAAATCAGGGTCCCCTCTTTGCCATACTGCCAAGAAAGGGAAGCAGTGCTCTTCCCCCCTCCTGCATCGACAAAGCAGCTGGGGTGAAAACATTTTTCACCATGAAATATGCATGATGTATTCAGCACAAAATATGTCACTGCTATCCTGCTCCGAACTGCTTTCCATGATTGTCCCTTTTATGAAAAATGTATGTGCTGCTGCGCCTGAGAACGTGTGCAAAGCCCAACTTCGGTTTGATTAGGGAGAAATCAAAGCATGGATTCTCAGTGGGAAATAATGGATCATCACTGAAATCCTGAAGAATGATCTTTTTTTTATTGTGTGCGCACAAGATAAAAACTGTACTCTATGTCCAAGTTAGCATATTCTGCACTCAAGAAAATTATGTTGTAATTACCAGTATAATAACGCAGGGTTACAAAAATAATTTTTTTTGTAAGTTGACATCCGTTTTTCTCCATCAGGTGCTAAGTAAAAACCTGTACTTACCTAGTACTTAGTACTGTGCATGTACTTACCTTTATATAAAGGTAAGTACATGTTAATTGAACGTTACGTCATCATTGTGCAAAATTCAGAGAATTTCAAGACAAAAAAGAATTTTGCATCATATAAAGCGAAACTACCCGTACATGTAAACAAAAACATATAAAACAACATGTGGCCATAATTCAAAAAATTGACCTGACTGAGCAAAACCAATGTGATTTTTGGATTCAGCACATCAAATTTGTCCTAAATCAGCTAAAAAAAAACTAAGGCAATAAATTTGGTGTTGACCAGTGTAATTATTCTCAAGTTAGTGTCTTCAAGTTAGTATTGCACAAAAGTAATTAAGTAAAGTAAGTAAAGTTTATTTATCGTTGGCCTCATCTCCAATGGAGAAGAAGCTGAGTACAGAGGGCTTATCCAGGACTTCGTGGACTGGTGCCATCGGAACTGCCTCCAGATCAACGCGAGGAAAACTAAGGAGCTGGTGGTGGACTGCCGCAGGCATGGGCAGCCCCTCACAGTACCAGTAAATATACAGGGAACAGACATCGAGATGGTGACATCCTATAAGTACCTGGGTATTCATCTGAACAATAAACTAGACTGGTCACACAATACTGATGCACTCTACAAGAAGGGACAATGCAGGCTGTTCCTGCTGAGGAGACTCAGGTCTTTTGGTGTACAAGGGGCGCTGCTGAAGTCATTCTATGACACGGTGGTGGCATCAGCCATCACTTTTGGAGTGGTCTGCTGGGGCAGTGGCATTACTGCAGCCGATAGGAAGAGACTGAACAAACTGATTAAGAAAGCTAGCTCTGTCCTGGGGCAGCGCCTTGATCCGATGGAGGAGATAGGAGAGAGAAGGACGGTGGCTAAACTGTCATCTCTGCTGGAGTCCGAGTTCCACCCTATGCAGGACATACTGAATGCACTGAGGAGCTCATTTAGCAGCAGACTACATCATCCCAGGTGCACAACCGAGAGGTTTCGTAGGTCCTTCCTACCAACGGCTGTCAGACTGTACAACCTAAGCAGGGCTGCTCGCAGAGATAGCAAAAAGACGTAACAAACTAATAGTTTTTTGAATGCAAAAGATGCAATAGACTTACACAATGGTCCCCTCCGGCATACAACTAGGAACATACCGGTCGCTATGGAGGGTGAGAATATGTATGGGCACATAAACATACCATGTAGGATAACTAAGTAGACGGTTATGCTGTTTCATTCCATCTAGCAACAATGCTCTGCACTGTGTGTGTTTATATATTTACATATATTCCATCTAGCTACAAGGCTCAGCACTGGGTGTGTTTATATATTTATATATCTACATATTATTCCATCTAGCTACATTGCTCCGCACTGTGTGTGTTTATATACTTGCATATTTATTCCACCTAGCTGCAATGCTCCGTACTGTGGGTGTTTATATATTTACATATTTATTCCATCTAGCTACAATGCTCTGCACTGTGTGTTCATATATTCATATATTTATTCCATCCAGCTACAATGCTCTGCACTGTGTGTCTGTGTGTGTGTGTATATATATATATTTTATAGTAATACGTACATATGTATATTAGCTGCTCTTGCTTGCTTGTTTTTTTCTTGCCTTCTGATTGTTGCTCTGAGTGTTGCTATCCCTGTGCTGTTGCAATCCTGGAATTTCCCCGTTGTGGGACTAATAAAGGCTTATCTTATCTTATCTTATCTTAAACCAACCTTCTGTGCAGAAAAAAATAGAATGTTTCTGTTTAATTGTTTCAAGACTTATCATGATCTTTTATCATGCTATCTCCTTTTGACAACACCAAACCAGTTTTCTTACATTATTAAAGGGGGTTATTGACTGAAAAATGTTTTTTTGAAGGGTTTATCCAAAAATTCCATAATGTACAATAATTTGACATCTTTATTACATGGTTAAGTTAATACATTAGCAAATACAATCAGGATTTGTCACATCATCTCACATGTGTGGGCTGCATGGAAAAGAAGACGGACGACTCGCATCACCGTAGCAGAGAATCAGACTCGGATGGAGGCTACTGATGGGATCCACAGTTCACAGAAATGTACTGAGTCAAGCTAAAAAGATCTGTTAGACAGATTTGTACACTGACTCACTCAGTGCTGTACTGGAGCTCCAACTGTCTACCACTCACTGAACTGAGAGCAGTGTTGCCAGATGGGAAATGTTGGAAGTATCATACCAACGGCTTAAAATTATCGTATTTTAGAAAAACTAGTACATACCCGTGCATACCCGTCCATGCCCGTAGAAACCAAGTATAAGCAAATATTTCTGCATGCCCGTTGCTGAAGGGTCTCCTCCTGTCTCAGACGGCTGTGTTGTTCACAGTCATGCCTGCGGTGTACTGCTCGAACCTGATGTGTTTCATGTTCACGGCGTCTTTTCTGACGTGCAGCACTTCTCCTCATTCTATTGCTCTCCATCTTCTTCATTCAGACCACTGGCTGAGGGATAGGTGCGTCGTAATTCCAGTTCATGGGCAGGATCATGAAAACAGATCTGAGCAAAAAGTGGCTTTCGACCCTGTTCAGGGAGGCCCGTGCATTCCCGTAGAAACTGGAGCACCCGGAGAAAGTCAGCGCTTTTCTTGGCATTTTACACATTTGTAGTGTAGCCTGGCATTCTTCACGGTTACACATTTTTACTGTATCAGCATCTCTTTAAAAACAACATTGCTGAGAAAGTGATGCTTTTGCTTAGTTTCGTCATCTTGAGCAAGAATACGAAGACTGCTTGTTCTGGCAACTCTGCTCGCGGCAACGTAGAATTGGCCATGGCTGCAGAAATCTGTTGTGCAGAAAACACGAACACGCTGTAAAGACTGGCCCTGTGACTTATTCACTTTGCCAATTTTGAGCCATATGACATCATAAAGACACATTAGTCTAGGTATTGTGAGTGATGGTCTATATGACATGATAAAAACACATTTGTCTATGTGCCATCATATAGAGATAAGATAAGATAAGATAAGCCTTTATTAGTCCCACAATGGGGAAATTCCAGGATTGCAACAGCACAGGGATAGCAACACTCAGAGCAACAATCAGAAGGCAAGAGAAAAAAGAGCAGCAAGTATACATATGTACATATAAATATAAATATATATATAGACACACAGTGCTGAGCATTGTAGCTAGATGGGATAGATATATAAATATATAAACAGTGCGGAGCATTGTAGCTGGATGGAATAAATATATAAGTATATAAACACACAGTGTGGAGTATTGTAGCTAGATGGAATGAATATGTGAATATACAGTATAAACACACAGTGCGGAGCATTGTAGCTAGATGGAATAAATATGTAGATATATAAACACACACAGTGCGGAGCATTGTAGCTAGATGGAATAAATATGTAAATATATAAAAACACACAGTGCGGAGCATTGTAGCTAGATGGAATAAATATATGAATATATAAACATAGTGCGGCGCATTGTAGCTAGATGGAATAAATATGTAGATATATAAACACAGTGCGGAGCATTGTAGCTAGATGGAATAAATATGTAAATATATAAACACACACAGTGTGGAGCATTGTTGCTAAATGGAGTAAATATATAAATATATATATAAACACACACAGTGTGGAGCATTGTAGCTAGATGGAATAAATATGTAAATATATAAACACACACAGTGCAGAGCATTGTAGCTAGATGGAATGAAACAGCACAACCGTCTACTTAGTTATCCTACATGGTATGATTATGTACCCATACATATTCTCACCCTCCATAGCGACCGGTATTTTCCTAGTTGTATGCCGGAGAGGACCATTGTGTAAGTCTATTGCATCTTTTGCATTCAAAACTATTAGGTTGTCACGTCTTTTTGCTATCTCTGCGAGCAGCCCTGCTTAGGTTGTACAGTCTGACAGCCGTAGGTAGGAAGGACCTACGAAACCTCGCGGTTGTGCACCTAGGATGATGTAGTCTGCTGCTAAATGAGCTCCTCAGTGCATTCAGTATGTCCTGCATAGGGTGGAACTCGGACTCCAGCAGAGATGACAGTTTAGCCACCATCCTTCTCTCTCCTATCTCCTCCACTGGGTCAAGGCACTGCCCCAGGACAGAGCTAGCTTTCTTGATCAGTTTGTTCAGTCTCTTTCTATTGGCTGCTGTAATGCCACTGCCCCAGCAGACCACTCCAAAAGTGATGGCTGATGCCACCACCGTGTCATAGAATGTCTTCAGCTGTGCCCCTTGTACACCAAAAGACCTGAGTCTCCTCAGTAGGAACAGCCTGCGCTGTCCCTTCTTGTAGAGTGCGTCAGTATTGTGTGACCAGTCTAGTTTATTGTTCAGATGAACACCCAGGTACTTATAGGATGTCACCATCTCGATGTCTGTTCCCTGTATATTTACTGGTGCTGTGAGGGGTTGTCCTTGCCTGCGGCAGTCCACCACCACCTCCTTAGTTTTCCTCGCGTTGATCTGGAGGCAGTTCCGATGGCACCAGTCCACAAAGTCCTGGATAAGTCCTCTGTACTCAGCTTCATCTCCGTTGGAGATGAGGCCAACGATCGCAGAGTCATCAGAGAACTTCTGTAGATGGCAGTGTGTTGTGTTGTGTGAGAAGTCCGCAGTGTAAAGGGTGAACAGGAAGGGAGCGAAAACTGTTCCCTGGGGGGCCCCCGTGCTACCGATGATCATGTCGGACACACAGTCCCGGGCTCTCACAAACTGAGGCCGGTTTGTGAGGTAGTCCAGGATCCATGATGACAGGTGCTGGTCCACCCCTGCGCACAGCAGCTTGTCCTTCAGGATCATCGGTTGGATGGTGTTGAAAGCACTGGAGAAGTCAAAGAACATGATCCTCACCGCATTCCCGGGCTTCTCCAGGTGAGACAGAGAATGGTGAAGGAGGAAGATCACCGCATCCTCCACCCCAATGCCATGCTGGTAGGCGAACTGGAGTGGATCCATCGCTGGTCCCACCAGGGGGCAGAGGTGAGCAAGGAGCAGTCTCTCCAGGGTCTTCTGGTCTGTAGCTGTTCAGATCTTTGGGGTGGGAAGTCTTTGGTACAGGTACCACACAAGATGTTTTCCACAGCTGTGGTACCCTCCCCAGCTTCAGGCTCAGATTGAAGATGTACTCCACAATCCCACACAGCTGGTCTGCACAGGACTTGAGGAGCTTTGTGCTGATGCCGTCCGGTCCCGACGCCTTCCTCGCCTTGATCTTCCTCAGCTCCGTCCTCACCTGGGTCTTAAGTGAGGGTCAGGTTGGGGGGCTGTGTGTTGGGAGTGGGGGGGGGGTGTTGGTGGAGTGGGGAGTGGGCAGCAGGACTTGATGTCTTTAGAGGCAGCAGTGGTTGTTGTGCAGTCAGCGGGGAGGGCGGTTGGTCAAACCTATTGAAAAACAGATTCAGATTGTTCGCCCACTCCCTGCCCCCCGTGGCCTGGGGGGAAGTATTCTGGAGCCCAGAGATGGTTTTAACGTTTCTCCAGACCCCGCTGATGTCACTCTGTTGCAGCTTGTCCTCCATCTTCTTCCTGAAGCTGTCCTTGCCTTCTCTGATCTTTCTCCTCAGCTCCCTCTGTACGGACTACAGCAACTCCCTGTTCCCCGACCTGAAGATCCTCTTCTCCTCTCTCAGAAGTGTTTTTATCTCAGGGTTGATCCAAGGTTTGTTGTTTGCGCAACACCGTATGGTCTTGGTGGGAACGGTGTTGTCCACACAGAAGCTGATGTAGTCCGTGATGGTGTGAGTGAGGCCATCGATGTCCTCACCATGTGGATCGCAGAGCTGCTCCCAGGCGGTGGTTTCAAAACAGCCCTTTAGAGTGTCCATTGCCTCCTCAGACCATAACTTCACTGTGCGCATGGTCGGAGGTTGTCTGTGCACTAGGTATTTGTACACCGGCCGGAGATGAACCAAGTTGTGATACAATCTCCCGAGACATCATATCTTTATGACGGCATCATGAGTCCTATGATGCCTGAGTTCATAGGATGTCCTATGATGATCAGGCAGAGATCATAGGCCATCCTATGATGTCCTATAAACGTGATGATGATGATGATGATGATGATGATGATGATGATGATCTTACACTCACAGATTTCATTCTGACGTGGCTCAGGGCCATCTGCTTCAGTAACATATTATCACAGATCATATAACACAGTTTTACCTTTAAATAATCTAACAGATCAGTTGAGAAAAGCACCTCTACCTGGATGATGAGCCTGTACTGAACTGCCCAAAATATCAGTTGCACTTAATTATCTTCTATGTCTTTTGTTGAATCATCATATATCGAGGTCTTGCCTCATAAATATTTTGAGAAGTACTCTGTTTATACATCTTCACTCTATAAATTCAAGAAATCTCTGTGTGTCTCTGTGTCTGTGTGTGTGTCTGTCACGTTTATAGGACATCATAGGACGGCCTATGATGTCTGCCTGATGTCCTATGATGTATCATAGGCCATCCTATGATCTCAGGCATCATAGGACTCGCGATGCCGTCATAAAGATATTCGCAATGCCATCACACAGATATGATGTCTATATGATGGCACATAAACAGAGCACATCATACAACACCCTATGATGTCTGCATGATGTCCTATGATGATCCAATGATATCAGGCAACATAGGACTTGTGATGCCGTCATATAGACAAATGTGTCTTTATGATGTCATATAGACCATCACTCACGATGCCTAGACTAATGTGTGTCTATGATGTCATATCACTGACAATGCCTAGACTAATGTGTCTTTATGATGTCATATGGCTCAAAATTGGCAAGGTGAATAAGTCACAGGGCCAGTCTAGGACCGTCTATGATGTCTGCCTGATGTCCTATGATGCATCATAGGCCGTACTATGATCTCAGGCATTGTAGGTCTCGCGATGCTGTCATAAAGATATCCGTGATGCCGTCATAAAGACATGATGTCTATATGACGGCACATAGACAGATAGGCATCATAGGACTGTCTATATGATGGCACATAGACAGATAGGCATCATAGGACTCGTGATGCTGTCATAAACATATGATGTCTATATGACAGCACATAGACAGAGCACATCGTACAATGCCCTATGACATCTGCATGATGTCCTATGATGATCCGACGATATCAGGCAACATAGGACTCGTGATGCTGTCATATAGACAAATGTGTCTTTATGAAGTCATATAGACCATCACTCACAACGCCTAGACTAATGTGTCTTTATGATGTCATATCACTCACGATGTCCAGACTAATGTGTCTTTATGATGTTATATGGCTCAAAATTGGCAAAGTGAATAAGTCACAGGGCCGGTCTTTACAGTGTGTTCATGTTTTCTGCACAACAGATTTCTGTAGCCATGGCCAATTCTACGTTGCCGCGAGCAGAGTTGCCAGATCAAGCAGGCTTCATATTCTTGCTCAAGATGAAGAAACTAAGCAAAAGCGTCGCTTTCTCAGCAATGTCGTTTTTAAAGAGATGCTGACACAGTAAAAATGTGTAACCATGAAGAATACCAGTCTACACTACAAATGTGTAAAATGCCAAGCAAAGCACTGATTTTCTCTGGGTGCTCCAGTTTCTTGGTTTCTACGGGCATGCATGGGCCTTCCTGAACAGGGTCGAAAGCCACTTTTTGCTCAGATCTATTTTCATGATCCTGTCCATGAACTGGAATTACGACGCACCTATCCCTCAACCAGTGGTCTGAATGAAGAAGAAGAAGACCCACTAGATGGACAGCAATACAATGAGGAGAACTGCTGCACGTCAGAAAAGATGCCGTGAACATAAAACACCTCAGGTTCCAGCAGTATGCTGCAGGCATGACTGTGAACAACACAGCCGTCTGAGACAGGAGGAGACCCTTCAGCAATGGGCATGCAGAAATACTTGCTTATACTTGGTTTCTACAGGCATGGATGGGCATGCACGGGTATGTACAAGTTAGGAATAAACAATCAATCCACCTAAACTACTACTAAAATGCCTCTGTTAATTGAAGCAGAAACCTGTTTCAGTTTTATTGAGAACTATAATTCAGTGACTTTTTGCAGACATTTGTATGTTGCAGTAGCAACAGAAAGCTTTAGTACTAATGCCAACAACAGTGTAACAATATGTGTGATTAATAATTATGATCCGGACCTCCGGAAAAGCGGTAGAAGATGGATGGATGGATGGACCTGAGATGAACTCTGGGTCCATACATAGAAAAAGTTAATAAACACTCGTGGGGCACCAGCTCCTTTTAGGAAGCACTTTATTCCTTAATTTCACTTTATACCTGTTTAATCACTCAATAAATTAATCATAATCAGTCTCAAAATTTTAGTGAATTTGATACTGGGGACTTTGAAACTAGACTCAGAATGAAATAAATTCCCCAAAACTTCTCTCATTTTCACATATTTATTAAATGAAATGATGATTAAAAGACATTGCAGTGATTTCATTAACCATGAAATTAAACTTGTAAATGATAGATTAACAATGCAAACATTTGCAGAACCAGAGTAGAAATGTGAGCTGAATTTAGATTAGTTTGAAGTTAACAGATTATGGAAAACATAATGCAAATTTATGGGGAAAATTAAACTAATTATATGGAAAATTCTGGATTACTCTTAAGAAAATGAAAATGGAATTTTAAGGAAAAGAGTTATGTTAAGTGCTCTTTAATTTTGTATTTGATCAGATATTCAGATATCATAATATCAGAGATCAGATATTAAATTCTCAAATTTCAGACGTTTCATTCAGCAGATGGATAAAGAATGTCGCTCACATGACTCCAGATTAGTGAAGATCCTTCTGTGTCGTCCTGTAGTTCTTAGATGACTCCAAAAGTTGGAATATTTGACCAGCAAATATACTTTGATGCGGGATGAGATTGGTATGTTTGATCCCGATGGCTGAAGTCCAGCCGAAGCGTCTCCCTTTTTGTGGAGTGTGGATTTCTTCAGCTGCGCATGGTTGTGGATCAGCGGCTTCCTATGAGCGAATTCGAGAGTAATTACCAAAAACCTGATCAAATAGCAAAAGTAAAAAAGAATTTTCAGACTTGTGGAGATGAAATTTGCTTCCAGTGTGTAAATTGGTCAATGAAATTAAAAATTAAAGTCAAGATTAAAAATGGCGAGTTTAAAGAAAGTTTAACAGGAAAAAGTTATAAAAATAAACGTCTAGAAATGGAGTTTGACTCCAAATTTAGAATTTGAGCTCAAGAAAGAAAAAGATTAATTCCTAGGCATTTAAAGAAACACATGGGAGAAAGGTCCTTTGTTCTCCAATGGTGCTGTGCAGTCATCTGTTGTGAAGACAAGACAAAGGAAGAAGTGGCGAAAGAGCAGAGCCGAAAGAGAAAGAAGCAAGGGGTCTCCCTCCTTTTATAACTTCAGTCGAGTTTTCGCGGGCCTCCGTGATTGACAAGAGCTCAGCCAATAGGCTTACTTTGTGGGCGGGCTTTAAGAACTTTAGTCCAACAAACAAACAGGCTTTTGTCTGTAACAGCCAATAACCTTGAGAGAGCCATTGTCAAGCAGGGATTGGCCGCTGTTGGTCACATGATCTGAGAAACGTTTTTGCAAACCTTATACACATTTTAAAACTGGAATATTCATCCATACACTTATGTATAAACTCTAACCTATTTCAGTGTTCATGCAACTTTATAACTAGTGCTTTTAAATTAATATGCAAGAATAAACATTCATTTAAACATTTTAGCATGCACATATTTAAAATCAAGGATTAATATATTCCAAACCCATTATTGTCCACATCAAACATCAGAGTCCACCTGCTTTTCCATGGTGTCCTGAAAAAGAGAATGTTGAAAATTGAGTCTTTTAACAATAATGTGGTTAAGAGGTTCGCTGGTTAAGTCCAGCATGTCCCAGAGTTGCCAGCAGAGGGCAATGTTGAGCTGTGGATATTTTGTAGGCCATATGAGGTACTCCACAGGTCTGTTCTTTGTCTCCAAGTTTTATGGGCCAATAAAAGGTTAGGGATTCCGGAGACTGGATTAACAAAGGAATGTTAATTCAGCTGTGGTCCTGGTATGAAAGAGTAGTTCTTGACTGTCCTTTTCCTGGGTGAAACAATGTCTTTAAGCTGAAGAATAATTTTATTGATGAGCCAAAGTGAGATGATGGTACAACAGGTTTGAACCACCCAGTAAAACTGGGGTCTGTTGTACCCCCCTCCCCCCATTCATTTCTCAACCTGCTCATGACATTGCTTACTTGTTGACTCTGCCATGCCTGCATTAGTGCTGTAACGTACACGAACGATTCTAGTTTTTATGGGTGAATGTACTGTACTGAATCACTCACCGGAGCTGTACTGGAAACCAAGGATCAGCAGCTGAATCCCCCACGTGAGGAGCAAACGAGCCCCGCCCGCTCAGTTCAGCCAACTCTCAGTTCAGTGAGACAGTTGGAGCTCCAGTACAGCACTGAGTGATTTGGTGTACAACTATTTATAATGGTAGCTCGACTCGGCACGTTTCATTGAACTGTGGATCCCATCACTAACCTCCATCAGAGGATGCCTCTCTCCTACTGCAACACAAGTCTTCGATCTTCTTTTCCACACAGCCTGCGCACATGAGATGATGCATAAAAACAAACGTAGTATGTATGTATAGGATCCGTATTCTGATTGTGTTTGCTAATGTATTAATGTAGCCATGTAATGAAGGGGTCAAATATCGTACATTAGGGGATTTTTGAAATGATTGATTATACATCCTACAGAGGGCAAAATTATCATACAAATACAATAATTATTGTACATCTGGCAACACTGACTGAGAGTCAGCTGAATAGAACAGGCAGGGTTCATTTGCTGCTCAGGTGGGTGATTCAGCTGGTGATCCCTGGCTTCCAGTGTAGCTGTGGAAAGTGATTCAGTACAGTATGTTCACCCATAAAAACTAGTACACGCGATTGAATTGTTTGTGTACATTACAGCACTAATGCAGGCACAGCAGACTCAAAAAGTAAGGAACATCACAAGCAGGGTTGAGAAACGAATGGGGGGAAACAGACCCCAGTTTTACTGGGTGGTTCAAACCTGTTGTTAGCATTAGTACTAAAGCTTTCTGTTGCTGCTGCAGTGCGCAAATGTCTGCAAAAATGTCACTGGATGGTGGTTCTCAATAAAATTGTGAAACCGATGTCTCCTTCAATTATCAGAGGCATTTTAGTAGTAGTTTAGGTGGATTGATTGATGTTTATTCCTAATGTATAAACAGATTACTTCTCAAAATATTGATGAGGCAAGACCTTGATATATGATGATTCACAAGAAGGCATCTAGAAGATAATTAAGTATGACTGATATTCTGGGCTGTTCAGTGCAGGCCAGGGGCTTATCCTGTACTTCATCCAGGTAGAGGCACTGGTCTACAAGAGATGCTATTTTTTTTCAACTGATCTGTTAGATTATTTAAAGGTAAAACTGCCTTATAGGCCATAATATGCATGATCTGTGATAATGTGTCACTGAAGCAGATGGTCCTGAGCCACGTCAGAAATATAAAAACTGGGTGTGTATGATTATTTTCCTCATAATACGATAATTTTAAGCCACTAGAACAATACTTCAGCATTTCCCATTTGGCAACACTGGTGGGAAGCCAAAGACATTAGCTTAAGAGCTAACAGTGGTACTAGGAAGCTCACGCTTATATTGTTATTTTCTTTAGATTTCAGTCACCCTAATAGACATCATTGTTCCCACCTGGTTCACTAATCCACAGTTGATAATAGATCTTGCATCATTCTGGCTTATTTTGTTATATTTTCACCGTGATGCTACATCGTTAGTACCTTTAGGACCACCAATGCAGCTAGCTGAAGCTAGCATCTTATTCACATATGTTCCTGTGCTTATTGCACTCCCAGGTAGTGATAGGATCCACAGTTCACTAAAATGTACTGAATCACTTTGGTTAGTTCACTAAAAAAAATCCATTATAAAGATTTGTACACCGAATCACTCAGTGCTGTACTGGAGCTCTAACTGCCTGCCACTCATTGAACTGAAAAATGCAGCTGAACTGAGTGGGCAGGGCTCACTCCTTCACTGCTCTTCAGTACGCTCACCGACTGAATTTATGAGAACATGAGGGAGACAACTGCTGTACGAATCAGCGGCTGTACGAATCAGCTAGTATGTCAATTTCTGCTCCGCAGTACACATTCATGTACTGACAACGTGCGGGAGACAGCTGTATGAATCAGCGGCTGTACGAATCAGCTGGTGTGTCAGTCTCTGCTCCTCAGTACACGTTCATGTACTGAGCACAGGAAGCTGCTGTATGAATCAGCAGCCAGGCAAGGCTGCTTGGATTCGTGCTGTGCGCTTAAAAATGGTAAACAGATGTAACGTATTATTATTATCATGCTGGATTATTTTAAGAGTACAGTGATCCCTCACTTATCGCGGTTAATGGGTTCCAGAACCGACCGCGAAAAGTGAAAAACCGCGAAGTAGTGTCACCCCTAATGACGTCACCCATAAATAACACATACGTTCATTCTCTCACTCTCTCTCATATGATACGTGTGTGTGTGTGTGTAAGTGTACATACATACGTAGATGTAAATAAAGTGTACATAAATATGTTTTTAGAACTCTTTTATTTTTATAACAAGATACGTAACTCAAGATGAAGATGATTTACGTACTGCACAGGTTAATGAGAGCTTTACTGCTCCTCAGGTGACGCCTCATCGTCAGGTGCTAGAAGCGCAGGATTGTCGAGGGCAGCTGCAGGAGGCGGCGTAGTGGCTCGACGGGAAGACTATTTCACACAAAAAGGGACAAGAGAACAGCGAAAAGTTCCACGCTGCGAGACTAGCGATAAAGAACAATGAATGCGGTCTTCCTTCGGTGGGTATGGGCGCTCTGCAGGGAGAGAAGCTGGGTAAAACGTCTCGGCCAATCAGCTTGCGAGGTAAAACGTCTCGGCCAATCAGCTTGTGAGATTCCCGAGCATTGAAGAGGTGGGTGGAGAGGAGTGGAGCGGTGGTCAGAGAGGTGGATTTTGAGTTGAGCGGCTCTCCGTGTTGATACCTGATGTTCTAATGTAGTCTCCCTGCCTTCTGCTAGCGCCCGCCCATTTTTTCTCAATTTTGAATTTTTGATGAATATTTCTGAAAAATCCGCGATGCACTGAGGGCGCGAAAGGTGAAGCGCGAAGTAGCGAGGGATCACTGTATATTTAACCCTTTTATTTTAGTACTTCGGGGTTTTATGCATTTTATTGGTTTTAATTGAGCTTACTGTTTTCCTTCTTGTGTAGTAATCTGGACAGGGTAGCAGACCTGTCCACACTTTGTGTTCCCCTTGGACTTATTATTATTATTATTATTATTATTATTATTATTATTATTATTACTGTCATTATTCTGTCCTGTTTATTGATTCTTATTTTGACAGCGCCATTAATTATTTCCTCTCCTCCGTTTGTTGGTTCTCATGTGGTTTGTTATCTTTATTTATAGTTGTGTCTGCTATTAACCTCTTGCACTCCGGTGTACCGCAGGTGGGCACGTCTCTGCGTCCCAGTGCGCCCTCGTGCGTCCTAGAACGCACTGTGCATCTCAGTGCGCACTCAGACGCACAGTGCCTGTGCATCTGAGTGCGCACGGGAAAAAAAAAAAAGCTGCATTGTTCAGCTTTCTTTTCACACAGCTGTGAACAGAAAGCCAAAGGAGTGTATGATTGGTTTAAATTTGATTGACCTCTAATAAGAGCCTTGAATTGGGTTTCTGAAACCTTGAAGAACCAATGACTGAAAACCTAGCAAGAAGGACCTGCCTACCAACGGCTGCGAAAACGAGCCAATTGAAGCAGAGAAGTTTGACAGTTGACGTGCGTCTCCCTGCATAAAATCTCTTTTGCCTAAGCCGCTGGGTGACTGACATTGAGACCTGTGCGGAACGGTAGCATCAGCCAGTCTTTTTTGGATTATTTGTTTGGAAAAATGGTTCGCCAATACCGCAAGCGTGGAAGCGGAGATGTTTTGACCGGGTCGGGTGACCAGAAGCACAAGTCCGTTACAACTGGAACAGCTTCATGTTCGTCTGACATTGAGGAACTTACTGTTGTTGTGGACAGGTAAGTGTTATAAGCTAAATTATTCTTTATTGATGAAAATAGTAATAAAAATCACTTTTGACCGATCGGTAATTCCAACGGTGCGTCATGGCCACAAGTTTTTTGGTGTGCAGAGTTCCTCTGTAGCGGGGCGGGTGGGGGGGTGTTATCCTCTGCATTGCAGATAGATATTTTAGCATAATTTTTATTGCACTGTAGGCTATTTTTTCTTGTAAAAAAGGCCACACATTTTTTACGTGGCATGTTTGTGTGTGTGTGTGTGGGGGGGTTGTTTGTTATCCATCCATCCATCTATCCATCCATCCATCTTCTACCGCTTTTCCGGAGGTCCGAGTCACGGAGGCAGCAGTTCAAGCAGAGAAGCCCAAACTTCCCTCTCCCCAGCCACCTGCTCCAGCTCTCCAGAGAGGATACCAAGGCGTTCCCAGACCAGCTGGGAGACATAGTCTCTCCACCGAGTCCTGGGTCTGCCCTGGGGTCTCCTCCCAGTGGGTTGTTTGTTACCCTCTAGAAATGTAATAATGTTTTAGTATAATTTTTATTGCACTGTAGGCTATTTTTCTTGTAAAAAAGACCACACATTTTTTACGTGGCATGTTTGTGTGTGTGTGTGGGGGGGGGTTGTTTGTTATCCATTCATCCATCCATCCATCTTCTACCACTTTTCCGGAGGTCCGGGTCGCGGCGGCAGCAGTTCTAGCAGAGAAGCCCAGACTTCCCTCTCCCCAGCCACCTGCTCCAGCTCTCCAGAGAGGATACCAAGGCGTTCCCAGACCAGCAGGGAGACATAGTCTCTCCACCGAGTCCTGGGTCTGCCCCGGGGTCTCCTCCCAGTGGGTTGTTTGTTACCCTCTAGAAATGTAATAATGTTTTAGTATAATTTTTATTGCACTTTAGGCTATTTTTTTCTTGTAAAAAAAAAAAAACAAAAAAAAACAGGAACTGTGCTGTGTATGTGAACTCTGGGAAAATAGGAGAATAGTGAAAAATAAAAATTGAACTTTGTAAATGACTTTATTTTCACATAATAGACAAACTTCAGATGAAGACTCTGGTGAGGAGTGGGTGCCAGACGAGCACTCTGCCAGCAAGCGCAGAAGAAGGGAGCTGCAAGCGAGCTCATCAGAAGAGGAAACCCCTACCCCAAAAAGAGGGACACCACTGGGGAGAGGAAGAGGAAGGAGAGGAAGAGGGAGAGGAAGAGGATGTAGCAGGAGAGGAAGAGGAGGCGAGAGTGGTGATGGCAGACCTCAGCCTGGGACATCGGCCGGCCCTTCATCAGCTGAGGAGAGGTGGCATGATTCCGACACCCCTGACATCATTCCACCACAGCCCATTTTTCATCCCAAAAATCCACCTGGACCTCAGCTAATTACAACAGCTTCATACACCCCCGTTCAGTTGTTTGAGTTATTTTTCACTCCATCTGTGCTAGACCACATTGTTGAGAACACCAACCTACATGGCTCTGCACACTACAACACACCCACCAGCCCCTGGATTGACCTCACACGCTCTGACCTGCTCTCATTTTTTGGCCTGATTATTTACATGGGTATAGTCAAGTGCAAATCCTTCAGTGATTACTGGCGAGGGGGAAACATGTACAGCCTTCCTTTCCCCGAGAGTGTAATGACCAGGACAAAGCTTCTCCTGATCATCTGAGCCCTTCACCTCAGCAGCCCAGCAGCAGAAGAGGCCAATGAGCAGAAGAGAGGCACGGATATGCATGACCGCCTCAGCAAAATCTTGACACATTTTCTAGGAATCAGTATGATGATGAGTAGGATTAGAAAATTATATTTGATTGAGAGGGTATTGCTGTCAACTTGTAAAATATCCCGTCGCCAAGTGCTTGCTCACAGGGGATCACCTGATTGCTGGGGTCTTTCTGCAACTGTGGGGGTTCCCCCTACAGTTGATAGTGCTATGAGATGACTGTTGTTGTGAAATGGTGCTATATAAATAAAGTTGAATTGAATTGAATTGAATTGAATTGAATTTGTTGTTTTTAAATAGTATGTTTTGTATATTGACATTTTTGTTCAGTAAAGCGTGTTTAGAATTGAAACTTCATTTTCTCTGCGTCATTACTACTGACAGTGTTTCTGGATAGCTAACAAGATAGCCCTGAGTGTCACCTTTCATTAGAGCCCAAGATGAAGCTTCTATGTTGAAGCATTCAAAGGTTCTAGACGTTTTTCCAAACTGTGCCAAACTGTGCCATTTGGAACAGTTTGGCACAGTTTGACACAGTTTGGGCTGCTATCTAACAAGATAGCCCTGAGTGTCACCTTTCATTAGAGCCCAAGATGAAGCTTCTATGTTGAAGCATTCAAAAGTTCTAGACGTTTTTCCAAACTGTGCCATTTGGAACAGTTTGGCACAGTTTGACACAGTTTAGGCTATCTAACAAGATAGCCCTGAGTGTCACCTTTCATTAGAGCCCAAGATGAAACTTCTATGTTGAAGCATTCAAAAGTTCTATTGGCACAGTTTGGGCTATCTAACAAGATAGCCCTGAGTGTCACCTTTCATTAGAGCCCAAGATGAAGCTTCTATGTTGAAGCATTCAAAAGTCCTAGACGTTTTTCCAAACTGTGCCATTTGGCACAGTTTGGCACAGTTTGGCACAGTTCAAAAACGCCTGGGAACAACCTGAGAAAAAAGCTGTGTAATATATTCATTTTTTGTGGTATTGTTACCAAATTTGGACCTCAGCTTGATAACACTTGATTCTACATTTCTGTTGCATTTTTCAGCCGGATCTGACAGCTGTGTGTAGATGTGTGTCAGCTGTGTGTCAGCCACCTGTGTTTACTCCTGTGGAATGAAGTTTTTTTTTAAAGCAGTTGGTTGGCACGTGGGGGACCCGGGTGGAAGGAAGACTCGGGAAGACATGGCTCCACTTGGCACTCCATTTCAGCTTCAGCCCCGGCTCCTCACCAGACCAACTCCACTATCACCCCAAGGGCTTCCGTGGCTTTGTCTCCATCTTTCCGCTCTACTCCAGCCCCATGGAGCTCACCAGCCCCGGAGCACTCCCCAGCACCGGTTTCAACGTCAGCTGGCTCATCGGCTCCCGTGGCAGCTGTTTCTTGCCGGGCGATCTCCGCAGCCACCAGGAGGGGGCGTCTGGGTCTTCAACGGCAGCAGAGGAGGAACATAGGCAAATACCATTTGAATAAAGGTATATTTAAATAAATTTTTATATTTGAATAAATTTTTGAATATTTGAATAAATTTTTATATTTGAATAAATAATAAAGGCTTATCTTATCTTATCTTATTTTTTTAACATCTACTAGTACATACCCGTGCATACCCGTCCATGCCTCTAGAAACCAAGTATAAGCAAGTACTTCTGCATGCCCGTTGCTGAAGGGTCTCCTCCTGTCTGAGACGGCTGTGTTGGTCACAATCATTCCTGTGGCATACTGCTCGAACCTGAGGTGTTTCATCTTCACAGCATCTTTTTTGATGTGCAGCAGTTCTGCTTCTTCTTCTTTGTTCAGACCACTGGTTGAGGGATAGGTGCATTGTAATTCCAGTTCATGGACAGGATCATGAAAATAGATCTGAGCAAAAAGTGGCTTTCGACCCTGTTCAGGAAGACTCATGCATGCCCGTTGAAACCCAGAAACCGGAGCACCCAGAGAAAATCAACGCTTTGCTTGGCATTTTACACGTTTGTAGTGTAGACTGTCATTCTTCATGGGCACTGCTTCGAATGGGTGTGGTTTAAAGTAGTGTGTCCTATTCTTAATCGGGTGACAGACTGACACACTGACAGAGACTTCTTGAATTTATAGAGTGCCTTCTGCCTTTGATAGAAAAATTCCATATTATCCACATCATTATTGTTATTAGTAATGTATTATTATACTTGAGAAGTATCATGCCTTTCAGATGCCATATTTAATGTTTATATGCGCATTCCATGTAGGATAAGTTCATATATTCTTGGCATGTTTCTGTGAGCAATTACTAGCCTTCAGAGAATTCAGACTGAGGGTCAGTACATGCGTAAAGGATGATCTAAGCTACATTGATAATCTCTTTGTTATGCCCTGTTTTACTTTGGGTCACAGGAATGCACAGGAACTCCTAGCTTGTGTAGATTGGTTTATGGACACCCTGTCTCCAGAATGTCTGTGACGTTTCTTCATTTGCTCATCACCCAGGATAAGCTCTCATATGCCCTGTTGACCTGCTTATCGGGACTGTCTTTCTCTCTCCCTTCGTCCTCTTACCCTCTCCTCCCCCTCCTTTCTGTCTGCCCATAAATACCAAAACCTAAAGAGTGTACCTTCAGAGATTCTATGTGTGTGTGGAAGGCCATGCTTTGCAATCTCTCCCTCAAAAATGGCCATTTGACGTTAAATCTGAACTGAAACTTTTCTTTTATCTATTTTTATAATAAATGTACCCAAATCCAACATCAAGCCTGATTTTTTTGACTTTGAATAATTTTAAACTCAGAATTATTCTAACATTTTGGCGCTCTGAACAGCGGATCCACATATTTCCATCTTTCCGGCGCTTCTGCCCGATTTCAGCAAGTGCACAGCTGACAAAAGACCTTCCCAGGCTGGGTACAAGGCTCAGTGTTACTGCAGTGAAGACATTTCAAACCGGGGCGCTGGAAGTGACTGGGTGACAGATCTGAGAATCCTACAGGCGGCTTGGATGTAAGTACATTTGTTGTTGAGTTTATGGACATTGGGTTTGAGTCCCAGTGAGTTAAATACGTGTATGATGTTATATGGTTTTGGCCCGGACCGCTTTGACACCACAAAGCCTGGTTAAGTTCCTCAATGTGACTAAATCGCTGGTCCCCCTGCTACGATGAAAATACCGTGAGAGTGGAGGCAGGATTCATTGCTCTCGGAACTTTATGTCAGCTAGGTGAAGGTTCAGATGTTGGTGCAAGTAGATTTTCAGGGAAAGATTCGTGCCTCTGCCACGGCTGCGTTATTGCCCAATACCGGGGCTCTCGGCATACTGTGGGACGTTACGTGACCACTGAAGCTGTAATTGTTCAGGGAAGATTCGTGCCTCTGCGGTGGCTGCTTTATTTCTCAATACCTGGGCTCTCGGCACACTGTGGGAGGTCACGTGACCACTGAAAAATACTGGTAGATTTTTATTTTTTAAAGTTTTGTTGTAGCGCTGGATAAAAGTTACTGCAGTTTGTCTGTTTTTGTTTCTGTGTCTCGTGAAATCTGCTCCGGTGTGAGGGAGATGGAGTTCTCCACGTAGGCGGAAGGTGCAGGTTGCACAAGCTGTAAACTTGTTGTTTGTGATTTTTTCTGGTAGGCTATTTGTGAAGCATAATGGAGTTGGTTAATTACATATTTTCCTATTGGGAAATGATTAACCCCTTGAACTCTGTGAATTCCACGGGCGGTCATGTCTCTGCATCTTAGTGCGTCTCAGTGCGCACTGGAAAAAAAAAGCTGTATTTCTGGTCTTCCAGTACAGACACAGCCTTGTTACAACCTGAGAAAAAAGCTGTGTAATATATTCATTTTTTTGTGGAATTTTTACAAAATTTTGACCTGAGCTTGAAAACACTTGGTTTGTGGGGCACATATATGCACATATGTATATGACTGCATGATTCATACGTATACCACCTTAGGCTTCACATCTGAGACGGAACAAAGGACTGAGCCGCTCTGGAGATAACACAAGGGTGTGAAGTTTAGTCTTTGGCATGCAAAGAGATAGCCTTGGGGGATTTCGCCCAGCAGCCAGAGACTGAGAGGTGGAGTGTGTTAAGATCGGGGGGAAGTTACATTGTGACTGGGATTAAGTACCATGTGACTGTATGTTTGATGTCCTGAGTATAAAAGGGACAGATGTTGGAAGATTCATTCTCTTTTCTCTTTCTGTGTTTGGATGATGTTGGAGAATGTGAATAAATCTGAACTGAGAAATAAACTCAGCCTCATCTTTCCCCATTCTCCACACTGGTGACCCTATGACATATCATGAGCAGAAATAATTCCCCCGAGCCGGACTCGTCAGGAGCCAGCCAGGCGAACGCAGCCACAGTCAAGCTACCAGACTTCTGGCAAGACAACCCGTGCTCCTCGTTCCACTTGGTCGAGGCACAGTTTGCCCTCCGGGGGATAACGGTAGATGACACGAAATTCTACCACGTCATTTCCAAGCTCGACAACCGCACGGCTCGATATGTGCAGAGCTTTTTGGAGCGCCCACCGGCCGACGACAAATACGGCGGGTTGAAGGCTGCGCTCATACAGCGTTTCACTCCCTCAGTCCAGGAGAGAGCGAAGAGACTCCTGGCCCTGAACGACTTGGGAGATAGCACGCCCGTCGACCTGATGGAAGACATGCTGAAGCTGAGGGGCTCAGACGGCGACGATTTCCTCTTCACCCACATTTTCCTGAGAACCCTACTGTTGGCCACGAGAGCGACTCTGGCTGGTTCACCGTTGATGGCCCAGCGGGACTTCCGCACGCTGGCCCAGGAGGCACAACGGATTCTCAACGCCAGCAGACAGCGTGCGGCCACCGCAGCAGCAACGAAGCTCGGCGCGGCGGCCGGAGACAACAGGGGGCCAGAGGCAGCGGTAGCAGACCCACCGACAACGGCCGGTCCTATGATGATATCTATATGATATCATCATAGGACATCATGCCTACATCATAGGTAGCCAGTCCTATTGTCTATATGACGGCATTGTGAGTCCTATGTTGCCTGATATCATAGGATCATCATAGGACACACTATGATCTAGGACAGGCTATGATCATGACACACAGACACACACACAAACTGACAGATTTCTTGAATTTATAGAGTGATTATTATTATCACTATAAATTCAAGAAATCTAGGATGGCCTATGATGTCTGCATGATGTCCTATGATGATCCTATGATCTCAGGCTACATAGGACTCATGATGCCGTCATATAGGCGATGCCGTCATATAGACAATAGGATTGGCTACCTATGATGTAGTGTCCTATGATGCCTGCCTTTATGTCTTTGTGATGTCATATAGACCATTACTCAAGACGCAACCAGACGCTACATAAATGGAGAGCAATAGAGTGAGGAGAACTGCTGCACGTCAGGAATGATCCCATGAAGATGCCACAGCTGAGGTTCGAGCAGTAACTCCCAGGCATGACTGTGTTGCACGTCAGAAAAGATACTGTGAAGATGAAACACCTGAGGGAACAACACACTTGTCTGAGACAAGAGGAGACCCTTCACCAGCATAGGGTATGACAGACAAGGGATGCAGACAGACAGGAAATGTGTGGCAGTGCACCATGCACGTGCTGAGTCACTTGAAGCCCGATATGCCCACAAAGTGAGCAACGCTGCACGCCAGGCAAGGCACAGACAAGGTGAGACCAAGGAGATGCGGAACAGTCGGCTGGCCGCCAACGCTGCACGCCAGGCAAGGCACAGAGAAGCTGAGACCGAATAGGACACACTACTTTAAACCACACCCATTTGAAGCAGTAAATCTGGAAATCTCACTCAGTAAGGCAGAAGACACTCTATAAATTCAAGAAATCTCTGTCAGTTTGTCAGTCTGTCACCTGATTAAGAATAGGACAGACTGTGGGCTATATTAATCATATATTCCATAACCTACATATGTGGAAGCATGTGGGAATGTTTGGTGATTACATATGTAAGGCGACTTCACACCTCAGAAAGGACAAAGACTCTCAACCGCCAGTGAAGAACAAAGACGTTCCCAGACACTGCGGTGGAGACCGGAGGAGCTGCCCTCGCCCCCCAGGGCCATGAGGAGGAGTACGGAGACAATGGGGGGATTAAGATAATGAGGGATGTCAGCCTTTGATATGCATGTCTTTTGTTATGTGCAAGTATAAGTTCACAGAGCCGGAGGTATTCGGTCTCTTTTTCTTGCTTCTGCTTCTGCACTTAGATGAGAATTGTTAGAGGAGCTGATAATAAACTTTGGTTTATATATCACACCGCCTCGTTCTTCCAAGCTCTTCTACACTGGTGACCCCTGACGCAAGTATGGACCTGAGGCGTTCCCCCGCGATCGACTCATCTGTGGCGACCCAGGCAGACGCCGGCGCACACGCAGACAGGGGAACGAATGGACGACGTTCCCCCCCCCCCCCCGGCAGAAGTGATAGAGAGGGCTCAACCGAGCACCAGCGCCGCTGAGAGAGCCGAGGCAAGGCATTCTCACCCTGCGGACACAGCAGTGATGGTCTACACAAATGCCGTCGCTGTCAAGCTGCCGGACTTCTGGCAGGAAGACCCCGCCTCGTGGTTTCAACAAGCTGAAGCCCAGTTTACACTGGCGGGCATCACGGCCGACGATACGAAGTTCTATCACATCGTCGCCAAACTTGACGCCGCCACTTCGAGGTGTGTGCGGAGCATAATCCGGCGGCCGCCGGCCCAAGACAAATATGAAATACTGAAAGCAACCATCGTGGCAAATTTCGTCCCCTCAGCTGAAGAGAGAGCCGAGAGGATCCTGGCGGTCTACGGCCACAGAGGACGCAGACCTAAAACCCTCATGGAGGACTTGCTGCAGCTTAAAGAGGAGGACAATGACAACTTCCTCTTCCAATTCGTATTCCTCAGCACGCTGCCGCCACACATGAGAGGGACGCTCGCCAACATGCGACGCAACACCCAGCAAGACTTCCGCGTGCTGGCCAACGAAGCTCAACGACTCGTCAACGCCTGCAGGGAACAGAAACCCACAGCAGCATCCACAGACCTCAACGCTGATGCCCAGAGCCACGGCGAGCCTCAACCCATGGAGCAGATCCAGCCCGCGGTGACAGCGACACGGCCAAAACGTAACAGACGGAGCGATGTTTGTTATTACCACCACCGCTTCGCCAAGAAGGCTCACAAATGTGTTCCCCCCTGCAAATTTAAACGCCAAAGCAGAGAGCCGTTAACGGCAGCGGTTCTCGGCGAGAAGAGTAAGCTGTTATATGTGACGGACGGACACACCGGCAAGCAGTTCCTTATTGACACAGGAGCTCAACTGAGTTTCGTCATGCCCTCCCAAGCAGATCGAGCCATGGGCACCCGGGGCAACGGAGCGGTGGCAGCCAACGGCTCAAGCATTGACACTTTCGGCGAAAAGAGCCTGCACCTCCACATCCACGGCCGCAACTACAGATGGACATTTGTTGTAGCGGCGGTGAGTTTTAACTTGTTGGGCGCAGACTTTTTGTGTGCACACGGGTTATTAGTTGATCTAGCGAATAGACGCTTGGTTAATGCACTGTCCTTTGCTTCTATTCCCTGCTCAGCCCGAGTTTCTCCACCACCTGTGCAGGCTAGCGTCACCACGGCAGGAGGTAAGTTTGAGCAACTCCTCACCCAATTTCCAGCACTCACAATTCCCAAATTCTCAGCCACTGTGGCTAAACACGGGGTTGAACACTTTATTCCCACAACGGGCCCACCCGTGTTTGCCAAAGCTCGCCGCTTAGACGCGGCCAAACTCACCATATCTCGGGACGAGATTACTACCCTTGAAAAATTAGGCATTGTTAGACGCTCGAAGAGCCCCTGGGCCTCGCCACTTCACATGGTTCCGAAATCCGACGGTTCTTGGAGACCGTGCGGAGATTACCGCAGATTAAACAATGCGACAGCGCATGACCGCTACCCAATTCCTCACATTCAGGATTTTTCACCGCATCTGGCGGGTGCGCGCATTTTTTCAAAAATAGACCTGGTCCGCGGTTATCATCAAGTCCCAGTTCGAGCAGAGGACATTCCTAAAACAGCGGTAATAACCCCTTTCGGCCTTTTTGAATTTTTGCGGATGCCTTTCGGCCTCAAAGGCGCTGCTCAAACTTTTCAGCGGATGATGGACGCAGTATTACGCGACCTTCCTTTTGTTTTCGTCTACCTCGACGACATGCTGGTAGCCAGCTCGTCTGAGGAAGAACACGAGCAGCACCTCACTACGGTTTTTCAGAGACTAGAAGAGCACGGGTTAATAATCAGTCCAGCCAAATGCAAATTCGGCGTGTCGCAAATTGATTTTTTAGGACACAGAGTTTCTCCGAAAGGGGCAGTTCCACTTCCAGACAAAGTTCATGCAATAAAAAGTTTCCCACGGCCACAAACGGTCAAATCGCTGCAAGAATTTTTAGGAATGGTTAATTTTTACAACCATTTCCTCCCCCACGCAGCTCAGCTCATGCAGCCCTTATATGACGCGCTCAGAAAACAGAAAGCTTCCAACGCGGTTGAATGGACCCCGGAGCGCGAACGCGCCTTCGCGGAAGTAAAGAGCGCTCTAGCTAATGCCACATTGTTAGTTCACCCCGATCCCTTGGCCCGCATTGCACTAACCACACACGCTTCGGACCTAGCTATAGGGGCAGTTGTAGAACAACATGTCAGCGGGATCTGGCAACCTTTGGCATTCTTCAGCAAAACGCTAAACCAAACTGAGCGTAAGTACAGCACTTTTGACAGGGAGCTGCTAGCGCTTCATTTATCCATCCGCCACTTCCAGTTCTGGTTAGAAGGGTGGAGTTTCACGGCTTTTGTAGACCACAAACCGCTCACCTTTGCGATGGCTAAACTTTCAGAACCATGGTCAGGCAGGCAACAAAGACAGCTGGCTGCGATTTCAGAGTTCACCACAGACATTCGACATGTGGCAGGCAAACTTAACATGGTAGCAGACTGTCTCTCTCGCGCTTTGACATCGCCAGAGCACGAGGAGACAGATTATCCTGCCTCAGCCGCAGAACTCTTCACTAACGCGGACACATACGCAGCACCTATCCATGCAGGGATAGATTATGCAGCCATGGCAGAGGAACAAAGCAGTGACGCGGACGTGCGCGCACTCCTGTCTGGACCAACAGGGTTAAGGCTGGAGGAAAGGGGTTTACGCGACGGCATGCCCCCCCTAATATGCGATATTTCAACTGGCCGACCTCGCCCGTTAGTCCCAGCCACATGGCGCCGCCGTATTTTCGACTCAATTCACTCCCTCGCGCACCCAGGTGTGCGCGCCTCGGTTAAAATGGTCGCCGAAAAGTTTGTGTGGCCGGGCCTGCGCAAAAACGTAAAAGAATGGGCAAAAACTTGCATTTCTTGTCAGCGTGCCAAAATACACAAACACACAAAAGCCCCTCTGGAGCCTTTTCCAATCCCTGCTAGAAGGTTCGACCACGTTCATGTCGACCTCGTGGGGCCACTACCTTCCTCCCAAGGTTTCACACACCTGTTAACAATGATAGACCGCACCACGCGCTGGCCAGAGGCAGTCCCTCTGGCGTCAACTACAGCGGTGGAAGTCGCTCGCGTTTTTTTGACAAACTGGGTGGCACGTTTCGGCATCCCATCGGACATCACGTCCGATAGAGGACCTCAATTTGTCTCAGAGCTTTGGTCAGCCATGTCCAGCAACTTAGGGGCAACAATTCACCGCACCACTGCTTATCACCCTCAGGCTAATGGGTTATGCGAGCGTTTTCACAGGTCTTTAAAAGCCGCCCTCAGAGCCTCACTAACGGATACAAATTGGGTAAATAAACTTCCCTGGGTTTTATTGGGGTTGCGTGCTGCACCTAAAGAGGATCTAGACGCCTCTCCAGCAGAATTAGTTTTTGCACAACCTCTCAGGCTCCTGGGTGAATTTTTACCAGAGAACCCAGAGCCAGGGCATCTTCCAGCCTCGAGGTTTTTAGGCAGCAACGGACCGAACTCTCTCCCCGGACCGGCACATCACTCTTTTCCACGGGTTTTTGTCCCCCAAGCTCTAAAAAACGCTGAATTCGTTTTTGTTAGGCATGAAGCTTTAAAACCAACTTTCCGCCCAGCATACGATGGGCCATTCAGAGTGCTGGAACCTGGTGATAAACACTTTGTGCTTGATTTTGGGGATAGAAAAGAAACAGTCAGCATTGACAGACTTAAACCTGCCTTCTTGTTGAGAGACGAGCCTGCACAGTTGGCGAGAGCACCTCGGCGGGGTAGACCCCCCAAGAGAAAAGACTCAGCCCCCCTGCAGGGAACAAATAATCACTCTCCTCCCCAAGCTGCAGATTCCTTACAGGAAGGTCCCAGCAGGACGCCTAAGCGGACCCACAGCAGATTCGGGAGAAGATTAAAACCCAGACGGCACAGAGACTGATGCAAACTACTCAACAGTTGTTCACTAATTGTGCTGTAACAGTTTAGGACTGACTTGTGATTTTACTATGCTGTTATGATTACCACTGAACTCTCTTAGAAGCATGGCTGCTGGAAAGTTTCTTCTGTGGCAAGAGGTATAGCAGTTAGTATGTCATAGTAATTATCTTAAACTGTGAATTTTTCTATTGTCCTTTTCTTAGTCGTTTGGGGGGGGCTGTGGGCTATATTAATCATATATTCCATAACCTACATATGTGGAAGCATGTGGGAATGTTTGGTGATTACATATGTAAGGCGACTTCACACCTCAGAAAGGACAAAGACTCTCAACCACCAGTGAAGAACAAAGACGTTCCCAGACACTGCGGTGGAGACCGGAGGAGCTGCCCTCACCCCCCAGGGCCATGAGGAGGAGTACGGAGACAATGGGGGGATTAAGATAATGAGGGATGTCAGCCTTTGATATGCATGTCTTTTGTTATGTGCAAGTATAAGTTCACAGAGCCGGAGGTATTCGGTCTCTTTTTCTTGCTTCTGCTTAGCACTTAGATGAGACTTGTTAGAGGAGCTGATAATAAACTTTGGTTTATACTGTATATCACACTGCCTCGTTCTTCCAAGCTCTTCTACACAGACTACTTTAAACCACACCCATTTGAAGCAGTACCCATGAAGAATGGCAGTCTACACTACAAATGTGTAAAATGCCAAGCAAAGCGCTGATTTTCTCTGGGTGCTCGGGTTTCTGGGTTTCGATGGGCATGCACAGGTCTTCCTGAACAGGGTGGAAAGCCACTTTTTTCTCAGATCTATTTTCAAGATCCTGTCCATGAACTGGAATTACAACACAGCTGTCCCTCAACCAGTGGTCTGAACGAAGAAGAAGAAGAAGACCCACCAAATGGAGAGCAATAGAGTGAGGAGAACTGCTGCACGTCAGAAAAGATGCCGTGAAGATGAAACACCTCAGGTTCAAGCAGTACGCCGCAGGCATGACTATAGAAATAGAAAATCTTATAGTGTCTCCTCATAACCCTGTACTGTCAGACCATTGTCTGTTAACCTTTGATTTTACTATTTCTGACTATTTGGCTCCTAAAGATAAATATTATTACAGTAGATGCCTCTCAGTTGATGCTGTTACCAAATTTATGCAGATTGTTTCCTCTATGCCATGTGTCAACACAACGGAAATAAGCTATAGACAGCTTGTTCCTTCTGTAATTGATAACATGGTGGATAGTGTTACAGCTTCTCTGCATCAGACTCTAAACTTGGTGGCCCCCTTAAAAAAGAAAAAGTCTAATCAGAGATTTCTAACTCCTTGGTTCAACACAGAAACTCGTAGCTTAAAACAGAAGACTCGTCAATTAGAAAGAAAATGGCGCTCCACTAATTTAGATGAAATCTATTTAGCTTGGAGAAATCATCTTTTAATTTATAAAAAATCTCTTAGAAAAGCTAGAACGAGTTATTATTCTGCATTAATAGAAGAGAACAAGAATAATCCCAGGTTTCTTTTCAGCACTGTAGCCAGGTTGACAAAGAGTCAGGACTCTGTCAATCCTAGCATTCCCTTAGAGCTTACTAGTTAGGACTTTATGAACTTTTTCAATAATAAAATTTCATCCATCAGAGATAAAATCAATCAGATTCTTCCCACAGTTAACTTAAATACTGTAACTACGACAACTCCTTCAACTGATGTCTGTCTTGATGAGTTTACTCCAATCGACCTTTGTGAGTTAGACAAAATAGTTTCTTCATCCAAACCTTCAGCTTGTCTTTTAGACCCTATTCCTACCAGGTTATTTAACCACTTGCACTCCGGGCAATTTTCCTAAAAATGCCAAAAAATAACGTGCCCAAAGTAAATCGAAAGCTGTTATTCAACCCTTTGCAGCATCTTCATGGGGTTGGTCTCATTTAAAAGAAAACACTTTGAATTTTTTGGCAAAAAAAACATAATCTCTCTACGTGCTCCGGCCACTGAGTTACAGTCATCTAAACATACTGAACTTGAAGAAAAAAAAAATGGACACTGTTTTTTTGGATACAAATGCTTGTAAATAACACACAGCTGTCCGATCCGGCTGGAAAATGCAACAGAAATGTAGAACCAAGTGTTATCCAGCTGAGATCCAAATTTGGTAACAATACCACAAAAAATGAATATTTTACACAGCTTTGTTCTCAGGCTGTTCCCAGGCGTTTTGGAACTGTGCCAAATTGTGCCAAATGGCACAGTTTGGAAAAAATACCTGTAACTTTTGAATAATTCAATGTAGAATCTTCATTTTAGGCTCTAATGAAAGGTCACACTCAGGGCTGTGTCTGTGTGTGTGTGTGTGTGTGGGCGGGGGGTCGTCCCCCCCCCCCCCGCTACCAAGGACCGAGTTCGGCCCTCGCTACATGACGGATTACACTCCTTGCATGTTTTCACAGCGGCTCCCCCCCCCCTCGCTACTGTGTGTGTGTGTGGGGGGGGGGAACCGTGAACGGAACGTGAACGCCCCCCCCTCGCTACAGAAGAGGGCCATCGCTACATGATGGAATAGACTCATATGCTTCCCCCCACGGACCGGGGGGCGTTCGGACCGTGAACGCCCCCCCCCGCTCCTCTTCTGCAGCGGGGGGGGGGGGGGCATTCACGGTCCGAACACGGCAAATGAACCGTTTATCGCGGCGCACGCACTTCGTACTTCGTGCGCAGTACAGTTGTAATTTACCGATCGGTCAAAAGTCATTTTTGGATTACAGTTTTTAGGGATAAATAATAATTTAGCTTATAACACCTTACCTCTTCAAAGCAGCAGAGTCGTGGCGAACATCTCTTCCCCCATTGTCAGACGAACGCGACGCTGCTCCGCTCGTGGATCACGATCAAAACATAATTCCATTATTGCCATTTTGGCGAATGATTTACGACTTTTGTCGTCGGCCTCCGTCTATTCTGCTGGAATGAGTGCAGGTCCCACTTGTGGGTGTTCTCCATGCTGCTGGGTGAGCCTGGGTCTGTAGTAGATTCGTCCAGCGTCCTTTGTTTTCATCTGTTGCAACAGTAAATCTCTCTTCACCCAGCCTGAATTTCTGTGCTTCAATTGGCTCCTGCGTTCACAGTAGGCGGGTCCTCCTTCCTAGATTTTCATTCATTGGCTCTTCAAGGTTTCAGAAACCCAATTTAAGGCTCTTATTAGTCGAATGAGAGGTCAATCAGATGAACTAATCTGTTCGCGGCTGTCTGCAGCTTTTTTTTTCAGTGGCGCTTGGAGGCCAGCACCATCTCCATCTGCACCATCATGCGTCATGCGTCCAAGCGCACACGAGGGCGCTCTTGTGCGCCTTCATACGCCCTAGAATGCAGAGACTTGCCCGCCCGCGGAACAACGGAGTGCAAGTGGTTAAAGAAGTCTTCCCACTTATTGGTAGATTTATTCTTCATATAATCAATTCTTCATTAACTTTAGGCTATGTACCGCAGGCTTTTAAAACGGATGTAATTAAACCCTTACTCAAAAAGCCAACGCTAGATCCAGGAGCTTTAGCTAACTATAGACCAATTTCTAATCTCCCTTTCATTTCAAAGATCTTAGAAAGAATTGTTGCTACGCAATTATTTGACCACCTGCAGGGAAATGGTTTACTTGAAGAGTTTCAATCTGGGTTTAGAATCCATCATAGTACTGAAACAGCCTTAGCGAAGGTCACTAATGACCTCCTCATCGCATCTGATAATGGACTGGTTTCTGTACTTGTCCTTTTAGACCTTAGTGCAGCTTTTGATACTATCGATCATAATATTCTACTTGATAGATTAGAACACTATGTTGGACTTAATGGAACTTTGTTGCAGTGGTTTAGATCTTATTTATCTGATAGGTTCCAGTTTGTTCATGTAAATAATGAGTTTTCTTTCAACTCAAAGCTTAGTCATGGAGTTCCACAGGGATCTGTGCTAGGCCCTACTCTTTTTAGTTTATATATGCTTCCGTCAGGCAACATTATTAGAAAGCATTGTATACATTTTCATTTTTATGCAGATGACACACAATTATACCTGTCAATGAAGCCAGATGATAGTAATCAATTAGCCAAATTAGAAGCCTGTCTTAAGGAAATCAAAGCTTGGATGACTTGTAATTTCCTGCTATTAAATTCAGATAAGACTGAAGTCATTCTTGTTGGTCCAAAAAACCTTAGAAATACCTTTCCAAATCAAACTTTCAGTTTGGATGTGATTACTCTTTCTCTTAATAGCTCTGTGAGGAACCTTGGAATTATTTTTGATCAAGGTCTGTCCTTCAATTCACATATTAAATTTGTTTCTAAGACTGCCTTCTATCATTTGCGTAATATTGCCAAGATTAGGAGCATCTTGTCTCAGAGTGATGCTGAGAAACTGATCCACGCTTTTGTTAGCTCGAGATTAGATTATTGTAATTCTTTATTATCAGGCTGTCCTAAAACATCTTTAAAAAGTCTTCAGCTGATCTAAAATGCTGTAGCAAGAGTTTTAACAGGTACTAGAAAGAGAGATCATATCTCTCCGGTTCTGGCCTCCCTTCATTGGCTTCCCATAGAGTTTAGAATTAAGTTTAAAATCCTTCTTCTCACTTACAAAGCTCTAAACAATCAGGCTCCTTTTTATTTAAAAGATCTGATACTACCGTATTATCCTAACAGAGCACTACGCTCCCAAAATTCAGGATTACTTGTAATACCTAGAATCTCCAAAAGTACAATGGGAGGCAGAGCCTTCAGTTATCAAGCTCCTCTCCTGTGGAACCAGATGCCAATCTGGATTCGGGAGTCAGACTCGATCTCTGTTTTTAAGAATAGGGCTAAAACCTACCTTTTTGATATAGCCTACAATTAGGGAGGGATCATGTGTTTCTGAACCCTCCCTTAGTTATGCTGCTAATAGGTTTAGTCAGCCGGGGGACCTCCAATAATGCACTGGGCCTCACTCCTTTCTTCACTCTCAATGAAATATTTTTTTTTTTTGCTGGTCATTAACATCTGTTTGTTCTCTCCCATAGATTGAGTCCCCATCGTGCTGTTTGCTCTCTACATGTCTGTTCTTTTCATCTTCTCTGTCCCCTCACCCCCCAGCCAGTCGCAGCAGATGACTGCCCCTCCCTGAGCCTGGTTCTGCTGGAGGGTTCTTCCTGTTAAAAGGGAGTTTTTCCTCTCCACCGTCGCCAAGTGCTTGCTCACAGGGGATCGCCTGATTGCTGGGGTCTTTCTGCAACTGTGGGGGTTCCCCCTACAGTTGATAGTGCTATGAGATGACTGTTGTTGTGAAATGGCACTATATAAATAAAGTTGAATTGAATTGAATTGAACTGAATTGAATTGAATGAACAACACAGCCATCCAGACAGGAGGAGACCCTTCAGCAACGGCCACGTAGAAATACTTGCTTATACTTGGTTTCTACGGGCATGGACAGGTATGCACGGGTATGTACTAGTTATTATTAATAGTATTATTACCTCCGCCAAGGAGGTTATGTGATCATCGGCGTTGGTTTGTCTGTCTGTTTGTCTGTTTGTTTGTTTGATGTTAGCAAGATAACTCAAAAAGTTACGGACGGATTTTCATGAAATTTTCACAGATTGTCAGAAATGGGGTATCCTACAGATGATTACATTTTGGTGGTGATCCGGATCACCGTCGAGAAGAAAACTGCCATTACGGAAAATGCCATTTTCGTCAATAACTACTGAACCACTAATCCTATCATTGTGAATCCAATTGCTAGTCATATGCTTTCATGGTCAAGGAATCTGAAAACGTACACACAAACACTGTATGGGGGGAACTGTGGCGCTAAACCGCCATTACGGACAATGCAATTTTCGTGAATAACTACTCAACCACTAATCCTATCATTGTGAATCCAATTGCTAGTCATATGTTTTCATGGTCAAGGAATCTGAAAACGTACACACAAACACTGTATGGGGGGAACTGTGGCGCTTGGTGGAGGTCTGCGCTCTCCGAGTGCTTTTCTAGTTATTATTATTATTATTATTATTATTATTATTATTATTATTATTATTGTCATTATCCTGTCCTGTTTATTGACTCTTCTCTTGACATCGCCATTAGTTATTTCCTCTCCTCTGTTTGTTGGTTCTCATGTGGTTAATTATTCACGGCTGTACCTTATTGTGCTAATCATTCCCTATCTTATTTTTACACCTGACGCCCTTCCCTCAGTATGGCATCTTCGTCATTACTGGTCACACTCCGTTTGTTATCTTTATTATTTATAGTTGTGTCTGTTGTTATGGCCTACCTTGTTTTCTTCATCTTCGTCTTCTTTTAGATTTGATTGGCGGTTGGCAACCAGCTTACAGATGCATTGCCACCACGTACTTCACTCTACATATATCATCACTTTATCTGGTCAGGAGCTGTAGTCCTCCTCTATCATCATTGCTGTGTCCAATCAAACCTCAACTCTTATCTCCAGACATCACTCTTCTTTGTCTCCTCATACTTCACTCTATATCATCACTCCATCTGGTCAGGAGCTGTAGTCCTAGCATCATTGCTGTGTCCAGTCGAACCTTAACTCTATTTTCGACATCACTCTTCTTCGTCTCCTCATACTTCAGTCTATATCATCACTTCACTCTAAATCATCATTCTACACACCTTGGCCATGGCAGTTGCCACAGCTGGCTGGCCTATGTCTCTTTTCTGTGTGTCTTCTTCTTCTTTTAGATTTCATTGGTGGTTGGCAACCAGCTTACAGGTGCATTACCGCCACGTACTTCACGCTATATCATCACTCTATCTGGTCAGGAGTGTCATGGTCTGCTCTGTGATTGATTGCCAGCAACTGGGCGCACACCTGCTTCCCATCAGGCCTGGGCTTATTTAGACGGCTCTGCCCAGGCTTCTGGACAGAGATGTCTCACTGCGCTCCAGGAGAGCTTCATCTGCCAATCCTCTCGTCCTTGCCTAGTCTACAGTCCTTTGCTACCCAAGCCTGCTGTCCCAACGCCTGAAGGACATCCTCCACAGCTCACGTAAGCAACCATCCTTCAACTCACCTTGTCTTTCAGTCCCCTGTGCACAGGTGGAGCGACCCAGCTGACAGCGCTTTGATGTGCTGATTACATCTAATAGAGACTCGAATAGATCAATTGGTTTATCAGCAACAATCCACATTGGCCCAGCTAGCCCGTGTTACAGACCGGTTGGACCGGCTAACCGGGTCTTAGTCCTTTTCCCCAGCCCCAGCTAGTTTTTCTGACTCCTCAGCTCCCGCTAGTCATCTGGCTAACCAGCTTAGACCAGGACCGCCTGCCCGACTAACTCCCGTTCGAACGCCCAGTCGTTTTAGCGGTAAGTTAGGGGAGGCTAGGCCCTTTGTTATGCAGTGTGAGGTGGTTTTCCAGCGGGTGCCCGAGGATTTTAATTCTGACCACAGTAAGATCAGGTATATGATTAACTAACTGGAAGGGCGAGCGCTAGCTTGGGCCTATGCGGTTATGGCTAGGACTAAGTATGCCAGCTTGTCTCTCAATCAGTTCATTGCTGAATTTTATGAAGTGTTCAATCACTCAGATTGCGACAGTGTGCTTACCTCGCGGTTGCTGAATCTGAGGTAGGGTTCCCAAACCGTGGCCAATTACGCTATCGACTTCCGGGTGTTGGCCGCTGAAGTTGAGTGGGAGGACGCTCTTTATGCAGCATCTTTTTAAGGAGCCTCAGCTTTAAGCTTCAGGACGACCTAGCGCTGCTTGAAAAGCCCAGCAGGTTATTCGAGCTAATCTCCCTAGCCATCAGCATAGATAATAGGCTGAGGGAGAGAGCCGCTGAGGGGCGAGCTTCCGGTTGTTCGGGAATCCAGGGTTGTCAGGCTCCTCAATCGTCCCTATTGGCCCATCCTTCCTCCAACTCTTCTGTGACCCCGGAACCAATGGTAATAGGGTGAACCAGGTTGTCTCCGGTGGAGAAACAGCGCCGCCGAGAGTTGGGGTTGTGTCTGTATTGCGGGAGTGAGGAGCACAAGGTAGTTTTTTGTCATCTTTGGCCCAATAGGGGGAGTCCGTGCGTCATGGTAGGAGGACTCACGGACTCACCTCAGTCAGGTCCCCTATATAGGATTCAACTCCCCATCTGCTTCATACACAACCATAAGGAAGTTCATACACAGGCTTTGACTGACTCAGGGGCAGAACAGAGTTTTATTTCTTGAGATCTGGCAACCCAGTTGGACTTACCCTGCCATCCACTCAAGCACCCTTTGCGGCTTATTGCCTTCTCCAAGACTCCCATGGCTGTAGTCTCCCAGCAGACAGCCCCAGTTCTTGTTATTATTTCTGGTAATCATCGGGAGGAGTTGTAGTTCCTCATTCTGCCGGTTTCCTCATCCCCGATCATCCTTGGTTCCCCTGGCTGTGCCTCCACAACCCGTCTATTGACTGGCGCACAGGATGTGTCTTGTCCTGGAGTTTGTTTTGTCTCGGCGCTCGTCTCCAATCTGCCGCTTGCTCACCGTCCATGCCCTTGGAGGCTCCCATCACCTTGTCTCCTGATCTCTCTAAAGTTCCCCCAGAATACCATGACCTCGGAGCCGCTTTCAGTAAGACCCAGGCCCTGTCCCTCCCTCCCACCGCCCATATGATTGTGCCATAAATCTCCGTCCTGGAGCCCTGCTACCATCGAGCCATCTGTACAGCCTGTCACCTCCGGAGCGGGAGGCCATGGAGGCCTATATCAAAGAATCCTTGAGCTCTGGCATAATTCGGCCATCTTCTTCAGCAGTGGGGGCGGGATTTTTCTTTGTCGGCAAGAAGGACGAGTCTCTGAGGCCATGTATTGACTTTAGGGAGTTAAATAACATTACTATTAAGGATAAACATACCCTTCCCTTGCTCAACACAGCCTTTGACTCCCTATGGGGGGCGTCCTGGTTCACCAAGCTGGATCTCCGCAACGCTTACCACCTGGTGTGGATCAAAGAAGGCGATGAGTGGAAGACGTTGTTCCGGACCCCCAGCGGCCACTTCGAATATCTAGTAATGCCTTTTTGTCTGACCAATGCCCCTGCGGTGTTCCAGCGCCTTATCAATGATGTTAAGGGATTTCCTGGGTGTGTTTGTTTTTGTATATCTCGACGACATCCTGATCTTCTCTCAATCCTTGGAAGAACACCGGGTGCATGTGCAGCGAGTCCTGCAGTGGTTGTTGGAGAACAAGCTGTATGTTAAAGCCAAGAAGTGTGAGTTCCACACCTCCAAGACATCCTTTCTGTGGTTCATCATCTCCCACAAGGAAATAATCCCGGATCCTGGCAAAATTAAGGCGGTGGTGTGGTGGCCGACTCCCTCATCCCGGAAGCAACTCCAGCAGTTCCTGGGGTTTGCAAATTTCTACCGCCGCTTCATTAAGGGCTATAGCATGATGGCACTCCCCCTGACACGCCTTACTTCATCCAAGGTGCCCTTCCTGTGGTCGGAGGAGGCGGCTATGGCCTTTTCAGCGCTCAAGGAAAAATTTGCCAATTCCCCCATCCTGGTTCAGCTGGATCCAGCCCTGCAGTGTTTGGTGGAGGTGGACGCCTTAGACTCAGGAGTAGGAGCTGTCCTGTCCCAGCGCTCCCCAGCGGATGGCAAGGTTCGACCTTGCGCCTTCTTCTCCAAGCGGCTGTCGCCGGCGGAACGTAACTACAGCATTGGCGACAGGGAGCTCCTGGCAGTCAAACTTGTGCTAGAGGAGTGGCGCCATTGGCTGGAGGGGCCTCTCAGCCGTTTGTGGTCTGGACGGACCACAGGAACCTGAAGTACCTTTGAACGGCTAAGCGCCTGAATGCCTGTCAGGCCCGCTGGTCCTTGTTCTTTGGCCGTTTTGATTTTACCATCACGTACCGCCCCGGGTCCAAGAACACTAAGCCGGACGCCCTGTCCAGGCAATTTGATGTCTCGGATCCTGAGGACCACCCCATCCTGTCTCCTTCCTGTGTCGTGGGCGCCCTCTCCCGGGGCATCAAGAAGAGGGTCCTGAGGGCTCAGGAGTCTGAAGCGGACCTGGGCGGAGGACCAGCGGGTAAGCTGTTTGTTCCTTTGGCCGTCCGGGGGGAAGTCATTCATTGAGCTCATGCCTCCAGGTTGGCCTGTCATCCAGGGAGGAAGCGCACGGAAGAACTTCTAAGACGTATGTTTTGGTGGCCCACGCTTCAGAAGGACATCGGGGAGTACGTTCGTGCCTGTCCTCAGTGTGCTGCCAGCAAGTCATCTTCTTCCTCCCCAGCTGGACTTCTCTATCCTCTCCCCACTCCCGGCAGGCCCTGGTCCCATATGGCGTTGTACTTTGTGACTGGTCTTCCTCCCTCTAACGGTCACACTGTAGTGTTCACTATAGTCGACAGGTTCTCCAAAGCTGCTCACTTTGTTCCTCTGCAGGGATTGCCTACAGCTAAGGAGACAGCGGACCTGCTTGTACAGCACGTGGTGAGACTACACGGGATTCCTCTGGACATCGTCTCTGACCGAGGGCCCCAGTTTACATCCCAGGTATGGAAGACATTTTGCAACGCCCTTGGGGGTACGGTAAGCCTGTCATCTGGTTCTCACCCCCAGTCCAATGGCCAGTGTGAGAGACCCAATCAGGAGATGGAGGCAGCTCTGCGGTGTGTGGCCACCTCCAATCCTGTGTCGTGGAGTTCGCACCTGCTTTGGATCGAGTATGCCCACAACTCAACAGTATCTTTAGCCATTGGTATGACCCCTTTCCAGGCATCTCTGGGTTATACTCCTCCATTGTTCCCTGAGGAGGAGGCTGTGGAGGGCTACCCGAGCCGCCCTATGGCGCAAGGCGGAACATAACTCCTCAGTTGCCAACTGCCATAGGACTCCGGCACCTTCTTACCGGGTGGGTCAGCAGGTTTAGTTATCTACCAAGAATATCAATTTGAAGGCTGAACCCAGGAAGATGGCTCATCGCTTTATTGGACCTTTCGCCATCTCCCGTATTGTCAACCCAGTATCTGTGCGCCTGGCTCTCCCCCCCTCCCTCCGCATCTGTCCTATCTTCCACGTCTCTCAGATTAAACCTTTTTGTTCCAGCCCTCTGTATCCTCCTCCCAGGTGTCCACCTCCGCTGATGGTGATCGACGGCGACCCGGTGTGGAAGGTCACCGCCATCCTGGATGTCCATCGCCGGGGTCACGGCCTGCAGTACCTGGTGGACTGGGACGGTTACGGACCGGAATGAAGATCCTGGGTGCGTCCTTCCTTCATCCTGGATAAGGACCTCATCAGGGACTTTCACCGGACGCATCCAGGTAGGTTGGAACGACCGCCAAGAGGCATTCCATGAGGGGGGAGTACTGTCATGGTCTGCTCTGTGATTGATTGCCAGCAGCTGGGCGCACACCTGCTTTCCATCAGGCCTGAGCCTATTTAGACGGCTCTGCCCAGGCTTCTGGGCAGAGATGTCTCACTGCGCTCCAGGAGAGCTTCATCTGCCAATCCTCTCGTCCTTGCCTGGTCCACAGTCCTTTGCTACCCAAGCCTGCTGTCCCAATGCCTGAGGGACATCCTCCACAGCTCATGTAAGCAACCATTCTTCAACTCACCTTGTCTTCCAGTCCCCTGTGCACAGGTGGAGCGCCTTGGGGGCGGATCCTTTCCTCCTCTGTGGTGGTGGACTCCTATCCTCTCCCTCAGCACACCACACCTCCATCTCCACCTCTACACACCAGCAGGAGCCACAACGCCTGACAGCGGACACAGTCTCCCTGGCCGCAGCCACCGAGCTGAACCTGAACCTCTCACCATCTCCACACTCAGTAAGCCTCTGACTAGCAATTCATCTCCAATTGTCTTCCCCTCTAACTATCACGCTTCTGTGTGTTTCCAGGGTTGCCAGGCCGAACGGTGTCCTGCTCTGTCCCCTGCTGTTCCTGTACACACTCACACACACGCATTCACACACATTAACACTAATAAACCTAATTGAATCTATTCTTGAGACTGTGTGTGGTCACTGGGTCATAAAACCATGTCAAGGAGCTATAGTCCTATCATCATTGCTGTGTCCAATCGAACCTCAACTCTATCTTCAGACATCACTCTTCTTCATCTCCTCATACTTTACTCTATATCATCACTTCACTCAATATCATCACTCTACACATCTTGGCCGTGGCAGTCGCCACAGCTGGCTGGCCTATGTCTCTTTTCTGTGTGTCTTCTTCTTCCTTTAGATTTTATTGGCAGTTGGCAGCCAGCTTACAGGTGCATTACCACCATGTACTTCACGCTATATCATCACTCTATCTGGTCAGGAGCTGTAGTCCTCCTATCATCATTACTGTGTCCAATCAAACCTCAACTCTATCTTCAGACATCACTCTTCTTCGTCTCCTCGTACTTCACTCTACGTATATCATCACTTCATCTGGTCAGGAGCTGTAGTCCTTCTATCGTCATTGCTGTGTGCAGTCGAACCTCAACTCTATTTTCAGACATCACTCTTCTTCATCTCCACATACTTTACTCTATTATCATCACTTCACTCAATACCATCACTCTACACATCTTGGCCGTGGCAGTTGCCATGGCCGGCTGGCCTATGTCTCTTTTCTGTGTGTCTTCTTCTTCTTCTTTTAGATTTTATTGGCGGTTGGCAACCAGCTTACAGGTGCATTACCGCCACGTACTTCACGCTATATCATCACTCTTATCTGGTCAGGAGCTGTAGTCCTTCTATCATCATTGCTGTGTCCAATCGAACCTCAACTCTATCTTCAGACATCACTCTTCTTCGTCTCCTCGTACTTTACTCTATATCATCACTGTGGCAACTGCCCCGGCCAAGATGTCGGCCACCCAGACCGGTCTGCCTACAGGTGCATTACCACCACACACTTTGTCCTTACCTTGTTTTCAGCCCTTGTTCTCTTTTGTTTCCAGTTAATAAATCATGTTCAAATGTCGCCCAGCAATTGAGTCCTCTTTCAAGCCCCAGAGGGGCGATCGTGACAATTTTATTTTTTTTTTTTACCAGTTGATTTGTTGCTTATTATTATTATTACTGTATGTTTTGTTGTGGTGTTTTATGTGTTTTTTAACGGATAACTTAAAAAAAAAACAAAAAACAAAACATTATTTAGTTTCTGCTTAATTTACAAATCAGTTTAACAGGAAATTTTTGGCAATCCTGTGCTTTTCTTGTATTGTTATATACAGTAGTATATCACTGCAGTAAACTGGAAAAAAGCATCTGCTTTAAAATTTGTAATTCTTCTCACAACTTTTAGTGCAAAAAAAAAAAGTCTAAAAACATTGCAGCTTTTATCACAACTTTTTTTTTTTTTTTTTTTTTAAAAAGCTCCTGCAAATTCAGGCTTTTTGGGCCTTAACAATCATAAAAACATCCCGCGAAATCCGGGAGGGACTGATTACAGATTTTACCACAGAGTGTAAGCCTCCAAATCAACATCAAGAAGACAGAGTGCCTTTATCAACCACCAAAGTTCCAATTATCAACATCACTACCAGAAGAGATCAGCATTGGTACAGAGCCACTAGTCAAGTGCAAGACTTTCAAGTACTTAGGGAGTACTGTTTCAGAGAATGCTAGGCTGGAGGATGAACTATCTCTCAGAATGGGAAGAGCGAGTGCTGTGTTTGGAAACTTGAGGGAGAGACTGTAGAACAATCGACATGTGTCTATCCGTGTGAAATGCAAAGTGTACAGAGCGACAGTACTGGCTACTCGATTGTACGGTGCTGAAACTTGGACTGTCTACAGAGTGCAGGTCAAGAAACTCCAAGCGGACATGATGAGACACCTTCGAGCCATAATGAACATCTCATGGAAAGACAACATAACCAACATAGAAATGTTGAAACGAGCTGGTCTACCATCAATGGAGGACATGCTAGTACAGATGAACCTGAGATGGCTTGGACATGTTGAGAGGATGGACCACCAGTGTCTCCCTCGGCAGTTACTCTACTCACAGTTATGCGAGGGCAAACGCAGTCAGGGTAGACCATGGCTCAGATTTAAAGACACTGTAAAAAGAAACTTGGAGAAGTTGGACATAGACAGGAGTTCCTGGCAGCAGAAGGCTAAGGACAGAGCTGTGTGGAGGAATCTGATCAGACCTACAGTAAATGAAACAGTCATTGTCGCCCACGACATACTGCTATGATGGATGATGTAAACAGGGAACGAGGTGAGATCAGAGAGTGCATACTTTAAGTTTAAATAATGGCTGAAAGAAAACCACTCTTGGGTTTTTTCTGCTCCAGTGCTCCCCATTCATTGTCTATGTGGAAAGCTTTGTGGTGCATCGTGGGCAGGTCGCACACAATTTTTTTTCAGCTGTTGAACTGAGTCAACTAAAAACTTTTAAAGGAGCAGATGTGTGTCTCATATAAAAACAGATTCAGCAAGTAAATGATATATTTTTTGCTTCAAAATCACTTTTGCTGTTTCATTTTGTCATGTTGAATCCATCAATTATTACTTCCTGGTTCCTGCAGGCCAAGCAGGAGGAGCCTTTCATGAACGACTCATCCAATAAAAGCAGCTCCTTCTGGAGCTTCAGGTTTGTGAAGCTGGAATAGGCTGTTCATGTCAGGTCAGATATTGGTTTGCTTGCTACCGGATAACAATGAAAACCAGTACTACCTGTCTCATGGGTTGGGCCGTTGGCGACTCAACTGGCAAGCCTGCCCTTCCGAGGGCGTAGAATGTGAAACTGGGCATCCTGGCAGAACTAAAAACAGTATCTGTCACAGGTCTGTGGTGGACGACTCCCAGTTACACGAGGTGAAACTAGACATCCTGGCAGATAAGGACATCTGTCTCAAGGTCTGTGGTTGACTTTTGCCAGTCAGTGCATCGTGACATGCACAACACAAAGAGCATAGATAAACAAACCTATCATCTGGTCAATCACTGCAACAGATACTGGAGTCAGTTTGTCTTGGCCTGTCCTTGCCACTGATAATATCTCTATCTGCCAAGAATGTGCCGCTAGTCCAGCAAAAGCTAGCGGTACTCAAATACTTTGCAAACAGTTTCATGAAATGGTCAGTCAGAAAGCAACTCATACCGGTGCGGACGTCGCCCGGGTTAACAAGGTCAGGAGTTCCTGGCAGCGGAAGGTGAAGGACAGAGCTGCAAGGAGGAATCTGATCAGACCTAAATGAAACAGTCATTGTTGCCCCCGACAGACTGCTATGATGATGATGAATAGGCTGTAGAAAGCTAGCAGAGCTACCAGTCAATGACGTGTACTGATTCGGAAGCGGGGGATGAAATGGCCACTATTTCCTTAGTGATTCATTCAGTTACGGTAAGTGATTCAGTACAATTCTGTGACAAAGTAGGGTCGAGGCACTTGTGACACTCCATCGTCACAAGTTCGTTCACACAAAAAAACGAGTAAACTCAAACAAATTGAATCGGTGAATTCCAAAAGGGCCCAAGTCCACACTTTTTCAAAAGGGACTTGGGCCCCTTTTGAATTCACCGATTCAATTGTTAATGAACGTTCCAATTCTACCTCCAGGACCGGTCATGTCCTATCAACTACTGAAACCGCACACCCCTGTCCGCCAGTGGTACAATAGTCATAATTTCATTTAGATAATTATCATTTTTCATTTAGATAAAACCAGAGTTGCCAATTTTTCAGAAAAGCTTGGAGTGAGGTTTTGAGGGAATTGTGTACAGGGGAAATTGTAAGGTAGGGGTGGAGTCAGTGTTCATATGGACAATACCCATAAACGGTTATTTTTTTCAACACATAAACTACCTCAGAATAAGTTTTAGAGCATATTCAGTTTGTTTTATGCTGCCTTAAGAGTTCTTATTGTGTAAAAATCTGAAGAAAATCAACACGATACTGGCAGCAGTTTCCTCATGTGAGAAATGAAGTTTGTGGTGTGAGAGAGAGAGGGCAAAAGAGTGAGACTAAACTCCAAAAGACTGAGAGTTGGCAACACTGATAAAACTTGTATGTACATCTAGAATTTTCTCCCCAAACCATCATAACTTTTTTCAGCAATTAATACATAAATTGTGAGTAATGAACACATGCTGTTTGCCTCCATTTCCAGATATTATCCTAACTATTGGTTAGTTGCTCCACTCACACTAGTTCCCTTTTTTTGTATTCTGCTCTATTGTACCCCACCCCCCAAACATTACAGAACATCTTCATAAATTTTAAAATGCCCTAAGCCCTCGTATGTATTGGGAATACACCTTAGATTTAGTTGGCCACATTTACAGTTTGAAACCTGTGAGCGGTGCTGTGAGCTGTGCATGAATTCCGAGTATGCGCCTTTGCAACTCGTCTCTCAGTGATCACAGAACAGTTTCTACAAAACAGAATTGTGTGACAGTTAAGGCAATGAGCCAGACAGAATGAGGCCCACTGTGTATTCATTTATTCTGCCCTCCAGCACACACACACACACACACACACACACACACACACACACACACACACACACACACACACACACACACACAGAGTATGCTTTGTCATCCATTTGATCTGGTTAACCACTTGTCACTTCTTACTTAAATTAGAACCCTCCATCTCCTGTCATTTTGTCCTTTTCCATAGAGCATTGTCTTTTAGATGTCATTTTGTCCTTCTCCATAGGGTATTGTCTTTTAGATGAAGTAAAACAACATCTCCTGGTAGATGTCTGTTGACGTTGGACTTAAACTCCTCCACTTGGGGCAGGACCCTGCCCCCAACCCGGAGAGGACAATCCATCCTTTTCCAGCTGAGCACCATCGACTTGAAGGTGCTGATTCTCATCCCAGCCACTTCACACTCAGTAGCAAACTGTCCCAGTAAGACCTGTAGGTCATTGCTCAATGAAGCCAACAGGACAACATCATCTGCAAACAGCAAAGATGAGATCCTGTGATCACCAAACATGACACCCTCCGTTCCTTGGCTGCACCTAGAAATTGTGTCTATAAATATTATGAACAGTATCAGTGACAAAGGGCAGCCCTGGCGAAGTCCAACTCTCACTGGGAATGAGTTTGACTGATTGTTGGCAATACAAACCAAACTCATGCAACAGCTGTATAGAGACCAGATACCTCGTAGCAACGAGCCTGATACCCCATACTCCGAAGCACCCTCCACAAGAAATCATGAGGGACATGGCTGAATGCTTTTTCAAGTCCACAAAACACATGTAGACTGGTTGGGCAAACTCCCACAAACCCTTGAGGATCATCGAGGAGGTGAAGAGCTGGTCCGATGTGCCACGACCAGAACGAAAACCACATTGTCCCTCCTTAATCCGAGGTTCGACCAACAGCTGGACTCTCCTCTCCATTACCTTGGCATAGACCTTCTGAGGGAGACTAAGGAGTGTGATCCCTCTAAAACTGGAACACATCCTCCGGTCCCCCTTCTTGAAGAGGGGAACCACCACCTCAGTTTGCCATGTCAAAGGCACTATCCCCAACTTCCACACAATGTTGCAGACGCATGTCAATCAAGACAGCCCCACAACATCCAGAGCCTTCAGATACTCTGGACAAATCTCATACACCCCTGGAGTCCTGCCACTCAAGAGTTTTTTTTAACCACTTCGGTGGCTTTAGCCTCTGTGATGGGCAAGTCATCTCCCTTGTCTTCAGGCTCTGCTTCCACTATTGAAGATGTGTCAGTGGGATTGAAGAGATCCTCCAAGAATTCCTTCCACCACCTGACGATATCCCAGTGGAAGTCAGCAACTCTCCATCCGCACCATACACAGTGTGGACATGGAGCTGCTTCCTCCTTCTGAGTCACTGGACAGTTTGCCAAATTCTCTTTGAGGCCGACTGAAATTCTTGCTCCATGGCCTCACTGAACTCTTCTCACATCCGAGCTTTAGCCTCAGCAACCACTCGAGCTGCACTCTGGTTGGCTTACTGGTACAACTCAGCTGTTTCAGGAGCCCCACAAGCCAACCAAGCTTGATAGGACTCCTTTCACTTGATGGCCCCCCTTATCTCTGGCACCCGCCATCTGGTTCCACTTAATGACAATTTATACTAAGGGATAAGGACCTGTACTTATATAGCGCTTTTCTAGTCTCAAAGACCACTCAAAGCGCTTCACTAGTACTAACCCTCTATTCTAAGGGCCGATGGGAGACAGATATCTAGAGACAATTTAGAACAACCAATTAATCTAGCATGCATGTCTTTGGATTGTGTGAAGAAACCGGAGCCCCCGGAGTAAACCCACGCAGCACAGGGAGAACATGCAAACTCCACACAGAAAGGTTCCTACCCCTGCTAGCCTGGGGATTCGAACCTGGAAACTTCTAGCTGTTAGGCAACAGTGTTAGCCACTGCACCACCATGCTGCCCACAAAAACCTACACTCTATAAATGGTTGTTACTGCACATGCACAACACACTCAATTTTGTTACTGGGCATGCATCAGAAAACTCACCTTTATAAAAGCGTGGAATCCTCATACAGACAGCGGATGGTGGACGATGCATGACAACACTCAGAAAGTCTGGGTTTGTATCTACTACTGCTTGTTTTTCACCTTCACTTCAGCATTTGCCTTACACTTTACACATTTTTGTGGTGGTTAGGGAAAATGGATAGGTCTAGCATTCAGTCCTGTAATGGTTAAATTTAGGGAAAAGTGTTTGGGTTAAGTACTCCTCTCACTCATTTTCACAACCCCCAACACACACTGTTTGTACGTTTCTCAAAGCTCACACATACATGCTCAAATTCATATCACTTATACTACTTTTTTGGTGAGACTGAGCTCAGGACTCATTGCAGCATTAGAGCAAGACATCTACTTTGTATGGAGGAATCACACTGAAGCCTCTTCTCTGTTAGCAGATGCCACAGGCAACATGTATCGAGCAGAACTCTTCACAGCACATGCACAACAGCTTAACAGAATAGCATCTAACAGCAGACTGGCAGGCTGTTTCTGTCAGAGCCCAGAATTTGGAAGAGCTGTGCTGTCATCTATCCCCATCACTGTAAGAAAACACAATACAAAAACTGAAAATAAATCATCTTGTTCTGTTCCTGTGTGTTTCTTAATGTCTTCACTTTGTGATGTAGAGATTAACTGGAGTTACAGTCAACAGAGATGCAGAAACGTGCCAGATATGACCTTCTGACTTCAAAATGAATTTGTTACTATCACTTTAAATGCCAAGTTTGGTGTTGATATCTTCAGCCAGAGTCCAGAAAAAACAAACACTTGGTGAGTATATGAGCTTGACCATTTGACCGCAAAAGCATGGCCACAGTTAAGAGCCTCAAAGCCAATCTGTGTGCTAAGTTTGGTGACCCTACCTTCATTTCTTGCCAAGTTAGAGAACAGAAGCACAAAAAAGACAAAACACTTGATGACCCTGTGACCTTGAGCTTTGACCTTTTGACCTCAAGATGAATGCTTGCCTACCTCTTTGCATGCACTATTCCTGTTTCAAATCTGGTGTTGCTATCTGCAGTCATTCTTGTTTTAGACACTATAAAAACAAACACTTGGTGACCTTGTGACTTTGATCATTGACCTCTTGGGCCCAAAAGTGTAAACACAGGGGAGGGGGTCAAGGTTAACCTGTGTACCAAGCTTAGTGACCCCTATTTATTAAGTTAGAGAGTGGACACACAAGAACAGCAGAACACTTAGTGACCCTGTGACTTTGACCACTGACCGTTTAACTCCAAAAACATAGCCAGAGGTGAGGGTCAGAAGCCCGATCTGTGTGCCGAGTTTGATGGCCCAACATTCATTTCTTTTCAAGTCAAAGAGTGGACACCCAAAAACAGACAAACATCTTGTGACTCTGTGACCTTGGCCATTGACCCTTTGACTCCAAAACCATAGCAACGGGTACCAGTCCCAAGGCCAACCTGTGTGCAAAGTGTTGGTGACCCTATGTTCATTTATTGTCAAGTTAGAGAGCAAACATACAAAAACAAACAGTTACCCTATGACCTTGATCTGTGACCTTTTGACTGCAGAAAACAAAGGCACAGGTAAGGGTCCCATGAAGAGCCTGTGTAAACATTGGTTGTCCCAACCTTCAGTTGTTGTCAAGTTAGAACACAAATGGATGGACGGCTTTGCAGATGGTGTCAGCCATAATTAAGGATGGGTGCTTGATGTCACCCAACGGAAAAACTGCAAGGAATTGTGGGAAACGTGTTATGCCTGTCTGTGCGTAGTAGTGAGCAATGAATGCAGTTAAGCTGAAGTTTTTGAGAGGGTTGCTTCAGTCTGTTATTTATTTATTTTTTATTTATTTATTCGGATAAAAATAACACTGAATTTGGTATTTGTTATGTCTGGAAAACTGGAAGGACCGAAAGAGAGTGGTGTTTGCTGAGAACACAAACTTTATTACATAAAACACTATTATGGTGGTACAGCAGTGTGTTGGTTGGGAGGCTGAACTGGAGACAGCCGTAAAGAGGCTGTAAAATGCCCATCCCTTACATTTATGTGTTTGGCGTGATGACATCACTGAACAGCCACATCGTCACGCTGACTCTAACCAAACTTTTGGTTTCAAAACACCACAATCCCCTGCCCCCTTGGAAAAGCAGAAAATACACATGAACGAATGAACCCTCCCCAATTTGATACACAAAGAACCCCAAAACTAACGAGCCAGCGGGTGGACTATCGCATGGCCCAGCACGACTGAGTGGTTTATTATGTTACTTCTGTTGGCAGCCATGCCCCTAGCTACACACAGTCCTTTTTATATTGAGGAAGACAGTTCAGTTCAAGGGGTCCTGAGGCGAGCTCATGGTGGACGCACCCCTGGAGGCGCCAGTTGCAGCGGCCCTGGGCACCATCCCGCTTGAGCCACAGCTCGCTCATCAGCAACGTCCCAGCCGGGATCCCATGCCAGCTGGGTTAGGTCCAACTCTGCGTTTTCATCTGCAGCAGCTGCTCTTACCTTCCACAGACGGCTGGCTTGCCATCTTGAACCATCAGCCATTTGGACGGCAGCTGGTCTCAGCTGCACAGCCATCTTCATGAGTGTCAGTGGTGGTGACGATGTTGAGGCCGACTGTGGATCCGGGCGTTTGGCTCTGTGGACCCAAACCCAGTCCATCACTGGGAGTGGCACTCTGTCCGGCTGCACTCGGTGTCGTGGTTGTAATGGTGTGGCTCTCACATCTGCTGTGGGGTGTCCACCAGGTTGTGGTGGTTCTGCTGTGTCCAGTTGGGTCATGGACTCTTCATCCTGTGGCTCAGTGGCGACACCTGGAGGCTGATGCCGGGTGTGTATTCGGATCGCACCAGTGGTTCTGCTGTGTTTTGTTGGATTGTGGACTCTTCATCCTAAAGCTCAGTGGTGGCTCCTGGAGGCTGATGCCGGCCGTGGATTCAGAAGGCATCCGGTGGCTCTACTGCATGTTGGGTCACAGACTGTTCATCCTGCAGCTCAGCGGCAACTCCTGGAGGCTGGTGCCGGGCGTGGATTCGGAAGTAGTCTGGCCTCTTCTCCCCCTCTCCTGGGAAGTCTGGCCGTGGCAATATGTTGCTGTCGCCGTTGGTAGAACCTGCGCTGGGTTGTTGTGTCCCGGGGTTCCCGATAGACGCGGGCTCCTTCTCCTGCAGCCCCGCAGCAGCTCCCAAAGACTTGTACTGGGAGAGGATCTGAGGTGAGTCCAGTTGCTGCTCTCTTTCCATGCTGTGCTCGCTCTCTGTGCTGTGTTCACTCTCTGTACTGTGCTCTTCGGCTAGCTTGTCACGGATTAGCTTGTTTTCTAAGGGCCCGAAGGCGCACATGCCCAATAAGACTTGGAGCTCTGTGGCATAACGTTGAGTTGACTCACCTTCACGCTGTCGGCGCTGGTAAAACACATCTTTGGGCCATCACACTCTCTGGAACATCAAAGTGTTTGGTAAGTAAACCAACACAGTTGTCGTAGTCATCGTAGGTGTCCATGGGTCCAAGCATTCGGAAGATATGCCGTCCCTCGATGCCAAGACAGTGGAGTAGCACGCCCTTTAGCTTAGCATCGCTAGCATGTCTCAGGCTGGCAGCGGTTATGAACTCTACAAACGGTCCATAATACTAGCGGGACCAAGGGATAGGCGGTTCACTGAGGAATGTCGGCACCTTCACAGCTGGGTTCTTCATCCTCGGTTTTGCGTGAGTCATCCTCGTTGCCATTTGTTATGTCTAGAAAACTGGAAGGACCGACAGAGAGTGGCGTTTGCTGGGAACATGAACTTTATTACGTAAAACACTATTATGATGGTACGGCAGTGTGTTGGTTGGGAGGCCAAACCGGAGAGAGACGTAAAGAGGCTGTAAAATGGCCGTCCCTTACATTTATGTGTTTGACGTGATGATGTCACCGGACGTCCATGCCATCACATCGACTCTGACCAAATTTGTAGTTTCAAAACATCACAGTATTCAAACATAGAAAATGTAAATGTCATGGTTGGCCCTCACGGGCAGATGAACAGACTCACTCGCGGGGTGAAGTTGAAGCATATTTAATGGAAGAAAACTGTAGCATGGCAGAGACAATGATACTCACAACCAGTGGTAATGACAGGTAGATAATGACGGGAAAATGACGATGAGGAAATAATGACGATGGTAATGACGAATAACGATGAGGACCTAACAAAGGAATGAGGGAGTCACACCCAATAAATAGGAATTACATAATGACCCTGATGAGCAACAGCCCTGACCAATAATGAATGACAAGCTGTGCTCAACCGGAAGAAAACAAACACTGTCAAAATAAAAGTCCAACCAGAAACAAGTGATGAACAGGAAAAAGCCAAACATACAAATGTAGCTTTGGATAATAAACAATGACAATAATAATAATAATAATAATAATAATAATAATAATAATAATAATAATGAGACCAGGATGGAAATAAAGACCCAAGGAAGATAATAATGAAGACCAAAAAATACATACTGACAACAACAAAGTGCGGCCTGGTCTGACCCAGCCCAAACCACCACAGTACCCCTCCTTTAAAGTCGGATTCCAGACGACCCCAGGGAACATCAGAAAAGGGGGAAAAAAGAAAAGGAAGAAAAAAAAACCCAAACCCTAACAGGGTGGGGGGTGGGGGGAATGGGCCCGGCGGGCCGAAACAGACCAGAACCCAGGCTTGAAATTACAGGTGCCCCAACCTTAGGGGAGAAACATGAAAACCCACAGCCTAGGGGGCAGGAAAAGAAAAACCAAAAGTCACACCAGAACCCCAGGACAAAAAAAATAATGTGCTCCAACCTCAGGAGAGAAATAGCACACAAACCTACAACCTAGGGAGATGGAGAAAAAAAAATCCCACAAAACAGTAATGTAAATAAGAGCCCATAGAGCAGAATATGCCAGGAGCTCCTTACTCAGAAAAAAAAAACAAAAAAAAAAGCATATGCTCCCAACTCAGGAAAACGACATGAAAACACTAGACTGAGCAGGTAAGGGACCCTCAAAAAATACCCCTCAATACAGAAGAAATGGTGAGCACACAACGATAAACACAACAGTGAAACAAATACTATGCTCCGATAAGTGACACACGTACCAAACATATAATACAGAACAGACAAGTAAACTACGAATTCCCAGCTGAGCTGGACATACAAGGAGGGAGAAATACAAACTACGAATTCCCAGCTGAGCTGGACATACAAGGGAGAAATACATCCACAACTTAAGTCTGATGAGGGAAAAAACAAACAACACACTGAGGCGCAGTGACCCCCGAAAGGGAACGGCAGGAAAGCGCCAACCTCTGGCCGTCAAAGCGATGACCTTGAGCACTGGAAGTAGGAGCGTGCTGACCTCTCGAAGAGAAGGCTGGAATGCATCCGACCCAGATGCCCAGGAATCCCTCTCCACCCCCGTGCCCCGGACAGGGAGGAGAGGAGCAGGTGGAAGGAAAAAAAAACATCACCACAGTCAGTAAAAAACAGTACATGAAAACTTAGCAGTAAAAAAACACTGCTGAGTCCCTTCACTGGGGACAAGGCAGCACCTCTCATTATTAAAGGGAAAAAAGGGAAAAGAGAGTACTTGCCTTGCCCCAGCTCTGTCGTTGCTGAAGCCACTAAACAGGTCCGCAGCCGGAGGACCAGACGAATGTTCCCGGACCAGTGGTGACAGTCCAGCATGGCGGCAGGGAGTGGATGAAGAAGGAAGGGGAAGTGTGGAAGCCAGTGGACGCTGAATCATCGGCACAAGCCTCCAGGGTACCGGGACTGCTGAGGTGGCACATGGGAGACAGGGGACGCTGAATCGTCGGCGCAGGTCTCCGAGGTGCCGGGGCTGGTGAGGAAGCACGATGATCAATGGAGACAGGGGACACTGAAATCATCGGCACAGTCTTCAGAGTCCCGAGTGAATTCCTCGTCCACCCGTAATCCTCAGCCCGGCATAAGGGAAAAGGTGGCTGCAGACGATACGGCAGGGAAGGCCACACCACCTCAAACAGCAGGAAACAGAGTAAAAGTTCAGCAGCAAAGGAAACAGCTGCTGAGTCCCCTCCCTGGGGACAAGGCAGTACCTCTCATTAAATAAACCCAGAAATAAGAAAGAAAGCACTTCCCTTGCCCCCCCACTCCATCGTTGCTGAAGCTGCTGAAGAATCCCCCGCTGGTGAACCAGACGAATGCTTCCGGGGCAGCGGTGTCCATCTAGCCGAGAGCCGTTGCACGGCGGCGAGGTAATGGTGTGAAGAGGAGGGGAAATGTGGAAGCCAGGGGAAGCTGGGTCGTCGGCACAAGCTTCCGGGGTGCTGGGACTGGTGAGGAGGCACATGGAAGCCAGGGGACGCTGACTCGTTGGCTCAGGGTCCCGAGGTGCCCGGGCTGGCAAGGAGGCACGATGACAAACGGAGGCAGGGGACGCTGACCTCGTTGGCACAACCTCCGGAGTCATAGGTGAATTCCTCCTCCACCCCTTAAGTCCTCAGCCCGGCAGGTGACGAGGAGAAGGCTGGTGATGATAACACAGCGGGGTAAGGAAGCCCCTCCAGCCAGGGAAGAAAGTACAGATTTAGGCGAGCCCCCCGGGAACTGCAACCCGATGAAACAAAACTTCACAGTCTATTGACAGCCAGTCACTCTCCTCCCCTCTGCCTCCTCCGGGTCCTGTTTCAGTTCTCCCGCTGAGTCTTGTTTAGGTTGGGTTCTACTGTCATGGTTGGCCCTCACGGGCAGATGAACAGACTCACTTGAGGGGTGATGCTGAAGCATATTTAATGGAAGAAAACTGTAGCATGGCAGAGACAGTGATACTCACAACTGGCGGTAATGACAGGTAGATAATGATGGGAAAATGACGATGAGGAAATAATGACGATGGTAACGACGAATAACGATGAGGACCTAACAAAGGAATGAGGGAGTGACACCCAATAAATAGGAATTACATAATGACCCTAATGAGCAACAGCCCTGACCAATAATGAATGACAAGCTGTGCTCAACCGGAAGAAAACAAACACTGTCAAAATAAAAGTCCAACCAGAAACAAATGATGAACAGGAAAAAAACAAACATACAAATGTAGCTTTGAATAATAATAATAATAATAATAATAATAATAATAATAATAATAATAATGATAATGAGACCAGGATGGAAATAAAGACCCAAGGAAGATAATAATGAAGACCAAATAATACATACTGACAACAACAAAGTGCGGCCTGGTCTGACCCAGCCCAAACCACCACAGTACACACACATACACATCATACAAAATCAATGTGGTCCTTTCAATCACATTATTATTCATCCAAATACCATGCAATGTTAGAATGGGTAAGTTTTGCTGTGTTATCAAATGCAACAACTGCTGTCATGATTGGTGTTGAAAAAGATTGATAATGGCACACGCTTTTTATAACTTCCCGACTTGGAAGAAAAGTGGAGAGAATCGGGTCTTCAAGCTAACAAAGAGGCGTCGAATGGAATGGATTGCAGCGGTCAGAAGGAAAAAACATCAGCTTTGACAATATTCCTGTACACATGGTTGTGTGATCACAACATTTTCATGAAGGTAAGTTGTGATTTAAAAAATATTCAGAAATGCAGAAACACATCCCCTCTCCAGAGCATCTGTCTTGTGCACCGTGTGCTTTGGCTGCACCTCAGCCATGGCTCTCTATCATCTCTCAATAATGTGTAAAAATGCACAGGGCAAAATCAAATCATTTCCCCACATCATCTCTGCTATTCCGAATTTCTCTTTTTAATCTGGAGCAGTGTTTTTTGTTTTTCTAATGGGAGCTTTTTGGTGTTGCTGATTTTCTTTGATTTTTCTTGAAGTTGTGATTACTTGTTGCCTTCATTACAAATGGATTTAATATCAGCTGGGGACTGAAATCCATAGAATGTTTGGTATTGTTAAATTAAGCAGATTCTCCTCCTTCAGGTGACTATAAAAATGTCACTGTCCTGATTTAGTATGTTTTTATAACGGCTAATTATACCGGTAATTTTTTTCGATGCGCCAGCGCGAGGATCGGGCTTATACCTTAAGGCCCTGTCACACCTTGGTGATTTAGGCAGCATTTGTCAAACATATAAAAATTGGTCTAAAATGCTGACATATGCTGAAATTTTCACTTTTGGCCGCATACATCGCATATCCATAATGACTTAGACATATACATAACGTATTGATAACGTATATAGTATTTCCATAACTTATAAATAACTTAAACCAACTAATGCCTAGCGTGTTGCCGACATTCACAACTTACGTGCAACAATAGTCTAACTTTTGCATAGCTCATCCTAACTTCTGTATAGTGCAGTCATGCCAAACTGCCGTAGCCTCCCGATCCAAGAATCCTAGGTGTGTGAGAGATCATCTCTGTTCAACCAAAATGACTCTCCTCTCCAAAGACCATGGCGCGGGTGGGGTGGGGGGGCATGACTGACCTTGCAGAGCTGTCAAATCTGTCAGATCAGTCACATCTAAAACAGCTGATGTGACACGTCAGGAACATCAGTGACAATTGTTACAACCTGGCTCAAAGGCATGCTAACTGACGGTGATTAAAAAAAAGTTTATGTCATGGCTGCCAATTTCTCACACCTGTAAGCACACCTGCCTGTCATCATCCTCTGGCTATTTATTCCGTCAGGTCCAGTGCTGTGTCCGGAGTCGTCTGTTTCCTTCTCCAGAAACCTGCTACGCCAAATCACCGAGCTTCCTAGCCTCGCTATGCTTCGCCACGTCGGCTTCCCAGCCTCCTCCATTACCTGTCCGGGCTTGTGCCTCCTGGACTTGCCAGCTGTCAAATAAGCTAACATCATACCTTCTCACCTTGTCAGCTCCCCTGTGCACAGGTGGAGATCCGTGGCGGCGGACCCCTTCTCCCTGGTGGTGGACTCACCCTGCTCGCCCCAGCTGACTCGCCTGCTCACACTACACACACTCAAACACACATACACACACACACACACTCATGTCCACTATTTCCAATAAAAGGTTAATTGTATCAGTCTTGAGCCGTGTCTGCTCTGTGGGTCACTAAAACTATGTCAGTTTATTTTCAATAAAGTGAAAAAAAACAAGATAATGCATGGAATGTGCTTCTGCTGGGAGGTGCAGCAAAAAGCAAAAGTATGATTTATCATGAAAAACAGCCGAGCTCTGTGTTTAGGGCGATCAGCTGATTGGATCCACCTCCTCCAGTGTTCTGACATTTTGGCATATCTATCAGAACAGCACTGGACAGCTGATGGTACAGACCGCAGTCAAAGGTAAAAAAAAAAACACAACAACAAAAAAAACCCACAAAAACATGGGGGGATGGCTAAACAGTGATTTGGATATTTATCCTGTAGCTTGAAAGTGCTCAAACACATCCCCGACAGGTCCTGTTATACGAACAAGTACCTGTGTTTAGCTCTGTGTGTGTGTGTGTGTGTGTGTGTGTGTGTGTGTGTGTGTGTGTGTGTGTGTGTGTGTGCACCGCAGGCAGAGCTCAGAACCAACACTGCAAATATGCCATTATAGGGTAGCTGTAAGTTGGAAACCTGTTCAGTAAGTTACACATAGGTTCAAAGAGCATTACTCAGATGTTAGAAATAATTTTGGGGTACGCTAGACATTAATCTCGACGTATTTTGACTTTTGAGTAACTATGAATCGCTGACAAGTAACGTGTGTAAATGAACGCATAAATTCCATACAACATTTGCTCCGCGAATGCGGGACATATCAACCATACGCTGGATACGTCAGAAAGTTTTCAGAGGAGCTCGGCAAACTACACTGTATATCAGCAAGCTTCAGCGTGCTCTTAACTTAGACAAAACATAGCCATTACTGATTCGACATACCCCAGCATATTCTCCAAATTTTTCATACGTTTTGCAAACGCTGCCTAAATCATCTAGGTGTGTCATGTACACTGTGTTATTGCGCAGTGCACCAATAAATGCATAGGAGCCCAACCATTGGTGAAGTGAACGTGTTTATTAACAAAGGAATGGAGAACACAAAATGCACAAAATGTTCAATAAGAAATAGTCTGGAAAACACAAAGTGACGGATGACCGAGCTCAGTTGGCAGGAGGAGAAGCCCCACGTGCTCCCAGACGGGGCTGGAGTGGAGAGAAAGGGCAGTTAATAAATATAGCGAGGAAGACTTACAAAAGGCTTCAGAACACAGCTGGCTCTGAGAAAACAACACTTGCGTAGTCCAATGAGTAGGGAAACCAACAGCTCCAGGACATCAACGTTGACTGAGTGTTGAGTAGACTTGTATTGACTTCTGATTTTAGACCTTGACTAACACCGTCACACCGCATGCTCCCACTGCCACACATAAATACCCCGTGGACTAATGAGGCGGCAAGTGGAAGCAGGTGTGACGGCAGCCGGTGCGTGAGTGAATGAGTGAGTGAGGATGTGAGTAGGAATGAACGTGTGTGTGTGTGTTTGTGTGTGTGTGTGTGTGTGTGTGTGTGTGCGTGTGTGTATGTGTGGAAACAACAAAGGTGATGGAAAAGGCTCGGACTGAGGGGGAACCCAGATGACGGCCTCAGGCAGGAGGCGAGCGGTACCCACGATCTCTTCCATGAGGGCTGGACCTCCGGCTGTTGTAGGTGGGGAGCCTGAACTCATGGAGACCTCAGGCACATCTCGAACCTCTCTGGTAACCCTGGAATTGAGCTCAGAAATAGAGACAGAAGAGAGATCAGGGTCACTGGCAGCGGCGAAGTCCAGTGGGGCGAGCTCAGATGCAGCGGGTGGCTGCACCTGGCTCTCCTCACCAAAAGTCAGGCAAGATTGCTCTAATACAGAGAGGAGAAAGACAACATAGAGCACTTGTCTGAGCACAAGCTTCACCGCCATCCAGGACTCGGACGAACTTGATGAGAAAGTCCCAGGCCTGGCCTCTAGGAGGTCCAGGTCTGGTGCTGACTCTGCTGCGGTGGCCTCCGCAGCAGATGTGATGGTCTCTGCAATCTTAATTACCCCAGCCTGTGTGCTCCACGCAGGAGATTCCTCCGGCATGACGGCTGAGGTCTGACTCACCATTGCTGCGGGGAAAGGATCCTCCCGGACCTCTGCCTCCTCCCAGTCCTGGTGGTTCAGCTCGAGAGCCAGCGTACCCTCAGGGATAACAAGAGAGAGCATGGAGAGGGCTGGTGAGCAGTTTGTTGCTGCAGCAGGTGGCGAGATCTCTGGGGACTGCACACCCAGAGACTCTCTACCAGGAATCAGGCAAAAAAATTTTATCAGTTTTAGAAACAAATGGAGAGAAAACTTGCCTGTTTTCCTGGTTTATGATGTCTCCTGCTGCAGCTGGGGAGGCAACGTCCCTCGCCGTAGTTATGATGGCCCTGGGCTTCTCCACAAGCTGCAGAGAAGCCTCCAAAACTGGCTCCGGATTTCTTCAAGTTTCCTGGCGATGGAACGGGACTGGGCTCGAGAGACAGAGGCAGTGCGGGTGCAGACGGCCGGTGGAAGGGAATTACCGAGACCTGGGACCACCTCTTCTTCGGTGTGCGTCCGAGCCTCTCCGGGGATTTCCTCTCCGCTCCCCTGTATTCTCGCTGCTGCGTGGCAATCAAGGCTATTCTTTACCTTCCCTCACCGTACGTCTTCAGCTGAGGGCAGCCGTGAGCTGCAGCGTCTGCGAGTCCCACATACCGTAATATGTCTCCTGGGGCGGAGTAAATGCATGCCATGGCGATGAGCTTGTCAATCTTCATGAGCACGTGACAGTACTCCCATCCCAGCCGCATAGGGTAACCTCTTCCACCTGGCGAGTCCATCATGAGCGTCACTCCGGTGAGGAAAAACACCCAGGGAGAAGGTGAAAAAATACAACACACACTTCACTGCTGGGCTCTTTCTGGTGATGGTGTACTGTCATGTACACTGCGTTATTGCGCAGCGCACCAATAAATGCATAGGAGCCCAACCGTTGGTGAAGTGAACGTGTTTATTAACAAAGGAACGGAGAAAACCTTGACTAACGCTGTCACACCGAATGCTCCCACTGCCACCCATAAATACCCCATGGACTAATGAGGCGGCAAATGGAAGCAGGTGCGACGGCAGCCGGTGTGTGAGTGAGTGAGTGAGGATGTGAGTAGGAATGAATGTGTGTGTGTGTGTGTGTGTGTGTATGTGTGGAAATAACAAAGGTGATGGAAAACAGCTGGTGAGTGCATTGCAGAAAGAGAGGAGGGGGTGCGGCTGTAGACCGGTAGGGAGCCCAGGCTCAGAGGCTCCAATAACCTGCCAGCTGGGAATAATTAACGACAATCAGGGAACTACAGCCACATGTCATGGGGCTGGAACATCAACCCCATTCATGACAAGGTGTGACAGGGCCTTTACTGGGTAATGTCCTGTTGATAATAATATGTATATACTTATCAAGTATCATATGACAAATTTGAACAGAAATCCAACATTTCACTGCTGGGACTGGAGCAGTGTTTTGTTTTTTGTTTTTTTTTAAATGGGAGCTTTTCGGTGTTGCTGATTTTCTTTGATTTTTCTTGAAATTGTGATTACTTGTTGCCTTCATTACACATGAATTTAATATCAGCTGGGGACTGAAATCCATAGAATGTTTGGCATTAAATTAAGCAGATTCTCCTCCTTCAGGTAACAATAAAAACGTCACTGCCCTGGTTTAGTATGTTTTTATAGCAGCTAATTATACCGGTAATTTTTTTCCTCGCCAGTGCGAGCGTCGCGCTTAGCACATTACTGGATTAACATTTAATTTCCTGTTGATATATAATGTGTATATACTTATCAAGCATCATATGACAAATCTGAACATAAATTCAACATTTCACCACTGGGACTTAAATGTCTGTAGTTGCAGAAACATGCTAGTACAGAAAACTGTGTAGAAACAATGACTACTTACCTTTGTGTTAAACGACAGTTTTCTGGTTGTTCACCCGGAATATTTGAGGCAGCTGGACCCATCCATTGGTTAATTGAACATGAGCCTCTAATGATTAATAGTTTTTAAATTGCTCAAAGGTTTATGCGCTCACCCCACAAACCAGGTAGGCAAACTAATCTGACAGCATGACTTGAAGCAGTTGGTCCAGATCTGTGGTCCATTTCTTGTGCTCATACGGATCGATTCCATTTATTTCTTAAATTTTCTAGAGGTAGCACTCCATTGATTCCTTATTCAATTCAATTCAGTTCAATTCAACTTTATTTATATAGCGCCATTTCACAACAACAATCATCTCATGGCACTTTCAGGAAAACACCTCCAGCAGAACCAGGCTCAGGGAGGGGCAGTCATCTGCTGCGACTGGCTGGGGGGGGTGAGGGGATAGAGAAGAAGAAGAAAAGAACAGACATGTAGAGAGCAAACAGCATGACGGGGACTCAATCTATGGGAGAGAACAAACAGATGTTAATGACCAGCAAAAATATTTCATTGAGAGTGAAGATAGGAGTGAAGCCCAGTACATTATTGGAGGTCCCCCGGCTGTCTAAACCTATTAGCAACATAACTAAATGGGTGGTGGTGGTGGGGTTCAGGGGCACCTGTTCCCAGCCTAACTATAGGCTATATCAAAAAGGAAGGTTTTAACCCTATTCTTAAAAACAGAGATCAAGTCTGACTCCCAAATCCAGACTGGCAGCAGGTTCCAAAGGAGAGGAGCTTGATAACTGAAGGCTCTGCCTCCCATTGTACTTTTGGAGATTCTAGGTATTACAAGTAATCCTGCATTTTGGGAGCGTAGTGCTCTGTTAGGATGATAGGGTAGTATCGGATCTTTTTAAATAAAAAGGGGCCTGATTATTGAGAGCTTTGTAATTCTAAAAATTAAATCTTAAAACTTCCTTATTCATTTTCTGTTTACTCCATTCCATTGCACGTATGTCTGTTCACATTAGCAGTTGCCTAGACTACAGGTAAACAAAGAAGCCAGACCATTGCTGTGTTCGAAATGTTCACTCCTTCCTCATATAGTGTACTATATAATGAATCAGCCATTTTGCAGTGCTGTTCGAAATCTTGAAAATTTCATTCACTATATAGTACACTCAAAATATCCCACAATGCATTTTGAAAAGTAGTGTACAACGGCTAGTCACTACATTAGCTAATACAGTATATCCCATAATGCAATGCGCAGTTAACAGAGCAGTGAGAGGAAAGCTTCACATCGCAACATACACTACCTTAAGGTATTTAATTAATTCTGCAAAAACGATTTTATTTAATACATATTTACTATAAATTCCATACAGGTATTCCTTTTTTACCACTGTTAGTCTGTTACCTTTTACTGTCTCGCTATGATGACGTCATTAACCGTGCCACGAAAACAAGTCCAGTAGTGTCTGAAAGCTGTTAATTTTATTGTTATATTGAGTTTACTGTATAGTCCACTATGTCTAAATTCACCATATAGCAAGTATGGAGGGAGGGAGTGAATGAGTGAACATTCTGAACATAGCCCATGACGATGGCGACAATGGCCCAGAATGCAGCACGGCATGATGTCAATGCCTATTCTCTATTGAGTATTATTACATGCAATCGCTGTAAAGTTAACCCAGTTGTCATCCCATGCCTGTCAGATAAAAGTAAGGCCATTAATGATACAAAATTGATTGCTGCTCTTTTGTTGCGTTTTCAGAAAATACAGCTTGGTGAAAAAAAGAGACCACTGCACAATCTTTCCTAAATTAGCATCTCTACATGTATGGCAGTCATTTAATTTGAATATCTGCTGAATTCCAATACAAGGACACCTCACTCTACCCAGGTGGTCATTTAAGTACAGCAAGACACATGAAAGCTGTGAATAAAAGTCAGAGTTATCACACAAATACAGACTTATGAGTTATATCTAAATAAAAACTTTGCTGTATTGTTTAAGAATGAACACAAACATATTTTCTTTGCGTTATTTAATCAAAAAGCACATCAAAAAGCACATCTACAAGCAACATCTTTTTTGTTGTTTTTGCCAGTTGTCATTTTCTGTAAGTAAATACTCTAAATGATGATATTTGATATTTGACTTGGAATTTGGATGAGTTGTTGCTAGTAGGTTACAGAATAAAACCAAATTGTTCATTTTACTCAAACACATGCATATAAATACAAGTAAAAATACTCGTAGTAAAACCAGATAAAGTGATAATTTTGCAGTGGTCTCTTTAGGCTCTTAATTTTTTCCAGAGCTGTATATTATCACATTGCACCTGAATTGACAGTCCCCTCAAACACATGTGACATCTCTAATAATATAATATCCTATGGAAAAATCCAATTGTCTTTTTTGTCAACAGCACCAGGTGATTCTGACATCAAAGTTGGCCTACAGAAAAGAAAAAGAAAGGAGAAAAAACATTATCCCAGTGGTATTCTGATTAAGTACAGTTATAAAAGGCCTCTAAAGCTGTGTACATGTTCCAGCTCAGTTATTTATGCATGAATATATGTATGCATGTGGTTCCCTGTCTTCTCCACACACATTCATCTGGTCTATTGGCAGCCTTGGCAGCAATCACTGGAATGACCAGGCCTAATGTAGCGAGGAGATCAGTAGACCACAGTGAAAATCATCACCCCTCCACCCCCCAAACACACACACACGCATTTCAGGAACATCTGTGACAAACTGAACAAAGACCCAAAGAGCTGGGTGTCAAAAGAACATCATCGGCTGCACAGCTGAAGAGATACCGCAAAATGTTCGTCATATACTGGTGATGTAGGTTTGTCTTTGGCTGTGTGGTTTATTGTGTATATACAGGATAAGACTCCAGAGCAGCTTTGACTTGATAGTAGATGACTGATGCTGCTAAAAAGGCCTGAGGCAGTGTTCCTGTAAGTACTAAAATGCGTGTTTCATCATGGCAGCGCTCTGTTTGATAAATGCTATAGGCAGAAGGTGGGAAGGCTGCAGAAACTGGCCTGAAACCAGGGTCCCTGTGAGAAATGGGAAAGTAGCGGGTTAAAATGGTGCTCTTTATGGTGAGTCACAGAAAAAAAAAAGAAACGAAACTAATAAGAAGAAAATAAAGATGAACAAAAGACATACATTAAAAAATACAGAAATGGCAGAAAAATGACCTCAAATGGAATCCAGATATTAGTGGTTACACAGAAAGGCTGACTTTTTACATTCAATTATATTTATTTATTTCCTTATTTTTAAATATTTGCTTTCTGTTTTTGTCTATTAGGGATGCTAGGTAAATACCGATGTTTGAAATAAGAAGATAACCGATGGCCAGTTGTTTTTGATTACTTTTCTTTGTTCTATCTTTCATGCAAGGGAAGCAAATAGGCATTATAACAAATACTTGAACAGAGGCAGAGGGCAGAGGGGGTGGTGCTCTAGCACTACCTGGACTCTATTGGTGCAGGTGCCTGTAAGTCCAGTACATCAGATGAAAACTGAGGCATAATGAAGACTGACCTTATCCTTTACTTACACTGTTTTTCCACTGTATTTATACAGTAAATCAAATAAAAGAAGAGGCATAATACAACCCAAGTCACTGTATTTTGCACAAACTTGTTGTGTAGGACTGCACCTCTGATTACTTACAGTAAATACACCTTGTTCAGGATAAAATGGGCATTTTTTTGGACAGTTTTCTATTTTTCCGTGCATTTTTATATATTATATTTCTAGAAGATCTATTACTTTACTGCAAGGTGCAACCTTTTGCTGGGCTTTACAATATTGAATTAGGGGATCAAGAGTTCCTTTCACAATTCATATCCACTGACATTTTGTTAGCCCACGGGTTGCACATATGTGTCCCTCAGGAGAAAGCAATCGATGGAAGCAGCATTTCTCAGTGGACCCACACTATTCTGCAGTACAGGGAACGTGTTTGCTACAAAAGTCGGGTTTCTGTCCCCATGCAGCCCACGGGAGGGCTGTGGACTCTTTATAGATGTGTGGTACACCCAAATAGGGCACCACATTTGGAAATAATACAGAGAGACTGTCATTTTATTTTTATTTTAAGAGTATCTAAATATATTTTGAGATTGTGGACGATCAATAATATTAACATTTGATATGTAGCCCTGTATAAATATTTAAGAGTAAGCAGCGGAACCTTAGGCACTGCGGTCGTTCCACCCCAGGTAAACAAATAGGGTGCACTTCCGGCCCCCCCTTTAGTACTATCTGGAGAAAGACACGAGTGGTCCTGTGTTCTGTCTTTCAAAGACTCTTTTTGTATTTTACAGGTCAGTATTTGGTTAAAAATGCCATAAATAAGAGCCTTAAGCTCCGTGTTATTTCTGTGTGTCGCGACGAGTAATACTGTGATGTTGGTGTGGCGTTTTGATAAGTTTTATACAAGTTCAGGCTGCAGTTGGCGCCGGAGATCAAAGGCGAGCCGCATCGCGGTAGCGGTTTCGCGCCAGTCAAATTTAGCTTTGGGAAAGACGGTTAGCTCACATAAAATGTTTTACTCAATACAAGTATATTTTGCTCCGTGTGAATGTAAAAGTCTCCTGATGCTAATTAATAGTCAGAGTGTGTCCTGTGTATATTTGCCTATTGTCAAGTTTGTAAAATAATTTGTTAAGTCCAGGTCAGCTAATCTAAGTGCAATGTCTAAACTAGCCTAAGGTCATAGTTAAGTCCTATGTTTTGTCCTAATTAATGGGAGTCAGTCTAGTAATTGAAGGTCCTGTATAAGTAAATTGTGATTTGTGAAGTATGTAAATTTGAGATGTCAGATGTAGTGTAGTTTATGCACTGTGTGACTGAGGGAAAAAGAACATTATTTACAGTATGTAAAAGAAGATGACATATAAAGCACAAAATGTGATGCTGCCTGTAAATGAAAATGAAAATGAAATAAGAGTACTATCTGGAGAAAGACACGAGTGGTCCTGTGTTCTGTCTTTCAAAGACTCTTTTTGTATTTTACAGACCCAAGAGCAGACGCGAAGGATCACGTCTTTTCACGCTTTAAAACTATTTCTTTTTGTTATTGTGGTCACCTTCCCGGGACCCGTAACAAACTGTGGGGGCTCGTCCGGGATCTCTCCTCTACAGTCATCGAGGGAAGATCCAGTGATACCAGAACTACGAGACAACGGTTGCCAAGCTGCTACATCAGACACGTCAGTCAGTGGGTGTCCAAGGAGGAAGATCAAAGAGAAAGAAAGGATCTTCAACCAAAAGTGGAACTGCACTGCTGTCAAGAAGGTAAAACGCAGCCTAGTCACTGTACAAATAATACAACACTCGAACTACAGATAGCTAAAGTACCATGTCGACAGCACGAAAAGAACTGATATGGAGCATCAGAGGACGCTTGTTTGCCCTCTCAAGTAAGGATCTTTTCGAGCTAACAAAGAGCCTAGCAGCTGGAGACAAAGACACACAGTTCAGTGAAGACGATAATGAGAGCTGTATGGACTATGTCAATGCATATCTACGGTCCCCAACTCTGCTGAAACTTGAAGATGAGGGAATGAGTCAGTTGCTGATGTTGGATGACCTGCTCACTAAAGTGATACAAACGAGTGGCTCCACCACGCATTCAGCTGATCAGGCTGCAATACCAACCAAGTCAAGTCCTCATCCATCCAAGATGTTGCCAGATCCACCATCACCATCTGCTGTTCCACCAGGCACCCAAGTTAGTGTAAACGCAAACGCAGAGTCTGTAGAGGAACTGAGGAAAGCATATGAGACACTGGGAGAAAGACTAAGACTGTGTGAAGTTGTGACACTCCAACCACCTGTAGCACCCAGTCGTCAGAGCCACTCACAACCGCAGCCAAGGGAACAAGGAAGTCCAGAAAGGCATGTCACTCTCAAAGACCTTTCCTACCTGCCTCGGAGAGAATTCAAGGCTTTTGGAGGACAAATTGGAGACAACAGCTCTGAAATCAATTATAACAGTCTCATGAGACAGATCAATGAAGGATTAAAAGAAGGATTTTCTGAAGCAGAGGTCATGAGGGGGGTACTGAGAATTGTAAAGCCTGGCACGTTCAGGGACATGCTCATGCTCAAAGATGAACTGGTTCTTTCTGAACTTCAGGGCTTTCTCCGATCCCACCTTGGAGAAAAGGCAACAACAGAGATGTTCCAGGAGTTAATGTGCGCCCGACAAACTGAGCAGGAGTCCCCTCAGCAATTCCTATATCGCATGATTGGGCTCAAACAGAAACTCATCTTTCAGTCAAAACAAGCCACTGCAGACATCTCGTATGACCCAAGGACAATCCAGGAAGTGTTTCTGCACACAGTCTATCAAGGTCTGGGAGTGAAGTATGCAGACTTGCGGCAACGACTAAGACCTCTTACATCAAACAACAATGTAACAGATGAAGAGATTCTTAGTGAGGTCACAAAGATTATCAGTGATGAGAATGAGCACCAGCGAAGGTTAGGGCAAACCCCTCGTCAGAAGTCAGCACATAGCGCTGTGATTGCAACAAGGGACACGACAGCCAAAGACCAACAAGCCTCACAGACAATCAAACAACTCGCTGCACAAGTAGAGACTCTAACCAAGATGGTGGCAACTTTCATGGAACAGAAAGCTGTAAACTCCTCCCCTCAGCATTCTCAGCCTCCAGCTAACCAAAAGAAAACCTATCTCTGTCCGAAATGTACTGAACAAAGCTTACAGGAGTGCAGTCATTGCTTTGTATGCAGTGAGTCGGGACACAGAGCAGTCGGATGTCTGAAGCGACCCAAGAATCAGGGAAACGGGAATCGGTCTCTGTCAAGGGACAGCCAGAGATCGGTACAGAGCCAAAGTCCCAGCCAGTAAACTCTTCCTCTACCGAAGCTTCAACTCCGTGCCCCAGGCACCAGAGCAAGCAGCCGAGAAAGCAGGTCAAATGCAACAGAAGGAAAGGTCAGATTCCCTCCTGTCAGAGTGCCACCAAATACCAAGCTCCCCTTGTCGGTAAGAAAAGTCTGCTGAAATGTCTAATCGGTGGTTACCCTGCGACAGTGCTGTTTGACTCTGGCTCACAAGTGAGTATAGTTGACAGGCAATGGGTCAAAAAGCACATACCCAACACTGTGGTAAGACCACTCCAAGATCTGCTGAACGACGAGCTTGAGGTTTATGCAGTTAATGGCCAAGCAGTCCCATATGACGGATGGGTCGAGCTTACAGTCACTTTAGCGGGTCACGAAGATCCCAATCTCACTGCACAAGCGCCATTCCTAGTCAGTAAGCTGTCACTGAACCAACCACTAGTTGGAGCTAATGTGCTGGGAGCGATTATACAAGGCCAAGGGACAGATGAGGAAGCCAGTACAGTACTATATAGTCTACTGCGCAGAGCTCTTGGAATGGACGAAGACCAGGTAGTGGCCATGGTAAACTTCATTCAAGTGCCGCAAAGAACTGACTGTGATCCTGTTACACTCAGAGTCGGTAAAGACAACATGATTATCCCAGCTGGCAAAGCAGTACAAATATGTTGCAGGGTGCCCCAGAACTTTGACATCTCTGACCCTCTTGTACTTTACGAACCTGCTGAAGAGAACATTGCTTTGAGAAATTTGAGTGTGGGGGAAGGACTTTTGGAGATTAACAATTCCCAAAGACCTTTTGTAAAGGTCCCCATCTCCAACCATTCCAAACATGAAGTAATCCTGCCGAAAAGAACAGCCCTAGGCACCATCGAACATGTCGCCAAAGTCATTGAAACTGATACACTAGAGCCACCAGAAACCCAGCCCATACTGACATCAGCAACTACAGCAGAGGTACTAAGTAAGACCGCCCAAGGTGACTCTTCTGCCGAGCCTTGGTTGCCACCGGTCGATCTCAGTCATCTAAGCCCAGATCAGCAAAAGTCAGTCGAAAAGGTTCTGATGGAAGAGTGCGAGGCATTCTCTCGCGATAGCACTGATATTGGCTGTATCCCTTCTTTGCAAATGGAAATCAGACTCAAAGATGACACGCCAGTTCAGAGAGCTTACGCCTCCATCCCCAAGCCCCTGTATAGGGAAGTAAAAGAGTACATTCAGGAACTGATAGTGAAGGGATGGATCGTAAAGTCTCAGTCACCCTACGCAGCCCCAGTTATCTGTGTCAGGAAGAAGGACGGATCTTTACGTCTGTGTATTGATTACCGCCTCCTAAACAACAAAACAGTGCCCGACAGACACCCGCTTCCCCGGATCCAGGACCTCACCGACTCCCTCGGTGGTTACAGCTGGTTCTCGATCCTGGACCAGGGTAAAGCTTACCATCAAGGTTTCATCGCAGAGGGCTCAAGGTACCTGACTGCATTCACCACCCCGTGGGGTCTCTACGAATGGGTGAGAATACCCTTCGGGCTGTCCAACGCACCCGCAGCCTTTCAGCGGAGCATGGAAGAAATGCTGGACACGCTCCGTGATGAGTGCTGCATACCCTACCTTGATGATGTGCTCTGTTTTTCCAAGTCATTTAATGAACATGTCCAAGTGCTGAGGAAAGTTCTCCAAGCTTTGCAACGCCACGGGGCGAAGCTGAAGCCTGAGAAGTGTGAGTTGTTCCGCAGAGAGGTTCGGTATGTCGGTCGCCTGGTGTCAGAAGATGGAGTGAGGGTGGACCCCAAGGACATCGAAGCTGTGCAGGCACTCAAACACAGAAGGCCACAAATAGTTGGAGAAGTCAGACAACTTTTGGGGTTCCTGAGCTATTATCGGACGTATGTGCAGGACTTCTCGCGCATTGCCAAACCCCTGTACGACTTGCTCCAGGTAAAGTCTGACACACTGCCGTCCAAGCCATCCAAGGGCAGAGCAAAGTACCCACAGCAGTCTTCCCGAGCTCCAGTGAAATGGGACAAGGAACACCAAGAGACCCTTGAGCGCTTGATTGACATGTTGACCCAGCCACCTGTGTTAGCGTATCCTGACTTCACCCAGCCCTTCGTACTCCACACGGACGCGTCCCAGAAAGGCCTTGGCGCGGTCCTGTATCAAAACCAAGACAATAAGATGAGAGTGATTGGGTACGGGTCACGCACACTAACACCTGCCGAGCAAAACTACCACTTGCACAGTGGAAAACTAGAGTTTCTCGCCCTCAAGTGGGCAGTTTGCGACAAGTTCAGAGACTATCTCTATTATGCCCCAAGTTTCACAGTTTTTACGGACAATAACCCCTTGACGTATGTCCTCAGCACTGCAAAGCTCAACGCCGTAGGGCATCGTTGGGTGGGACAGCTCGCAGATTTCCACTTTGACATAAAATATCGCCCCGGAAAAACAAACATTGACGCTGATGTATTATCCCGTTGTCCACTCAACATTGAAGCCTTCATGCAAGAGTGTACAGGAGAACTGTCAGAGGAAGCCGTTGGTGCAGTATGGGAAGGGAGCAGAAGAGCCAAGCAAGGTGATGTAGCATGGATTGCAGCCCTCAGCCTTGCTTCACCAAGTTCACCCCTCAAGGAGCCACTGCATTTCATCGGCCACGATAAACTAGTCCAAGAACAAAGAGCAGATCCAGCCATCGGGAAAGTCATGGAGATGAAAGAAAAAGATATGACACCAACTGAAGACGACAAAGCCAAGCTTGACATAAGCACAAAGAGACTGTTGAGAGAGTGGAGTCGGATGCGCATTGAAAATGGCCTTCTCTATAGGAAAACCGCAGAACGCAAGCAGCTAGTTCTGCCCGCTGTCTACAGACAAGTAGCTCTCACCCATCTCCATAACAACATGGGCCATGTCGGTGTGGAGAAAGTCTTGAGCTTAGCCCGTGAGCGATTCTACTGGCCTTTCATGAAGCGAGAGATCGAGGAGTATGTCACCAGGAAGTGCCCATGCATAAAACAGAAAAAGCCAGCAACGCATGAGAGAGCACCCATGGGCAGTATAACATCCAACTTCCCACTCGAGTTAGTATGCATCGATTTCCTGCACCTAGAGTCCTGTAAAGGCGGGTTTGAATACATCTTGGTGGTAGTCGACCATTTCACCAGGTTTGCACAAGCCTACCCCACCAAGAACAAGGCCGCAAAGACAGCAGCAGACCGCCTCTTCAATGATTTCATTCCAAGATTCGGCTACCCCTCCAAGCTTCATCACGATCAGGGTCGGGAATTTGAGAACGAGTTATTCAAGTCCCTCAGAGAGCTAGCAGGTGTTGGCCACTCAAGGACTTCTCCCTACCACCCCCAAGGTAACCCGGTCGAAAGGCTGAATCGGACCTTGTTGCAGATGCTACGTACATTGAGAGAGAAAGAGAAACTAAACTGGAAGGAACACTTACCTCACACCATCCATGCTTACAACTGCACTAAGCATGAGGCCACTGGTTTTTCTCCATACTTCCTGTTGTACGGCAGACATCCTCGCCTCCCAGTAGACCTTCTCTTTGGCCTCATGACAGAAGAAGACACAGAGACAGCCCATGGATACGCTCAGAAATGGAAAGGGAAAATGACAGAGGCGTACAGGATCGCAAGTGCAAACAGTCAACAGTCAAGCTCTAAAGGAAAGACAAACTATGACAAACGATGTAGAGGTGTAGTCCTGCAAGTAGGAGACAGAGTGCTTGTGCGGAACCTGGGTGAAAGAGGTGGACCTGGCAAGCTAAGGCCCTACTGGGAACAAACAGTCTACGTCGTGAGGGAGCAGGTTGGAGACAACCCCGTCTACAAAGTAAGTCCAGAGACAGGAAGTCGTCCCATCCGTACCCTGCACAGAAACTTGCTTCTCCAAGTCAACGACTTACCAGTCGACATCGTTCAAAGTCCAGTTGCCAAGTCACAAAAGAGAAACAACAGACCTACCGATATAAGACAAAACACACTGGAAAAGTCAAACAGTCCTGAGGCGAGTGATTCGGAAGAAGACGAACCCCTCTATTGGTTTTGTGTTCCTAGACACCTGCAAGAAAGTCAACGTCCAGTTGACCAAGTCCAATGTGAGTCACAAAGAAGACGGGGAACAACACAGCAAAGACAAGTACAAGTTCCTATTCAACCTGAACAAGAAAGAGACAATATTACGGAAGAAGGACAAGAAATACAAAGGGAAAGCGAACAAAACGTGGACCAACTTCAACCAGACGACGACGGGGAAGTGCTTCATATCCACCAAGATGTTCCTGCTCCTAGTCCCGGACCTGCAGCTCATCCTGAGCTGGTGCCCAGTCCAGAGCCAGACCGTCGTCCTGAGTCACCACCACGTCTGAGGCAGTCCACCAGACAGAGACGACCCAACATGGTGTTCACCTATCCGTCCCTGGGCCAGCCAGCCTTCCAGACTCGTCCGTCGGTGAACACTGTCAGTGTCCAGCAGTCAACACCATATCCTTTTATGTGCTACCCTCCTTTCTATCCTCAACCTTTTTATCTTCCTTCTTTCACCTCTAACTACTTGCCATGTCAGTATGCTATTCCTTGCTATTAAACTAATCAGATCTTGGATAATACCTGAAGATGAAAAGAAAGACGTTCCAGAGACTTTTGAATAGAGACTTTAATAGTGTTGAGATTTTGATTTGTTACTGTTAAGTGTCAGGAGCCACTTTTGTTGTTGGGGAGCGTGTGGTACACCCAAATAGGGCACCACATTTGGAAATAATACAGAGAGACTGTCATTTTATTTTTATTTTAAGAGTATCTAAATATATTTTGAGATTGTGGACGATCAATAATATTAACATTTGATATGTAGCCCTGTATAAATATTTAAGAGTAAGCAGCGGAACCTTAGGCACTGCGGTCGTTCCACCCCAGGTAAACAAATAGGGTGCACTTCCGGCCCCCCCTTTAGTACTATCTGGAGAAAGACACGAGTGGTCCTGTGTTCTGTCTTTCAAAGACTCTTTTTGTATTTTACAGGTCAGTATTTGGTTAAAAATGCCATAAATAAGAGCCTTAAGCTCCGTGTTATTTCTGTGTGTCGCGACGAGTAATACTGTGATGTTGGTGTGGCGTTTTGATAAGTTTTATACAAGTTCAGGCTGCAGTTGGCGCCGGAGATCAAAGGCGAGCCGCATCGCGGTAGCGGTTTCGCGCCAGTCAAATTTAGCTTTGGGAAAGACGGTTAGCTCACATAAAATGTTTTACTCAATACAAGTATATTTTGCTCCGTGTGAATGTAAAAGTCTCCTGATGCTAATTAATAGTCAGAGTGTGTCCTGTGTATATTTGCCTATTGTCAAGTTTGTAAAATAATTTGTTAAGTCCAGGTCAGCTAATCTAAGTGCAATGTCTAAACTAGCCTAAGGTCATAGTTAAGTCCTATGTTTTGTCCTAATTAATGGGAGTCAGTCTAGTAATTGAAGGTCCTGTATAAGTAAATTGTGATTTGTGAAGTATGTAAATTTGAGATGTCAGATGTAGTGTAGTTTATGCACTGTGTGACTGAGGGAAAAAGAACATTATTTACAGTATGTAAAAGAAGATGACATATAAAGCACAAAATGTGATGCTGCCTGTAAATGAAAATGAAAATGAAATAAGAGTACTATCTGGAGAAAGACACGAGTGGTCCTGTGTTCTGTCTTTCAAAGACTCTTTTTGTATTTTACAGACCCAAGAGCAGACGCGAAGGATCACGTCTTTTCACGCTTTAAAACTATTTCTTTTTGTTATTGTGGTCACCTTCCCGGGACCCGTAACAGATGCACAGAAGGTGAAAAGGTGGTCAAGATGCTGCTTACTCATCTATTCTGCTCACATTAAGACCAAAGCGGCAGACAGACAAGAAAGGGAGGGCGGCTTTCTCTGTCACAGCTGAACCCCCAGAAGTCATGGTGGGGGCAGTGCATTATTGCCATGAAAACCACCTTCAGTAATATTTGATTTTGATCAGCAGTGAGGCTGTGATTAAATCCCACTTACCTGTTTTGTGTTCTCCGGGTGACAAGATTTTCAAAAGTTGGGTAGAATCCTGGAAGAGATTGTAGTACTACAGCTCTTGCAGCCATTTTTAACTCTGGTAATAACTGGACTGTGGCAATCGAACCCCATTCTCACATTTTCTCCTTTGCTTTCCATATAAAGAACTTGTAAGTCTAAAGGTGCCTTCACACCAAACGCGAATGGGTGAATTTTTCACGCTGCCCAATTACATTTTAACTCAATGTAAACACGCGAATAGACATGAATTCACCATCTGAGTGAGTTGCACACAGGCAAAGTTGCCTTTATAACTTCTGCAGCTGTGTTCAACCTGCTGTGGAAATCCCCAAAATAACATCATGCTTACGTTTACATTATCCGACGGGGGGGAAGGGGTCTCACTTGAAAAAGTTGTCCCTACATCCCAAACTTCACAAGATGATGGTTGTTTACACGGCTAGCCTGCTAGCCTTGTTAGCACGTCCGTGGCAGGAATCCATGGATAAATAACTCCGACATCCCGATTCAGCTGAAGAACTCCCGGTCCTTCTGTCTGTGAGTGGGTAGCAGTCTCATTTTCAAACTAGTTTACTCTGCAATGTTGATACTTTTACTCCGATGACGGCAGAATCTTGAAGCTAGCACTATCCCTTGGACGTGAACGAGCAAACGCGCAATTTTGCGTGTGTTTGCCTCTTTCCATTGACTTAGTATGCATTTGCACTGCCCATTTGCATTTAGTCTGAAGGCACCTTAAGTCTGCATGCAAGAATAAAATATTTAGATTTTTAATTTTTGAAGGACAAAGTCCCGGAAGAAAAAAAATTAAAATGAGGGCTATACTTGAATTTTAAAGGGAACATATGCACTTTCCCCACAAGTTGACACATTTCCCAGGGGGTTTAATGAAACATCTATAACATCATTTGGTGAAAACACATCAGGCTTTAATTGTTCCAATGTGGTGACCCACCACAATCTACATGGGCATTCAATCCTCACACTCAGCGAGCCTGCAGGGAGCAGAGGACAATTTGCATATGGACAAAGAGCCCCTGGGAGACAATCAGAACAATGGACTATTGTTATACATCCCTGGATTAAGGAGAGGACGTCCAGGCACCAGTTGGTCACGCGAATGATATGTATTGACTGATAAATATATCAATATGCAAATGTGCCATGCATTCTCTCTGTGTGTATAACATGTATAAACGAGCTTGCTATACATGCCTCAAGAGAGCCACACAACACGATACAGCACAACACTGTACAGCACAGTAGTGCACAGCGCTACAAGTGTGCCTCATTATGCTGGAGGAAAATAAAACTCTGCAACCTTTCAGCTCGCCGCATCTCGCCTGAACTTATTCTTCCTCCACACTAGTGACCCTTGACGAAGAATGGAACACGAGGCGAACACCCTGGAGATGACCCCGACCGGAAAAGCCCCAGCACGCATCATGGTGTGCCCCTCACCTGATCTCTTCCCTCCACACTGGTGACATGATGAGAGAGAATGACCGTCTGCTCCCTCTCACCACGCTGTGGACACAGAGGACCATAGAACGCCTGCAACCTCTTCATCCTCACCGGAGCGCGCGCTCCGGAGCGCAGTGCTAGGACCAAAACGCACCATGAACGACGACACGAGCGAGCCGAAGGAAGCAGCCTGAACGAGGAAGGACATCGGCGCCAACTGCGTTGATTTCCACCAACCTCCCCGAACCTGACTAATCTCATGACAGCAAACCTCCCGCGCACAGAAGCCCCGCACGCACTCCACAGGATTACGAGGACAGCGCAACTGCCAGTTATGTGGTCACTGCGCCAAGCGCGCGCCACGCACGGGACAAAACCGGCTCCACAGACTGATACAGTGTCCTCCGCCACTGCACATGCCCGAGAAACACGGCTGATCGCCACCCTCGGAACCTTCAGGGCTGCTCACGCACCTGAAGCAGACGTGCAGCCTGCACACAGGACTTTGTATGGGTTTCTCAGCCACGGCGCACAAGGGGAATTTAGCCAATTGCTGTCCCTGATGGCTTTAATTCAATTCAACTTTATTTATATAGCGCCATTTCACAACAACAGTCATCTCATAGCACTTCTCCAGTTTTCGGTGGGGTTTCCGGCTGTCAAGGTCGATCAGCTGTTCTGCATCACCGCTTGTTAGTCGCCGGCTTTATTAGCGGGCACTGACAGCTGGTTGATGCTGGAGTATCATCGAAACATCCTGAAAGATTCCTGGTGTGTCAGCACACTCATGTCAGGTTCGTGTCTTGTTCATGTCATAGTTAAGGTCGTAGTGGCTGGGGGTAGCCCTACGATCCCTCGTATTCTGGAATGTATGTTCATGTCATAGTTTAGGTCGTTGTGGCTGGGGTTAGCCATACGATCCCTTGTATTCGGTAGTGTGTGTTTTGCCCTCAGCGGCTCATAGCTTTATGTTCTCGTCTTGTTTTGTTAAATAAACATCTATGCAAAGCTCACCGGCGACTTTTGGCGTCTTATGGTGGCCCGCGAGGGTCACCACATGACAGTTTCAGTACTATGATGGATTCTAAACCCACATTGAAACTCTTCAAGTAAACCATTTCCCTGCAGGTGGTCAAATAATTGCGTAGCAACAACTCTTTCTAAGATTTTTGAAATGAAAGGGAGATTAGAGATTGGTCTATAGTTAGCTAAAACTCATGGATCCAACGTTGGCTTTTTGAGTAAAGGTTTAATTACAGCTGTTTTAAAAGCCTGCGGTACATGGCCTAAAGTTAATGAAGAATTGATTTGATATGGCAAAAAAATTCATATCACGATATAAGTCATCTTATATCATGATAGCGATATATATCACGATATACGTCTGTAAATTCTACCATTTAGATAATCATATAAAAAGGACCATCTCTTTTTTTTTTACTTTTTTACATTTACCATTTTCCCTCATAATTTTGCAGTGTAATAAAATAGTTTTGTAATGTGCACTTCAGACTTGATTATCATAAAATTCAGGTTTTTCTTCTAAATCATATATGAATAAAAACTAAACATCAATAAGTTAAATATCTCCTGAGCCAGAGGAGAATAGCAAAAACAAAACAAAACAAAACAAAAAACATGTAAAAAACATCTGAAAATGGGAAAATTACACATGGCTGTCACCTAGAGATATAAATTAGCTGTTAGTTTAAATCAATGAAAATTTAAGTGTAAACCTGCAGCCTAAAGCCTGCTATTCTGGCTTGATTTAACCAGTTTGCTTCATAGTAAAAATATTTCCGATTGGTCATGATCTGAAAATCAAAGACACAAAAGGTAATATTGTAGAGGGTGTAAGGAAAGGATGTGGAGGCAAGACACCTGCTGTGTCTAGTGTCGCCACACAGCCCCCCCCCCAAACTCCCAGAAAGGACTGTGACCCCCCCTGTCATTCGGGCTTAAGTCGACACCAGAGGAGGCTGCAGCAGGGGGTTGCCGCTCTGGTCGAACTGTCTGCTGGTGAGGAGTGTCGGAGGGCATGTAAGTCTGTGGGGGGAAAGGCGGAGGGGTGGAAAAACACTGTCTGCTCCGCTCCAAGTTCCAACACGTGACGGCCATGGTTCGTGGGCGCATGGGGTCCAGTGTGCGTCGTGCGTAATGGAACAAACCGGCGATCGGCTGGCTTTAGGGAGTGAGGTGCGGGAAGAATGATGTGGAGGAGGAGGGGGAGGTGGATGGGAATAAGTGAGTGCCGGCCCGGGACGTCAAAAGTGTCTGGGCTGCGCAAAAATTGCGTGTGGATCAGCGATGGTGATGGACTTTCCCGGTAAACCTGGCGGTGATCCGCAGTTGCTGTGAAAAAAATTAAGTCTCTGACTCCTCTTGCTGCTCAGTCCTGCGAGGATGTGGGGAAGGCGAAAGACCAAATTCTCCGAGGATGCGTTGCAGCTGTGGAAAAAAAAAAACAACTGAAGCTGTGTGAGGGACTTGGCGGTTTGGTTTTAGGTGTGGAAGCAGCCCTAAAGTCATCGGGGAAAGCAATCGGGTAAATTCCCATTGTGCGCCATGGCTGAGAAACCCATACAAAGTCCCGTGTGCGGGCTGCATGTCTGCTTCAGGGGCATGAGCAGCCCTAAAGGTTCCGAGGGTGGCGATCGGCCGTGTTTCTTGGGCATGTGCAGCGGCGGAGGACGATGTATAAGTCTGTGGAGCCGGTTTGTCCCTGGTGCGTGGCAGACGCCTGGCACAGTGACCACATAGCTGGAAGTTGCACTGTCCTCGTAATCCTGCGGTGTGTGTGCGGGGCTTCTTTGTGCAGAAAGTCCGCTGTCAGGAGGTGAGTCAGGGTCGGGGAGCTTGATGGAAATCAACGCAGACGGCGCCGATGATCTTCCCCGTTCAGGCTGTTTCTGTGCGTTGCTTGTGTCGCTGATCCTCGTGCGCCAACAAGGAGAGAGGATAAGGCGCGCACGCTCCAGTGTGGATGCGAAAGGTGTAGGCGATCCCCGGTCTCTGGAATCCACAGCGCGGTGAAAGGGAGCAGACGGTCATCCCACTTCAGGTCACCATGTGGTGTGCGGTATAAGGGAGAGACAGTTCATCTCCGTCAGGTCACCAATGTGGAGAAAAAGGAATCCACAGCACGGCGAAAGGGAGAGATAGTCCAATTCACGTCAGGTCACCAATGTAGAGGGTGTAAGGAAAGGATGTGGAGGTGAGACACGAGCGTAGGTAGACACAGATTCTTTATTGACCCGCTAACATAAATACAGCTTGTGGACCGCCGCGTGTCTGGTAGGAGAGTTTTTCCAACTCTCTCTGCATTCTGCTTATATAGCTTTAATGGTATGCATAAAGAGCTGTGCTAGTGCAATATGCTTGTGTGTGTACAAAGAGAATGTGTAACACATTAACATAACACTTGCGACATTCATGACAATACATCCACCCCCCTGCCCTCATTGTCTGTCTAGTTACTCCTTGGTGGCCACCCCCTTCAGTCCATTGTTCTGCCTCTCTTCCTGCTTCTGGTTGTGAGAAGAATGTCCACCCGCTGTGTCTAGTGTCGCCACAATGTAATAAAATACATGTGATGACTTTAACTTTACTCATTATCACAACTTGACTAATTAAAATGATTAGAAATCAAATAAATTATATTAAGAGCCAACCATCCCCCAAAATTCATGCAGTGCCCTCATGGTTTGCGGATACAGGAAATCTGATACTGCCTGCACCTTATCCGGTAGCGGAATCACGCCCTCAGATGAGATGCGATGGCCCAAGAAATCAGTCTCCGGAAACCTGAACTGACATTTTGCTGGATTAACTATCAATCCATGTGCCTACAGCTGATGGAAAACTTACTTCAAATGAGAGAGGTGCTCCCCTTAGACGCGCTAGCCACCAGAACGTCATCCAGGTAGACAAACACCAACAGCAAATCACAGAGCACCACATCCATCATCCTCTGAAAAGTCTGAGCTGCACCCTTAAGCCCGAGCGACATGCAAAGAAACTCAAAAAGGCCGAAAGGTGCTATTACCACTGTTTTTGAGATGTCTTCAGCACATACCGGGACCTGGTGGTAGTCGCGGACCAGATCCACCTTAGAAAAAATAAACATTCCGGCCAGGTGCACCAAAAAAACCTGAATGTGAGGGATGGGATAACGGTTGTGCTCTGTGATGTTGCTCAAGTGACGGAAATCACTGCACGGCCGCCACGAACCATCGGACTTGGACACCATGTGCAGCGGGGACGCCCAAGGGCTGTTGGAGCACCTAACGATGCCTAAATGTTCCAAGTTAGCAAACTCTTCCTGCGCTATGGCTAGGTTAGCTGTGTTGAGGCGGCGCAGGCGTGCAAAAACTGGAGGGCCTTTTGTGGTGATAAAATGCTCAACCCCATGTTTGGTCACGGTAGTGGAAAAAGTAGGCCCTGTGAGCATGGGAAAATCAGAAAGCAAGCAGTGGTATACGTCCCAAGGCTAAAAAATTATCATGTGTTAGTGGCCCAGCTCCCCGAGTTATACAAGGCAGTGAAGAAAAAGAAACAGCATCAATCAGCAACATCTACAAGGAGACCATAAGCACACAGAAAATCAGCACCTATGATAGGAACTGAGCAGGCAGCTACCACAAAGTCCCACTTGTAGTTGCGTCCATGAAAACACATAGTCACTGACCTTTCTCCAAATGTCTTGATAGGGGAGACATTAGTGGCAGTTAACGACAGGCCACAGCCTTCCGCACCAGTATCAGCACCAGTCGGCAAAATAAGACTCTTCTGGGAACCAGAGTTGACCAAAAACCATCTCCCGGAACATGTGTCCTTGAGGAAAAGCAGCTTCTCCTTGTTGCCCGTGGTCGCCGCTGGCTGCTCCGTTTCCTGGCATCTTCAAACGGCATGGCGGGAGGCAATGCTGCGCGTTGGCGCAAAAACACTGATGGTAGAAGCACACAATCCTGTTCTGGTGTCGCCAAGTGGCTATCCTGGCCACAACCGTCGTCTCCACAGCCTCCATGGACTCCGCCGAAGGTCCCGGTGTCATTGCCTGGACACCGAAACTCCTATTCACCCTGATAATGTGGTCTGCTCCTTCTGCCAACACGCAGTAGTCTCTGGCAGCCAGCAGTGTTGAGTTGACCAAAATTGTCCACGCCGAAACCAGCAGTTTCCTGAGGAAGAGATGGATGAAGAGAAAAGAGCTGTCATCTGTGCCCTGCAATACTTTCCATTAACTCCACAGCTGAGCCGTCGCCTAACTCAGAGTGGGAGAGGAGCTTCTCCGCTCTCTCCCCATCGGAGAGGGTGTAACGCCGCAACAGCAGCTGTTTGAGAGCGGTGTATTTCCCCGGGGGTGGGGGGTCTTGGAGCTGGCTCATGATGCACTGAGTGGAGTGTGGGTCGAGCAAAGCTACCACGTAATGGTATCTTGTCTCATCTGTAGAAATCCCATGGAGGTCAAACTGAGCCTCCACGTGGATGAACCAGGCAGCGGGATCACGGAGCCGGAAGTTGGGGAGCTTGACCGCCACGGCGAATGAGGCCAGGATCTCAGAGGGAAACCCTAGCGTGGGTGTTCCCGAAGAGGAGCTCGCTCCATCTTCCATTTTGAGCATTGTCAATGTCCTAGGTCACCAGTGTGGAGGAATGAAGTGACGAGACACGAGAGCTGCCAGTTCAGAACTTTATTCAACTTCAGCAAAAACATGAATGAATCTTGGCACCAATGTGCACACATAAATGTTCCCCGTCTCTCCAAGTCACATGGAGCCTCCTAGTGGTCCACCACAACTGTATTATTTATACAACTTACCAGTGTCCTGATTTCTTTTCTCTTCCTGTTTTTTCTTCTTTCTGTTGTCTCTGCCAGACATATAACTTCACTTCATTTTGATACAGCTGCTCTCGTTTATTTACATAAGATGCACACTGGCACTTGCAAGAGTGAGAGATGGGGGTGGGGCTCCTTTAGGGAGTTCTGCACTGGCCTGCCACTGTCATTGCAAACTCTTCACATTGCCACTGCTGTAGTGATTCAAAGTTAGTCAGCCCTCGGGGACCCTAAGGCTGACCAACTGTCTTGTCTTGCCAGCCTGCACTCAGTGCCTCAAAGTGGAGAACAATAAACACTAAAACAACCCTGAATGAGAGAATGGCTAACTCTGCTAATGGTAGGTGGCCTGATCTATCAGCCTCTGCTCACTAAGGTGATCTCTAATGCAGTAAATGGACCTACCCTGGCTAAAATATAACAAGAGGGTTGAGGGTAGATATAAAAATAGCTTTAAGACCATCGTGATCTAGCAGCTAAGTTATACTAGATGGCCTGATCTATGGGCCTCTCCCCACTGAGGCAACCTCTAATGGGGCAGACAGACTGACCCCAGTCACCTAGCCAAGCTAATGCTAACAGCCCCATCTACTCAGCTACCACTACCAAAATAAGCCAGAATTATGTACAACTTGTTATTGATTATGGATTAATGAACTAGGTGGGAACAGGGATGTCTAATGGGGTGACTGAGATTTTAAAGAAAACAGCAATAAAAACCACAGTCACTAAGCAACTCTCTTGGTGTTGCTTTAGATGCTCGTGGGGATCCTCCCACCATCATTAAAATAGGTTTGTTTTAACAACATTTGAGCAGGATTAGAAAAACAGTTGTTGGTTGTTGTGTGTTGGTCTAGACATTGTATTTCTGAAGTACATTAAAAGCATGTTTTAATTAACATTTTCCAACATTGTCCATAAACAGTGACTGAAAGGAACTTGAATTCTTGGCCTCATTAGATGCTGGTAACACCACATTCCCCTAAAATTGGACCCTGCATGAGGGATCTTGAAAGGTTTGTAGGCTGATTGTTTGAAAGTTTGGCTTACATATGAAACAAGCTTCTCAGTATTTAAAAAAAATGAATGGGTGGTGAGACTTATTAAAGTAAACGTCTGGATGTAGCATTAAAGTTTATCCAAGGCATGGCATCTGGGCTGGAAGCTCACAACCACAGACTGCATGAAAAGATGGATGCACAGTTAACTTCTGAGTCAGGCTCCTATAGAAGCTGTGATTTACAAAACCTGACACACTTGCTAGTTTCAAGTCTTATGTCAACATTTTGTTCTAATTATGGTGAAAGAAAGACAATAAGACACAGGCTATGCCTCTCAGTAGGTTACTTTCTGATTAAAATTTCTGCTGTATGATTGACTTCCTTGCTATTTCCTTGCATTGTTTCTAATGTCTAGTATTAAAATGCTCAACCCAATGCCTCAAAGGTGTAACTTTGCAAAACAATACGTGAGGGTAGCTTAGTTCCATATATCTTTTATACTGTATACAGGCGATACTGCTCACAACACCGGGGCACCTGCCCGGACACATTGAAATACTGTGTAATCAGCACTCAAATGTGCTTCCAAAACTGCATCATTTCCAACAGGCACAGATAGCGAAAACAACACACCTGAGTCATGAACATCATAAAGATTACTGTATCTAATACCACACAAGCTCTACTTCCTTGCAATATGAACCGTTCTGTCTAGACCCCCATTACCCGCCTGCACCTAAAACAGTGGAATCAATACCATTGCAGGGACTCATAATAGCCCAATTACTGTTTGTAGGTTTGTCAATGCCATGTCTCTGAGGACACCCGTGAAAGGCCACACAAGCACACTGTGTGCAGGAGCAATGCCATACATTTATAATGTTCTCAGAGGTGTGTGTGTGTGTGTTTGTGAATTGGATTCTATTTTCTGGGCTGCACCACTGTGACATTTAAGGTTTAAAAAAGGCAACCAAGTTTGTATATGTCTGGGCCAGTGTTTTTACTGCAGTAATGTGTTGATACAACAGCACAAACTAGTGCTGGTATATAATTTATCATGATTATTCTGCGACAAATAGAGCACACAGAATACAGTTACATCAAAGTAAGGCTATATCAAAATAAATAAAATGACTTACAAAATAAAGATGTCAGAAAATGGTAACATAATTAGTTATATTACAGCTAACAGCTCAAATATCAAAAATAAATTTAAATCATTCAAATATTACAAAGGGATAGCACAGCATATTATTATTTTGGAGAACCATGCAAAGTAAGTTCTCTGAGGACAGGGGTGTCCAGTCATGTGCCATGGAGGGCCAAGACCCTGCACGATTTACCTCCAACCAGTGTCTTCAACAGCAGATTCAACTGAATTTCTTCCCACTGATTGCTGATAAGTGAAAACACCTGCTGAAGAGACTGGGTAGAAGAGAAAACCTGCAGGGTCTTGGCCCTCCATGGCACATGATTGGACACCCCTGTCTTAGGAAATTGCTGGAAAACACTGTATATCCCTGTTGCTTTGACACAAATGCATAAATAACTTACAAAACTTGGTGATGATTTTAATCAGAATTTCGGGAGCAGAGCTTCATCCCAAAGGCATGATAAATTTCTTCCTGTTTGTTCTTCTTCCACTGTCCCACCCACTCCTAACTTCTCCAAATAACTTGCTTCGTGAGGTGAGTCAATCAAGTCCTGGAGCCACAGCTGAATGACAACATAACTTTCCCCAAACCACTGCCTACCAACCAAAGCCTCGACCACTTGCGTCATACATTTCGACCTTTAGTGCCATAAACATTCAGTTTTTTGTTTTTCAATTAAACTCATGAATGGTATTGTGTCTCAGGGCTCTTTGGATCACTGGTATCAATCTCAGACACCTTTCATAGTTTGCCATGTGAGCCCAATTAAAGGAAAACCACTAAAGAAGGATGCTCCACATTATTAAGCATGCCACAGGTTTCAAGCAATATAGGAAAGAAAAAGGACATCTCTGTTGCCAAAAAGCGTCAAACAGTGCAATGCCTTGGATAAGGTATGCAAACATTAGATATTTCAGGAAAACTTAAGTGTGATAATCGTACTGTGAAGAAATTTGTGGCTGATTCAGAGCACAGATGGGTTCGTCTACCCATGTAGACAACCTACTATTCAACCACCCCTAGCCAATGCTCACAAGCAGAAACAGTTGCAGTGGGCCCAGAAATACATGAAGACTAATTTTCAAACTGTCTTGCTTACTGATGAGTGCTGTGCAACCCTGGATGGTCCAGATGGATGGTTGGTGGATAGCCACCCTGTCCCAACAATGCTGCAACGTCAGCAAGGAGGTGGCAGAGTCATGTTTTGGGCCAGAATCATGGGGAGACAGCTCATAGGCCCCTTTATGGTCCCTGAAGGTGTGAAAGTGACCTCGGCAAAGTACAGTGGGGCAAAAAAGTATTTAGTCAGCCACCAATTGTGCAAGTTCTCCCACTTAAAAGATGACAGAGGTTTCCAATTTTCATCATAGGGATACCTCAACTATGAGAGACAAAATGAGAAAAAAAAATCCAGAAAATCACATTGAAGGATTTTTAATGAATTAATTGGTAAATTCCTCAGTAAAATAAGTATTTGGTCACCTACAAACAAGCAAGATTTCTGGCTCTCACAGACCTGTAACTTCTTCTTTAAGAGGCTCCTCTGTCCTCCACTCGTTACCTGTATTAATGGCACCTGTTTGAACTCGTTATCAGTATAAAAGACACCTGTCCACAACCTCAAACAGTCAGCCTCCAAACTCCACTATGGCCAAGACCAAAGAGCTGTCAAAGGACACCAGAAACAAAATTGTAGACCTGCACCAGGCTGGGAAGACTGAATCTGCAATAGGTAAGCTTCTTGGTGTGAAGAAATCAACTGTGGGAGCAATTATTAGAAAATGGAAGACATACAAGACCACTGATAATCTCCCTCGATCTGGGGCTCCACGCAAGATCTCACCCCGTGGGGTCAAAATTATCACGAGAACGGTGAGCAAAAATCCCAGAACCACATGGGGGGACCTAGTGAATGACCTGCAGAGAGCTGGGACCAAAGTAACAAAGGCTACATAAGAAACACACTACGCCGCCAGGGACTCAAATCCTGCAGTGCCAGACATGTCCCCCTGCTTAAGCCAGTACATGTCCAGGCCCGTCTGAAGTTTGCTAGAGAGCATTTGGATGATCCAGAAGAGGACTGGGAGAATGTCATATTGTCAGATGAAACCAAAATAGAACTTTTTGGTAAAAACTCAACTTGTCGTGTTTGGAGGAGAAAGAACACCATACCTACTGTGAAGCATGGGGGTGGAAACATCATACTTTGGGGCTGTTTTTCTGCAAAGGGACCAGGACGACTGATCTGTGTAAAGGAAAGAATGAATGGGGCCATGTATTGTGAGATTTTGAGTGAAAACCTCCTTCCATCAGCAAGGGCATTGAAGATGAAACGTGGCTGGGTCTTTCAGCATGACAATGATCCCAAACACACCGCCCAGGCAACGAAGGAGTGGCTTCGTAAGAAGCATTTCAAGGTCCTGGAGCGGCCTAGCCAGTCTCCAGATCTCAACCCCATAGAAAATCTTTGGAGGGAGTTGAAAGTCTGTGTTGCCCAGCGACAGCCCCAAAACATCACTGCTCTAGAGGAGATCTGCATGGAGGAATGGGCCAAAATACCAGCAGCGGTGTGTGAAAACCTTGTGAAAACTTACAGAAAACGTTTGACCTCTGTCATTGCCAAAAAAGGGTATATAACAAAGTATTGAGATGAACTTTTGTTATTGACCAAATACTTACTTTACCAAGGAATTTACCAATTAATTCATTAAAAATCCTTCATTGTGATTTTCTGGATTTTTTTTTTTTTTATTTTGTCTCTCATAGTTGAGGTATGCCTATGATGAAAATTGGAGACCTCTCTCATCTTTTAAGTGGGAGAACTTGCACAATTGGTGGCTGACTAAATACTTTTTTACCCCGCTGTATATAGAGTTTCTGACTGACCACTTTTTTCCATGGTACAAAAAAAGAACTGTACCTTCCGTAGCAAAATTATCCTCATGCATGACAATGCACCATCTCATGCTGCAAAGAATACCTCTGGAGCATCCTCAAGCAAATTATCTATGAGCGTGGGAGGCAGTTCACATCAAAACAGCAGCTGTGAGAGGCTATTCTGACATCTTGCAAAGAAATTCAAGCAGCAACTCTCCAAAAACTCACAAGTTCAATGGATGCAAGAATTGTGAAGGTTCTATCAAAGAAAGGGTCCTATGTTAACATGTAAATTTGCCTGTTAAGATGTTTTTGATTGAAATAGCTTTTGATTTCAGTAAATATGACCTCTTAATGCTGCAAATTCAACAAATGACCATTTTCAGTTCCTTACAATTAATAAAATGTTTTGAAACTCTGTTGTGCTTAATAATTTGGAACAGTGCATTTTGAATTTTTTTATTTTTGCAAAAAAAAATTGTTATCATTGGGAGGTTTGTTCAATAAAATCTGAATTATGCTCTAACGGCTGATGACTTGAAAATTATACTGATTGTCATTTGCATCGACTATTTAGGAAATTCAGAGACAAATATCGTTTGCATAATAATTTGGAATGTGGTGAAGAAGAAAATTAATAAACTGGATCCATTTGCTTTCCATCATTTACACATAGTTATCGTGATCTCAGTGCTGGTTTATGAAATGCCCGCAGTGATATCTAGTTATCATAATGCACAAAATTAACCAAAAAGTGACACTGGGGGTGACTGTAGTGCAGGTGTAGACTGTGATTGACCTTTGATCGGAGGGTCGGTGCTTCGATTCCTGCTCTCTCTGTGGTCTGTATTTCGAAGTGTCCTTTAACAAGACACTGAACCCCAAGCTGCTCCTGATGGGTCAGGCCAGCGCCTTGCATGGCAGCTCCCACTCCCCATCACTGTGTGTGATTGGGTAGATAGAATCTGTAAAGTGCTTTGGTCATTCAGGGATGAGGAAAAAAAGCACTATAAAAGTGGATGCCATTTACCAACTTTTCACTTCTATACTGTCCATCTGGATTTCCTTTTGAGCCAACAGAGTTGACATTCTGTCTATTTTGAAGTTGTATGCTATTGAGGATTTGCAAGTGGTGTCACTGGTCACGTGCTGTTTGTTTGGGTTGCCACATTGTTAGGCAAGCTTGGTGAAAGGCACAAAGACAGGAAATGGTTTATCATGGTGAGTGACAACATTATTTTATCAGAATATGGAAAATCTTTCTATAAAAATCACCTGGAATGTAATAGAAAGAAAAACGGAGTGATTTAGCAGTCCCTCCAGGATTTTGCGGGATGTTTTTATTATTGTTGTGGCCCAAAAAGCCTGAATTTGTGGGAGCTTTTTTAAAAAGTTGCGATAAAAGTTGTGATGTTTTTAGAGTGTTTTATGCTCTAAAAGTGTGGGAAGAATTACAAATTTTAAAGCAGATGTTTTTTTTTTTCCAGTTTACTGCAGTGATATTCAGTATAACAATACAAGAAAAACACAGGATTATCAAAAATTTCCTATTATAGTGATATGTAAATTAAGCAGAAACTTCTGCTATACAGAAAAACTTTTGTGCAACAGCAAATACAAACATTAACACAATACCCATTACAACAGCTAAATTGCATTGAATGCATGTTAAAGAGTAGAAATTTGGAAATTATTAGCAGCACCTTCATTTGAAAACTCCCTACGGTCCCCAACCACTCGGTATCGAGCGGAGAGGAAAAAATAAATAATTTATTCTGTTAGTCTGTATGGTCTATAAGAGTCTGTGTTTTTCTGGAAAAAAAAAATACAGAGAATATTCTTTCGTTTTCCTGTGCCTAACTCCTACCTGTCTGTCTGCTGCACATCAGTCTTGACACACATCTTTCATTTACGGTGTGTGTGTGTGTGGGGGGGGGGGGGGCTTAAAAGCTCATTGACCAGATATAGTAATGATTTTACCTCTAAAGATATGTAAAATGTTAACACTCGCTGTAGTGTTAATAATTTCATTGACACTGCCCCAAAAGCACCCTGCCCCTCCCGCGGCAGGGTGCTTTTGGGGCAGGCAGACATTTTTCAACACAAACCCAGCACTTCATACACGCGGTCAGGACGGAGACGTGGCCAGATGTCCAACGGCAGGGTAGGGGAGATGGAGGAAGGGACGGCATTGGAAACCTCGCGAGTGAGTGCTTTCTTTTTTAAATCACACTGTGGCACATATGTTTGGTTCATATTTCCCACAAGAGTGTGGCACATATGTCTGGTTCATATCTCCCACAAATGTATGGCTTATGTGGATTGGGGCTTCACGTCTGGAGGAACAAGAGTCTGGATCGACGGGGGCCGACAGGAGATGGCGAGGAGGTGTGAAGTCGGGCCCTTGTCTCAGAGAGGAGGCCCTGGGGGGTTTCCCGGAACACCAGAGAATAAGAGACAATGGTGAATCTTCAGAGACTTGCATTGTGATTGAATGTTTGCAGAAGCACCATGTGACTTGAGTTCTTAATCCCCCGGAGGTATAAGAGTGTGATGTAACATTATTCTGCCTCTTCTTGCTTTTGAGAATGTTGGATGATTGTGTTCTGCAATAAAGCCGAACCTGAGGAATACACTCATGTCTCGTCATTGAACACATCTTCCACACTGGTGACCCACAACAAAGAATGAGCAGTGAGAATTCTCCCGAGCGGAGCTCATCAGAGGCCGGCCTGATGGCCGCCTCCACGCTCCGGCTGCCCGATTTCTGGCAGCACAGCCCGTGCTCCTGGTTTAGCGTGGTCGAGGCGCAGTTCAACCTCCGGAGAATCTCAAAGGATGAAACGAGGTTCTACCATGTGGTGGCGAAGCTGGACAGTCACACGGTCCAGAGGGTGGAAGACCTGGTTAACCACCCACCGGACACCGAAAAGTACGGCGCATTGAAGGAGGCGCTGATCAGCCATTTCACCCCCTTGGTGCAACAGCGAGCAGAGGGGCTCCTAGAGTTGACGGAGTCGGAGAACGACAGACCGGCAGACCTGATGGTGAAGATGCTGAGACTGAAAGACTCCGAGGATGGCAAATTTATTTTCGCCCACCTTTTCCTCCGGACTCTGCCGCCAGCAGTGAGAGTGACCCTGGCAGACTCACCCCGACTGGCCAAGCGGGACTACCATGGGCTCGGCAAGGAGGCGCAGCGACTCGTCGACGCCCACAAGCGGAGCGCGGTTTCGGCCGCGGCAGCTGAGCAGAGGACGACGCCAGGAGATGGTTTGGAGCCAGTGGTGGCAGCGCTAGATGAACCGACGACGGCGGCGACAGGTGTCAGGCGACGCGGAGCTGAAGACGGCCTGTGTTTCTACCACCGCCGTTTTGTGGAGAGGGCACACAGATGTCTCCCACCGTGCCGCTTCAAGCGTCAGGGAAAAGCCAAGTCCAGGGGGCCGGTAGCAGCTGCGTCCCTCGGAGAAGAAAATAAGCTGCTTTACCTGACAGATGCACACTCGGGGAAACAATTCCTCGTGGACATGGGCTCCCAGCTGAGTTTCGTCATGCCTACCTACGCAGAACGGCTGATGCCGTCTAAAGCTCCCTGGGTGTCAGTATCAGCAGCGAATGGCTCAGCGATTAAGACCTTCGGTGAGAGGACCATGCGTCTGTCCTTACAGGGCCGTTCATTTGAGTGGACCTTTATTGTAGCAGCAGTCAGTTTCAACATGTTAGGGGCTGATTTTTTGTGCTCACATGGTTTATTGGTTGATCTTGCTACTAGACGTCTGGTTAATGCACTTTCTTTTCATTCTATCCCCTGCACAGCTCGGGTGGCTCCGCCGACTGCACACGCCAACGTCACAGCTGCGGGTGGTAAGTTTCATGCTCTGCTCACTCACTTTCCAGCACTCACAGTTCCAAAGTTTTTGGCGACAGTGGCCAAACACGGGGTGGAGCATTTTATCACCACCACTGGGCCGCCCGTTTTTGCAAAAGCCCGGCGCTTGGACTCAGCAAAACTGGCAATAGCGCGCGAGGAATTTGCCAACCTGGAAAAACTGGGCATAATTAGACGCTCGAACAGCCCCTGGGCTTCCCCCGTTACACATGGTCCCAAAGGCTGATGGCTCGTGGCGACCTTGTGGCGATTTCCGCAGGTTGAACAACGTCTCAGCACACGACTGCTACCCGATTCCGCACATCCAGGATTTCTCAGTTCATTTGGCGGGGGCGCGCATTTTTTCTAAAATAGACTTGGTGCGCCGCTACCACCAAGTCCCCGTGCGCGCGCAGGATATTCCCAAAACCACGGTAATAACTCCGTTTGGGCTTTTTGAGTTTTTGCGCATGCCGTTTGGGTTAAAGGGCGCTGCGCAAACTTTCCAACGCATGATGGATGCTGTTTTACGCGACCTGCCTTTCGTGTTCGTCTATTTAGACGACATATTGGTAGCCAGCACGTCCGAGGACGAACATGAAACCCACCTCACAGCGGTTTTTCAGAGACTGGCAGAGCACGGGTTGATAATTAACCCAGCGAAGTGCCAGTTCGGGGTGGCGCAAATCGATTTTTTGGGGCATCGCGTTTCGCCAAAGGGAGTGATTCCCCTGCCTGAGAAAGTGCGCGCAATAACAGATTTCCCCCGACCTCAAACGATAAAAGCGCTGCAGGAGTTTCTAGGAATGGTTAATTTTTACAACCGGTTCCTTCCGAGCGCAGCGCGGCTTATGCAGCCACTGTACGCGGCACTAAAAAAACAAAAACCCACGAATAAGGTCGAATGGTCCCCGGAGCAGGAGCGCACTTTCTCCCAGGTCAAATCAGCCCTTGCAAGCGCCGTTTTGTTAGCGCACCCGGTTCCAACAGCCCGTTTGGTGCTCACCACCGACGCTTCGGACCTAGCGGTGGGGGCAGTCATTGAACAGTGTGTGGCAGGGACCTGGCAGCCGCTCGCATTCTTTAGCAAATCATTGCGAGATAACGAGCGTAAATATAGCGCGTTTGACAGGGAGCTTTTAGCCCTACACTTGGCCATCCGCCATTTCCAGTTCTGGCTGGAAGGGCATTGTTTCATCGCTTTCGTGGACCACAAACCATTAACTTTTGTGATGGCCAAGATCTCAGAACCTTGGTCAGGCCGACAACAAAGACAGCTAGCCACAATATCGGAGTTCACCACCGATATCCAGCATGTCGCAGGCAAACACAATGTAGTGGCAGACTGTCTCTCACGTGCTGTGGCAACGCCAGGCCATGTGGGGGCAGACTCGGTGGCTGTGGGCCAGGGCAGTGGCGTGGGAGCGCGCGCAGCCCCGGTCCACGTAGGTTTGGATTATGCAGACATGGCTGCGGAGCAGGTTGGTGACGCGGATGTGCACGCGCTCCAGTCTGGACCAACAGGGTTAAGGCTGGAGCACAGGGTGCAACAAATAGGTATGCCCCCCTTAATATGCGATGTCTCCACGGGTCGGCCTCATCTCGTAGTACCAGCCGCGTGGCGCCGCCGCGTTTTTGACTTGGTTCATTCGCTGGCACACCCGGGGGTGTGCGCATCGGTCAAGATGGTGGGGGAGAAATTTGTCTGGCCGGGGTTGCGCAAACAGGTCAAGGAATGGGCAGCAGCTTGTGTAGCGTGCCAGAGGGCTAAGATACACAAGCACACGAGGGCCCCTTTGGAGCCTTTTCACATCCCGGCTAAGCGGTTTGATCATGTGCACGTTGATGTGGTGGGCCCGCTTCCCTCGTCTCAAGGGCACACACACCTTTTGACGATGGTAGACCGCACCACACGTTGGCCGGAAGCGGTACTTCTGGCGTCAACAACGGCGGAAGAGGTCGTGCGCGCGTTTTTAACAGCTTGGGTCACGCGTTTTGGAGTTCCGTCGGATATAACGTCAGACAGAGGCCCTCAATTTGTTTCCAAACTGTGGTCGTCTATGGCCCGCAGCTTAGGGGTGAAGGTACACCGCACTACCGCGTATAACCCGCAGGCCAACGGTTTATGTGAACGCTTTCATAGGTCATTGAAAGCAGCCCTCAGAGCATCGCTCACGGATACAAATTGGGTGGACAAACTGCCATGGGTTTTATTGGGGTTGCGTTCTGCACCTAAGGAGGATTTGCAGGCCTCCCCAGCAGAGTTAGTGTTCGCACAACCTCTCCATTTGCCGGGGGAATTTCTTCCGGAAAATCCTGCGCCCAATTGCCCCCCCGCTCAGCTGTTGCAGAGCGGCACAGGATCAAACACGCTGCCTGGCCCAGTGCATCACAGTTTTCCACGCGTTTTTGTGCCAGAGGCTTTGAAAAACGCAGAGTTTGTTTTTGTTAGACATGATGCACAACGCCCAGGGCTGCGTCCGCCTTACGATGGACCGTTCAGGGTGCTGGAAAGATATGGGAAGCATTTTTTGCTAGATTTGGGGGGCAGAAGGGAGCTGATTTGCATAAACAGACTCAAGCCCGCTTTTGTCCTGGCTGATGAACGCGTGCAGTTGGCGAAAGCCCTCCGCCGGGGCAGGCCACCGAGAAGGCATGCTCCAGAGTTCCCACAGAGATGTGCTAACAAATCTAATCCCCAGGTGCGAGGAGACGCTGCAGACGCAGCGAAGCCGGCCCACAGCAGATTCGGCAGGAAGCTAAGACCTAAGAGACTGGGGGATTGATTGTTGGTTATGTGGTAATGTCTTTTATGTTATGCATTTACGAGTATGTTTGTCCCATACAGACGTTTGGGGGGAGTCATGTGGCACATATGTTTGGTTCATATTTCCCACAAGAGTGTGGCACATATGTCTGGTTCATATCTCCCACAAATGTATGGCTTATGTGGATTGGGGCTTCACGTCTGGAGGAACAAGAGTCTGGATCGACGGGGGCCGACAGGAGATGGCGAGGAGGTGTGAAGTCGGGCCCTTGTCTCAGAGAGGAGGCCCTGGGGGGTTTCCCAGAACACCAGAGAATAAGAGACAATGGTGAATCTTCAGAGACTTGCATTGTGATTGAATGTTTGCAGAAGCACCATGTGACTTGAGTTCTTAATCCCCCGGAGGTATAAGAGTGTGATGTAACATTATTCTGCCTCTTCTTGCTTTTGAGAATGTTGGATGATTGTGTTCTGCAATAAAGCTGAAACTGAGGAATACACTCATGTCTTGTCATTGAACACATCTTCCACAACACACTGTTTGCTGATGTGTTCCGTTAATACTGCTGTAAACATGGAAGTGAACACGGTCCAGCGATGTATTTGTGTGTTGCTCAGGCGAGCGTGCTCCCCCTCCCCTCCTGTTCCTGTTTTCCTGGCTCTGGAAGATTAGACACACCTGCGTGATTACACACCTGCTGCATCTGATGAGCCAGTGTATTTAAGATCCAGCGTGTGGAGAGCTCATCACTGGATCATCTGGGTTTGCAGCCACGATTTAAGTCTTAAGCTTTGAGTGTGAGAGTTCATGTGCCCCTAGTGGCAGAGCGCAGCGCTATGCCTGTCATCTCAGTCTGACATCGCCGGCTGCATTGGGGATTTGCACTGATTTGTACTGATCTGCCAGTTTCAGAAGGTGGCAGACATGTGCTGGAGGACTCAATGGATGACACGCAATACAACAAAGAAGAACTCCTCATTTCCTTTTCCTGTATTCCCTTCTTTTAACTCAGAAAGCTAATATGACCGCGATCCATCATCGTTACCATTAGGCGGCTTTGTACATGGAAAATAACCACAGGATACAAGCGAAATTTATGTGGGATAATCATATGACTTTGTAGATGTAGTAGAGAGCGTAAATGACCAACAGAACGCAAAATATCAACCATGATGGGTGAAAATGCAGCGACCATGGCAGCGAGCGAGTCCCGTTAGCTGCAGGCAAGTGACAAATTTCTGGGGGTTTTTTTAAATATTGTACTGATTTCTTGTTCATATGCTTTGAAGATAAGACGATGTGGTACCTCTGTACAAAAAATGGTGTCAAAAGACTGAACCATTCCTTGTGTAAATATGTCCAAAGTCCAGTTTTGACTGAGTTATGGAATTTAAAGAGGTGCCATGACATTATGCAAATTAGATGCATAAATTTATTCCTATCTGAAACTTTGGATCATATTTTACATCTTTCTCATTGACAGTAAGCCATTATCTCTAACCACTTTCAAATTATAGCCTCGGAAATTTGAACTATTTTATTGACAAAAAATATTTACCACTCTTGACCACTAGGGGTTATGTCGCAATTCGGCAACAGACACAGTCAGAGGGTTAAGGTGCGTAGCATCCACGAACCAGACCACCTAGAGTTCCTGTTTGACCTAGGTGGAATATGCCCACAACTCGGTGATCTCCTCCTCCACTGGGCTCATGCCATTCGAAGCGTCAATTGGTTACACGCCACCTTTGCTGCCCCTGGCGGAGAGAGGCCTCACCGTTCCATCCATGGAGGACCATGCACGCCGGTGCCACTGTCTGTGGAGCACCACGAGAGCTGCCTTCCTTCACTCTGTGGAGCGCAATAAACAGTACGCCAACCGCAGACCAGCGCTGGTGCAGAAATACACTCTAACTAACTAACTAACCTGCACTTATATAGCGCTTTTTCTAGTCACAAAGACCACTCAAAGCGCTTTCATTAATACTAACCCTCTATTCTAAGGGCCTATAGGAAACAGATATCTAGGGACAATTTAGAACAGCCAATTAACCTAACATGCATGTTTTTGGCATGTGGGAGGAAACCGGAGAAATCCCGGAGTAAACCCATGCAACACGGGGAGAACATGCAAACTCCACACAGATCACTGTTGGTCGGGGGCTGGGATCGAACCCACGATCCCACGATCCCCACAATCCCCCGGCCAAGGGTAAACTGTGCTGCCGCAGTGCTAACCACTGCGCCACCGTGCAGCCCAAAAAACATGGTTAGAGATGCCACGAAGTAGGTGGCAATGCCTTAACCGTTATGTGTTGCAGGCCACAAGGGCCAATTCCATCCTTGTCAAGGGGAGTGCTAACCTTCTCTCCTTTCATACAACACACACTCTGTCTGCAGTCTGCATGTCGAAGTGTCCATGAGCAAGACACTGAACCCCCAGTTGCTCCTGGTGGCCAGGCTAGCACCTGTGTGTGTATGGCAGCTCTGCTGCCATCAGTGTGTTAATGCGTGTGTGAATGGGTGGACAGCAGGATCTGTAAAGCACTTTGGTCATCCAGAGATGAAAAAAAGCGCTATATAAGTGAACGCCATTTACCATTTACCATTTACACGGTGGGAGAATCAGAATCAGAATCAGAATCAGCTTTATTGCCAAGTATATTTACAAGTAAACACACAAGGAATTTGACTTGACATTGGGCGCGCACGTTAGGCGCATCCAATGACACGGCAGCCATAAAGGCGCCTGTCTGCAGTGGGGGTAAAGGGGGGAAGGGGGGGGGGAACACAATAGGCAGAGAGAAAAAACATAGTTATCAGAATCACGCTCGTATAAGCTCATATAAGCTCATGAGCCAAATTTTGATTACACAGAAAAAAACCCTCTATGCACATTAGCAGACAATAGATACAATCACACAGCAGAGGGAGGGAGAGCAGTGTGTGTATATTTGCATGTCATTGTGTAGTGTGAGTGTAACAGTTGTTAGTGAGCAGCAGAGGGCGCCTCCTGGCAGTGGATAGATGTTATAATCATGTGACTTATAAACAAGTCCAGAGATCAGAGTCTATCTCTCTTTTCCTCTTCCTTGCAGAAGGCACATGGGCATTGTCCTTGAGAGACCAATCCGCTGACGACAACAACTGATTGTTGATGTATGGGTAGACATAAGCCACTTCTCCGGCGTTATCTTCATCGGGGAGGAATGTAAACAAGGGCACCAAAACACAAGGTCAAATCTGCACAGTGCACTCAGAGAATAAAAAAAAATTCTCTCTCTTCGATTCTGTGCTTCAATTTCATACAGGCTTGAATCATACTTTAGATCATTCTCTGGAGAGCACTCAGCGATCCACAGATGTTATCCACCTACCGAAACATAGGTAAAACATGTCCAGAGAGTTCGTTCTCTCTTCAATGCATGCCAGATAGTAAATTCCATGTTAATCCTGCCGCTGACAGTCAGTGCTCCCCCCAGCTGGACGAATTGTTGAATTTGTTAAGGGAGCTACGCCGGGGTCCGCATTTGATTAGCTCACCCAGATAATTTCGATACACTAGGAAAACTCCAGGGGCCAAACAGAAGATCCTGTGATCAGTTCAATCTCAGTCTCAGTCGAATCACACAGACACATGAATTCCAATGCCATGAGTCTCCCTTGGGTTCCCCCTGACCCGATCTTTTAAAATGGTGACAATCGCATATAAGCCGCTTTCCAGATCCATAATTTCCATTTGGATTAAGATTCAGCCAGGAGAAGAGTGACATTGCAAGCTGGGATCAGAAGGGAGAGGATTAGGAGGGAGAGGGAAGAAAAGCGTCTGCTCTCTCTCAGAAGCGGAAGTGAAGAGAGAGAAGAGAGTGAAGAGAGAGGATCTGGTTGTCCACTGACCAAATCCCTCTGAAAATGGAGTCCCGGAAGCTCTCCCCTTGCTATCTGGGCCCGTATACCATCAAGAGGTTGATCAATGATGTCACCGTTTGGTTGGACTTGCCGCCCTCTATGCGCATCCATCCAACTTTCCATGTCTCCAAGATCAAGCCCCTCTCTGCTAGTCCCCTCTGCCCTCCTCCGGATCCCCCCCCCCCCAGATCATTAATTTCCAGACCACGTATACGGTGGAGAGGATCTTAGATGTGCGTCGTCGCGGGCGGGGTGCCAATACCTCGTTCATGGGAAAGGATATGGTCCGGAGGAGAGGTCATGGATCCCAGGGTCATACATCCTCGACAAGCACATGATACAGGCATTCCATTGGACCCATCAACGCAAGCCCAGTGGGATACCAGGAGGCGTCCCTTGAGGGGGTGACACTGTGATGATCAGGCAAGTGTGCTCCCCCTCCCTTCCTGTTCCTGTTTTCCCAGCTCCAGAAGATTAGACACACTTGCGTGATTACACACCTGCTGCATCTGATGAGCCAGCATATTTAAGATGCAGCATGTGGCGAGCTCATCGCTGGATCGTCTGGGTTTGCAGCCATGATTTAAGTCTAAGCTTTGTTATTAAGCTACCTTTGCATTCATCTTGTTTCTCCTGCTCTTCAGGTTGCTGCCACCCACAGGTGTGTTTCCGTAAGTGTGTCTCCATAGTAAGTGTGCCTTCCCGCATTATTCTCCCTGTGGAGAATCTGTCCCTAATGACCTCTGTGTAACCCAGTGCTAGAAACGTGAATTAAATTATAAATATTGATACCGCTTTTAAAAAGAAAAACACCCATTTCACAATGGGAATAAATAATTTGAATATGAATATTTAAATAAATATATATTTATAAATAGCTAGGAACATTTTCTAGAAAGTTCTGATGAAGTTTCTAATATGTTTGTTGGTATTTTGAGCAACCAATGGCTGCGCCATCTGGTGGCGGCGTCAGCCAATGGGTTAAGCGCTCTCTCTCTGGGTCTGGGTATGACTTGCAATTTTTGGCTCAGTCACATCACACACGGAAAGCCACCGACCGAGAGAGAGACGGTCCTTGATGAGATGAAGGCGCTAGCGTACTAGCCACAGCCTTTGCTTGGATAAAACTTTGAAATTGGTAAGCCTAAACCAACATGAGAAACGAGGTATTGCTGTACTGCCAAATTCTGATACCCCGTTTGTTAAATTTTAAGATTGGGATCCAAAGGCTGTGAACTCACGTTGAGCGCGGGAACCCCCATGATGCACGAGCCACTTAGCATGGTGAGTGCTATCTATTGATTGTGTATGTGGAATGCTAACTGCTAGCTTAAAACGCTAGCCGCCGATGCTAATCCCGGCTAGGTTTTTCATTAGAAAAAGTCATTTTTCAAAGCTGTAATGGTTAGCAAAGATCCCAGTTCCCTTGCCATTGGTTGCTGCTTGGTGGTGAATGATGAATCTGTGGTTTATGTGTGTTTAATGTGTCAAATTTGTGATAAATTGTTGTGCTAGCACACTTTTCTTTTTTTTTTCCTTGTGAAGCTAACTTAGTTAGCACACTGCCAAAATGTCAGTGTTGATGTCAAGTGTCTCCCAGTGCACTGACTTATTTATTTATGGTACCATGTTGATAAAAGTTGAATAGTAGATGTGTTTATGTTATGCACATTTAGTAATATAAGAAATTGATTGTTTGTTGTACAACATTAGAAATAATTGGAAATGTTTTGTAATTAGCTATGGATTATAGCTTGAGTTTTTGTTCTGACCTATTTTGTAGGTCAGGGTTTTTTTCTGGGTTCAGAGGACTGTGGATTCTCCAGATCTGGATGGCGAGCCGAAGCCCGAATCTAACCCACTGGTAGAGGTGATCCCACTGATCACCTTGAACGGACACTAGAGAACTGTACACACTGTAAATATATTTGGAGTATTTTATTTTTTTTATTATTATTATTGTTACAGTGCTGTGTTTTTGTTTATGTGTATACATTTGTAAAAAGAAATATACATAGTTGCAAGTTCTATATGGCTGTGTATGTGTCATCTGTTGTTACGCCCTCCAGGCTCCTACGAACCTGTAATCGGTCTGATCTGGCCCAATTATCCCTTTTGTCCAGGTAGTAAGGTTGAAGGTAACTACACTGCCATACCCAATACTACCACAAGGGTACAAGATTACACCTAAAGTAGTGTTACACATACACACTCAGTAGGTGTTAGGGGTGTTACCCTGTTACATCTGTCTGCTCTCTCCCGTAGGCTACGTGCGCTCCAGGGGGCACCTGTCTTGTTGGAAATATAAGTTGGTGTTTTTGTGTTTCGTTTTCTTTAGTTTATGCACTTTTATTTTCTGTTGTGTTTTCGATAAACTTTTTATCCAAGTGTGAGTGATCATTCTGGCAACTCTGCATTTGAGTCTAGCCTTGTTCTGAATCATGACACATTTGGTTGGTTAGACTGACTGTTTGCGTGCCAGTCAGAGACAAATTTGATTGGTGAAATTGGCGGAAGGAGGAGACCAGGAGACTGGTTCCAGAACCGGAGCTGTGTGTTGAGGTGAGGCCAACTATATCTAGCCAGTATCTCTCGACCTCGTACACCAGCTCAGGCTCCTTCCCCACCAGAGAGGTGACATTCCACGTACCAAAAGCCAGTTTAGAAAGCTTGGGATCAGTCCGCCAAGGTCTCCGCCTTTGACCGCCACCTAATCCACATAGCAACAGACCCCCATGATCCCTCCTGCAGGTGGTGAGCCCTCTGGAGGGCGGACCCATGTAACTCCTTTGGGCTGAGCCCGGCTGGATCCCATGGGTGGAAACCCGGCCACCAGACGTTAGCCATCGAGCCCCTCCCCCAGGCCTGGCTCCAGGGTCGGGCCCCGGTTACCCTATACCGGGCGGGGTACATCGAATCCTTGATATACAATTTATCATGAGAGTCTGCCCCAATTGGAGGAGTTTAAGTATCTTGGGGTCTTACTCACAAGTGAGGGGAAAATGGAGCGAGAGATTGACAGACGGATTGGAACAGCATCTGCAGTGATGTGGACGTTGTACCGGTCTGTTGTGGTGAAGAGGGAGCTGAGTTCTAAGGTAAAGCTGTCGATTTACCAGTCAATCTACATTCCTACTCTCATATATGGTCACGAGCTTGGGGTAATGACCGAAAGAACGAGATCGCGGATACAAGAGGCTGAAATGAGCTTTCTCCATAGGATTGATGGACTCACCCTCAGAGATAGGGTGAGGAGCTCAGTCATCCAGGAGAGGCTCAGAGTAGAACCGCTGCTCCTCCACATTGAAAGGAGTCAGTTGAGGTGGTATGGGCATCTGATTAGGATACCTCTTGGATGCCTCCCACTTGAGGTGTTTTGGGCACGTCCCACTGGGAGGAGACCCCGGGGCAGACCCAGGACTCGGTGGAGAGACTATGTCTCCCAGCTGGTCTGGGAACGCCTTGGTATCCTCTCTGAAGAGCTGGAGCAGGTGGCTGGGGAGAGGGAAGTCTGGGCTTCTCTGCTTGAACTGCTGCCTCTGCAACCCAGGACTCGGGAAAAGCGGTAGAAGATGGATGGATGGATGGATGGAAATTGGCGGAAGTTGACAAGGATTGGCCAAAATTGTGGGAAAGTTTTGGTGATTGGACAAAGTTGCAAGGTCGCGCAATAGTTGCGCTGATTGGCTGATTTCACGTGAAATGGCACGATTGCAACATCACGACATCCTGGAGGGACTGATTTAGGGTGGCTCTCACTGCCTTGTTCCACAGAGACTTGAAGCAGTGTTGATGGTGCCAGCTGTCATTATGCTGAGCAGGCTGCATGCATTTTAAAAACAGGTAATAAATAGTTAAAGAGTTGCAACAAAATAGATATAGAAATAGATAGTTTGTAAATTAAATTGAGGATATTTTCCTTCTTAATAGTTGAAACCGCTTAACCCACACTCTACAATGACGAGGCTCTGTACAAGTGATGAGAGTGTGTTGAGAAGGTGGAAGGAGTACTTTAAGGAGCTGGCAAATAAAGAAAATGAGAGAGAGAGGAGGGTAGATGAAGGAAAGATGGTGAAAAGGAAGTCCCGGGGTTTAGCAAGGCAGAAGTGAAGGCAGCTTTGAAGAGCATGAAGAATGGAAAGGCGGTTGGTCCAGATGACATACCTGTGGAGCTATTTTGATGTTTAGGAGAGATGGCAGTGGACTCTGTTGTGAAGCCCCATCTTACAACGGACTACGCAGACATGATGACAGATGCATGGGTGACGTCATCACGTCCTGCCTTTATTAAGAGGACTAACAGCAGGAGTTGGCCTCTTTGGCGCTCCGCCTCTAACAGGACACTAGCCTTTTCCTCCCCTACTTTAGCTTAGCCACTGTATTATTAGTTCCACGTGCTGTTAGCACTCTGTTAAGTCATCATTCAGTGCAGCTACTACCTCAGCTGTCGTAATTTACAGACATAACAAGTGGCGACGAGGAGAAAACAGCAAAACATCAACATGGAAGTGTGCCTGAGCCCCTTACCACTGTTCCTCGCGTCCCCGGGTGAGCTGCCCATCCCATGGCCTCGCTGGTTTGAGTTGCTCCGCACATACGTGTCGATGATGGACCTGGCGAAAGTCAGCAAGATGTGGCTGTGAGCTTTCCTAATCAACAGCCTGGGTACCGAGGGACAGTGGGTTTCAAGCACATTAGAACAGGCGAACATGTATGAGGAGGGCATCATGCTGCTGGCCGGACACTTCGGGGCGCCCAAAAGTGTGCTAGCGAGGCGGATTCACTTCTGCCAGTGCCAACAGGGAGCAGGAGAAGTGACCCAGCAGTACATCGCAGACCTCCACTGTCTAGCAAGCGTATGCAAGTTTGGCTATTTAGAGGACGAAATGGTGCAAGATCAGCTAGCGGAACACACCAGCAACCCACTGCTGCGGGCAAAGCTGCTCATGGCACTGGACGACCTACTGCTGGCGAAGGCGGTGGAGTTGGTGTTCCAGCTGGAGACCGCTGACTGGCTATCTTCATAGTTAGGTGAGCCCCGCTAGCACACGCAGTTACCCCAGCAGAAGAACCTGGTTACACCATAACTTTCTTTGAAGGCGCCGAGGTAAACACCGTGGGACTATGGAACATCATGAGACACAATTCGTGTGGTAACTGCGGTTCCCCGATGCACCGAGAGTGAGCGCGATCCTGCCTAGCCAGGGCCAACGATGCCAACAATGCGGCAAGCTCAATCACTTCTCCAAGGTGGGCTGCTTGACACAACTAGCATCAAGCCCGCTACCCAGTTCAACAGAACCACCAACAACCACCATTTATGCATTGGGCTTCATAAGGGCGGCATACAAGTGGTGCACAGTGAGGTTAGACGACGTCAGCTTACCGTTGCTGCTGGACACTGCCGCTGTAAGATCCATGATGAACTGGATCACTGTCAAATATTATTTCCTAACCACCCTATCAGGAAGAATCCAGCAGACCTGTATGGCTATGGGCACACACTCATCAGCCTCGTTGGGACCATATCACTGATGGTTCGCTATGGGTAAAAAATCCTCCCAAGAGTTCATCTTCCATGTAACCACACATGGGGACAACATCCTAGGGTGTGATCTTTTTACAACCTGGGCTTTACCATCCATGAAAACCTTGGGCTCTGTTTGACCGCTGATGATGGGAGCGCAACACACCTGGACGAGGGTACAGCCACTCCAAGCTTGATACTGCAGAGAGAGCACAGCACGGAGAAAGGGCACAAACCGGACTCGCCTCTGGTCCTCACCCGGCATAAGCCTCAAGGAGCCGCCACAGAGCTGCATGAGAGGGAGTTCATGGCCAAAGGGGACCCTGGTGAACAACGACAACCCAGCGTGCATACTGTCACCGGCAAAAGTGACATATCGCCACAACCACAATCAGCACCAGGAGGGAAGGGGCAAAAGCTGGACTCATCTCGCATCCTCGCCCGGCATCAGCCTCAGGGAGCTACCACAGCACTGCAGGATAGAGTTTGTGGCCCAGCATGACCCAGCAGAGCAACACCAATCGAGGGCTCATCCTGCTGCCAGCGTGAAAGGCACGCCATAGCAACGCCAAGTGCAGCTGAACAGCTCGCCGCTTGCTGTGCTGAAATGGGTTTGGGTCCGGCGATCCAAACACCTGGACCCACAAACTGTCCTGTCATTGCCGATGAGAATCACTGCGCAGTTGGGGCCAGCCACCTTCCAGATGGCCAATGGTTTGAGATGGCATGCCAGCCGTCTGCGAAGGGTGAGAGCAGCTGGCCCAGACCAAGCCGCGACGCTGGAGCCGATCCAGCCAGTGTGGGACCCGGGCTGGGACTTTGCAGCAGAACACCCAGATCCACCGCACCCAGCGCCTCCAGGACTGTGTCCATAGTGGGCTTGCCAGAGGCCCCCTGAACTCAAACCACAGCAGTGACTCTGTTAAGATTGTTTAGCAGAGCATGACTGGTTCAAAGAGGCAGAATAACCCACTCAGTCCTGCAGGGTCAACCGGTGGTTCACCCGTTGGCCCAGGCTCTGTTTACAATGCTGTTGTGAGTTTTGACATGTTCATAATGTTTTGTGGCTTTCCCGGGGGAAGGGGGGGTGTTGGTTGTGAAGCCCCATCTTACAGCAGACTCCGCAGACGTGATAATGGATGTACAGGTGATGTCATCACATTGTTGTAGGATGTGTCTAGCTTGTGTTTAGATAGGGCAGCTCAGTGCGTGAACATGAGTGAGTGTGTGCATGTGGCCGAGGTGCGTGCCCTGTGAATGACCCCACGGAGCGGACAGTGTGGGTGTGTGATGACTGGTGAGGAGAGAGAGAGGCGACCGGAGCAGGTACTGAGCTAAAATTGCTGCTAATAACGGTGCAGTCAGACAATAAAGCCCCAGCTCTTAAGCAAAACGGCCTGTTCTTCTGTGTAGTACCATACGTTTAACAAGCGTGAAGTTTACTCGGTAGTTGACCGGAGGAAAAGCTGCCTCCTGCCCTGGAGAAGACAGATCTCCCCTGTGTCCCCCAGCCACGGTTAGGAGACCAAAAGCAGAAAAGGTTAACAACATCCTATATTTATTAACAGTACTAACAGTGGGAGTCGGCCTTTTTGGCACACCACCTCTAACAGGACACTAGCCTTTATAGATAGATAGATAGATAGATAGATGCTGTCATGGTCTGCTCTGTGCTTATTGCCTACTTCTACTAGTCCCCTGTACACAGGCAGAGCTCCGTGGTGGCAGATTCTCCTCTCCTCTGTGGCGGTGGACTCCTCTCCTTCCCTTCTACTCTACACCTTCATCTCCAAGCCACGCACCAGCAGGAGCTGTATCTCATCTGCAGACACTGTCCTCCTGGCCATAGCCACCGCGCTGAACCTGAGCTGTCTACCATCCCTGCATACAGTAAGCCACAGACTAAACTGTTCCTCTCCTGCAGTTTCCACCACTAACTGTTCTGCTTCTGTGTGTTCCTAGGGTTGCCAGGCCGTATGGTGTCCTGCTCGTTCCCTGCAGTTCCTGCTCACACTTACACACATGCACTCACACATTTACACGCTAATAAACCTAACTGATAAGATAAGATAAGATAAGATAAGATAAACTTTATTGTCCCTCAAGGGGAAATTTGTCTTGGGCTTGTCACCCATGCTGCAACCACAAAATCCACACATACACAATGGATGTAGTACATAATAAATGAAATAAAACCCAATAAATAATACAAGTACATACATACATAAATATATAACAGCAGTCATTAAGAACAGGAGTTATAAGTGTCCCTGACCTATTTATCTGAGTTTAAAAGTTTTACTGATTGAATCTGTTCTGGAGTCTGTGTCTGGTCACTGGCTCATAAAACCATGTCATTTGTACTTTATTGATCCCGAACTGGCAAATTACAGTGTAAATACAGCATGACAGTAGACGACCAAAACGACAAACACACACAGCATAATAGACAAAGGAAAGGAAATGCAAACCATGGAAAGGAAAACTGCCTAAATAACTGATATTCATCATAGATGAACAGATGATGACCCGTATAGATACATAAATCATACTCGCTGAACAATGCAGGACTATCAGGCACAGGGTGCAATGTGAGGTACCAATTAGATGGCGAGGTGCAGTATGGCAGCATAGTTATGACCGGAATTCAACATCAGAGTGAGTTATAGAGAATGGGCATAGATGTCATGCCACGCTGTATTCTGGGCCGTTGTCACCATCATCATGGTGTGGCGTCTTTGTTTACCTGTAGTCTAGGCAACTGTTAACGTGAACAGACATACATGCAATGGAACAGAGCAAATAGAAAATTCAAATTCCTTATTCAGAGAAGATGAATAAGGAATCAAAGGAGTGCTACCTCTAAAAAATTTAAGAAAGAAAATGGGATCAATCAATTTGAGCACAAGAAATGGACCACAGATTTTGACTAACTGCCTCGAGTCATGCTGTCAGATGTGTTTGCCTACCTGGTTTGTGGGGTGCTTACATAAACCCATGAGCAATTTGAAAACTATAAATCATTAGAGGCTCATGTTCAATTAACCAATGGATGGGTCCAGCCGCCTCAAATATTCTGTGTGAACAACCAGAAAACCATTGTTTAACACAAAGGTAAACAGTCATTGTTTCTACAAAGTCAAAATGTGTCAAGATTAATGTCTAGCATACCCAAAAATTATTTCTAACATATGAGTAATGCTCTTTGAACCTATGTGTAACTTACTGAACGTGTTTCTAACTTACAGCTACCATATAATGGCATATTTGCAGCATTGATTCACAGGAAAAACAGTACAGAGCTCTGCTGATGTCTGCAGCGCATATACACACACACACACACAGAGCTAAACACACGTACTTGTTTGTATAATGGGACCTGTCGGGGATGTGTCTGAGCATTTTCAAGCTACAGGACAAAGATTTTTACCTTTGACTGCAGTCTGTAGCATCAGCTGTCCAGTGTTGTTCTGATAAATACGCCAAAATGTCAGAACACCAGAGGAGGTGGATCCAAACAACTGATCGCCTCGACGCATTTAACGATACCAAATATTCTATGGATTTCAGTCCCCAGCTGATATTAAATCCATGTGTAATGAAGGCAACAAGTAATCACAACTTCAAGAAAAATCAAAGAAAATCAGCAACACCGAAAAGCTCCCATTGAAAAAAAACAAAACAAAACATTGCTCCAGATTAGGAAGAGAAATTCTGAATAGCAGAGATGATGTGGGTAAATTATTTGATTTTGTCCTGGGTGTTTTTATACATTATTTAGAGATGACAGAGAGCCATAGCTGAGGTGCAGCCAAAGCGCACAGCACACAAGACAGCTGCTCTGGAGAGGGGACGTCTTTCTGCACTTCTAAATATTTTTTAAATCACACTTACCTTTGTGAAAATGCCATGAACACACAACCATGTGTGCAGGAATATTGTCGAAGCTGATGTCTTTCCTTCTGACCGATGCAATCAATTCCATCCCACGCCTCTTTGTTAGCTCAGAGACCCAATTCTCTCCACTTTTCTTTCAAGTAAGGAAGTTGAAAAAAGTGTACACCGTTATCAATCTTTTTCTATGCCAATCGTGGGAGCTGTTGTTGCATTTGATAACGCAGCAAAACTTCCCCATTCTAACGTTGCGTGGTATTTGAATGAATAATAATGTGATTGAAAGGACCACATTGGAAACTAGAAAAGCACTTGGAGAGCGCAGACCTCCGCCAAGCGCCACAATTCCCCCCATACAGTGTTTGTGTGTACGTTTTCAGATTCCTTGACCATGAAAACATATGACTAGCAATTGGATTGACAATGATAGGATTAGTGGTTCAGTAGTTATTCACGAAAATGGCATTTTCCGTAATGGTGGACACAGTTCCCCCCATACAGTGTTTGTGTGTACGTTTTCAGATTCCTTGACCATGAAAACATATGACTAGCAATTAGATTGACAATGATAGGATTAGTGGTTCAGTAGTTATTCAAGAAAATGGCATTTTCCATAATGGCGGCCACAGTTCCCCCCATACAGTGTTTGTGTGTACGTTTTCTGATTCCTTGACCATGAAAATATATGACTAGCAATTGGATTGACAATGATAGGATTAGTGGTTCAGTAGTTATTCACGAAAATGGCATTTTCCGTAATGGCGGCCACAGTTCCCTCCATACAGTGTTTGTATGTACGTTTTCAGATTCCTTGACCATGAAAACATATGATTAGCAATTGGATTGACAATGATAGGATTAGTGGTTCAGTAGTTATTCACGAAAATCGCATTTTCCGTAATGGCGGTTTTCTTCTGGACGGTGATCCGGATCACCACCAAAATGTAATCATCTGTAGGATACCCCATTTCTGACAATCTGTGAAACTTTCATGAAAATCTGTCCATAAGTTTTTGAGTTATCTTGCTAACAAACAAACAGACAGACAAACCAACGCCGATGATCACGTAACCTCCTTGGCAGAAGTAATAAGTGTTTTCACTTGTGTCATCCTGGATTTTGTATGACATTTTATATGTATATTTACATTTCCTATGTTTGAATAACATATTCAGTGTCATTTTTATCCAAATAAATAAATAACAGACCGAAGTAACCCTCTCAAAAACTTCAGCTTAACCGCATTTGTTGCTCACTACTACACACAGACAGGCAGAACCTTTTTCCCACAGTTCCTTGCGGTTTTTCCATTGAGTGATGTCATGCACCCATTCTTAATTGTACAGTGAAATGGCATGTGGCAGGAAAGATTTCCTGCACCTAACCATTCGGCAGCGAAGCTATAGCAGTCTGCTGGAGAAAGTACTCCACTGTCTATCCAGTGTGTGGTGGAGGGGGTGATCAGGATTGTCCATGATGGATTGCAGTTTGTTTAGTATCCTCCTCAACACCATAGTCTCAAAAGTCTCTGGCCTGAGACCAATTACAGAGCCAGCCCTCTTGATAATCTTGTCAAGTCTGTTGGTGCCGCTGCTACCCCAACAAACAGCAGCAAAGAAGATGGCATTGGCAACAACGGCCTGGTAGAAAAGCTCCAGCATCCTGTTACACACTTTGAAGGAGCTCAGCTTCCTCAGAAAGTAGTCTGCTCATCCCCTTCTTATACACAGCATCAGTGTCAAATGTCCAGTCCAGTCCATTGCTGATCATGACACCCAGGGATTTGGAGTCCTCCATTACCTCCACATCCTCCCCCCTAATCCGCAATGGTTGTGAAGACATCCTCTTCTTCCTGATGTCAATCACCATCTCTCTGGTCTTGCTGATGTTCAGCCTCAGGTAATTCTGCTCGGTCCACTCCACAAACCTGTCTACCAGTGTCCTGTACTCTTCCTCCTCCCCCCCTCTTATACACCCAACAACAGCTGAGTCATCAGAGAATTTCTGCAGGTGGCATGACTCGGTGTTGTACTGAAAGTCGGTGATGTATAAGGTGAGGAGAAAAGGAGAAAGCACAGTCCCCTGTGGACCTCATGTATCACTAACCACCACATCAGACAAGACACTGCCCAGCTGGACAAACTGTGGCCTGCCTGTCAGGTAGTCAGTAATCCAGGAGATCACAGAGCTGTTGACCCCCATCCCCCGCAGCTTCTCACCAGCAGCAGTGGCTGGATGGTGTTAAATGCACTGGAGAAATCAAAGAACGTGATTCTCACAGTGTCTCTTCCACCATCCAGGTGCAAATGGGTTCATTGCAGCAGGTAGATGACAGCGTCTTCAACTCCTAAATGGGGCTGATATGCAAACTGCAGAGGGGTCCAGTCATGTCTTCACCTGCGGCCTCAGGTGGACTAAGACCAGTTTCTCCAGGACATTCATCACATGAAATGTGAGGACAATTGGTTGATAGTCATTCAGGTCAGATGGAGATGACTCCTTGGGGACAGGAACCACACAGGACATCTTCCACAGCACCGGCACTCTCTCCAGACTCAGGCTCAGGTTGTACAGATGTTTCAGTAAGGGATAAGGATAAGGACCTGTACTTATATAGCGCTTTTCTAATCTCAAAGACCACTCAAAGCCCTTCACTAGTACTAACCCTCTACTCTAAGGGCCTATAGGAGACAGGTATCTAGGGACAATTTAGAACAACCAGTTAACTTAACATGCATGTCTTTGGATTGTGGGAGGAAACCGGAGCCCCCAGAGTAAACCCACGCAGCACAGGGAGAACATGCAAACTCCACACAGAAAGGTTCCTACCCCTGCCAGCCTGGGGATTCGAACCTGGAACCTTCTAGCTGTAAGGCAACAGTGCTAACCACTGCACCATCCTGCTGCCCGATACAGGAGATAGCTGCTTGACACAGGTCTTCAGGATCCTGGCGGAGATGCCATTAGGGCCTGCAGCCTTCCGCTGACAGAGTCTCTCCAGCTTTTTCTTAACCTGGTTTGTAGTCACTGAAAGGGTTAATGTATAGTTAGTGCCAGAATAATAATTGTGTAAGTGATCTCCCATTATGCTCTACACATATTCCATACAAATTCTGTTTGCATGCTTATGAACAATTATGTTATGATAAACTGAGATAATAGGAATGAGACCAAAGTATAGAGCCCTCTCTTTTCTCTCTCTTAGATCAGGTCTCTCACATTAGATACACACCCAAACCCAACACCCACGCACACTGTTGATAGCACATTCTAGAATGAAGAGGCGTGTTCAGTGGATGGCCTGTTCCCGCCATAGGTAGATTAGCCAATCAGATAGTCGCGTACAAGCCCATCCCATTGTACTGGCTCGCCCAACCGGAGGGGATAATTATAACCTGCACCCGGAAGTCAGGGTTCAGTCTGACCATGCTCCAGAGGGAGCTGCGTCACGCTGCACCCAGCGCTGCTTGCTTTACATGTGACTTCTAAATAAATGTACCATCCTTTAAATTGAAGAAATCTCCGGTTTATTCTTGGACCTTTCAATCAAAGAATCGGGTATTTTTCTAACAATTGGTGCTGTGACCCGGATTGAATTACTTCGAGACGAGCCAAAAAACTACATCGGAAGGACCCTTTTACAGACCACTGTGGCGCGCCTGAATAAAAAGGTAAGCAGAGCCTTTTGTCTACAAAATTCTGCAGTTTGGCCACTCTAAATTTACAGTTGTCTGATTAAGGGGTATATCCGATCTCGAAATTTATCATTTGGTTGGGAGTCACATGTAAAGTTTAAACAATAGTTTGAAAAGTTAAGGAGTGCACGTGTTCTATGTTCAGTCTGAGATAGAACAGGCCGCGGTCCATGGATATATATTACGGGTATATAGTCCATCAAATAAAACCATTTTGGAGTCAGTCTGAACCAAAATGACGAGACTTAGGAACTAGAGTGACTAATAATCACCCTGGTATGTCTCCTCAAATGAAAAGAGCCAGGTTTTAGCAACCTGATGCCGGGGGGAGCCATTGAAAGTGTTCGACCCGATGCCACTCTGGGAGTGAAGCCGCAATCATTTAATTTGCTGGATACAAGACACCGCTTGTTCTTGGGGCCGAAACAGACCCCTAGGGAAAGTGTCCGCTGTATATCAGAGTTAAATTAAGCTACCGCTTCGTAGGGGGACCTGCCGAGGCCTCTGTGAAAGTAGCCTCTGTTTAACAAAAGATTAAATGAATCGGCGAGGTTCAGGGATGCAGTCTGTACCCAGGACTTAATAAGACTTGGGCAACGGCCGTGCCAGTCTTCTCAAATGAAAACAGTCAGGATTAGAACCTGATGTATTCTGGATGCAGTCTGTACCAGAATAAAGAGACTTAGGGAAGCAGAGTCTTCGTCTCCTCAAATAAAGGACCCGGATTAGCCAGGGAGCCAACAAATTTCAGTTACAGTCTGTGCTGAAATAAAGAGACTTAGGGAAGCGGAATTCCACCGTCTTCGTCTCCTCAAATATGGGAACAAGGGTTAGCCTGGTCCCGAATGTCTGTAATTCTGTGTTTATAAGGGATAAAAATGTAATTTGAGAAATACCAGGGGTTGGAAATATTAACTAATGGCGGCCTCCGGACCGCATGGTCAGAACAAAGGGAAGTAACCCCCACCACCGAGTGGAGGTGCGATTGGTAAAACAGGTTACTGAGAGAAGAATTATTTGAGGTAACAGCATTAAAATGAAGCGCTAAATTAAAGTTGTAAAGCTGTGGTAGTGTGTGTATAGCTGGGATTAAGGAGGCAGTGCTCCATTTTTCTTAAACTTAAAAAAAACAAAAAAGCACATGGCTTTTGAAAATAGGCTCAGGGGCCATTTTGCACGTGTCTCATTTACTGCGTATGCGAGGGCGCCATTTTGAATCACCTTCAAGCTGTGGCACAGTGCCTCTATCGTGTGGCCAAATATAGGAAGTGCACTATTTCACGAAATTACTGCCAACAAAACTTAAAACCTTAAGAATAAATCTGGAACTTTATCTCTCTGGTTGAAAGGAAGGCTTTAAAAATTCCATGCATGGTGAAAAAACAAAAAAGACCTCAGGGACCTGCTAGAATGCAGGTTTGCCTATAGTGAGGCAAAGCATGCCATTCAGCTTGGAGAAGAGAGATAAAAAGTTCAACTTTAAAATTAGGCAGAGGGAACTGGAGAATAAGGAGATTTATTCCTCAACGAAACTGTAGGAAATCCTACACTATATAAAGGTGAGAGAATTTAAATGAAAAATGGCAGGTTGGTGCAGATAAGTAAAAATATAAATGAATTAAATTATAAATGCAAAATAAATGAATGAATACAATAAACTAAAATGAATGAATGAAGTAAATAGGAGTTATTGTTGTGGAGATGAGAGTGGGCAGAATATGGAAAAGGAAATTTGTTTTTGAAGAAAATTGAAAACTGATGAAATGTTAAAGTTTTGTGCAGGACGCAAGACAAAAAAAATATGGAGAAACGACTGGAGGAAGAAAAAACGTAAGAATAAGAGACTTATGCTGCAATGGTGAGAACAAATGCAAAATAATCAATAAACACGATATAACAGAAAAGGACAAAAACACGCTGTTTAATAGCTTGTTTCTCTCCATTAAATTTGAGACAGTGTTGGCTGTGGACAACCCCTCCCCCAGCAGCTGCCTCCTCCTTCACGCAGTGGCCCCCCTCCTCCCTCCACTTCGCTGTCCCACTCCAGCAATCAAAGAAAGCAACACAATGGGTCAAAAGAGGAACAATTGAGCACACCAGCAGAGTGAGTCCTCACACATCTGATATTGTATAGTATTCCTGTATAACCAGTTGAGACTGATTAACACCTATATGAAATGTCTCTAGCCTGTAAGCCCGGCTCCCTGGGTTCGGCGCTATCCTAGACAAGGGCTAGATGGTTGACAAAGGTCCCAATCACAGATCAAAAGAAAGGAAGGGAGAAATTTGCCAGATGGGTCAAACAAATGCAGGACAGAGGAATGTTCGCAGGATGTGAAAACAGCCCCCCCACCAGGGAGACCTAGCTATACAGTATTGTTGCCTTCCATATCAGAGATGTGCCAAGACCACATACTGAGCAGACACAATACATGACCAATCTTCAAAAAAGCCATACCCATGCCCCATCTAAGTTGACCTGTCAGTATCAGCTGCATGACCACAGGAGGTCAGAATAGTCAGAGGCCCCCATGGGACTAATACTTCCTATGTTAAGCAATTTGGCCACTGAGCTCAAACACCCACAAGGGCCCCCGAGGGGTCCCCCAAAATTAGCAACACAACAGGTATCCTTCCTTACAGGATGTTGAAAAAGAACGGCTTTGATATTAAGCCGTTCTGTTTCAAGGGGGGAGAGGTCAAGACAAGAGGTCAAGACAGGAACAGATAGAAAAGTTACTAGTCCACTAAGGTTTGAAGGCTCAATTAAAGGAATAGAACAATGTATCAAGGAAGAGGAATCCAACGGGGTCAAATTAAACAATGGCTCCTCTGATTGCACAATTCAACATAAGTTATCCAAAAAGCGTGATGGCTGAAGCTGCAGCTTATATTGCTCACCCATGCTCCATCTAAGAAACATCTAATAAAACAAAGGCTAGCAACCAAAATCTGAAAATTTCTTGACGCTTGAAAGGTCATTATTCCACAGAATATCAGGCAGTGGGAACTTTTGCTACAAGAAAACTAGCCACCTAGTGACCAAGAGAAATGAGGCAGGTTTAGGGCTCCTTAATATTTAAGGGCCAATACATATTTGGAGGTTCCCAGACCCTCCTAACTGTATTTTTTGCACATCTCTACAAATCTGGTTAAATTTAATAACATTGTTAAAGACTTGCAGTAGACATTTTAACTTAACATAAGGTTTGAGCATGGAGGTGCAAAATATGATAAAAATGCTGATTTACAATCACAAGTTAAGACAAGGGTTGAAAATTTATGCAAAAAAGGTATAAGGGTAAAGCTGCAAGGTTTGGAGGAAATTGCACAATTGAGGAAATTTGCCAAATATTACAAAATGTCACAAATTCCTGAAAAGGAACTTGCAAATTTACAAGGAAAAAATCTAAAATTTGTTAGGAGAAAATAACTATTAAGAGAAAAGGTTGCAAAGTTTAGAAGGGAAGTGTTTAAATTTGAGAAAAGCTCTAAGCTTACATGAAAGCCACATTAAGATAAGGTAAGCCTTTATTGGTCCCACAATGGGGGAGATTCTAGGATTGCAATGGCACAGGGATAGCAACACTCAGAGCAGTAATTTAGAAGATATGAAAATAAGAGCAGTGAATATACATATGTACACATAAATATAAATACACGGTGCGGAGCATTACAGATTTCCTTACACTTTGTATGGAGATGGGGGATGGCAGCGTAACAAGGGTTATGGTTTTGGATCATCCAGAGATGGGTAAAAAGCACTATAGAAGACGATGAATTAAAACAAACACAACCAGAGTAGACTACAGAAACAAGAAGATAATTTGGGGTAAAAACAGCAAACACTCGGCCGAATAGACCCAAGGATGAAGCATATACATACATATAGCTGTGTGCACACCAGCCTTATCCAAGGGATCATCATAGAGCACGCACAGAGCGGAGGTGGAGCATGAACAAGGCTCTAATGTCCTGTGCACATAGATCTACAGCTCTGACACACACAAGACAACCAGTGTAGCTTGACAAACAAACCAGCGGTTCACACCCGCATGGTTTGTGTGTCACATGGTTAAGTCCTGATTTAAATGTTATTTAGAATTGTTTTTGGAGGCTAATGAAAGCTCTATATTTTTGTATCTAAAATTGTTATAGTTTTGCAGGCATAGTGTTAGTTCATCTGGAGGTTATCTGTTCAGAAGAAAAAAGACAGAAGACTCCACCACACCAAGATACAGTTGACTCTGGTATACTTAAGTTTTCATAATAATCAGCAGACGTCTTAGTGTAATACATTCCTTGAAGGGCAAGTGTTCAGACCCAGAGGCATCATTTAATTCCAAAACAAATTCAAAAGGTCAGTAATTAAAAGGCATCCAAGGCCAGGGGATAAATCAAGAGATGAGTGTTGTCACAAAACAGAATTTTGAATTGAGCCATGTTGGTTTATTTATAAAGCTGACTTTTCAGAATGAAACCGATCACTTTTATGTGCAGGATCTTGCATGGAGCATTAGCTGTGGACAGTAGTCAGTAGTATGAACGACGGGACAGTGAACAGAAGGAAGTTCCAATACTGAAAGAGATTATAGATGTGAGATGTTTCATCAGCTAGTCCAGGGAAAGGTGAAGTCTTGTACACAGATGGATAGTGGTTGGAAAAGAATTGAGTGAGTGTTCCTGATGGGAAAAAGTACTTGGGGGAAGAGAAGAAGAACGGTGGATTTAGCAAGTGTCGAAAATATTTCTGATGTTGAGATGGAAATGGAAAAAGAAATTAAAGCAGAGCATGTGTAACCAAAGAAAATAAAGATCCACGTAAGATTTGCAGCTGTAGCTTTAAAAACCAAACAAACAGAAAACCAACAATAAATAAATTAAATTTTTGGCTAAGAGTGTCAGGAAGAAGGCACAAATGCAGGCAACCATCTTAGATGTTTCCAAGTACTTAAAGCAGCAATGAGACATTAGGTGTCCATTCTTTCAGTGCATTTCCTTAATTGTGAATATTAACATTTATTTAGTAATGAGCAAACACTCACAGCGAGGATTATAGCCTTACTATATACTCGGCTATTTAAAATCAATCTAACACCCCAGTTATGTTCCTCCTCAACAGAGGGTATGCATTTGATGTTACTCACCACATAATGGTGTGATATGTGATATATGATACGTCATATTTCAGGAATATGACAGTAATGAGGAATGTGATTTTTCCTGATTCGGTGGTGGCCAAGCTGGGTCAGGGCAAACTACATTCACTCCACAATTTACCAAGGAATATATAAAATGAGGCATTCAAGAAAAAAATTTTGAATCAAATTCTAATTAGGCAAAACATCCACCTTTCCGTTGACTGAAAGAGTGACGCAGCTTTCATTCATTTATTCAAATTCAACCAGTCTGTGTTCAACTGGACAAACTGATCTTATTTATCAATGCTGAAGCATATCAAAGTGTACAGGTGGTTATTTTGTTTGTCTTAAATGAAATTTGTAAACTAGTTAAGCTGTGACTATTGAAAACTTATTGAACAGAACTCTTGGAAGACAAAGGTGCGCAAGGTTCAATTACAGTAGTGCAGATGATATCTGTTGGCACGGTGAAGAGTTAATCTTATTATCCCATCTTGTATTGATTAGGAAAACTGAATGAAGACTTTGAAGCAGTTCCTTTCTTGACTCAATGTTGGAAATCTAGATAAGAAGGGAAAAGAAAATTTGGAAAAAAAACTGAACTTATTTATGGAATGGCTGACACAAGGGGAGCCTGAGGCTCCCCATGAATCTGTTTCTCTTATAAAAGGAGGTCAAGAGGACAAGGGGGGAGGACGGCAAGGAGGAGGAGGGAGCACGCCCCACAATGGCCGCTGCTGGCAGGAGAGGCGTCCACCTCCACCACTGGAAAACTGGACTGCATACTTAGACTAGAACAGATAAGTGGACTCACTTCTACACGTATGCAGAAAATTAGCAAAATTAAATTATTGCATGTAAAGTAAGAACTCTGGGTAATGACTCTTCAGGGTCAGAAAAGTAACGATCAAATTCTGCAAATGACGAGCTACCAGTAGAACACCTATCAATATCTGTAAAGGTAGCATTGTACCCAATGTACTATAGGCAATTGAATGGATCTGATCCAAATTGTGAACTACCATCATTTGTAAATCCATCCTCTAGATTGGTCATAAAATTAGACTGATAAACAAGGAAATGTGTGGAAGCATCCATTGTCCTAATTGAAGAGGATAAGAGGCATTTCAACCAATGGGGGGTTCCACACATCCCGCTGGTTAGACCCAAACACATGGATTGGAAAATGGTGGACATATTGTCATCTCTAATGCAGAATAGAGCCATCCATGGAAAACCAATACCTGACCTTAACATAGAATATTCTCCCAAAATAAAACCATAAGCATTGTCTCTTAACTGGGTAACCACAGCACAAAAGGCGACACAAAGTTGCCCAGAAATCTCCTATATGACCAATCTTAACATTAACAAATGAGGGGATGAGGAAAACTTGAATCAAATTCCAAATTGGTTATGGTAAAGGGATAACCAAATGCAGATCTAATAAAACGAGCAGAGTACGACACTATAGGCCATATATTCAGAAGCCCAGAAGGGCGTTAACAAATGCAATTTTCCACAGTGGGAGTCGTCAGCAAGTCTTAGACCAACTGCTGGGTCAAGAGGAAGAGCTGAGAACCCCAAGACGAAAGATGATGACGAGGAAGACCATTCTGCCATCACAGATTATTTATAAACACAGTGTGCTAATGATAATACATAAATCATACATAGCTCACCACACGGATGTAGAGGTGTGAGACTTATAGGGTTCTTGCGTTATTTATCTCCATCATGCTAATTACGGTAAGGTAATCTGAATAAGGGAGAAGGTTAGAAGCTCTGAATGCCTGAATACAGCAATGCATGAATAAGGATGTCTCCTAACGTTGAATAATATTGTTTACTACCTACCCACTGAACATATAGGTCCCATCACCCAACACACACATCACAACACAATCACCACATGCAGATTTCATATAGTCAACAATCACACACTCAAGGCTGCTGGGAGATAACTTACAACAACACATAGATAACTACAGTTGTAGTGAATAAGGATAAAACTTTACAAGCTCCATGCATTGTGATGGCAACCCCTCAGACCATTATTGGTCCTGCCCCGGCTGAGCCCTTTGTATCGGCACTTGATTAAAGGTGTAGAGTACAGGGAAGATGCATGCCGGAGAGCACCAGACCATCATGACGTGTGCCTGTGACATAGAAAAGGTCGTAGGGCGAGTGACTGTATGACTTCAGTCCCCAGCAGAAGAATGGACTGTTACCCGAGCGCATCCACCGCACCTCCAGCATCCAGGGTGGAGCCAGGAGCTCGAGACTTACCAACACCAGCATGTTCACCTCTTTCCAGCGACAGGGGGGTGGCATCCCTGGGACAGCATCACTGAACTGTTCACTGGCTGGACTGGATGTTACATACCCTCTGCTGCACCCACCAGACTATCCTGTAGACCTCATGGGATGAGGTGTGCCTCTGAGAGCGGGGTCACAGTTGTTTCGTTCCTGTGTCACCAAGATGGAACTGTGCTCCACAGCTGCAGATACGGGAAGCAGACGCAGAGGAAGGTCAAACCTCTGTCGCAACCGTGCGATGAGTGCAGCTAAATGATGTGAGCCCTGGCAAGGGTCAACCGGTGGACAAAGGTTTCATGAACTTTGTGGACTGACTCTATTCGACCCTATGACCCCTACATGGTCCACTCCACTGGACAAAGAACAATGATCATGAGGAGACCTCGAGGGGGGTACAGGATCTGGTGACAGTTCACCTCTGAGACATCGCTGCACCGTGCTAAGGTGTCCACAAGGGGGGAGGCACGGGTAGCAGAACCAGTGGTGCAAGCCTCTTGGGTTGACACACAATGCAGGGACCTACCTTATTCACCATCTGTTAATTGCTAGTCTCTCACACCATACATGGTTGACATGATAAAATCATGTCAAAGGGGGGATTGAAAGGGTTAATGTATAGTTAGTGCCAGAATAATAATTGTGTAAGTGATCTCCCATTATGCTCTACACATATTCCATACAAATTCTGTTTGCATGCTTATGAACAATTATGTTATGATAAACTGAGATAATAGGAATGAGACCAAAGTATAGAGCCCTCTCTTTTCTCTCTCTTAGGTCAGGTCTCTCACATTAGATACACACCCAAACCCAACACCCACGCACACTGTTGATAGCACATTCTAGAATGAAGAGGCGTGTTCAGTGGATGGCCTGTTCCCGCCATAGGTAGATTAGCCAATCAGATAGTCGCGTACAAGCCCATCCCATTGTACTGGCTCGCCCAACCGGAGGGGATAATTGTAACCTGCACCCGGAAGTCGGGGTTCAGTCTGACCATGCTCCAGAGGGAGCTGCGTCACGCTGCACCCAGCGCTGCTTGCTTTACATGTGACTTCTAAATAAATGTACCATCCTATAAATTGAAGAAATCTCCGGTTTATTCTTGGACCTTTCAATCAAAGAATCGGGTATTTTTCTAAATAATAATAATAATAAAGGCTTATCTTATCTTATCTTATCTTAGCTTATCTTTTCTAACATCACAGTGATGTGATTAAGTCCCCTATGTTAGCTTAGCCACTGTATTATTTGTTCCATGTGCTATTAGCAATCTGTTTAATAAAGTCATTGTTCAGTGCAGCTACTGCCTCCGCTGTCCTAATTTACAGACATAACAGAATCTTTAACCAGATTGTTTAACACAATCTTGGAGATTGAGACGATGCCTCAGGAGTGAAGAAGTGTTTCGGTATCAATTTTCAAGAACAAGGGTGATGTTCAGAGCTGTAGTAACTCTAGAGCCATAAAGTTGATCTGCTCCACTGTGAAGATATGGGAAAGAGTAGCTGAAGCCAGATTAAGAGGAGAGGTGACAATCAGTGAGCAGCAGTACAGTTTCATGCCAAGAAAGAGTACTACAGATGCAATGTTTGCTCTAAAGGTGCATTCAGACCAAACGTGAACAGGCAGCACGAATGCATACAAAATCAATGAAAAGAGGCGAGCACATGTGAAATTGTGCATTTACATGTTCACGTCTGTAGGAATTCAAAATTAGACAGAAGAATCTTTTCAGTTAACCAATCAATAATGACAAGAGTGATACTATTTCAAAGCTTATCTTTTATTGAAGCATGCAGAGTCAAATACAGCTGTGGGTTCCTCTCAGCATGATCTGGCAGAAGAACCCAGAACAATGGTTTCAAACAGATAGGCTTCAAGTTACTGGGTGTTCCCAGTAACTTTCCAACAAAAGTCTAGTCCTTGTCCAAACTGGTTCCAACTGGTGCTATCTTCACAGATGTTCCTCTCCTCAGCACTTTACGACTCCACATCCTGTTGTCTGTTTCTTGTCTCTCCAGCACTAGCGACCCCCACTTAATACATGCCCATATATGGAAGCAAAAGCAGATACAAGAGCAATTTGGTTGTGTGAGTGCAGCTAAAGACATGTGTATGCAAGCACTCTGTGTAATATCTAGCTAACCTGTCTTCACCATTTATTTATGATAACAATTTCTCTCTTTTAACTCCATTTTTATGGAGTGAATAACTATGGCAGGCACAACAATAAACAGGCATCAGACACCTGATGTCATTTTCACGTGAGATGAGCGAAAAACCTTTAGGCAGTATATACTTTCACAAGTAATCATTGTAATGCAATTTCTTTATTCATTCAGTGCATATTTACAGGCAAAAACTCTCATCTTGGCCCCACTGCCCTTGGCGGCCTTTTGAAAACTTTATTAACACACGTTATATCAGGAAAATAAACATATGCAAAACAAAACATTTTCAGTCAAACCATTTCTTATCCATGTGTGTTGTGTCTGAGCCTCAAGACCTGCCACATAGCAGAGCTTCAAAACTTGTAATTCTATTCTACCTACATAACCACAAGATAGTAAAGTTGATCTTCTGTATATATATATATATATATATATATATATAGATATATATATAGATATAGATATAGATATAGATAGATAGATAGATAGATAGATAGATAGATAGATAGATAGATAGATAGATTATATATTAGGGGAAAACAGGTTAGGAGGAAAATGTAATCAAGAAAATGTAAACACTACAATACAACACTACAACAACACATTTCCCAACACCAAAACTAAGCTAACCCACCCCACCCCCAGGAGTCTGACAGTTCAGGGGGCCGGTCAGAATCCAAGGCCCAGCAGGTGGCTGTAAGTTCAGGAGGCCGACCAAAATCCCAGGGCCAGCAGGCGGCCTGCAGAACCATATCAGGCAGCCTGCCAGGGCATATGGGCCACCCGGCAAGGGAAATCAGCCTTTCAGGCGGCCTGCCCACATGATTAAGCTACCAGGACCGGAAGGGCAGATGAGGCGGTGGCCTACCCACCGGAAGGCTGAGAGGTGGGTGGCCAGACAGAGAAAGGGGAACCCCTGCAGTCACTGATGGTGGAGGAAATAGAACCCCGGCGGTGCCCGGCAGAAGGAGGAGGAACACCCACAGGGCCTCCAAAAGGAAAAGGAAGACACCGGCGTCCCCAAACTGTCCTGCGGCACCGCACCCCCGGTGGTCCTGAAGTAGGACTGGGACTCCGTAAAACCCACTGTGGACCCAGGCTGGGCCATGGCTGCATCTGTGGTGGTCCCAGTCTGGGACAACATTGTACCCACGATGGATCCCGACCGAGCCATGGTTGCACCCACGATGGAGTCCACCTGGACCCCTGCTGCACCCACAGTGGGACCCAGCTGGGCCACTGTTGACCCCAACGCCATCTTGGCCACGGGCCAGCCGACCTGTTTGAACACCCAAGCGAGGAGGTAATCGATCACAGGCACCCTGGACTGGTACTGGGTGCCCCCGACAACCACCTCAACCGGAACCTCGGTGACCTCTGGTTGTGAACCTAGGTCCACAGACTCATCCGCCGATGGAAGACTCTCTCCGACGATTCTGAAAATAGACTCAGAAAGAGAGGAGGAAGGGTCAGAGTCGCTGGCAGTGGCAAGGTGAGCTCAGGTGCAGCATTTGGCTGCAGCTCGCGCTCCTCACCTAAAGCTAGGCAAAAATGCTCAATTACAGAAAAGAGAAAGACAAAAGAGAGCATTTGCCTTAAGCTCAAGCTCTACCGTTCTTACCGCACTTCGGCGATCCAGGCAACGTCTCCGCATGTTCGGTCTCCAAGAGGTTTCGCTCAGGTGCTGACTCTGCTGTGGCAGCCTCCACAGCAGACGTGATGGTCACTACAGTCTTATCTTCCCCAGCTGCCATAATCCATGCTGGTGACTCCTCCGGCATGGCGGCTGGGATCCGGTTCACCATTGCTGTGGGAGGATACCCCTCCCGGACCTCTGGCTCCTCCTGATTCCGACTGCTCGGCTCCGGCTCCGGCAGGCAAACAAAGGACAGTGGAGAGAGGGCTGGTGAACAGTTTTTAACAGCAGCAGGTGGGGAGAGCTCAGGGGACTGCTTTCCCTGAGCCTCCCTACCGGGAAGCAGGCAAGACATTTCATTATTAATGTGAGTCAAATGAAAAAAAAACTTGCCTGTTCTCCTGGTTTATGATGTTGGTTGCTGCTGCATGGACATCATCACCCGTTTGTCCAAGAAAGGCGATGCTAGGGTCCTTTGTAGAACATATGGGAGCCGCCCCTCTTGCCACAGGAACGGGAGACCCCGGTGAAGAAAACAAGGGCCCCTCTGCAGCCGGCGAACAAACCAAGGAAGAAGACTTCACAGCGGACATGGAGCGAGATTCTGCAGACGGAACTGCTTGAAACTGATGATCCGCTGTGGGGGTAACTGGGCTCGGTGTAGGAGCAGGAGTAGTTAGCAGGGCTGGATTGTTCTTCCGGGATTCGAGGTGACGTCGCCGATACCGACCTGATCGCGGCCATCTTGGAGCGGGTGATGAAGGAGAGGGAACAATGGCTGCCGACGGAGAAGAGCATTTCTGTTTGGGCTTAGTCCGGAAAGCCCTCTTCGTCAGGTCAGGGAAAGCCTGCTCGAGCGCACAGACACCGGACAGCAGCTCGGAGTACTCGGGTTAATCCCAGAGGCCCCGATGAGACCTCAGGATCCATATTACTCCATCGAGGCAAGCTAACCACTCTCCGGGCCCGATGGAGACGTACGCGTCCTCCAGAAGTTCCCAGATTCGCCTGGCTCCCCGCTGCTCCTCCGCACTGAGTTGTCCTGCTGCCCATCCACTAAAGTCGGTATGGGAACGGCAGACCAGGACATCACGCTCTGAACAGGTAGGTGAGAAAACACAAAAAAATGAGTAACACGTTACTTACTGCTTGGGCTCCTTTTGATGGCAGCTTACTGTCATGTCCGCTGCGTAATTTCACAGTGAACATAGAAATTGGCAGCGAGCCCAAAACGCAGTGTAAGTAACATGTTTATTTACAGTGGAAAAATGTGCAGGAAAATGTCCAAATAACAGTCACTGTGAATGAGGGTAGACAACCCGCTGCAAACCTCGTAGGCTTAAAGGAAATGCCTAACGTGCTCCAAACAATCAGAAGCGGAGGAAAAGGCACAAAAATAAGGACTTACACATATGTTGGAGCGGAAAGGCTCAAGGTAACAACACAATACATCCAGGGGAAGAAAGCCAAACATCGGTGAGTCAGGATGTCCATTGCTGACTTAAGCTGCCACACTGACTGGTCACACTGCCTCCCTATTAGTACATAAAACACTAACAAAGGCAAGGGGACACAGCCGTGTGGCAAGCACATGCGGGCCTGATTGAAACTGTGTGTGTGTGTGTGTGTGTGTGTGTGTGTGTGTGTGTGTGTGTGGTGATACCATGCATCCGGTGAATGTCTGCTGAGGAGGAGGCGTGACTATAGTACTGGCAGAGAGCAAGGCTCAATCTGCCAGCTGGAATAATAGGACGTAATCAAAACCTACAGCCACAGGTCATGCACAGGGTGAACAATCCCGAACATGACAGAGGTGGCTTTAATTATTTTAAAAGGTCCTTGCAACTTTGGTGAGTCCCAGTGAGGTCTCACTACTTTTTGCCACACCCAATTACCAGGTTCCAATGAAGTAGTCTGCTCCTATATGCCCTTGTTAAGAATCTCTGGCACCTGTTGGTAGAGGGCTTCAGACACTTTCCTTGGACTCTTGATGTACTGTGACAGTTCTACAGTTTGGGTATTCCTGAGTGCTAACGGTGAAGTAGTAAGTAGTCCTGGCATTTTTTCTTCCTGTAAATAACTCACGGAGAATCAGGCAGAGCGTCGTATAGGGAGGCAGTGTGATGACAGTGTGACTGGTCACACTGCCTCCCTATTAGTACATAAATCACTAAGGAAGGCAAGTGGACACAGCCGTGTGGCAAGCAGGTGCGTGCCTGATTGAGACTCTGTGTGTGTGTGTGTGTGTGTGCGCGTGTGGTGATACCATGCAGCTGGTGAATGTCTGCTGAAGAGGATGCGTGACTGTAGGACTGGCAGAGAGCAAGGCTCAATCTGCCAGCTGGAATTAATAGGACGTAATCAAAACCTACAGCCACAGGTCATGGACGGGGTGAACAATCCCGAACATGACAGAGGTGGCTTTAATTATTTTAAAAGGTCCTTGCAACTTTGGTGAGTACCAGTGAGGTCTCACCCCTTTTTGCCACACCCAATTACCAGGTTCCAATGGAGTAGTCTGCTCCTATATGCCCTTGTTAAGAATCTCTGGCACCTGTTGGTAGAGGGCTTCAGACACTTTCCTTAGACTCTTGATGTACTGTGACAGTTCTACAGTTTGGGTATTCCTGAGTGCTAATGGTGAAGTAGTAAATAGTCCTAGCATTTTTCTTCCTGTTAATAACTCACAGGGAATCAGGCAGAGCATCGTATTGGGGGTGGATCGCAGTGCCATCAGCGCTAATGGCAGTGCATCCACCCATGCCATACCTGTTCCCATATATTATTTGGCTATCGCTTGCTTTAAAGTGCCACTTGCCTCTTCTACCAGGCCCTGAGAGGCTGGATGGAATACTGAACCAAATCTATGCTTTATTCCTAGAGCTCATTCAATTTCCTTCAAATGTTTATTGGCAAAATGACTTCCATTGTCTGATCTGATTGTTCTGGGGAAACCATGTCTAGGAATCACTTGTGCCATTAGCCATTTTATCACTTCTTTTGCACTTTCATTTTTACAAGCTTTGGCTTCAACCCATCTTGAAAATGTGTCCACACAGACCAACAAATATCTGTAACCCCCACACCTATTTTTGGGGCCCATATCTATTCAATTCAACTTTATTTATATAGCGCCATTTCACAACAACAGTCATTTCATAGCACTTCCAACTGTAGGGGAAACCCCACAATTGCAGAAGGACCCCAGCAATTACGTGATCCCCTGTGAGCAAGCACTTGGCAACGGTGGAGAGGAAAAACTCCCTTTTAGCAGGAAGAAACCTTTGGCAGATTCAGGCTCAGGGAGGGGTAGACATCTGCTGCGACTGGCTGGGGGTGAGTGGATAGAGAAGAAGAAGAAAAGAACAGACATGTAGAGAGCAAACAGCATGACGGGGACTCAATTTATTGGATAGAACAAACAGATGTTAATGACCAGCAAAATTATTTCATTGAGAGTGAAGAAAGGAGTGAAACCGAATGCATTATTGGAGGTCCCCTGGCCATCTAAACCTATAAGCAGCATAACTAAGGGACAGTTCAGGGGCCCATGATACCAATCTAATTATAAGTTAGAGCAAAAAAGGAAGGTTTTAACCCTATTCTTAAAAACAAAGATTGAGTTTGACTCCTGAATCCATATTGGCAGCTAGTTCCTGTCAGAAACTTGCTGAGCGGTCAAGGTACATCACAGAAGAGCGAGACTCCCAAAAGTTTGCAACAAGCCTTTTCCCATTTATTACAGACACTGTGCCGGCAACAACTGACGTTAGAACATCTGACACCCAGCCCTCAACCAAATGAAAAACAACTGTTAATATACTTAGTGAGATAATGAGTCTAGTTGGAACATACCAATGCCCCAGGTAAGACAATAAATATTCACATTCCCACACATACCCAACAGTACCTAAAAAGAGATTTATAAATACATAAATAGTTCCCACAACATTTACAAAGTACACATAATAAATAAACACCATAAATAATACAATAAATAGTATAAACCCCTATTTACATAATAAATCCACCAATCGTCCCTCTCTACTCAACCATTACATACTTCCTCCTCCTGGCATCCTTTAAAGGGCACTCAGACCCCTGGGGAATCTTTTGCCCGGGCACCACCAGGAAGGCATGCTGGCAAAGGTATGTGGTTCTTAGATTATTCATTTGCCTCACCCAATTAACATAATTAACGTTAGCATTTTATCTCACACAAGTGGGCTTCAATTCACCCAAAAAGATCTCAAACTATATGTGCATTTTATACATTACAATACATGTTAACATTTAAAATTATAAATCCTTTTACACATATAATATAGTACTTAATTAAAGAGGTCCATTGCAGTGGCGACACTCGGTCGTCACATTTCCCCCCCCCCCCTCTCCCAAGAGTACAGTACTCTAAGAGTCATGTACTCTGGAGAGGCTGTCTGCCACAAGGTTGGCTTTCCCTGCCATATACCGAACAGTAAAGTCATAAAGCTGTAGGGACAAATACCAACCTGTGAGACGACTATTGGTGTCCTTCATCCTATTTGGCCACTGTAGGGCCCAATGAGCTGTCTGTAGCTTGAAATGACGCCCAAGCAAATAATACCTCAGAGACCCAATTGCCCATTTCATGGCGAGACACTCCTTCATTTCAATTCAACTTTATTTATATACAGTAGCGCCATTTCACGAAAACAGTCATCTCATAGCACTTTCAACTGTAGGGGAAACCCCCACAGTTGCAGAAAAACCCCAGCAATCAGGCGATCCCCTGTGAGCAAGCGCTTGGCGATGGTGGAGAGGAAAAACTCCCTTTTAACAGGAAGAAACCTCCACCGTATACTCTCCACCGTAGAGTATCTTGTCTCCCAGTCCAACAACTTATGGCTCAAGAACAGTACTGGATGTCTCTCTCCCTTCACCTCCTGGAGAAGCACTGCTCCAATACCCACTCCTGAGGCATCAGTTTGTAGAATAAGCGGATGGGCAAAATCCCGACTGTAGAGAACCTCGTCACCAGAAATACCACCCTTCAGATCCTCAAAGGCCCTACCACATTCCTCTGTCCATTTTACCTTAGTCGGTGCTGAAGCCTTAGTGAGGTCAGTGAGAACTGCTGCTCTTTCAGCAAAATGGGGGATAAATTTATTATACCATCCTACCAAACCCATGAATGACCGCACCTTCTTCTTAGTAGTAGGCACAAGATAGGCCTGAATGGCATCCACCTTACCCACTCGTGGTTTAATGACCCCTTGTCCAACCACATGTCCCAGGTACTCCACCTGCTGCTGTCCAAATGCACATTTGTGTGGATTAATGGTCAGCCCCGCCATCTTAATTAAATGAAGGACCTGCCAAAGATGCAACAAATGCTCCTTCCAGGTCTGACTACAGATGACCACGTCATCCAAATAGGCAGCTGCAAAGCCTGATACCCCTCTCAATACCTGGTCCATGAGTCTCTGGAAAGTTGCAGGTGCCCCCTGGAGGCCAAATGGCATAACCTTAAACTGAAAACTACCATAAGGTGTCTTAAAGGCTGCCAATTCTTTGGTTTCCAGTGCCAAGACCACCTGCCAATACCCCTTGCTTAGGTCTAGAGTGGAAATAAACCTAGCCCTGCCCACTCTCTCTAATAGCTCGTCAATTCAGGGCATGGGGTGCGACTCAAACTTAGAAACTGCATTAAGGTATCTAAAGTCAACGCAGAACCTCAAGGAGCCATCCTTTTTGGGGACCAACACAATAGGTCTACACCATTCACTGACTGATTCCTCAATCACCCCCAGCTGCAACATCAAATCAATTTCCTGCTTCAGTTTAGGGACCAAACGTTCAGGGATCCTATAACACTTCCTACGCGGAACAGCCTCTTTCTTTAAATGAACTTTGTGGTGAACCAATGTGGTGAAACCAGGTCTGTCCTGAAACAGTTCTGGATCCAATAGTGCCTCTAACTCTCTTTGCTGATAAACCTGCAAATGAGACACCTGCACGAAACAAGGCTCTGTCCAGTTTGTGGGAAAGGACTGTTTTCTCTCCTCATCCACTTCAGACGCACAAATGAGGAGCTGATGCTGTGTCTGCTGATGAACAGGCTGCTGCTGCTGATGGACAGGCTGCTGAAACTCCTTCAACAAGTTAACATGAAAGCATTGGTGTTTTTTCTTTCCGTCAGGCATATATAGTTCATATGTCACTGAACTTAGTCTCTTAGAAATCTCATAAGGCCCCTGCCATCGAGCCAACAGCTTACTGTTACAAGAGGGAAGAAGTAGCAACACCGGCTGACCTGGATGAAAAACCCTCTTTCTGGCCTTCTTGTCATACCAAGTCTTTTGCTTAGTTTGTGCCGTCCTCATGTGCTCCTGAGCCAAAGCAGTCATCTGATCCAGTCTTTCTCTCATCTTAATAACATATGACACCACATTGTCCTGATCACTCGGTGGACTCTCCCAGTGCTCCTTTAACAAGTCCAATGGACCCCTCACCTGACAACCATACAGTAGTTCAAAAGGTGAGAATCCTGTTGAAGCCTGGGGCACCTCCCGATAGGCAAATAACAAATACGGCACCCATTGGTCCCAATCAGAGCCCGTACTGGAAATAAACTTCCGCAGCATGTTCTTCAAAGTTTGGTTAAATCGTTCAACCAGCCCGTCTGTCTGAGGGTGATATGGGGTAGTCTTAATTCCCTTTATACCCAACAGCTTATATACCTGCTGCAACAGTTTTGACAGGAAATTCAGTCCACAGTCTGTCAGGACCTCTCTAGGTATGCCTACCCTTGAAAATAGTTATATGAGGCAGTTGGCAACATGCCTAGCCTTAATAGATTTTAACGGGAAGGCTTCTGGATACCGAGTGGCATAGTCACAAATAACTAAAATGTATCTACTACTAGAGGAGCTTCTCTCTAGGGGGCCCACTATATCCAATCCTATTCTGTCAAAAGGTGTTCCAATGACTGGTAATGGCTGAAGTTGGGCACGGGCTACTCCCCTAGGTGATGTAATTTGACGTGTTTCACATGATGCACAGAACTCCTTAATCTGGGTGTACATTCCCGGCCACACAAACCTTCTAGCAATTATTTGTAATGTTTTTTGGAATGCTAGATGACCTGTCCAAGGAACAGCATGTCCAAGCTCCATAACCTTCTGTGTGAGGCCTTGTGGCAAAGCTATGGCCATAACTTCCCCTTGCTGTTGATACAAAATGCCATTTTTGATCACATATACAGCCTCAGCCAAACAGTCTACTCTGCCCTGTTTCACACCCTCAGTCTCAGAGACTCTATCAAACCAAGGTGTTAGCAATGGGTCAGCCTTCTGCAGCGCAGCTATGTCAGAAGGGATGTCAAAGTCTACTGACTGGCTTAGCTGTGGTATTTCTTCACCCAAGTTCTTAACTGTAGCTAAAACCTCGTCTCTTCTTCTCTGGGCCTTGGATTTTGGCTGCTTAATTGGGCCTGCCTCTACCCCAGAATCATAAAAGGGTAACTCCTGGAGAACATTGCCAGCCTTCTAGGCTCTAGTTGTGACCATGTTACATTCTCTTTCCACAGGTGCTAATTTAGCATCTGCTCATTAGCCCCAGCTGCCTGTCCCTCCTCAGTTCGCTGTTCGTCCCTGACCTGTTGTATGATATCCAACAAAGTTGGAACATCATTGCCAAGAATAACTACATATGGCAAATCAGGCACAAGGGCTACAGGAAGGAGATAAGTTTGACCCCCCACCATTAAATAGACCTCAGCAGTCGGGTACAGCTTCTTATCCCCATGTACACAACTGATATTCACTGTAGTCTCACTCCACAGATCTCTAGGGACCAAACTGGGCAGAGCAACAATCTGAAAACAGCCAGTGTCTAACAGGGCCTCTTCATACTGACCATTAAGCAACACCATTGTTCTATATATTTCTCTCTGAACTGGGGCTGAGAAGGTGGGCCTTGGAACTGAACACAAAAGTGAAGGCTTACTTTGCTTTGTGGCTGGACATGTATATTGAGTGTGACCGATTTTATTACACTGGTAGCAGCGTATATCTTGATTAAAGAAAAAAATGTGACTTTTACTGACATTGTGTTTGCCATTTGTGACCTGACTAGAACTGGAACACGGTCTAACCTGAGCTTGACCACCCCTTTCACCCCCATTAGACTTGCTCCGTGTGGTGAAAGAGCCGTCACGGCTAAAAGTAGGTCTCCTGCTCCCAGACCTGGCTGACAGAAAGACTTCTGCAAGTCGAGCAGCGCCCTCTGCAGGCTTCAGGTCCTGCTCTCGTATCCAGATTCCTAGTTCCGGGTCCACCATCCACAGAAACTGTTCCAGAAGCATCAGTTCCGAAATGTCTTTTATCGTTGAGGTCTCTGGTTTAATCCATTTATTAAACAGGTCTTTTAGACGTACATAAAGTTCACAAGGGGTTTCGTGCTGATGAATGTCCAAGGAACGAAACCTTCTTCTATAGGTGTTGGGTGTTATTTCATATTTCATTAAAACTGCTTCTTTCACTTTCCCATACTCTTCCATGTCTGAAATGTCCATAAGCACATACGCACTACGTGTTTTACCTGTGAGCAGAGGAACCAATTGAATAGCCCACTCTTCTTTTCGCCAGCGGCAGACCGTAGCAATTTTTTTCAAACGTCACCAGATCGTGTTCAATATCATCGTCGGCAGAGAGCGGATTCAGCCTGGGCTCGCGGTGCATCTGTGTTGTCCTCGGCTGCACCTGCAGCAGTAGCTCCTCCTGTGGGCTGACCCGACTGGCCGTCACCCTGGAGACTTTCCCCGAAGCGTAGTTGTCACCATTGCATTCAGCCCGGCTCTCATACTCCTCTCTCAACTCTGTCACCTGTGTTTGCATCTGGCGAAACTGATACTGACTAGTCTGCCATCTTTGCTCCTGAAGAGAGGCTTCTTCCTCTAACTGACAGTCTCTGGATGTCTGCGAACACACCAAGGACTTCACCAAGCTCATTAATTCCTCCAGCTTGTCCAGTCCACTGACCCCCTGCTCCTCAGTTGCCATACCTGCTTCATAGTCCTCTAATTGCTCCTGTTGCTTCTTCATATTTTTTTTGGCCATCACTCCTTCTGTCCAGTGTTATCACTCCTTAACTTTAACAACACTTTCTTTTGACCATACGTCACATAGTCCGCTTTACTTCTGACACCATCGTCATACCTTCCGCTTTCTCTTCTCAGTAGCTGCGATGGGAGTGGAAGACTTCTGACACCACTCGTCAGATTCTGCTTGGCTTCTTAGCAACAGCCATGAGAACGGACCATACCTGACGCCATTTGTCAGACTGCACTTATCTTCTTAGTAACAGCAGTGGGAACGGACCACTTCTGATGCCATTTGTCAGACTGCGCTTATCTTCTTAGCAACGGCAGTGGGAATGGACCACTTCTGACGCCATTTGCCAGAAACTTGCTGAGCGGTCAAGGTACATCACAGAAGAGCGAGACTCCCAAAAGTTTGCAACAAGCCTTTTCCCATTTATTACAGACACTGTGCAGGCAACAACTGACATTAGAACATCTGACACCCAGCCCTCAACCAAATGAAAAACACCTGTTAATATACTTAGTGAGATAATGAGTCTAGTTGGAACATACCAATGCCCCAGGTAAGACAATAAATATTCACATTCCCACACATACCCAACAGTACCTAAAAAGAGATTCATAAATACATAAATAGTTCCCACAATATTTACAAAGTACACATAATAAATAAACACCATAAATAATACAATAAATAGTATAAACCCCTATTTACACAATAAATCCACCAATCTTCCCCCTCTACTCAACCATTACATACTACTTCCTCCTTCTGGTATCCTTTAAAGGGCACTCAGACCCCTGGGGAATCTTTTGCCCAGGCACCACCAGGAAGCATGCTGGCAAAGGTCCGTGGTTCTTAGATTATTCATTTGCCTCACCCAATTAACATAATTAACATTAGCATTTTATCTCACACAAGTGGACTTCAATTCACCCAAACAGATCTCAAACTATATGTGCATTTTATACATTACATGTTAACATTTAAAATTATAAATCCTTTTACACATATAATATAATACTTAATTAAAGAGGACCATAGCAGTGGTGATACTCCGTCGTCACAGTTCCACAGGGGAGGAGCTTGATGACTGAAGGCTCCGCATCCCATTGTACTTCTGGAGATTCTAGGTATTACAAATAATCCTGCATTTTGGGAGCGTAGTGCTCTATTAGGATGATAGGGTAGTATCAGATCTTTTAAATAAAAAGGGGCCTGATTATTTAGGGCTTTAGAAGTGAGAAGAAGGATTTTAAACTTAATTCTAAACTCTATGGGAAGCCAATGAAAGGAGGCCAAAACCGGAGAGATATGATCTCTCTTTCTAATACCTGTTAAAACTCTTGCTGCAGCATTTTGGATCAGCTGAAGGCTTTTTAAAGATGTTTTAGGACAGCTTGATAATAAAGAGTTACAATAATCTAATCTAGAGCTAACAAAAGTGTGGATTAGTTTCCCAGCATCACTCTGAGACAAGATGCTCCTAATCTTGGCAATTGTATGCAAATGATAGAAGGTAGTCTTAGAAACAAGTTAAATATGTGAATTAAAAAAAAAAAACAACAGATCTTGATCAAAAATTATCTGTGAAATCAATCACTATTTCTTTCCATGGCCCTGTAGGGGCAGGGAATGCACCAAGGGAGGCCTCCAGTGTGTGCTTTGGGTTGACCTTTTGACATGCTTCCCACTAGATTAACCTTTGATATGTGACCTCTTTCATGTGCCTCTTTGTTTAACAACAACACTTTAGCAGGGGCTACCATTCCTGCATCTACAGTTTGAAACGAACCAGTTTCCACACCATATTTCACTACAGCATATAGAGCACTCAAGGACCCATCTGTTTTCCTGTAGCAACATCCATCACTAAAAAGGTTCAAATCTGTATGATCGATAGGTTCAGATTGAAGATTAGGGACAGTCTTCATGTTAACCTCCACAGCTGCTAGACAGTCATGATGTTCACCTGTAAGCATGTCCTCTGCCATATTTGTCCCCTCACTTGTGTAGATGACATTTGGTGCTTGCAGTATTCTTTTCAGCCTTTGTGTTTGTTTGGCTGAGAGTGTGAACAGTACACTTTGCAGGTATGAAGCTACCCCATGCATGGTGTGTACTATCACAGTATGTTGCATTGTGATGTGTGAGTTTTTTTCCAATGCTTTAGCTATTGCTGAAACATGTCGTGTGCATGGTGGATGTCCCTTCTTTATATTATCTAATGTTGAGCTGTAATACATTAGAACTGACCTGGAACCTGTACCTTCCCCCTTCTGATACAATACGGCGTTCACAATGCCGGACTGTTCAGAAACATCAAGATGAAATGGGGCAGAGTAAACAGGTGGTTTTAGTGAACATGCACGTGACACCAGTTGTTTGAGTTCAATAAAAGCACCCTCAGCCAAAGTGGTCCATTGCAAAGGTGACATGAGATTTTTGTGTCCTGCTTCCTTCAGGAGGTCGAGCAGTGGTTGAATAAGCACAGTGTAATTTGGAACAAAATTTCTGCTGTATCCAGTAAGACCTAAAAATGACATCATTTCCCACACAGTGCACAGTTTAGGGTGTGAGAGAATTGATGGCCTTTGGGATGGGGACACCGCGGAGTCATCGGATGTGATTAGCCTGCCCAAAGAGTGAACTCTGGGGCGACAACACTATACTTTTTTGTGGCTTAATTTATTGATAGATGTATTTCAGGAGGAGCTCCATGGCTGAGAGCACAGAAGCAGCAGTGGGACCCGCCAATAGCAGATCAACATACTGCAACAGTAATGTACCAGGGGGGCAGTAATAAATCCTGCAAATGTTGGCACAGTACATGATTAAAAATAGCTGGTAAGTCAACAAAACCTTGTGGTAATCTGCTGTAAGTATATTGCTGACCCTGATAGGTGCAAAAAGAGGCCTGCTGTCCGTTTGTAGTGGGATACTGAAAAAGGCATTAGATATATCCACTACAGTGAAAAACTTATGTTGTGGAGTAATGTTATTCAGCAGAAGGTAAGGATTTGGAACAGTGTAATTTGTAGGCACCACTACAGCGTCAGTGGGTCGCAGATCATGAACCATCTTGGAGTCCGGTTTCCCAGGCTTCTCTACAGGAAGAATTGGCGTGTTCCAAGGGGATTGTGTTTGTGCTAGGACCCCTGCCTGGAGAAGACCCTGTATTGTCCCTGCTATACCTGTCTCTTTCTCCTTTGGGAGAGGATATTGTCCTCACCATACAGGCTGAGTGTTTGGTTTGAGTGAGACTTTTACTGGTGTACAGGTAATCAGACCAACATCCGCAGAGCCGCCTGACCATAGAGAGGGAGGCAAAGACACCAACAGTCCATCAGAAACTGAGTGATCAGTGTTTTCTCTACCATGTGTTCGGTCAAGGTGTAACCTTTGTGGGGTGACCTGTATTGTCACATTGCTTGATATATGATAACGATCTGCAGTGTCATATGAGGTGCAGCATTGTCCGAGAGGGCATACAGAGGCAGCAAGTCTTTATTCAAACAGACTGCAGCAGCCATTCCTTGTGGGCCAACATAAATGTCCTTGCACACCAAATTCTGAACCCCCACCAGAGTCTCCCACTGGTCATCATACAGTTCTTGGTCATCATGTGAATAGTTCATTGTACAGTGGAGTGGATCATGTGGGGGATCATATGGCCAAACAGAGTCTATCCATGGGGCCCAGGAAATATATTTGTTTATCAGCTGATTTTTGTCAGGGCTCACATCATTCAGTTGTAACCACCAAACAGTTGCTGAAGAGGTTTGATTTTCCTCCAGTCCAACTTCCTGAGCTTTAAAGTTGTAGAGCATTCAGGGGAGTGGACAGATCTAACGTGCACCGGAGCATGTTTACCATCAGGCAGACACGCCACAGTTCCAGCAGAAGCAAAGTAGATGTGTGTTTTTACTTTCAGAAGCACATCTCTTCCCAGAAGATTTACAGGACAGTCCGGGGAGTAGAGAAAAGAATGGACAAAATCAAGTCTGGCTAATGAACAGTTCAATGGTACTGAGAAAGGGAGATGCTTCGGGATCCCAGAGATGCCAACAACTGATGCATAATTAGTGGACAGGGGTAGAAAAGTTGATATTGACGAAAAACGAGCCCCTGCATCCACCATAACTTCATAAGTTTTGTCTCCCACCTTGAGGGATAGCATTTGGATCCGAAAGTGCCCCTCTTCAGTGTGGCTCCCCATCATTGTTGGCTGGGAATCATGTTCTGGTTGAGAGCCATATGACATTGTTGTAGTTGTGATGCAGAAGACTGGTCTGGCCACACCCCTGGTACTGGGGGTGGGATGGGTGTGTACATCATCTGTGAGTGCCCTCTATTAGCAAGCAGACTTCTGCAGTCAAGTGCCCAGTGTTCCGGTCTTCCGCACTGGTAACACATGTCTTGTGCCAGGGCAGGTGATCTCATGCCTCCTCTGTATGCACCTCTACCATGTCCTCTCTGAGGTGGGCGAGGATACCATTGTTGTTGGGGTGCCAACACATAGGGATCAGCAGAGACTGGACCAATAATGGCCTGAGGGGTTGCCACTGTAATGGCCGGAGCCTGTACAGTTTTTTTGCTTTTTATCTTTATTTAATACTTCTCGCACTGCTTTCAACTGAGCTTTCACCAACTGATTTGACAAATCTACAGTTTCAGTCTCTTTTTCATTTTGTTTCTTATGATATTGCTTAACATAACGATGCACATGTGACAGCCATGTTGTCCAGGGTTGGTTTTTAAGCCAACAACCCCCTCCAGTGTCCTTACAGGTGGTGGCACTGATAACTGTATCACATTGCAGAATACCACTGTTACACCTGGCTCTCACCGATCATTATCACCAGCTGCGCGCACACCTGCGCCTCATCGGCGGTGAGCTATATCTTCCCCTCTGCCCTCTGCTTCGGCCTGGAGTCGTCTTCGCATCTACTCCTCTACACGGCGACTGATCCGGTCTCTGCCGTCATCGCTCTCTACATGTAAGCAACTCATCATTCCCTTACCTTCTCTTCAGTCCTTCCCCTGTGCACAGGTGGATTCCCAGGCGGTGGATTTTCCTCCTCCTCGCCTCATCTCCGCCTGCATGGCTCCGACGCGTCAAGGGCACACAGCCGCACTGTCTTCCAGGACACAGCTGTCAAGCCAACGCCAGCCATGCATTCCCCTGCACGTGAGCAAATGTAACAGATTATTCCCACGGTGTGGTCGGCTACATCTAACCTCCTGCTCTGCTCTCCCCTCAGGGTTACCTGGTCGAACGGCGAGCTGTTCCGCGCACCTGGCACAGTGTCCGCCCACACCACATCTCCATTCCCCCTCACGCATTCATACACCCTTGTCTGTAAATAAAAGCATTAAATCTTCCCGAGCCCGTGTGCGTGTGTCTCCTGAGTCCAAGGTTATGACAGTACGACTCCAGCAAAGAGACTCAGCGGACAGCGGGCTGGCATGCCGCTTTTCCAACCTACAGGCTCGTGTTGATTTAATTGCTCAACAGCAACAGACAATTGACAATCAGCTTACCCAAATTGTCCAGCGAATGAGCCGCTTGGCTCCTCCGGCACCTTCCGGCGGGTCAGCTTCCATCTCCTCCTCGGTAAGTCTCGGTAGTGTGGGTCCGCCGACCCAACTCACACCAATTCCAACCCCAGCGCGCTTCACCGGGCGACCCGGTGAGGCGAGGGGGTTCCTCCTGCAGTGTGAGTCGGTGTTGGAGCGTGTCCCCGGAGACTTTCCGTCCGATCACAGCTGAATTGGGTACGTAGCTAACCTTCTGGGAGGGCGAGCATTAGCTTGGGCCTATGCCGTCATGGCAAGACCCAGCTACGCGAGCCTGACCTATGCCCAATTCGTGCGACAGTTTAAGGAGGTGTTTGACCATCCCGCTCACGATAACACCTATGGCGCCCGGTTGTTAAACCTTCGTCAGGGTAGCCGGTCTGCCACCGACTATGCTGTCAACTTCCGGGTGGCAGTGGAGGAGGTAGGTTGGGGTGAAGCGGCGCTCTGTGGCCTCTTCGCTCGCAGTCTGAACTCCTCCCTGCGGGACGAGCTGGCCTCCCGGGAGCTGCCGGACAAATTAGCTGATTTAACATCCTTAGCCATTAGTATTGACAACAGGCTGAGGGAGCGGGCCGCCGAGCGCCGCACTTCCGGTTGCTCTGGCGAAGTTTCCGCCCGGGCTCCTCAGTCTCGCCCCCTGGTGGTTCCCGCTCCTGGGTCCACTGATGCCCCGGAGGTAATGCAGGTGGGTAGGGCCAGGCTTTCTCCTGCGGAACGTCAGCGCTGCCGAGAGCTGTCTCTCTGCATGTATTGCGGAGGGGATCAGCACTCAGTGGAGAGTTGCCCGGTTCAGCCAAAAAGGGAACTTCCGCGAGCCACTCTTGGGGGTCTCGCGGACGCCTCCCGTTCTAGCACCCTCACCAAATGCATCCTCCCGGTTAGGTTTTGCCACAACTCCACTGCGCACGCCACACACGCACTGGTGGACTCAGGGGTGGAACAAAACTTTATTTCACAAGGCCTGGTAACCCGCTTGGGCATCCCCTGCCAAGCCCTGTCATCTCCCTTGAAATTAGTTACCCTTGCTCACTCGCCCTTAGTGACTACTACCCATAAGACTAAACCGGTCCCGGTGATCATCTCCGGCAATCACAGGGAGGACCTCAGCCCGATCGTGCTGCCCACCTCGTCTTCTCCTGTCATCTTGGGTTACCCCTGGCTGCGGCTCCACAACCCCGTCCTAGACTGGCAGTCCGGCAGCGTTCTCTCCTGGAGCACGTTCTGTATGAGCTCCTGTCTCCAGTCTGCCGCCTGTGCCCCCTCGGTGCCGCACCCGACGCCGGACTCCCCACCTCCAGACTTATCCCTGGTGCCTCCTGAGTTCCATGATCTCGGACAGGTATTCAGTAAAACTAAAGCACTGTCTCTCCCCCCCCACCATCCCTACGACTGCGCCATAAACCTCCGCCCGGGGGCGCCGTTACCATCTGGTCGCCTCTACAGCCTGTCTGCCCCGGAGCGTGAGGCCATGGATGTCTACATCAAGGAGTCGCTCAGCGCAGGCATTATCCGACCATCCTCGTCCCCGGTTGGTGCTGGGTTCTTCTTTGTGGGGAAGAAGGACGGGTCCCTGCGCCCGTGTATCGACTTCCGGGCGCTGAATGACATCACCATCAGAGACAAGTACACGCTGCCCCTGATGGATTCAGCCTTCGACTCCCTCCAGGGGGCCACCTGGTTCACCAAGCTCGACCTGTGCAGCGCCTACCATCTTATACAGATCCGGGAGGGCGACGAATGGAAGACGGGGTTCCGGACGCCCAGCGGCCATTTCGAGTACCTGGTTATGCCGTTTGGGCTTACCAACGCTCCGGCCGTCTTCCAACGGCTAATTAACGACGTTCTTCGGGATTTCCTGGGGGTCTTCGTGTTTGTGTACCTGGACGACATTCTGATCTTCTCCCGGTCCAGGGAGGAACACCAGGTCCACGTGAGGCGGGTCCTTCAGCATCTCCTGGAGAACAGGTTGTATGTAAAGGCGGAGAAATGTGAATTTTTCACCAACCAGACTTCCTTTTTGGGGTTTGTAATTGCTCATAATCAGGTCCTCCCCGACCCAGCTAAGGTTAAAGCAGTGGTGGAGTGGCCTACCCCCTCTTCTAGGAAGCAGGTGCAACAGTTCCTAGGCTTTGCTAATTTCTACCGCCGCTTCGTACCCAAGTACAGCGCCATCTCCGCCCCCCTGACCCGCCTCACCTCCCCCAAGGTTCCGTTCAGGTGGAACGAAGAGGCTGCCTCGGCCTTCAGGGCCCTGAAGACGGAGTTCGCTTCCTCCCGGGTCCTCACCCAGGTGGACCCCGCTCTCCAGTGCATGGTCGAGGTGGACGCATCTGACACAGGGGTGGGAGCAGTGCTTTCCCAGCGCTCGCCAGTGGATGGCCAGGTACGCCCCTGCGCCTTCTTCTCTCGTCGTCTCTCCCCCGCTGAACGGAACTATGACATCGGGGATCGGGAGCTCCTAGCGGTGAAGCTGGCTCTTCAGGAGTGGCGCCATTGGCTGGAGGGGGCTTCTCAGCCGTTCGTGGTCTGGACCGACCACAAAAACCTGGAGTACCTGAGGACGGCCAAGCGCCTGAACGCCCGCCAGGCACATTGGTCACTGTTATTTGGTCGCTTCAGGTTCACCATCACCTACCGGCCTGGATCTAAGAACGGCAAACCAGACGCGCTCTCCAGGCAGTTCGAACCCGAGGAACCGGCGGACCGTGAGCATACCATCCTCCCGTCCTCGTGTGTGGTGGGAGCTGTTGCATGGGGAATAAAGGCCAAAGTCCGAAAGGCACAAGAAGCGGAGCCTGATCCTGGCGGCGGCCCAGTCGGGAGGTTGTTCGTCCCATCGTCGGTTCGGGGCGACGTCATCCATTGGGCCCACACGTCCAAGTTCGCTTGCCATCCTGGTACTTCTCGGCTGGTGGAGCTTATTCAGCGGTCTTTCTGGTGGCCGGGTCTCAGAGGTGACGTCTCCAACTACGTCCGTGCCTGTCCTCAGTGCGCCGTGGGTAAGATCTCCACCTCCCCTCCAGCGGGTCTTCTCCACCCATTACCGGTTCCTGGGAGACCGTGGTCCCATGTGGCCTTGGATTTTGTTACCGGCCTTCCTAAGTCCAATTCCTACGACACCATCTTGACTATTGTCGACCGGTTCTCCAAGGCGGCCCACTTTGTGCCTCTCCGTGGGCTCCCCTCGGCACGGGAAACGGCCGAGCTGCTGACTCAGCATGTGGTGAGGCTGCATGGGATCCCGTTGGACGTGGTCTCGGATCGGGGTCCCCAGTTTGTTTCCAAGGTATGGGGCACCTTCTGCAGCGCGCTGGGGGCCACGGTAAGCATGTCCTCTGGCCACCATCCCCAGACCAACGGCCAGTGTGAGCGCACGAACCAGGAGCTGGAGGCAACCCTGCGCTGCGTCACCTCGTCCAATCCGTCCTCCTGGAGCACCTGCCTGCCCTGGGTCAAGTACGCTCACAACTCCACCCTTTCCTCGGCCACCGGCATGTCCCCGTTCCGGGCATCCTTGGGGTACGATCCGTCGCTGTTCCCGGAGGAGGAGAAGGAGGTGGCGGTTCCATCGGTCCAGGCTCATGTAAGGCGCTGCCGGCGTATTTGGACTAGTATGCGCCAGGCTCTGTTACGCACAGCGGAGCGCAACTCTCGCTTCGCCAATCGCCACAGGAGGGCCGCTCCTGAGTACCAGGTGGGTCAGCACGTTTGGCTGTCAACCAAAGACATCAAGTTGAAGGCGGAGAAGAGGAAGCTGGCGCAACGGTTCATCGGGCCATATACCATCACCAAGATCGTTAACCCGGTGGCTGTGTGCTTGCCCCCCCCCTCCCTCCGGGTCCACCCTACCTTCCATGTGTCTCGTGTTAAACCTGTGCTGACTGACCCTCTCTGTCCTCCTCCCAAGACCCCTCCTCCCCCCAGGTTGCTTGATGGAGATCCTGCTTGGAGTGTCACAGCCATCCTGGACTCCCGCCACCGTGGTCGCGGTCTCCAGTACCTGGTGGACTGGGAGGGATATGGCCCGGAGCACAGGTCCTGGGTGCCACCGTCCTGGGTGCTGGATGACAGTCTCATCACGGAGTTCCATCGGACGTACCCAGGTAAGCCAGCACCAGGAGGCGCTGCTCGGGGGGGGAGTACTGTTACACCTGGCTCTCGCCGATCATTATCACCAGCTGCGCGCACACCTGCGCCTCATCGGCGGTGAGCTATATCTTCCCCTCTGCCCTCTGCTTCGGCCTGGAGTCGTCTTCGCATCTACTCCTCTACACGGCGACTGATCCGGTCTCTACCGTCATCGCTCTCTACACGTAAGCAACTCATCATTCCCTTACCTTCTCTTCAGTCCTTCCCCTGTGCACAGGTGGATTCCCAGGTGACGGCTTTTCCTCCTCCTCGCCTCATCTCCGCCTGCATGGCTCCGACGCGTCAAGGGCGCACAGCCGCACTGTCTTCCAGGACACAGCTGTCAAGCCAACGCCAGCCACGCATTCCCCTGCACGTGAGCAAATGTAACAGATTATTCCCACGGTGTGGTCGGCTACATCTAACCTCCTGCTCTGCTCTCCCCTCAGGGTTACCTGGTTGAACGGAGAGCTGTTCCGCGCACCTGGCACGGTGTCCGCCCACACCACATCTCCATTCCCACTCACGCACTCATACACCCTTGTCTGTAAATAAAAGCATTAAATCTTCCCGAGCCCGTGTGCGTGTGTCTCCTGAGTCCAAGGTTATGACAACCGCAAGTGTGGTAGGGTTGTTACAAGGGTTCTCTCCAGTCATATCTGCCCAAAGTGCCAAACATCTGTCTACATAAGCTCCAGCATCCTCTCCTAGTTTCATAGGTATATCTGTTAATTCAGCACTCGTGAGATCAACAGGGAACATTCTCCTCATTACTGTAAAAATTTCATCACTATGATCTCACTATGATCTCACTCATTGATTAAATTTGAGAGTCTTGTAATTATTCCTATATTACTCACTCACTGATTAAATTTGCAAGTTAGGTTAATTGGCATCAAAAAACTGGGGATTCTAAATTGTCCTTAGGTATGGATGTGAGAGTGAATGGTTGTCTGTCTCTCTGTGTTGGCCCTGTGATGGACTGGCGATCTGTCCAGGGTGTACCCTGCCTCTCGCCCAAAGATGCCGGGATAGGCTCCAGCCCCCCCGCGACCCGAAAGGATTAAGCGGTAGAAGATGGATGGATGATTAAATTTGAGAGTCTTGTAATTACTCATTCATTCATCTTCTTCCGCTTAATCCTTTTCGTGTCATGTGGGGGGGGGGGGCAACACAGAGAGACAGACAACCATTCACTCTCACAGTCATTACTAGAGTTCCTTATTTATGCTCACTTGTTGATGTAAAATAAATTTTTGCATTATATTAACATTTCTTATTTATCTATAAAAAGTCGCTCATTGATCTGACCCTAACATGTGAATGCTTATGAGACTCTCTGCATGTTCTTACAATCATAAACAATAGCCACAAAATATAACATTATCTTTCTATTAAGTTTTTTCTGCAAAATTAAAAAAAAAAAAAAACAGGACAAAAGACTTACTTTACTGAATACTACATACAGTCCTACAGTGATTTCAGAAAAGGTCCACTGCTCACCTTTTGATTTGGGGCCCCGGATTGTCTGCAGTAACCAGCCAAAGCTGTGTGTCCTGATGTTAGTCAATGCAGTTGGCTAACTGCCCGCATTCTCCACCATAAACTGTAAAAATTCAAAATTAGACAGCAGAATCTTTTCAGTTAACCAATCAATAATGACAAGAGTGATACTGTTTCTCAGCTTATCTTTTATTGAAGCACACAGAGAGTCAAACACAGCTGTGGGTTCCTCTCAGCACGTTCTGGCAGAAGAATCCAGAACAATGGTTTCAAACAGATACATATAGGCTTCCAACAAAAGTCTAGTCCTTGTCCAGACTGGTTCCAACTGGTGTTATGTTCAAAGATGTTCCTCTCCTCAGTACTTTACGACTCCACATCCTGTTGTCTGTTTCTTGTCTCTCCAGCACTAGCAAGCCCCACTTAATACATGCCCATACAGTATATGGAAGCAAAAGCAGATACAAGAGCAATTTGGGTGTGTGAGTGCAGCTAAAGATATGTGCCTGCAAGTACTTTGTGTAATATCTAGCTAACTAATCTTCACTATTTATTTATTATAACACATCTGAGCGATAGTGCTAGCTAGTAATGGCCTGGAGATCCTGCTGTCACCGGAGTGAAAGCATCAACATTGGAGAGTAAACTAGTTTGAAAATGAGACTACCACTCACTTGCAGACAGAAGGACAGGAGCTCTTTGGCTGAATTGGGATGTCAGAATTACTTACCCACGGATTCCTGCCACGGACGTGCTAACAAGGCTAGTAGGCTAGGAATGTATACACCAATCATCTTGTGAAGTTAAAGTTTTGGAGGTAGGGACAACTTTTTCAGGTGAGCCTACCCCCCCCCCCCACCCCCCGTTGAATAATTTAAACCTAAGCATGATGTTATTTTGGGGAGTTCCACAGCAGATTAAACATAGCTGCAGAAGTTATAAAGGCAACTTCACCTGTCTGCATCTCACTCAGACTGGTGAATTCATTGAATTCATGTCTAGTCGCGTGTTGTATGTATGTAATTGTGCCGTGAGAAAAATTTGTCCATTCGCATTTGGGTCTGAATGCATCTTAAGAGTGTTGATGGAGAAGTATAGAGAAGGAGAAGGAGGTCAGAAGGAGTTGCACTGTGTCTTTGTGGATCTAGAAAAAGCATATGATAGGATGCTAAGAGAGGAAGTGTGATACTGTATGAGAAAGTCAGGAGTGGCGAGATGTGAGGGTGGTGCAGGACATGTATGAGGACAGTGAGACGGTGGTGAGGTGTGCTGTAGGAGTGACAGATGGATTCAAGGTGGGGATGGGATTACATTAGGGATCGGCTCTGAGCCCCTTCTTGTTTGCCATGATGTTGGACAAGCTGACAGACAAGGTCAGGCAGGATTCTCCATGGACCATGATGTTTGCAGACCATATCGTGATCTCTAGTGAGAGCAGGGAGAAGGTGGAAAAGAACCTAGAGAAGTGGAGGTATGCTCTGGAGAAAAGAGGAATGAACATCAGTAGAAGCAAGACGAATACATGAGTGTGAATGAGAGGGAGGCAGGTGTAACGGTGAAGATGCAAGGAGTAGAGGTAATGAAGGTCGATTAGTTTAAATACCTGGGGTCAACTATCCAAAGCTATGGAAAATGCACAAGAGAGTGAAGAAGAGAGTGTAGGCAGGGTGGAGTGGGTGGAGGTGAGTGTCAGGGGTGATTTGTGACAGAAGGATAGCAGCTAGAGTGAAAAGGAAGATTTACAAGACAGTAGTGAGACCTGCTATGATATGTGGTTTGGAGATGGTGGCACTGACAAAAAGACAGGAGGCTGAGCTGGAGGTGACAGAGTTGAAGATGCTAAAATTCTTATTGGGAGTGACTAGGAGGAACAGGATTAGAAATGAGTATATCAAAGGGACAACTCAGGTTGAGTGGTTTGAGACAAAGTAAGAGAGGCAAGGCTGAGATGATGGCTGTAGTGAAGGAGGACATGGAGAGGGCTGGTGTTAGAGGAAGATGCAAGGGATAGGGTGAGTTAGAGGCAGATGATCAGCTGTGGTAAGCCCCTAAAGGGAGCAGTCAAAAGAAGAAGTAGAAGAAGAAGACACAAGTTGCCTCAGCCAACTGGCGGTGGAGAGCAGTCACAAAAACTCTGCCAACTTTTTTAGTTGATAATTTATTCAAAATTTAAAATATAGGCATATAAATATAAACTTAAACATTTCTCTCCTCTGACCTATACAATGAGAGCCTACTAAAGTTCCAAGACAATAATGTAATGGTCTGGCGAGCTTGCTCCCCCTCCCCTCCTGTTCCTGGTTTCCCACTCTGGTGATGAGCACACCTGCATGATTGTCCACCTGCTGCTCCTAATGAGCTGGCGTATTTAAGGCCCAGCGTGAGGGAATCTCACTGCTGGATTGTTTGGGTTTGCAGCCTCAAGTTTGTCTAAGGTTTTCTCTCATTATCTTTTTTCCCTGTATTTATTTTCTGTGTGCCTCCTGTCCTCAGGTTGCTGCCACCCGGTGTGTCTCCCGGAGCTGATCACGCTCGCCTGACCAGGAAGATCATCACGTCCACCCAGGTCCTGCTTTCCACCTGCCCCGGTCTATGCTGGAGTTCCCTGCCGGACTCCACTGCTCAGACTGTTAAGTGTTCTTTCCTGCATTATTCTCCTATCAGGGAATCTGTCCCTTATCATCTCCATCTGCTCTCTCCCGTAGTCACGTGCGCTCCAGGGGGCTCCTGTCTTGGCTTAAATTTAAGTTGGGATTTTTGTATTTCGCTTTTCCTTTAGTTTTGCTTTTGGTTTTCTGTTTTTGTTCAATAAAATTGTGAAACTTTGTATTGGAGTCTGTGTGATCGTTCTGGCTGCTCTGCGTTTGAGTCTGATCCAGGTCTGAATCATGAAGGAACGATCCAGCCAAACTCAAGGCTCAGCAAGCGCTTTGCCAGGCAAACACCCAGCACTCTAACGTTTGGGTGCCATGGAGCTCCAGGTCGCTTTCTTATCTGAGCAATTACGAACCATCACTCAGCAATTGGCAACTGTTACTGAGCACCTGTGTCGACTTCCTGGTGTGGCACCTCCCCCTGCATCTGCTGCGCCGGCAGCTTCTTTTTTCCACAGGATCATCTTTGTTCCCACACCTGCCCCCTATGGGGGGAGAGGGGAGGTTGCGGGGCTTCCTGCTCCAATGTCAGTTATATCTTCAGCAGGTGGTGGAGGAGTATAGGGATGATAAGGCCAAAATTCACTTTATGACGTTGCGGGGCCGGGCTCTCGGGTGGGCTCAGTCCATCTTGAGCAACCCGGCTGGACCCCTTTATTCACTCAAACGGTTTGTGCAGGAGTTCTCAGGGCATTTGACCATACAGAGAGTGAGGGGAATATTGTTAGCCCACTCATGGGGTTCTAGCAGGGTGATCGGTCGTTGGCCGATTTCTCTTACCAAGTTCTGGGTCGTTGCGGCAGACTCCGGCTGGAATGACGCTGCGCAGCGCGTTTTCTCTTGAGTCTGAATTTGCAGCTCCACAACGAGTTGGCTATCCGTGCAGCTCCCTCTTCTCTGGATGAGCTCGTCTTGCAGGCCATGGCCTTCGATAACCGGTGCGAGCGAGCAAGAGAGTGGAGGGCAGCCGCTTCTCTACTCGCCTCCCGACCGGCTGCCCCGCCTCTTGGTGCTACTCCACCGGCCTCCTCTGAGCCAGTGGCACTTGACAGGTCCTGTTTGACTCTGGAGGAGCATCAGCATTGAGAAAGGGAAAGGACGTGTTTTTATTGAGGGGTCCCAGGTCATGCGATTTTGAAATGTCCCGTGAGGCCAATAGACCCATCCCGTCAGTAACCATGGGGAATCTGGCGGGAGGGTCTTCACAAAATCCTCCCAACCGTTTTGAACTTTCAGCTCTGATCCTGTTACCGAGGGCCGAATTCAAAACCTCCACCCTGATTGACTAGGGGGTGGAGCAAAATTTTATTCAACAGGCCTTAGTGCAGAAATTACAGCTACCCACCAGGAAAGTTCCGACACTTTTATCGGTCTCAGCAGTCTTGGGCAGCACCATTGCGGCAGTTACCAAGCAGACTGAGCCCATTTTCGTCATTCTGTCTGGTAACCACCGCGAGGCTATTCAGTTTTATGTCCTGCCTCAGTCTAACACCCCCATGATCCTGGGGTATCCGTGGCTCCGTATTCATAATCCCATCATTAACTGGAGCCAGGGCTCCATTTTGTCCTGGAGCACTTTCTGTCTCACATCATGTCTCTAGTCGGCCACATGCTCTCCTTCGCTCCTGCTCTCCTCCCCTTCGGCTGAGCCGGTGGATCTCAGCTCCGTGCCTGAGGTATATCATGACTTAGGAGAGGTCTTTAGCAATTCCAGAGCCCTGTCTTTACCACCTCATCAGGGCTATGACTGTGCTATCAATCTCCTCCCGGACACGCGGCTGCCATCCAACCAGCTCTACAGTTTATCTGGGCCAGAGAGGGAGGCAATGGAGACCTACATAAAAGACTCCCTGAGCGCCAGCATAATCCGTCTGTTGTCCGCTCCACTTGGCGCAGGGTTCTTTTTTGTAGGGACAAAGGATGGGTCATCATGTATTGATTACTGCGAGCTTAACGCGATAACCCGGAAAGATAAGTATCCGCTCCCACTTATCAATTCGGCGTTTGAGTTATTCCAACAGGTGCATTTTTTCACCAAGCTTGACCTCTGTAACACATATCATTTAGTCCGTATTCGGGAAGGGGATGATTGGAAGAGGGCGTTTAAGACACCTTTGGGCCATTTTGAATATCTGGTCATGCCGTTCGGGCTGACCAACACCCCTGCCATCTTCCAGCGGTTAATAAATGACGTCCTACAAGACCTGATGAACCAGTTTGTGTTTGTGTATTTGGATGATATTTTGATTTTTTACCGCACCCTGGAGGAGCATGTAGTTCACGTCCGGTCTGTCTTGCAGCAGCTGCTGGAGAACTAGCTTTTTGTTAAAGCTGAGAAGTGCAAATTTTCCACTTGCTCAACTTCGTTTCTGGGGTTCATCATTGCCGAAGGCACAGTAAAGGCCGATCCGGCAAAAATTAAAGCGGTAGTAGACTTGCCTGCCCCCCAGTCTAGGAAGGCTCTACAGTGCTTCCTGGGCTTTGCCAACTTCTACCACCGATTTTTCTGAGATTACAGTAGGGTGGCGCAGCCGCTTACGCAGCCGCTTAAGCAGTTGACGTCAACCAAAAGCCCGTTCAAGTGGTCCGAGGCCGCTGAACTAGCTTTTGTGACCCTAAAAGGCCTATTTACCAATGCGTGTCTTGCCGCAGGTGGATCCCGCGGTGCAGTTTGTGGTCGAGGTGGATGCTCCTGATTTGGGGGTGGGCGCTGTTCTCTCCCAGCACTCATTGTCAGATCAGAAGCTCCATCCGTGTGCATATTTTTCTTGGCGGTCAACACCAGCAGAGAGGAATTACACTGTCGGGGACTGTGAACTGTTGGCCAATAAGCTGGCATTGGAGGAGTGGAGACACTGGCTGGAGGGAGCTAGCAAACCGGTCATTGTCTGGACCGACCATAAAAATTTAGAATATCTTCGGTCGGCCAGACGGTTGAATTTGCAGGAGGCTCGGTGGGCCCTGTTCTTTAATAGATTCAGTCTATCCATCTCGTACAGACCAGAGACCCGTAATGCCAAGGCCAATGCTCTCTCACATCAGTTTTCTCCCAACTTCTCCTCCTCCACCTCCTCCTCCGCAGCTGCTGCGTCTCCTCCGGAGACTATTCTCCCCCCCCCCCTCCTGCTTTCTCGGGACACTCCAGTGGGAGGTTGAGCAGAGGGTGCGGCAGGCACAGTCATCAGAAACCGTCCCGGAGGGAGGTCCTCCGGACCGGCTGTATGTCCCCGCGGTGCTACGAGGAGAAGTTATCCAGTGGGGGCATACTAGCTTTTTTGCCTGTCACCCCGGCATCTCTAGGACCATAGACCTGTTATGCAGTGTTTTGGTGGCCTACACTGGCAATGGATGTGTGGGAGTACGTTAAATCCTGTCACATCTGCTCCGCAAATAAGTCCGACTCCTCCCCTCCTGCGGGTCTCCTCCATCCCCTCCCGGTGTTGGGTCACCCTTGGTCTCACATTTCTTTGGACTTTGTCATGGGCCTCCCTTCATCCCAGGGGAATTCCGTCATCCTCACCATTGTTGACTGCTTCTCCAAGGCCGTCCACCTCGTTCCCCTCCCCAAATTACCATTTGCCACGGAGACGGCCGACCTGCTGACTCAGCATGTCATCCGGTTGCATGATGTTCCCATCGACTTCGCCTCGGACTGGGGTCCCCAGCTCACATCCCAGGTGTGGAAGGCATTCTGTTTCTGTTTGGGTTCGTCCACCAGTCTGTCATCAGGATATCACCCACAGAGTAATGGTCAGGCTGAGGATGCTAATCAGTCCCTTGTGGCACCCTACAGTGTGTAACATCCTCCAACCCTGCCACCTGGAGCGTCCACTTGACCTGGGTGGAATACGCATTGACCTCAGCAATCTCCTCTTCCACTGGGCTTACACCATTCGAGGCGTCGATGAGTTACACTCCACCGTTGGTACCCATGGCAGAGAGGGGCCTCGCTGTCCCATCCATGGAGGCCCATGCGCACCGGTGCCGCCACCTATGGAGGGCCATGAGGGCTTCCCTCCTCCACTCTGTGGAGTGCAACAGGCAGTACGCTGATCGCAGATGGGTGCTGGCACTGAAGTATACGGTGGGACAGAGGGTTTGGCTGTCCACTGACCAGATTCCACTTAAGACTGAATCCAGAAAGTTGTCTCCCCACTTTCTGGGCCCCTTTACCATCAAGCAGGTGATCAACAATGTCACCGTGCAGTTGGACTTGCCACCCTCTATGCGTATACATCCCACATTCCATGTCTCCTGGATTAAATTACCCCTCTCCACCAGTCCCCTCTGCCCTCCTCCAGGCCCTCTACTGCCCCCCCGGATCATTGACGGCCAACTACATACACAGTGGAGAGGATCCTGGATGTGTGCCATCGGGGCCAGGGATGCCAATACCTCATCCATTGGGAAGGATATGGGCTGGAGGAGAGGTCGTGGATCCCGGGATCATATATCTTGGATAAGTGGATGATCTGGGCTTTTCATTGCACCCATCAACGTCAGTCCAGTGGGACACCAGGAGGCATTCCTTGAGGGAGGGGTCACTGTGATGGTCTGGCAAGTGTGCTCCCCCTCCCCTCCTGTTCCTAGTTTCCCGCTCTGGCGATGAGCACACCTGTGTGATTGTCCACCTGCTGCTCCTGATGAGCCAGCGTATTTAAGGACCAGCAAGAGGGAAGCTCACCGCTGGATTGTCTGTGTTTGCAGCCTCAAATTTGTCTAAGGTTTTCTCTCATTGTCTTTTCTCCCTGTATTTACCTTCTGGGGTGGCGGTGGCACAGGTGTAGTGTGACCAACTACTGATCGGAGGGTCAAGGGTTCGATTCCCGGTCTGTCTGCTGTCCGCTTGGCGAAGTGTCCTTGAGCAAGACACTGAACCCCCAGTTGCTCCTGGTGGCCTGGTTAGCGCCTGTGTGTATGGCAGCTCTGCTGCCATCAGTGTGTGAATGTATGTGTGAATGGGTGGATTGCAGGATCTGTAAAGTGCTTTGGTCATCCTAGATGAGAAGAAAAGTGCTACTGTATATAAGTGAACGTCATTTACCATTTACCATTTCTGTGTGTCTCGTGTCCTCAGGTTACTGCCACCTGCAGGTGTGTCTCCCAGAGCTGATCACGCCCTCTTGTGGGGGGCGGCTGTGGCGCAGGTGTTGTGTAGCTGACTACTGATCAGAGGGTGAGGGGTTCGAGTCCCACTGTGTCTGCAGTCTGCATGTCGTAGTGTCCTTAAGCAAGACACTGAACCCCCAGTTGCTCCTGGTGGGTCAGGCCAGTGCCTGTGTATGGTGGCTCTGCCTCCATGAGTATGTGAATGTATGCATGAATGGGTCAGTAGCAGGATCTGTAAAGCGCTTTGGTCATCCAGAGATGGGTAAAATGCGCTGTATAAGTGAACACAATTTACCATTTGTGGTGGAAGGGTGCCAACCCTCCTATTTGATTGCTGCTACCTACTTGGCTATCTGAACTGGATTTATGGAAAGTGACAATCTGCATGGTGGCAACCTGCCACCACGCATGCAGTGACCACGGTCAGAGTTGAAATTTATGCCACTCTAATCCATAGATACCGGAGTGGTGGCCTAGTTGGTAGAGCATCTGCCCCACAACCGGGAGGTTGTGGGTTCATTTCCTGGCTGGGTCATACCAAAGACCATATTTAAAAAGATGTTACTTTCCGCCTTCTAGCTTGGTGCTCAGTATAATAGAATGGGGAAAGGAAAGTTAATGCACAGAGCTACCAGAGGACTCCCCCACCCCCACACTGTAGCTTTCACTACTTACAGTAGCCTTGGGTCAGTGAAATGGAGCTGGGCGCCGTCCCATACACCACATGGTGTCCCACATGCTGTGGAAGGGATTAACTAACTTAATACATAGATGGTATGAAAAAGTTGGTAAAAGTATTTGAAAAGGAGCTGTAATCTAGCAGAAATGCATTGGCAGCACTATCTGCATATTTACAGCTTGCCTACTGTTATGGAGGCGCAGACAGAACATCACGTGATTTGGCGATGTTGCTGCAAATACCCAATATTTTTGCATTGACAGCGCGGTGGCGGAGTGGTTAGCACTGCGGCAGCACAGTAACTCACCCTTGGCAGGGGGATCCTGGGTTTGTTCCCAGCCCCCGACCAACAGTGATCTGTGTGGAGTTTGCATGTTCTCCCCGTGTCTGCGTGGGTTAACTCTGGGATTTCTCTGGTTTCCTCCCACATGCCAAAAACATGCAAGTTAGGTTAATCGGCATCAAACTGGGGATTCTAAATTGTCCTTAGGTATGAATGTGAGAGTGAATGGTTGTGTGTCTCTCTGTGTTGGCTCTGCGATGGACTGGCGATCTGTCCAGGGTGTACCCTGCCTCTCGCCCAAAGATGCTGGGATAGGCTCCAGCCCCCCGGCGCCCCGAAAAGGATTGAGCGTAAGAAGATGAATGAATGAATGAAAAGGTCCCATCAATCTGAAGGAATTGTGTCAGTATCACTGGTAGTGGCAACTAGAGGGCACTCAGGAAGTACATACATCTACCAAGGCTGTTTGACGACCGATTAAATTGTTATAAAATGTGTCAGTTTACAGAACATCATAAGTTGACTTTTCACAGTGTTTCTTCACATCACTATTTCTGTAACCACTAGAGGTCAATTAATATCAAAAGAACATATACGTAAGTTGTAGCACCTGCTGGTAAAAACATACATATAGGACGTTTTTTTTTCACATGAAATGCATGTGATCATAATACAATAGAGAAAGAAATAGGCCATCAGGTAAGCTGGCAGTGGATAGGCCTGCAAGTGTACAATAGAAGGGCATAGCAGCATGGCTAAAAGTTGTGAATATCCCCTACTGAGTCCTGTGCTCCCAGAAATTGTAATCTTGTCTATGACATGAAGTCACATAGTGCCACTGCCTACTATAAAAGCCCGTTTATAACACAGGCTGCTTATGTATCTCACCTGTATTTAAAATGTTCAATGTGGTAAAATATCTAACGTAAGTCTTGCTCTCCACCATGGTGGCTTCTCCCTGGAGGTCTGCACAACACAGCAGTGAAGGAGTTGAATAGGCATTCTGTAAGAGGCTTCTTTTTGGGGCCATTAGTCAAAGGCAGGGACACTATCAAAGCTTTGATTACAGTGGTGGGGAATATTCCCTCAGGGTCCTCTCTTCTTCATCCCATTCATCAATTACCACTAGTGCCACAGCTACATAGTTGGTATTGTTCTTCTGCATAAATATGCGCTCACAAAAGTGCGTGCACACATACACACAAACGCTATGATAATCCTCAGCATTCATAAATAACCACCATAAGCTTCCATGTAAGTCTGTTATCACAGTGCATGAACACATGCACTAGCAGCGGATGGATTTAATTACTTCAGGGAATTTTGCTGCTTTGTGTCCCCAAAATACCAAACAGACGTGATCATCTAAAGAATGGTGCAAAACTTTAATATTTGTGGCCACTAAGTCTCGGTACGGTTTAGTTCTTAATTTAAACCTACCTAGATTTGAGACTAGAAAAAGTGCTGTATAAGTACAGATCCTTGTCCCTAATCCTTATACCATGATGCCCCAGGGTGCAGACTTTTGGAGAACCACATTTATAAGTTGTAGCTCTTCACATTGTGACCATGAATATGTGGAATATGTAACTGCAGTGTGGGGTACTTGTTATGTATGTGAGACAGGAGCCGTGCGGAACTGAACAGCAAACTGCTCTTTATTAGACACACACAAAACTATATACACAGTGGGCCGTGCCCGCCTGGCGTCATGCCAATGGGCTGGTACGGCATCACACACACACTACACCACATTCCCCTCCCCCTTACAAAAGTGTAGGACCACACACACAATTGAGACCCTCCCCAATTTAGGACCCGAATCACGCACTACGGGAACGAGGAATAATAAACTGTAATAAAATATCCTAACACACTCATCCAAAAAAATAACAAAATTTGGACCATGTCTCTAAAATATATAAAAAATAATCCCATATCACACACTCTGGCATGCACACCAGCAGCATATATACATATTTGCATTAATAGTGTTCAAGTCACACATCTGTCCACTGGCAGCCAGTGGTAAAACTGGCCCAAGGACCCCGGGCAACCCCAAATCACACACGCCCCTGGCCGCTGAAGATAAGACCGGCTCGGAGGCCCCGGGCAGCCCCACGACATGTACGCCCGTGGCCGCCGTCTGCCTCCGGGATCAAAAAAATCTCTCTTGCCATAATGTCCCTCTTCACCGCTGACTGCGTCACTCCTTGGGACCCGCCGTGCTGCTGTCCAGCACACCGGACATTATTTTACAAGAAAAAAGTGCCATAAATCTATATAGAACGAAGCTGCAGTTTTACCTGAAAAGGTAACAAATTTTCAAAGAAAAATATATGACAAATTTAAGAGAAAAACAGAAAATTTATGTCAAAAATCTCACAAATTTTGGCAAAAAAAATTGTAACTTTAATATTGATGGCGTCAGGCCCGTTTGTAATGTTTCTGTTTTACCTTAGTTTTCAGGCTCAGATATTTTTGTGGCTCCATGACGATTTTATTGGTCAAAAATCCATCAAAATGGCTCTTTTTTAGAGACTGTCGATCCCTGAATTAGACATCACACACCCGCACATTTCAATTCTCTATAAGGCCTCACAGTTAAAAATGCTCAGACAGAGTGACTGAGAAAATTAAAGAAAAGAGAAAATGATCACCGCTATGTGCATTGCGGGCCCAAATGAGGAATATAGCATGCATGAGTTGCTTTCAGCTTGAGAAATAATTGCTGTCATTTACTTTAGTTACATATAGACTGCATCTGACTCAGTCATGAGAAAATACATACACTCACGGGATGGCGAATAATACACCCAGACACCAGTGCCCACATGAACATTGCATACCAATGAGAGAAATAAAAGCTTATTAACTTACTGTAAGAGACTCATGCATCAGAAGGTTTTAACCACAACAGACTTAACCTTTTCTACCTTGGAGAGATCTCATTAACACTCTCCTTACAGAGTACAGCCTACACTGTCTGGCTCTGAGAACAATGGGAAAGGTTAGGAAACACATTCAAAATCAATATAAGAAAATGAAAGCATTTTTAATTAGTATCATTTTCAGTGCAAAAATAAACCTCCTATATTACATCGTGTTCCAAATTATTATGCAAATAGGATTTTAGTGTCATAAACATTCATCATTCATTTTTTTGTTTTGTTTTTCAATTAAACTCAAGGATGGTATTGTGTCTCAGGGCTCTTTGGATCACTGATCTCAATCTCAGACACTTGTCATAATTAGTTTGCCAGGTGTGCCCAATTAAAGGAAAACTACTTAAGAAGGATGTTCCACATTATTAAGCATGTCACAGGTTTCAAACAATATGGGACAGAAAAAGGATCTCGCTACTGCTGAAAAGTGTCAAATAGTGCAATGCCTTGGACAAGGTATGAAAACATTAGATATTTCATGAAAACTTAAGTGTGATCATCGTACTGTGAAAAAATTTATGGCTGATTCAGAGCACAGATGGGCTTGTGCAGATAAAGGCATAATGAGGAAGGTTTCTGCCAGATAAATTCATTGGATTAAGAGAGCAGCTGCTAAAATGCCATTACAAAGCAGCAAACAGGTATTTGAAGCTGCCAGTGCCTCTGGAGTCTCACGAACCTCAAGATGTAGGATCCTCCAGAGGTTTGTAGTTGTGCATAAACCTACTATTCGGCCACCCCTAACCAATGCTCATAAGCAGAAACAGTTGCAGTTGGCCCAGAAATAGATGAAGACTACTTTTCAAGCAGTCTTGCTTACTTATGAGTGCCGTGCAACCGTGGATGGTCCAGATGGATGGAGTAGTGGATGGTTGGTGAATGGCCACCATGTCTCAACAAGGCTGTGACATCAGCAAGGAGGTGGCAGAGTCATGTTTTGGGCCGGAATCATGGAGAGAGAGCTGGTAGGCCCCTTTAGGGTCCCTGAAGGTGTGAAAGTGACCTCGGCAAAGTATTTAGAATTTCTGACTGACCACTTTCTTCCATGGTACGAAAAGAACCGTGCCTTCCGTAACAAAATTATCTTCATGCATGACAATGCACCATCTCATGCTGCAAAGAATACCTCTGTGTCACTGGCTTCTATGGACATAAAAAGAGAGAAACTCATGGTGTGGCCCCCCATCCTCCTCTGACTTCACCCCACTGGGAACCTTTGGAGCATCCTCAAGCAAAAGATCTATGAGGGTGGGAGGTAGTTCATATCAAAACAGCAGCTGTGGGAGGCTTTTCTGACATCTTGCAAAGAAATTCAAGGAGAAATTCTCCAAAAACTCACAGGTTCAATGGACACAAGAATTGTGAAGGGTATATCAGAAGGGGTCCTATGTTAACATGTAACTTGGCCTGTTAAGATGGTTTTGATTGAAATAGCTTTTGATTTCAGTAAATATGGTCTTCTAAAGCCGCAAATTCAGCAAATGACCATTTTCAGATCTTTATAGCCAATAAAATATTTTGAAACTCTGTTGTGCATAATAATTTGGAACAGTGCATTTTGAGTTTTTTTTTATTTTTGCAAAAAAAATACTTATCATTGGGAGGTTTGTTCAATAAAATTTGAATTATGCCCTAACGGTTGATGACTTAAATTATACTTTCATTTGTATCGACTGTTTAGGAAAATCAGAGACAATTATCATTTAAATAATAATATGGAACGTGGTGTATTATTACTGCTACTAGTATTATTTGTTTTCATAGAATTATGCACCATACAGATGTCATGTAATGTTCTGTGCCACATTTCACTCGTGGTCGGGGCCGGCCCTTGCCATTTTGGCACCCTAGGCAAGATTAGGGTGCATGTGCGCACACACACACACTATACCTTCTCAGGTCCTGAAGTCCTCAATACCAGCAACAGACCAGGGAACTCACATTACTACTCATTAAAAAAAAAAAAAAATCACATAAACCTCTTTCAATCGAGGCTTGCTGCTATTATCTGAATAGGATTACCCATGCCAGATGACTATGGCTAAATGACCCTGCAGGCAGCGTGGGTCATTGACCACCTCACCTCAGTTCTGCGGACATTTGAATATGAAATGGATAAATGAGCAAAGACAAAGAGTGGAAATTAATCAGAAGGCTGTCTGTCATTATTCTGACTGATTATATTCATTTCAAAGCTGCAACAGAGAACTGTGTGTGCCACAAATATCACAGTGGCTAGTGAGAGCCTCAGCCGATGGTCAGAGCCTCCTGCATCTGACTGTTCCCAGCCTGCTGTGGAACAGATACAAGCCTGTTCTGTTTCAGCAAGAGCAAATCTGTCTAGTTCCACTCTGTGCCCGTTCATGCATCCCAGTTCACCTCGCATTAATGTAGCTTCTGCTAATCTTTTTTTGTGACAGGCCACTCCGAAATAAAGCATACCCCACCTTCCGTGGTGCTTGAAATGAAACATAACACACAAACACACGTCCTCACCAAATAAAACTACAAGCCTGCGCACACAGACACAGACAAGAGCAAAAACAAACAGCCACTATAATAAATTTTGTCCTACCTTTGCCGTTTTGTCTTTCTAAATCATATTTGAGAGGCAACACACAGTAGTTGGAACTGTTTGTAGTTGGAGATTGACTCTACAGGATCGGCCAGTCGGAGGGGGAATGACCACTGACAGAATTCATGCTGGCACTGCTGTTAACCCTTGTATTATGTTGAAAAAAAATTACATTGATTATGTTGCGGGTCATTTTGACCCGTACTGTGTAAATCCACTCAAAACAGTAAAAAAAAAACAGATTAAACCAATAACAACTTTATTTTAGATTATTTAAACATTTATAAAAGAGACATAACAATACATTTTTAATTTCAACACTATATTTAAGAACTATTTTATTCAAGTTTTTCCCTCTGCATTTTTTTTTCATTTAACTTGCCCCTTTTTCTCACATTTTCAATGTTCAACATTTTCAATGCTCTCCACATGATGGACAAAATGTAACTGTGTGCTTTCTGCAGATGTAATTCTTGCATTTCACACAAAAGGTACTTGTTTTACTGTCCTCTCGGGAAGGACAGACCTGGAATCTTTTCCGTTTCTTTACACCTGTGTCCACTGGATCCATTGCAGATTGGTTGGATGAACTGACCTTGACCTTTTCAATGACAGCTGCAGCTGCTGGGGATCGAGCTGGCCTGGCTCGCCTCTGGATCTTGGGAGTGACAAGTGCTTTGCCGAGTTCTTCCAGGAAAAGCCGACGTTGGTACAATTTGCCGGCATTCCATTGCTGGATGATTTCAGTCCACAGGACATAGGCATTGTAAGCAGACACATCGACAATGTTGTAGAAAATCACCAAGGGCCAATGGGCAGTCTTGCGCTGGCAGCTGTATGTTGCTGTGACTTTGTCCAGATTGTCAACTCCTCCTTTGGTGGAGTTGTAGTCCAGGATCATTTGCGGATTCATGTCTTCTCTTGTGCTCAGAGATGCATCTGTGTGCATTGTGCTCATTACAAGAACATTCTTGTTTCTCTTTGGGAAATATGAAACAACTGCTGCTTTCTCAGTGAAAACAAATAATGAGGAATGCAGAGGTCTGCCCTGCATCTTCAGAATTTCACTGGGAAGTTCTGGCTTATTTCTTCTGACTGTTCCCAACATAGTCAGCTTTCTCTTCTGAAGTTCATCTCCAAGGCGGTAGGATGTAAAGAAGTTGTCACATGTGATGTTATGACCTTGCAACCCTTCACTCATCTCCAGCACCACAGACATCCCCTGATTCTTCTCAGATGCTCCTCCAGGTAGCTTTCCAATATACACTTGCATATTCCATGCATAGCTAGATTTTGCATCACAGGCTACCCACATTTTGATGCCATACTTGGCAGGCTTGTTGGGCATGTACTGTCTGAAAGGACAGTGCCCCCTGAATGGTACAAGGTGCTCATCTACAGTAACATGGGGACCAGGATTGTACAAAAAAGGTAGAATTTCAACTCATTTATCCCATACATCTCTAAACGCAGCTAGTTTGTCTCTTTCACGTCGACCAGCTCTGGTGTCATGGTTGTCAAATCGGATCACACGAGATATCATGTGAAATGTCTTCAGAGACATTGTTGCTCGAAAGATTGGCCTTCCATACTCTTCATCCCATAGACTTGCAGTTGCTTCTCCCTTTGACCTGTACGCTCCAGCCAATACCAGAATTCCAATGTAAGCATGCAAATCAGTCTGATCCAGTGGCTTCCATTTCTCCTGAAATACACGCCTCCCCTCCAAGTTGGTCATTTCCAGTATAATCTTCTCTATTGGTGGGGATATGAAGAGCTGAAATGCTGATTGAATATCATCAACTCGTGTGACAGCAAATCTTGTAGGACCGGGAGTCATTTTGATGACATTGGAAGATGACAGTCTACCTCGGCTTTGGTGTGGTGATGTTGACCATTTTATATTACCATCTTTAGATGCCCATGTCCCCTCTGTGGATGATGATTGCTGCATTCCTTGGCTTTCATCCAATGGAGACACAACAGCAGGCTCGTCCTCTGAATCCTCCTCATCGTCGGAAAATTGACAATCTGGATCATCAATTACATTGTCCTTGATCTCTGAAATCTCTTCCTCTGCGTCACTATCCCAGTTCAAAATATGTGATGAAGCTTCTTCAGCTGTAAACCTTCTGGAGCTCATTTTTGGTGTGTTTGTCAAAGAGATGACATGAGAAAAGTGACAAGGACAAGGGAGAGAAAGTCCCTCCTTGACACACACCTGGGTCTCTGGCAGTCAAAATACAATTAACTGGGCAGTCAAAATAAAGTACATCAAAGAGGCATGTTTATTTTGGATCTGTACAGCTACTTACCCACATAGTAAAAGTGTCCCGGTCAAAATGACCCGCAACATCATCTTTGTATACAGACTCTGCACATCCATTCCACTACACATCAAAGTATCCAGATTTTACACACCAGTTCACGACCCTAGATGAGGAAAAGTCACAAAATTTCATGAAGAAAAAGAAAGGATAACCCGTACTTTGGTCAACATAAAAACCGAAATGGGTCAAATTGACCCTTAACATAATACAAGGGTTAAAGCAAAGTTTGTTACAGCAGTCATCTGGCAGGTGGAGGATAAGCAAAGTTGAACTCTCTTCTGACTTTAGCCACCCTGCATGTTCATTTAATTTTATAAATCTTAAGTTCTCACCGCGATGTGTTTACCTAACACCCTAACACTGGTACAGGAGTGGTGTGGGTGGGGCCGCCAAACCAAACTGCACTGCTGAAGTGGTCAGCCCTTGAAGGCCCCCTACTGGCCTGGGGTTCAAAGTATTTGTCTGCCTTGTCTGTCGGCACAGCGCCTCTGACTATAAGGAATTTTATTTTATTAATTTCAAAAAAATTGAGGGCTTGCGCTGTGCCCCCTCCAGCAGGTGGTTCCCTAGGCAACGGCCTATATCACCTATGCATTGAGCCAGCCCTGCTCCTGGCAGCAGTGGCTCAGGAGGTAAAGCAGCTTGTCCAATAACCAGAGGGTTGGTGGTTCAAATCTCCCTCTCTCCAGTCATCCTGCCATTGTGTCCCTGAGCAAGACTCTTTACCCACCATGCCTCCAGTCGCCATGACACTGGGTATGAATGTGTATAAATGTCGGAGAGGCCAATGGTGTGGATTGGCAGCCACGTTTATGTCAGTCTGCCCCAGGGCAGCTGTGGATACAGAAGTAGCTTACCACTATCAATGTCTGTCTGGAGTGAATGAATAATGGACTCACTGTACGTGCTTTTGAGATGTCACTTGATATGTAAAGCGCCATATAAATCTAATCCATTATTATTACTTTTTTCCACGTCTTCCATCAGGCAGGAAAAAAATACTTTGATGTTCTGGTATTGTACAACCCAAATTCTGGTGAAGTTGGGATGTTGTGTAAAACGTAAATAAAAAGCAAATTAAAATTATTTAAAAATCCTTTTCAACCTATATTCAGTCTAATAGACTACACAGACAAGATATTTATTGTTCAAACTGATAAACTTTTTTTGGGGGGGCAAATATTCACTCATTTTGAATTTGATTCCTGCAACACATTCCCCAAAAGATGGGACAGAGACAAGAAAAGACTGGGAATGCTGAGGAATACTCAAAAAACACATTTTTTTTTTTGAACATTCCACAGGTGAGCAAGTTAATTGGAAACAGGTGAGTGTCATGATTGGGCGCAAAAGGAGCATCCCCAAAAGGTTCAGTTATTCACAAGCAAGGATGGGGTGAGTTTCACCACTTTGTGAACAACTACGTGGACAAATAGATGCAGAGAATCTGGAGACATTTCTGCACATAAGTGGCAAGACTGAAAACCAAACACTGAATGCCCATGACCTTCAATTCCTCAGATGGCACTGCTTTAAAAACTGACATCATTCTGTAGAGGATATTACCATGTGGACTCAGGAACACTTTGGAAAACCATTGTCAGTTAACCCAGTTTGTTGCTACATCTACAAATGCAAGTTAAAACTCTACCATACAAAGTGAAAGCCATAGATCAGCAACACCCAGAAACACTGTCAGTTGCTCTGGGCCCGAGCTCATCTGAGATGGACTGACACAAAGTGGAAAAGTGTGCTGTGGTCTGATGAGTCCACATTTCAAATTGTGTTTGGAAATCATGGATGTTGTGTCCTCCAGGATAAAGAGAAGGACCATACAGATTGTTATCAGCGTTAAGTTCAAAAGCCAGCATCTGTGAGTGTATGGGGCTGTGCTGGTGCCCATGGCATGGGTAACTTGCACATCTGTGATGGCACCATTAATGCTGAACAGTACATACAGGTTTTGGAGCAACATATGTTCCCATCCAAGCAACATCTTTTTCAGGGGCGTCCCTGCTTATTTCAGTAAGACAATACCAAGCAATATTCTGCACGTGTTACAACAGCGTGGCTTCATAGTAAAAGTGTGGGTACTAGACTGGCCTGCCTACATTCCAGACCTGTTGTCATGATCCAGAACACGTGTGGGAGCTGTGCTCAGCCTCCAAGTGAATTATCGTGTTTATATTTGTCCTTGTCCTAGATCTCCTTGTGTAGTTGTAGTACTTATTAGTTGTATTATTAGCTTACCTCAGTTTTTCTCCTTAAATATATTTGTTATTACAAACAAAGGGTATTATGGTTCATGGATCTGGTTCCTAATTGTCCTTTGTCATGGCTTGTGCTTTTATTTTGACAGTGTCTGTTTGTTTACTTCCTGGTGTCAAACTGTGTTTGTGGGCTTTGACAGCTGTCACCGGTTAAGTTAATGATTCCCTCACTCTTGCCCACACCTGTTCCTATTTGCCTGTCCTGTTTAAGAGTGGCTGTGAGGCTAAATGTGTGGTGTATTATGAAGTGCAAAATACACCAATGGAGCCCTGGATTGCTGAGCAACTTAAGTTGTCCATCAAGCAAGAATGGGAAAGAATCCTGCAGAGCTTCAACAGTTAGTGTCCTCAGTTCCTAATCACTTATTGAGTGTTGTTAAAAGGAAAGGTGATGTAACACAGTGGTAAACATGCCCCTTCCCCAGCTTTTTTGGAATGTGTTGCAGTCATCAAATTCAAAATGAGTGAATATTGGCAACAAAATAAATTTTATCAGTTTGTACATTAAATATAATGTCTCCGTAGTTTATTTAATTGAATATAGGTTGAAGGAATTTTTAAATCATTGTATTTTGTTTTTATTTACATTTTATCCAACATCCCACTGGAAATAGGGTTGTATGTAGTATGTAAGTTTATTTATTTAGCGAGTGCAAAGTCCTTAAGCCAAGCAGTTGCCTCCTGGTTTGCTGTATGGAGGGTGTGTAATCCTCCTTCCAGTCTTTGGAGCGGGCAAGCCTCTAAGATGTGCTCCATTGTTTGCTCCTCTCCACATGCGCACAGTGGGCTAGGGCTACTGCCCCATCTGTGAAGGCTGGCCAAGCAGGGGCCATGTCCAGTCCTGAAGCGATTGAGTGTAGACCACTGTCTCCTTGGGAGGTTGGTACCCGGGACCTGTTGGTTGGGGTTTATCACCAGCTGTTTGTTTGGGACTTCCTTGGTCTCCCATTCCTCTTGCCAAGCTGTCTGGATGGTAAAGTCAGCTGGGGGAGGGTTTTTCCAAATCGGCCGTCTGGATGAAAGTCGGGCAGTGGGTGGGGTGTAGATATCTGCATGGATTGGTAAGTGAGGAGAATCTTTAACTTTTTGGAGCATCCTTTGAGTTAATGCTGCTCGCCGGATGTGTGGAGGGGCTATGTTTGACAGTACAGAGAGCCAGGGGAGTGGTGTTGAGCGGATTGTTCCAGTTATAGTTCTCATGGTTGAGTTGAGCTGGGTGTCTACATGGTGTGTGTAAGATGACCTGGACCAGACAGGGGCACAATATTCTGCTACAGAGTATGAAAGGGCCATACTAGGAAAGTATGAAAGGGCCAAGTAAGTGACTTTAAGGGCTACTACTCAAAGTCCATTATTCATGTTCCTGGTGCTGGGAGCTGCGAACCCCAGAATCTGAATGGAAGATATCAGAAGTCACTGGCTCTCATTTTTCACTCACTACAGAGATGTTTAGTGTTTGTGAATTCACATGGTATGTTATTTAATCTCAATGATTGTTGCTGAAATTATATTCATTTAAACTGTTTGCACGTTTTGAGAGGTTTTGTTTGTGTTTGGTGCATCTATACAGTTCACTTCTTCAAGAATGTCGAGTAGCCTGCTAGCCTAGCTACTAGCTAAATCTGGGAGTTTTGCACCCCTTTGGCAAGCGGAGCGAGGTATGTGTGATTTACAACATTGCTCATATATGCAATGTAAGGCCGCACAGTACCCTTTAGTGGCTGTTTAGTGTTTTTTATGCAATATTAAGAGGCTACATGTTGTTTTGGCACCAATTCTGTCATTGTATGTACTTTTGTTTTATTTGAGGCAGTTAATTCAGATGGGGTGTTTTCTTTTTATGATTGTGCGAGTGTGAATGATGTACTTTAAGTTTTGTTTTTTGTTTTTATTTCAATTTTTGTTTTAATGTGATTTGAGTTTATTTGCCTCTCATTTGTTTGTTACTTAGTTTTCACGGTGTTTGACAAGAATGCAATAAATGAGATGGCACCCGTCAGAGACTCTCTGCAGTTATTTCTTTAGATGCCAAGGGGCTGCTACAGTGAAAACTCGACGCCACAGCTGACCCTTCTACCACAAGATAACCTGCTGTCATCTTGGCCACCACAGATGCTACGGCTGCTGTGAAAGACCTTAGTACCATAAAGATTTAATCCACCACAAACACACATTTAGGATTCGAGTTGGTGTGATGATAATAACTATGGTATCTGCTGAACTAATTCATTTAATGAGACATTTATAATTTTAATGGCTCAGTGAAATGATTCCAAGAAGGGTTGAGCGTATGATATTAAGTAGTGCAATACAGCCCCCTCAAACTGAGTACAATATTTAAGGGTGCACTAAAATTTAATGTCATCTGTTGAGACCTTAATGCCTAGATAACATTTCAAGGGGAAATTTGTCTAACTTTGAGCAGTGATTTGTTTATGACATTCTGTATTGTTCCTGTTTATTTACCTTTGTATGTCCATAAAATGTAAATGTCTGATGTGAGTGGCAAGGTATAGCTTAAAATAACAGTTAAAGTCAGCACTCATTCAAATTTTAATTCAGACCTAAAACACCCAAAGGCTTTGTAGTACAAACAGGTGCACAAACCAGCAAAATGTTATCTGTGGATGAAGAAGACCACCCTCCAGAGGTCCAAAGGCTCAGGTCCAGTTCAAGAGAAAAACCTTTCACAGAAAAGGGCCTAGAATTGCATGAACAGGAAGCTAAGAAAAATGAAAAGGCATTTAATAAAGCCTGTGATTCTTGGGAGCAGACAGCATAGGAGATTAGAGCAAAGCTGAAGACATCCTGTTCACCTGAAGATCTTGAAGATACTCAAAATAGCATACAATCTAAATATGCTGTAGTACAGCAACACTATGAGCCCATTCTATGCAACCAAACTTCTAGTCCTGACATTGTAAAAAGAATGGATGCATGTGTCACTCTGACAGCTGAGGTTTGTGATCTTGTCAATAAATGACTAGAAAACACAAATAAAGTTTTTAATGACCAACTCAGGAAGGAGAGAGTGAGGTTGGTGTTAAATAAGGATGAGTATGGGTCCATCTTCGGAAATACAAAAACAGAGACGGTGATCTCCGAGTCATCACAAGGCTCAGCTATCCACTCAGTCACCACTTCCAGGTCCTCTAGCAAACATGCAGACGCAGAAGCTGACCTTGCTGCCAAACAAGAGCAGGCAAAGGCTATGCAAATACTAGAAGCCCAAAAGTCAAGACTTGATAAAATGGAGAACGAATGGAAACAGAAGGAAGCTGAAATGAAAGTAAGGCTAGAAGAGGAGAAAATAAGGTTTAAACAGCTACAACTGGACAGTGAGGTGAAGGTTGCAGCAGCTCAGGTAAGAGCATACAACAATTTTAATGGTCTAACAAATTGTGAGGAAGAAAGCAACCACAAACTCCTACATGATGGCCCAAACACTGAGTTCAGAACCCAGCAAAATCCACGAGCTATGCCATTTCAACCACATCATACACCACCTGACATCCCAATAACTCAGGATGAAGTCAGCCTAGCCCAGGCACTCACAAGCTCACTTACCCTAAGTCATCTGCCCGTCTCAGAGCCAGCAGTGTTTACTGGTGACCCTTTAAAGTTTATAGACTGGAAAATATCTTTCAAGGCACTTATTGGACAGAAATCCCTCCCCGTTTGTGAAAAAAATGCTTTATCTCAAGAGTTATCTTGCAGGAGAGGCCCGCAAGGCTGTGGAAGGATTTTTCTACCGAAGCTCAGAGGATGCATATCAGGGTGTCTGGGCGGTCCTACAAGACAGGTATGGAAGTCCATTCATTGTCCAAAGGGCCTTCAGAGACAAACTTATGAAGTGCCCCAAGATATCTGCAAATGACCCAACAGCCCTTAGAGAGTTTGCAGATTTCCTCCAAGAGTGTGCTGAGGCTATTCCCCACGTTAAGGGCCTGGCCATTCTAAATGATTGTGAGGAAAATCACAAGCTTCTGAAAAAACTGCCTCAGTGGTTAGTGCACAGATGGAGCTGTATTGTTGTGGAAGAATTAAATAAATCTGGAGACTATCCGAGTTTTGCTCATTTTACTGAGTTTATGCAAAGAGAAGCCTGAATAGCCTGTAACCCAATTGCTTCCCCACTTTTGATGAGCCATAAATCTACTGATGAAAAGTTTCCAAAAAGAGCCAAAGCACTAAACACGAATGTAAAAGCAAACAACTCCACCTCAGGGACAATAGAAAACTCCAAGCCAAAACCATTTTGCTTGGTTTGGACGGATCCACCACCTTCTTACTGTGGATCCGTCCTACTTCCTACTGAGCAGTGGTAGGATCGTGAGTGGGATCGTCACTTCCTTGTGGTAACGTATCGTCACTTCCTGTTTTGCTGTCTGCCTGTGTGGTTTGCTCTCCAGCTCTCCAGCCACTAGCTATGGCTACTAGCTCTCCTTCCTCTCCTCCTCTGGTGTGCTCTCTCTGTCAGATGTTTAGCTACACCTCTGCCTCTTTTAGTGATAACGGTAAATGTAATAAATGTTGTCTTTTTGAGGCGCTCGAGGCGAGGTTGTCTGATTTGGAATCCCGGCTCCGCTGCATTGAAACACCGTCTGCGCCAGTTAATCTCGACGGACACCCATTAGCTGCAGCGGAGCTAGCTAGCTTAGGCCCCACTGTCAGCGGTTCCCCGGCTCTCCTCAGCAGCGAGGAGACTGGGTGGGTGACGGTGAGAAGGAAGCCTAGTCGCAAAGCCCCGGTTCACCACCAACCTGTTCACGTTTCTAATCGTTTTTCCCCGCTCAGCGACACACCCGCTGAGGAAAAAACTCTGATCATTGGCGACTCTGTAGTCAGAAACGTGAACCTAGAGACTCCAGCGGCCATAGTCCAATGTATTCCTGGGGCCAGAGCAGGCGACATCGAGTCAAATTTGAAAATGCTGGCTAAAAGTAACTGTAAATACTCCACAATTGTTATTCACGCCGGCATTAATGACATCCGTCTCCGGCAGTCGGAAGTCACGAAACTTAATATAGAATCGGTGTGTGAGTTTGCAAAAACGATGTCTGCCACTGTAGTATTCTCTGGACCCCTCCCCAATCTGACCAGTGATGACATGTTTAGTCGCTCGTCATCCTTGAACCGCTGGCTGTCTGTGTGGTGTCCTAAAAATGACGTGGGCTACATTGACAATTGGAGCTCTTTTTGGGGAAAACCTGGTCTTATGAGACGAGACAGCATTCATCCCACTTTGGATGGTGCTTCTCATTTATCTAACAATCTGGCATCTTTTTTATCCAAATTTCCAAAACCGTGACTACTCAGAGTTGGGACCAGGAAGCAGAGTCGCAGTCTTAAACGCCTCTCTGCAGCTCCTCTTCATCCGCCACCCCTCAGCTTAGCCCCTGTCTTCCCCATCAGAGAATCGTTGTCTGCTCCCTCCAAAGTAAATAAAAATATAATGTATAAGCATCCCAAAGTGATAAAGCAAAATATTGGTAAAACTCAAATTAAACATAAAGCCTCTAAATTGAATGATTTGGCCTCTGTTCCTCCTCATAATTTAAAAATTAAATGTGGTTTATTAAATATTAGGTCTCTAACTCCCAAGTCTCTGTTAGTCCATGATCTGTTAATTGATCATCAGATTGATTTAATTTCCCTTACAGAGACTTGGTTAGGGCAAGAGGATTATGTTGGTTTAAATGAATCAACTCCCTCTGGTTATTTAAACTGTCAAAATCCCAGAAGTTCTGGTCGTGGAGGAGGAGTAGCAACAATTTACCATTCCAAATTACTAGTTAATGTAAAGCAAAAAACATGTTATAATTCCTTTGAGGGCCTGGTCCTCAGTGTTGGGCACTTTAGCAATTTCAGGTTAAACCCAATTTTATTTGCCATAGTTTATCGTCCCCCATCAACCTATTCAGAATTTTTATCCGAATTTGCTGATTTCTTAGCTGATTTAGTGCTGAAATCTGATAGAATAATTATAGTGATAATGTATGTTAACAACAACTGGTGTAGACCGGGACATATCACTGTTAAACGACACTGCAGCAAAGACATTGAGTTGCTAGCTGTTAGCATGAGGCCTACATATCTCCCGAGAGAACACTCACACGTGATCTGCATTGTTGTTTATGCAAATTCGACGGCGAACGCTGGGACAGCGCGTGACGTCATCCATTCAGTAACCAGCAGGCTGCAGACAGAACACCCAGATGCTCTTCTCCTCATCTCAGGCGATTTCAACCACGTTTCACTGTCTCCCATTCTGCCCACTTTCACCCAGTATGTCACATGCCACACTAGAGACAATAAAACACTGGATTTGTTCTACGCAAACACTAAGGAGGCGTACACCTCATCACAACTCCCCCCACTTGGGAGATCGGATCACAACTTGGTTCATCTCCGACCGGTGTACAAACCCCTAGTGCACAGACAACCTCCAGCCATGCACACTGTGGAGTTATGGTCTGAGGAGACAATGGACACTCTAAAGGACTGTTTTGAAGCCACTGCCTGGAAGCAGCTCTGCGATCCACATGGTGAGGACATCGATGGCCTCATTCACACCTTCACGGGCTACCTCAGCTTCTGTGTGGACAAATCCGTTCCCACCAAGACCATACGGCGTCACTCAAACAACAAACCCTGGATCAACCCTGAGATAAAAACACTTCTGAGAGAGAAGAAGAGGATCTTCAGGTCGGGGAACAGGGAGATGCTGAAGTCCGTACAGAGGGAGCTGAGGAGAAAGATCAGAGAAGGCAAGGACAGCTTCAGGAAGAAGATGGAGGACAAGCTGCAACAGAGCGACATCAGCGGGGTCTGGAGAAACCTCAAAACCATCTCGGGGCTCCAGAATACCTCCCCCCAGGCCACGGGGGGCACGGAGTGGGCGAACAACCTGAATCTGTTTTTCAATAGATTTGACCAACCGCCCTCCCCCCTGTCTGCACAACAACCACTGCTGCCTCTAAGAAATCAAGTCCTGCTACCCACTCCCCACTCCACCGACACCCCCCCCCACTCCCAACACACAGCCCCCCATCCTGACCCTGACCAAGACCCAGGTGAGGACGGAGCTGAGGAAGATCAAGGCGAGGAAGGCGTCGGGACCGGACGGCATCAGCGCAAAGCTCCTCAAGTCCTGTGCAGACCAGCTGTGTGGGATTGTGACATATATCTTCAACATGAGCCTGAAACTGGGGAGGGTACCACAGCTGTGGAAAACATCTTGTGTGGTACCTGTATCAAAAACTTCCCACCCCAAAGACCTGAACAGCTTCAGATCGGTGGCCTTGACGTCCCACTTGATGAAGACCCTGGAGAGACTGCTCCTTGCTCATCTCCGCCCCCTGGTGGAACCAGCGATGGATCCACTCCAGTTCGCCTACCAGCATGGCATTGGGGTGGAGGATGCAGTGATCTTCCTCCTTCACCATTCTCTGTCCCACCTGGAGAAGCCCGGGAATATGGTGAGGATCATGTTCTTTGACTTCTCCAGTGCTTTCAACACCATCCAACCGATGATCCTGAAGGACAAGCTGCTGCGCGCAGGGGTGGACCAGCACCTGTCATCATGGATCCTGGACTACCTCACGAACCGGCCTCAGTTTGTGAGAACCCGGGACTGTGTTTCCGACACGATCATCAGTTGCACGGGGGCCCCCCAGGGAACGGTGCTGGCTCCCTTCCTGTTCACTCTTTATACTGCGGACTTCTCACACAACACAACACATTGCCATCTACAGAAGTTCTCTGATGACTCTGCGATCGTTGGTCTCATCTCCAGCGGAGATGAAGCTGAGTACAGAGGGCTTATCCAGGACTTTGTGGACTGGTGCCATCGGAACTGCCTCCAGATCAACGCGAGGAAAACTAAGGAGCTGGTGGTGGACTGCCGCAGGCATGGGCAGCCCCTCACAGCACCAGTAAATATACAGGGAACAGACATCGAGATGGTGACATCCTACAAGTACCTGGGTATTCATCTGAACAATAAACTAGACTGGTCACACAATACTGACGCACTCTACAAGAAGGGACAGCGCAGGCTGTTCCTGCTGAGGAGACTCAGGTCTTTTGGTGTACAAGGGGCGCTGCTGAAGTCATTCTATGACACGGTGGTGGCATCAGCCATCACTTTTGGAGTGGTCTGCTGGGGCAGTGGCATTACTGCAGCCGATAGGAAGAGACTGAACAAACTGATTAAGAAAGCTAGCTCTGTCCTGGGGCAACGCCTTGATCCGATGGAGGAGATAGGAGAGAGAAGGACGGTGGCTAAACTGTCATCTCTGCTGGAGTCCGAGTTCCACCCTATGCAGGACATACTGGATGCACTGAGGAGCTCATTTAGCAGCAGACTACATCATCCCAGGTGCACAACCGAGAGGTTTCGTAGGTCCTTCCTACCAACGGCTGTCAGACTGTACAACCTAAGCAGGGCTGCTCGCAGAGATAGCAAAAAGACGTAACAAACTAATAGTTTTTTGAATGCAAAAGATGCAATAGACTTACACAATGGTCCTCTCCGGCATACAACTAGGAACATACCGGTCGCTATGGAGGGTGAGAATATGTATGGGCACATAATCATACCATGTAGGATAACTAAATAGACGGTTATGCTGTTTCATCCCACCTAGCAACAATGCTCTGCACTGTGTGTGTTTATATATTTACATATTTATTCCATCTAGCTACAATGCTCTGCACTGGGTGTGTTTATATTTATATATCTATATATTTATTCCATCTAGCTACAATGCTCAGCACTGGGTGTGTTTATATTTATATATCTATATATTTATTCCATCTAGCTACAATGCTCCGCACTGTGTTTTTATATATCTACATATTATTCCATCTAGCTACATTGCTCCGCACTGTGTGTGTTTATATACTTGCATATTTATTCCACCTAGCTGCAATGCTCCGTACTGTGGGTGTTTATATATTTACATATTTATTCCATCTAGCTACAATGCTCTGCACTGTGTGTTCATATATTCATATATTTATTCCATCCAGCTACAATGCTCTGCACTGTGTGTCTGTGTGTGTGTGTGTGTATATATATATTTTATAGTAATATGTACATATGTATATTAGCTGCTCTTGCTTGCTTGTTTTTTTTCTTGCCTTCTGATTGTTGCTCTGAGTGTTGCTATCCCTGTGCTGTTGCAATCCTGGAATTTCCCCGTTGTGGGACTAATAAAGGCTTATCTTATCTTATCTTATCTTATAGTAGGGGACTTTAATATACATGTGGATGTAGATAGTGACTGTCACCATGGGGTGAGACGCCGGCTCGGCGCTCAGCCCATGCTCCTTTTATCCCTGCCTCTCATTGGGCAGTGCCTCAGCTGGTTCCCAGCTGTCAGTGTCACGGGACGGCTGGGGCCAATTAATCCTCATCAGCTGGGGCGCTGTTAATGAGTATAAAGAGGAGCAGCTTCGATCATTCGGGGCTGCGACATAAGCACTGCTAGGCTGAAGCCCCTTCGTCTGGTGTCAGCCTTAACTCCCCTTGCAGCATTCCGGTGTTTGTATCCCGCTGTGAGTATGTACGTCTTGTTACCCCCATGTCCGGTACGAGCTACCTACCCCTGCGCTGTGCAGCCTGAGAATGTACGTCTGTATGAGTGTCTGTGCTCTCCTCATCCCTTATCCCTTACCCAGAATAAAACATCTCGACTCACTGGCTTGTCCCTGGCTCTGATTGCCTGGCTCCCTAGAGCCGGATATGACAGTATGTCGCAGCCAGAAGAGTTGCCGGCGGCCGTGAGTCGCTGTGGAAATGTACCTTTCTGTCCGGGTGTCAGCGCTGCTAGCATGCCGTTTCCCAGGAGTCACTTCCGGCGCCAGGGCGACGAGCTGAGGTCCATCTCGGAGGCTGTCGACGGGACGTTCTTCACCCTGCACGACGCCTCCAACGCGAGACGCTGGCATCCGGGCCGTGCTGAGGAACTCCTGGACTGTCACCCTCACTCTCTGTACCATCTGGAGGACAGTGCCAGGATAGACGCTGCAGGTACACAGCGAGAGAAGCTCCACGGGGTGGATGGAAATCCCGGCAGGGAGTCGAAGTGGGCGACGTCTTTCCCCGCTTCGGAGTCCCGTTCCTGCCGTCATTCCAGTCCGGGAGTTCGCGCCAACCAGAGGACTTCCCCCGACCTGCGCCACGTCACTCGGGATTCCCTTCAAGGAGCCGCAGCTGACAGCAGTTATGTCCGGGGTCGAGTGGCTGTCGCGAGCTCTACTGTGTTCCCTGTCACCACTTTCAGGCATGTGGTGGCGGCAGTGAGATTGATGGTGAGGACTTCGGGGCTACGAAGCTTTCCCGTGCTCGACGCCTTCCTCGTCTCGATCTCCGATCTGGAGCGGCGAATCCTGGGTTTCCCCCTCGCTTCGTCCCCTGGGAGTAGTCGTCATCACATCGCCGAGTCACCTCTGCACGAACCTCGTCCGGATCCAGTTCTGGGTCATCGTCAGGACCGTTCCTCCCACGCAGCTGTCATCCCTTCGCCTCGTCAGTGTGGAGATTCTACAGCCTCGTCCCCTGAGCCTCGTTCCCCCGCTGTCATTCCTGGACATTCGGGCTGGCTCACCCCGGCTGTTTCCCCCTCCTCCTCGACGCGCTTCCTGACCGCTGTGTGTGCCTGGAATCCCGGCCTGGTGAGCTCTCTGCTGGAGACAACGCGAGCGATCCTCAGACGAATTCCCGGGGGGTCCTCCGTTTTCGCCGGGCGGGGAGAGGAAGAAGCAGATTCCACTACAGCAGGCGATACTCAACCTCCAGGGGGGCAGGCAAGTCATTGTGTTTTCACACCTGCTTAATGATTTGCTCTGTCACATCCCTGGAGGAGAAGTTCAGGGTTCGCAGCTCCCTGAACTCTCCCCACCTGCTGTAACCTGTATTCCTAATCCCGCATCCTCTGTGTCTCTCTCCGCCGAGCGGTCCCCGGCTCCGGGTCAACGTGGTGGGATATGGAGAGGGCCTGTGGTTCCGCTGCTACATTGCGGACGGAGGAGGGGGACTGACTGCTGCGTGGAGTCTACGCTGACGACTGAGCGTCCCTGGGTCTCCACGGAGGAGCGGTTCGGTCCAGCGGGACGAGATTCTTCTGGCTTCACGCCGAGTGGATCGTCGGCGGGGTCACCGGAGGAATCTCAAGCTGCGCTGACCATCGTGCTGGCTGCGGGGCCCGACGCGGCTAGATGGGAGCCTGACAACGACCTCCTGACGACGGATCCTGGATCTTCGCAGTCCTGGATGGCGTCAGAACCCGAGATCAGGCGAGTGCTCTCCTTTCTTTTCTCTCTTTTTATCTTTGAGCACTTCAGCCTATCTCCAGGGGAGACGAGCAGGGTGCAGCCGCCCGCTGCGTCTGAGCTCGTCTCGCCGGGTTCTGGCGCTGCCGGTGATCCTGATCCCGGTTCTGTTTTCTCTTCTGAGCCTTCTTCCAGGGTCACCGGCGAGGAGTTGCTGTTCCTCGTGGTGCTGGAGGGTCCGGGTTCAACGTTGGAGGTCGGTTCTGGTGCAGTGTCCAACGTGGGTTCGCCCGAGACCCAATCGGGGTCCAACGTGGGTTCGCCTGAGGCCCGATCGGGGTCCGACGTGGGTGCTGCCCCAGTGTTGTCCAGGTCCGGTGAGGAGGTGGCCGTTTCCCTGAGGCCCGCCGCCCTCGTCATCGGCTCTCCCCTGAGCCTCTTCCACCGGGATCCGCTCTGATCCTTCGTCCGTCTCAACGGTCCTGGTGGTTGAGTGATGCGGGTCGACGACCCGACCCGCAAAACTTTCGGTTCGGCGATCTGGTTTCCCCCCACTGGTCTGTGTTTGCCTTTGGGCGGCCTGGTTCGGCAGCCGTTGGACTGGATTCCTGGGATCTGGGCCCAGAGTTCGCCGTCCGAACATTTCTCTTCCCCGGGTTGCCAACTGGACAATGGGCGGGGAGATTACCAGAACAATTCCGGCCGTTTTGGACTCTGCCTGCCGTCTCCTCGGGTGTCCTTTACTACTTTTATTATTATTGAGGTCACTCGGGTGTAGTTTCTTTGTCCATTAGGGGAATATATGTTTTTGTGCTGTGTGTTGTTTTTTTTATTAACCATACTCAGCATTTTTATCGTATTGTTATCCTGTTACCCTGTCACCTTTTTTTCCTCTTGGTGACTCACCTTATGTATCGCGCTGTGTATTGCATTTTCTTATCTTTACTCAGCGTTTTCATTCATCCTTACCTTAGCCTTGGCCTCGTCGGTGCATCATGGAGTATGCGTGTGGTTTCCTGTTCAACCATACTCTGTGATCACCCCATTCTGTCTTATTATCCTCGTGGGGGGCCTGCCCTGGCTTTAACATTGACTGTGTTTATTGTTTGAAGTAATGTGTTTCATCCCCACTTAACCGTACTTCATTATTACCCATTTGTCCTTGTCACCTCTGTTTCTTTAGGTGATCTTTTATATATTCGGTGCTGTGTGTTTTGTTTTCTTTAGTATCCATGCTGTCACGCCGCGCCATTCATCAGCGGCGCCACCTGCTCACGCACCTGACAATCATCAGCGGCGAGGGATAAAGGCCGTCTCGCCCGGAGGCTCGGCCTGAAGCCGTCAGACTTCGTCCCTCACCGTTGTGAGCATACTTCCCTTCAGCGTAACCATTGTTGTAAGAAGATCACTTACCTCTTCTCTTCAGTCTTCTCCCCTGTGCACAGGTGGATTTCCCAGCGGCGGACATCTCCTCTCCATCGCCCTATCCTCGCTGCTGCACGGAGCTCCCCAGGTGGCTGTCTTCCGGGCCTCACCCCCTTGTTGTGCCAGCTGTCCTGACCCACCAAGTAAGTCCTTCTCTCGCCATAAATTCCTCCTGTGTTGGTGTATGCCCGTCACTCTCTCCCTGTGCTCTCTCCATAGGGTTGCTCGGCTGTACGGTCACCTGCCTCTGTGCCTGGAGCTGACACCATCACCAGCACATTTACATCCCGCAGACACGCACTCATTCTCCCCTGCTGTTAATAAACTCTTTGAACTACTCTAAGCCTGTGTGTGTGCGTCTCCTGAGCCGTGCGTTATGTCAGTACGGCTTCAGCAGAGCGGCTCGGCGGACGGCGGGCTCGCACACCGGCTTACCACTCTCGAGGCTAGAGTGGATCAAATTGCTTATCAACAGCAGGTCATCCTAAATCAATTAGTAATTATCACTGGCCGATTGGACCGCCTGGACCCCCAGCAGCCGTTCCCCCCGGCTCCTCAGGGTGGCGCAGCTCCTGCTGTTCCGGTGGCCGTCCAGCCAGCTCCAGTGGCACCGGCCCGACTCACACCTATTCCGACCCCCGCTCGCTTTAGCGGAAAGCTCGGCGGAGCGCGGGGGTTTGTGATGCAGTGTGAGTCCGTGTTTGACCGTGTGCCCGGAGACTTTCCCTCAGATCACAGTCGAATCGGCTACATAGGGAACCTCCTGGAGGGGCGCGCTCTAACTTGGGCCTACGCTATCATGGCGAGACCCAGTTATGCCACCCTCACCTATGCCGAGTTCGTGAGGCGCTTCCTGGAGGTGTTCGATCATTCTCGTTCCGAGGCGGTCCAGGTCGATCGGCTTCTCGCTCTCCAGCAGGGAAACCGGTCGGCCGCGGATTATGCCATCGAGTACCGGGTAGCGGCGGAGGAATTGGGCTGGGAGGAGCGCTCCCTCTGCGGCCTGTTTCTCCGCAGCCTCAATAGTGATCTAAGGGATGAACTGGCTGGACGGGATATCCCCGGAACGTTAGCGGAGCTAACCTCACTGGCTATCAGCTTGGACAACAGGCTGCGCGAGCGCTCCTCAGGACGGAAACCGTCTGCTTCTCGCCCTCGGGGAGTCCCGCTACGCCTGCCCCAAGCTCGCCCCCTGGCGACGCCGCCACCATCGTGCCCCGAGGAGTCGGAGCCGATGGTGACGGGCTGGGCAAAGCTCTCCTCGGCAGAGAGACAGCGCCGCCGTGAGTTGGGTCTCTGCATGTATTGCGGAGACAGCCAACACACGATAGAGCTTTGCCCACAAAGGCCAAACGGCGGGGTCCGCGAGTCACTATAGGGGGCCTCGCGGACGTCAATCGGCAAAGTCCCCTCACTCAATTAAAGCTGCCCATCCGTTTTTGCCACAACCCCACTGGGCACCTCACCCACGCACTGGTGGATTCGGGCGCAGAGGGCAGCTTCATTTCACAAGGCCTGGCAACCCGATTGGGCATCCGCTGTCGGGCATTAAAACACCCCATCTCCCTGGTCCATCTCTCCCGTGCCTCCCTTGGGAGAGTTTCTCACCAAACCCTGCCCGTCCCAGTCATCATCTCAGGGAACCACCGGGAGGAGATGGTATTTTACGTCCTGCCCAACTCTGTGTCGCCCGTCATCCTGGGGTATCCCTGGCTACGCCTCCACAACCCTGTCCTGGACTGGAGGTCCGCTGGGGTATCGGCATGGAGTACCTTCTGCTTGGGCACCTGCCTTCAGTCCGCTGCCTGCTCCCCATCCGCGGCTCCCCCTGTGGCGGATACAGCACCTCCGGACCTGTCACTGGTGCCTCCAGAATTTCACGACCTGGGTATGGTATTTAGCAAATCGAAAGCTATGTCTCTTCCCCCGCATCGACCATATGACTGTGCCATCAACCTCCGCCAGGGGGCTCCCCTGCCATCTGGTCGGCTCTACAGCCTGTCGGCGCCGGAGAAGGATACCATGAATACATACCTGAAGGAATCTCTGAGCGCTGGGATTATTCGCCCATCGTCGTCACCCGTGGGGGCAGGGTTTTTCTTTGTCGGGAAAAAGGACGGATCCCTCCGCCCCTGCATAGACTACCGAGCGCTGAATGACATCACTGAGAGGGACCGTTACACCCTGCCCCTCATGGACACTGCCTTTCACTCCCTCCAGGGGGCGACCTGGTTTACCAAGCTGGATTTACGCAGCGCTTACCACCTCGTCCGGATCCGGGAGGGAGATGAATGGAAGACAGCCTTCCGTACCCTGAACGGCCACTTTGAGTATCTCGTCATGCCGTTCGGGCTGACCAACGCTCCTGCCGTCTTTCAGCGCCTCATTAATGACGTCCTCCGGGATTTCATCGGCCTTTTTGTGTTCGTCTACCTGGATGACATCCTTATCTTCTCCAGGTCCAGGGACGAGCACCAGGTCCATGTGAGGCGGGTCCTCCAAAGACTGCTGGAGAATCGTCTGTACGTGAAGGCTGAGAAATGCGAATTCTACGCTAGGACCACATCCTTCCTGGGATTCATCATCGCTCAAGATCAGGTGCTCCCAGACCCTGAGAAGGTGAAGGCGGTGGTGGAGTGGCCTACTCCCGCATCCCGGAAGCAGGTGCAACAGTTTGTTGGCTTCGCCAATTTTTACCGCCGCTTTGTCCCAAATTTCAGCTCGATCGTCGGACCGCTGACCCGCCTCACGTCCCCAAAGGTCCCGTTCCGGTGGACTGAAGAGGTCGCTGCTGCCTTTAGGGCGCTGAAGGCGGAGTTCTCCTCCTCCCGGGTCCTTCGCCAGGTCGACCCCGCGCTGCAGTGCATTGTGGAGGTGGACGCATCGGACACGGGAGTGGGAGCAGTGTTATCCCAGCGGTCACCTGACGATGGCACCAAACGGCCGTGCGCCTTCTTCTCCCGGCGCCTGTCCCCGGCGGAGAGGAACTACGATGTGGGGGACAGAGAGCTCCTGGCCATTAAACTCGCCTTACAGGAGTGGCGCCACTGGCTAGAGGGGGCGGACCTGCCGTTTGTGGTCCTGATGGACCACAAGAACTTAGAGTATTTACGATCTGCCAAGCGCCTGAATGCCCGCCAGGCGCGCTGGTCTTTGTTCTTCGCCAGGTTCCGCTTCTCGATCACCTTCAGGCGGGCTCCAAAAACGGCCTGCCTGACGCCCTCTCTAGGCAGTTCACCCCCGTGGAGGCTGAGGAGACGCCCCACACTATCCTGCCCAGGTCGTGCGTCCTCGGTGCCATCTCTTGGGACATTGAAGACAAGATCCGGAAGGCGCAGGAGGTGGAACCTGATCCTGGCGGCGGACCGGAGGGAAGACTGTTCGTCCCATCTGCGGTCCGAGGAGAGGTCATCCACTGGCTCCACACCTCCCGGCTCACCTGTCATCCCGGCACCTCTCGGATGATCAGCCTCCTCCAGCGGTCCTTTTGGTGGCCAGGCCTGCGGAGGGATGCAGCCCGCTACGCCCGGGCTTGCCCAATCTGTGCCACCAGCAAGTCGGGAAATGCCCCCCCAGCGGGTCTGCTCCAGCCTCTGCCCGTCCCCGGCAGGCCCTGGTCGCACATCGCACTGGACTTCGTCACCGGACTCCCCGTTTCCAACTCCTTTGACACCGTCCTGACCATTGTGGACCGTTTCTCCAAGGCGGCGCACTTCGTTCCCCTGCGAGGTCTCCCTACTGCCCTGGAGACGGCGGGCCTCCTCGTCCAACACGTGGTCAGGCTGCACGGGATTCCGGTGGACGTGGTCTCGGACCGGGGCCCCCAATTTTCGTCCGAGGTTTGGAGATCCTTCTGTAACGCCATCGGAGCCAAGGTGAGCCTCTCCTCCGGCCATCACCCCCAGTCTAACGGGCAGTGTGAGAGGACCAATCAGGAGCTGGAGGCTGCGCTCCGCTGTGTTACCAGATCCAAGCCGACGTCCTGGAGCAACCATCTCGCCTGGGTGGAGTATGCCCACAACACCGCCCGCTCTTCTGCAACGGGGATGTCCCCCTTCAAGGCGTCCCTGGGTTACGACCCCCCGCTGTTTCCAGCGCAGGAGAACGAGGTGACTGTCCCCTCCGTTAGGGCGCACCTTAGGCAGTTCCGCTCCACCTGGGCTGCCGCGCGTCATGCGCTTTTACGCACAGCGGAGCGCAACAGGACCGTGGCGGACCGGCACAGAAGACCTGCCCCGGCGTACAGAGTTGGGCAACTCGTGTATGTGTCTACCCAGGACGTCACGTTAAAAGGCGAGAGGAGGAAGCTGGCACAGCGTTTCATGGGTCCCTTTCCCATCACCCGGATCATCAACCCGGTGGCTGTGCGGGTGGCTATTCCCCCCTCCCTCCGCATCCATTCCACTTTTCATGTGTCGAAGGTGAAACTGGCAGTCACTGACCCCCTTTGCCCTCCTCCTGCAGCGCAACCCGCGCCCCGGATGATTGGTGGCCATCCGGCCTGGTCCGTCTCCTCCATCCTGGACTCCCGGCGCCGAGGTCGTGGGTTGCAATACTTGGTGGACTGGGAGGGCTATGGGCCCGAGCATCGACAATGGGTGCCCCCGTCGTTTGTGTTGGACCCATCGCTCATCGCGGACTTCCACCGAGCGCACCCGGATAAGCCATCGCCAGGAGGCGCTGCTAGAGGGGGGAGTACTGTCACGCCGCGCCATTCATCAGCGGCGCCACCTGCTCACGCACCTGACAATCATCAGCGGCGAGGGATAAAGGCCGTCTCGCCCGGAGGCTCGGCCTGAAGCCGTCAGACTTCGTCCCTCACCGTTGTGAGCATACTTCCCTTCAGCGTAACCATTGTTGTAAGAAGATCACTTACCTCTTCTCTTCAGTCTTCTCCCCTGTGCACAGGTGGATTTCCCAGCGGCGGACATCTCCTCTCCATCGCCCTATCCTCGCTGCTGCACGGAGCTCCCCAGGTGGCTGTCTTCCGGGCCTCACCCCCTTGTTGTGCCAGCTGTCCTGACCCACCAAGTAAGTCCTTCTCTCGCCATAAATTCCTCCTGTGTTGGTGTATGCCCGTCACTCTCTCCCTGTGCTCTCTCCATAGGGTTGCTCGGCTGTACGGTCACCTGCCTCTGTGCCTGGAGCTGACACCATCACCAGCACATTTACATCCCGCAGACACGCACTCATTCTCCCCTGCTGTTAATAAACTCTTTGAACTACTCTAAGCCTGTGTGTGTGCGTCTCCTGAGCCGTGCGTTATGTCACATGCACAGCGTTTTTCATCATTTTTTTGTCCTGACCTTTGTCTTGTTGGTGCATTATGGAGTAGTGTGTTTTGTTCCCCTTAACTATACTCTGTGATTGCTTTATTCATTCCTGCCACCTTTTTGGTGGGTTTTTGGTTTTCTTTTTTTTGCCCCGATCTATACGTTATTTGTATGCTGTCTGTAGTCGTATTTGGTATTTTCCCTACCTGTGTCCTAACTCAGTTTTCTCCCTAACTATGCTCTGGGTTAATCCTTTTTCCTGTGTTGTAGGGTATTGTATTTGGGTTTTTTTTTCTCTGCCCTGCTGCCCTACATTGGTCTATTGTTTTTTGTTTTTTTTGTCCTTCCCTTTGCATCTTCCCCTCCGGTCCTGCCTCCCTTCCGCCCACCCTAGGTGGGGAGGGGGGGGGGGGGCTGGGATGTTCCTGGTCGTTCGGGAGCCCAACCGTGAGGGGGAGGCTCTGTCACCATGGGGTGAGACGCCGGCTCGGCGCTCAGCCCATGCTCCTTTTATCCCTGCCTCTCATTGGGCAGTGCCTCAGCTGGTTCCCAGCTGTCAGTGTCACGGGACGGCTGGGGCCAATTAATCCTCATCAGCTGGGGCGCTGTTAATGAGTATAAAGAGGAGCAGCTTCGATCATTCGGGGCTGCGACATAAGCACTGCTAGGCTGAAGCCCCTTCGTCTGGTGTCAGCCTTAACTCCCCTTGCAGCATTCCGGTGTTTGTATCCCGCTGTGAGTATGTACGTCTTGTTACCCCCATGTCCGGTACGAGCTACCTACCCCTGCGCTGTGCAGCCTGAGAATGTACGTCTGTATGAGTGTCTGTGCTCTCCTCATCCCTTATCCCTTACCCAGAATAAAACATCTCGACTCACTGGCTTGTCCCTGGCTCTGATTGCCTGGCTCCCTAGAGCCGGATATGACAGTGACTGCCTTAATGTGGCTTTTAATTCAATATTAGACTCGATTGGGTTTTCTCAGAAAGTAGGAAATTCTACTCATTACCTCCACCATACATTGGACCTTGTTCTGACATATGGCATAGAAATAGAAAATCTTGTAGTGTCTCCTCATAACCCTGTACTGTCAGACCATTGTCTGTTAACCTTTGATTTTACTATTTCTGACTATTTGGCTCCTAAAGAAAAATATTATCACAGTAGATGCCTCTCAGATGATGCTGTTTCCAAATTTATGCAGATTGTTTCCTCTATGCCATGTGTCAACACAACGGAAATAAGCTATAGACAGCTTGCTCCTTCTGTAATTGATAACATGGTGGATAGTGTTTCAGCTTCTCTGCATCAGGCTCTAGACTTGGTGGCCCCCTTAAAAAAGAAAGTCTAATCAGAGATTTTTAACTCCTTGGTTCAACACAGAAACTCGTAGCTTAAAACAGAAGACTCGTCAATTAGAAAGAAAATGGCGCTCTACTAATTTAGATGAAATCTATTTAGCTTGGAGAAATCATCTTTTAATTTATAAAAAATCTCTTAGAAAAGCTAGAACGAGTTATTACTCTGCATTAATAGAAGAGAACAAGAATAATCCCAGGTTTCTTTTCAGTACTGTAGCCAGGTTGACAAAGAGTCAGGACTCTGTCAATCCTAGCATCCCCTTAGAGCTTACTAGTCAGGACTTTATGAACTTTTTCAATAATAAAATTTCATCCATCAGAGATAAAATCAATCAGATTCTTCCCACAGTTAACTTAAATACTGTAACTACTACAACTCCTTCTATTGATGTCTGTCTTGATGAGTTTACTCCAATCGACCTTTGTGAGTTAGACAAAATAGTTTCCTCATCCAAACCTTCAACTTGTCTTTTAGACCCTATTCCTACCAGGTTATTTAAAGAAGTCTTCCCACTTATTGGTAGCTTTATTCTTCATATAATCAATTCTTCATTAACTTCAGGCCATGTACCGCAGGCTTTTAAAACGGCTGTAATTAAACCCTTACTCAAAAAGCCAACGCTAGATCCAGGAGCTTTAGTTAACTATAGACCAATCTCTAATCTCCCTTTCATTTCAAAAATCTTAGAGTTGTTGCTACGCAATTATTTGACCACCTGCAGGGAAATGGTTTACTTGAAGAGTTTCAATCTGGGTTTAGAATCCATCATAGTACTGAAACAGCCTTAGCGAAGGTCACTAACGACCTCCTCATTGCATCTGATAATGGACTAGTTTCTGTACTTGTCCTTTTAGATCTTAGTGCAGCTTTTGATACTATTGATCATAATATTCTACTTGATAGATTAGAACACTATGTTGGACTTAATGGAACTTCGTTGCAGTGGTTTAGATCTTATTTATCTGATAGGTTCCAGTTTGTTCATGTAAATGATGAGTTTTCTTTCAGCTCAAAGCTCAGTCATGGAGTTCCACAGGGATCTGTGCTAGGCCCTACTCTTTTTAGTTTATATATGCTTCCGTTAGGCAACATTATTAGAAAGCACTGTATACATTTTCATTGTTATGCAGATGACACACAATTATACCTGTCAATGAAGCCAGATGATACTAATCAATTAGTCAAGTTAGAAGCCTGTCTTAAGGAAATCAAAGCTTGGATGACTTGTAATTTCCTGCTATTAAATTCAGATAAGACTGAAGTAATTCTTGTTGGTCAAAAAAACCTTAGAAATTCCTTTCCAAATCAAACTTTCAGTTTGGATGCAGTTACTCTTTCTCTTAATAGCTCTGTGAGGAACCTTGGAGTTATTTTTGATCAGGATTTGTCCTTCAATTCACATATTAAATTTGTTTCTAAGACTGCCTTCTATCATTTGCGTAATATTGCCAAGATTAGGAGCATCTTGTCTCAGAGTGATGCTGAGAAGCTGATCCACGCTTTTGTTAGCTCGAGATTAGATTATTGTAATTCTTTATTATCAGGCTGTCCTAAAACATCTTTAAAAAGTCTTCAGCTGATCCAAAATGCTGCAGCAAGAGTTTTAACAGGTACTAGAAAGAGAGATCATATCTCTCCGGTTCTGGCCTCCCTTCACTGGCTTCCCATAGAGTTTAGAATTAAGTTTAAAATCCTTCTTCTTACTTACAAAGCTCTAAACATTCAGGCTCCTTTTTATTTAAAAGATCTGATACTACCGTATCATCCTAACAGAGCACTACGCTCCCAAAATGCAGGATTACTTGTAATACCTAGAATCTCCAAAAGTACAATGGGAGGCAGAGCCTTCAGTTATCAAGCTCCTCTCCTGTGGAATCAGCTGCCAATCTGGATTCGGGAGTCAGACTCGATCTCTGTTTTTAAGAATAGGGCTAAAACCTACCTTTTTGATATAGCCTACAATTAGGGAGGGATCATGTGTTTCTGAACCCTCCCTTAGTTATGCTGCTAATAGGTTTAGTCAGCCGGGGGACCTCCAGTAATGCACTGGGCCTCACTCCTTTCCTCACTCTCTATGAAATATTTTTTTTTTTGCTGGTCATTAACATTTGTTTGTTCTCTCCCATAGATTGAGTCCCCATCATGCTTTTTGCTCTCTACATGTCTGTTCTTTTCTTCTTCTCTATCCCCTCACCCCCCAGCCAGTCGCAGCAGATGACTGCCCCTCCCTGAGCCTGGTTCTGCTGGAGGTTTCTTCCTGTTAAAAGGGAGTTTTTCCTCTCCACCGTTGCCAAGTGCTTGCTCACAGGGGATCGCCTGATTGCTGGGGTCTTTCTGCAACTGTGGGGGTCCCCCCTACAGTTGATAGTGCTATGAGATGACTGTTGTTGTGAAATGACGCTATATAAATAAAGTTGAATTGAATTGAATTGGTTTGCAAAGATGAGACACGTGGTGTTGCTAAGTGTCCAGCATTTGCACCAAAGACTATGGATGAGAAGCAAGCCTTCATCTGTGAACACCATCTTTGCTTTGGGTGCTTGAGAAAGGGGCATACTACCAAAGACTGTAAAAGGCATCACATTTGTGGCACATGCGGTCGTCATCATCCAACCTGCATGCACATAGAGAGACAAAACCAGTGGAACCGACGACCACAGATTCTGCAGTCACAGAAAGACATGTAAGCCAGGAGACTCACAAAGTCATGTCTCATGTGTTAACACGGCATACTTCTGCCACTTCCAGCATTGTGCCAGTTCTTGTCTCCACAACGATAGAGCCCCAGAAAGAAATTCTTACATACGCTTCACTTGACACACAAAGCGATTCTACCTTCATCTTAGAAGATTTGCTTGCTGAGCTAAATGTGAACACTCAATCAGTGCAGCTTAAACTCAGTACAATGACTACAGTCAACAAAGTGATAGCAAGCAAAATTGCCGTTGGTCTACAAGTTTGAGGGCTAAACTCTGAAAATTACATCCCATTACAGCAGGCCTAGACACGAGACTTCATTCCTGTCGACAGAACACACATCCCTACTAAAAGTACAGCACTCCAGTGGTCTCATCTAAAACATCTGGCAAACAAAATACCACCATTTCAAGACTGTGAGGTGGGACTACTATTCGGTTACAACTGCCCTTCAGCACTAACTGCATTAGAAGTCATCACAGGTGGTGAAGATGAACCCTTTGCCCAAAGGACTGTGCTCGGCTGCAGTGTCATAGGTTCAGCCAATCCACACTTGGATAGAGAGGGGAATCAGAGTTTTGTACATCAAGTTGCTGTGAAAGAGGTACCAATGCCACCAGCCCCAGACGTGCTTCAGGTCCGAGAATCTGACTTTAATGAAAGAAGCTATGAGGACAAGTACGTATGTGTCTCAGGATGATGTTCACTTCATACATCTTTTGAATGACAACATTAGACAGAAGGAAGACGGGCATTACGAAATGAAATTCTGTAACTGTTGAGGAACATAGGAGAGCTATTGAGGTGGTGATTAAATTTGTACAAAGGCAAGCCTTTCCACAAGAGTTAAAGGCACTTAGTGGGAGTTCTCAACTAAACAGTCTTCCAAAGTCAAGCCCTCTTCATTGCTTCAACCCAATCCTGGATGAGGGACTTATTCGTGTTGGTGGAAGACTGAAAGGCTCCATACTCAGTCATGAACTAAAGCACCCCATCATTCTCCCAAAAGATAGCCAGATTACAAAAATGATCCTTTCTCACTATCATGCCAAGATCTGTCATCAGGGTAGGAGCCAAACCCTCACAGAGCTCAGAGCCAATGGATTTTGGGCTATTGGTGGGAGCAAATTGTTTGCTAAATTGATACAAAAATGTGTGCAATGTTGAAAGCTCAGACAACCAGTTGAGAAGCAACAGATGTCTGAACTCCCCAAGGAACGGTGTGAGGTCTCACCTCCCTTTGCCTTCACTGGAATGGATTGTTTTGGCCCATTTGTTGTTAAACAGGGTCGTAAAGAGCACAAGCGATATGGACTCATTTTCACATGCTTGTCTTCTCGAGCAATTCATATCGAATTGCTTGAAGATTTGTCCACGGATGCATTCATCAATGTCCTGAGCTGTTTGTCAACTTCGCTGTGACCAGGGCACAAACCTTGTGGGGGCTAAAAATGAGTTCAAAGAAGCCCTAAAGCAGTGTGATATTAAGGCATTGGAAGGTTTCCTGACGGACAAACAGTGTGAGTTTGTGTTCAATGCCCCATCAGCAAGTCATACAGGTGGCATCTGGGAGCGGCAAATCCGGACCATCCGCAATGTACTAAATGCTACGATTGCTCAGTGTCCAGGCAGATTGGACGATGCCTCCCTCAGAACGCACTTCTATGAAGCAATGGTTATAATAAACAGTCGTCCATTAAATGTTGACACAATCAATGATCCTAAGTCTCTTGAGCCCCTAACTCCAAACCATCTCATTCTGATGAACTCCAAGGTTGCTTTACCACCTCCTGGAAAGTTCATGAAAGCAGACATGTATGCTGCAAAAAGGTGGTGCCGAGTCCAATATCTAACTGAACAGTTTTGGAGTCGGTGGAAAAGGGAATACCTGTTGAATGTTTCCTTAAGACAAAAATGGCACAAACCCAAGCGCAACCTAAAGGTGAAAGACATAGTTATAATCCAGGAAGACACTCTTCCACAGAGTGAGCAGCAATTAGGGAGAGTGGTTGAAGCTTTAGATGCGACTGATGGTTTCGTTCGTCAAGTCAAGGTGCAAGTTGGCCAGCGAAAGTCAAGTGGGAACAAAAACTGTCTCAACAAACTGTCAGTCATTGAACGCCCAATTCAGAAGTTAGTACTTCTCCTTGAAAATGAACAAATGACTTATTTTCAAAGATACACTTACAGACACAATAAGCCCACTGTTTTGCTTAAGGTGATCTATGACCTGTTTGTATGTGAGACCACGATATTTATGTCTTATCCTTTATTATAGCCTAGAAATCCTGCATGATTCACCTTTTGTTCATTTGGTTGATCTTGTTCATCATAGCATGATTTGGTGGGAGTGTAAGTGACTTTAAGGGCTGCTACTCAAAGTCCATTATTCATGTTCCTGGTGCTGTGAGCTGCAAACCCCAGAATCTGAATGGAAGATATCAGAAGTCACTGGCCTCATTTTTCACTCACTACAGAGATGTTTTCTGTTTGTGAATTCACATGGTATGTTATTTAATCTCAATGGTTGTTGCTGAAATTATATTCATTTAAACTGTTTGCACGTTTTGAGAGGTTTTGTTTGTGTTTGGTGCATCTATACAGTTCACTTCTTCAAGAATGTCGAGTAGCCTGCTAGCCTAGCTACTAGCTAAATCTGGGAGTTTTGCACCCCTTTGGCAAGCAGAGCAAGGTATGTGTGATTTACAACATTGCTCATATATGCAATGTAAGGCCACACAGTACCCTTTAGTGGCTGTATAGTGTTTTTTATGCAATATTAAGAGGCTACATGTTGTTTTGGCACCAATTCTGTCATTGTATGTACTTTTGTTTTATTTAAGGCAGTTAATTCAGCTGGGGTGTTTTCTTTTTATGATTGTGCGAGTGTGAATGATGTACTTTAAGTTTTGTTTTTTGTTTTTTTTTTTAATTTCAATTTTTGTTTTAATGTGATTTGAGTTTATTTGCCTCTCATTTGTTACTTAGTTTTCACGGTGTTCGACAAGAATGCAGTAAATGAGATGGCACCCGTCAGAGACTCTCTGCAGTTATTTCTTTAGATGCCAAGGGGCTGCTACATAGTACATCAAGAGAGTCATTAGTGTCTACTGTCTCCAAAATACCTTTACTGCAACTTTTCTACAGTATATACAGTACAATACAAATTTGCTATGAGTATTACAGGTTCTGGTTTTATAAGAAACCCTCTATGATACTTTCTATGCCATGATATGTCAATTATCCTGTTCTTCACTGCTAAGTATTTGCATCAATCACTTAAAATTTTAAAGTCCACTTTGCTTCATATGTTGTCATGGGCTGCCTCTGGCAGACAGTAAATGACTCCTTAAGGCAGGTACGGTGAAAAGCAAGCAAAGATTTATTCCACAACAGAGGATGAAGAGGACATGAAGGCAGACTGAGCTGTCAAACACATAAACTTGGTTTGAATCAAATGATGGGGTGGAATGGGCGCCAGAGGTGCAACCCATCTCACGACAAACGACACACAATGTTCCAGCACCAGGCAACAGAAGAGGAGGGCTAAATAAAGGGAACTGGTGATTGCCAAACACAAAACAGGTGAGACTAATCAGGGGCAAACAGATAACAGAGGATCAGCTACAGGTGAGGGAGACAGGATGGGTGGGGCTGTGCAGACAATGGACACCTGGGAGCTAGAGAATGATAATAAACATACATACAGGAACAAAACTACAGAACATAATTAGAGACATGATAATGAAAAATAAACACAATGATCAACCAAGGCTAAGATAGGGAAACACAGGGAAAACATACAAAAGTAACAGCTGGCGCTGGATACAGGGAACTTAAATAATATAAATGATAACATAAAGATAATAATGGTGCAAATGGTTAAAAAAAAAACTGCAGAAAGTGTGGACATGGTTAGAAACCATGTCTAGATATATGTAGTGTTATTTAATTTATAATTATGATTACGTATAAAGATTATTTAGTTTGTATTAAGAGGCGGTGTATCGGGACCCGAGATTTACTCCAGGTCCATGCACACAGAAAAAGCTGATAGTAAACACTTGTTTGGGGGCACCAGCTCAATAAAGTGAGCAATTGATAATTAATCTAATACCTGAAATTGATCAATCAATCAATTAATTAATAAATAATCATTCTCAAAATATTAGTGAATTTGATACTGGGGCTTTGAACAATCACAGAAATAGGAATAAATTACTCAACAACTTTTCTCATTTTACAGATTTATTTAAATGAAGCTGATTAAATGACATCACATTCAAATGATTTGTAAGCAGTGAAATGATCAACATTAACCATCACATTACTTGTAACTGAGGATAGAGTAACAGAATATGGACACCTCTGTGACCATGGAACTTTAGCATGAATTTTTGAACAGTTGAAATGAAAAAAATATGAATAATATTCGATGCAAATTTATGAAGAAAATTATAACTAATTATAGAAAAATTCTGAATTATTCTATGACAGAAAATGTAATTTTAATGAAAAGAGAATATTAATACTTTTTAATTCTGCATCTGATCAGATATTGAATTATTTCCAAATGTTATACATTCATTCACCAGATGGAAACAAAGAGGGCTCACTTGAATCTGGGTTGAAGTTCTGTTATTGACATGATCCCAATATCTGCCAGCAGTTATTCGGGCAAAGTTCAGTCACAGGCTGATATTGTCATGTCTGCTGCGTAATCTCGCAGCGAACATTTGAATTAGCTCATGTCATGGGCAGCGAGAGTGCGCTCCTCCCCTCCTGCCTCACCTTCGTCAATTCATCACTGCACCTGAGGCAGAGGACTCACCTGCGCCTGCAACGCTGGCTCATCTGGGTATACGGCCCTAAATTCAGGCAAGCAGATCATATTTTGCAAAGATTAGGCATGCTGTCTAGCCTTCACCTTTTTCTCTCCTTACAGGTTGCTGCCATCATGCGGGTGTGTCTCAGGACTGTGCGCATTCTCGTGCCACCTCACCATATCCTCAGCAACAGATCTTCACCTGGGCAGGCACTACTAGCTCATTCCCCCTTACCCTACTGGTTCGTCGATTCCTGGCTGGAGTCCTGCTGGTCCTCTCCTGGAGTCCCGAGTAAGTGGTAATTTGGCTCTTCCTTATTCCCTACTTCACTTCTCCGCTGACAGCTCTCACTTTCTCTCCACAGGTGGATTGATCTTCTAGCAAATGGCTGTTTATCTAACTGCACTATTTTCTATATGTAATAAACTGTTGAACATTCCCCCCTTGTGTGGTTCCGTCCTGTGCTAGCATCGTGCACATGAGCTGTCATCTTAATCATGACAGAACGAGCCAGCCTGGACAATAGCTCAGCCAGTGCCTCGTCACAGGAGCTGTCAGCTCTGGAGCACTTGTCAGTGACCGAGCATCACCTCGCTGTGCTGACGCAAGAGGTGTCAAACCTTATTCAGCTTTGGTCTCAGTCGTCTCCCCCAGCTCCACCTCCTCAGCCTGCTTCCCACACTACGGTGCGGCATACCACTTCCATTCCCACACCTACCCCGTATGCGGAGGAGGTGGGGAAATGTAAGAGTTTTTTTAATCCAGGTACATATGTATTTGGAGCAGGTCGGGGAGGAGTACCCGGGCGATACAGCTAAGATTCAGTTTTTCACACTGTTACTGAAGGACCGTGCCCTCAACTGGGCACATTCCACGCTAGACAACCCCGAGGGGTGGCGTTATATGTTCAGCCAATTTGTTGATGCCTTCACTTGCACGTTCGATCGGTCCGAGAGCGAGGGCAATGTAATGAGCTGCCTTATGACGCTCCTCCAGGGTACCCGGTCAGCGGCCGAGTACTCAGTGGAGTTCCAAGTTGTTGCTGCAGACTCGAGGTGGAACGAAATTGCCTTGCGCAGTGTGTTCCTCCACGGGTTGAATGAACAGCTGCGGGACGAGCTGGCAGTTCATCCTGTCCCAAAGACTCTCGACGATCTGATAGCTCAAGCTGTCAGTTTGGACAACCAGCACCGTAAGCGTGCGAGGGAGTGCGAGGCCTCCTCTCACCAGCGCGGACCCGCCGTGACTGCTGACACTGGTGGCACTGTCTCTTCACCCTAGCCGATGGAGCTCTCTTGGCACCTCACTGGTGATGAGCGTTGGCAAAGCCAAAGGGCCTGCGCATGCCCGCACTGTGGTTCACTGAACCATGGCCTGGACGAATGCTGCCAGCGGCCAAAAGACGCAGCCCATCAGTAACCATGGGGGGGTCTAGCGGGCGGGACTAAAAACACTCCCCCCGGTAATTTGCCTATCTCAGCCCTTGTGCAGCTGCCGGGGGTCGAGAGGAGGGTTAAGGCGCTGGTTGACTTGGGGTCGGAGGGTAATTTCGTGTTTGCTGAATTTGTTAAGCAGGTGGGTATTCCCACACGTAAATTGCCCCGTGATCAGAGAATCACAACCATATCTGGCTGGGAGGTCACAGTAGTCACATGTAGCACGGTGCCGGTCTCCATCCTCCTTTCCGGGAACCACCAGGAGGAACTAACTTTCTTAGTTCTCCCTTTTTCATCTTCCCCAGTGGTCCTTGGGTATCCATGGCTCCAGAGGCATAACCCTATGATAAATTGGGTCCAAAACACCATCTCCTCCTGGAGTCCCTTTTGCATGGCCCGCTGTATGTGCTCAGCGGAGTGCTCCCCCTCTCTATCCGTCTCCCTCTCCCCGGTCGAGCCGCTGGACCTCAGCCTCGTTCCCCGGGCTTATCACGATCTTGGAGAGGTCTTTAGCAAGTCTAGAGCATTGTCGCTGCCACCTTACCGCTCTTATGACTGTGCCATAGACCTCATCCTGGGGGCAAGGCTGCCGTCCAGCCGGCTGTACAGCATTTCTGGGCCGAAGAGGGAGGCGATGGAGAGGTATATAAAGGAGTCCCTGAACGCCGGCCTAATCCTCTCGGAGCCGGGTTCTTCTTCATTGGAAAGAAGGATGGCTCGCTGCGCCCGTGCATCGACTACTGGGAGCTTAAAGCAATTACCGTTAAGGACAAGTACCCTCTACCCTTAATCAATTCAGCATTCGAGCGCCTTCAGCGCTCATGGGTATTCACCAAATTGGATCTCAGGAACACGTATCATTTGGTCCACATTCGCGAGGGTGATGAGTGTAAGACAGCATTTAAGACACATCAGGGGCAGTGTGAGTATCTGGTGATGCCCTTTGGGCTCATTAACGCCCCCGCCATCTTCCAGCGGTTAATTAATGATGTCCTCGGCAATATGCTATATCAATTCATGTTTGTGTATTTAGATGACATTTTAATTTTCTCCCGCTTGCCAGAAGAACATGAAACCCATGTAATTGCCATTCTATAATGGTTCCTGGAGAACCGGCTCTACATCAAAACCGAGAAGTGTGAATTTTCAACACCATCCACCACCTTCTTGGGCTTCATAGTAGCCGAAGGGAGACTGATTGCCGACCCGGCCAAGGTGAAGGCAGTGCTGGATTGGCCAACTCGCCACTCCCGTAGGGAGCTCCAACACTTCCTCGGGTTCAAGAACTTTTATCGCCAGTTCATAAGGAACTATAGTGGGGTGACATTGCCTTTGACTCAGCTGACCTCCATTAAGGTCCCCTTTCGCTGGACCGATGCAGCAGAACAAGCATTTCACAAATTAAAATGCCTGTTCACGGACACACCCATCTTGACACAGGTCGACACGCAGCTCCAGTTCATCCACGAGTGGATGCATCTGACACGGGGGTTGGTGCTGTGTTGTCACAGTGCACGTCCTCGGATCAGAAGCTCCACCCGTGCGCATTTTTCTCTCATCGGCTTATGCCGGCCGAGAGAAATTATGACGTGGGGGACAGAGAGCTGCTAGCCATTAAGTTGGCACTGGAGGAGTGGAGACCTTGGCTGGAGGGTGCCATTCACCCTATCATCGTGTGGCCCAACCACAAGAATCTTGAATACTTGTGGTCAGCCCGCTGATTAAACACCAGGCAGGCTCGCTGGTCTTTATTCTTCCAGCGGTTTAATTTCACTATCACTTACCGGCTTGGCACCTGGAATGTCAAACCGGATGCGCTATCATGCCAGTTTGATTCCGGGGAGGTAGGCCCTCCTCTTCCCCCCAAACAATCATCCCGCCTTCGTGCGTCCTTGGTGCCCTTACTTGGGAAATTGAGCAGAGGGTCTGGCAGGCCCAGTCCTGGGAACCCATTCCAGTAGGGTGCCCCCGGAATTGCCTCTACGTCCCGGCCACCCTCCGCAGTGACGTTCTTCAGTGGGCCCATACCAGCCATTTTTCCTGCCATCCTGGCATCGTCCGCACTGTGGATTTCATCCGGCGGGCATTCTGGTGGCCCAAGGTGTGGTGGGATGCATGGGATTACATCAGGGCTTGCCAGACCTGCGTCACGGGGAAATCTGACTCCTCTCCCCCCTTGGGACTCCTCCACCCCCTTCCCACTCTGGGTCGTCCCTGGTCTCATATTGCCGTGGACTTTGTGACCGGACTATCCCCCTCCTGTGGGAAGACTGTTATTCTTACTATTGTGGATCGCTTCTCCAAGGTTCTCAAAGCTCCCCTCTGCCTTGGAGACAGTGGTCCTATTGACAGATCACGTGATCAAGGTCCACGGCATCCCCATTGACATTGTGTCTGGTCAGGGCCCACAGTTTACGTCCCAGGTCTGGAGGGCCTTCTGTCGGACACTGGGCACGACAGTGAGTCTGTCTTCCGGAAACCATCCTCAGAGCAGCGGGCAGGTGGAGCGTGCCAATCAGTCCCTGGAGGCCACCCTGTGGTGCATAGCAGCTGAAGACCCGGTGATAGGATATTTTCAGGTTTCATTGATTATTCTATATGATTTTAATGCTGTATTATTCTATTTTATATTATAACTGTATCTGGTGCATATAATGAGCCAATGTCTGATACTGTGTGTTTTTCCATTGTCTCAGAGCTTGAAAAGAATGTCTGTTTCTCAGTGTAAGATTAGGCTGAGCAAGATTGTAAATAATGACCAAGGTTTTTGTTTTATCATACCAAGCTGTTCTGATTAGAATGCCCGAAGTTAGGATGACTTAGGATGACCAGGTCATGTAAAGATCATAGCAGAATGTTCAGTGCTGTCCATAGATTAGAAGCAGTCTCTTGGAAAGATGGCTCCAGCCGCCTTTAGGTTTAGATAAGGTCAGGGACGCCTGCCCAGGGTATAAGAAGCAACATCCTTGAACACATGTTAGGGAGTTGGTGTGAGCAAGCTTTGGGGCACATTATGCTGTGACCGATTACCTTCTTTTTCTGATCAGAAAGAAAATAAATGGCTCAGAACTTGGAAACCGCCTATTGATTATTGATTCACTCTCAATCAGTTGACTTTTGAGCTAACATTTTTGGCGCAACAAACAGGGACCCACATAAAGAGTTCCATGGCGTTTTCCGACAGATCCAGACTGGACTGTGCACTGTCAAAGAAAAGGAGAGGCCCACACTTCTGGGGAGTGCTGAAAAGACGCTGAATTTCCCTCTTCAAAAGCCCTGGTGACGTCAGGGAGCAACGTGGAGCTCTGACGGGTCTACCGGAACTCATACAGGCGGATACCAAGTGTGAGTAATTTATTTCAGTTTTTGTTATTGTTGTTATGGCCAGTTAGTAATATCCTAGATCAATTGTACACTGTAAAAAAGCTGAAAGAATGAAACTAGCAGCTAAATTGATGAGTTATTTTTTACCCACAGTGAGAATATCGTAATAATCCCTTGGGAGGAATGAGGTTTTCCTTTGCAAACGGTGACCAATATTTCAAGACCTGGGGTAATTCTTAGAAATTCGCCACTTCCTATGCTCAAGTAAGCAAGTGGAGGTCTAGAAAGGAATATGCTAAGAAAAAAGGGAAAGATTTTTGGTCTCGTTCCTGTGTCGAAGAGTCACGTGATCCCACAGAAGTGAATTTTTCGGGGACAGATTCATGCTTCTTGTGACCACTTCTGCTTATGGTCCAGTGTTTGGACCTTGAGCATTTGTGGGGAGGCTACATGAACCCCGAAGGGAGAAAAAAAAAAGAGATTTTATTTTGTGAGTTTGTTGAAACGCTACATAAAAAAAAAAAGTTACTGCAGTCTGAATTTGTTTTTGTCTCAGTGTTACATGGAATCCGCTCTGGTGTGAAACACAGAGAGGCTGAGTTCCCATGGAGGCGGAGTGACTAGGTTGTGATTTTTCCCTAATATTTGTGGAGCATAAAAGGGTTGGTTAGTTAATTGTTATCCTTTTGGGAAGTGTTTAAAATTATAGGTATTTGAAAATAGTAGCCTTGAGTGAAAACGGTGGACTGGTGTTGTGTTTTTACGGCAGTGTAAAAAAGAGGAGCTTCACGCTGCAAGTGGCGGTGTGAGGGTTGTCATAGTTGTGATTTTTCCGCTAAGGTTGCCAGTTCCTGAGATTAATTGAAGTAATTCTCATGCTGTTTTGGGTTTTGGCATGAACCTAAAAGTCTTTATTGTATGACCTTGTGGAGATAACGCAAAAGAAAACATTGTGTCTGGGCCCTGTCTGTCTGTGTGTGTGTATCTGTCTTGTGACTCTCTGTGTATGTGTGTCCTTGAGAGAGGGGGAAAAAGAAACAGAGAGAGCTTGGGAAAAAAAATATAGAAAAAGCTGTGTAGCTATTAATTTCTGTGTGGAAACTTGGTAAAAAGGGAAAAAAGTAAAAAAACTTTCAAACATGGGTTGCTGTTACAGCAAGCAGGACATAAGACAGCCACAAAGTGTCCAGGCAGGAAGAAATAATGCCTCATTTTGCAGTAAGGGTTGCAGAACACAGCAAGATGAGAATGAAATTTATATTTTTGTCAGGAGATGGTAAATTTATGAACAAAAAAGACAGAAATAGCACAAGGTTTCTGGCAAAATGGAGAAAGAAATTCAATTTCAGTGGGAAACTCAGCGTTAAAGATTGTGAGAGTTTGATTTCTGCCATTAAATTAGCAGCAGATGGCAGTAGGAGAAAAGGGTTAAAATATGGACTCTTTGAAGCTGAACAATGGCTTCAAATTGCCAGGCAACGCCAAGCTGACTTAGACACCTCAAAAGACTGAAATGTTTGTAATATAAAGGGTTTGACTAATGCCCATTCTTTCTCAAAATTCCGAGGTGAGGAGGAAGATAACGGCCGAAGCAGGTGGCGTAGAGAGGCCCCTCCCCTGTATCCGGACCTTGAGATGGTGACAGCCCCCACGGCACCGGCGGCAGACCTGGCTCCTCCCCGCCCTCTTCCTCCTTCCCTTCAACACATGCCAGATATCAAGCCTAAAGTCCAGCCTTCTCGTCTGGCAAAAGAGATAAGTGTTTATGCACCTTCACGTTTTGCCACTACAAAAGCACACACATCCTCATCCTTAAATAAACACATTAAGGAAGAAGAACATGCAGCAGAAATAGGACAATTTCCTATGATTGAATTATCTAACTCAGCTTATGTTGGCCCAGCAGCTGAGGGCAGTGAAGCTACTATTCAAAATATTCCCACTCCTGACCGCCTTCAACACCTCTGTCATGGCTCCAAACTCTCCGACCCCTTGTGGCCGCATTCCGGGGAAAACCGAAGCCTGCTCGTTGGTGCCGCTCGCTGCCTCGGGCAACTCGGCGTACCGCCCAGCACCTTCGTCCAGGGCGCTCCGCTGCGCTGCCTCCGTGTCCAGCTGTAGCTGCTCTCTTCCAGGGCTCTCAGCTCCGCTCTCATCGGTGTCACTCTCCAACCCGGGTGTTTCATTGCTGCTCCTGGCACCCGCGTCCCAGGCGCTCCGCTGTGCTGTCTCTGCGCCCGACTGTCACTGCTCTTCCCCGGGGCCCTCAGTCGTCATGGTCCCGCTCTCCCGCTGCCTAGCCTCCAGCTGTGGAGATGACTCTTGCTGCTCTCCCTCTCCACTGTTGTCACACACCACACCGTCCAACCCATCAGCGCTCTGGTCCTCCACCTCCCTGCACTTCGCAGCTGGCACGCCGTCTTCAGTGACCGGGGACTCCCCCTCTCGCAGTCCCAGTCCCACCACGAAGTCTAGCTGGCAGCTTGGAGCTCTTTTTCAGCATGCAGTTAGCTTAGTGGCTAGCCTGCCCATAGATAATGAATGGGCTGTTAGCTTCCCCAAGCTAACTAGCCTAGCCTCCCTTGGTGCCAAAACTCCCACCACCCACAGCCTCGTGGTGCTCGTCTGCCCGGTGAAAAATTCGGCTAGCTGCTCAACAGCATCCTCATACTCATCCGTCTCTCCTAACGTAACGAGAATTCTTCAGCCCTCTGCACCAAGATAGTGGGCCAGAAGCGTTTGTCGTCTCCTCCCGTTGAGTCCGTTCAAACCCAGCACCCCGATGTAATCCTCAAACGCAACCCTCCACTTCGGCCACAGGATCACCGGCTCTCCCGTGTACTCCAGAAACGGAACTAGAGTTTGAGGTAGCCCATTTGCTGCCATAATTATTCTCATCGCCAAATGTTATGTATGAATAAGGAGAGTCAGAGTGTCATTTTGCAGGAACCGTCAACACCAACCAACCACCACTTTATTACAGAGAACAGAATTATATACACCAGTGGCCGTGCCCGCCTAATGTCACCCTGTGGGCAGGTACGGCATCACACACACACACACTACACTCACGACACCATAGTGCATTTAGCGGAAAAAATATATGGTGTGTTCACATTCAATAGGAATGTAAATTTAGAGTGAATACACACATTAAGAGGAATTAATTATTTTAGTACCCATATATTTTAAGTGGGTTACACCCTCTCTCCTTAAAATAACATGAGTTCCTTTATGTGCTTTTAAGATTAGGTCTAAACATCATAAACAACATAATCATTTCGATCACTGAAAGAATCAAGAGTTTGACTAAAGCTATCAAGCAGACTTTGGGCAAAGGAAATCAAAGGTTTCCCTAACTCTGGATAATGGAAATGACCTGGGGGTCTCCTCAGCCTGTGTGATTTTCTCACATCGGTATTTTCATTGTCTATCTGACATGGTTTTGTCTCTTTATCAGTTTGTTTTTCAGACATGTCAATGTTTAAAGGGTCAACATCTGGTTCCTTGTCTGACTGGTTTACTTCATTCATACCACCTTTGTTTAAACCTAGTTTGATGCCAATTAACCTAACTTGCATGTTTTTGGTATGTGGGAGGAGACCGGAGAAATCCCAAAGTAAACCCACGCAGACACGGGGAGAACATGCAAACTCCACACAGGTCACTGTTGGTCGAGGGCCGGGAGCTGTCCAGGGTGTACTCTGCCTCTCGCCCAAAGATGATGGGATAGGCTCCAGCCCCCCACAACCTGAAAAAGGATTAAGCAGAAGAAGATGGAGGGATGGATGGATGTTTAAACCTTGAAGTTTATCAGCATCGTCATGAAACTGTGTTACATTTTCATTTGACTACTCAACTGCAAAATCAGAATCCTAAACACTACCCAGCCTATGAAAATCTGCCTGGGGTTCCTCAACAAGTTGAGAGTCAATGGTAGTAGTAGGCAGTGGGGATTCTGATATGGGAGGGTCAGTTTCAGTTCAGTAGACAAAGTGGGGTCATGTAAGTTTTTGTCATACACTTTAATAAAAGTTTCTGTGTAGACAGTTGGATCTAGTGGGATGTGAACACATTCATCTTCAGAATCGGAAGATTCGGGCTTGTCATGAATGCCCCTTCTGGCAGAGATACGAGACTGTGAGCTTGTGAGATTTATTAACAAGAATAGCAAACATACAGTGCAACAAGGTGTTCAAAAAACAAAATAGCAATGATGGAAAAACTTATGGAAAAAATGCACCAGAGCAGAACGGGGCTCTGTCGGAGACAAAGAGAGACTGGTTGACTAGGCAGTGGCAATGAAAATGAAAAACAACCTCTCTTAAATAGAGATCAAAACCATTACATAACTAGTCACAAGTGTGAGTTCACATGAGCGGGCAAAAGGGAACACTGAATGGTGAGCGAGATCAGCTGGGAGAGATGAGGGAGGAGTGGCTGGACTGACAGCTTGACAGACGACGCCTACGCAGAGCGCAAACACAAAAATGTTGTCTGACAGCTGTCAGCCCACAGAATAAAATATAAGAAATAAACATAATCAAATGCAGACTAAAACTTAAAGGCACAAAATACAGTAAATAAATATAAAAACAAAGAAAGAGCCACGAAACTGAGTCTGGCAAAAAATCCAGAACTCAGCTTGTGACAGGGCTTCTGAAACTGAGGGGGACTTTGTCTAGTTTTGGGATGATTGGGAGACTTTGGTTTTTCTGTGTCAGACTCCTGTTCAACCTCTGACAACTGACCACAGGGGAGTAAGAGGTCCCTATGCAGGATACAGGTAGACCCATCTCCATTTACTGGCTGAACAGTGTAGACGGGTAAGTCACCCACGTGATTCACAACTTGGAACACTGTAGGCTCCCATTTGTCAGCCAATTTGTGCTTATTTCGAAGGCGCACATTTCTGACTAACACTCTGTCACCAACATGAAGGGTAGATTCTCTGACATGTTTGTCAAATCTTCCTTTGTTTTGTTCTGCACCTTTTTCAGTTTTTCAGGGCAAGTTGAAAACTTTCCTCCAGTTGAGCTTTTAAGTTGCGGACATACTGGAAGTGAGATGCTGGCTGTACCTCTTTTGCTGGTAGCCCAAAAATGAGATCCAGTGGCAGCCTAGGTTGACCCCCAAACATTAACTCATAAGGGCTAAACCCAGTGGTCTCATTTTTTGTACAATTGTAGGCGTGAGCCAGAGGTTTGACAAAATCTCACCAGTGAGACTTTTGCTCATCTTTCAATGTCCCCAGCATGTTAAGGAGGGTGCGATTAAATTGCTTGACTGGGTTGCCTCTAGGACAGGGGTGTCAAACTCGTTCCATGGAGGGCCAAGACCCTGCATCTATTTTCACTGAACAGCAATGAGTGGGAAGAAATTCATTGAAATCACCTGTTGAAGACATTGGGTGGAGGTAAAACCTGTGGGGTCTTGGCCCTCCATGGAATGAGTTTAACACCTGTACCCTAGGGTGATAAGGACTTGTTCTCACTTTCTTAATACCTGCCATGGTGCAGAGTTCTTTGATGACACGTGACTCAAAATCTCTGCCTTGATCACTATAGAGGCATTCAGGAAACCCATAGTGTACCAAGAAATGGAGATATTGCAACGGTGATGGCTTTTTGGTCACGAGTTGGCAGGGAAATGGCATATTTTGTGAAATGGTCTGTGATGACTAAAATGTCTTTGGTGTTTTTACTGCCAGGCTCTAATGACAAGAAGTCCATACAGACCAATTCCATTGGCCATGTTATGTTGATGTTAACAAGGGGTGCTGCTTTTTCCGGTTGGGACTTCCTTCTCACACAGCGCCCACAGCTCTTTATTTTGCGTTCAATGTCAGCAGCCATTTTTGGCCAATAAAGCTTTGACCGCACCAAGTCATGAGTTTGCTCCCATCCCATATGCCCCATGTCATCATGGAGGAGCTTTAGGACAGTGGGTCTCAATGACACTGGGAGCACAAGTTTGTAGGCTGCCTCTTCGCCACATTGCCATTTCCTGCACAGAAGACCATTTCTCAGTTCAAGACGTTTCCACTTTTTCAGGATTAATTTCACATCAGTTGCTTCAGAACTAATGTTACAGGGAGCATCAACTCCATCTTTTAGCAAACAAATTACATGAATTATGTTTGGATCTGATTCCTGATGTTGTCTGAGGTCATCTTTAGAGAAGAAGGGCGTTGTTGCTTGACCTGACATTTCCTCTTCATCATAAACATTAGGTACAGCATCTGCATGTACAGCAACTCAACCATTGTGATGGATGGTAGGTGGTTGTCGGTCTTAGCCACAAGATGTCTGTGACATACTGCAGCAACTGTGTCTGAACTTATGTCACAGTAAGTTCAAGAGGTCAGGAGATGTGAGGTAAGTTGTTTGATGTGTTCCCCCTCCTCTGTTAAGACACTGTCTGCAGCCAATTTAGTATGAGGCCTCCGTGACAAGCCATCTGCATCCTGGTTCACCTTGCCAGCTCTGTACTTTAGGTGGAAGTCAAATGTAGAAAGGGATGCTAACCATCAGTAGCTCGCTGCATCCAGCTTTGCGGTTGTTAAAACATACGTTAATGGATTGTTATCAATCACTACCATAAATGTGTTGCCATAGAGATAATCCCAGAATTTCTCAACAACTGACCATTTCAGAGCAAGAAATTCCAGTTTGTGAGCTGGATATTGTATCTCACTTGGCATTAGTCCCCTACTGGCATATGCAATTGCGCGCATTTTACCGACTTGCTCTTGATATAAAGCAGCACCTAACCCAGTTGTGCTTGCGTCAGTATGGAGGACATATGGTAGTTTGGGATTTGCAAAGCCCAGTATTGGAGAGGATGTCAGTTTTTCTTTAATGCATTCAAAAGCTTTCTGAGCAGCAGAACTCCACCTTTCTGTTAGGGGTTCTTTTGGATTTAGGTACTCCCCCTTACAAGAACCCTTCTTTTGGCCTTTTCTTAGTGGAGAATAACCCCTAGTTAGGTCATTTAAGGGCTTTGTGATCTTAGAATAATCTTTTACAAAACGGTGATAATAGCCAGCGAAACTCAAGAATGACCTAAGCTGTTTTAGGGTCTGTGGTATTGGCAAATTTTGATGGCTGCTATTTTTTTCAGGATCTGTCTCAACCCCATCTCTTGAGACAATATGACCAGAGTAACGTATGGATGTCTGGAAAAATCTGCATTTTTTAGGGGACAGTTTCAACCTATTTTCTCTTAGATGTTGAAGAACATACTGTAGCCTTTTTTTGTGCTCTTCTAGGGAAGCTGAAAGCACAATCAGGTCATCAAGGAATACCAGAACTTCTTTGAGATTAATATCTCCCCTACACTTTCCATCAACCTCTGGAAGGTGCTTGGGGCATTGGTTATCTGTTGTGGCATCCGATTGAATCCAAAGAATCCGAAAGGGAAAACAAAGGCTGTTTTGGCCTTGTCCTCCTCCTCCATCTCAATTTGATAGTAAGCGGACTTTAAATCCATTACTGAGAACTATTTTGAACCGGATAGTGCAGAGAAAGTTTCTTCAAGATTTGGCAAAGCATAAGCATCTCTTATGGTCTGTGTGTCAAGTTTCCGGTAGTCAATACATAAACGAACTTTGCCATTTTTCTTTTTGACTACAATGATGGGTGAGGAGTATGGGGATTTAGATTCCGTTATGACTCCTGCTTCCAGAAGCATCTTAATGTGTTTTCTCACAGCCTCATAGTCATTTGGATGAATAGGTCTTAACCTTTGTTTAAAGGGTGTCTCATCCTTGAGTTTTATTTTGTGTTTGATCCCAGTGGCATGACCAAAGTCAAGGTCATGACATGCAAAAATGTCAGCAAACACAGTGAGGCTCTCGGTGACTCAATCCTTCCATTCCTCTGGCAATGGAGACTCACCAAAGTCAAACATTAACTTGGCCTTAGCAGGCTGACTGGGAGATTGAGCTCAGATACTTGAACAGTTTGTTGTGATAGGGTCAACTTTTGAAGTGTTGTGAGGTTCAAAGACTTGTTTGGCAATATTCAACTCAGCAGTGACACAGTTAGTTGGGAGCATTATATTGTCATCTGTTTCATTTCTGACCCAAACAGGAACTTTGTGAGGACCATGATTTGGTAGAATGATGAGGCAACAGTCCACAAAGATTCCACCAGGTAAGGCAGTTGTACTTGGTTGTTCCAACACAGCCCATTTCTCACTGATGGAAGCGCTCCCATTAACATAGCCTTTAAGCTGGACTCAGACACTGGATGGAATTACTTCTAGTGTACTGCTCTTTAATGTCAACAAACCTATCTTTCCTGTCATGTTCATTTTGTTTCTGAGTTGGAGCATTTGGAGAATTTGCTTATAACCATAGACAGTGGAAATGTCACAAGTAGCTTTGTTCTGACAGTTTTCTTCATAGAGCACATCAAGCGCATTGGTGCCAATTAAAACAGGTAAGTCTGTGCTGGAGCGCAGGTCAGGAACCATTAAAGCCAATGTGGTAATTTCAGGCTGGGTGTCAATAAATTCTTTTGGGAAACCAATACTAGCCTGTATAAAACCAAAATACGGAACGGCCTGACCATTTGCACCTTCAACATCAAGATTATCAATAGGCTGGATAGGGTTGTCTGATAGGTTCTCATTATAAAAAGAGGTTGATATTGTGATTACCTGTGAACCAGTGTCCAATAATGAATTACAATTCACCCCAGCTACTGTTACATTAGCTGTGCATTTTCTGCCAACTAACCCCATTGGTATTTTTGGTGGGTGCTTTGAGGTGAATGTATAGGACACTGTTTTTAGGGCAGCTTTGAATGTGGGACTTGCTGTTTGAGTTCCAGTTTGTCCCGCAACTGGAATAAACCCTAGTTTAAATCAGGCGCATTTTGTTCTTCCCAGGCCTTTTGCTTTGCTTTCAATTCAATTTCCTTTTTGTTTCAACCACATCAAGGTTGGGCTTGTTGGTGCATGAGGTGGCTATATGCCCATCCTGACCACAATTAAAACCGTACCTTGGGCGAGATTTTCCATTGCTCTTGCCTGACCCTTCGTTAGAATGAGTAGGGTTACCTGTTGTTGTTTCTTTTGGTTTACTTTTCTTTGCCTTGGGTATCTTTACATTAGCTTCTTTTGTTGGAGGTTCATCCAGAGAAGCTTTGAGTGAATTTAACTGTGACTGAAGCTGTGCAATTTGTTTTTGGAGCTTTCTTGTTACAGCATTAGTTGCATCATTGGGAGGTGTTGTGTCTACACCTGAATACACACTGAGGGGGTTAGATTGTATCTTTAACTTTGAGATGCACAGTTGCTGCTTCATGTGGTTAGATTTTGCAGTTTGTTTATCCTCCTCTGTTCGCAAAAGCAACAATAGTTCAGAAAATGGAAGTGGGCTGGATTTCTTTTGCTCTAGCTGGAGACTCATGATTAAACTGTTGTCCCAGCATCCTCTGCAAAACTGTTTCAACAGTTGGCGGTCAAAGTCATTTGCTGAGATGCCGCCCCGTTTTAAAACTTTGCTCAGTGTTGCCTGTAGGCGGTGCAGGTATGTGAAAGGTTTCTCACCTGCATTTTGATTTGTGCTGAGAAACTTTGTAAACAGTTCATCAGTGTCATCCACAGTTCCATAACCTGAGTCAAGGAGGCTGAGAAAATCCTGGGGGTTAGAAAGGGGACCCAGATGTTTGACAGTATTGGCAGCTGGAAGCAATAGGCTTTCAGTTATCTTCCTCACTACCTGCCTGTCAGGAAAAGAATGATCTGCAAGGTAAAACTTGACATTATTATGCCAAGTCTCATAGTCAACTTCTAAATTAGGACATGGGCTTCTCCCAGAAAGCGGCTTTAACTTAGAGGGGTTTGAATAAGCTTGATACAGGTCACCACCTTTGACAATATGTTCAACTATAACTCTGCACTTCTGGGGTATTTATTTGCTCTGGGGGCAAAATATAGGTTGTTTTCTCACCACAAGGCAGAGCTGTATGATTTGACTTTGGGGTGCATTCCGTGGGTTTATCGATTTGAGGAATTTGGGGTTGGTCTGATTTTTCAGTCATTACATCTGTATCAGTGAAAGACATCTCTGTCATGATTGGCAATAATTAGACAGCTCACGTGCAGGGAATGACACCAAAGGAAACACACAATGACACAGAGTAACAAGTTTAGGTTGAATTTTATTAATGCAAAAGAATGCCTCTGCAAGAGAAAAACATCACTCGCCAGGGGAAGCACACAGCCTGAAACGAGAGACAAGAGCAGGTGAATTAGGAGGGAGACAAGACAGAGGGAAAATAGGACCACACGCATGTGGAAGTAATAGAGGACCCAGCAGAAGACCCCAGCACTTACAGCGAACCTCCCAATGAAGCAGGATGGCAAAGGAGAGCTGGGTGAGGTGTCTGACTGGGTGATGACGGTCACTGATGTGGTCATGATGATGGGGCAGGTGAGCACACAACAATCCTGGAGATGCACCACAAAGGAGGTAGCAACCTGTGAAAAGGTAAGCAGAGGATTAAAGGGTTTTTCAAATTTAAGGAAAATAGATATTCACTGCTGAAGCAGGTAGTATACCCATTAAGCCAGCGCTGAGGCATTGAAGAGAAGGTCTATTTAAGTGCTGGCGAGTCAGAGGAGCAGGTGCATCTCATCTCATTTTTTTTCTCTCCCGGCGCCACACGAGTCGGCTGCCTTTTGCAACAGCGGCTCGATTCAGAGTCTTTTTCCCTTCCTCTCTCTTTTTGATCCGTCTTTTTTTCACTCCATTTATATCACGGACACACAGATCGTCCCAAATGTCTCCTGAGCCGGTGGACGGAGCCACTGTTTATAGCAGGATACGATACAGCAGGGAAGAGCTGCTAGCATTCAACCGCCACCCGGTCCCATTGGAAAAACTCGACATACCGAGAGAACTGAGGTGAAAACACCGCGGCTGCCGGGCTGGAGTAAGGCGGAGGACAAAAAATATAAGGTACAGACCCTCCCTTCCATCTGTTGTCATGGGAAATGTACGCTCTATACTGGGAAAGGTAGATGAGCTAGCGGCTATCTGCCGTTATGATAGCACATATCGGGAGTGCTCTCTCCTTTTGTTTTCTGAGACGTGGCTAACTGAACTAGCAGCAGATGCTAACATTGAGCTGGAGGGTTTCCACATGATACGGGCTGACCGAACACCAGACAGTGGCAAAGCAAGGGGCGGTGGAGTGATAATGTATGTTAACAACAACTGGTGCAGACCGGGACATATCACTGTTAAACAACGACACTGCAGCAAAGACATTGAGTTGCTAGCTGTTAGCATGAGGCCTACATATCTCCCGAGAGAACACTCACACGTGATCTGCATTGTTGTTTATGCAAATCCGACGGCAAACGCTGGGACAGCGCGTGACGTCATCCATTCAGTAACCAGCAGGCTGCAGACAGAACACCCAGATGCTCTTCTCCTCATCTCAGGCGATTTCAACCATGTTTCACTGTCTCCCATTCTACCCATGTTCGCCCAGTATGTCACATGCCACACTAGAGACAATAAAACACTGGACTTATTCTACGCAAACACTAAGGAGGCGTACACCTCATCACAACTCCCCCCACTCCGGAGATCGGATCACAACTTGGTTCATCTCCGGCCGGTGTACAAACCCCTAGTGCACAGACAACGTCCGGCCATGTGCACAGTGGAGTTATGGTCTGAGGAGACAATGGACACTCTAAAAGGCTGTTTTGAAGCCACCGCCTGGAAGCAGCTCTGCGATCCACATGGTGAGGACATTGATGGCCTCATTCACACCTTCACGGGCTACCTCAGCTTCTGTGTGGACAAATCCGTTCCCACCAAGACCATACGGTGTTGCTCAAACAACAAACCCTGGATCAACCCTGAGATTAAAACACTTCTGAGAGAGAAGAAGAGGATCTTCAGGTCGGGGAACAGGGAGATGTTGAAGTCCGTACAGAGGGAGCTGAGGAGAAAGATCAGAGAAGGCAAGGACAGCTTCAGGAAGAAGATGGAGGACAAGTTGCAACAGAGCGACATCAGCGGGGTCTGGAGAAACCTCAAAACCATCTCTGGGCTCCAGAATACCTCCCCCCAGGCCACGGGGGGCAGGGAATGGGCGAACAACCTGAATCTGTTTTTCAATAGGTTTGACCAACCGCCCTCCCCCCTGACTGCACAACAACCACTGCTGCCTCTAAAGAAATCAAGTCCTGCTACCCACTCCCCACTCCACCAACACCGCCCCCACTCCCAACACACAGCCCCCCATCCTGACCCTGACCAGGACCCAGGTGAGGACGGAGCTGAGGAAGATCAAGGCGAGGAAGGCGTCGGGACCGGACGGCATCAGCGCAAAGCTCCTCAAGTCCTGTGCAGACCAGCTGTGTGGGATTGTGACGTACATCTTCAACCTGAGCCTGAAGCTGGGGAGGGTACCACAGCTGTGGAAAACATCTTGTGTGGTACCTGTACCAAAAACTTCCCACCCCAAAGACCTGAACAGCTCCAGACCGGTGGCCTTGACGTCCCACTTGATGAAGACCCTGGAGAGACTGCTCCTTGCTCACCTCTGCCCCCTGGTGGAACCAGCGATGGATCCACTCCAGTTTGCCTACCAGCATGGCATTGGGGTGGAGGATGCGGTGATCTTCCTCCTTCACCGTTCTCTGTCCCACCTGGAGAAGCCCGGGAATATGGTGAGGATCATGTTCTTTGACTTCTCCAGTGCTTTCAACACCATCCAAACAATGATCCTGAAGGACAAGCTGCTGCGCGCAGGGGTGGACCAGCACCTGTCATCATGGATCCTGGACTACCTCACGAACTGGCCTCAGTTTGTGAGAACCCGGGACTGTGTGTCCGACACGATCATCAGTAGCACGGGGGCACCCCAGGGAACGGTGCTGGCTCCCTTCCTGTTCACTCTTTATACTGCGGACTTCTCACACAACACAACACACTGCCATCTACAGAAGTTCTCTGATGACTCTGCGATCGTTGGCCTCATCTCCAATGGAGATGAAGCTGAGTACAGAGGGCTTATCCAGGACTTCGTGGACTGGTGCCATCGGAGCTGCCTCCAGATCAACACAAGGAAAACTAAGGAGCTGGTGGTGGACTGCCGCAGGCATGGGCAGCCCCTCACAGCACCAGTAAATATACAGGGAACAGACATCGAGATGGTGACATCCTATAAGTACCTGGGTGTTCATCTGAACAATAAACTAGACTGGTCACACAATACTGACGCACTCTACAAGAAGGGACAGCGCAGGCTGTTCCTGCTGAGGAGACTCAGGTCTTTTGGTGTACAAGGGGCGCTGCTGAAGACATTCTATGACACGGTGGTGGCATCAGCCATCACTTTTGGAGTGGTCTGCTGGGGCAGTGGCATTACTGCAGCCGATAGGAAGAGACTGAACAAACTGATTAAGAAAGCTAGCTCTGTCCTGGGGCAGCGCCTTGATCCGGTGGAGGAGATAGGAGAGAGAAGGACGGTGGCTAAACTGTCATCTCTGCTGGAGTCCGAGTTCCACCCTATGCAGGACATACTGAATGCACTGAGGAGCTCATTTAGCAGCAGACTACATCATCCCAGGTGCACAACCGAGAGGTTTCGTAGGTCCTTCCTACCAACGGCTGTCAGACTGTACAACCTAAGCAGGGCTGCTCGCAGAGATAGCAAAAAGACGTAACAAACTAATAGTTTTTTGAATGCAAAAGATGCAATAGACTTACACAATGGTCCCCTCCGGCATACAACTAGGAAAATACCGGTCGCTATGGAGGGTGAGAATATGTATGGGCACATAATCATACCATGTAGGATAACTAAGTAGATGGTTATGCTGTTTCATCCCATCTAGCAACAATGCTCTGCACTGTGTGTGTTTATATATTTACATATTTATTCCATCTAGCTACAATGCTCAGCACTGGGTGTGTTTATATTTATATATCTATATATTTATTCCATCTAGCTACAATGCTCCGCACTGTGTTTTTATATATCTACATATTATTCCATCTAGCTACATTGCTCAGCACTGGGTGTGTTTATATACTTACATATTTATTCCACCTAGCTGCAATGCTCCGTACTGTGGGTGTTTATACATTTACATATTTATTCCATCTAGCTACAATGCTCTGCACTGTGTGTTTATATATTCATATATTTATTCCATCCAGCTACAATGCTCTGCACTGTGTGTCTGTGTGTGTGTGTATATATATATTTTATAGTAATATGTACATATGTATATTAGCTGCTCTTGCTTGCTTGTTTTTTTTCTTGCCTTCTGATTGTTGCTCTGAGTGTTGCTATCCCTGTGCTGTTGCAATCCTGGAATTTTCCCGTTGTGGGACTAATAAAGGCTTATCTTATCTTATCTTATCTTATCACGCAGGTGGAGATGATTACCCGCGGAGCACTGGACGGGTGGGGGAGGAGTGCGCTCACCAGACCATGACAGTCTCAGAAATAACAACTGCATCTTCACTGTCTTTTGATCTCTGAATTTTGCCTAGCTCTTCAAGTAGCATTGTTTCATAGTCAGCACCACTCAACTTTGCAACTCCCTTTAGTTCAGCAAAGTAGGACTGACTTAGACTTGCGGTTCTCTTAGAGGTGTACATTGTAGACAAAAGTTGAATGTAATGTGTGACATTGGAATCAGCAGCAGTCCTTTGGCATGGGAGCTCGTCCTGGAGGGTTTCAATAGCTGTACCAAACTGAAGCTCAACTATAGTCATGTTACTGAATTCAGGGTCAGAACTTTCAACTGGTACGACTCTGGAGATTTTGCCATCATTTTGCAGAAGCTCAAAAACTTCATCATCTATTTTTGTACCTGATAATCCACGAATTATTACTGAGTTTGGTACCTTGATGGTCTGAGACTCAATGACCTCCATACTGCAACGGGCACAACTTGGTATGAAATTGTAACAAAAGTGCCAGCTGTAGTTTGTTTACTAAATTGCAATGTATTTATTTTTCTGGTAACAAAACAATTCGGGGCCCCGATCTCACAAGGTAAGCAGGAAGCCTATTCTAAATTCCTGTAGAATTGTCTCAAAGTAAGTCTTTTTGTCATAATTATAATTTTAACAAAAACTAGTGCAAACCTGTGCATGCCCGTAGAAAGCAGGTGTAAGCAAGGGTGTAAGCAAGCACATCAGCACTCGTTCAGTGATGTCTGCCTTTGATCTTTGATTGTGTCATAGTGAGTCCTATGATCTTTGATGTTGTCATAGCGACTCCTATGATACCTGCATTTGATCTTTGATGATGTCATAGCGAGTCCTATGATCTTTGTTGATGACATAGCGAGTCCTATGATCGTGAGTGATGCCAGCGTTTGATCTTTGATGATGTCACAGCGAATCCTATGATCTTTGTTGATGTTATAGTCACTATAACAAAGATCAAAAACAAAGATCAAACAAAGATCAATCAAAGATCAAAGGCAGGCATCACTCACGATCATAGGTCCTATGATCGTGAGTGATGCCTGCCTTTGATCTTTGATGTCCTATGATCATGAGTGAGCGTGAGTGATGCCTGCCTTTGATATCTGATGATGTCATAGCGAGTCCTATGATCGGTAGTGATGCAGTCTATCTAGGATTGTGGTTTGATAGTGCATACACATGGAGAGTTCATGATGAAAATCTGGAGACAAAATGCAAAAAAGTCAATCTCATAAAAGCTGTAGCTGAACATGAATGGGGTGCAGATAAACAGGCATTAATTGACATTTACAGAGCACTAATGTGATCGACAGACTACGTATGCATGATTTATGGAGCAGCGGCAAAGACGACTCTGGAAAAAATAGACAGAATGCAGCATAGAGAGCGCTTCGCCTGTGCATTGGAGCCGTCAAAATAACACCAAACAATGCAGTTTTAATAGAAGCAGGAGAAATGCCAATGGATTTGAGAAGAGATAAACTCGCATTATCATACTGGGTCAAGCTGAAAGGAAGTGACAGAGCAAATATTTCAAAGGCAACACTATAAGACTGCTGGGAATACTCTAATTTCCAGGGACATGGGTTTGGGTGGACAATTGAAAGAAGGACCAGAATGTATGGGCTGCACACTATTGATATAGCTAACACCATTCCAGTGAGTAAAGTTCCCCCTTTGCTGTTTCCGGGAATAGAAGTAGACGTTAGTCTGCTAATGAGTAAAAAGGATTGGCATATGAGTGAAGTTGGTGTTAAAACAAGCATTTTCCTCAGGAATTCTGTAACTTCTTACAGCTCTATACTGATGGTTCAAAGAATAAAGAGGGCTCTGTTGGAGTTTGAGTATACATCCCAAAGTTTAAAGTGACAGTCGCAAAAAGACTCTCCAACAATACATCCGTGTTTACAGCAGAGATGGTGGCAATAATTATTGCTTTGCAGTGGGTGGAGGAGGTCAGACTGGACCGGGTGGTCGTGTGCACGGATTCACTTGCAGTGCTAAAAACCATACAGACACTAAAATCTACAAGGGAAGACTTGGTGATTGAGCTATATCACAGTTTATTTAGGGTATACAGGGGTGGTGGAGAAGTTCAGTTTTGTTGGGTTCCTGCACATGAAGGGTTGAAAGGGAATGACTGTGCAGACAAATTAGCAAAAAGCACTCTTGGAAAAGAGATAACTATACCATTGTCTCTTGGAAAAGGTGAAGGGAAAGCAGTAATCAAGAAAAAAGGAAGTGTGCTATGGCAAAAAAGATGGGATGAAGATCATAAAGGTAGATCGTATTACAAAATACAAAAATCTATTGCAATAAATAATTTCATAACAACCAAAAGGAGGGAAGACATCATTATGGCAAGACTCAGACTGGAGCACACAGGTTTAAACGGCACTGTATTCACCATGGGGAAAAGCAAAAGTGAGAAATGTAGAGAATGTGGAGTAAAAGAAAATGTCGAGCACATCTTATTACACTGTCACAAATACGGAAATGAAAGACAGATAATGGAAAATGAAGTTCGAGAGGCTGGTAGGGAATGGGATTTAACTGGGATTCTGGGAACAGATGGAAATGGAGAGGCAATAAGAATCACGAGAAGGGCTCTTTTCTCTTTTTTAAATAACATAGGATTAAGTCATAGAATTCAGGGGTCGGGCTCAGATGACATAATGTTACACACTCTTGTACAGTAGGTGGCGGTATGCACCTTTCAGTTGTTTGCTATCCGCCAGTAACCAAGAGAAGAAGAAGAAGAAGAAGGAACATCATAAGACATTTCACACATAAGGAGTGGTTCTTCTTCTTTTAGATTTGATTGGCAGTTGGCAACCAGCTTACAGATGCATTACCACCACGTTCTTCACTCTATATCATCACTCTATCTGGTCAGGAGCTGTCGTCCTTCTGTCATCATTGTTGTGTCCAATCGAACCTCAACTCTATCTTCAGACATCACTCTTCTTCATCTACTCTTCTTCGTCTCCTTGTACTTCACTCTATATCATCACTTCACTCTATATTGTCACTCTACACATCTTGAGATGTCGGCGGAGCTCATAAGGAGTGGTTCTTCTTCTTCTTTTAGATTTGATTGGCGGTTGGCAACCAGCTTACAGGTGCATTACCACCACTGACTTGACAATCATCACTCTATATCTTTGTATAAGGAGTTCTTGTAAGGAGTTTGGAACAACTCCTTATGTGTGAAAAAATTATCCGTCCTTGGACTGTGTCCTTGGCGGCATCAATAGCTGTGCCAGACAGCCAGCCAGCTGAACTCTCTAGCTTCTTCTTCTTTTAGATTTGATTGGCAGTTGGCAACCAGCTTACAGGTGCATTACCGCCACGTACTTCACTCTATATCATCACTGTATATCTTTGTATCAGGAGTTCTTATGAGTTCTGAACAACTCCCCATGTGTGAAAAAAATTATCCACCCTTGGACTGTGTCCTCAGCGGTGTCAACAGCTGTAACTCTCTAGCTTCTTCTTCTTCTTTTAGATTTGATTGGCGTTTGGCAACCAGCTTACAGGTGCATTACTGCCATGTACTGTACATATCAGGAGCTTTGTGTTTTCTTCTTCTTATAAGGAGTGTTATTTGCTATCTGCCAGTAACCAAGAGAAGAAGAAGAAGAAGAAGAAGAAGAAGAAGAAGAAGAAGAAGAAGAAGAAGAAGAAGAAGAAGATTTTAGAATTTAATGTCATTTTTTGAAAAAAACTAAGAATGTGCAGAGAGTATTTTGATCATTATATTTTAGGTCACATTAATGAGCAGCCAAGTCAATGGTACATTTTAGAGTCAGATCAATGAGCTCCTTTTTTTTTTATAGAGAAATAAGAAGTGTTAATACAGATAAGGAAGTACTATACTGTATATTACAAGACTCAAATTTCATCAATGAGTGAGTAATATATGAATCACTACAAGACTCTCAAATTCCATCAATGAGTAACATAGGAATCATTACAAAGACTCTCAAATTTAATCAAAGAGTGAATAAGACAAGAATAATGAAAATGAAGAGATACAGTATGAAACTCTAAAATAACAACAAATAGTGAACAACTGTATCACCAGTTTGTTAAAATTAATCTGGGATTATTCTATATGATAAGGTCCCACTGTTATAAATACCGGACACGGATTTATGGAAGGACCTTCTACATATACAGTAGTTAACCTTTAAGCTGTGTAAGTTCTGGTGCCCCTAGTGGCAGAGCGCGGCGCTGCGCCTGTCAACTCATAATAATATGCCAAACAATCCCCAGCTGGACTGAGGATTTGCACTGATCATGCCAGTTCACAAGGTAGCAGGCACGTGTTGGAGGACTCATGGATGACACATAATACACCAAAGAGGAAGAAATCCTTCTCTTCATCTTTGAGATTAGAATACAAAATGGACGCTACCGCTGGATGCTGGACGCTGGACATACAGAAGTTGCAGACAGAGGAGGAAATTCGGGAGCATTTGCACCAACTATGATTCTAAAAAGAGATTATTTAGCTTTTGAAGGTAAATGTTTTCATTTTCTTGTAACGGAGGGAGCGTGATGCTGCCTGGTATTCACCTGCTGCCCCAGCGCCATGTGACTAGAGAACAGTCAATCGCCCCAGTTGCATGTCGTCATATAAAATAAATTGCTACGGAAAAAAAACAAAATTCAGGTGGAATAATCTATAACAGTTTCTGGTTTCTATAACAGTTTCTGGTTTCTGGAGTTTCTGTCCCAGGAGAGGACAAAATACTGTCCAGAATGCCCGGAAAGGACCAAGCCAGCGAGGCGTCAGGGGTAAGTGACAAATATGGTTTGTTTTGTTTACGTTGTACTGTATTGTACTGATTTTCTGGTTCATATACTTTGAAGATAAGATAACAAAATGCCCATAACACGAAAGGGTGACAAAAAGCAGAACCACTCTTTGTGTAAATATGTCCAAAGTCCACTTTTGGCTGACAGTTATGTTATTCAATATGGGTGCCGTGGCATTATACAAATTAGATGTGTAAATTTACTCCTATCTGAAACTTTGGATCATATTCTTCATCTTTCTAATTGACAAAAAGCCATTATCTCTTACCACTTTCAAGTTATAGCTTTGGAAATCTATGACATCTGAACTGAATATTTTCTTGAAAAAAATCTTTACCGCTCTTGATCACTAGGGGTTATGTTGCAGTTTGGCGACATACACAGTCAATGGGTTACTGGTTAAAAGCCCATGGTGTTGAGCAGGCAGGGAAAGACACACACACAAATACACAACAAACTCTGCAGATATTGTGCATATTGTGCATGTTGACATTGTGTTGATTCTGTAATTCTTGTGGGGATAAATGTGTGGGGGGGTTAACCTCTTAATATACCAATTTAAGGCACAAAGAATGGAGTAAGGTTAAAGAGGCTAGCTTTCATCCTGAATTTCTACTTCTGGTTGTCTGGAATAAGAGGAAGTGCATTTTGTGGGTTTGGAAATAAAGGCAAAAGCCCTGGGAAATGAGAATATTTTTCAGTCCACCAGAAACAAAAGATCCTGTTTTCCACTATAATTCTGAGTTGGCCACACCCACTTGGTTCAACAGGATCCAAGTAGAAGCCTGATGTGGCCAGAATTGTAGAAAAGGGGGCGGGATCTGGAGTTTGGACCCTAGGGCTGTAAATATCTATTAACCTTTTCTTCCCATAGTTTGTATAGAAAACCTGATAACTCTGGCATTGTCAAAACCATTTTTTACTATGAAGGAAATTTGTGAAAGGATAGAAAAGGCCATTGAGCGATTGCTGCACGGTGGCACAGTGGTTTAGCACTGTGGCAGCACAGTTTTACCCTCGGCCGGGGGATCGCGGGGATCATGAGATCGTGGGTTCGATGCCAGCCCCCGACCAACAGTGAGCTGTGTGGAGTTTGCATGTTCTCCCCGTGTTGCGTGGGTTTACTCCGGGATTTCTCCGGTTTCCTCCCGCATACCAAAAACATGTAGGTTTAGGGCGCTCGCGCACGCAGCAACCGGCAGCCAGTGGCTTGTCACCAGACTGCAAACCAAATCTACCTATGGGTACAAATAAGTAACAAAAAAAAAAAAAAATTGAGCGGCAGACAGATGTAGGAGACAGAAAAGAGGAAGTCAGAAAGTTTCAGGAGGTCAGACAAAACAATGCCTCTGTCAACTAAACTGGTGGAAATACTGCAGATAATCATACAAAGTTATCTCACTGCAGAGGAAAATTGTGTTAAGGCAGGAAATCCTAGATTGGGAAAAAATAAGAACAAGTTGCAAGAAACAGAAGAAAAAGACCAGGGCTATGTGTTACATTCCTAAACTTGTGGCAGCATTGAAAGAAGGACAGGTAGTTGTAAGTGATACTGGAAAGGTAACTTTACAGCTGGTTAAGCAAAAAGAGGACAGTGAGAAACCACCTCAATATGATGATGTTGACTCACGTCCTCCAACAGTCCCTCCAGCTCAACAGATGCCTCGCCTTAGCCCACACACAGAGTGTGTAAACATGCTCTCTAAACAAATGCATCTCACAACATATATAGAGGATAATGGTGATCAGGTGAAAGCAGTGACAGGGATACTGCACATGAGACCAATGAGTAACCAGGATGCCACAGATACGGCAGCCAAAAGGGTACATCAATAATAAATGCATATACCCCTTTTGAGCCACAAGTTGAACATAAGAATGAATTCAAATTAACTTCTAACTTGTTTTCAGCCTCAACATCAGTTAGGGCAGAGGAGAACCTAGAATTACAAAAAGACGAAATAGGGGGTGAGGGAGAAGATTTGCCACCCAGTAGCAAACTGATAAAACAGTACGGTCAAGCATTAAAGGATGTGAGCACTTTGGAAGAGAAAATTCAAGAACTGACCATGTCAGATGAACATTCGAAGAAACAATTAGATGATTATGAGGACCCGGAAGATACAGGAAACAAACAAAAACAGTGGAAATATGGCGATTATGGCTCCACAATAGAAAATCTGACCGAAAAGGCACCTCGGCGCATACATTTACAAGCAGGAGACATACCTAAAGTAAGCTATAAACACATGCCCATGATAGCTACTGAAACTGGGGTGGCACAATAGTCAGAATGGTCCTTTGAGGACCTTAAAGGCATCTGTGACACATTACCTCCACTAACCTCAGGGGCCTCTCCGTGGATTAGAGCTATGCAGAAGGCCACAGTTGGTTGCCGTTTGTGTTTGGCAGATGTTAGGAGAATAGTGGCTACACATACCTCAGCCTCTATGCTTAAAAACATAGAGGAAGAGGCCAGTACCACCAATGAGCCTGATGAGACTCCACTTAGAGAACACAGTGATAAAAATTTTTTGCGGTAATGAGAGGGATGTTCCCTGTAGATCTCACCAGTGCTGAACTAACAGATATTCCTATGAAAAAGGGAGAGGAGGCAGGAGCCTATGTGGATAGGTGTTTGGCACTTTGGACTGACATGACTGGGGAAAACACATGTAATAATGCCACAACACAGGCGGTATTCCGCAATGTTGTGCAGACATCGGTACCACCGCCTGTTAGAGCCGCACTAGAGGGGGTAGTGGGTTTGAATATCCGCCCCTGGGCAGAATGGCTGTCACATGTGCATCATTATGTGAAACAACACAATAAAAAAACAGGATGAAAAAGAGACATAAACAGCAGATTTATCTAATCAGCTGGTAAAAGCCCAGCTGAAAGCAGCTAGAGGTGTAGTGAATAAAGACAAAAAAACAAAAACTACTGTACAGGCTCCAGCTGTTACAGTGGCAACCCCTCAGGCCATTATTGGCCCGGTCCCTGCTGAACCCTTTGCGTTGGCACCCCAACAACAATGGTGTTCCCACCCACCACAAAGAGGGCGTGGAAGAGGTGCACACAGAGGTGGCATGAGAGCAACTGGTCCACCAAACATGTGTTATCAATGTGGAAGGTCAGGCCATTGGGCTCGTGACTGTACAGCTTCAGCCCCTGCAAAAGGACGCAACTGGTATCCATACACACTTACCCCACCCCCAGGCCCTGGGGTGTAGCCAGATCAGCCGCAGCAGACACAGCAGCCTCAGCAATCACACATGGCTCCCAACCAGAGTATGATGCCCAGTCAGCAATAATGGGGCCCAGGGAGCCACACTGAAGAGGGAACACTTTCGGATCCAATGCTGTCCCTCAAGGTGGGAGACGAAACTTATGAAGTTATGGTGGACACAGGGGCTTGCTTCTCATCAAAATCAACTTCTCTACCCCATCCACTAACTATACATCAGTTGTTGGCATCACTGGGACCCCAAAACATCTCCCTTTCTCAGTACCATTGAACTGTTCATTGGCCGGACTTGACTTTGTTCATTCTTTCCTGTATTCTCCGGACTGTCCAGTAAATCTTTTGGGAAGAGATGTGTTGTTGAAAGTGAGGGCACACATCTATTTTGCTTCTACTGGAACAGTTGTGTGTCTGCCAGATGGGACCATGGTCCAGTGCACATCAGATTTGTCTACTTCCTTAAATGCTCCACAGTTGCAAGTACAGGAAACAGACGCAGAGGAAGATCAAACCTCTTCTGCAACTGTGTGGTGGCTGCAGCTGGATGATGTGAGCCCTGACAAAAATCAGCTGGTAGACAAATATATTTCATGGGCCCCATGGATAGACTCTGTTCGACCATATGACCCCCCACATGATCCACTCCATTGCACAATGAACTATTCACATGATGATCAAGAACTGTATGATGATCAGTGGGACACTTTGGTGGGGGTACAGGACTCGGTATGCAAGGACATTTATGTGAGTCCACAAGGAGTTGCTGCTGCAGTTTATTTGGACAAGGACTTGTTGCCTCTGTATGCCCTCTCGGACACTGCTGCACATCATGTGACACTGAGGGTGTCTGCAGGGAAGGACGCCACTGGGACCAATGGTGAAAAACTGTCTTAAGTTGACTGACTGGGTTGTCACAAAATGTAGAGATCTACATTACTCACCATCTGCTGATTGCTATTGCATCTCATGCAATGTGACAATACAGGCTACTCCACAAACGTTGCACCTAGACAGAGCACATGGCAGAGAGAACACTGACCATCCAGATTCTGGTGCACTTTTGGATACTTTGCTCCCCTCTCTATTGTCAGACAGCTCTGCAGATGTTGATCTGATTACCTGTACACCAGAACAAATCTCACTCAAAACAAACTGCCAATATGGCGAAAGCAGTATCCTCTCACAAAGGAGAAGGAGACAGGCATAGCAGGAGCAATACAGGGTCTTCTTCAGTCAGGGGTTCTAGTGCCAACACAGTCCCTATGGAACACATCAATTCTTCCTGTAGAGAAGCCGGGCAAAAAGGACTACAGGATGGTCCACGACGTGAGACTGATCAATTCTGTGGTGGTTCCTACGAATTACACTGTTCCAAATCCTTGTTTGCTTCTGAATAGCATTACACCACAATACAATATTTTTTTATTTTTTTTTTACTGTTGTGGACATTTTTAATGCTTTTTTCAGCATTCCACTACATGCAGACAGCAGGCTTCTTTTTGCATTCACCTATCAGGGTCAGCAAAACACATCCAGCAGACTACCACAAGGTTTTGTTGACTCACCAGCCATCTTTAATCACATACTGCATCAACATCTGCAGGATTTATTCCTGCCCCCTGGCACGTTGCTGTTGCAGTATGTTGATGATCTGCTATTAGCAGGCTCCACTGCTGCCTCTGTGCTGTCAGCCATGGAGATCCTCTTGAAGTGTCTTTACCAGAAAGGCTACAAATTAAGCCGCAATAAAATAGAGTGTTGTCACTCCAGAGTTCACTATTTGGGCAGACTAATTACATCCGGTGATTCTGCGGTGCCTCCATCACAAAGGTCATCAATTCCCTCACATCCTAAACTGCGCAGTGTGATTGAAATTATGTCATTTTTGGGTCTTACCGGATACAGCAGAAATTTCATCCCAAATTACACTGCGCTCATTCAACCCCTGTGCAATCTTCTTAAGGAAGGAGGACACAGAAATCTCACATCACCATTGCAATGGACTGTTGAAGCTGAGAGTGCTTTCATTGAACTAAAACAATTGATGTCACATGCATGTTCACTCAGACCACCTGATTACATGTCCCCATTTCATTTGGATATTTCTGAACAGCACAGAGTTGTGAACGCCGTACTGTATCAGAAGGAGGAAGGTACAGGGTCAGGGTCAGTTCTAATGTACTACAGTTCAACATTAGATAACATAGAAAGAGGACACCCACCGAGCATTGGAGAAAACTTCTCACATTACCACGCAACACACTGTGATTGTCCACACAATGCACAGAGTAGCTTCTTTTCTACAAAGTGTGTTGTACACACTCTCAGCCAAAAGAACACAAAGGTTGAAAAGAATACTACAAGTGTGGCGGTTTGGGAAAAACCCCACAAACAGACTAAGGACAGACAGCTCGCTACTCCTGGTTTTTTCCGCTACACTACTGTGTTGTTAATGTTACCTTTCATGCATTGTGTTCATGCGTCCTGTCCTTACTGTGACCTAGAGATGCAGATCAATATGTAGATGTGCCTTTTAACCTCTTTGTTCTGCAGCTGGAGCAGAGTCTAGCAAATCTGCCTATTGTGATGTATGTCTCACAAATGCAAATGTCTCAAGCCTGTTCTGCAGTCCCTTTGATCAGACCAACTGCTGTGAATCTGCTTTGATGTATTGTTTGAGTTGGGTATAAATACTGCACAGGTTCTGTAACACATCCTCTCAATCTCACTTCTGCAACTACAGCTGCTGGACACAGACATTGTGTCCTCCTTCTCTGAGAGCCGTGGGCTTGCTCTCGGCGCGCTTGCACGGCGCCGGGAGCGGAGCTTGTGACGGCGGTATGATAATAAAACTCTACTTAAAACCTCCTACAACGCTGCCTTATTTTATCATCCACCGCACAAGCACCAAATGTCATTTACACAAGTGAAGGCACAAACATGGCAGAGGACATATTCACACGTGAACCTCATGACTGTTGTGTAATTGTGGAAACAGATATGAAAGCTATTCCAAATCTTCAAGCAAATGAAACTGAACATCCAAATTTGAATCTTTTTTGTGATGGATGTTGCTACAAGAAGACAGATGGCTCTTTGAGTGCTTCAAATGCAGTTGTTAAATATGATGAAGAGACAGGTGCATTTCAAACTGTAGAGGTAGGAATGGTAGACCAGCCTGCCTCTGCTCAAAAAGCTGAAATTGTAGCCCTCACTAAAGCATGTCAATATGCAAAACAACAAGAGGCAAACATACACTACTGTTCAAAAGTTTGGGGTCACTCAGACAATTATTTTGTGTTTTCCATGAAAAGTCACACTTATTTACCACCATGAGTTGTAAAATGAATAGAAAATATAGTCAAGACATTGACAAGGTTAGAAATAATGATTTGTATTTGAAATAATAATTTTTTCCTTCAAACTTTGCTTTCGTCAAAGAATCCTCCATTTGCAGCAATTACAGCATTGCACACCTAACATGATTGCACAAGGGTTTTCTAATCATCCATTAGCCTTCTGACGCAATGAGCAAGCACATTGTACCATTAGAACACTGGAATGATAGTTGCTGGAAATGGGCCACTATACACCTATCTAGTTATTGCACCAAAAACCAGACATTTGCAGCTAGAATAGTCATTTACCACATTAGCAATGTATAGAGTGTATTTCTGATTAGTTTAAAGTTATCTTCATTGAAAAAAAGTGCTTTTCTTTCAAAAATAAGGAAATTTGTAAGTGACCCCAAACTTTTGAACGGTAGTGTATACACTGATCCAGCTTATGCTCACCAGGCTGCCCATGTTGATTTGCCACATTGGAAAAGAAAGGGATTCCTCACTTCAATTAACACACCGATTAGACACCTAACTGAAATGGTTGAACTGTTGGAGGCCATGGGTCAACCAAAGAGGGTGGCAATTTTGAAGTGTACAGGACTTCAAAAAGGAAATGCTATTCTAGCCAGAGGAAATGAAGCTGCTGATTTGGCTGCTAAGCAAGCAGGTGGTTATGATACTCAGGCAAGTATGTTGGTACCGAAAGAAGATCAGGAGTACATGGAATTAAGCGAATAGGAAATCAAGCAGCTACAAGAGAAGGCAAGTCCTGAAGAAAAGAGTAGGTGGATAGAGAAAGGAGCAAAAAAGGATGAAGAAGGTCTGTGGAGATAGAAGGCTAGTAGCCCCAGCTAAGGTGTTGTTGTTGTGTAGAGAAGCACATTTGAAAGGCCATGTCTCAAAAACAAAAATCTCTGCTTTGACTGAAGCACATTGGCGGCATCCATATTTGGTTGAGATTGCAGAACTAGTTGTTTCTGAATGTGAAGCATGCCAGAAGTTCAATCCCAAACACACGTTAAAGGCTTCTATGGGAGCTTTCCCAGCCCCTGAAGGGCCATGGAAATACATTGTGATTGACTTTACAGACATGGACCCAGAAAACAAGTGCAGAGGCTACAGATACCTGTTGGTGTATGTAGACATATTTTCAAGATGGGTTGAGGCTAAAGCATGTAAAACAGAAAGTTCAAAGGAAGTGATTAAATAGCTGACAGAAGAAGTGATTCCTAGGCATGGGTTTCTAAGAGTGATCAGATCAGACAATGGCAGACATTTTGCAAATAAACATTTGAAGGAAGTTGAATGCGCCTTAGGCTTAAGGCATAAGTTTGGATCTGTGGTGCATCCATCCTCTCAAGGGCTAGTTGAGAGAGCAAATGGTACACTGAAAAGAATGTTAGCCAAACAATGCATAGGGACAGGCATGACATGGGCTGATGCACTGCCATTAGCGGTGATGGCACTGAAATCTACCCCCAACACGACACTCTACTTGACTCCTCATGAGCTGCTAACAGGGAGAAAGATGCCAGGACCATTTGTTGATTCACCTTTGACTCCTAGAAATAGTCGAGCTGTAGAGTTGTCACAGTACATTAAGAGTATCAGAAAAATATCTGAAGCTCTCTCTCAACAGGTTCCGGATATTCTCAACAAGGACAGACAAGGAGACACTGCTCCATTGAAACCTGGTGACTGGGTGCGGCAAAAAGTGATAAGGCCCCATTGGGATTCTGCTAAGTGGCAGGGACCTTTTAAAGTGATAAAAGCCACATCACATGCAATACAGGTCTGGAAAAAAAGAAAGCTCAGTAACTGGATTCACATGACTCATTGTGCTAGAGCAGCTGAGTCAAATCAACCTTTATTGCAAACTGTTCAAGACACATCAAACATAGGCTAAAAATGGTGTTTCCCACATTGCCTAATTGCTCCACTAGGGCAACTTTTTGTCTTTTGTTGCTCCTAGCATTGATCATATCCTTTCCAGTTATCTGGTGGAAAATTGTCCACCATGATGAAGATTGTGAAGCTAAACACTTGGTGCACACGCGGATAGGTGACAAAACTGGAACGAAACTAGAAATACAGACTCAAATTGGGAAGCGTACCGTAGTGACTATGACTTGACTTGTGTAACGTGATTGGATGTGATGGTAGAAAAGGTTCTCCATCTTACTGGATGGATAAAAGTGTTTTTATACGTTTGGTGATGCCATCATGTTAAAGGTAGAAAGAGCTTTATTGACTACTGGGAAAGAGAAATGTGCCTGGGGCATCTACCCACAGGGATGTGATGATTAAAAAAATAAAACTAGAAAAGCGCTCGGAGAGTGCAGACCTCCACCAAGTACCTCAGTTCCCCCTAATATTGGAATTTTCCCCAAATATAATAGTCCTACATTTATTTTATCTATATTTTCAGATTCCTTGATCATCAAAACAAACTTTTAGCAATTGGATTCACATTGATATCTTTATTAGTTCAGTAGTTATTGACAAAAATCACTTTTTTGGTAATAGCGGTTTTCTTCTGGATATAGCTCCATAGCTTTTGAAGATACAACAAATCCATTGGCACACTACTGATTCCTCAGTGTCTTTGCTATATTTTGGTGTTTGTTGTATGTTTATATTTTAATTTGTTACCTTACAGTGATGAAAATTCCAAAGTTCCCCCATTATTTCCTGTTCTAGATCACAGTATCCAGATTTTTTGCAGGATCGGGATCAGTCTTTTATATTTTGTAGAACCTATTGGGATCTTATCCTGTACTTTTTTGGCAAGCGTCCTGACCATTTATTGTGGAGTTATATACACATATGCTAAAAATGGCCCTATCTCACAATGATAAAGAATGCTTTAAAAATTCCTGGATCCAGGCGGTGATCCGGATCACTCCCAAAATCTAATCATTTCTTCCTTGTCCCATTTCGGACTTGTCCTGAAAATTTCGTCAAAATCCGTTCATAACTTTTTGAGTTATGTTGGTAACAGACAGACAGACAAACAAACAGACAAACAAACCCCGGTAAAAACATATCCTCCTTGGCGGAGGTAATAACTTTAATCCGAGGACAACGGGTTCCAAGTGGACCTCTGAACCTGTTGGTGTTAGTTGTGGGAATCTTTACCAAGAAACCTAGCTGAAGATGGCGATTCTTTTTTATCTCATTCTAGTAGCATAAGCAGACCATTACACTTTTGCAGGTCTCATTAGAGTAAGGTTCATGGACCTATCAAAGAATATGACCTCTAATAATGCCATGACTACACCGTCTACACTACCAAACTTTTAGTTAGGAAAAACGGTTGTCACTTTTTTAAATGTTGAAACTATGAGAGACAGAGTTGCATTGGAAACAGGTTATACGGATTAGAATGAGTGGTTGGCATGGGTACAATAATCTGTGAAAACAGTGATCCAAGATCAAGTTGACTGTTACGCTTGTGCCGCAGCACACCCAGGTCTAGCCACTACCCCATTTCCTCTTGATCCTATATGTGACTACCAAGACTTTAAATGTCTACTTCAGTTATTTACCACATTTAATGTCATTGGGAGGTGCAGTTCACTGCATTATCTTTTTCCTTCAATAACTGCAATGACATCTCCACCATTCCAACCTTACAAAGGAAATTACACCTGTGGAAAGGGTTTAGGGGTTTTATAGGTATTTTATTGTTGGTACAAGCATTAATGTAAATATGAATGTGAGTAGGAATGAAAATTTCCTTTCCTTACACAAACATATCCTCGTAGGGCACCAGTCCAGATAATGGACAATTTGTTAACAATTCTTCATTTGTACCAATTATGAATCAGTCTTAAAAAAAAAAAAAAAAAAAAATCCTTGTGAGCTCTTGTCTGCTGGTAATCTGTTGTAGTCTGGTGAGCGCACTCCTCCCCTGCCCGTCCAGTTCAACCTTCACCTACTCCACGGGTAATTATCTCCACCTGCGTGATGAGACGCACCTGCTCCTCTGACTCGCCAGTGCTTAAATAGATCTTCTTTTCAACGTCTTGGTGCTGGCTTGTTGGGGTATACTACCTGCTTCAGCAGTGAATATCTATTCTCCTTAAACTTGAAAAACCCTTTGATCGTTTGCTTACCTCTTCACAGGTTGCTACCTCTTTTGTGGTGTGTCTCCAGGGTTGTTGTGTGCTCACCTGCCCCGTCATCATCACCACATCAGCGTGTGGTGTGCATGGCTGCAGTGTATCTTTGGATGTTGGGCAGGAGTAATACGTTTAGTAATTCTGATTATAGTCATCTCACTAGCAGTGATACTCATAGTGGACTGCTGCTGTATCCCATGTTTGAGAGCACTGCTGGAAAGATGTATAGTTATGACCCTGTCCAAAGAACCAGCCCTAAGGATGATGGCTCAAGTCCACTCCAAAGAGGAGTCCAGGTCTCTCCTTCACGACAATAACCACTGTGAATCTGGGAATGACAGTGATGAAGGAGAGGCCATTGTTTGAAATGTATATATTGTGTCTTTCTGCTATCCTCTGTTCTGTCCACTGTACACAAAATATTGTGCTATTTACGGTCATGTAGTCAAAATAGATGTGAAGGTTTAATTCTCTGTTGTACAGCAGGTCTTGAGGCCCGGGTACAGCATACAAGGACAGAAAAATCTTCTGACTTGAAATGTTTTGCTTTGTTCGTCACCAGGTAGTGGGGTCAGCATGAGAATTTTTACCTGTAAATATGCATCAATGAATAAAGAAAATGCATAAACATGATTGCTTAATCAATGAATAAAACATATCCAGGGTCCGTTTGTTGATGTGCCTGCCTTAAAGGTTGGAGCCAAAAGAGGGATTTGTGATAGAAATGTTTAGATAAGTTAGAATATGAAATATTTTTACACAATGTGCTTGCTCTAAATGTCAGTTAAAAGGTTTCACATTTTACAGCATACATAACAGGATGTGGGTTATTAGCTTTACACACACACACACACACACCCAACAGCTCTGCAATGAAGAAATGCTTTATTGCACACATTTAGGGAATTTTCCCCAAGTCATGAGAATGGATCATGAGGTTAGTCATGGGTTGCAAAGTGAGAAGAAGACAGTTTGAGAATAACAGAAAGCATCTGACTGCAGCCAGCCAGCCACTGGAGGACAAAGGAGCATCTGATGAAGAAGCCAGGATATGACTGGCTCAACAAGAAGACAGCCATTGTGTGAGGTTGTGGGACCGTCCCAGAACTAGAAGCTATATGTACCCTTTTCTATTCTTGTTCGGGGTCTTCCGTCTTTGTCTGCTCTTCAGATTGTGCTGGGACAGAGACCAGCAGCTGTGTTACTCTCTGCATGATTCAGTAAACAGATAAGTTGAGGAATAGTTCATCTCATGTGATTTTTAATCCTCTGATGTATTTTAACACACAGCTCCACACAGCTCCGGTTCCAGAACCAGTATCCTGGAGAGGGGCTGGAGCTTGGCCTTTTCTGGAGTTTCCCCAGGCGAGAGGCGACGAGCAGGGGTGGGTATTCTTGTATCCCCCCACCTTGCTGCCTCTATATTGGAGTTTTCCCCGGTGGATGAAAGGGTTGCTTCTCTGCGCCTTCGGGTTGGGAAACGGGTCCTGACCATCATTTGTGCCAATACACCAAATGATGTTTCAGAGTACCCACCCTTTTTGGAGTCTGTGACTGGGGTGCTGGAGGGTGCTCCTCTTGGAGACTCCATTGTCCTACTGGGGGATTTCAATGAGCGCGTGGGCAACAACAGTGAAACCTGGAGGGGGGTAATTGGGAGGAACGGCCTGCCTGATCTGAACCCGAGTGGTGTTCAGTTATTGGACTTCTGTGCTAACCACAGTTTGTCCATAACGAACACCATGTTCAAGCATAAGGGTGTCCATATGTGCACCTGGCACCAGGACACCCTAGTGTAATACAGTATACCACTCCACTGGGTTACACTGCGTAACTGGGTAACAGGGTAACACCCACTAACACCTGCGCTCGCCAGATTTTTGTGTGTAACCCTTACTAACACCCACTCACCCTACTCACTTTAGGTGTAGTCCCCTTTTTGGTAGTATTGTGTTATGGCAATGTAGTCACCTAAACTTTTCTACCTGGGCAGAGGGATAATTGGGCCAGGTCAGACCGACTCTGGGTTTGTAGGAGCCTGGGAGGTGCAACAACAGATGTCACTGACACACGGTGTATGGAACTTGCAACTATGTATATTATTTACAAATATGTACACATAAATAAATACATAGCACAATAAAAGAAAGCACAATCCATAAACTCCAACTTATATTTAGAAAATTCACAGTCCTGTTGTTTCAGTTCCAGGTGACCAGTGGGGTCACCTCTAGCAGTTCCTAGGATTCGGGCTTCGGCTCGCCATCCAGATCTGGAGAATCCACAGTCTTGGGAACCCAGCACGAAAAAACCCCTGACCTATAAAATAGGTCAGAACACAATGAGCTTAATCTACAATCTAAGTCAAGTGCATTGGAAAGCACTTGACAAGAGGAAAAAAAAAAAAAAAAAAAAACAGAAAAGTGTGCTAGCACAACAATTTATCACAAATTGACACACTAAACACATAAATCACAGATACATCATTCACCATTGAATAACAATTAAGGGCAAGGGAAATGGGACCATTCTTAACCGTCACAGCTCTGAAAAATGCCCTTTTCTGATGGAAAAAGCTAGCCGAAATTAGCATCGGTGATTAGCATGCTAAGCTAGCGATTAGCATTCCCATACACAATGAATGGATAGCACTCACCATGCTAAGTGGCTCGTGCATCAGGGGTTCCCGCACTCAACGGCGTCGACAGCCTTTGTATCCCAATCTTAAAATTTAATAAATGGGGCGTTAGAATTTGCTAATACAGCAATGTCTCATTGCATGTATTAATTCGTCACTTGTGGTAACGTATTCGTCACTATTAATCGTCACTTGTGGTAACGTATCGTCACTTCCTGTTTTGCTCTCTGTCTGTGTGGTTTGCTCTCCTCACTCTCCTGAGCTTTGGGTTAGCCACTAGCTATGGCTACTAGCTCTCCTTCCTCTCCTCCTCTGGTGTGCTCTCTCTGTCAGATGTTTAGCTACACCTCTGCCTCTTTTAGTGATAACGGTAAATGTAATAAATGTTGTCTTTTTGAGGCGCTCGAGGCGAGGTTGTGTGATTTGGAATCCCGGCTCCGCTGCATTGAAGCACCGTCTGTGCCAGTTACTCTTGACAGATGTCAGTTACTCTTGACGGACGCCCCTTAGCTGCAGCGGAGCTAGCTAGCATAGCTGACCCTGTTAGCAGTCCTCCAGCTCTCCTCAGCAGCGAGGAGACTGGGTGGGTGACGGTGAGAAGGAAGCCTAGTCACAAAGCCCCGGTACACCTCCAACCTGTTCACGTTGCTAATCGTTTTTCCCCGCTCAGCGACACACCCGCTGAGGAAAAAACTCTGATCATTGGCGACTCTGTAGTCAGAAACGTGAACCTAGAGACTCCAGCGGCCATAGTCAAATGCATTCCTGGGGCCAGAGCAGGCGACATCGAGTCAAATTTGAAAATACAGTACTGGCTAAAAGTAACTGTAAATACTCCACAATTGTTATCCACGCTGGCATTAATGACATCCATCTCTGGCAGTCAGAAGTCACGAAACTTAATGTAGAATCGGTGTGTGACTTTGCAAAAACAATGTCGGACTCTGTAGTATTCTCTGGGCCCCTCCCCAATCTGACCAGTGATGACACGTTTAGCCGCTCGTCATCCTTCAACCACTGGCTGTCTGTGTGGTGTCCTGCAAACAAAGTGGACTACATTGACAATTGGAGCTCATTTTGGGGAAAACCTGGTCTTATGGGACGAGACAGCGTCCATCCCACTTTGGATGGTGCGTCTCATTTATCTAACGATCTGGCATCTTTTTTATCCAAATTTCCAAAACCTTGACTACTCAGAGTTGGGACCAGGAAGCAGAGTCGCAGTCTTACACGCCTCTCTGCAGCTCCTCTTCATCCGCCACCCCTCAACTTAGCTCATGTCTTCCCCATCAGAGAATCATTGTCTGCTCCCTCCAAAGTAAATAAAAATATAATGTATAAGCATCCCAAAGTGATTAAGCAAAAAATTGGTAAAACTCAAATTAAACATAAAGCCTCTAAAATGAATGATTTGGCCTCTGTTCCTCCTCATAATTTAAAAATTAAATGTGGTTTATTAAATATTAGGTCTCTAACTCCCAAGTCTCTGTTAGTCCATGATCTGTTAATTGATCATCAGATTGATTTAATATCCCTTACAGAGACTTGGTTAGGGCAAGAGGATTATATTGGTTTAAATGAATCAACTCCCTCTGGTTATTTAAACTGTCAAAATCCCAGAAGTTCTGGTCGTGGAGGAGGAGTAGCAACAATTTACCATTCCAAATTACTAGTTAATGTAAAGCAAAAAACATGTTATAATTCCTTTGAGGGCCTGGTCCTCAGTATTGGGCACTTTAGCAATTTTAGGTTAAACCCAATTTTATTTGCCATAGTTTATCGTCCCCCATCAACCTACTCAGAATTTTTATGCGAATTTGCTGATTTCTTAGCTGATTTAGTGCTGAAATCTGATAGAATAATTATAGTAGGGGACTTTAATATACATGTAGATGTAGATAGTGACTGCCTTAATGTGGCATTTAATTCAATATTAGACTCGATTGGGTTTTCTCAGAAAGTAGAAAATTCTACTCATTACCTCCACCATACGTTGGACCTTGTTCTGACATATGGCATAGAAATAGAAAATCTTGTAGTGTCTCCTCATAACCCTGTACTGTCAGACCATTGTCTGTTAACCTTTGATTTTACTATTTCTGACTATTTGGCTCCTAAAGAAAAATATTATTACAGTAGATACCTCTCAGATGATGCTGTTACCAAATTTATGCAGATTGTTTCCTCTATGCCATGTGTCAACACAACGGAAATAAGCTATAGACAGCTTGCTCCTTCTGTAATTGATAACATGGTGGATAGTGTTACAGCTTCTCTGCATCAGACTTTAGACTTGGTGGCCCCCTTAAAAAAGAAAAAGTCTAATCAGAGATTTCTAACTCCTTGGTTCAACACAGAAACTCGTAGCTTAAAACAGAAGACTCGTCAATTAGAAAGAAAATGGCGCTCTACTAATTTAGATGAAATCTATTTAGCTTGGAGAAATCATCTTTTAATTTATAAAAACATCTCTTAGAAAAGCTAGAACGAGTTATTATTCTGCATTAATAGAAGAGAACAAGAATAATCCCAGGTTTCTTTTCAGCACTGTAGCCAGGTTGACAAAGAGTCAGGACTCTGTCAATCCTAGCATTCCCTTAGAGCTTACTAGTCAGGACTTTATGAATTTTTTCAATAATAAAATTTCATCCATCAGAGATAAAATCAATCAGATTCTTCCCACAGTTAACTTAAATACAGTAACTACTACAACTCCTTCAATTGATGTCTGTCTTGATGAGTTTACTCCAATTGACCTTTATGAGTTAGACAAAATAGTTTCCTCATCCAAACCTTCAACTTGTCTTTTAGACCCTATTCCTACCAGGTTATTTAAAGAAGTCTTCCCACTTATTGGTAGCTTTATTCTTCATATAATCAATTCTTCATTAACTTTAGGCCATGTACCGCAGGCTTTTAAAATGGCTGTAATTAAACCCTTACTCAAAAAGCCAACGCTAGAACCAGGAGCTTTAGCTAACTATAGACCAATCTCTAATCTCCCTTTCATTTCAAAAATCTTAGAAAGAGTTATTGCTACGCAATTATTTGACCACCTGCAGGGAAATGGTTTACTTGAAGAGTTTCAATCTGGGTTTAGAATCCATCATAGTACTGAAACGCCCTTAGCGAAGGTCACTAACGACCTCCTCATCGCATCTGATAATGGACTGGTTTCTGTACTTGTCCTTTTAGACCTTAGTGCAGCTTTTGATACTATCGATCATAATATTCTACTTGATAGATTAGAACACTATGTTGGACTTAATGGAACTTCGTTGCAGTGGTTTAGATCTTATTTATCTGATAGGTTCCAGTTTGTTCTTGTAAATAATGAGTTTTCTTTCAACTCAAAGCTTAGTCATGGAGTTCCACAGGGATCTGTGCTAGGCCCTACTCTTTTTAGCTTATATATGCTTCCGTTAGGCAACATTATTAGAAAGCACTGTATACATTTTCATTGTTATGCAGATGACACACAATTATACCTGTCAATGAAGCCAGAGGATAGTAATCAATTAGCCAAGTTAGAAGCCTGTCTTAAGGAAATCAAAGCTTGGATGGCTTGTAATTTCCTGCTATTAAATTCAGATAAGACTGAAGTAATTCTTGTTGGTCCAAAAAACCTTAGAAATACCTTTCCAAATCAAACTTTCAGTTTGGATGCGCTTACTCTTTCACTTAATAGCTCTGTGAGTAACCTTGGAATTATTTTTGATCAAGATCTGTCCTTCAATTCACATATTAAATTTGTTTCTAAGACTGCCTTCTATCATTTGCGTAATATTGCCAAGATTAGGAGCATCTTGTCTCAGAGTGATGCTGAGAAACTGATCCACGCCTTTGTTAGCTCGAGATTAGACTATTGTAATTCTTTATTATCAGGCTGTCCTAAAACATCTTTAAAAAGTCTTCAGCTGATCCAAAATGCTGCAGCAAGAGTTTTAACAGGTACTAGAAAGAGAGATCATATCTCTCCGGTTCTGGCCTCCCTTCATTGGCTTCCCATAGAGTTTAGAATTAAGTTTAAAATCCTTCTTCTTACTTACAAAGCTCTAAACAATCAGGCTCCTTTTTATTTAAAAGATCTGATACTACCGTATTATCCTAACAGAGCACTACGCTCCCAAAATGCAGGATTACTTGTAATACCTAGAATCTCCAAAAGTACTATGGGAGGCAGAGCCTTCAGTTATCAAGCTCCTCTCCTGTGGAACCAGCTGCCAATCTGGATTCGGGAGTCAGACTCGATCTCTGTTTTTAAGAATAGGGCTAAAACCTACCTTTTTGATATAGCCTACAATTAGTGAGGGATCATGTGTTTCTGAACCCTCCCTTAGTTATACTGCTAATAGGTTTAGTCAGCCGGGGGACCTCTAATAATGCACTGGACCTCACTCCTTTCTTCACTCTCAATGAAATATTTTTTTTTTTTGCTGGTCATTAACATCTGTTTGCTCTCTCCTATAGATTGAGTCCCCATAGTGCTGTTTGCTCTCTACATGTCTGTTCTTTTCATCTTCTCTGTCCCCTCACCCCCCAGCCAGTCGCAGCAGATGACTGCCCCTCCCTGAGCCTGGTTCTGCTGGAGGTTTCTTCCTGTTAAAAGGGAGTTTTTCCTCTCCACCGTCGCCAAGTGCTTGCTCACAGGGGATCGCCTGATTGCTGGGGTCTTTCTGCAACTGTGGGGGTTCCCCCTACAGTTGATAGTGCTATGAGATGGCTGTTGTTGTGAAATGGCGCTATATAAATAAAGTTGAATTGAATTGAATTGAATTGAATTGAATTAAGGCTTACCAATCTTGAATTTTCTCCAAGGCAAAGACTGTTATCAGCACGCTAGCTCACCGTCTCTGTGAGTGATCATCTCTCTCGGTCGGTGCCTTCCGCTGTGTCTGACAGCGTTCTGTGGATTACGCACAGACCGAGCGAGGGAACGCGTGACCCGATTGGCTGGCGTGACCCAGCAACGGCGCAGCCATTGGTTGCTCAAAATACCAACACACACATTAGGAACTTCATCAAAACTTTCTAGAAAATGTTCCTAACTATTTATGAATATATATTTATTTAAATATTCATATTCAAATTATTTATTCCCATTGTGAAATGGGTGTTTTTCTTTTTAAAAGCGGTATCAATATTTATAATTTAATTCACGTTAAACTATCTACTCCCATTGTGAAATGAATGTCCCCCCTTCTTCTTAAAGCGGTATCAACATTCATAATTCCATCCACGTTTTTAACACTGGGTTACACTAGGTCGCAGGTCGATGATCGATTTTGTTATTGTGTCATCAGACCTGCGACCGTATGTCTTGGACACTCGGGTAAAGAGAGGTGCAGAGCTGTCAACTGATCACCACCTGGTGGTGAGTTGGATCCAATGGCAGGGGAAGAAGCCATTCAGACCTGGTAGACCCAAACGTATAGTGAGGGTGTGCTGGGAACGTCTGGCTGAGGCCTCTGTCCGGGAGGTCTTCAACTCCCACCTCTGGAAGAACTTCAAACACATTCCGAGGGAGTCTGGAGACATGGAGTCTGAATGGGCCATGTTCTCCACCTCTGTTGTTGAAGCGGCAGCCCAGAGCTGCGGCCGCAAGGTGGTCGGTGCATCTCGTGATGGCAACCCCCGAACCAAGTGGTGGACGCCAGTGGTGAGGGAGGCCATTAAGCTGAAGAAGGAGTCCTATCAAGCTTGGTTGGCTTGTGGGACTCCCGAAGCAGCTGAGGTGTACCGGCAGGCCAAGCGGCGTGCAGCTCGGGTCGTTGCTGAAGCAAAAACCCGGGTATGGGAGAAGTTCGGTGAGGCCATGGAACAAGACTTTCGGTCGGCCTCGAAGAAATTCTGGCAAACTGTCCGGTGGCTCAGGAGGGGAAAGCCGCTCCCTGTCTACACTGTGTATGGTGCGGATGGGGCGCTGTTGACTTCGACTGGGGATATCGTCGGGCGGTGGAAGGAATACTTCGAGGATCTCCTCAATCCCACTGATACGCCTTCCACAGAGGAAGCAGGGTTTGTGGACGAGGGGGATGACTCGCCTATCACAGGGGCTGAGGTCGCCAAGGTGGTTAAAAATCTCCTTGGTGGCCGGGCCCTGGGGGTGGACGAGATTCACCCTGAATACCTCAAGGACCTGGATATTGTAGGGCTGTCATGGTTGACACGCCTCTGTAACATTGTGTGGAGGTCGGGGGCAGTGCCCTTGGCATGGCAAACCGGGGTGGTGGTTCCTTTTTTCAAAAAAGGGCACTGGAGGGTGTGCTCCAACTTTAGAGGGATCACACTCCTCAGCCTCCCTGGGAAGGTCTATGCCTAGGTACTGGAGAGGAGAGTCCGGCCGTTGGTCAAACCTCGGATTCAGGAGGAGCAATGTGGTTTTCGTCCTGGCCGTGGCACATCGGACCAGCTCTTTACCGTCTCAAGAATTCTCGAGGGTTCGTGGGAGTTTGCCCAACCAGTTTACATGTGTTTTGTGGACTTGGAGAAGGCATTTGACCGCGTCCCTCATGGTTTTTTGTGGGGGGTGCTTCGGGAGTATGGGGTATCGGGCTTGTTGTTATGAGCTATTCGGTCTCTGTTTGACTGTTGTGAGAGTTTGGTTCGTATTGCCAACACTCGGTCGGACTCATTCCCAGTGAGAGTTGGACTCCGCCAGGGCTGCCCTTTGTCACCGATCCTGTTCATAATTTTTATGGACAGGATTTCTAGGCGCAGCTGGGGAATGGAGGGTGTCATGCTTGGTGACCACAGGATCTCATCTCTGTTGTTTGCAAATGATGTTGTCCTGTTGGCTTCATCCAGCAATGAACTACAGCTCTTGCTGGGATGGTTTGCCACTGAGTGTGAAGCGGCTGGGATGAGAATCAGCACCTCCAAGTCCGAGTCCATGGTCCTCAGCCGGAAAAAGGTGGATTGTCCTCTCTAGGTTGGGGACAGGCTCCTGCCTCAAGTGGAGGAGTTTAAGTATCTTGGGGTCTTATTCACGAGTGAGGGGAAAATGGAGCGAGAGATTGACAGACGGATTGGAGCAGCATCTGCAGTGATGCAGACGTTGTACCGGTCTGTTGTGGTGAAGAGGAAGCTGAATTCTAAGGCAAAGCTGACGATATACCAGTCAATCTACGTTCCTATTCTCACCTATGGTCACGAGCTTTGGGTGATGACCGAAAGAACAAGATCACGGATACAAGCGGCTGAAATGAGCTTTCTCCGTAGGATTGCTGGACTCACCCTCAGAGATAGGGTGAGGAGCTCAGTCATCCGGGAGAGGCTCCGAGTAGAACCGCTGCTCCTCCACATTGAAAGGAGTCAGTTGAGGTGGTATGGGCATCTCAGAATCAGAATCAGAATCAGGTTTATTGCCATTGTTCATGTAGTACACAAACTAGGAATTTGTCTCGGTACAATGCTGCAACATTAAACATGATAAGATAAGAGAAATAAACTATACATGTAATAAAGTGTAGGATAAGATTAAGTGATACTGGTCAACAGTTAAAATATATATTAGCCAGCAGCAGATACTGTGGAGAACTATATAGTGCAGTCGGTAATGCAGGAAGAAAACAGTGATGATTGACATGAGTCTGGTTGAGCTGCTGTACATGGTGCACGAGAGTCACTTAGTGTTCAGCAGTCTAATGGCAGAGGGGAAGAAGCTGTTCATGTGACGGGAGGTTTTAGTCTGGATGGACCGAAGTCTTCTACCAGAGGGGAGGGGGGCAAACAGTACGTGACCAGGGTGTGAGGGATCGGCTATGATCCGGCCAGCACGCCTCCGGGTCCTGGAGATGTACAGATCCTGGAGAGATGGGAGCTTGCAGCCGATCACCTTCTCAGCAGTGCGCACGACGCGCTGCAGCCTTAGTCTGTCCCTGGCAGTGGCTCCTGCGTACCACACGGTTATGGAGGTGGTGAGGATGGACTCGATGATGGCTGTGTAGAACTGCACTAACATCTTGGTGGGTAGCTTAAGCTTCCTCAGCTGCCGCAGGAAGAACATCCTCTGCTGGGCTTTTTTGATGAGTGAGCTGATGGTCAGCTCCCATTTGAGGTCCCTGGTGATGGTAGTGCCTAGGAAGCGGAAGGAATCAGCAGTGGTGATGGGAGAGCCTGAGAGGGTGAGGGGGGGCAGAGGAGTAGTGACTTTCCTGAAGTCTACAATCATCTCCACTGTCTTCAGAGCGTTCAGCTGCAGGTTGTTATTGCTGCACCAGGACGCCAGCTGGGCCACCTCTCTCCTGTAGGCGGACTTGTCGCCGTTGGAGATGAGCCCGATGAGGGTGGTGTCGTCCGCAAACTTGATCAACTTGACAGACTGGTGGCTGGAGGTGCAGGAGTTGGTGTAAAGGGAGAAGAGTAGGGGGGAAAGTACACAGCCCTGGGGTGATCCGGTGCTGATGCTAGTATAGTCTGAGACAGTCTTTCCCAGCCGCACATGCTGCCTCCGGTCCGTCAGAAAGTCGATGATCCACCTGCAGAGGGAGTCAGGCACGTTGAGCAGGGACAGCTTGTCCCGGAGCAGAGCGGGGCGGATGGTGTTGAATGCGGAGCTGAAGTCCACAAACAGGATCCTGGCGTAGGTTCCCGGGGAGTCCAGGTGCTGCAGGATGGAGTGGAGGGCCAGGTTGACTGCATCGTCTACAGACCTGTTGGCTCGGTAGGCAAACTGCAGCGGGTCCAGGAGAGGGGTGGTGATGGACTTGAGGTGGGACAGGACCAGGCGCTCAAAGGACTTCATGACTACAGAGGTGAGCGCTACAGGTCTGTAGTCATTAAGTCCAGTGATCCGTGGCTTCTTGGGGACAGGGATGATGGTGGAGGATTTGAGGCAGGACGGCACGTGGCATAACTTAAGGGAGGTGTTAAAAATGTCTGTGAATACAGGAGCCAGCTGTTTCGCACAGAGTCTCAGGGTGGAGGGAGACACGCCGTCTGGGCCGGGGGCCTTGCAATCAGGCATCTGATTAGGATGCCTCCTGGACGCCTCCCACTTGAGGTGTTTCGGGCACGTCCCACTGGGAGGAGATCCCCGGGCAGACCCAGGACTCGGTGGAGAGACTATGTCTCCCAGCTGGTCTGGGAACGCCTTGGTATCCTCTCTGAAGAGCTGGAGCAGGTGGCTGGGGAGAGGGAAGTCTTGGCTTCTCTGCTTGAACTGCTGCCTCCGTGACCCGGACCCTCGCAAAAGCCGTAGAAGATGGATGGATGGATTTTAAATGGTTTTGTGCTAACTGTCCAATTTTGAACACACTTTTCAGAGTACAGTTTTACACTAATTATAGACCAACATTGATTAATTTATTATCATCAGCTAGCAAACCCCATGAGGTTAGTTTAAGTAGCTTCAAGCTAGTTGAACTCACCAGAGCATCCACAGTAAAACAGAAAAAAGAAAACAATTCCTCTACCAAGAGACTCTTCTTGCAGCAGATTCTGGACGAGCAGCTTTCTCTTTTAAACTGTGTTTGTCTCAGTTTTACCACACTTAGCAAGGAGCTAACACTTCTACAGGCCAGACACATTTTCTTCTTCTTCTTTGGAGTTTCACAGCAACTGGCATCCATATTGTTGCATTGCTGCCATCTTCTGGTTTCTACACACCTCTAATCATCAAGTCTTAGATCCGTTTGTCCAGTCTGGTCGGTCTTAAGAACTGCATTATCCATTTCCTCCCCTGCACACAGTCCCCATAGTCCAGTATGCTTTTAACAGTTTCTTCTACCCATCCTATTTTCTGTAGTTGTTGAATCATTCTTCCCTTTCCTGATTAAATTTCCTACAAGATAAAAGTACATGCTTTATTGATTCTGGTTCCTGACTATTTTTGACATAGGCCAGTTGGGTGTTTTCCTAAAATGTATAAAGTGCTGTTGAGATAACCATGCCCAGTTCTCCGTCTACTTACAGTATTAGTACTTGTTCTTTGCGTTTTGTTCCCCTGCCTCTTGTTTCACCTACTGTGTTCTGAAAGGAGTGCAAATGTCTGCCTTTTGTTTCTGTGTCCCACACCTACTGCCACTATTGTTTTGCTTTCCCCCACACTATGTTTTTCCCCTCTGACTTTTACATTTTTAACCCAGTGTCTACCATTTCATTCTTTGTTGCCTCCTTTGCCAGCTTGTCAGCTCTCTCGTTCCCTGGGACACTTGAGTGTGCCAGGACCCACAAGAATGTGACATCCCCCCCCCCACACCCCTGAGTATACATGCAGTATTTCATACACTAGGCCTTGATGTCTTTTAGCCACACCTGACTTGATGCTTGTCAGAGCTGACACAGAGTCACTGCATATTAGAATGCTGTATAGCTTACAGCTACACTCCACTCTACCATCAGCATGGCATACAGTTCAACAGCATAAACACTTAAAAAATCAGTTGTCCTCTTGCTGATCCACACCTGACAACTTGGCACCACCATAGCCGGTCCTGTCGTCCCCATTTGAGGGTCCTTTGACCCATCAGTAAAAATCTGCACCCAATCTTTGTATTTATCATCCATATAACTAAAATATTCACTTCTCATATCAACACTCTTTCTATTCAGTTTTACTCTGAGTAGCTCCATATCTACAATAGGACTTTCTAGAAGCCAAACAGGTCTGATTGGCCCTATAACCGTGTCACTAAACTCTTTATCATACACTGCCATGTACTTTTGCCACTTGGTCCCCTATCCAGCCAAAGCTTCCCTTTTGAGCAGTTTCCTTCTCCCAGCAAGTCTGCAGTACCATTTTTGTTGGATGGTTATCACCATGTCCCCTCAGATTCACCCAGTAATTAGCCATTAGTTGTTTTTGACGTATTTTAAATGGCATTTCACCCACTTTCACCTGGATTGAACACATTGGTGAGGTTCTGGCTGCTCCTGTACAATATTCTAAGAGCACGGGTTTATCCAGCATCCAGACCAGCCAATATAGATTTAGCTGCTGACCCATAAACAATACTTCTGTAATCTAGTCGTGATCTTATTAATGCTATATAAATCTCTTTTAAAGAGACAAAGTCAACTCCCCACTCCAGCCCTGCAAGACACTTCATTACATTTATGACTTTGTTACACGTACTACCCACCTATCTAATGTGTTCTCTCCATGTTAATGCCTGATCAAAGAAAACTCTCCACTCTCTCCAAAATGTTTCCATACAGTTTCAGACTGCACTGCCTCAGCTTCTTTCTTGTGAATAACATTGTCTTTGTTTTTTCCACTGAGAACTTAAAACCCCACTTTGTTCCCCACTTTTCAACTTCATTAATACCAGCCTGCATTTTCTTAACTATATACTCAATATTTCTTGCCCTTTTCCACAATGCTCCATCATCTGCAAACAGTCATCATAGCAGTCTGTCGTGGGTGACAATGACTGTTTCATTTAGGTCTGATCAGATTCCTCCACGCAGCTCTGTCCTTAGCCTTCCGCTGCCAGGAACTCCTGTCTATATCCAACTTCTTCAAGTTTCTTTTTACAGTGTCTTTATATCTGAGCCTTGGTCTACCCTGATTGTGTTTGCCCTCGCATAACTGTGAGTAGAGTAACTGCCGAGGGAGACGCTGGTGGTCCATCCTCCCAACATGCCTGACCCATCTCAGGTTCATCTGTATTAGCATGTCCTCCATTGATGGTAGACCAGCTCGTTTCAACACTTCTATGTTGGTTTTCTTGGTTTTCCATGAGATGTTCATTATGGCTCGAAGGTATCTCATTATGTACGCGTGGAGTTTCTTTACCTGCACTCTGTAGACAGTCCAAGTTTCAGCACCGTACAATAGAGTAGCCAGTACAGTCGCTCTGTACACTTTGCATTTCACATGGATAGACACATGTTGTCACGACCTGAACGCTATCCTTCTCCGCGTTCAGGTTGTCCAGTGTCGCTCCTGCTCCATGGTAGTCCGTGCCGGGTCTTACAAGACCCGTACTTTGACAGCGCCCAGCTGATTCCCAGCTGTCTAGTTCAGCTGCTCTGGGACAGCTGTCTCCCATTATCAATTATCTCCCCCACTTAAGCGAGCAGCCGAGAGTTACTCGTCGCTGCGACCTCGCTATGGAAAGACGTGCCCTGTGTTTCAACGACTGTAGCTCCTATGTCTAGCTTCAGTTCGCCGTTACCTCGGCGCTACCCCAAAGTAAGTGCTGCGACTCGGCGTGTGTTTTCCCCTCGCCGCCTCTCTAGCCTTTCTCCCTGGGTTGTATGTTATCCTTAGTTCTGTGTGTATTTTAGCCCCTCGTGGCTCTTTACTTTTCTGTTCGTTATCTAGTGTTGTGTGTGTGTTTTAGCCCCACGTGGCTCTTTACTTTGTTATTTTGTACTCTGTGTGTTTATGTTAATAAATTACGCTAACTCACTGGTCGCCCTCGCATCTCCTTTCTGGCTCGTGAGAGCCAGGCATGACAGTAGGTCGCAGCCAGACTGAGGCGTCTGCGACCGTGAGTTTGCAGTGGGACTTGTTTTTCCCTTCCTCTGGGTGCAGGCAAGCTGGTATCATGTCTCTCTCCAGGAGGCGTATGCGGCACCCAGGCCACGATCTCTCGGAGGCTCTGGACCTTGTGGATGGGACGCTGTTCACCACGATCCTCTACGATACTCCCAGCGAGATACGCTGGCGTCTGGAGCTCGCCGAAAACATGATTAACAACTTCTCTCGCTACTTCCTTCTCCCCGAGGTTAAGGCGAGGAGGACAGACATCTCTGTGGCCTGGGAGAGACTCCGTAGGCTGGAGAAGAACTCTGGCAGGAAGCCGAAGACAGGACACCATCGCTCCTCACTTCGGAATCCCGCTCCTGCCGCCGATCCAGTCCAGGAGTTCGCCTCACCCAGGGGTAATCCCCAAGGTAGAGTGACGTCAACCAGGGTTCCCCTGGAGAAGATAAGGTTGACAGCGATTCGCATTGCGGACCGAGTGGCAGCCGCTTGTTCCGCCGCCTGTCCCCCCGTAGCCATGAAGCACGTGATAGCGGCGGTCAGGCTGGTTGAGAAGAACCCTGAGCTGAATGATTATCCGGGATACGCTGACCTGTTGGCTTCGGTCTCCGCACAGGAGCGGCGTTTCCCCGATCTCACATTCAGAAGACGTCGCTCCCAAGTTCCCCGTACATCTCAGCGAGAGCCCCGTCCGGATCCCGCTCCAGGAAACCACATGAATTTCGCCTCCCAGCCTGCTGTAGCTCCCGTGTCTCGCCGAAGAAGCGAATCAGCTGCTCCCGCTCCTGGGCCCGCTCTTCCCACTGTCCCGTCAGCTCTGGGCCCCCGGTTCTCCTCAGCTGCACGGTGGCGCAGTGGTTAGCACTGCGGCAGCACAGTTTACCCTTGGCCGGGGAATTGTGGGGATCGTGGGATCGTGGGTTCGATCCCAGCCCCCGACCAACAGTGATCTGTGTGGAGTTTGCATGTTCTCCCCGTGTTGCGTGGGTTTACTCCGGGATTTCTCCGGTTTCCTCCCACATGCCAAAAACATGCATGTTAGGTTAATTGGCTGTTCTAAATTGTCCCTAGATATCTGTTTCCTATAGGCCCTTAGAATAGAGGGTTAGTATTAATGAAAGCGCTTTGAGTGGTCTTTGTGACTAGAAAAGCGCTATATAAGTGTAGGTTAGTTAGTTAGTTAGTTAGTTAGCTGTTTCTCCCCCCTCTTCATCATTCACTCCGGCGGCTGAGAACGGCGCGAATTCGCCTCCAGGTGTTCCCGGTCCTGATCTGGTGCGAGAGGCACCACCTTGTCTGTTCGGGGGGTCCTCCACTTCTATCCAGCTGGGAGAGGAAAGACTCAAGTCCCTTGCAGCGGATTCCACCGGCCCTCCGGAAATCAGGCAAGTGTCCTTTCATTCTCCTCCCATTATGAGTGAATTGCCTTGTTTGATTCCTGGGGGAGGAGTTCAGGGTTCACAGTCCCCTGAGCTCTCTCCTCCCGCTGCAAAAGTTGAATATGAACCTGCGTCCTCTGTGTCTCTTCCCCCTGAGTGTGCCCCGGTGCCAGTTCTGCACCGCCGCGCGAGGAGGAGGCCTGCGGCCCTGGAAGGTTTTGCCCCAGCCCCGCAGCCACGTCATGGGCAGAGGAGAAGGTCGAACTGCCTGTTGGAGCCAGCGCCGACGATTAAGCATCCCCGGGTCTCCATGGAGGAATGGTTCGGCCCAGCAGAGCCCAGATCTCCTGCCTCCACGCCATGCAGGCTGTCGACGCGGTCTTCAGCGCTTGGAGGTCGTCTGACTGTGGAAACCATCTTGCCGGCTGCGGAGCCATTCGCAGTCGAGTGGGAGCCGGAGGACGGAGTCCTGCACGCTGAACCCGGAGCATCAAAGTCCTGGATGGCGGTAGAACCTGAGATCAGGCGAGTGCTCTATTTTTTCTCTCTCATTTATTTTCTGGAGCATTATCGCCTGTCTCTCGGGGGGGCGGGCCGGGTGCAGCCTTCTGCTGCGCTCGAGCCTGTCTCGCCGGGCTCTGCTGCTGCCGGTGATCCTAATCCCGGTTCCTTTTGTCCCTCTGAGCCTCTCCCCAGGGTCACTGGAGACGAACCTGCCCTGGGTGCCACCTCGTAGGTTCCGGTTCTCTGCACGGTGTTCGCCTCAGATGCTGTGCCCGGTGGTGCTTTACCGGCCCAATTGGGGTCCACCGGGAGTGCTTCGCCGGCCCAATCGGGGTCCACCGGGAGTGCTTCGCCGGTCCAGTTGGGGTCCACCGGGGGTGCTTCGCCGGTCCAGTTGGGGTCCACCGGGAGTGCTTCGCCGGTCCAGTTGGGGTCCACCGGGGGTGCTTCGCCGGTCCAGTTGGGGTCCACCGGGGGTGCTTCGCCGGTCCAGTTGGGGTCCACCGGGGGTGCTTCGCCGGTCCAGTTGGGGTCCACCGGGGGTGCTTCGCCGGTCCAGTTGGGGTCCACCGGGAGTGCTTCGCCGGTCCAGTTGGGGTCCACCGGGAGTGCTTTGCCGGTCCAATCGGGGTCCACCAGGAGTGCTGTTCCGGCCCAGTCGGGGTCCACCGGGAGTGCTGTTCCGGCCCAGTCGGGGTCCACCGGGAGTGCTGTTCCGGCCCAATCGGGGTCCACCAGGAGTGCTGTTCCGGCCCAATCGGGGTCCACTGGGAGTGTTTCGCCGGCCCAATCGGGGTCCACCAGGAGTGTTTTGCCGTTCCGGGTAAAGGTCAGTGAGGGAGCTGGAGGATTGTGTTCGCCTGACATCAGGCTGACTTCGTCCCTTGCCTCCATCATCTCTCCTCCTGCCGCTTTTGGGGTTCCTCTCATCCGGGCCAGTTTCCCCCTGCCCATGTGTTCTTCAGATGTCAGGCTGTCTTCGCCCCTTGCCTCCATCTCCTTTCCCCCTGCCACTGTAAGGGTTTCTCTCACCCGGGTCAGTTTCCTCCTGCCTTTTCCCTCAGGGAGGAAGCTGCACCAAAACTTCTCCCTCAGCTCTCGGTGGTCTGAGGTCACGGGACGACTGCCTGGGGAGCTGTCTGGCTGGTTCGGTGATCTGGGTCGGCCTCCGGAGAAACTGTGTCTCCTAGCCTGGGACTCTGGTAGGCCGCCCGAACTGGTGTTGTGGTTCCTGGCCTGGTGGAGTTCGGGTCGCCCGCCAGACAAGCTGTCACCGCCTGCCCCGTTCCACCTGCTGACGTTCCTGAAGAATTGACTGACTGCTAGTTGCTTTGTGTTTGGTTGTCTTCCCTTATTTAATTCTATTCAGGACGTCAAAGAACTTTCTGCGCTAGAGTCCTTATTGTGGTGTCATTCCAACCAAGAATTTCCTTAGACTATTTTCTATGTCTTACAATCCCAGTATGTACTCTTATTCTAATTTGTCCTTTAGTAGCATCTGCTTCACATTGCCTGGCCTCATTCAGAGTAGCCTGGTTTATCTGCATTTTTATCCTCCTCCAGACTGTTTGGTGACATCTGTTGTGCTAATTCATGATCAAGGAGTGGTTTCCTTTGTGTTTATATGCCAATCGGTAGCTCCAGGCTTTATTTTCAGGGCTTGTGCCCGGATTACCTTTTTTGTATATTCTGTCTTGGCCGGGGTTACATGTGTAAATCTTCTTTAACCTTATGTTCACAGAGTTTTGTAGTTTTTTTTTGGTCTTCCGGACATGAGTTTTGCCTTGTCCTCGCCCTAAGTTGTTGTGAGACCTTTTATGACTATGTCTCTATATTTCTGCAGTTTGATCTCCCCACCTCCTGTGGTCACCTGCATAGACCGTCTGGCCTCTGCAGAGGAGGGGGTGATGTTTTTTTCCTGTTTTGAAACTGTTATTGTGGTGTCTGATCCTATGCTGTTACCTGGGTTTTTTTTTTTCCCACCTCCTGTGGTTCCCTGCATTGACCGTCCGGCCTCTGCAGAGGAGGGGGTGATAGTGATTTATTGTTTGAAATTATTTTGGTGTCAGAGTCTATACTGTACCCAGGTTTTTTCTTCTTCTCTTCCTCCTTTTCCTTGTCCCTCACTTTCCCCCAGACCTGGCCCCCGCCGCCCTCCCTGGTCTTCCCTCGGGGGGGGGGGGGGGGGGGTAGCCTGCGCCAGGAGGCGCGGCTCGGGGGAGGAGTACTGTCACGACCTGGACGCTATCCTTCTCCGCGTTCAGGTTGTCCAGTGTCGCTCCTGCTCCGTGGTAGTCCGTGCCGGGTCTTACAAGACCTGTACTTTGACAGCGCCCAGCTGATTCCCAGCTGTCTAGTTCAGCTGCTCTGGGACAGCTGTCTCCCATTATCAATTATCTCCCCCACTTAAGCGAGCAGCCGAGAGTTACTCGTCGCTGCGACCTCGCTATGGAAAGACGTGCCCTGTGTTTCCACGACTGTAGCTCCTATGTCTAGCTTCAGTTCGCCGTTACCTCGGCGCTACCCCAAAGTAAGTGCTGCGACTCGGCGTGTGTTTTCCCCCCGCCACCTCTCTAGCCTTTCTCCCTGGGTTGTATGTTATCCTTAGTTCTGTGTGTATTTTAGCCCCTCGTGGCTCTTTACTTTGCTGTTCGTTATCTAGTGTTGTGTGTGTGTTTTAGCCCCACGTGGCTCTTTACTTTGTTATTTTGTACTCTGTGTGTTTATGTTAATAAATTACGCTAACTCACTGGTCGCCCTCGCATCTCCTTTCTGGCTCGTGAGAGCCAGGCATGACACATGTCTTGCACTTGACTAGTAGCTCTGTACCAATACTGATCTCTTCTGGTAGTGATGTTGATAACTGGAACTTTGGTGGTTGGTAAAGGCACTCTGTCTTCTTGATGCTGATTTTGAGGCTGAATTGGCCAGCTGCTCTTGCAAATTTCTCCACCAAAGATTGCATACTGTATCTTCCGCACTGTGTGCAACTAGAGCCCTGTTGTCGGCAAAGAGCATTTCTCTTACTACCTTTATCGATGTCTTTCTCTTGGCTTTAAACTGTGCCACATTGAACAAGTCTGCTTCTTTCCTTGTTTGAATGTATACTCCATCTGAAGTGTCTTTGAAGGCCACCTCAAGCATGGCTGCCAGATATAGCGAGAAGAGTGTAGGCGCCAGCTCACACCTTTGTTTCACCCCGTTGCTTACTGAAAAGTCTTTAGATACTGAACCACTCATTGCCATGTTTGCTTGCATACCTGTATGGAGTGCCTCGGTCAGGCTGACAAACTTCTCTGCACAGCCATATTTCTTGAGTACCTGCCAAAGTCCTTGTCACTAAACAGTATCGAAGGCTTTACTGAAGTCTATGAAGAGTACATAAAGCAGCATGTTCTGTTCGATACACTTTTCTTGAACCTGTTTCAAGCAGAAAATCATGTCCATTGTGCTTCTTCCACTTCTAAAGCCGCACTGGGTTTCCGGTAGTACATTCTGCAAGATGTGTTCATTGAGTCTGTTCAGTAGTACATGTGAGAGAATCTTACAAACAGTGGCTAGTGGTGATATACTTCAGTAATTTCCACAATCTTTCCTGTCGCCTTTCTTGAACAAAGGCACAATTCTTGCATCCTTCTAGTCTTGAGGTACTTTCTGGGCATCCCATATCTCTTGGATGAGCTTGTGCAGGCAGTTGGTCAGCTGAACACCACCAAATTTCCACAATTCTGCTGGAATTCCATCCCTTCCTGGAGCTTTACCATCCTGTGTTGTCCTGATAGCTGTCATTAGTTCATCAAGATTTGGTGGTTCATCCAGACTTGATACAGCTGGTCACTGCGCTAGAGCTTCTTTAGCCTCTTCAGTGAGATCTCCAGGGTTGTTTAGTAGTTGGTCAAAGTGGTCTGCAAATCTGTACAGGATCTTGTCTTTCTCCTGCAAAACCGTTTCACCATCAATAGCCTTTAGTTGGATCAATCCTCTTGGTTTAGGGCCGTAGATTTCTCTCAAACCTGTGAAGAATGTTTTCATGTCCTGCCTGTCAGCTGCAGTTTGAAGTTCCTCCGCTTTTTTATCCCACCAGTAGGACTTCATCTCTCTGGTGTACTTCTGTAGCTCAATCTGAGCCTTTGAATATTTCTTCTTCTTCAACCTTGTGTTACACTGTAGGTTTTTCTGCCTAGCTGTATTCTTCGCTTCTAGTAGTTTCTTCAGATGTTCATCATGCTCATCAAACCAATCTTGATGTTTCCGTCTCAGGGTGGCCTAATACATCACTCGCAGTCTGATACATCGTATCCTTCAGTGTTGCCCATTTTTTTTCTATGTCATTCTCTGAGTTGTTGCTGTCCCAGTTTTTCAAGTTTTCATCCATTTCCTGTATAAGATCTTCCTGCTCCTTTTGGCCTTTCAGTGCACTAGTGTTTAGCTTCCATGGTGGCTTCGCACCCATCCTGTAGTGCTGTTTTCATCTGCAAATCCTTAATCTAGATCTCAGCATAACATGATCAGTACCACTGTCCGCACCTCTCATTGCTCTGGTGTCCAACACATCCCTTATGTCTCTCTGCGTTTCTATGATGTAGTCTAACAAGTGCCAGTGCTTGGATCTTGGGTGCATCCATGTCTTCTTGTGTGTGTCCTTGTGCTTAAATAGGGTGTTGGTTATCACAAGGTTGTACTCTGAACATAGTGCAAATAGAAGTTCTCCATTAGCATTGCACTTGCCTACTCCATGACTGCCTAGCACTCCTTTCCATTTCTCAGTGTCCGAACCAACTCTGGCATTAAAATCTCCAATGAGTATCAGCCTGTCATCAGTCGGTACACGCCTGATAGTCTCACGTAAATCACTGTTGAACTCTTCCTTTGCCTCCTCTGTGTTGGTCATTGTTGGGGCATATACACTGATGAGTGTGGCATACATCTTCCGCTGTAGTAGGAGTCTCATAGTCATCCTGTCGTTGATTGGCACCGGTTCCTCATCAAGCATTGCTGCTATCTCCTTTCTAACTGCAAAGCCCACGCCTGCTTCTCTCCTTTCTTGAATTGATTTCCCACTCCAAAAGAAGATGTACCCATGGTCTTCCAAGCTGTCATATCCAGGCAATCTTGTTTCACTAAGTGCAGCTATGTCTACATTGTACCTGTTCATTTCCAGGGCCACAAGCGCGGTCTGTTTTTCTCGGTGCTGTGATGTTGTTCTGTCCAACAGAGTGCGTACATTCCATTCTGCTACACACAAGGCTGCTGTTTTCCTCTTCTTTTGTCTTCCTGCTCCTAGCTTACTTTTCGCTGCCTGTCGGAGTGTGAACAGATCAGCGTGGACCTTTCTCCTGCAAAACCGTTTCACCATCCATAGCCTTTAGTTGGATCAATCCTCTTGGCACCAGGTTTATAACCTTTAAGTATGTTGTGTAAAGCTTTACAAAATATTTGCAAGTGAACAATTCAATTTTTTCAACTTTTTCATCCCCCCCAAATCAAATGTTTTGTTTAATTCAATTCAATTCAGCTTTATTTATAATGCGCCACATCACAACAAAAGCCGTCTCGTGGTGCCACAGTGCAGATAAAAAAATCACACAGTCACAGAAAGACCCAGCAATCAGATGATCCCCTATGAGCAAGCACTAGGCGACAGTGGAGAGGAAAAACTCCCATTTGGAAGGAAGAAACCTCTAGCAGAACCAGGCTCAGGGAGGGGCAGTCATCTGCTGCGACTGGCTGGGGATGAGGGGATAGGGAGGATTGAAAGGACCGACATAAAGAACATAGCAGTAAGATGTCAAGTACAATATTGGAGGTCATCCAGCAGTATGGATCAGATAACAATAGAACAAGAGTGGGTTTAAAAGACACAAATACCCTCCTTAAATGAAAGCTATATTAAAAAGGAAGGATTTTACCCTGTTCTTAAAGACAGAGACCGAGTCTGACTCCCGGACCCAGAGTGGTAACTGGTTCCAGAGAGAAGGGGCTTGGTAGCAGAAGGCTCTGCCTCCCACCGTACTTTTGGAAATTCTGGGCACCACAAGTAAGCCAGCATTTTGGGAGCGTAATGCTCTGTTAGGATGGTAAGGTAATATCAGATCTTTTATATATTGGGGGGCCAGATTGTTAAGAGCTTTGAAAGTAAGAAGAAGGATTTTAAACTTGATTCTGAATTCAATGGGAAGCCAATGGAGGGAGGACAGAACCGGGGAAATATGATCTCTTTTTCTAGAACCAGTTAAAACTCTAGCAGCAGCATTTTGAATCAATTGAAGACTTTTTAAAGATACTCTAGGACAACCAGATAATAGCGAATTACAATAATCTAATCGCGAACTGACAAAGGCGTGAATCAGTTTCTCAGCATCACCCAGAGACAAGATGCTCCTGATCTTAGCAATATTGCGCAGATGATATAAGGCGGTCCTAGAAACAGTTTTAATATGTGAATTAAAGGACAAATCCTGGTCAAAAATCACTCCAAGGTTCCTCACACAACTGTTCAGAGTGAGAGTGGCAGCATCTAAATTAAGGGCATAATCTGAAAAGGAATTTCTAAGATGTTTTGGGCCAACAACAATGACTTCAGTCTTATCAGAGTTCAATAGTAAAAAATTACAAGTCATCCAAGCTTTGATGTCCTTAAGACAGGCGTCTAACTTGGCCAACTGATCACAATCATTGGGCTTCATTGACAGGTATAGTTGTGTGTCATCAGCGTAACAATGAAAATGTATACAGTGCTTTCTGATGATATTGCCCAGCAGGAGCATATATAGACTAAAAAGAGTAGGGCCCAACACAGATGCCTGTGGAACTCCTTGAGTGAGCTTAAAGCTGGAAGAAAATCCATCATTGACATGGACAAACTGAAATCTATCAGACAAATAAGATCTAAACCACTGCAACGGAGTTCCACTGAGTCCAACAAAGTGTTCCAATCTATCAAATAGAATGGCATGATCGATAGTGTCAAAGGCTGCACTGAGCTCTAAAAGAACAAGAACAGAGACAAGTCCATTATCAGATGCAGTCAGGAGGTCATTAGAGACCTTCACTAAGGCAGTTTCAGTGCTGTGATGAGCTCTGAACCCAGATTGAAACACCTCAAACAAACCAACTCCCTGCAAATGGTCAGATAATTGCACAGCAACAACTCTTTCCAGGATTTTTGAAATGAAAGGCAAATTGGAGATTGGTCGATAATTGGCCAAAACTCCAGGATTGAGCGTCGGTTTTTTAAGTAAAGGTTTAATTACAGCAGTTTTAAAAGCCAGTGGAACATAACCCAGAGTTAAAGAAGAATTAATGATAAGAAGAATACGGCTACTAATAATTGGGAAAATAATTTTAAATAACCTGGAAGGAATAGGGTCCAGAAGGCAAGATGAAGGCTTAGAAGAGGAAACTACCCTATCCAACTCCAAGAGGTCGATTGGAGTAAATCTATCCAAGCAGATATCAGTTGAGGGAGCTGCAGTAGTTAATGTACTAGAGTTTACGGTAGGAAGAATCTGACTAATTTCATCTCTAATAGATAAAATTTTAAGATTGAAATAGTTCAGAAAGTCCTGACTAGAAAGCTCAGGGGGGATGCGAGGATTGACCGTGTCATGGCTCTTTGTAAGCCTGGCTACAGTGTTGAAGAGAAACCTGGGGTTATTCTTGTTTGCTTCTATTAATGCAGAATAATAGCTTGATCTAGCTTTTCTAAGAGATTTTTTATAGATTAAGAGATGATTTCTCCATGCCAAGTAGAATTCATCTGAATTAGTTGAACGCCATTTTCTTTCCAGTTGACGAGCCTTCTGTTTCAAGCCATGAGTTTCTGAGTTAAACCAAGGAGTAAGAAATCTCTGGTTAGACTTTTTCTTTTTTAAAGGGGCTACCAAATCTAGAGTCCAATGCAGAGAGGCAGTAACACCATCAACCATGCTATCAATCACGAATGGAGCAGACTCTCCATCACTTATTTCAGGTGTTTCTGTTGTGTTGACCCATGGCATAGAGGAGACAATCTGCAAAAATTTAGCAACAACGTCATCAGAAAGACATCTGTTGTAGTAGTATTTTTCTTTAGGAAATAAGTGATCAGAGATAATGAAATCAAAAATTAACAGACAATGGTCAGACAGTACAGGATTATGAGGAGACACAACCAGATTTTCGATATCTATACCATATGTCAAAACAAGGTCCAATGTATGGTGGAAATGATGGGTAGAATTTTTTACTTTTTGGGAAAACCCCATTGAGTCTAAAATTGAATTGAAAGCCTTATTAAGACAGTCACTCTCAACATCAACATGTATATTAAAGTCCCCTACAATAATTATTCTATCGGCTTTCAGCACTAAATCAGCTAAAAATTTGGCAAATTCCAATAGAAACTCTGAATAGGCCGTGGGAGGACGATAAACTATGGCAAAGAGAACTAGGATCAAGCCAAGATTGCCAACAGGCCCCACACTGAGGACCAAACATTCAAAGGAATTAAAACATAATTTCTGCTTAACATTAACCAGCAATTTAGGATGGAAAATTGCCGCCACTCCACCACCACGACCAGAACCTCTGGGGTTATGACAGTTTAAATATTCATTCATTCAAATTCATTCAGACCAACATAATCATCAAGCCGGAGCCAGGTCTCTGTGAGGGATAGTAGATCGATCTGGTGATCGATTAATAGATCATGGACCAGAAGAGACTTAAAAGATAGAGACCTAATGTTTAATAAGCCACATTTAATTTTTAAACTTTGGGGGGGAAGAGAGACCAAATTATTAATTTTATTAATTTTAGAGACTTGAGGCTGGATTAGAATTTTTCCAACATTTTGTTTAATCAATCTGGGAAGTTTATGCATTCTATTTTTTTTAACTTTTTTATTAACTTTAGAGGGAGCAGAAAAAGGTTCTCTAAGGGAGGAGACAGGGGCAAAGTTGAAGGGTGGTGGATGAGGAGGCACTGCAGGAGTGCGAGTGTTTTTCAGGTTGTGTTGTAATAGTCCTGGGTTACAATATTTAGGGCAACGGGAGACAGACTCAATCTCCGAAGGATTATAAATCAAAGGCTGATCCAAACGGTAAAGACCACCCGAGTTAACGGGATCGATACAATATGTGGGAACAGGACCAAAAAAGGGCAGATTGGCAAACCCAGAAACTTCAGAGTGAGTAAACACACCAAATTTCAGTCACTGTACCAGAAAACACCGAATAAAATAGAAAAGACTGTCTGTTAAAACACGTGCACCAAGTCTATTTGGGTGGATGTCATCAGGCCTCATAAGTGATGGGCGGTTCCAAAATAAGTTAAAATTGTCAACAAAACCAATGTTAAAAATAGGACAAGTAAAACACAGCCAAGAATTAAGGCTGAGAGTTCTACTAAAACGATTACAGCCTCGTCTGAGAGGTGCCAAAGGCCCAGAGATGAGCGCACGTCTGCCACAGTTCATAAGAGTGGACAGAAGGCTCCTGAAGTCACTTTTTAAAATCTCAGATGCTTCATCTGGGATGTTATTGCATCCCACATGCACAATGACAGTATGAACGTGAGGGAATTCATTCAGCAGGTCAGGGATAAGAGCCTCAATATCAGAGACTCTAGCCGAGGGGGGAAAAATCGAGTCACACAGTACCTGCTTCTGACGTTCCTCACGATCGAGTTACCAGTTACCAGCGTCGTCTGAGGGGGGGTTTGTCGGTGGATTCTGACGTGGAGAGAAATTCTGAAGAGGATGATGTTGTTCTTGCGAAGGCGGGGAGATGCACTCTTTTCTTCTGTCTGGAGCAGGTGTGTAGTTTGACACACCCTGAGTGGTCTTAATCCGGGGTTTGCGGACATGAGCCGCCACTGAAGGAGGGGAGGGAAGATGAGAGGTGTCCACGGGCGGGCGTCCAGCGTCCAGGTGGGGAAAATCCTCCAGGGAAAGGATATCAAATCTGTTATCCAAGGACACCGGAAGAGAAGAGGCGCGGCCCGTTCCGGTCGATCGACGATGGCCATTAGCTGGTCGAACCAAGGTCCAGGGCGCAGATGGAGGATGAGAGGGACCAAGCGAAGCTTTTGGTTTAGCCCCGAGACGAAACCAGTGATTGTTGCTGAGGTCATGGACGTCTGCAGAGGCTGGAGCAGGTGTGGAGGTAGGTGGAGACACGCTCAGCTCACCCAAATAAGTAGCAGTTTCCGCCAGCTGCAAGGCGGTGGCCGGGGCCGATGATCGCCCGAGAATAATGGTGTTGATATGGCCTTCGGCCTACCGAATCTTGTAAAGATTGGAGAGCCTCGTTTCCAGTTCAGAGACCTTATCAAGGAGCGATGAACAGCGGGAACATGACGGAGAAGGAGCCATGGCGTTCCAGGTGCTGAGATGGGTAGCCCGCAGCTAGCCAAAAACAGCTACTTGTGCGTCCGGACAGACTTTTAGGCGAGGCCAATACAGAGATAACAGTAAATAAAAACTGATAACAACAAACAGGGATAAAAAATAAATAAATAAATAAAATCAATAAAAACAATCAATAAAAACAAACAAAAACGGAGAAAAAAGTAGTCTGACACGAGTGAGTGTCAGACGCAGCTGTCAACGTCAAACGCAGCTGTCAACGTCAAACGCAGCTGTCAACGTCAAACGCAGCTGTCATCAATCAGCACATTTTACCTTGTTTACCTTGGCTACTGGCACACAGGTTGTTGATTTCACACACAGCCATATCTCAGACCCAGCCGACCAACATAAACATAAAGACCAAATTTGCATTTGGTCTTTATGTTGTGTTAATGACAGTGTGTGCTGTGCTTTGTTCATAATGTCTCTGCAGGTTGGATAACTGTCATGCTTCTAGCTGAGTAAATCACAAACCTGTCCTTAGTTCGTCTGCTTGGTGAGAAATAGCCATAGAGTGAAGTGGTGATATGATATACGTACGTATTAATGAATAAACATTAGTCCTGTCAGAATAAATTTGTTAATCGCTACAAGTGATTAATAACAAAATAAAATGAGTTAAGAATAATGGTGGTTAATCACAGGTGGCCTGATTAAGCCTCATTCACATTCAGCGGCTGCATTAAGCTCAGTTGATGCTGCTATGAGGGAAGGATGGGGAACAAACATTTTACATCTTTCCAAGTTTTTTGGTGTGGAAAAATCTAGCATGAATTATATATATCCTCCAAAGCTATCAGTGAAGTACCTCTTTTAAACCATCTGGACAATAACAGCTTATTTTATATCAGGAGCATGAATGTGGCAGCAGCAGGATGAACAAAGAGGGAGGGAGAGAGAGACAGCACTGATGACTAGCGAGAAGAAGAAGAAAAAGAGAGCAGTGACACAAGAGGCACACCGGAACCAGGTAGCAATAGTGAAAACTTGCTTGATTTCTGTCAGTGTTGAAATACTTATCGCATAATAGGTATTAAGTAGGTCTGCTGCTTCATAGTAGCCTAAATGGACCATTACAAGGCTTCTTATTATTATTATAGATTTGATTGGCAGTTGGCAACCAGCTTACAGGTGCATTACCTCCACTGAGTTGATTATCATCACTATATCTTTGTATAAGGAGTTCTGAACAACTCCTTATGTGTGAAAAAAAATTATTCGTCCTTGGACTGTGTCCGAGGGCTTGTATCTGTCCTACTCTTTCTGGTTCCTGCTTAAAATGAGGCCATTACAAGGCTTAACCCTATGAGTGTGTATGTTGCCAAACTGCAACATACCCCCTAGTGGTCAAGAGTGGTAAATATTTTTTGTAAATAAAATAGTTCAGATTTCCAAGGCTATAACTTGAAAGTGGTAAGAGATAATGGCTTACTGTCAATTAGAAAGATGTAAAATGTGATCCAAAGTTTCAGATAGGAATAAATTTACGCATCTAATTTGCATAATGTCACGGCACCTCTTTAAATTCCATAACTCAGTCAAAACTGGACTTTGGACGTATTTACACAAAAAGCAGTTCAGTCTTTTGACACCATTTTTTGTACAGAAGTACCTCATCATCTTATCTTCAAAGTATATGAACAAGAAATCAGTACATTTAAAAAAAAACAGAAATTTCTCACTTACTTTTGACAAAGACAGAGTGAGAAGACAGGCGCCGTGCCGCGCTCTGCCACTAGGGGCACGCAAATTATCACACTCAAAGGGTTAAGATATGTTTGGTAAATTACTGAAATTCTTTTTACTACTGTTATTAAAACTAGTGCATACCTGTGCATGCCCGTGCATACCCGTGCATGGCCATAGAAAGCAAGTGTAAGCAAGCATTTCTGCATGTCCGTGTTACCATGGCAACAGTAACCATGGTGAAACCTGCCTTTGATCTTTGATGTCACCACTTGTTCAGTGATGACTGCCTTTGATCTTTGGTGATGTCATAGCGAGTCCTGTGATCATGAGTGATGCCTGCCGTTAATCTTTGAAGATGTCATAGCGAGTCCTATGATCATGAGTGACTCCTGCCTGCAATCTTTGATGATGTCATAGTGTCCTATCTTTTAGCAAATCCTATGATAGTAAGTGATGCCTGCCTTTGATCTTATAGCGAGTCCTATGATCTTTTAGCAAATCCTATGATCTAAATGACATCATATAGACATCATGTAGAGATCATAGGAACACCATAGGTGATCCTATGATCTTTTAATAAGTCCTATGGTCGTGACAGACACACAGACACACAGAGATTTCTTGAATTATATATAGAGTGAAGTGACTAGAGTGATGTATAGAGTGATAGAGTGATGATATTAGGGACACAGACACCAAGATGGATAATTTTTCCACACATAGGGAGTTGTTCAGAACTCCTTATAGGAACTCCTTGTACAAAGATGTAGAGTGATGATAATCAAGTCAGTGGAGGTCACAGACAGACATATGGTGTGGTGGTAATGCACCTGTAAGCTGGTTGCCAACCGCCAAATAAATCTTCTCTTCTTTTAGATTTGATTGGCAGTTGGCAACCACCTTACAGGTGCATTACCACCACACACTCTATATGTCTGTCTGTTTTTCCTCATAACTTTGTGATGTTTTCCTCAAAGCTATCTAAAAGAAGAAGAAGAGGAAGAAGAAGAAGAAGAGACACCGACACAGAATGATGATGTAAATTGAAGTGTGTGGCGGTGGTGCACCTGTGGGCTGGTTGCCAACCGCCAATCAAGTCTAGAAGAAGAAGAAGAACAATGCACCGTGGAGAGTGATGACGCCACAAGCTTGAACCAAAGAAGTGCATGGCAGTGGGAGATTCTTCTTTCTTCTTCTTTTAGATTTGATTGGTGGTTGGCAACCAGCTTACAGGTGCATTACCGCCACTGACTTGATTATCATCACTCTATATCTCTGTATAAGTAGTTCCATAAGGCAGTGGTCCCCAACCTCCGGTCCCTGGAACGTTCAGGTTTCTGTGGGAAATTTTGTAATTTCACTTCGTATTTATATAAAAAATTGCAAATGATTTGCCATTGTTGTGTATACATTCTGTAGGCACCCATGCACCCATGCACAACAATGGCAAATTATTTGCAATTTTTTGGACTAAATTAGAAGGGAAATTACAAAATTTCCCACAGAAACCTGAACGTTCCAGGGACCGGAGGTTGGGGACCACTGCTATAAGGAGTTCTTGAATTATATAGTGATATATGGAGTGAGTGATGTCTGAAGATAGAGTTGAGGTTCGATTGGACACTTAGCAATGATGATAGAAGGACTACAGCTCCTGACCAGATAGAGTGATGATATAGAGTGAAGTACATGGCGGTAATGCACCTGTAAGCTCGTTGCCAACCACCAATCAAATCTAAAAGAAGAAGGAATAAAGAGATAAATTAGCCTTGTCCTTTTATCAATGACTTTGCACTCTTCTTCCACGCTAGAACACATATGCTGATTTTTTTTTCTTTTTCTTCTTTTAGATTTGATTGGTGGTTGGCAACCAGCCTACAGGTGCATTACCGCCACTGACTTGATTATCATCACTCTACATCCTTGTACAAGGAGTTCCCATAAGGAGTCCCGAACAACTCCCTATGTATGAAAAAAATCATCCGTTCTTGGACTGTGTCCTAGGAGCAGCTGAAGAGTTCCCGGTCCTCTTTTCTTCTTCTTCTTCTTCTTCTTCTTCTTCTTCTTCTTCTTCTTCTTCTTCTTCTTCTTCTTCTTTTACTGGCTGCATATTCACTTTTTGTTTTTTTGGGGTGAGGATGGCGACCTTGGAAACGCCATCTCCGTCTATCCGCCAGGGGGTGCGGATCGTTCCCCCGGACAGCAGCGTTACTGTGGAGGAGGTCCTTCTGGCTGTGGGCGAGCAGGTGGGCCATGATGCGATCTGCTTTGCGTCCCGAATGAATAGAGCTGTAGTTGTGTTTCTGGCTGCTGAGGAGGATGTCCACACTCTGATTGGGAGCGGTGTTGTTATCGGGGATACGTATGTACAGGTGTCCCCCTTATCTGTCCCATCAACGCGTATCACTGTCTCAGGTGTTCCCCCTTTCATCACTGACAAGCAGTTGGAGACAGAGCTCCGCAGATTTGGGAAGTTTGCGGGCCCGTTTAGAACTGTGACTTTGAGGTGCAAGGATACCAAGTTAAAACATGTGAAATCACTCAGGCGACAGGTGTTCATGTTTTTGGACTCGCCAACTCAAACTCTGGAAGTGTCCTTCCGGGTCAAACATGGGGATGGCTCCTATATGGTGTATGCGAGCTCAGAACAGATGAAGTGTTTTGAATGTGGAGACGTGGGCCATAAACGGTTCGCCTGTCCGCACAGGCAGCGGGCGGGGGGCTCTGAGCGGCAGTGCGGGCTCCGCTCACACTGCTGCTGCGGACGACGTTGCGGGGCCTTCCACCGGTCCTGCTCCGGAGCCTGCCACTGTGTCTGCGGACAGCCCGGCTGTGGCGCCCGCAGCCCAGCTTACGGCTGGGAGCGTCACTGGTGATGGCGCCCAAAAAGTCACTGATGATGCGTCAGAATCTCGCTGTGTGACATCAGTGGCTGTGGTTGTGCTTTCGGTGGCTGCTACCATTTCAGAGCAGCAGACGGAACAACGCCAGTCAGCTGCTGTGGGTGGCGTCCAGGAAAATGTGGCTCATGATGAATCAGCTGGGCCAGCTGAATCAAACAGTCAGCTGAGTTGCGCTGACGAGGAAATGGAATCTGATTCTGACACTTTGTCTAACACTGAGTCTATTGGGGCAAGTTGCAGTACAAACACGAGTTTGTATTCACTGGAAGAAATAAATGCTTTTCTGGATGAAACCTATTACAGGGCCATTAAAGTCACTGATTACTTCAGTGACACTGATAAATTTATTAAGTCTGTTAATGTGCTAAAAAAGCAGGTTGGTCTTGACCTCCTGGATGAAAGGAAACGTTTTCGCCTCAAAAAGCACCTAACAGCCCTACGTAAAGCAGCAGGAGGACACAAGGTCAAGCGCGCCCGACAGAAGGAATGAATGATGGTCTTTCCTCTGACTTTTTTAGGCATTTTTGGGATATTGTTGGATCAGACTTTTATGACGTTCTAATTGACTGTTACACAACTGGATCTTTACCGGTCTCCTGCCGGCGCGCAGTACTATCTCTGCTGCCCAAGGACGGGGACTTGGCCTGGCTTAAAACTGGAGGCCTCTGGCTCTTCTTTGCATGGACTACAAGGTCACGGTTTACTCGCCTGCAGGACATGGATGCCCCAACATCTTTTTTCGACAATCTAGACAAGCCTGCTGCAGAGGTGACCTGCTTAAAACTCCCACATGGTCAAAGGACTACAAATCCATCTCTGAGATGAGGAGCCATGCAGATGCAGTGAATTTTTACGGGGCCCTGTTTGGTGCAGAACCATGTTGCATACACTCTCAACACCAACTCTTTGAAGGTCTTCCCAGGCTCAGCCCAGAGGACAGGCCTGTTCTGGACTGTGAACTGACTTTGGATGAGTCAACTGTAGCAGTTAATCAAATGTCTCTGGGACGTGCACCTGGACTTGCTGGTCTTTCTTCTGACTTTTTTAAGCACTTTTGGGAGGTTATTGGATCAGACTTTTATGGCATTCTAGTTGACTGTTACGGAACTGGCTGCGGGCGCGCAGTGCTGTCTCTGCTGCCAACGGAAGGGGACTTGGCCTTGCTTAACAACTGGAGGCCTGTGGCTCTTCTTTGCACGGACTACATGGAAGAATCGGACTACTAACACTGTCAACGTGGATCCTGTTTTTGTTTTCCTTACTATAAAATGGTGGACTATTTGGAGGCATTCACCAATAGATGGACTGTAGGGCATATTTTCTGTCCTGTGGGAGAGGGGGATGAGTTATGTTTGCACTTTTGACATGTGAGACACTTGGTGGATTGATATTGGTGCACTTACATTTTTGAATTGTGCAATAAAGGGATTTTTTTGAAACTCAAACTCTTCTTCTTCTTCTTCTTCTTCTTCTTCTTCTTAGATTTCATTGGCGGTTGGAAACCAGCTCAAGGGTGCATTACCGCCACAGACTTGATTATGTTTTCCTCATAGCTTTGTAACGTTTTCCTCATAGCTCTGCGACATTCTCCTCATAGCTTTGTGAAGTCCTTCATAGCTTTGTGACGTCTTACTCATAAAATCCTTATATGAGCAGAGATCTTAACACCCTTCCCCGCCCCCGATGTTTAACCCAAAGTAATGCCCTTGTTGCTACCTCTGTCTCACCTATCGTTGGCTTTCCTGTGCACCGGTATCATGTGCACTTGTAAGATTTGGCTGAGGCGGACTAATCTTTTTGCTTGTTGATTCACTCACAATGTAAACTTACATGCTGTAACAGCAATACACCACACTACTTTGCTGCTACTCTGGCTGCACTTAGTGCATACACATCATCATCATAGCAGTCTGTCGTGGGTGACAATGACTGTTTTATTTAGGTCTGATCAGATTCCTCCATGCAGCTCTGTCCTTAGCCTTCCACTGCCAGGGACTCCTGTCTATATCCAGCTTCTTCAAGTTTCTTTTTACAGTGTTGTGGGAAACCCACTCAGTATGTTTCCACTCAGATGGAAGGACAAAGGGAATGGTCATGGGGGGTTTGTGTGTTGATGCGGGGGTTGGTGTGTTGATACGAACAATAACAAAGAGAATGGGAATTGCAAAGTCTTTTATGTTAATGCAGCACCACAGATCACAGGGCGAGTTGTATGTATGCGAGTTGTATGCTATAAAAGGAGAGGTGCATGCGACCTGCTCTGGTCCTCTGGTCCTCTGGTCCACTCTGCCTGATTATTCCTCTCTCCACACTGGTGACCCTTGACACACAATGGAACTCGAGGCGAACACCCCGGAGACGACCCAGACGGGAGGTGCCAGCAACGTGTGCGCCATTTCGGTCAAACTCCCGACTTTTGGCTACACGACCCGAAGTCTTGGTTCCCCCACACCGAGGCCCAGTTCGCGCTCTGGGAAATAACAGCAGATGACACCAGATACTACTACGTGGTTGCAGAGCTGGACGCACGCACAACTCAGCAGATGGCGAGCCTACTCCAATGGCCCCCAGCCCACGACAAATATGAGGCTCTCAAAACTGTGCTGACCCGACGCTATACGCTCTCAGACTGCGAGAGAGCAGAAAGGCTCCTGACACGCTCTGAGTTGGGAGACGGGTCGGTGATCGAGTTAATGGAGAAGATGTTGGCGTCGATGGGCACAGATGACGGGCATTTCCTCTTTGCCCACCTTTTCCTCCGGAACCTCCCGATGGCGGCCAGGGTGGTCCTTGCCAATTCGCCACTGCTGGCCGTGCACAACTACCGGGCGCTAGCGCAAGAGGCAGATCGGATTGTCCTCACCACCAGAGCCCTTGCAGTGAATGCAGCGATATCGGAACCCAGTGAGACGGCCAGCGGAAGCGAGGAGCCAACGACAGTGGCTGCAGCGGTGGCCAAGAAGCACCGGAGAGACACTTTGCTTCTACCACCGCCGTTTTGGAGAGGACGCACGCCGATGTGTGCCACTGTGCCATTTCAAGCACTCGTGAAACGCCAGGGCCGGCAGTCGGTAGCAGCTGCGACTGCCGGTGAAGCAAGCAAGCTGCTCTATGTGACAGACTCATGCTTGGGGAGACGGTTCCTCGTGGACTCCTGCTCCCAAAAGAGTCTCATCCTGCCATCCTACGCAGACCGGCAGGCGGGAACTAGCAGCCCCGAGCTGACAGCCGCAAACAGCTCAGACACTAAGACTTTTGGTGAGAAGACACTGACTGTATCCTTGCATGGCCATACATACCAATGGACATTCGTCAAAGCGGCATGCAGCTTCCCCATTTTGGGCGCTGACTTTTTGTGTGCACACGGTCTACTAGTCGATGAGGCTAACAGATGCCTGATTAACGCAATGTCTTTTGATTCTCTCCCCTGTACAGCTAGAGGAGCCAGGTCCACAACGCTAGCCAACGTCACAGCTCCAGGGGGTAAGTTCCACACACTACTCGCCCAGTTCCCAGCACTCACGGTCCAGACATTTTCGGCGACCGTCACTAAACACAGGGTGGAGCACTTCATTACCACCACGGGGCCACCCGCTTTTGCACGACCTCAGCGTCTGGACGCAGCTAAACTGGCTATAGCGCCTAAACTGGCTATAGCGCGCGAGGAGTTTGCCAACTTGGAAAAGTTGGGCATCATCAGACGTTCAAACAGCCCATGGGCATCCCCGCTACATATGGTGCTTAAAGCCGAGGGATCGTGGCGACCATGCAGAGATTTCCACAGATTTAACAATGCCACAGCGCACGACCGCTACCCGATCCCCCATATTCAGGATTTTTCCATTCACCCCACCCGGACAAGCATTTTTTCCAAGATAGGCCTAGTCCGCGGTTACCACCAGGTCCCAGTGCGCACTGAGGACATACCTAAGATGGCAGTAATAACTATGTTTGGTCTTTTTGAGTTTTTATGCATGCCTTTCGGGTTAAAAGGCGCGGCACAGACATTCCAACGCATGATGGATGCAGTGTTGCGCCATCTGCCATTTGTGTTAGTCTACCTGGATGACATCCAGGTGGCCAGCGCATCCAAGGACAAACACGTAGCCCACCTCAGGACAGTTTTCCAGAGGTTGGAGGAGCACGGATTAATAATCGACCCGGCGAAGTGCCAGTTCAGGGTGACGGGAATCAACTTTTTGAGCCACCGCATCTCACCGGAGGGCACGATACCCTTACCGGACAAAGTGCGCACAGTGGCAGATTTTCCCCGGCCTCAGATGGTCAGGGCACTGCAGGAGTTTTTGGGATGGTTAACTTTTATAACCGTTTCCTTCCCTGCACAGCCCAGCTCATGCAGCCATTATACACCATGCTTAAGAAACGGAAATCGGCGGACAGAGTCGACTGGACTCCTGAGCGAGAGCAGGCGTTTTCCGAGGTTAAAACAGCTCTGGCGAACACTGCACTGCTGGCGCACCCGGACCCGGCGGCTCGGATAGCGCTCACTACCGATGCATTGGACATGGCCATAGGGGCCGTCATGGAGCAGTGCATCGCCAGTTCTTGGCAGCTGCTTGCTTTTTGTAGCAGGTCTTTGTGCGACAGTAAGCGTAAATACAATGCGTTTGACAGGGAGTTACTGGCTCTCCACCTGGCCATACATCACTTCCAGTTCTGGCTGGAAGGGCGCACCTTCACTGCGTTTGTGGGCCACAAGCTGCTAACGTACGTGATGGCCAAGGTTTCGGAGCCATGGTCGGGCCGGCAGCAGAGAGAGCTGGCCGCGATCTCAGAGTTTATGACCAACATTCAGCATGTGGCCAGTAAACTCAACATGGTGGCGGACTGCCTCTCGCACGCATTAGTGGCCCCAGTCTACGTGGGGATAGATTATACGGCCATGGCCGCTGAGCAGATCGGCAATGCGGACTTGTGCGTGCTCCAGTCTGGACCAACAGGGTTAAGGCTGGAGAGCAGAGTACTGCAAGATGGTGCCCCCCCTCAATCTGTGACATCTCCACGGGCCGCCCGTGCCCGGTGGTCCCACGCGCTTGGCGCAGCCGCGTTTTTGAGTCGGTTCAATCCCTGGCGCACCCAGGAGTCAGTCAAAATGGTGGGAGCAAAGTTCATCTGGCCAAGCCTGCGCAAACAGGTGAAATAGTGGGCTGCAGCCTGCGTAGCGTGCCAACGAGCCAAAGTGCACAGGCACACAAAGGCCCCCTTGGAGCCGTTCCATATCCCGGCTAAGAGGTTCAACCACATTCACGTCGACCTTGTGGGCCCCCTCCCACCATTGCAGGGGTTCACGCACCTCCTGACAGTGGTGGACCCCACCACGTGCTGGCCCGAAGCAGTCCTGCTAGCTTCCACCACATCCGCAGAAGTTGCATGTGCTTTTTTGAAGACATGGGTGGCACGTTTCGGCGCCCCTTCGGATATCACGTCGGATCGGGGCCCGCAGTTTGTTTCCGACTTCTGGTCCACGATGGTCCGGAGCCTGGGCATCATAATTCATCGCACGACCACGTACAACCCCCAGGCCAATGGGTTATGCGAGCGTTTCCATAGATCGCTTAAAGCAGCGCTCAGGGCTTCACTTACGGATGCAAACTGGGTGGACCAGTTTCCGTGGGTTCTATTAGGGTTGCGTTCAGCACCGAAGGAGGATTTGGCAGCCTCCCCAGCAGAGCTGTTTTTTTCCCAGCCGCTGCAGCTCCCAGGGGAATTTTTGCCAGACAGCACTGGGCCGAACACCGATCCATCCCTGTTTTCACTGCATAGCACAGAGGCAGGGACGGTACCCGGTCCGGTCCACCACTGTTTTCCACGTGCTTTTGTGCCAAAGACCTTGAAGGACACGGCGTTTGTATTTGTCAGGCACGATGCCCACCGGACCCCCTTGCACCCGCCCTACGATGGCCCGTTCAGAGTGCTGGAACCCGGAGAGAAACATTTTGTGTTAGACTTGGGGGGATGCAGGGAAACAGCCTGTATAGACAGGCTTAAGCCCGCTTTCGTTTTAGCAGACGAGCAGGTGGTGTTGGCCCGAGCTCCTTGGCACGGACGACCCCCACTGAGAACTCCCCAGGTACATAACTCGTCGGATCAGTCACAATGGCATGCTAAAGATGTCCCCCCCTCCCAATGTCCCCCCACAGACGGACGCACCCCCAAGAGCACCCCACTGACACAGCAGCGCCTCAGAGCCTCAGACCCCCGTTACAACTGCTACAGACGTAGGCTGAAGCCCAAAGGACATGAGGGTTAAGGCTCAGTCTGAGTTTCTTGGGGGGGGGGGGGCGGTGTGGGAAACCCACTCAGTATGTTTCCACTCAGACAGAAGGACAAGGGGAATGGTCATGGGGGGTTTGTGTGTTGATGCGGGAGTTGGTGTGTTGGTGCGAACAGTAACAAAGAGAATGGGAATTGCAAAGTCTTTTATGTTAATGCAGCACCACAGGTCACATGGCGAGTTGTATGCTATAAAAGGAGAGGTGCCTGCAACCTGTGATTCATTTGATGCTTGTGATTCTGGTGAATGTGAGAGAGAGAGATTAATAAAGCCTGCTCTGCTCTTGACCGCTCTGCCTGATTATTCCTCTCTCCACAGTGTCTTTAAATCTGAGCCTTGGTCTACCCTGATTGTGTTTGCCCTTGTATAACTATGAGTAGAGTAACTGCCGAGGGAGACGCTGGTGGTCCATCCTCTCAACATGTCCGAGCCATCTCAGGTTCATCTGTATTAGCATGTCCTCCATTGATGGTAGACCAGCTCATTTCAACACTTCTGTGTTGGTTATCTTGTCTTTCCATGAGATGTTCATTATGGCTCAAAGGTGTCTCATCATGTATGCGTGGAGTTTCTTTACTTGTACTCTGTAGACAGTCCAAGTTTCAGCACCGTACAATAGAGTAGCCAGTACTGTCGCTCTGTACACTTTGCATTTCACATAGATAGACACGTCAATTGTTCCACACTCTCTCTAGTTGCACACAGTGTGGAAGATATGCAGTCTTTAGTGGAGAAATTTGCAAGAGCAGCTAGCCAATTCAGCCTCAAAATCAATGCATACATACATGACCTCTGCAAGTACTAGTACATGTACATGTACAGTGTAGTACCGTTCATGTACTAGTACATGTACAGTCATGTGAAAAAATTAGGACACCCTGTATAACCCTGTGTGTTTTTTAAACATATTTGGACATATGGATATTTAATATCAATGTTAAAAATACTGGGAGATTTATGTAATACAACTAAACAATTAAAAATGAATTAATCACTTTTTTCAAATTTTCTGTAAAATGTAATTCTAAACAAATAGTGAGGAATAAATTAGGACACCCCCCATCTTTTCTAGGACACTCTTACATTCATTCCCACTTAAAATGACTAAAATAAATGTTAAAAAATGCAAATAAAAACAAAAACAAGGTTAGACACAGATATGTAAACATTTATCAATAATGAACTGAATATTTAATAGGGTGTCCTAATTTTTTCACATGACTGTACATGGCGCATTAATCTTTTTGCGCTGTTGTACATTCCCGTATGTTGACTAGTGAATTATGTCTTCCAAATCACGAATCGTTCAGTTTGGATTCACCGATCATGGGAAGTATGAGACTAAAGGGAGAAGGAAATACAGGGTGAATTGCAGTTTTTGCAAAACACTTTGAAGTTGGGCTCTGAAATGATGTGGTGACTCGAACTCGGAATGTGGTGACTTGACTACAACACTGCTTAAAAGGCCCGTGCCTGCCTGTACTCAAAATTGTGTTTTTGTGGGTTATAACCTAATAAAATATATCTGTGGACCACATGTATGTGATTAAAATATTAAAATGTTTACTTCACAAAGAAATTCAAACTGAATTTATTTAGTCAAACTCCTAATGAAATGATGAAGTGCATTGCACTTCCTGGATGGACTTTCTGATGTCGCAAATCAACAAGCCATGCCATCAGTACTCTGTTATTAAGTTATCAAAACAAACACACCCAGACTACCGACTGTCTGATCTGATTTACCTCAAAAATTCAATTCATTTCAATTTTATTTATATAGCGCCAAATCACAACACAGGTCATCTCAAGGAACTTTACAGAAAAGAGTGAGTTTAGGCCACAATCTCAAATTTATAGAACCCAGCAGAGACCCCTAAGAGCAAGCACTGCAGTGACACAGGCGAGGAAAAACTTCACTTTAATGGGCAGAAACCTCGAGAGGAACCATAGCTCATGGAGGACAGACATCTGCCCCGACTGGCTGAAAAAAATGCTAGCATGCTCATGCTAATGCTATATTGGCTTAAAATCTTTTTCTGCTTCCACTTTGTGTTTTTATTAAAACTAGTGCATGTCTGTGCATACCCGTGCATGCCCGTAGAAACCAAGTATAAGCATGTATTTCTGCATGCCTATAGAAAGCAGGTGTAAGCAAGGGTGTAAGCAAGCATGTCAGCACTCGTTCAGCGGTGTCTGCCTTTGATCTTTGAAGGTGTCATAGCGAGTCCTATGATCTTTGATGATGTCATAGCAAGTCCTATGATCGTGAGTGATGACTGCCTTTGATCTTTACCTCCGCCAGGAGGTTATGTTTTTGCCGGGGTTTGTCTGTCTGTTTGTCTGTTTGTTTGTTTGTCTGTTGGTTAGCAAGATAACTCAAAAAGTTTTGGACGGATTTCGATGAAACTTTCAGGCATTCTTGGAAATGGTACAAGGAAGAACTGATTAAATTTTGGGGATGATCCGGATCACTGTCTGGATACAGGAATTTTTTTAAAGGATTCTTTATTGTAACAATAATATGATCATCATCGTAACTACAATAATAGGTATCATCATCATCGTGATGATGATATGATGACTATGATGACTATGATGATGATGATGATGATACCTATTATTGTTACTACGATGATGATGATGATACCTATTATTGTTGTAACTATGATGATGATGATGATGATGATACCTATTATTGTTACTACGATGATGATGATGATGATGATACCTATTATTGTAACTATGATGATAATGATGATGATGATACCTATTATTGTAACTATGATGATAATGCTGATGATATTCAGAGCGCACAAGCGGAGGTCTGCGCTCTCCGAGTGCTTTTCTAGTTGTTGATGTCATAGCGAGTCCTATGCTCTTTGATGATGTCATAGCGAATCCTATGATTGTGAGTGATGCTTGCCTTTGATCTTTGATGATGTCATAGCGAGTCCTATGATCTTTTTGAGAGTCCTATGATCATGACATCGTGGCAGAGATTTCTTGAATTATATATAGAGTGATGAGTGATTCCTGCCTTTGATCTTTGATGATGTCATAGCGAGTCCTATGCTCTTTGATGATGTCATAGCAATTCCTATGCTTGTGAGTGATGCCTGCCTTTGATCTTTGATGATGTCATAGCTAGTCTTATGATCGTGAGTGATGCCTGCCTTTTATCTTTGATGATGTCATAGCGAATCCTATGATCGTGAGTGATGCCTGCCTTTTATCTTTGTCTTTGCCTTTTATTTTATCTATGTCATAGCGAGTCCTATGATCTTTGATCTTTGATGATGTCATAGTGAGTCCTATGATCGTAAGTGATGACTTTGATCTTTGATGATGTCATAGCGAGTCCTATGATCTTTGATGATGTCATAGCGAGTCCTATGATCATTTAGCGTATCCTATGATTGTGACATCAAGACAGTCGGAGATTTCTTGAATTATATATAGTGATGATGAGTGATGTCTGCCTTTGATCTTTGATGATGTCATAGCGAGTCCTATGATCGTAAGTGATGCATCCATTTGATCTTTGATGATGTCATAGCGAGTTCTATGATCTTTGATGATGTCATAGCGAGTCCTACGATCGTGAGTGATGTCTATATTAGACGATCCTATGATCTTTTAGCGAGTCCTATGGTTGTGACACACAGACAGACACGCAGACAGACAGTCACACAGACAGAGATTTCTGGAATTATTGTGATGCCAAATGGGCTACTGCAGCTTGGATTTAGGATGGGATATTTTGCAGTCTTGCACCATGAGATTTTATAGAGTGATGTTCAATATATGGAGTGAGATGACAGAACTATAGCTCCTGGTTGCCAACTGCCAATCAAATCTAGAAGAAGAAGAAGAAAAAGAACTACAGCTCCTGAGAGACAGGGTTTAGACAGAATATAGAGTGATGATATGGAGTGAAGTACATGGTGGTAATGCACCTGTAAGCTGGTTGCCAACCGCCAATCAAATCTAAAAGAAGAAGAAGAAGCCTTGCTCCATGTTAGTTACAGTATCTCTGAATGTAGCCTGTTAGCTGATTTATTTCATACCCAGATAGATATAAATAGGATTTCAATGAGCATACGTAAAGGTCAGACTGTACTACTGACTGTAAATGGAGTGGACTGATAAAAACGCATAAAGGTGAATGCTGTCATGCAGACGGAGCAGAAGGGCCCAGTGACACAAGATCCTGCTGTGTACCCAAGAGGAAAATAACCTTAACAGTTAATTGCATGGTTAAACATGAGCACCAAGCTTTAAACAGGCTGCTAAGTTTGAGATAGCAGATACAGTCTGGTACTGCACATTAATTAAGCGGCCCTCACACTTTAATGCAGTTTAAAGGTAATAGATGTCCTCGGGTGAAACTGCTTTTAACAAAGGCATATAAATTAACTTTAATATATTAATTCTTTTTGATTTTCTCCTTATCATAAATCTCTCATGGGGACAACATTACACTGTTACATCAGGTGGTAATGAATTAAAACAGGGAGGCTGAACATTATCAAGAGGGGCAGCTTTTAAATTCATACTTCTTTTGAGGTGGTAATAGGTTTGAGTGAAATATCTTTTAATTCTGTGGAGCACTGGTTTTGAGGGCTTGTTAAGGAGGCAAATAATGGAAACCATTAATCTTCTGACAAGAACAGCTTAGGAGATACTGTCTGGACTTAAACTCTGGAGATATTAATTAGTATTCAATTATAAATGCCGACTAATGTAATTAAAACTGCTTATATTCACTCTTTGGAATATGAATATCCAATATGACAGTATGTTTTATGGTGTTTTAGGTGACAACATGTCAGGAAATGTTAAATATTAGAATCCACATTTGCTGAAATAACAAGAAGAGGGTCAAACTTTTTATGCTAAACTAAAGCTAAACCAGCCTGAGTGTGCAATGTGTGGTGCTTTATTTGTATTAAGACAGTCAGTCAGTGAAGACACAGCATAATGAAAAGGTGAAATGAAAAGCTTAACTTCACCTTAAAAATCCCTGCCATGTCAATTATATAAAAACGCCATATGTTTTTGATAATTAGTCTTTTATTAAAAGGCAAGTTCTATCAGTTTAAATTATATACTGAGTCACTCTGTAGGCTAGGTCTATTCTTAAATATCCAAATTAAAAGAATACATTGTTTTGTTTTGTTTATTTTGCCTAATGATCACTTTCACATCTTTTATTGACTAATTAATGGCCACACATGTTCAAAAGAGTATACAAATGTATGAATACTAAACACAAACATTTTGTAGGCCTAAACTATTTAAAAGACTTCTCATTAAGGAAAATAAGTTACTCTAAATTCTAGCTCTATGCAGTTTGTTAAAATGAGTTCAAAAGCACTACAATAGTGTAGTTGATTCATGTAACGTCCCTTTTTCCACTGCCAAGTGGGTCGGACGAGTCACTACCACAGACATCAATGAATCTGCCATAGTCTTATAGTTTTTGAAACAGAATTTTTACGCTGGATGTCCTTCCTGACACAACCTTGCCCATTTTTATCCGGGCTTGGGATCGGCATAGGAAGTACACTGGCTTGTGCACCCCCTGAGCCTGGATAACCAACATTTCCCTCCTCCACTCTATTATTGCTGAACACCAAGCTGGATGGCAGGAAGTTCCACTTTTATAATGTCTTCAGCATGACATCCGGGACTTGAACCCGGGCCTCCTGGCTGTGGGGCGGATGTTCTACCTCTAGGCCACCACTCCTAGATTAAAATTGCATTTCTAGCTTTCCATTTCCACTTCATTTAATCAGGAGCCAGCATTAAACAAAATAGGCAGTGACTATCTCCGCAACAATAGTGATGGCAGAAAATGTAATTTTGCTCCTAATATAAGAAGTTTAATCATCTTAACACCATCCCTTCTGAGCTTGTTGGGGTTTATGGCTCCATTAAGCATCCATTTGCTATAAAGGGGGGCCTCCAATAAAATAAAATTAAAAGTTGCAACTGTGACTCACCTTCTCTAGCTGTTACATTTTATATGATGTTTGTGAATTTAAAACGTAATTTTCCATGCAAATAAAACTGTAAATTTTCAGATAGTAAAAGAGTAATATTTTGTGTTTTTGAAACCCCTTAATGGACTACATCTCCTTGTCTTGGTCACTGGAATGGTCTATTGGGTTCTTGCGTATGACGTAAGGGGGCGCGCAGCACTGGCCCAGCCAGAGTGTGCCGCCATATTGGATGGCAAGAAACAACAGCAGCAGCAGGGTGAAACAAACAACATAGCTCACGTGTACCTACAAACTCGGCAAAATGGTGTACTCCTGTGCTGCCCATGGATGTACCAACAGATACGGCCAACCAGGACTGGTTGTGGCGACATAAAATAATAAGGAGCGCCCTTGTGTGCCGTGGCTGAGACCCGTACAAAATCCTGTGAGCGAGCTGCGTGCGTGCTTCAGGTGTGTGAGCAGCCCTGAAGGTTCTGTGTGCAGCGGCGAAGGACGATGGCGGTCTGTGGAGCCGTTAATGTCCCGTGCGTCGTGCGCTGTCCTCGTAACCCCCCGGTGTGCGCGCGGGGGTTCGGTGCGTGGCAGGACCGCTGAAGAGGCGAGTCAGGGTCAGGGAGCTTGATGGAGATCAGCGTCGTCAGTGTCGATGGTCATCCCTGTTGAGTTGTTGCTGTAGATTGGTCATGGTGCGTTCAGGTCCACGCGCTGCGTTCTCCGTCGGCCCTGGAGGTCGCCGTCGTGGAGAGAGGACGAGGTGCGTGCGCTCTCATGTGGAGGAGCTGTGAGAGCGGCCGGTCCCAGCGGGGATGTGCAGATCTCAGGCGTGCAGATCTCACCGTGAAGCTTTCTGCAGCTTATGTCTCCATAAGCAAAGTTGGGCAACTCAGCAGCATGAGCTGTCACAAGAGGGGTAAACAAGCGCTGAGCCAGCAGGTACGGGTCTCCAGCACTCACTTGTCTGATCTTGTTTAGGTACCTGACCTTCTCGAGTCCCCGAAGGTGTTCTACAAGGTCAGACAACTTCTCCTCACTCATTCTGATCGCTAAACAGTACAAGTTACGCCTGGGTTGTCACAGTGCACCTGCTGCTCTTACCATCCAAGATGGCGGCACCTACGGCGTGTTTATGTTTACCCCCCGTGAGTCACGTGACCTTAATGGCCCTATGCAAAGACTCTATATACAAAATAGACAACAGCCAACAAGCCACAACTGAAGGTTAGCAGAAAAAAAGGCTAGTTTACACCAGTCAAGTCAGCCTGGAAACTGATCTGAAACCAGCCATGGCCACTCTGACTATCTAAGGTGAGCAGTACAACCTACCCGACCATAAACCCCAAAAATGTGAAAAAAATAGGCCTGAATGAGGCGAGATATTAGGGGTGGCAATCACGAGGGACCTCGCTGTTGTATAGTTCAAGATGCTCTTATTTGTGAAGTGCGGTGTAGTGGCGCCCACTTCCATTTCCGCCACTACACCATGCCTATAAATAGCAGCAGGCAGGGAAGGTGGGTCTCTTTGCCAACACCCCTGCCTGGCGGTTGTAGTGTGGAGTTTGGGACTACAGTAAAGCTAAGTTCAGTCGTGCACCTGGCCTCATTATGCATAGTCTATTTATAGACATAACACTCGCGATTCGATTCGGATCATGATTCCTGAGTCACGATTCGATCCTATCACAAGTCAACAATAATCATGATATTATGATAATCGAGTATCACAATCTCATACATTTCAAATTTTTTCCACCTTATTCAGCCTCACGTGACCGGTGAACCTCGGTCACTTGGCCAGGCTGGAAGACGGGACACCGGCCAAGCAGGGCCTCTCTGGCTAGCGGCCGTCCACCCCTCCAGGGCTGGCATCACCCCCGAGGTTGGCCCAGACTGTCCTGGACGACCCAGATTGCAATGATAAGACCTCTGGCTGACCTCATCGTCCTAGCCCAAGATCGCCCTGTCTTCAGACGATTGGCCGCAACGGTCACTTAACTGGCCAAGCAAAGATTAAATCAAAAATTTAACCTCAAATCATGTCCCAAAGTAAAACTGTACATCTCATTCATATAATAAAGTATTCTCTGGGCTTCATTTTCCATTAAGACACATCTTTGCACACAGGGAGGGTGGTGGACGGTGTTTGGAATTGACTCCCACTCCAGATACGTTTAGCTGACTTTGTGGACTCTTTTAAAAGCTGAAAACGTTTTTGTTTAACAAAGATTTCCGTTGAGTTTCAACTGCTTTTTAATGGTAAGTCTGATATTTTTTAATTATTTTAATCTTGTATTTTAACTTGTTTTTGTATTTTTAAAATTATTTTGATTGACTTCCTTTTATTCCATTTTATTGCACAGCGCTCTGTGACTATGTACAGTGGGGAAAAAAAAGTATTTAGTCAGCCACCAATTGAGCAAGTTCTCCCACTTAAAAGATGAGAGAGGTCTCCAATTTTCATCATAGGTATACCTCAACTATGAGAGACAAAATGAGAAAAAAAAATCCAGAAAATCACATTGAAGGATTTTTAATGAATTAATTGGTAAATTCCTCAGTAAAATAAGTATTTGGTCAATAACAAAAGTTCATCTCAATACTTTGTTATATACCCTTTGTTGGCAATGACAGAGGTCAAACGTTTTCTGTAAGTCTTCACAAGGTTTTCACACACTGTTGCCGGTATTTTGGCCCATTCCTCCATGCAGATCTCCTCTAGAGCAGTGATGTTTGGGGCTGTCGCTGGGCAACATGGACTTTCAACTCCCTCCAAAGATTTTCTATGGGGTTGAGATCTGGAGACTGGCTAAGCCACTCCAGGACCCTGAAATGCTTCTTACGAAGCCACTCCTTCGTTGCCCGGGCGGTGTGTTTGGGATCATTGTCATACTGAAAGACCCAGCCATGTTTCATCTTCAATCCCCTTGCTGATGGAAGGAGGTTTTCATTCAAAATCTCACGATACATGGCCCAATTTATTCTTTCCTTTACACGGATCAGTCGTCCTGGTCCCTTTGCAGAAAAACAGCCCCAAAGTATAATGTTTTCACCCCCATGCTTCACAGTAGGTATGGTGTTCTTTCTCCTCCAAACACGACAAGTTGAGTTTTTACCAAAAAGTTCTATTTTGGTTTCATCTGACCATATGACATTTTCCCAATCCTCTTCTGGATCATCCAAATACTCTCTAGCAAACTTCACACGGGCCTGGACATGTACTGTCTTAAGCAGGGGGACACGTCTGGCACTGCAGGATTTGAGTCCCTGGCAGTGTAGTGTGTTACTGATGTAGCCTTTGTTACTTTGGTCCCAGTTCTCTGCAGGTCATTCACTAGGTCCCCCCATGTGGTTCTGGGATTTTTGCTCACCGTTCTCGTGATCATTTTGACCCCACGGGGTGAGAACTTGCGTGGAGACCCAGATTGAGGGAGATTATCAGTGGTCTTGTATGTCTTCCATTTTCTAATAATTGCTCCCACAGTTGATTTCTTCACACCAAGCTGCTTACCTATTGCAGATTCAGTCTTCCCAGCCTGGTGCAGGTCTACAATTTTGTTTCTGGTGTCCTTTGACAGCTCTTTGGTCTTGGCCATAGTGGAGTTTGGAGTCTGACTGTTTGAGGTTGTGGACAGGTGTCTTTTATACTGATAACGAGTTCAAATAGGTGCCATTAATACAGGTAACGAGTGGAGGACAGAGGAGCCTCTTAAAGAAGAAGTTACAGATCTGTGAGAGCCAGAAATCTTGCTTGTTTGTAGGTGACCAAATACTTATCTTACCAAGGAATTTACCAATTAATTCATTAAAAATCCTTCAATGTGATTTTCTGGATTTTTTTTTTCTCATTTTGTCCCTCATAGTTGAGGTATACCTATGATGAAAATTGGAGACCTCTCTCATCTTTTAAGTGGGAGAACTTGCACAATTGGTGGCTGACTAAATACTTTTTTCCTCACTGTATCTGTGAAAAGTGCTTCATAAATAAACTTAACTTACTTGACGCTTGGAGAAAAAGCTCCATGCCAATGTCTCTTTAGCTTAGCCATTGCTAATGCTGCTCCAAGACGTGTGCAGGCCCGCCATATTCTGAGTGTTTTTTTCTTTTTTTTGTGCAGTGCTTCTTGCGGGTTGTGTGTCATGTCAAGGTCTTTCCTTCCATCTTTGTTATAAAATCCAAAAAAGGCCCAACATTGGAGCTAACTTTGAGCTAACTGCTTCCTAACTTTCAAAGCTGGCTGCAAATCACCGAGACAAGCTATGACTTCACTTGACTGGTGTTTGCTTTGCGTCATCTAGTGAACTGAAAACGCCATTGATTAACTGATAACCCAAAAGTATATGTGCGTACATTCTTTTTAAAATAAAAGTTCGATCTGTGCGGTTATGGATCAATGCATTGTCGTCAGTGTCAAGTATTGTGATCCATCACTGAATCGAACTTTATCCCCCACCCCTACGAGATATATTATCAACTATGGATTAATGAACTAGAAAAGCACTCAGAGAGTGCATACCTCCACCAAGACACCTTACATCCCTCATGGATCACCTCAAAAATGTAATGGGTTCGTATGTAGGTCAAGAGCCACTTCTGGTGATAACTGCATCAAAGCCTGTCCAGTAGTTCTGGAGTACTGTTGCTAATACACTGTGAAAAGTTAAGAGCCTTGGCAGAGGTATACATTCTCGGATCATCACCAAAATGTAATAGGTTCCTCTTTAGTCCAAGGACCACCTCTGGTGAAAATTTCATCCAATTCCATCCAGTAGTTTTGTGTCATCCTGCTGCACAAATACAAACATGGCCCTTGGTGGAGGTAGACGCTCTCAGATTGCCACCAAAATCTAATGGGTCCATCCTTAGGCCAAGTGCCACCTTTGGTGAAAATTTCATCCAAATCTGTCCTGTAGTTTTTGAGTAATCCTGCTGACAGAAAAACAAACCAACATGGATGAAAACATAATCTTCTTGGTGGAGGTAACAAGCTGGGTCTAGTGGAGTGATTAGAATTTACTGAGAAGAGCTGAGCTAAGTACACCTAAAGTATACCTAAAGTTAATATCTCACTGTGTCAAAAATGTGTGACAAATATCTGAACTGATAACAATTTTCACTTGGATTTACATTAGAATCAGAATCAGAATCAGAATCAGGTTTATTGCCATTGTTCATGTAGTACACAAACTAGGAATTTGTCTCGGTACAATGCTGCAACATTAAACATGATAAGATAAGAGAAATAAACTATACATGTAATAAAGTGTAGGATAAGATTAAGTGATACTGGTCAACAGTTAAAATATATATTAGCCAGCAGCAGATACTGTGGAGAACTATATAGTGCAGTCGGTAATGCAGGAAGAAAACAGTGATGATTGACATGAGTCTGGTTGAGCTGCTGTACATGGTGCACGAGAGTCACTTAGTGTTCAGCAGTCTAATGGCAGAGGGGAAGAAGCTGTTCATGTGACGGGAGGTTTTAGTCTGGATGGACCGAAGTCTTCTACCAGAGGGGAGGGGGGCAAACAGTACGTGACCAGGGTGTGAGGGATCGGCTATGATCCGGCCAGCACGCCTCCGGGTCCTGGAGATGTACAGATCCTGGAGAGATGGGAGCTTGCAGCCGATCACCTTCTCAGCAGTGCGCACGACGCGCTGCAGCCTTAGTCTGTCCCTGGCAGTGGCTCCTGCGTACCACACGGTTATGGAGGTGGTGAGGATGGACTCGATGATGGCTGTGTAGAACTGCACTAACATCTTGGTGGGTAGCTTGAGCTTCCTCAGCTGCCGCAGGAAGAACATCCTCTGCTGGGCTTTTTTGATGAGTGAGCTGATGGTCAGCTCCCATTTGAGGAAATTTGAGGAAATTAGCATATTTGCATATATCATACGAATACTGCACGAATGTTACACAAATTTGCAAATCCTGTGCAACATTAGCATGACAGTTATTTGTGACAATTGCAAAATTGGGATGATATCTCCCCATTCCAGCAGTCATTTTATCATCAGATGTCAAGCAAGATCTACCGCAGAGAAGAAGTGCAGAGACCGGTGGATGAAGAGGCTGCCTCCAAAACCTCCACATCAGACACAGCAGGCCCTGGGACTAGCTTTGCTCCCTCTGTAGGGGCCCATGGGGCAGGAACAGCAGCCCCATTATCCCTAGCCTTGCCTTTCTTGCCCTTGGGTGGCATGGTGATACTGTCGGTCGCAGCTGTGTCAGCGTGTGCTAGAAAATGACCGGGCCATTCACACCTGTTTCATGCATGGAATGTCTTGTCCTTTTTGTCTCTTATCAGCCACAATTTAGTTTCATAGGTCCCCAACCCCTCGCAAAGTTGTCTAACTTTTCTCACACATTCTGATTGATGCAAACTAAATTAAAAAGGGTTCAAGATGAGTTTTAGATGAATTTGAGACACCTACAACCACTCTGTGACTATTTGGTGAGAAAATTTGCTGCACAAATTTTTTTGAACATGTTGAAAACTCCTGTGACAAGAACAAAGCCCTGCGACTCACAATTCATGTTACGAATATTTGGAGAGTCCCTCGCAAATGCCATTATCAGACTAGTCGCAAGCTGTTGCGGCTCAGCGAGATACTACAGTAAGCCAGCTGCACTGTTGGTGTGTGAGTTCCAAGACTCCATGGAAAACCCTCCGCCCCTGTTCTCCTCTGAGAAGGGGGCATGCCAGACTAGCCAGAGGGCAGGTCTTCATCAGGTCTGTAGAGTTATGATGTGTTAACTCCAAGGAAGAGAACAGCATATCCAAATAAAGCATTTCAGGCAACTCTGGAGTCCTAGTTTCTGTGAGAGAGAATTCCTGTGCAGACAGACTTTGGGCTCTTTGACTTCACACACAATTTAATGTCACAAAAATCCTGCAAAATGCACTCAAAGGGAAAACCCCAAAAAGTATTATTGGTGCTCCATCACTTCCCACCCAACATTTTAGCTGATGATTAACAAATTCATTATTTTCAGTGAACATAATTTTGTTATTTGAGTCAGTCGTTTCTTCGCCACCGTTAACATTGAGACATCATCTTTTACAGACAGATACTGCTTTAGTTGCCATGTAATTCATCCATCCATCCATCTTCTACCACTTTTCTGGAGGTCCGGGTCGCAGAGGCAGCAGTTCAAGCAGAGAAGCCCAGACTTCCTTCTCTCCAGCCACCTGCTCCAGCTCTTCAGCGAGGATACCAAGGCATTCCCAGATCAGCTGGGAAACATAGTCTCTCCAGCGAATCCTGGGTCTGCCCCGGGGTCTCCTCCCAGTGGAATGTGCCTGAAACACCTCAAATGAGAGGCGTCCAGGAGGCATCCTAATCAGATGCCCATACCAACTCAATTGGATCCTTTCAATGTGGAGGAGCAGCGGCTCTACTCTGAGCCTCTCCTGGATGACTCAGCTCCTCACCCTATCTCTGAGGGTGAGTCCAGCAATCCTACAGAGAAAGCTCAATTCAGCCGCTTGTATCCGCCACCTCATTCTTTTGGTCATTACCCAAAGCTCATGACCATAGGTGAGGGTAGGAACGTAGATTGACTGGTAAATCGACAGCTTTGCCTTAGAGCTTAGCTCCCTCTTCACCACAACAGACTGGTACAATGTCTGCATCACTGCAGATGCTGCTCGAATCAGTCTGTCAATCTCTCACTCTTGAATAAGACCCCAAGATACTTAAACTCCTCCACTTGGGGCAGGAGCTTTTCCCCAACCTGGAGAAGCCAATCCACCTTTTTCTGGCTGAAGGCCATGGACTCAGACTTAGAGGTGCTGATTCTCATCCCAGCCACTTCACACTCACCAGCAAACCGTCCCAGTAAGACCTGTAGGTCATTGCTGGATGAAGCCAACAGGACAACATCATCTGCAAACAGCAGAGATGAGATCCTGTTGTCACCAAGCATGGCACGCTCTGTTCCCTGGCTGCGCCTAGAAATCCTGTCCATAAAAATTATGAACAGGATCGGTGACAAAGTGCAGCCCTGGCAGAGTCCAACTCTCACTGGTCCGACCGGGTGTTGGCAACACGAAACAAACTCTCACAACAGTCATATAGAGACCGGTTAGCGTGTAACAACAAGCCTGATACCCCATACTCCTGAAGTACCCCCCACAAAAAAACACAAGGGACATGGCCAAATGCCTTCTCCAAGTCCACAAAACACTTGTAAACTGGTTGGGCAAACTCCCATGAACCCTCGAGGATTCCCGACAGGGTAAAGAGCTCTTCCAATGTGCCACAGCCAGACCGAAAACCACATTGCTCCTCCTGAATCCGAGGTTTGACCAATGGTCGGACTCTCCTCTCCAGTACCTTGGCATAGACCTTCCCTGGGAAGCTGAGGAGTGTGATCCCTGTAAAGTTGGAACACACCTTCCGGTGCCCCTTCTTGAAGAGAGGAACCACTATCCTGTGTAGTGATCCACTCTGCCTGCCTGTCGCCTAATTCCTCCACAGCTACGAGCACACCTGCTCTCCTCATCATCCTAGCTACTTAAGCCGTGCTGCCCTCTGGTCTGCACGGAGTCATCTAGCTCCCTGGTCTAGCAAAGACCTCTACACTGCTTCGTCACCTATGTTCCGGAGTTCCAGCTCCTGTGATTCCTTCCTTCCTCATCGTTCTTCTGGGAGTCCCAGCTCCCTAGCGCCAAGTAAGCTAACGCCAAACCTCATTACCACTCTACGCTCTGCTCCCCTGTGCACAGGTGGAAGTCCGTGGTGGCAGACCTCCTCCTCCTGGCGGCAGACCGAGCACACCCTGCACTGCATAAAGTCCACCTCTCATCTCCTCTGCAACCGGGGCCGAAGACACTGTCTCTCTGGCCAGAGCCTTCGGGACCTCGCCTGTGCGACTCACCAATTCGCCTACAGTAAGACTGGACTATAACTGTATCATCTCTCCTGAGTGCTGTCACTAATTCCCCTGTCTCTGCTCATCCATAGGGTTGCCAGTCTGTACGGTGCTCTGCTCACCCCGGCTGCTACATTTATGCACACACGCACACATTCACACATACATTGCACAATAAAAGATAATTGAGTTTAGTCGTGAGTCTGTGTTTGCCTTCTGGGTCTTGAATCATGTCAGGACAACTCCGTCAAAACGACCCAGCAGACAGTGCGCTAGCGCACAAAGTTAACATCTTAGAGGCTCAAGTAGACCAATTATCGCACCAACAACAGGTAATACTTATACAGCTGGTCCAGATAAACTCCTGCCTGGATTGTCTGTCAGGTCCTCAGTCCCTTCCCCCGGCTTCCGGTAGCACGGCCGCTCCAGCTAGCTCCATCCCTTCTCCGTCTCCACCTTCCCGGCTGACTCCAGTTCCCATGCCCACATGCTTCAGCAGTAAGCTAGGGGAGGCTAGGGGTTTCCTATTATAGTGTGGGATAGTGTTCCAGTGGGTACCAGGGGATTTTCCCACCAGTCACAGCTGCATAGGCTATGTAGTCAATCTTCTGGAGGGGTGGGCGTTAGCTTGAGCTTACGCGGTTATGGCTAGGGCTGACTATGCTAATTTAACATATGATCAATTTGTGAGTGAGTTTAATGAGGTGTTCGATCACCTGGACCGAGATAGCGTGCTCACTGCCTGGCTACTCAACTTAAGACAAGGGAACAAATTGGTAGCCGATTATGCCGTAGACTTCCGGGTGGTAGCTGTGGAGGTGGGGTGGGAGGATGCCTCCCTTTGCAGCATCTTCGTCCGTAGCCTTAGTCCTAGCCTGAGGGACGAGCTAGCCTTTCTGGAAAAACCCAGTAAGTTAACTGAGCTCATTTCCCTGGCCATTAGCTTGAATAATCGGTTAAGGGAGCGGGCCAAGGAGCATAAATCTTCTGGTTGCTCAGGCACTCAGTTTTGCCGCTCCCCGCAGCTCCCCCTGCTGGCCCTTCCTCCCTCTGATACACTAGATTCCCCTGAGCCTATGGTAGTGGGTCAGTCCAAGTTACCGCCGGCGGAGAAACAGCACCGCCGGGAGTTGGGTCTATGCCTATATTGTGGCGGTGAGGAACATGAGCTCGCTACTTGTCCCATCTGACCAAAAGAGGGAGTCCATGCGTCGCAGTAGGGGGCCTCATGGACTCACTCCAAAGTAATCCCCTCACTAAGTTCCTGCTACCCATCCGTTTTATTCACAGTCATCTAGAGATCTCCACACATGTTCTCACTGATTCAGGGGCCGAGCAGAGTTTCATTTCTGAAGAGCTGGCAACCCGACTGGGGCTCACCTGCCACCCGTTAAAGACACCACTAAAGCTCATCGCCCTGTCCAAGGCTCCACTGGCTTTGGTGTCAAAACAAACTACCCCGGTCTCTGTTCTAGTGTCTGGGAATCACCGTGAGCTGCTTAGGTTGTTTGTGCTTCCGGTCTCAACCTCCCCGGTCATTTTGGGATATCCCTGGCTCCGGTTGCACCACCCCTCCATTGACTGGCGCTCCGGGAATATCATCTCGTGGAGTTCGTTTTGCTTGAGTGCCTATCTCCAGTCCACTGCATGCTCGCCCTCTGTGCCTCTTGGTGCCCCCGATACACCCCCGCCTGACCTATACCACGATCTGGGGGCCGTCTTTAGTAAATCCCAAGCATTACCCCCCCCCCCCCCCCCCACCGCCCATACGACTGTGCTATTAACCTCCGGCCCGGGGCTCCGTTACCATCTAGTCGGCTTTACAGCCTGTCGGCCCCGGAGCGGGAGGCCATAGAGACCTACATCAAGGAGTCCCTGAGCTGTGGCATAATTCGCCTATCATCCTCGGCAGTGGGGGCTGGATTTTTCTTCGTGGGCAAGAAGGACAGCTCTCTGAGACCTTGCATCGACTTCTGGGACCTCAACAACATCACCATTAAAGGCAAGTACACACTCCCACTCATCAACATGTCGTTTGACTCCCTCCAGAGGGCCTCCTGGTTCACAAAATTGGACCTCCACAACGCCTACCACCTGGTGTGAATTCGAGAGAGAGATGAATGGAAGACGGGGTTCCGTACCCCCAGTGGCCATTTCGAGTACCTCGTGATGCCGTTTAGGCTGACCAACGCTTCCTCTGTGTTCCAGCGGCTAATTAACGATGTGTTGAGGGATTTTCTGGGCTCGTTCGTTTTTGTGTACCTTGATGATATTTTGATTTTTTCTCAGTCCCTCAATGAACACCGGGTGCACGTCAGGCAAGTGTTGCAGCGGCTGCTGGAAAACAAGCTGTTCGTGAAGGCAGAGAAGTGTGAGTTCCACACTTCATTCACGTCATTTTTGGGCTTTGTCATCTCACACAACGAAGTCATTGCGGATCGTGCCAAGTAAAAGCAGTGGTGGAGTGGCTGACTCCCTCATCCCGGAAACAATTACAACAGTTTCTGGGATTCCCCAACTTCTATTGTTGCTTCATAAAAAATTACAGCCATTACTCTCCACACCTCTTCAAAGGTGCCCTTCCGGTGGTTGGAGGAGGCTGAGGCTGCCTTTTTGGCACTGAAATCATTATTCTCCTCTCCTCCGATTCTGGCGCAGGTGGAGCCCGCTCTACAGTGCTCGGTGGAAGTTGACGCTTTGGACTCTGGCGTAGGAGCTGTTCTGTCTCAACGCTCTCCTGTGGACGACAAGATTCGCCCCTGCGCATTCTCCTCCCACTGTCTCTCCCCGGCGGAGAGGAACTATGACATCGGGGACAGGGAGCTCCTGACGGTGAAGCTGGCACTGGAGGAGTGGTGCCATTGGCTGGAGGGGGCCTCCCAGCTGTTCATCATCTGGACTGACCATAAGAACTTGGAATACCTCAGGATGGCTAAGCCGCTGAATGCGCGCCAGGCCCACTGGTCCCTATTTTTTGGCTGGTTCGACTTTACCATCACCTACCGCCCGGGGTCCAAGAACACCAAGCCTGATACTCTATCTAGGCAATTCACCTCGGATGCTGTGGAAGTATCATCTCACGCCATCATCCCCCCATCATGTATCATTGGCGCCCTCTCGTGGGGTACTAAGGAGAGGGTTCTTAGAGTGCAGGAGACCGAGGCTGACCCGGGCGGGGGGCCAGCAGGGAAACTGTATGTGCCTTCTGCCGTCTGGGGTGAAGTGATAAATTGGGCCCATTCCTCCAAGCTCTTGTGCCATCCGGCACGCACAGTGACCCTACTTCAGAGGACCTTTTGGCGCCCATCACTCTGGAGAGATGTCGGGGGATATATCCGCGTCTGTCCCCAGTGTGCCACTAGCAAGACATCCTCCTCTCCTCCAGCTGGCCTGCTTCATCTTCTTCCTATCCCCAGCAGGCCCTGGTCCCACGTGGCTCTGGATTTCATCACCGGCCTCCCATCCTCTGCCAACAACACCGTCATCCTCACCATAGTGGACAGATTCTCCAAGGCAGCCCACTTTGTTCCCCTGCAGGGTCTGCCCACGGCAAAGGAGACTATGGATCTGCTCGTCCTCCATGTGGTGCAGCTTCACGGTATCCCCCTGGACATCGTGTCCGACCGGGAGCCCCAGTTTGTCTCGCAGGTATGGAAAGCCTTCTGCAACACCACTGGGGCTATGGTGAGCCTGTCTTCAGGGTACCACCCACAGAGCAACGGCCAGTGTGAGCGTGCCAATCAGGAGCTGGAGGCAGCGTTACGGTGCATCACCACCGCCAACCCAGCGTCCTGGAGCTCCTACCTGCCATGGGTTGAATACGCTCACAACACCACCGTTTCGTCTGCCATAGACATGTCTCCATTCGAGGCTTCATTGAGCTACAACCCCCCGCTGTTTCCCAAGGAAGAGGGAGACATTGCGGTGCCTTTAGTGTGTGCCCACCTGAGGCGTTGTCACCGGCAGTGGAAGGCTACCTGGGCCGCACTGCGACTCACAGCAGATCGCAACTCCACCATCGCCAACCGCCGCAGGACCTCAGCTCCACCCTACCAGGTTGGGCAAAAGATATGGCTTTCTACTAAAAATATCAGCCTCAAGGCCGAGTCTAGGAGGCTATCTCAGTGTTTCATTGGTCCGTTTGCCATTACACATATTGTGAATCCTGTCACTGTGCGCCTAGCTCTCCCCCCCTCCCTCCGCATCTGTCCCACCTTTCACATCTCCCAGGTGAAGCCGTTCTGCTCCAGCCCTCTGTGCCCCCCTCCCAAGATGCCACCTCCACGGGTTGTGATTGATGGCGACCCTGCGTGGAAGGTCAATGCCATTCTGGACGTCCGTCGCCGGGGTCGCATCCTCCAGCACCTGGTGGACTGGGAGGGTTACGGTCCTGAATGGAGGTCCTGGGTGCATCCCTCCTTCGTGTTGGATCCTCAGCTCATCAGGGACTTCCACCGGATGCACCTGGGTAGGTTGGATCGGTCGCCAAGAGGCGTCACGTACAGCCATGGACAAAATTGTTGGTAGCTCTCTGTTAATAAGATAAGATAAGCCTTCATTAGTCCCACAATGGGGAAATTCCAGGATTGCAACAGCACAGGGATAGCAACACTCAGAGCAACAATCAAGAAGACAAGAAAAACAAGAGCAGCGAATATACATATGTACATACACTACCGTTCAAAAGTTTGGGGTCACCCAGACAATTATTTTGTGTTTTCCATGAAAAGTCACACTTATTTACCACCATGAGTTGTAATCAGAATCAGAATCAGAATCAGAATCAACTTTATTGCCAAGTATATTTACAAGTAAACACACGAGGAATTTGACTTGACATTGGACGCGCACGTTAGGCGCTTCCAATGACGCGTCGCCATACAAGGCGCCTGTCAACAGTGGAGGTAAAGAGGGGAGGGGAGGGGGAGGAAAACACAATAGGAGAGAGAAAAAACATAGTAATCAGAATAAACGCTCGTATATGAGCCAAATTTTGACTACACAGAAAAAAACCCTCATGCATTAGCAGACAATAGATACAATCACACAGCAGAGGGAGGGAGAGCAGTGTGTGTATATTTGCATGTCATTGTGTAGTGTGAGTGTAACAGTTGTTAGTGGGCAGCAGAGGGCGCCTCCAGGCAGTGGATAGATGTTATAATCATGTGACTTATAAACAAGACCAGAGATCAGAGTCTGTCTCTCTTTTCCTCTTCCTTGCAGAAGGCACATGGGCATTGTCCTCGAGAGACCAATCCGCTGACGACAGCAGCTGATTGTTGATGTATGGGTAGACATAAGCCACTTCTCTGGCGTTATCTTATCGAGGAGGAATGTAAACAAGGGTACCAAAACACAAGGTCAAATCTGCACAGTGCACTCAGAGAATAAAAAAAATTTCCCTCTCTTCGATTCTGTGCTTCAATTTCATACAGGCTTGAATCATACTTTAGATCATTCTCTGGAGAGCACTCAGCGATCCACAGATGTTATCCACCTACCGAAACATAGGTAAAACATGTCCAGAGAGTTCGTTCTCTCTTCAATGCATGCCAGGTAGTAAATTCCATGTTAATCCTGCCGCTGACAGTCAGTGCTCCCCCCAGCTGGACGAATTGTTGAATTTGTTAAGGGAGCTACGCCGGGGTCCGCATTTGATTAGCTCACCCAGACAATTTCGATACACTAGGAAAACTCCAGGGGCCAAAACAGAAGATCCTGTGATCAGTTCAATCTCAGTCGAATCACACAGACACATGAGTTCCAATGCCATGAGTCTCCCTTGGGTTCCCCCTGACCCGCTTCTTCTTTTAAAGGTGACAATCGCATATAAGCCGCTTTCCAGATCCATAATTTCCATTTGGATTAAGATTCAGCCAGGAGAAGAGTGACATTGCAAGCTGGGATCAGAAGGGAGAGGATTAGAAGGGAGAGGGAAGAAAAGCGTCTGCTCTCTCTCAGAAGCGGAAGTAGTAACAAAAATGTAAAATGAATAGAAAATATAGTCAAGACATTGACAAGGTTAGAAATAATGATTTGTATTTGAAATAATAATTTTTTCCTTCAAACTTTGCTTTCGTCAAAGAATCCTCCATTTGCAGCAATTACAGCATTGCACACCTAACATGATTGCACAAGAGTTTTCTAATCATCCATTAGCCTTCTGACGCAATGAGCAAACACATTGTACCATTAGAACACTGGAGTGATAGTTGCTGGAAATGGGCCTCTATACACCTATGTAGATATTGCACCAAAAACCAGACATTTGCAGCTAGAATAGTCATTTACCACATTAGCAATGTATAGAGTGTATTTCTGATTAGTTTAAAGTTATCTTCATTGAAAAAAAGTGCTTTTCTTTCAAAAATAAGGAAATTTCTAAGTGACCCCAAACTTTTGAACGGTAGTGTATAAATATATAAATATATAAACACAAAGTGCGGAGCACTGTAGCTAGATGGAATAAATATATAAATATATATACACACAGTGCGGAGCATTGTAGCTAGATGGAATAAACGGCATAACCGTCTACTTAGTTATCCTACATAGTATGAATATGTACCCATACATATTGTCACCCTCCATAGCGACCGATATTGTCCTAGTTGTATACCAGAGGGGACCATTGTGGAAGTCTATTGCGTCTTTTGCATTCAATTCTATTAGGTCGTCACGTTTTTTTTGCAATCTCTGCAAGCAGCCCTGCTTAGACTATACAGTCTGACAGCCGTAGGTAGGAAGGACCTACGAAACCATCCACCTAGGATGATGAAGTCTGCTGCTAAATGAGCTCCTCAGTGCATTCAGTATGTCCTGCATAGGGTGGGACTCGGACTCCAGCAGAGATGACAGTTTAGCGACCGTCCTTCTCTCTCCTATCTCCTCCACTGGGTCAAGGCGCTGCCCCAGGACAGAGCTAGCTTTCTTGATCAGTTTGTTCAGTCTCTTCCTATCGGCTGCTGTAATGCCACTGCCCCAGCAGACCACTCCAAAAGTGATGGCTGATGCCACCACCGTGTCATAGAATGTCTTCAGCAGCGCCCCTTGTACACCAAAAGACCTGAGTCTAGAGTGCGTCGGTATTGTGTTACCAGTCTAGTTTATTGTTCAGATGAACACCCAGGTTGGCTGCACGGTGGCGCAGTGGTTAGCACTGCGGCAGCACAGTTTACCCTTGGCCGGGGGATTGTGGGGATCGTGGGATCGTGGGTTCGATCCCAGCCCCCGACCAACAGTGATCTGTGTGGAGTTTGCATGTTCTCCCCGTGTTGCGTGGGTTTACTCCGGGATTTCTCCGGTTTCCTCCCACATGCCAAAAACATGCATGTTAGGTTAATTGGCTGTTCTAAATTGTCCCTAGATATTTGTTTCCTATAGGCCCTTAGAATAGAGGGTTAGTATTAATGAAAAGCGCTTTGAGTGGTCTTTGTGACTAGAAAAGCGCTATATAAGTGCAGGTTAGTTAGTACTTGTAGGATGTCACCATCTCAATGTCTGTTCCCTGTATGTTTACTGGTGCTGTGAGGGGTTGTCCATGCCTGCGGCAGTCCACCACCAGCTCCTTAGTTTTCCTCACGTTGATCTGGAGGCAGTTCCGATGGCACCAGTCCACGAAGTCCTGGATAAGTCCTCTGTACTCAGCTTCATCTCCGTTGGAGATGAAGCCAACAATCGCAGAGTCGTCAGAGAACTTCTGTAGATAGATAGTAATGAAAGAAAAACCCACAATGGTCACAGAAATAACTTGAATCTGACAAAAGTGGTAATAAATAAAAATTCTATGAAAATTAACCAATGAAAATCAGACAATGCTTTTGAATTGTGGGTCAACAGAATTACTTTAAAAAACAAACTCATGAAACAGACCTGGACAAAAATGATGGTACCCCTACAAAAGATTGAAAATAATGTGACCATAGGGACATGTTCAACCAAGATGTGTCCTCTAAATAACATCACAGGTGTCTACAAACTTGTAATCAGTCAGTCGGCATATTTAAAGGGTGACAAGTAGTCACTGTGCAGTTTGGTGACATGGTGTGTACCACACTAAACATGGACCAGAGGAAGCAAAGGAGAGAGCTGTCTCAGGAGATTAGAAAGAAAATTATAGACAAGCATGTTAAAGGTAAAGGCTATAAGACCATCTCCAAGCAGCTTGATGTTCCTGTGACTACAGTTGTACATATTATTCAGAAATTTAAGATCCACGGGACTGTAGCCAACCTCCCTGGACGTGGCCGCAGGAGGAGACGGATAATACGAATGGCAACAAAAGAGCCCAGAACAACCTCTAAACACATTCATGATAAACTCCAAGGTCAAGGTACATCAGTGTCAGATCGCACCATCCGTCGTTGTTTGAGCCAAAGTGGACTTCATGGGAGACGACCAAGGAGGACACCACTGTTGAAAACAAATCATAAAAAAGCCAGACTGCAATTTGCCAAACTGCATGTTGACAAGCCACAAAGCTTCTGGGAGGATGTCCTATGCACAGACGAGACAAAACTGGAACTTTTTGGCAAGGCACATCAGCTCTATGTTCACAGACGCAAAAATGAAGCATACCAAGAAAAGAACACTGTCTCTACTGTGAAACATGGAGGAGGTTCTGTTATGTTCTGGGCCTGCTTTGCTGCATCTGGCACAGGGTGTCTTGAATCTGTACAGGGTTCAATGAAATCTCAAGACTATCAAGGTATTCTAGAGAGAAATGTGCTGCCCAGTGTCAGACAGCTTGGTCTCAGTCACAGGTCATGGGTCTTGCAACAGGATAATGACCCAAAACACACAGCTAAAAACACCCAAGAATGGCTAAGAGCGAAACATTGGACTATTCTAAAGTGGCCTTCTATGAGCCCTGATCTAAATCCTATTGAACATCTGTGGAAGGAGCTGAAACATGCCGTCTGGAGAAGGCACCTTCAAACCTGAGACAACTGGAGCAGTTTGCTCATGTGGAGTGGGCCAAAATACCTGCTGAGAGGTGCAGAAGTCTCACTGACAGTTACAGAAATCGTTTGATTGCAGTGATTGCCTCAAAAGGTTGTGCAACAAAATATTAAGTTAAGGGTACCATCATTTTTGTCCAGGCCTGTTTCATGAGTTTGTTTTTTAAAATAATTCTGTTGAACCACAATTCAAAAACATTGTCTGATTTTCATTGGTGAATTTTCATAGAATTTTTATTTATTACCACTTTTGTCAGATTCAAGTTATTTCTGTGACCATTGTGGGTTTTTCTTTCATTAACAGAGGGGTACCAACAATTTTGTCCATGTGTGTGGAGGGGACTAATGTAGTGATCCGCTCTGCCTGCCTGTCGCCTAATTCCTCCACAGCTGCGTACACACCTGCTCTCCTCATCATCCTGCCTACTTAAGCCATGCTGCCCTCTGGTCTGCATGGAGTCATCTTGCTCCCTGGTCTGGCAAAGACCTCTACACTGCTTCGTCGCCTACGTTCTGGAGTTCCAGCTCCTGTGATTCCTTCCTTCCTTGTCGTTCTTCTGGGAGTCCCAGCTCCCCAGCGCCAAGTAAGCCAACTCCAAACCTCATTACCACTCTATGCTCTGCTCCCCTGTGAACAGGTGGAAATCCGTGGTAGCGGACCTCCTCCTCCTGGTGGCGGACTGAGCGCACCCTGCACTACATCAAGTCCACCTCTCATCTCCTCTGCAACCGGGGCCGAAGAACCTGTCTCTCTGGCCGGAGCCTTCGGGACCTCGCCTGTGCAACTCACCAACTCACCTACAGTAAGACTGGACTATAACTGTACCATCTCTCCTGAGTGCTGTCACTAATTCCCCTGTCTCTGCTCTTCTATAGGGTTGCCAGTCTGTACGGTGCTCTGCTCACCCTGGCTGCTACATTTATGCACACACGCACACATTCACACATACATTGCACAATAAAAGATAATTGAGTTTAGTCGTGAGTCTGTGTTTGCCTTCTGGATCTTGAATCATGTCACCCTGGACTGCCATACCAAAGGCACTGTCCTCGACCTCCATGCAATGTTGCAGAAGCATGTCAACCATGAAAGCCCTACAACATCCAGGGCCTTGAGGTACTCAGGGCGAATCTTGTCCACCCCCAGGGCCCAGCCACCGAAAAGATTTTTAACCACTTCGGTGACCTCATCCCCTGTGATGGGTGAGTCGTCCCCCTTGTCCACAAGCCCTGCTTCCTCTGTGGAAGGCATGTCAGTGGGATTGAGGAGATCCTTGAAGTATTCCTTCCACTTCCCGAAGATATCCCCAGTTGAAGTCAGCAGCGGCCCATCCACGCCATACACATTGTGGACAGGGAGCTGCTTCCCCCTCCTGAGTCGCCGGACAGTTTGCCAGAATCTTTTCGAGACTGACCAAAAATCTTGTTCCATGGCCTCACCAAACTCCCCCCACACTCAAATTTTTACTTCAGCAACCACCCAAGCTGCACTATGCTTGGCCTGCCGGTACACCTCAGCTGCTTCGGGAGTCCCACAAGCCAACCAAGCTTGATTGGTGTCCACTGGTGTCCACCACTTGGTTTGGGGGTTGCCGCCACCATGAGATACACCGACGACCTTGCAACCGCAGCTCTGGGCTGCCGCTTTAACAATGGAGGTGGAGAACATGGCCCATTCAGACTCCATGTATCCAGTCTCCCTTGGAATGTGGTTGAAGTTCTCCGGAGGTGGGAGTTGAAGACCTCCCGGACAGGTGCCTCAGCTAGACATTCCCAACACACCCTCACTATACGTTTGGGTCTACCAGGTCTGAATGGCATCCTTCCCTGCCATTGGATCCAACTCACCACCAGGTGGTGATCAGTTGACAGCTCTGCACCTCTCTTTGTCTGAGTGTCCAAGACATACGGTCGCAGATCTGATGACACAATAACAAAATCAATCATCGACCTGCGATCTAGGGTGTCCTGGTGCCAGGTGCACATACGGACACCCTTATGCTTGAACATGGTGTTCGTTATGGACAAACTGTGGTTAGCACAGAAGTCCAATAACTGAACACCACTTGGGTTGAGATTGAGCAGGCCAGTCCTCCCAGTCACCCCCCTCCAGGTTTCACTGTCATTGCCCACGTGTGCATTGAAGTTCCCTAGTAGGACAATGGAATTTCCAAGAGGAGCACTCTCCAGCACCCCAGTCACAGATTTCAAAAAAGGGTGGGTACTCTGAACCATCATTTGGTGCATAGGCACAAATGATGGTCAGGACCCATTTTCCAATCCAAAGCTGCAGGGAAACAATCCTTTCGTCCACTGGGAAAAATGCCAATATAGAGGCAGCAAGGTGGGGGGGATACAAGAATAACCACCCCTGCTTGCTGCTTCTCGCCCGGGGCAACTCCAGAGTAGGCCAAGCTTCAGTCCCTCTCCAGGAGACTGGTTCCGGAACCAGAGCTGTGTGTTGAGGTGAGGCTGACTATATCTAGCCGGTATCTAACTAACTAACTAACTAACCTGCACTTATATAGCGCTTTTCTAGTCACAAAGACCACTCAAAGCGCTTTCATTAATACTAACCCTCTATTCTAAGGGCCTATAGGAAACAGATATCTAGGGACAATTTAGAACAGCCAATTAACCTAACATGCATGTTTTTGGCATGTGGGAGGAAACCGGAGAAATCCCGGAGTAAACCCACGCAACACGGGGAGAACATGCAAACTCCACACAGATCACTGTTGGTCGGGGGCTGGGATCGAACCCACGATCCCACGATCCCCACAATCCCCCGGCCAAGGGTAAACTGTGCTGCCGCAGTGCTAACCACTGCGCCACCGTGCAGCCCAATCTCTCAACATGCTCCAGATCAACCTCTCTCAACCTCATACACCAGCTCAGGCTCCTTCCCCACCAGAGAGGTGACATTCCACGTCCCAAAAGCCAGTTCAGGAAGCTTGAGATCAGACCACCAAGGTCTCTGCCTTGGACTGCCACCTGATCCACATAGCACCAGACCCCCATGGTCCTGCCTGCAGGTGGTGAGCCCACTGCAGGGTGGACCCATGTAATTCCTTTGGGCTGAGCCTGGTCGGGTCCCATGGGTAGAAACCCAGCAACCAGGCACTAGCCACTGAGCCCCTCCCCCAGGCCTAGCTCCAGGGTGGGGCCCTGGTAACCCCATACTGTGCAGGGTACACTGAATCCTTGTTCTAGCATTTATTATGAGAGTCTGTTGGATCGTTCTTAGTCTGGCCCTTCACCTAGGACCAGTTTATCTTGGGTGACCCTACCAGAGGCAGATTGCCCCTGACAACATAGCTCCTGAGATCACTAGGGCAACCCCCCACCACGATAAGGTGATGATCCATGACAGCCCCGTAATTACTTTGCTTAACAAGCAAATAAACCTATTATTGCAGTTTTCTGGCTAAACATTCTATAATTTTATCCAACCGCTTTATTTTAAGTGTATGAATTTGTTTTATCTATATTTTTATCAGTTTTACCAAAGTAACACAGTGGTTAGCACTGTTGCCTCACAGCTTGAAGGTTCCAGGTTTGAACCCACAGGCTGGCAGGGGTGGGAACCCTTCTGTGTGGAGTTTGCATGTTCTCCTTGCCCTGTGTGGGTTTACTCCGGAGGCTCCAGTTTCCTCTCACAATCCAAAGGCATGCATGTTAGGTTAATTGGTGACTCTAAAATTGTCCCTAGATAATCCATCTCTGATAGGCCCTTAGAATAGAGAGTTAGTGTACTTACTAGTTAAGCGCTTTGAGTGGTCTTTGTGACTAGAAAAGCACTATATAAGTACAGGTCCTTATCCCTAACAATGCAGTTGTTTGTCTTTCCAAATATTCAACAATCTGGGTATATTCAATCTATTTTATGTGCAATCCAAAATAAATAGGTATAATTTAAAAGTTGAATTGCTGTTTTTTTATTATTAAAGCTACATTAATTATAGATTTGGTTGTGCACAACAACTACTAAATGTACAATATACCACTCATAAATTTTGAGTAGAGCGGTTTAAAATAAGTGTGTGAGTTGAATAGAGCTGATTGCAATAACTTGACCATTTTTTGAATCTTCTTCTAGCACATCATTTTGTTTCCCACTCAAATATGGGAAGGATCCCTGTGAAGGGATGATTCTTAATACTGGGGCTAAAGACCCTCACTGTCAGCAGCATTGAATGTCAATCAATAGGTAGAGAGGCTCCCTCAGTTGCTAGGAAACTCATGAGTCTATTTCCAATTAGAGGGACTCTTATTGGTCACTCTTTACTGGGCATTTGTGTTTCTGAAAATCAAGTTTGTTATGAAATCAATTTTCAAATAAGACTAGATAAGATAAACCTTTATTAGTCCCACAATGGGGAAGTATCAGGGAACTGCTAAAAATATTCCTACAGCTGTCTTCATCCTGGGGCTCTTCAGCAGGAATATTAAGGCTATCACCTATTGTAAATAACCGCACCAGTTAAGTTGATGATTTTAGAGTTTTATGACTTGCTGAGCTTCATTAAGGAGGGTTTTCGTTGTGAGAAGGTGGCCTTTCAGGAAACACCTAATTGCTCCTGGTTGTTTTGTTTGTTGGTGACATTTATGAAAACTTGATGGACTTTATTTAATCCCTCCAGGCTTGAGACATTTTGGATTTACTTTAGTACAGCAAATATGACCGGTTTCGACTTCAGGGACCATGGGTGTTCGAAATGAAGACGTCATCCGCTCCAAGTTTCAGAGGATCAGATCAAAGAGTGATGAGTGAAGAGAGACTGAAGGTGTTTTTATCCTGTGGGAAAAGGCTGTAAATATGATGAATGTGGCATCTTTAGGCCTTATTTTGGCAGTCTAGTCAGAAGTTTATTGTCTGAGGCACAGGGCATATTTATGGGTGTGTCCAGTAGGCCTGTAACGATAACAGCTGAAACGATTAATCGTACAATAAGAAAAAACGACCACGATAAGTTTTCTGGCCATGATACGTTGGTGTTTACGTGTGTGTGTGTGTGTGTGTGTGTGTGTGTGTGTATTTATTGTGTTTTTTTTTACATGATCTGCTAACTTTTTCAGATGGCCGCAGATGCTTCTGTCACTTTGCATGCTCCCTGGGTGAGGTGGAGCTCATGCTCACACAGCGGGTTCAGCCAGGAAAAAGTGAAGCACTGAGCTGGGGTCCACTAAGTTCGTCCCGATTGAGCCTAAAAGTCTGCTCCTTTTTAACAACGTAAACGCTTTGCACAGTGAAGCAGTCATTTTTTTCCCTGATTGGAGAGGTCTGCTTCAACTCTGACTTGTTTGCTCAGGTAACTTTCTTATCATGTGCCCAGTTAAGAAATGCAACATTTCCTGAGCAATGAAAATTTTACTCTGCTGTCCGCAACGAATGCCAAGGTAATAAATACACATCAATACTAATACTAATAAAGGTAATAAACACAGCTTAATACTAAATACTAATATTAATAAATACTAATAAATACACATTAAAAGCAATTAGGACAGTTAAAGCAGTTAAAACTGATATGAACGTGAGATGGCATGAGACTATGTACAATGTACAAGTGAACCATGTACAAATTAGCATCCAGTGTGAGAATTTCTCTGTGTAAAGCCGTGTGCCCTGATAATACCCAGTAGACTGTACAATGATAATTTAGCAGCAGAGATGATATGGACGTGAGATGGGGTGAGACAATGTACAATGTGCAAATGAACAGTGCACAAATTTAGCATCCAGTGTGTGAATTCCTATTTGCAAAGCTGTGTCCAGAATTGTGTTATTTGTTCAGGAGTCTGATTGCAGTGGGAAAGAAGGAGTTTTTTAATCTGGATGTCCTGCATTTCACACTTCTGTACCTCCGGCCTGAGGGTAGAAGTGTGAACATTCTGTGCTGGGGGTGGGTGGGGTCCTGGAAGATGGCGGCAGCGCTCCTTTGGACTCTACGGTGATAGATGCTCTGGAGAGAGGGGAGTGGAGTCCTGTTGATCTTCTCAGCTGTCTTCATTACTCTCTGCAGGTGTTTGCGGTCCACAGCAGAAGTGCTGCCATACCACGCAGTGATGCATTTGGTCAAGATAAGATAAGATAAGATAAGCCTTTATTAGTCCCACAATGGGGAAATTCCAGGATTGCAACAGCACAGGGATAGCAACACTCAGAGCAACAATCAGAAGGCAAGAGAAAAAACAAGAGCAGCGAGTATACATATGTACATATAAATATAAATATATATATATATATATACACTACCGTTCAAAAGTTTGGGGTCACTTAGAAATTTCCTTATTTTTGAAAGAAAAGCACTCTTTTTTCAATGAAGATAACTTTAAACTAATCAGAAATACACTCTAATATCTAATATACATTGCTAATTTTTTTTTTTTTTTTTTTCTCTCGGCGCCACACGAGTCGGCTGCCTTTTGCAACAGCGGCTCGATTCCGAGTCTTTTTCCCTTCCTCTCTCTTTTGATCCGTCTTTTTTTTTCACCCCACTTATATCACGGACACACAGATCGTCCTAAATGTCTCCTGAGCCGGTGGACGGAGCCACTGTCTATAGCAGGATACGATACAGCAGAGAACAGCTGCTAGCATTCAACCGCCACCCGGTCCCATTGGAAAAACTCGACATACCGAGAGAACTGAGGCGAAAACGCCGCGGCTGCCGGGCTGGAGTAAGGCGGAGGACAAAAAATATAAGGTACAGACCCTCCCTTCCATCTGTTGTCATGGGAAATGTACGGTCGATACTGGGAAAGTTAGATGAGCTAGCGGCTATCTCCCGTTATGATAGCACATACCGGGAGTGCTCTCTCCTTTTGTTTACTGAGACGTGGCTAACTGAACTAGCAGCAGATGCTAACATTGAGCTGGAGGGTTTTCACATGATACGAGCTGACCGAACACCAGACAGTGGCAAGGCTAGGGGCGGTGGAGTGATAATGTATGTTAACAACAACTGGTGCAGACCGGGACATATCACTGTTAAACAACGACACTGCAGCAAAGACATTGAGTTGCTAGCTGTTAGCATGAGGCCTACATATCTCCCGAGAGAACACTCACACGTGATCTGCATTGTTGTTTATGCAAATCCGACGGCGAACGCTGGGACAGCACGTGACGTCATCCATTCAGTAACCAGCAGGCTGCAGACAGAACACCCAGATGCTCTTCTCCTCATCTCAGGCGATTTCAACCATGTTTCACTGTCTCCCATTCTACCCACGTTCACCCAGTATGTCACATGCCACACTAGAGACAATAAAACACTGGATTTATTCTACGCAAACACTAAGGAGGCGTACACCTCATCACAACTCCCCCCACTCGGGAGATCGGATCACAACTTGGTTCATCTCCGGCCGGTGTACAAACCCCTAGTGCACAGACAACCTCCGGCCATGCACACTGTGGAGTTATGGTCTGAGGAGACAATGGACACCCTAAAGGGCTGTTTTGAAGCCACCGCCTGGAAGCAGCTCTGCGATCCACATGGTGAGGACATCGATGGCCTCATTCACACCTTCACGGGCTACCTCAGCTTCTGTGTGGACAAATCCGTTCCCACCAAGACCATACGGCGTCACTCAAACAACAAACCCTGGATCAACCCTGAGATAAAAACACTTCTGAGAGAGAAGAAGAGGATCTTCAGGTCAGGGAACAGGGAGATGCTGAAGTCCGTACAGAGGGAGCTGAGGAGAAAGATCAGAGAAGGCAAGGACAGCTTCAGGAAGAAGATGGAGGACAAGCTGCAACAGAGCGACATCAGCGGGGTCTGGAGAAACCTCAAAACCATCTCGGGGCTCCAGAATACCTCCCCCCAGGCCACAGGGGGCAGGGAGTGGGCGAACAACCTGAATCTGTTTTTCAATAGATTTGACCAACCGCCCTCCCCCCTGACTGCACAACAACCACTGCTGCCTCTAAAGAAATCAAGTCCTGCTGCCCACTCCCCACTCCACCAACACCCCCCCACTCCCAACACACAGCCCCCCATCCTGACCCTGACCAGGACCCAGGTGAGGACGGAGCTGAGGAAGATCAAGGCGAGGAAGGCGCCGGGACCGGACGGCATCAGCGCAAAGCTCCTCAAGTCCTGTGCAGACCAGCTGTGTGGGATTGTGACGTATATCTTCAACATGAGCCTGAAACTGGGGAGGGTACCACAGCTGTGGAAAACATCTTGTGTGGTACCTGTACCAAAAACTTCCCACCCCAAAGACCTGAACAGCTACAGACCGGTGGCCTTGACGTCCCACTTGATGAAGACCCTGGAGAGACTGCTCCTTGCTCACCTCCGCCCCCTGGTGGAACCAGCGATGGATCCACTCCAGTTCGCCTACCAGCATGGCATTGGGGTGGAGGATGCGGTGATCTTCCTCCTTCACCGTTCTCTGTCCCACCTGGAGAAGCCCGGGAATATGGTGAGGATCATGTTCTTTGACTTCTCCAGTGCTTTCAACACCATCCAACCGATGATCCTGAAGGACAAGCTGCTGCGCGCAGGGGTGGACCAGCACCTGTCATCATGGATCCTGGACTACCTCACGAACCGGCCTCAGTTTGTGAGAACCCGGGACTGTGTGTCCGACACGATCATCAGTAGCACGGGGGCCCCCCAGGGAACGGTGCTGGCTCCCTTCCTGTTCACTCTTTATACTGCGGACTTCTCACACAACACAACACACTGCCATCTACAGAAGTTCTCTGATGACTCTGCGATCGTTGGCCTCATCTCCAATGGAGATGAAGCTGAGTACAGAGGGCTTATCCAGGACTTCGTGGACTGGTGCCATCGGAACTGCCTCCAGATCAACGCGAGGAAAACTAAGGAGCTGGTGGTGGACTGCCGCAGGCATGGGCAGCCCCTCACAGTACCAGTAAATATACAGGGAACAGACATCGAGATGGTGACATCCTATAAGTACCTGGGTATTCATCTGAACAATAAACTAGACTGGTCACACAATACTGATGCACTCTACAAGAAGGGACAGCGCAGGCTGTTCCTGCTGAGGAGACTCAGGTCTTTTGGTGTACAAGGGGCGCTGCTGAAGTCATTCTATGACACGGTGGTGGCATCAGCCATCACTTTTGGAGTGGTCTGCTGGGGCAGTGGCATTACTGCAGCCGATAGGAAGAGACTGAACAAACTGATTAAGAAAGCTAGCTCTGTCCTGGGGCAGCGCCTTGATCCGATGGAGGAGATAGGAGAGAGAAGGACGGTGGCTAAACTGTCATCTCTGCTGGAGTCCGAGTTCCACCCTATGCAGGACATACTGAATGCACTGAGGAGCTCATTTAGCAGCAGACTACATCATCCCAGGTGCACAACCGAGAGGTTTCGTAGGTCCTTCCTACCAACGGCTGTCAGACTGTACAACCTAAGCAGGGCTGCTCGCAGAGATAGCAAAAAGACGTAACAAACTAATAGTTTTTTGAATGCAAAAGATGCAATAGACTTACACAATGGTCCCCTCCGGCATACAACTAGGAACATACCGGTCGCTATGGAGGGTGAGAATATGTATGGGCACATAATCATACCATGTAGGATAACTAAGTAGACGGTTATGCTGTTTCATTCCATCTAGCAACAATGCTCTGCACTGTGTGTGTTTATATATTTGCATATTTATTCCATCTAGCTACAATGCTCAGCACTGGGTGTGTTTATATATTTATATATCTACATATTATTCCATCTAGCTACATTGCTCCGCACTGTGTGTGTTTATATACTTGCATATTTATTCCACCTAGCTGCAATGCTCCGTACTGTGGGTGTTTATATATTTACATATTTATTCCATCTAGCTACAATGCTCTGCACTGTGTGTTCATATATTCATATATTTATTCCATCCAGCTACAATGCTCTGCACTGTGTGTCTGTGTGTGTGTGTATATATATATATTTTATAGTAATACGTACATATGTTTATTAGCTGCTCTTGCTTGCTTGTTTTTTTTCTTGCCTTCTGATTGTTGCTCTGAGTGTTGCTATCCCTGTGCTGTTGCAATCCTGGAATTTCCCCGTTGTGGGACTAATAAAGGCTTATCTTATCTTATCTTATCTTATCTTATCTTAATGTGGTAAATGACTATTCTAGCTGCAAATGTCTGTTTTTTGGTGCAATATCTACATAGGTGTATAGAGGCCCATTTCCAGCAACTATCACTCCAGTGTTCTAATGGTACAATGTGTTTGCTCATTGCGTCAGAAGGCTAATGGATGATTAGAAAACCCTTGTGCAATCATGTTAGCACAGCTGAAAACAGTTTAGCTGGTTAGAGAAGCTATAAAACTGACCTTCCTTTGAGCAGGTTGAGATCTGGAAAAAATTATTATTTCAAATACAAATCATTATTTCTAACCTTGTCAATGTCTTGACTGTATTTTCTATTCATTTTACAACTCATGGTGGTAAATAAGTGTGACTTTTCATGGAAAACACAAAATAATTGTCTGGGTGACCCCAAACTTTTGAACGGTAGTGTATATATATATATATATATATATATATATATACACACACACACACATATATATATATATATATATATATATATATAGACACAGTGCGGAGCATTGTAGCTAGATGGGATAGATATGTAAATATATAAACACAGTGCAGAGCATTGTAGCTGGATGGAATAAATATATGAGTATATAAACACACAGTGCCGAGTATTGTAGCTAGATGGAATGAATATGTGAATATATAAACACAGTGCGGAGCATTGTAGCTAGATGGAATAAATATGTAGATATATAAACACACACAGTGTGGAGCATTGTAGCTAGATGGAATAAATATGTAAATATATAAACACACACAGTGCGGAGCATTGTAGCTAGATGGAATAATATGTAGATATATAAACACACAGTGCGAAGCATTGTAGCTAGATGGAATAAATATATGTATATACAAACACACAGTGCGGAACATTGTAGCTAGATGGAATAAATATGTAGATATATAAACACACACAGTGCGGAGCATTGTAACTAAGATGCTCTTGATAATGCAGCTGTAGAAGTTGTTGAGGATCTTGGGAGACATGCCAAACTTCCTCAGCCTCCTCAGAAAGTACAGCCATTGTTGAGCTCTCTTAACCAGCTCTGTGGTGTTAAGTGCCCACGTAAGGTCCTCGTTGACGTGGATGCCCAGGTATTTAAAGCTGCTCACTCTCTCCACCTCAAGCTCCCGGATGAACAGCGGCCAATGAGGTCTCCTCCCCTTCCTCATGCCCACTATCATCTCCTTCGTCTTGTCCATGTTGAGGGTGAGATTGTTGTCCTCACACCATGACACCAGGTTGGCCACCTCCCTCCTGTAGGATGCTTCATCGCCATCACAAAATGTATTCTTTAAATATTTTTGTTTGTTTCATTTGTGTTTTATTTATTTAGGTTATAATATTGTTTTACATGATAATTCCTTGGAAAATTTATCATTCATCAAAATTTGTTATTGTTACAGACCTAGGGGCAGATTTACTAATGTGCTGCGCCATCGCAAAACCCTGTTTTGGTGTTTAAAAACTACTGTCGAGATTTACTGAAGGGTGCAGGGCAAAATTAGTGGTAGAAAGGCGTAGACTATGTTAATTTTGTGCCTGGCCTCATTGCATATGTATTTGTGGGAGTTGTCATGTCAAAGCACAAATATGAGGGAGGAGAGTATTTAAATGACTGACACTAGGTGATTTACTAAGGTTTGCGGTTGTCAATCTCCTGCTAAATACACCAGGATTTAACGCCCCAAAAAAGCTTGTGTTAATTCACTTGCGCCTGACATGATAGTGATTGTTGGTGCTGAGACACCGGCGAGAACCGAGGGCATGTGGCCGAAGAGACAGAAGCTTCTCTCTGCATGTGACTTTATTTGGCATGACAGAAGAACAGATTATACGAACGGTCTCACAGAGATCAGTGTTATGCTGAAATGGACATAACCTGGCACTTTTTAAAATTTCACTTGTTTATACTGTATATAGTGTTATGTCTGCAAACTTGGCACGAAGGGAGGCAGACGAGAGGTTGCACTAGAACGGGACTTTATTATAACTCTGGTTGCAATACAGCAGGTGCTTCACAGTGTGGGGTGTCCGGGCAAGAGGAAGCCCAAAATGGTGGATGCCCTTATTTATAGGGTGGTGTGGTGGCGCACCCGGAAGGTGGCATCAGCACACCGCACTTCACAATAAAACCCACTATCACACACCCCCCCTTTAGAAAGCATGAAAAACACATTGAATTAAACCCACCTAAATTTTGCAGATAAAAAAACCCAATAAACACAGTAAAAAATACCACATACTGTAACACTAGAACTAGGGCCGGTGGGTGGACTGCCACACAACCCGCACAGCCAAGTGGTTTATTCTGCCACTTGTGCCTACAATACCGGCCGTGCTCCTACCTAAAGTGTCCATAGTCTCTCTTTCACAGTTTCCCATGGCAAGGGAGGGCTGCCGGGGAGGCCCTGTAGCAGCCCCATGGTGGACATGCCCCTGGAGGCGACAGACCCCCAGGACCAGGGCCAATCATCAAAACACAGGAAATCAGGCCTCCCACCACCTTTGCCGACTCCTGCGTAACCCCGTCAGACAAAACGTCCACCTGGACATGCCGCAGCTGGTTTGTGTGTCAGATCAAGCCATCTGCCAGCCGAAAACACGCCAATCCCACTTTTGCCACAATCCTCAACAGCGCCCAATGTCCCACCAGCTGCAATTCAGCTAGCCATCACCCCGGTCTCTCCTCAGCATGAACCCGTACCCAGTCCATGACCCAGAGCAGTTTCTTGCTCGGTTTGGTGTGCTGCTGCAGTTCCGGTAGCTCTGCGTTCTTCACCCATGTCGCATCGTCAAGACACCATGACGGCACAGCAGCCACCGCCATTGCAGCGGACCCCTCATCCGTCGTTGTCCGAAGCTCAGCGTTGGCACTAAGAATGTCCAATGTCTCCCTGGTGACACCTGTCCGACCGGACCTTCCGCTCGCTAACTCGGTCACTCCCAAAATAGCTGGCCGAGCACGGGCACTGGAGTCATCCGGCTCCTCCACTGAGCAGTTGTCTTCTTGGGTGTTCACAACCTGTGCTTTGGTAACGACACTGTCAGCGGGTGCTTCATCCCACACCACAACGTCATCCATCGGGTCCGGCAATCTCCACCGTCTACATCTGGACCACTCAAATCCAGCACTGTCCTTAATGGCAAACCCCAGTCCATAAAACAGGTCACACCCCATAATGTTGCTACCATGCAATGTTAACTGGAACATGAAGTCGTGCACTGCGTCGGTGTTATAGCGAACAGTCAACTCCACAGTCCCGATAATGCACAGTCTATTACTGCCATAGCCATACAGCAGCATCGGGTTCTTCCTAATCCTGTAGTGCGGGAAAGACTTTTTTTACCGTGGCCAAATTTAGCACCAACCGCACCGCCTCTGTGTCGAGTATCAATTGCAAAGCTACACCATCCAATTCCACCACGCAGTAGGAAAACACATCGGTTTTAGTGCTCACCGAGTGGATGGTCATCGTAGGCGTGCGGGCTGGTCTACTTGGCGGGCTCCACGATGCTGGGGACCGACACATTCTGGCGAAATGATTCATGCGCCCACACTTGCTGCACCGCTTCCCTCTTGCTGGACATGCTCATGCATAATTCTGGTGCATCGAGGACCCACAACCCCTACAGATGGGGTCCTTCAGAGCTGACCTACGGCTCACTGTGTACACTTCATAGTCATCCGCCATGCTCCCTTCGTCCTCTGAGTCATGAGCACAAGGCCTTGGACAGCCAGCTGCAGCGCCAGATAAGACTGGGCGCCAGACAGACAAAACATCTTCTGCCAAGGGTCCTTGGGTCTCTCTTATTATCATCAACACTGCTCAACACCGCACACACATTGATTCATGAACTGATTAAAGATACTGTACACTGCTCTCTTGTGTCTTATGAATTCTATTGTATGCTAATGCATGAGGGTTTTTTTCTGTGTAGTCAAAATTTGGCTCACATATGAGCGTTTATTCTGATTACTATGTTTTTTCTCTCTCCTATTGTGTTTTCCTCCCCCTCCTCCCCCCTCTTTACCTCCACTGTTGACAGGCGCCTTGTATGGCGACGCGTCATTGGATGCGCCTAACGTGCGCGTCTTATGTCAAGTCAAATTCCTTGTGTGTTTACTTGTAAATATACTTGGCAATAAAGCTGATTCTGATTCTGATTCTGATTCTGATTCTGAGTCTACTGCGTTTGCCCACGTCATCCCTTCTGGTGTCTTCTGAAACTGGCGCCCATTTAGCTCCAAGGCTAGCTTTTCCGCGACCTCTAGCTGCAAAGCTAGCCCCAGCTAACTGTCATTTGGTGCCGTTATCAACCTAGCCCTTATCGCGGCACTACACATGTGCTCGGCTAACTGGTCCCGTACCATCTCGTCCTCTAACAGCCCAAACCGGCACACACTGGCTAACTGTCTCAGGTCAGCGACAAATTGTTGAATGGGCTGACCGACTCCCTGGCGTCTGGCAAAACTGAATCCACCATACCATCACGCTGTCCGGAGTGGTGAAGTGGTTAGCCATTAGCTCCACAACGTCCTCGTACGAGTCCGCGTGCTGAGCGTTCGCAGAATCCTCTGACCTTCGATGCCATGGTTGTGGACAAGTAACGCTCACATCCTCACCTTATCCAGCTTCCCTTGGTCCAACGCTGTGAGGTAGTATTCAAAAGCCTCCATCCAGCACAGCCATGGGACGGATGGCTCCCCGGGAAGCTCCAGGAAAGGCCGCAGTGGTGTTACGCACGCCTCCACTGCTTAATCCTCAGTCGCGAAATGTTATGTCTGTAAACCTAGCATGAAGGGAGAAAGACGAGAGGTTACACTAGAACGGGACTTTATTATAACTCTGGTTACAATACAGCAGGTGCTTCACGGTGTAGGGTGTCCGGGCAAAAGGAAGCCCAAAATGGTGGATGCCCCTATTTATAGGGTGGTGTGGTGGCACACCCAGAAGGTGGCGTCAGCACACCGCACTTCACAATAAAGCCCACCATCACATATAGCCTACTACATAATTTGCATCCGTCAAATAGGATATAGGAGCCCTTCCTACCTGCAGTGTCAGCCGATAGTGACTTTTTTCTCTTTTCCGCAGCGATTCAGACGCGGACTCTGGAGTTTTCCTCTCCGATCAGCTCCCCCTCATTCTTGAAGCAAAATCTTTCACATTGTCAATTTTCTTCAATTCTTTTTTCTGTATCCATATTTCTATATTTACAATATTTCTTTTTGCTGTGCATAAAATAATAATTCAGTTCCCTCTTCTCTCCATTTCTCTCTCCCAGTTCAGGATACACAATATAGGAGGAAAACAACAATGAGATTATTAACAAAAAGAGTGCACAGATCCACAGAAATGTCCAACAAAATTGCAACACCTTAATTCAATGGCATTTCTAAAAAGTTGTGAACTGGGAGACCTGTAGATTTTGTTAAAACAAAGTTATTCACATAATAAAACCCCAGAGTCTCCATCAGACCATTGAGGGTTCTAATGTTAATAAAATAAACACGTTGGTTTAATAACCAATTTACTCATGAATTGTCATTTTTAAGATTAGATACAAATACTTCATTTATACATATTAAACAAAAATTTGCCATGTTAAATGAAAATCTAAATTTTGAAATATGATAAACAAAAATATACTATTTTAGTGGGGTCTGCGCTTAAACAAATGCTTAAAAAAAGGTTTATATATTATGGTCCTCCAAACTGGCTGTGCCTGTGTTGATGACCTGCTTCTTCATCAACTGTGCCTGTGCGCAATTTTGCGGTGCTCTTAGTGGATGGGTGGTCATTATTGAAATGAGGTGTCTGCATCTGTGTTCATAATTTTGCATGATGTTAATAGATCACTGGCAAAAATTGGCCACTCCCTGAGGAGCGCTATCTAAATTGCATACTTACTAATTTGTGCTGCCTTAGTAAATCTGCCCCCTAGTGTCCAAGTCCATTTTGCTATCACGGCAGTGGGAAAACGGTCTGCGCCAGGCGAAAAGTACAAAGAGGATGCTCTAATTATTCAGAGGTGGGTTTGGGGTAATTTGAATGCAGAATGATCCTGCCCATCCCTTTAATGCACAGAGGTGCATAATCTAAGGTGAACTCCAATCATGAAAATGATAAATGATTAAAAATAAAATTAAAAATTGGAAAGCAGGAAAAGCAGATACCAATGAGTATGATATTGTTATATACCAATTCAGGAATATTACAGCAAGGAAAAATCTTGTGTGCTTTTCTCTTATAATTACAAGGTTGGGGGGTTTTTTTGTCTATACCTAAAAAATTCCTGCTACCAAGAATTAAAATGAGTGTAATGTTCCTAACCTCTCAGTCTATATCCTTTCTAGGGCAATCAAAAGCTGTGTTCTGATCTACAGTTAAGGGAACGGCCCTACACAAAATTTCTCCATGTGAAACACCCTGCAACGTCAGTTCCTTCCTCCATGCATTACTGCGGTGACCCCGGACACATATTGATACTACTGTGGACATTTCATGCTTCTTAAATAAAATATTAATAAAAATATATTTTTATAAGTATATTAATATAAATAATAACCAATGCTAGTTTAGCTTGTTAATAACATTGGCAACAATAGTTTGTTTTACTCATATCTGAGGTGCAATGACTTATGGATAATCTTGTCAACTTCTGGTGATGTGATATACGGTTGTTTATGTTTTCCCTACTCAGTTGTCAGTTCCCTTTGAACTGAACACCTTTTGCTCCCTACGGTTTGGAATATCACTTAATATACACTACCGTTCAAAAGTTTGGGGTCACCCAGACAATTATTTTGTGTTTTCCATGAAAAGTCACACTTATTTACACCATGAGTTGTAAAATGAATAGAAAATATAGTCAAGACATTGACAAGGTTAGAAATAATGATTTGTATTTGAAATAATAATTTTTTCCTTCAAACTTTGCTTTCGTCAAAGAATCCTCCATTTGCAGCAATTACAGCATTGCAGACCTAACATGATTGCACAAGGGTTTTCTAATCATCCATTAGCCTTCTGACACAATGAGCAAACACATTGTACCATTAGAACACTGGAGTGATAGTTGCTGGAAATGGGCCTCTATACACCTATGTAGATATTGCACCAAAAACCAGACATTTGCAGCTAGAATAGTCATTTACCACATTAGCAATGTATAGAGTGTATTTCTGATTAGTTTAAAGTTATCTTCATTGAAAAAAACTAACTAACTAACTAACTAACCTGCACTTATATAGCGCTTTTCTAGTCACAAAGACCACTCAAAGCGCTTTCATTAATACTAACCCTCTATTCTAAGGGCCTATAGGAAACAGATATCTAGGGACAATTTAGAACAGCCAATTAACCTAACATGCATGTTTTTGGCATGTGGGAGGAAACCGGAGAAATCCCGGAGTAAACCCATGCAACACGGGGAGAACATGCAAACTCCACACAGATCACTGTTGGTCGGGGGCTGGGATCGAACCCACGACCCCACGATCCCCACAATCCCCCGGCCAAGGGTAAACTGTGCTGCTGCAGTGCTAACCACTGCGCCACCGTGCAGCCCGTGCACCGCGCACCACCGTGCGCCACCGTGCACCCCACCGTGCACCGTGCAGCCCGCAAAAAGTGCTTTTCTTTCAAAAATAAGGAAATTTCTAAGTGACCCCAAACTTTTGAACGGTAGTGTAGCTGAATACCCTATGCAGTCCACTTTGGTGATCAGAACGCACCCACATTATCACACTTTTTCTTAGACTTCCGTCGGTCAGGATTGACCATGGGTGAAGCATCCTAGTTCTGGTTGTCTGCTCGCCTGGAGCAGCGTCGTCTGTGGCTAAATAGACTGATGCGAAAGTGGCAGTCTCTATTGCAAAGGTCACACCTGTGTGTAGTCTCTGGTCTGTTGGAGCTGCTGCTTTCCTTCCTGCATGCTTGTTTTTCTGCAGCAGCAGTCATCATTTTCTCCTCCCCTGATTTCAGGTGTTGCTTCAGGGTCCCTTTCCACTTTGCATGGTCACCTGCTAGGCTCTCCCAGGTCTCTGTGTTGATGTCGGTGTCCTTCATGTCTCTCTTAACGACATCTTTGTACTGGAGCTGGGGGCGACCAGTGGATCTCCTCCCAGATGCCAGTTCTCCATACAGGATGTCCTTTGGGGTGTGCCCATTGTCCATGTGGTGGACATGGCCTAGCCAGCGCAGCTTGCGCTGTCTGAGGAGAGTGAACATGCTGGGAAGTTCCGTGCAATTCAAGACATCTGTGTTGGTTACCCTGTCCTGCCAGGATATGCCCAGGATGCGGCATATGCTTCGCGGATGGAAAGTGTTGAGTCGCTTCTCCTGTCTGGCATATATTGTCCATGACTCACTGCCATACAGCAGTGTGCTGATGACACAGGCATTATACGCTGCCATCTTAGTTTTCACCAGCAGCTTGGGGTTTTTTCCACACTCTGGTTGTGAGGCAAGCGAGTGTTGTAGCTGCCTGCCCGATCCTCCTGTCTATTTCTGTGTCAAGAGAGAGGTTGTCGGTTATGGTAGAGCCAAGGTAGGTGACATGGTGGACGACGTCAAGTTCATAGTCATCGATGGTGATGGCAGGTGGTGATTCAGTGTCTTGTCCCAGGACATTGGTCTTTTTCAGGCTAATGGTGAGTCCAAAATCCTTGCAGGCCTGTGAGAAGCGGTCCATCAGTGTCTGCAGCTCCTGTTGGGTGTGTGTTGCAATTGCTGCACCATCAGCAAACAGCATGTTTCTGATGAGTGTTTCGTGAACCTTCGTCCTGGCTCTGAGGCGGGCATGGTTGAACAGCCTACCATCTGACCTAGTGCATAGGTAAATTCCTTCAGATCCAGTGCCAAAGGCATGCTTTAGGAGAACAGTGAAGAATATCCTAAAGAGTGTGGGAGCTATGACACAGCCTTGTTTGATGCCCCTGCAGATGCTAAGGGGTCAGAGGAGCTCCCGCTGAGCTGCACAGTCCCCTTCATGTCTGAGTGAAAAGACTCGATCGTGCTCTGCAGCTTTGGTGGGCAGCCTATCTTTGGTAGAATCTTGAACAGGCTGTCTCTACTGACAAGGTTGAACGCCTTGGTGAGATCAATGAAGGCGGCATATGGGGCATCGGCTGTTCTCTGCATTTCTCCTGGAGTTGGCAGAGGGAGATGTCTACCATTGATCTCTTGGCACGAAAGCCACACTGCGACTCTGGGTAGATGTGTTCTGCCAGCTTCTACAGGCAGATCAAAATGATCTGTAGTTGTTGCAGTCACTTCTTTCGCCCTTGTTCTTATAGATGGTGATGATCTTGGCGTCCCTCATGTCCTGTGGTATAGCCCCTTCTTGCCAGCACTGACAGAGGACTTCATGCAATGGGAGCTGGAGGGTGGTCTTGCAGTGTTTGATCAGGTCCGGGGGAATCCCGTTGCTGCCTGGGGCTTTGCCTAAGGCCAAGCCGTCAATGGCCTTCCTGAGTTCCCCTATGGTTGGCTCTACATCTAGCTCCTCTGTGATTGGCATACACTCGATGGCATCAAGAGCTGGGGGGGGGGGGGGAACATTGTGTTCTGTCTGGAGTAGTGATCAGAGTAGTGTTCCACCCATCTCTCCATCTGTTGGCCCTTGTCTGTAATTACTGCCCCAGTGGAAGATTTGAAGGGAGATGTCTTGCTCTGGACTGGTCCGAGCGCCTTCTTGATGCCATCATACATCCCTCTAATGTTGTCTGTAGCAGCAGCTGTCTGGATGTCTACACTGAGCTCGGTCCAGTATTCATTGGTGCAACGCCTGGCAGTCTGCTGAGCCCTGCTCCTGGCAGCCCTGAGAATCTGCAGGCTCTTCTCACTGGGTTACCACTTATACTCAGTGAGGGCAGCGCACTTGGCTTCGATGTCAGGAGTCATCTCTATGGACTTGGCCTCAAACTAGTCATGAGACTTGGAGGACTTCTTCCCAAAGGTAGCCAAGGCGGTGCGGTGCCTGGTGTCCTGCAGTACTTCCCACTTCTCTGTGGCAGAGTCTCTGGGCTGTGGGGTTTGCATTTCCTTCTCAAAGATCTCTGCAAACTTTTTTATGAGGTCTGGTTGAAACATTTTGCTGACATCAATGTGGGGGTTCCCTTGTTTCTTTGAGTAGTGGATCCTCTTTGGCTGTAACCTGATCTTGCAGCAGACCAGGCAGTGATCTGTGTCACAGTCTACACTGTGGTAAGAGCATGTGTGGAGGACATTCTTGATGGCGGAACTCCTGACCAGGATAAGATATAGCTGATGCCATTGCTTTGAGCGTGGGTGTCTCTAAGAGACCTTGTGCAGAGGCTTGGTCCTGAAGTCAGAGTTGGCGATGCACAATTCGTGGCAACTGCAAAACTCAAGCAGTCGTTGTTCGTTCTCATTCATTTTGCCCACACCAAACTGTCCAAGGCAAGAGGGCCACAAGTCATGAGCTGCACCCACTCTGGCATTGAAGTCACCCAGGAGAACAAGTTGCTTCCTTGCTGGGGATGCTTGTGATGATGGATGCGAGCTTCTCGTAGAACTCATCCTTTGTGTCCGGTGTGGAAGACAGTGTCGGGGCATACACGCAAGCAGGGGTGACTGGGCCTTGGGTGGTGTTGAGGCGAACAGTGAGGAGGCGCTCTGTGCTGTTCCTGCCTGGCTCTACCATATTCAACAGGTTGTTCCTCACTGCAAAGCCAACTCCATGCTCCCTTGGCTCATCAGAGCCTTTCCCCTGCCAGTAGAATGCATAGTCCTTCTCCTTCAGCGTGCCTGAGTCAAAAAGGCATGTTTCCTGAAGAGTGGCAATGTCCACATGCAGTCTCCTGAGCTTGCCATTTATGACAGCTGTTTTCCTGGAGTCACTGATGTCCTGAAGGTTTTCAGAAAGACCAATCATCATTGTCTGAATATTCCAACATCCCAGTTTCAAAGCTGGTTTCTTTCATTGTTTTGTTTTGTTTCCTGGTGCGACAATTATAGTCTGCTATTTGGACGTTTCCTAATCCCCAGTGCCCAATGAGGATGGCAGACTGTGGTGGGACACCTTACTGGCTGGGGGCTGCCCAGCTCGAGGCGGGTGGTAGTTGTCCATTGAGATCCAAGGATCCCTCCCAACATCGAGAACAACCCCTGGCGCCAAGCTCTATGCCAATCGAGCAATGACTTATAATTGTAACTGTTGTTCCCCGTGTTGTGTCAACACCGCAAGCCAAGCTGGAGTGACCTCTCCAGGGTATAGGGTGTGAGTTTGTGTTGGTGAGTGTTGATGGATGCTAGCCTTGGCAATGTGATATGGAGGACAGGTTGTTGCCCATGTAGCATGTCTCCCCTCTCCACGTCACTGATGAATCCAAAGGAACAGCAAGGCCGTTACAGTTTGGCACCAGCGCCATTGCAGGAGCTGCCAGAATGAAGTTTAAATCAACAACGGACTGCCTTAGGGGCTCCAACTCCAGATTTCACCTCAGGGTTGACTCCCAAAGCCTTCCCCGTGACCGGGTATGCCACAAGGCAGCAGAGGTTTGAAATCAGGGTTTTCCTTCCTCTAGATGGACTACCCTCCCAGGTTGTCGAGCCCCATCTACCTGAAGCATCTAGTTTGAAGGCACCAGAGACTTACCTTCGCCCCTTCTCCTGTCAGTAGAAGTGGTTCCACCGGGCTTAGAAGCTAAGCCACACGAGCAGGCCAGGAATTGAACTTGGTTATAGATAGATAGATAGATAGATAGATAGATAGATAGATAGATAGATAGATAGATAGATAGATAGATAGATAGATAGTTTATTTTGAACACAAAAAATATAACAAAAAACAAGCAAATAGCAAATGCAATAAAGTTACAGTATACACTGTTCGAAAGGGAGAAGGAAGAAGTGAACACTTATTAATTCCAACTCCTCTTTTCCATCGATACACCCATGTGAATTTTATACAAATTACCACCTTTAAGACCCCAAGTAAACAATTTACTGTATTTTTTACAGATCAACATTAACACCCGTCCATTCTAACATACAATGAAGTCCATATATCAAAACCAGTCTCAAACGACACAGATACACACAGTGCTGTCCCACCCACCATTCCATAGTGTCCCATAATGTCCCAGAGTGAACATAATGAATCGTACATATAAATTCTACCCTTCTAACATATATCCTTTCAACAAATGGTGCTTATACCTCTTTTTAAATTGATTTCTGTTTGTACATAGTTTCAGTTCCGGCTCCAGACTGTTCCACAAATCCACCCCACAGACAGATATGCACAGACTTTTCTTGGTTGTACGTATCTTGGGTTTTGTAAAGTTTAAGTCTCCTCTCAAATTATGATCGTTGTCTCTTTTTTTAAATATTTTTTGTATATTAGTTGGGAGTTGATTGTTAATCGCCCTGTACATTACTTGTGCTGTCTTAAATTTAACTAAATCGATGAACTTTATGACATGTGACTTCAAGAACAACGAATTGGTATGGTCTCTATATCCTGCATTGTTAATTATCCTTATAGCTCTTTTTTGTGATGTGCATATTGCTTGTAGGTTGGTCTTGTAGGTGTTTCCCCAGACTTCTACACAGTAGTTAAGATAAGGTAAAAACAGTGAACTGTACAATAAGACCAATGATTTATAGTCCAAACCTTCAGTTATCTGAGGCTATTTGAGACGTATGCCATAAGGAGCATTTTTTGAGCGCTGGGAGCTTATGCCCAGCACGACTCCTGGCTATGACAACCTTGGAACCACATATCACACTTTATTCCTCAATAAACAGTACACTGTAAACCTCCATTGACTGGTCATCGCCAAGCAAAGGCAAAGAAAAATTGAACATTTTTCTTTTGTCAAATGTGTTTTATTGAAAACCAAATATTATACAGTGCATTACATAAAAAAGGTACATAGTGGGGTTTTTTCCTTTTTCCCCCAAAAGTGTAAGATAGCTTAAATAAAATAAATTATATATTTAAAAGAAAAAAAAAACACAAAACACAAGGGCTCTCAGCATCCCCTCCTCTTTTACTCCCTCCTACCCTCGTTCTGCTTTTAAAATAAATAAATGAAGAAATAAATAATGTCTGACAGCTATTGTGATGGACAATCATGAGGC